>OU342743.1:440724150-441975516 GCA_910589775.1 Avena eriantha | reverse complement strand
TCATAAACTAGAACTAGTGTCATTGCATGTGTGTTCTTTTCACAATCCACATATGGATCCACCAGAGTTCATTGCATGTCTATTCTTTTCACAAACCACATATGGATCCTCTAGAGTCATTGCATGTGTGTTTTTTTAACAAACCACATATGGATCCACTAATGTCATTTCATGTGTATTCTTTTCACTAACCACATATGGATCCACCAGTGTCATTTCATGTGTGTTCTTTTCACAAACCACATATGTATTCACTATCGTCATTGCATGTGTGTTCTTTTCACAAATCACATATGGATCCACCAGTGTCATTGCATGTTTGTTCTTTTCACAAACCACATATGGATACACCAGAGTCATTAGCATGTGAGTATTTTAATAAACCACAACTAGAGTCACTCGATGTGTGTTCTTTTCATTAACCATAACTAGATTCATTGCATGTGTGTTCTTTTATCAAACCACATATGGATCCACTAGTGTCATTGCATGTGTATTGTTTTCATTAACCACAGCTAGAGTCATTGAATGTCTGTTCTTTTCACAAACCACATGGATCCACCAGTGTCATTGCATGTGTGTTCTTTTAATAAACAACAACTAGAGTCATTACATGTGTGTTCTTTTCACAAACCACATATGGATCCACCAGTGTGATTGGATGTGTGTTCTTTTCATAACCACAGCTAGAGTCATTTCGTGTGCGTTCTTTTCAACAACCACATATGGATCCACCAGTGTCATTGCATGTGTGTTCTTTTCATAAACCACATATGGATCCACTAGAGTTCATTGCATGTGTGTTATTTTTATTAAACACAACTAGAATCATTGCATGTCTATTATTTTCACAAACCACAGAAGGATCCACCAGAGCCATTGCATGTATGTTCTTTTCATAGACCACATATAGATCCACGAGTGTCATTTCATGTGTGTTATTTTCACAAACCAGATATGGATCCACCAGTGTAATTGCATGTGTGTTCTTTTCACAACTCCACATATGGATCCACCAGTGTCATTGCATGTGTGTTCTTTTCATTAACCACATATGGATCCCCTAGTGTCATTGCATGTGTTTTGTTTTCATTAACCAGAACTAGAGTCATTGCATGTCTGTTCTTTTCATAGACCACATATGGATCCACCAGAGTTCATTGCATGTCTGTTATTTTCACAAACCACATATGTATCCACCAGAGTCATTGCGTGTGCGTTGTTTTTACAAACCACATATGGATCCCCTAGTGTCATTGCATGCGTGTTCTTTTCATTAACCTCATATGGATCTCCTAGTGTCATTGCATTTGTGTTCTTTTCATAAACCACAACTAGTGTCATTGCATGTGTGTTCTATTCACAATCCACATATGGATCGACCAGAGTTCATTGCATGTCTATTCTTTTCACAAACCACATATGGATCCACCAGTCATTGCATGTGTGTTCTTTTCACAAACCACATATGGATCCACCAATGTCATTTCTTGTGTGTTCTTTTCACAAACCACATATGGATCCACCGGTGTTATTTCACGTGTGTTCTTTTCACAGACCACATATGGATCCACCTGTGTCATTTCATGTGTGTTATTTTCACAAACAACATATGGATCTACCAGTATCAATGCATGTGTGTTCTTTTCACAAACCACACATGGATCCACTAGTGTCATTGCATGTGTGTTCTTTTAATAATACACACCTATAGTCACTCGATGTATGTTATTTTCTTAAACCACAACTAGAGTCATTGCATGTGTATTCTTTTAACAAACCACATATGGATCCACCAATGTCATTGCATGTGTGTTCTTTTCATTAACCACATATGGATCCCCTAGTGTCATTGCATGTGTGTTCTTATCATTAACCATAGCTAGAGTCATCGCATGTGTGTTCTTTTCACATACCACATATGGATCCACCAAAGTCATTGCATATCTGTTCTTTTCATTAACCACATATGTATCCACCAGCGTCACTGCATGTATGTTCTTTTCATAAACCGCATGGATCCACTAGTGTGATTGCATGTGTGTTCTTTTAATAAACCACAGCTAGAGTCATTGGATGTGTGTTCTTTTCATAAACCACAACTAGAGGCATTGCATGTCTGCTCTTTTCACAAACCACATATGGATCCACAAGTGTCATGCATGTGTGTTCTTTTGATTAACCACAACAAGAGTCATTGCATGTTTGTTCTTTTCACAAACCACATGGATCCACCCGTGTCATTGCATGTGTGCTCTTTTAATAAACCACAACTAGAGTCATTGCATGTGTGTTCTTTTCATAAATGACATATGGTTCCACCTGTGTCATTAAATGTGTGTTCTTTTCTTTAACCACAGCTAGAGTCATTTCATGTGTGTTCTTTTCACAAACCACATATGGATCCACCAGTGTCATTGCATGTGTGTTCTTTTCATAAACCACATATGGATCCACCAGAGTTCATTGCATGTGTGTTATTTTCATTAACCATAGTCATTGCATGTCTGTTCTTTTCACAAACCACACAAGGATCCACCAGATTCATTGCATGTTTGTTCTTTTCGTAGACTACATATGGATCCACTAGTGTCATTTCATGAGTGTTCTTTTCACAAACCACAGATGGATCCACCAGTGTCGTTGCATGTGTGTTCTTTTCACAAACCACATATGGATCTAGCAGGTTCATTGCATGTGTGTTCTTTTCATTAACCACATATGGATCCCCTAGTGTCATTGCATGTGTGTTATTTTCATTAACCACAACTAGAGTCATTACATGTCTGTTCTTTTCATAGACGACATATGGATCCACCAGAGTTCATTGCATGTATGTTCTTTTCATATACCACATATGGATCCACCAGTGTCATTGCATGTGTGTTCTTTTCATTAACCGCACATGGATCCCCTAGTGTCAGTGCATGTGTGTTCTTTTTATTAACCACAACTAGAGTCATTGCATGTGTGTTCTTTTCACAAACCACCTATGGATCCACCAGAGTTGTTGCATGTGTGTTCTTTTCATAAACCACATGGATCCACCAATGTCATTGAAATGTGTGTTCTTTTCATAAACCACATGGATCCTAACCTTAGGAGTGCCCTAACCTTATCCCCCAATGGTGGTCGTTAGGACGACGCCCTAACATAGTGTTTCTGCATGACGATTGTTACATACCGTTTGATCGGGGCGCTTGGACGATTGGGATGGTTCTTCGTAAGAGCAATACGCGTGTAGGCTGTTCTGCGACGTGATTGGCCGCGCTTAATGTCCGCTTACTCTGGACAAACTGGCAACACCGCGCGCTCGCGTTTTGCGAGTGTCACGACTCACGAGTTCCGTGGGCCATATGCCATTGTCACATCCCCTTTACTTCTCTTCCTCCCCATACTTCTCTTCCTTCCCCTCAAAGCCACTTTCCCCACTTCTCACCCATCCTGCCATAGCTGCAAGCCGACAGCGCGTCCAGCCATCTCTCCTGCAGCCACCCAGGTCCCCCACCCCTCCCCCTCTCGCCATTTTTTCAAGGGGAGATGGTGAGGAAACACATCGTGACGACAGGGACAGTGATTTCGATGTGAGTCATCTCATCTCTATCATCTGTGGCCAATTATCTACTTTGAGCTAGATCTACTCTGTTTCCTCGTGCACGTATGATGTGTTAGGCCAACCAGACGATGTATGACTCTGAGTATCACGGTTTAGCAGATGAAGATAGTACTCTGCTATGTAAACATGGATATGTGCCCGCTAAATTTGTAGCGTTCGAAGGACGAAACGCAGAGGATGTTTTTACGGTGTCAAGGACATCGTGCAATGATGCAAGGCAGAAGTTGCTGTGTTGTCAAATGGGTAGATCCAGAGTGGCCCAAATCGATGCAGAAAACGCTGGACAAACTATGGGAAATGACTGTTGAGTTGAAAGAATCCGTATTCAGCTCACTTATTGACAGTGTTGAGATGAAGCTATGGGAACCAGATGACACGACCAAGCTTAACCAAGATCTTACGAGGGTGCAAGACGAGGTTAGCAAAGTCGAGAAGGAGAGGGACATGGTGTTGGCCATGAAGGCTAAAGCAGAGCAAGAACTATCTCAAGTAAGGAATGATCTTCACCAGGCCAAAGTCCTGCAGTTCACGACTATGAGTATTGACAAGTGCATGAGGAAAAATGCAGATAAACAATTGAAGTTGTGCAAGGAAGATGCTAAAAGGAAGGAGCAGACGAGTGGATCCTTGCTCTCGCTGGAAGATGCGCATCGGGATAAGATTAGGAAGATCAAGGAGATGTGTGATAACTAGTTCTATTTAGCTTGAGCTCCTTGCCTTTTTAAGCTAATAGTTGTACTTGTTGACCTAGAGATCTGAACTAGTGGTCTCGGAGTCCTGGGAGGAAATAAAATTGGTCGCCCGTTAATCTGTCTTAAGCCTGCATTACTTCCTTTTGTCTGATTATGGTGGTATTCTAACATTGGTGGTTTGTTTAAATGTAATCTACGTGGATTGTTCCGCATGCAAATGGCACAATCACAATTTATAAAGTGGAAGCATGTACACCCGGTTACTGGAGATCCGGGAGCTTTGCCAGATGCAAGGGATGTAGGAGCAGGGAGGCAGTGAGATAGACGGGCTCAAGATTAGGCCAGAAGGTGGTACCGATTTCCTCATCATCTGGGCATTATCGGTTGCCATTGTTGTTTATGTTGCCATGTCGTTGTGCAGCAGCTGAAATAAGTTGTTGTTTCGTGGAGTGAAGCAGCTTAAATAATTTATTTCTGTGCCATTTACATTCCATAAAATTTGGAGACCTCCTGCCCCTCAGTAATCATGGAACCGGTCCTGCGTGTTTTCAGATAGTAGTGGCACAATCACAATTTCAGATTCAACTACTGACTCGGGCGTTTCCAAATCCTAAGTTGCGGTACATTTTACTCCGAGAACGTGGGTAGATTGTTTCGCCCCGCAAAGTTCCACGCATAGAGCTCTAGAATTTAACCGAATTACATATATAGGTTCAAGTTCAACATGTTACTATGCATCTTCATTGCCAGCAACCTTCTTCCCCCGCCTGGGTGCCAAGCCTTCACGTCCACTAGATTCTTCATTTCCTGCCTTCTTCCTCTTCCTTGGTGCCAATTTTCTTAGTTTCATGTACTCTGCATCACCGGGACAATCAGCACCAGGATCGTTTCCAGCATCATCTTTCCATTGGTTTTTATTTTCTTCCGGCAGCAAAATGACTGACCTGGCAGTCATGTTTCTAACCTTGCGGCGCTTCTTGTCAAAGAAACAGGACCGTTGCATAACTGCCCAATATCTATAGAGTAAATAAAAAAATTACAATTCAACACAAACATGCAAACCCCAAGAGAGTTTTGCTTACCAGGAGCTAATTAGGTTCGAGAGACCACCCTGTCCAAGAATAGAAGGGCGACTCCCAGTTGCAGTAGCTTCCACATCCAGTACATCACAATTCAGCTCAAACATGCAAGCCGAAGCATACCTTTTCATCAATCCAATTAGCTGACTGTCACACATTAGAGGAACCATGATGCCTTGTTCATCCATGAAGCTGAACTTTGATGTCTGCTTCGACCATATTTCATCATGATTACGCAGAGCAGCAACCATACCAGGGATAGTGCAGATCTACGCAGGCGCTTCTTCCTTCGTGATACAATTGTGTCCATACCACTTGCCCTTCACCCTTGCTAATTTAGAGTCGTACCTGAAGAGGGCTACCGTAACCAAGTAAGGGTGGTCCGTGGAGATCCCACTTGACAAAAAACTATGGACAAAATATGTTTGTCAGCGTTGGGCTAACAAACAATTGTTCAGTACTCAGCTAGCAGTTATAATTAGTGCGAATAGCAAAGAGAAGGGTAGCTCACCCACATGTAGCTAGAACTTCGTCTTCCTTGGTAGTAGGATCTGCCATCCTCCGAGATGCTCAGCTCGTCAGCGGCGGAGGCGGGCTAGATACTCGCAATGACGGCTACGGCATGCGCCATTGGAGCTCGGGATCAGCGAATGGTCGCAGCAACTTGGCGCTGCAAGTCAAATGTCCAAAGGGATTATTATGTCTGGAGGGTGGATTTCGACTCCGCCGGTGCTAGGGGATAGGAGGGAATGGATTTGTGAAATTGGTCAACGCATCCAAGCCACTTAATTCCTCGATTTGCCTAAGAGGTTTCCGTGTTGGCGCTCACGTCATGGACAAATGACTGACATGTGGGTCCTGACCATCTACTTCATGGGGCAGTTTAATGGAATGTTTGAATTTGGTAGGGGTGAGATGAGTTTGCCTCGAAATGGCCCCTCTTAGTAGTTTTCAGCCCAACTTTAGGAAATGCGGCAAGTATAAGCAACTTGGGTACCGCGATGCACTCGCCCAGGAACTTTCGGGCCGCAAACCAACAAGCCCCCATTTTGATCCTCTGGAAGCATAGGTCTACAAAAGATCAAACTAGTTTTTAGGTACCCATTTTTCAATGGGTCCTCTTTTGTTAGCAACAAGGGTATTGCGAACCCAAATATACCAAGCAATATAACCATCAAATGGGCTAACATATTGCGCATACACATCACCATAATAATCACGCATTAAAACATAGTAGGGGTTACTTCCTGCAAAGTCATCATGAGACATATTTTGCCACTTGTGGTCTTACTACCCACAATGGCCTTGTCTTTTTATTGTGCGGGCTTGGCCTTCTTCTTCTTGTTGTTCTTCTTCTTAGCTTTGGAGACAAAGCCAATTCCCCCTTTCTCACCATTTGGCCTCTGCTTACTCAAGAGGTCATCAATTGACTTATTTCCTTTGGGAAAGGTGGCCTTAGCTAGCTCCCCCTTCAACCTAGCATTATCTTCAAGTATATTTGTACAACTAGAAGGATGAAAGTACTAGGTTAAGAAATATTGGTCAATTGAGTTTGAAGCTTTTCATGAGACTTTGTGAGTAACAAGAGTTCACTCTCCAAGGCCTTGTGAGCCTTGTCAAGCATCCTAAAGTCCTCGGCAAGTTTTTCATGAACAATACCAAAATCAATCTTGTCCTTTTTAGCCTTTTTATATTTAGAAATAGCATGGTCACGTTCCTTGATGAGTTTTTAATAATTAGGTCATTTGCTTCATCAAGCCCTTAAAGTTTAGTTTCAAGAGACATCCTAGTCTCTTGTTTTTATTTTAGAGCATTATTTAGAGCTTCTACCTCAATCATGTGCTCTCTTCCTAATTTACATCTCTCATTAAGAAGCTCTTGTGTGTGTGAAAGTTGATTTAAGAGGTCCACAAAATGTTTCTTGTGCTCCCCTTTCAAGTTATTCATAAACACATCAAAAGCAACTAATTCATTTTTAACCTCAAGAGATATCTCATCATCAAATTCATCATCCACTAAGGAGGTGGGGTGTGACGATGATAATACCTCTGTTCCTCTTGCCATAAGGCAAGTGACGTTCTTGTTGGAGATATTCTCATTTGGAGAGTCAAAGAGTGAGAAGGTAGGTGTAAAAATAGTGGCAAGAGCAGCCACACCACTTGATGTTTCCTCTTCTTCATCTTCGTCATCATTGTCGGAGGAGAATTCTTCATGTGTTATTAAGACAATTTCACCTGATTCTTGTTGGTGGGATTCCTCTTGATGAAGGGTTTCTTGAAAGGAGCTTTGGAGGTTTTCTTCAACACAAGTTTACCCCCATGACATTCTCTTTTCTCATAGGGACAATTGTCAACAAAGTTATAGTGGTCACCATATGTAACACCCCAAAACTTTAATCAAGATTATCAAGTTCTAATCACCCAAGTTAGGGTTAATAAAAACTTTTATTAAGCAAATGAATATGACTGCATGTGTGTTTGCATTAGAATAGAATTGAGTGTATATGCCACGCTTGATTGTTCTAAATGTATTGAAATGGTTTAAAGGTGAATGCCACATCATCTAGACCATTTACAAAACAAATCTACAGAAAAGCAAATCAAATAAGAATAAATAAACCAAATGGTCATTTTGACCATTTTAATCCACTAGGCCACTTTAGGTGTTCCTAGAAGACATTTCCTAACAGAAGCATTTCTAATTCTTTTCACCCCTTTCTTGACCAAGCAAAGATATTTATCAAGACCCACTTTACAAACTTACAAAAACATTTAGCCAGTCAATTTAAAGGACATTTGAAAATTGAATCAAGTGTATGTGCTAAGATCACACTTTTTCAAAAACACATCAAATGAATTCACCTTGGCAATTCCAAGCAAACCTAGTATCTCAAGCTTAATACAAAACCACTCAAAAAATTTGAATCAAAAATTCGAAAATAATTTTCATGCGGACATTTCATCAAACACTTGGCAGGCATAGAATAAACACTAGACTAGCTTCACTGTTTCATACAGTGATTGATGACCCACAAGTATAGGGGGTGTATCGCAGTATTTTTGAGGGAAGTGAAAGCCAATTTATTGATTCGACACAAGGGGAGCCAAAGAATATTTATAATTCTTAACAACTGAGTTGTCAATTTAGCTGCACCTGGAAACAATCTTGCTCATAGCAGTTTATCAGTAGCAACAGTTTTGTAGTAGGAATAGTAAAATAACAGCAGTAGCAAAACAAAGACAGTAGTAACAAAAGCAGTAAACAGTGGGATTCGAGTGCGGTAGGCATAGGGATGGATGGACGGGCGTTGCATGGACAAGACAATTCACATAGCAATCAGAACATAGGGCAATTGCAGATAAATAAGATAAATCACCCAAGTACTAGACCATCCTAGGCATGTGTTCCATATATAGTCATACGTGCTCGCAATGAGAACTTGCACAGCATCTTTTGTCTTGCCAGCCCGTTTGCAGCGGGGCCTCTAGGGAATTACTGGCAATTAAGGTGCTCCTTTTAATAGAGCACCGGAGCAAAGCATTAACACTCCATGCACACATGTGATCCTCACATGAAAGCCTTTCCCTTCCGGTTATCCCGATTTCTGTCACTTCGGGGCCATAGGTTGCGGACAACAACGTGTGTATACAACTTGAAGATAAGACCAAGAACAATACTATCATAATGAATCAATAACATGTTCAGATCTGAAATCATGGCACTCGGGCCCTAGTGACAAGCATTAAGCACAACAAGTCACAACAAAGTCATAAAGCACTAATAAAAGATACTAGGCACCATGCCCTAACAATCTGATGCCATTACATGAACGATCTCATCCAATCCCTACCATCCCCATAGCCTACAACGGGGGATTACTCACTCATAGATGGGGGAAACATGGATGGTCGATGGAGAAGCGATGGTGATGATGATGGCGATGATCTCCTCCAATTCCCTGTCCCGGCAGGGTGCCAGAATGGAGTTTCTGGTACTGTTTCGTGGAATCTGGTGGTGGCGGCGGAGCGGAACTCCTTCTGGAAAAACGTCGAACCCCCTGAAGTTTTTAGGTCAGAAGGCTCCTTATAAGCGAAGAGAGAGGCTGAGGGGGTGCCTAGGGGGCCCACACCACCCCCTGGCGTGGCCTGGCCTGGCCCGCGCCACCAGGTGGTGTGGCCACCCTAGGGCTCTTCTCCGTCTCATATTCTGGCTCCTGGAGTCTTCGGGTGAAATAGGATTTTGGCATATTTTCCGGGATTTTTCCTGATAGTTGATTTTCTGCACAAAAAATAGACACCAAGGCAATTCTGCTGAAAACATCATCAGTCCATATTAGTTGCATCCAAATCACACAAGTTTAGAGGAGAAACAATAGCAAACGTGTTCGGGGAAGTAGATACGTTTTGGACGTATCAACTCCCCCCAAGCTTAGCTTATTGCTTGTCCTCAAGCAATTCAGTTGAAAACTGAGTGCGATAAAAGAACTTTCACGAACACATTTGCTTCATATGATGTAAATATTCTCAGCAATGTGATCAACTACTTAGACAATTCATAATAAAGAGTATGCAAGCAAGTCTACTTAATAGTCATTGCAAGCTATGAAGAGATTCCAACTCAAGAATAATAAGTAGCATGAGGCACAAACATAAGCAACATTACCATGCTCATAAAAAGGTATGATAGAGTGGTATCTCGCTTGCCTTTGATTATGAATGCCAAGGCACCTCTGAAGTTCAAGTGATGACTAGAAGTAAAGATATCAAGGATACAAGCATCAAAGTCATAACACAAATAATCAAGTAATGGGACAAACACAAAGAATGACAACCATGCTCTCAAGAAGGTGCTCAAAGAATATGTGGAGACTCAACAAGTAGAAGAAAAGGTTTTGAATAACTTGAAAGGCTTCCAAATGCTGAAAGTACGGTACTCGTTAGCTTTGAGCTCTCATTGCCCCTATCATAAGCATCTTTAATGTGGTTAAGGTGAAAGTGACACAACTAAGAGGATATGCTTGACAAGTTATAAATTGAAGTCTCATGCCCCTTACTTACGAAGACCGATCCTCATGCTACTCAACTTCAGTCACAAGCAAGCTCTTGTCATTGTAAGTATATACGTATCATAGAGAACCGCCAACGGGGTACCCCTTGCACATGACACGGGAGCTATCCCATAATCAAAATACAAGGCAAGCAGACAATGAGCATCTCGGCGATCTTTTTATTTACTATGTGCATAGATTTTTATTGAGGATGCTTCATAGAATGCTCATTATGGTTATGCTGCAAGTTTCCACCATGATTAGGCATGGCTTAGGCTAGCGGCCCAGGCGTTTCTCTAACATACATACACACTCCATGATCTTACAAGTTGCACTTTTATTTCACACCGCCGGGATCCATAAGCAAAAGAACATGATATCAACTAGGTACAAAGTACCTATGAAGTATTGAAAGCGGTCCCCATGATACATGGTTCTGCTAACTTCAACTCATAAAGCGCAAGCATATGCACAACAAACAAGGACGCAATGGTTCATGTTTATTAAGTGCAAAAATAAAGTGTGCCATCAAGTTCGTGAGAGCTTTACTAACTAACTTTCTCATAACAAGCAAACATTTTATTCGGAAGAAAACAAGGCATATTGAATATGCATGGAGGTAGCAAATGATGCTAATGGGTAGGTATGGTGGACACTTTGGAAATATTTGGTTTAGCGAGTTGGAAACTTGAGTAAAACATACTCAGAAAAAGTGAAGGCTAGCAATAGTAAAGGAGCGACAAACGAGAGAGCAATAGCTGTCATTATCATGCTTGCAAAATAATTCATCGAGGCTTAACTAATTATTACAGTCATGTGCATGCGTGAGCATGTGCCAAGTCAATTCAAATGAAACATTCAGAAGAGGATACAGCGGTGTCATACCAATTTATGAATAGAGCAATGCAAGCAAATATTCATAAGACATGCTACCAACTATTAGCGAGCTGGAGCTAATCATAAGAAATCAAGAACTACTAAGCATCCATAGAAAACATACACTCTACATGAACAGACTAAGCATGCCCACAGTGATGAGTATATGTACAAATATGAAAACAAATAGAGTTCGTTACTAGCCTCTTACCACGCCTCACGTTGTCATTAATCCTCATTATTTTTCTTCACTTGCGTGGCTTGAATAATAATATGAAACCCAATAATCCACTGAGGACTGCCGAACCCTGTAGCAAACTCATAAAAACCAAAGAAGAACGAAAAATATTTTTGGTGTTTTCGATTTTTAAACAAGAATCAATAGGGAAAAACATGCGAAGCAAAATCTTTTTGTGTTTTTCGAATAGTTCAAACAAAGCAAAAAGGGAAAAGCAAACCAAGGAAAAAAGAAGAAGCAAACCAAAGAGAAACAACAGAAATATTTTTAGCCTTTTTGTGTTTTTAGAAAGCAAAAACAAAGAAGAACGAAAACTAAAAAGAGAACGAAAACATGAATATACAAAGTACCGACGCAACATGATATGGAGATGAGTGCGGTGTCGGCGTACCTCCCCCCAAGATTAGGCTTTTGGCCTAAGTGGGAATCAATCCCAAGCCGGCCAGGATGAAGTGTCACCATGGTATGATGAGGAGGTACCCTCGTCCTGGTGCGAGCTCGAGTACGTCCCTCCGTAGTGCACAGAGTAATCGTAGGAGGGCACATCCTCCTGGTGCTGCTCGTGGAACCCTAGCAAGCGATGTTGCTCGTCCACCTCCTCCTTGGAGAGCGACCACTGTCTCCTGTCAACACTAAACAAAGCAGGCTGTGGCAAAAGGATCTCCCTTTCATCCCCGTCAGTGAAAAGCATCCTATATACTAGATTGTTCAAATCAGAGGTAGCAGTGACAAAGTGATGAGTTTTCATGGCAACAAGGTCGAGCCTCTATGGTTCTAGCATAGCATCGTCGGGATCCACTGAAAAACCTAATGCATTGACTACATGCGAGGCAATGCTGCCCCCATAGATAGGCACCCTAGCAGCTAGGCGACGAGCAATAAGCGAGCCAAGATTGTACCGGGTATCATTATTAAGCGCAGCAGCAAGGAATGCTAAATGATAGTTAGATATATTACTAGTGTTCTCCCTACCCAACACACTAGTAGCAGGATAATATGCAAAGTATCTAAGAGCAGGGAGTTGGATATTTCTTATCTTTCCGAGCTGCGCCACACGGTCATCATCATTGGTCACCCCTCGGTATAGCTCCAACAAATCAGTGGGTGGCCCTTGAATTTTCTTCACGGTCCCTGTCATACGCACACCTACAATACTGCAAAATCTCTCGAAAGGCATGGTGAAGGGCATATCATAGATTTTAAAAGAGACAGTAGATTGATAGGGTGTGTTAGTAAATGAGAAGCTCTCAACAAAAGTTTTGGTGAGCATAGCGTATTGTGAACTCTCATCTTGCATATAAGAGGTCAAACCAACCCTCTCAATCAGTAGCAAGAAATCATCAAGAATACCTGCAGCTTGCAAGGAAGTAAAACAAGGAAAAGAAGATGGGTGAGCGTCTCCATCATCTCTTTCACTACCAATGCTTATCGCAATGAGGTCTTCATTGTATGATGGCCTAGCTTGAGAGGCTGTTCTTGAGGGCCTAGACCTCCTGGGTGCATCACTCTTAAATATCTCTCCAAAAGTACGGTTGTTCATGCTTGGTAATCTGAAATTTAAACACCTATTAAACAAGTGATTGCAAAGTAAATATAATGAAGGATTCTACTCATAGGGACTTGCAAGAGGCCTATACATGCATCAAAACTATATCTCTAATCATCAAACAAGCTTACAAGCCCTCATAACCAGTCACCTACAGCAGCAAAATACTCAACATATAAACCACTAAACACAAATCTACTTGGACAAGGGGAGGAGTCACATACCAGGGAACAAATGCTCCAAATTTCAGCAAGAAAGATGGGCTGAGCAAGGAGATCGAAGAAATCGAGAGAAAGCACAGAAAGAACGCAATTTTGAGCTATGAACTGGAGCTTACTCGGGAGAGAGAAGAAAGTGGCAGGGGAGAGAAGTAGTGGGGGGCCAGGGGTGGCCCACACCAGGGCATGGCGCCACCCAGGGCTGGCCGCGCCACCACATGGTGTGCCTGCCTGGTGGACCCCCCTGGTACCTACCAGGTACTCCTCTACCCCTTTTTTCACGTAAAAATTTAATATGAATTTTCTGGAATTTTAAGAGACACTTTATTTTTGGGCAATTTTCAGAAATAGAAGAATGATTTTTCTGACAGACAGATTTTTTTCCTTTTTGAAACATGATGCAAGGACAAAACAAGGCTAGAACTACAGAAGTTCTAACATGCAAGCAACTAACAACACAAAGAAAACTAAACAAAACCAAAAACTAAAATGCAAAGGATAAAATAAACGGAGATAATCATAGTGAAAACATTGTTTTGTTCAATTAAATCCTTTTGTTAGCAAGGTTGATCAAGTCTTTCTACCAAAACAATTGCATATGAGACAAAACTTTGTACTCCACTAATGATTATGTTACCTCAACCTTGATAGCAATGGTCCCAATCATAATAGTTTCAAATTTTTCTCTTGGTATGGGACAATATATTTCTCCAACTTGAATGCCTTCAACATGTTCAATTGAATTCAAGCCATAAGTCCTTTCAATCTTCTTGGGGAAATAGACAGTATGTTCCTTGTCATTAACATTGAAGGTCACCATCCTTGATTACAATTAATAACAGCTCCTGTAGTATTAAGAAAATGTCTCCCAAGAATAATAGACATATTATCATCTTCAGGCATTTCAAGCACAACAAAATCAGTTAATATCAAGCAATTATGAGCCACCTGAATAGGTACATCCTCACATATACTCACATGAATAGTGGTAGATTTATCAGCCAATTCCAAAGATATATCAGTTGTTATCAATTTTTCAAGTTGAAGCCTCTTATAGAGAGATAAAGGCATAACACTAACTCCAGCTCCCAAATCACACAAAGCAGTTCTAACATAACTGTTCTTAATAGAGCAAGGGATAGTTGGAATCCCTGGGTCTCCAAGTTTCTTAGGAACCTTACCATTGAAGGAATAATTAGCAAGCAAAGTAGAAATTTCTTCTTTAGGTATCTTCCTTTTATTCGAGACAATGTCCTTCATATACTTTGAGTAAGGAGGCAATTTAATAGTATCAGTCAAAGGAATTTTCAAGTATAAAGGCTTTATCCACTCACAAAACTTATTGTAGTGTTCATCTTCCTTTGACTTGTGTTTCTTATCACGGAAAGGCATAGGTTTTTGGACCCAAGGTTGTCTTTCACTACCATGTTTCTTAGCAATAAAATCTTCTTTGGTGTATTTAGTAGTCTTAGTGTGGTTTTCAGGTTCTTCTTCAACTTTTTCTTTATTAGGAACTTCATTTTCTTCATTACCACTTTCAGTTTCAGCATCAGAGATAGATATACTATTAGGATCTATAGCAGGTTCAGAGGGTTCTGCAACAGTTTTATGTTTCTTTTTCCTTTTCTTACAAGTAGAACCACTATTTTCAGCTTGTTGAAAATCCTGCTCAATTCTTTTGGGATGCCCCTCAGGATATAGAGGATCTTGGGTAGCAGCACCACTTCTAGTTCTAATCTCATAAGCATGTTTTTCTTTAGTAGCATTAACTAGCAGGTCGTTTTGCACTTTAACGAGTTGATCTATTTGAGTTTGAACCATTTGAAAGTGTTTAACAATCATTTTAACATCATTGCAGGTTCTTTCCACAATATCTTTCAACTCAACAATAGCTCTAGTGTTTTCCATAAGATGATTTTGCACCCTTTTATTAAAGTTATCTTGCTTAACAATAAAGATATCAAATTCTTCTAAGCATTGATCAGGAGGTTTCAAATAAGGGATATCACCTTCATCAAAGTGTTGGAGAGAGCGTACCTCAATAGTGGATGAGTAGGGAATAGGCTTACATAATTCTTCTATAGGAGGTAAGTTCTTGACATCTGCAGCTTTAATTCCCTTCTCCTTAAGACATTTCTTAGCTTCCTTCATCACTTCATCATTTAATTCCATATCACCCCTCTTCTTTGATGTTCGAATAGGCACAGGAATAGATGGTTCAGGTACAATTACTTCAGGTGTAGCTTGTTTAGGAGGAGTCCAATCTTCATAATTCTTGCTTATTTTAGCCATTAATTCCTTAGCTTCCTTAGGAGTCCTATTCCTGAAAACACAATCAGCACAACTATCTAGGTATGTCCTAGATTCTTCGGTTAGTCCATTATAAAATATATCAAGAAGCTCATTCTTAGGTAATGGACTTCCAGCCTGTGCATGAATCAAAGCACAAAACCTTGCCCAAGATTCGGGCGATACCTCTTTTTCTCCCTGTTTAAAATCGAAAAGTTCCTTCAAAATAGCATGTCTAGCACTGGGAGGAAAATATTTCTGCAGGAAAGTACTAATCAAGCACTCAGGGCTATCAATAGATCCAGGAGGTAAATTACTAAACCATGTTTTAGCTTCTCCTTTCAGTGAAAAAGGAAAAATCTTAGCAACAAAATAAGTACGCATCTTAATATCATCAGAAAACAAGCCACTCATAGTATAAAGTTCATTCATATGTGCTACCGCACTTTCATTCTTAGTCCCACAAAAAGGTTCTTTCTCGACAATAGCTATGTAAGATAGATCGAGAGAGAAATCATAATCTTCATCTATAATGTTTATGGGAGAAGCAGCAAACTTAGCATCAAGAGATAATTTGGGTCTAATAGTACGCCTCTCAAGGAGACTCTTAGCAGCGCTCCTATCATGGGTGTTCTTACATTCTTCAATAAACTCATCGGTCATTTCAACATAATCTTCTTCAGTATCATAACTCTCACTAGACTCAGGTGAGCTAACAAGTGTGGTAGTGTCTTCATTAGGAGTTTCGATATTTCTAGCTATAGTTCTAGCAATCGTAGCATCTAGGAAAGCACCTAATGAACCACTCTTATCAAGCACAGTAGAAGCAACATCATAAGTATCAGAAGTTTCAGATTCAGCAGTAGTAGCAGTATGTGTAGCATGTGTATGCGGTGGTGTAAGGAACTTACTCAAAACAGACAGTGAATCAAGAGAGGTAGAGGTGTTCAGAACCATACCTCTTCTTGTAGTGGATGGTAAAATAGGAACCTTGCCATCACGAGACTTACCCATGATGAATGGATAGCAGCGAACAATAGAGAATCCAAGTGAACTTGATAAATAAAGCTATGCTCCCCGGCAACAGCGCCAGAAAATAGTCTTGATGACCCACAAGTATAGGGGGTGTATCGCAGTATTTTCGAGGGAAGTGAAAACCAATTTATTGATTCGACACAAGGGGAGCCAATGAATATTTATAAGCCTTAACAACTGAGTTGTCAATTCAGCTGCACCTGGAAACAATCTTGCTCACAGCAGTTTATCAGTAGCAATAGTTTTGTAGTAGGAATAGTAAAGTAACAGCAGTAGCAAAATAAAGACAGTAGTAACAAACGCAGTAAACAGTCGGATTCGAGTGCGGTAGGCATAGGGATGGATGGACGAGCGTTGCATGGACAAGACAATTCACATAGCAATCAGAACATAGGGCAATTGCAGATAAATAAGATAAAGCACTCAAGTACTAGACAATCCTAGGCATGTGTTCCATATATAGTCATGCGTGCTCGCAATGAGAACTTGCACAACATCTTTTGTCTTGCCAGCCCGTTTGCAGCGGGGCCTCTAGGGAACTACTGGCAATTAAGGTGCTCCTTTTAATAGAGCACCGGAGCAAAGCATTAACACTCCATGCACACATGTGATCCTCACATGAAAGCCTTTCCCTTCCGGTTATCCCGATTTCTGTCACTTCGGGGCCATAGGTTGCGGACAACAACGTGTGTATACAAGTTGAAGATAAGACCAAGAACAATACTATCATAATGAATCAATAACATGTTCAGATCTGAAATCATGGCACTCAGGCCCTAGTGACAAGCATTAAGCACAACAAGTCACAACAAAGTCATAAAGCACTAATAAAAGATACTAGGCACCATGCCCTAACAATCTGATGCCATTACATGAACGATCTCATCCAATCCCTACCATCCCCATAGCCTACAATGGGGGATTACTCACTCATAGATGGGGGAAACATGGATGGTCGATGGAGAAGCGATGGTGATGATGATGGCGATGATCTCCTCCAATTCCCCGTCCCGACAGGGTGCCAGAACGGAGTTTCTGGTACTGTTTCGTGGAATCTGGTGGTGGCGGCGGAGCGGAACTCCTTCTTGAAAAACATCGAACCCCCTAAAGTTTTTAGGTCAGAAGGCTCCTTATAGGCGAAGAGAGAGGCCGAGGGGGTGCCTGGGGGCCCACACCACCCCCTGGCCCGGCCTGGCCTGGCCCGCGCCACCAGGTGGTGTGGCCACCCCAGGGCTCTTCTCCGTCTCATATTCTGGCTCCTGGAGTCTTCGGGTGAAATAGGATTTTTGGCATATTTTCCGGGATTTTTCCTGATAGTTGATTTTCTGCACAAAAAATAGACACCAAGGCAATTCTGCTGAAAACAACGTCAGTCCGTATTAGTTGCATCCAAATCACACAAGTTTAAAGGAGAAACAATAGAAAAAGTGTTCGGGAAAGTAGATACGTTTTGGACGTATCAGTGATCATCAACCCATTTGTCCCCTGGTTACTCACCTATTCCCTCTACGCCTAACCCAGCCCCAGACCAGCTCCCCCTTCGCCGCTGGCACAGTGGAGCGCTGCCCGTTCTTGGTCGTCGCTGACCGATAGTGGGCAGCACGCCAGGAGCCATGCCACCCTCATCCAAGATGCGCACCAGACACGCGAGCTCCTACTGCCACCCCCTGTCTGCCCCACGGTCGAAGCCCAGCGCTGGACCACACTAGTACATCCGCGCACCGCCTCTGTGTGCCGTGTCCAGAGTGCGCCAGTGCGCTACACGCGACCAGCTTGCACGCACAGTGCCTTGCCCTCACCTCGCGTGCACAGACCCACCATGATAGCAGCACCCCGGCAGACACCCCCGTTCGCCGCCGCGTGACCCGCAGCAGTCGCACGCCGCCGCAAACACCACTGCCTCCGCCCAGAGCACTGCACGTGCCTGACTGTTCCACAGCGCCCCACGCCACGCCATTAAGTCTGCGAGAACCGCCAGGAGACACCGCACCGTCCTACCCCCTCACCCATGCCCTTAGCTCTCTGTGCCGCCCTCGCTAGATACGCCAGCCCACACCGTCATGTCCCCTCGCCGAGTTATAAAAGGAGGCCACCCCAGACTCCAATCCTCACACCATTGGACTCCCCTATCCTCACTAACCTTCCCCACCTCTTCCTGGAGCAAGGCGAGCACCACCGTGCCGGAATTACACCGGAGTCCGACGCTGCTGGAGGAGAAGGGCGCCGTCGATTGCGACCACCCCAAGCCTTGCCGTGACCGCGCCTCGCCTCGCCGTTGTCTACCACTCCGTTTGCCTCGGTCGCCGACCCTAGCTGGAGCCCAAGTGAGCCCCGTGAGACCTCCACCGCCATGCTAGGTCTGATTCCTTGCCAGAGTAGTTCGTCGTCGACGATGAACCACGACCATTGATCTGCCTTCTAATCGCACGACTCAGATTAGATGATACCGCTTCGCGTAGTTTAAGTCACTGACTGGTGCACCTTGTCTGTCAACAGCCTGCTGCGCTGTGCAGTGCAACTGGGCCGGCCCGTTTAGCTTTCCCACGCAGCCCAGGGAATTCAAATATGATTTTCCCTTTTTAGTTTAAACTAGTTTCTGTCCACTTATTCAAAAATAAATCCAAAGAGTATCACTTAACCAAATTGCATGATTCAAATTTTGCTAGAAAGGAAATTAAATTATCTATCCAAGCCCGTTAGATTTAAATCAATTGGAGTTAGAGATACTCTATGGTAAAAATAACAAGACAGAGACTTTTGCAAATTTAAACATTTTTCAAAAATCAACCCTAATAGCTTTTGAGTAGATTCCAACTCTCAAAAATCACATTTGATGATACCTATCTCAATATGTAAAAATATTTAGGTTTGGATGCAGTGACTTTAGACTAGTACCAAAACAATGCTATTAGGGCATTTCTAGTCACTTTAAATCTATTTAATAATAATCTTAAACTTTATAAAATGTGACCAACCCTATAAATAACATTCCCATGTATTAGAATATGTGGTGATGACATGTGTCCACATGATCCCATATTTTAATTGGATAATATTAAATCTTAATTAATTTCAATGAGTAGAAATTAATTTTCTAAAATAAAATAAATGAAACTAGTTCTCTAAATCATGTGATGATTGTGATGATGCTAGATCATCAAGTGTGTGCCTTAGTGCGCTATATAGTAATAGAAAATTATTGTTTGTTGATTGTGTATCCCATATTCATTTATAGATGATAGTGCCGACCAAGTCTACAAGGAGGAGGAGTTCTACCTCGAAGAAGACGAAGAAAACTTCAATCACTACACCAATCAAGGCAAGCCATAACTACTAAGCAAGCTAGAACTAAGAAAGTTAACACTTGCCCCCTTGATAACTTAACCAAATGAATTAGGCATGCTTTGGTTATATACTTTTGATTATACCAATCCCAAGTTTTACTAGCAAGCTTTACTCTTTACTTTACCAAAGTTCTCTACTTTTGGTTACTGCTTTGGCAGATTTTGGAAAGTAGTATAGATAGCATAAATAGTATAAAACTAGACATATACTGGATGTCATTCTATGGCATGAGATTGATATTAGCATCCCTCATTAGTGAACACTCTTAACCTTAGTGGCTAGTGCTAAGCATAAAACTTGATCACTTTACATGGGAATACTTGGTGAAAATGATTATGAAAACCTTAGAATGATGAGTCATTATATTGAGATGTTTTGACATGTGTTGTAAAACACAAATGGAATTGGTGATGAAAATGTTGAGGCATGAGCCTTAGCCCTTTATAAAAACTGATGGTTGGGTTCGGATGCGATACCATTCCAAGTTTACCGTACAACCACAATACATGAATTGGGTAAGGCTTAGCCGGAAGTTTATATGCATTAGTATGTGTTCCCTCACGAGAGAGGTTTGAGCTGAGGCTACCTCTGGATGATGTCCACCTATCCAGTGCCCAGGATGGCAGATGGCCATGGCTGGGAGGCCAAGCTCATAGGGGAGGTGCCTATACTAGAGTGTGTAATTGAAAGCTTATGATTGATTATCCACATACTAAGTATGATGATTTAGGGTTATCCCTGCCGGATGTATCGAATATTGTGGTGAAAGTGTACCACCTCTGCAGAGTGTTAAACTATTCTAATAGCTGCGTCCACGGTTATGGACAGTTGGAGTGGCTATACTGTTCCATCGTCAGATGTTTTCAAAATGACTTGTGAAATGAATTGTGACTTTGACTTGACCACAACAAGATTGTGACTATGAAAACTAAGTTCCCACTTAGGTATTTTAGAACATTACATTAGTTTTCTTTACTTGTGAACTCAGCTTAAGATAAATCTAGTTTTTGCAAATAAACTTAGGGCTTAGCTTTCCTACTAGAACTACCTTACTTGTCATTGATAGTTTGCGAGTACTTAAAGAGTACTCATGGCTTTGTCCCTTGCTATTCCCGTGGCCAGACTATGAGGAGCACTATTAGGAAGATGGACAGCAGGACAACTACGACAACTAGGATCATCTCCCATCGTCCGGATTGCCTGTGACACTGAAGATGGAGCCCACTACTATGCTTTACTATTCCGCTGCTTGTTTGTACTAAGACTGGATCATGAGATCTTTTATTTGTGTAAGACCTTATTATGGTTTGTAATGGATGATGTACTGTGATATCCAATCTGTTATGTCTCGCAAAAATGGTAATCCTGGGATTGCGATGTATGGCATAACATGCATCTAGGATTAAAAATCCGGGTGTTGACAAGTTGGCATCAGCGCCATCCTGACCATAGGAGACCCTAGTTAGAATGGACGTCCGAACAAAAACTTAGTTTCAAAACAAAGGAAGTGAATATTTATGAAAACCTATTCCCACTCTTATCCTTGAGATTCTTTCAAAAAAAATGTTCCTAAAAAATTATTACATTACTACATAAAATTTGACACACTTGATCAGCTCACTAACTTACTCATCCTAAATTCTTATAGATGGCAGTTCAGTATTGCAAGTTCTACTAGTTGGGCACGGAGGCCAGCAGATCTTTGAGAGGGATCTCAATGCACTGTCAGAGTACCTTGAGCGCCCGCATCCGGAATTCTTCGGAGCCCAACTCAAGGAGCACCCAGGTGGAGATCTACAATGGCTGATAGTTGCAGATCTTCGAGGAAAGATGGAAGCACCCCTTTATGAGAAGATTCAATTCACCGTGTGAGAAAACAACTGGCTAGATGGACTAGCCAGGGCCATGCATGAAGCTCTTGCCCGTCTGTGTAGGCAAAACATGAAGTTGATCTAGGGAACTCGCTTTGTGCACTATGCAAGGCGTGATTCTATGGGAATGCCATTAGAGATGCCATGTCACCTAGAGATGAAGCGCCAAGTGGAGAACCTTGACTTCCTTCTGTATGATAGGCAGAAGGAATTGGACAATGCCCGAGCTTACACCAATCACAACCTTGCCATTGCCGCCAAGAAGGACCAGACTCTTTCCATGCTCGTCAAGGATCATCAATCACTTCGTCGTCAACGCGAAAAGAAGGATCGTACCATCGCTCATCTTTGCAAGAAGCTGGCAGACCTCGAGAAGACCATCTAGGAGCAAGAAGCCTAGCTTGCAGCAAAAGAAGAAGAGGAAGAAGGTGAAGACATCTAGGGAGATATTCACTCGTACCTCAGTGCGCCAAGAAGGACCAGACTCTTTCCATGCTCGTCAAGGATCATCAATCACTTCGTCGTCAACGCGAAAAGAAGGATCGTACCATCGCTCATCTTTGCAAGAAGCTGGCAGACCTCAAGAAGACCATCTAGGAGCAAGAAGCCCAACTTGCAGCAAAAGAAGAAGAGGAAGAAGGTGAAGACATCTAGGGAGATATTCACTCGTACCTCAGTGATGACAATGACTACCTGGAGGATGATGCCATGGATTTCTACACCGATGATGATGACTCCGACTTCATGGATGATGAGTAGATGCACTTGATTACTACCGTAGGAATGCGTTGTATCGTTCCCACTTTATCTTAGTTCATGTAATGGTTCTTAAAACCATCTATTTGCCTTTTGTGTTGTGATGTGTGTGTTTGTATTGTGTGCTTGAATGAATGAATGAGAAGAAGTAAGTTGCAAAACTTGAGTTCAAACTCAAAAGTATAGAGCTTTTGAAAACAAATCCATGAACCTTAGAACTTTCCCTCTTACCCCTTTATCTATCTCAACCTTCAGATGACTCATGGAAACCAAGTCGGAAGTAGCTCATCGCAGGATCCGATGTTGCAGATCCTGCAAATGCTAGTTTCCGACCGTGAAGCTAGTAGAGCCGAGCGCCAAGCCAATCTAGCCACCCTACAACAGATAGCTCAGATGGCCCACAATAATCAAGGCCATGGAAATGAGGATCATCATGGATCCAAGCTTAAGAACTTTCAGAATACCAATTCCCCTATCTTTAGCAAATCTGAGGATCCCTTAGATGCTGATGATTGGTTGCAAACCATGGAGAACAACCTGGAGGTATCAGGAGTTGAAGCCAATGAGAAGGTACTATTTGCCACCCACTATCTGGTAGGAGATGCAAGAGCCTGGTGGAATAGCACTCGTACTATGAACCACGGTCAAGTGATGACATGGGAAGCTTTCAAGATCAAGTTCAGCCGCACCCATGTGCCCCAAGGTTTAGTCACCCGGATGAGAGATGAGTTCAGAGAACTGAAGCAAGGCAGGATGACAGTAGTTGAGTACCGTGACAGATTTTTGTCGCTAGCTAGATATGCCCCTGATGAGATCAACACTAAAGCCAAGAAGAAGGAAAGATTGTTAAACGGACAACATGATGAGATGCAGACTATGTTAGTCAACATCCGTTTTGATGACCTAGAAGAGCTAGTTGACTCTGCCATCCAGATGGAATGAAAGATAAACCAAGCCAATGACAACCGCAAACGTAGAATGATGCACCAGACTGGGTCCCACAATGCCCAGAAGTAGCGCCCTAGCCCGTCTGCAGGATATGCCCCGTGAAACAACAGACCCCCGATGTCCCGTCCAGCCTATCCCAATCGTAGCAGAGGAAACGTGAAGTCTGGGGGAAACCACAACAACCCCGACAACTCCAACAACTTCAACCGTGCACCGCCCAAGTCCAACAACAACAACTACTACAACAACAACAATACTGCCCCAAGGACTGGAAGCAATGCCTTGTCTGTTGCAGCCAAAGACATGTCCCAGATTACTTGCTTTGAATGTGGAGTGAAGGGTCACTACTCCAACGAGTGTCCCAAGAAGCTTGCAGCCACCACCAATGTGAATGCCCCAACTTAGCAGCAACGTCGTGTTCAGCCTAGAAGAAGATTCGCCCTAGGGAATTCGCTCAACCGCAACGGCCTTCTGTTCCACATGAATGCTGAAGAAACCCAGGAAGCGCTAGATGTCGTGCTGGGTATGTTTTCTGTTAACTTAGTATTAGCAAGAGTGTTGTTTGATTCTAGAGCATCGCACTCGTTTGTTACAGAAGAATTTGCATGCACTAGTAAGATTCAACCAATAAAATTGAAGCATGTTATGATAGTTCAAATACTTGGTTCAACCACCAAAGATAGAAAAATTTGCAAGGCTGTGCCTATCAGAATACATGGAATAGATTTTTATGCCAATCTAATAGTACTTGGAACCAAAGGTTTGGAAGTAGTACTAGGAATGGATTGGATGTCAAAAAATAAAGGATTGATCGATTGTGCCAAAAAAGCCATAACCATGACCAGTAGCTCTGGAGTATGAGTAGAGCATATTTCTAAAACCTTGCCCTGTCAGTTCGAATGAAACAAGAGTCTAGCCCTTCCAACCATAGACCAAGTCAGAGTAGTCTGTGAATACCCTGACGTGTTCCCAGATGAATTGCCCGGTATGCCCCTAGATCGGGATATCGAGTTCATTATTGAACTAATTCCTGGAACTAGACCCATAGCTCAGAGACCCTATAGCATGAACCCATCTGAACTAGTGGAGCTGAAGAAGTAACTTGATGCTATGCTGGAAAAAGGTTTGATTCAATCGAGCACATCGCCATGGAGATCACCTGTATTGTTTGTTGACAAGAAAGATGGAGGTAACCGGTTGTGCACAGATTACTGGAAGCTGAATGATGTCACCATCAAGAACAAGTACCCACTGCCCAAGATAGAGGATCTATTTGATCAGTTGACTGGTGCCAGAGTGTTTTCTAAGATTGATCTTAGAACTGGTTATCATAAACTCAAGATTCATGCAACAGATATTCCAAAGACCGCCTTTACCACTAGATATTGATTCTATTAGTATACAGTCATGTCTTTTGGATTAACCAATGCCCCCGCTTATTTCATTAATCTCATGAATAAGATTTTTATGAACTTTCTGGTTAAGTTTGTCGTTGTTTTTATCGATGATATTCTTATCTATTCCAAGTCAGAAGAAGACCATGAGCAACATCTGAGAACCGTCCTTGAAACCCTAAGAGAGCATCAGCTGTATGCCAAGTTTAGCAAATGTGAGTTCTGGCTGAAAGAAGTAGGATTCCTCGGACATATTGTGTCGGTAGGAGGAGTCGCTGTTGATCCCGCCAAGATCAAAGATGTTGAAGAATGGGAAGGCCCAACCACTCAAACCCAAGTCCATGCATTTCTCGGATTAGCGGGATATTACTGCAAGTTTGTTGTAGGATTTTCGAGCATCGCAAGACCGATGACCCAATTGCTGAAGAAAGATAAGAAATTTGAATGGACCGACAAATGTGAAGCAAGTTTTCAAGAGCTCAAGAAGAGTTGATTATGCCAGATATCAAGAAGCCTTTTGATGTGTATTGTGATGCATCCAAGATTGGTCTCGGATGTGTGTTGATGCAAGAAGGAAAAGTCAGAGCATATTTTTCAAGACAACTGAAGCAACATGAGCAAAACTACCCTACCCATAATCTTGAATTAGCAGTTGTAGTTTTAGCTTTAAAGACATGGCGTCATTACCTTATGGGTAACCGCTATGAGATTTATTCGGATCACAAGAGTTTGAAGTATATTTTCACTTAGAAGGAGCTAAGTATGAAGCAAAGGAGATGGATTGAGTTAATCAAGGATTATGACCTTGACATTCACTATCACCCCAGCAAAGCCAATGTGGTAGCGGATGCTCTTAGCAGATTGCCGTGTAGATTAAACACCATGATCAAAGAAGCCCAACCAAGTTTTCATGAAGAGTTGGAGCAGTTTAGAATAGAGCTAGTTAGCAAAGGATTTTTAACTAGCATTGAACTTCAACCCACGTTGATCAGTCAGATCAAGGAAGCCTAGAAAGGAAATGCAAGTATCGACGGTATCAAATGTCGTATTGGTACAGGGAAGGTACCCGGATTCACAGAAGATGAAGAAGGAGTTTTGTGGTACAAAGGATGTATCTGTGTGCCAGTAGATTTGGAGCTAAAGCAAGTTATCATGCAAGAAGGTCATGATACTATTTATTCTATCCACCCCAGAGGAACAAAGATGTATCAGGATTTTAAGGAGCAATTTTGGTGGCACAAGATGAAGAGAGAAATCGGAAGCTACATAGCCAAGTGTGATATCTGTTAGAGAGTCAAAGCGGAACATCAGAGACCCGCATGACTGTTGCAACCATTGCATATTCCGGAATGGAAATGGGATTCTGTCGGAATGGACATTATCACTGGTTTGACTACTTCTAGTAGGGGAAATCACTCTATTTGGGTCATAGTTGATAGACTGTCCAAGGTAGCCCATTTTATACCCATCAAGACAACCTACTAGAGTTTGAAGCTAGCAGAGATGTACATTGCTAGAATTGTAAGTTTGCATGGAACCCCCAAGACCATAGTGTTGGATCGAGGAACCCAATTTACCTCAAGATTTTGGCAAAAGGTCCAAGAAGGATTAGGAACCAAGTTGAATTTCAGCACAACTTATCACCCGCAAACCGATGGACAAACCGAAAGAGTCAACCAAATATTAGAAGATATGTTGAGATCTTATGTTTTAGAGTATGGATCAAAATGGGAAGATTGTCTGCCTTTCGCAGGATTCTCATACAACAACAGTTATCAAGCCAGTTTGCAAATGGCCCCATTTGAGTCGAAAACGCTAGAAAAGGGCGCCCTCATGGGAGTACGCTCCGCGACGCTGCTGCTGCCTGCACGTGGCGGGCGCGGAGTGCCTCACGCGTTATACCAGGCTTCTCCCGTGCGACACGTGCTGTATGCGGAGAGGGTCGCGGGTCCTTTTTCCTTTTCTTTTCGTAGATTTGAACATGAAAACTATGATATCTTTCAAACGGAGAGTCCAAATCGATATCCGTTTTCACAGCCTTGCTAGTCACGTCTAGACCTTCAAAATAAGATCCATTGTTGATATGTTTGATGAAATTTTTTCTCCTACTGCCTTTGATGCGTAGGTTGCACTACCTTTTGGTCTAGTACACGATGCCTTAGTTCGTAGTGCACTGCGACGTGTCCAGGTAGTGTACTACGCACTGTGCAGGCAGTGCACCGTCCATGCACTGCCTTGTTGTTCTGTGTTGCACTGCCTTAGTTCGCAGTGCACTGCGCGGTGTCCAGGCAGTGTACTATACACTGTCTAGGCAGTGCGTCTTTCATGCACTGCCTTGTTGTTCTGTGTTGCACTGCCTTAGTTCGCAGTGCACTGCGCGGTGTCCAGGCAGTGTACTATGCACTATCCAGACAGTGCGCCGTCCATGCACTTCCTTGGTGTTCTGTGTTGCACTGCCTTAGTTTGCAGGGCACTGCGCGGTGTCCAGGCAGTGTACTACGCACTGTCTAGGTAGTGCACCGTCCATGCACTGCCTTGTTGTTCTGTGTTGCACTGCCTTAGTTCTCAGTGCACTGTGCGGTGTCCAGGCAGTGTACTACGCACTGTCCAGGTAGTGCACCATCCATGCACTGCCTGGACAGTGCGTGTTGCACTATCTTAGTTCGCAGTGCACCGTGTGGTGTCCTGGCAGTGTACTGCCTCGTTGTACTACCTTGCACTGCCTTCGATCATAGTGCACTGCGCGGTGTTCAGGCAGTGCACCGTCCATGCACTGACTTGTTGTACAGCGTTGCACTACCTATGGTCGCAGTGCACTGCGCGATGTTTTTGGAGTGCACGGTCCATGTATTGCCCTTTCGTACTGTGTTGCACTACTTTCGGTTGATAGTAAACGAGTTGCACCGCTCGTGCACTGTCTTATTGCACTGCGTGGAACTTCCTTTTGTCGCGTCCACTGCATGATCAGCTAGCCACGTGTCGGGCTGCCGTGTGGTCAGAAATACACACGCTGCCGTGTGGCCGGAAATACACGCGCTGCCGAGCGGCCAGGAAATACGCACTGGTGAAGTTCCACACGCCACGTGTCGGGCTGTCGTGCGGCCGGAAATACGCGCACTGCCGAGCGGCCGAAACATGGGCGCTGCGGCCGAAACGCGCGCTTCCTGAAGGGCGCGTTCCCGCTATATATATTGGACCCTTCAAGATTTTGAATCGTCGAGGAGAATTATCATATCAACTAGAACTGCCAGAGGAGATGTCAGCCATCCATAATATGTTCCATATCTCGTTACTTCGCAAGTGCTTAGAAGTTCCAGAGAAGACCGAAGTTTTCAAGAACATCGATCACCAAGCTATTGATATCAACAAGGATCTGACATATCGTGAAGTGCCCATTCGTATCTTGGAAGAATCTTTCAGAACCACCAGGACTCGGAGTATCAAATTTCTCAAGATCCAATGGAGCAACCATACCGAAGAAGAAGCTACATGGGAGCGAGAGGATTACATTAGGACCGAGTTTCCAGATCTCTTTAGTTCCTAGTTTTTCCTAAATCTCGGGACAAGATTTTGTTTAAGGAGGGTAGGTTTGTAACACCCCAAAACTTTAATCAAGATTATCAAGTTCTAATCACCCAAGTTAGGGTTAACAAAAACTTTTATTAAGCAAATGAATATTAATGCATGTGTATTTGCATTAGAATAGAATTGAGTGTATATGCCATGCTTGATTGTTCCAAATGTATTGAAATGGTTTAAAGGTGAATGCCACATCATCTAGACCATTTACAAACAAAATCCAAAGAAAAAGAAATCAAATAAGAATAAATAAACCAAATGGTCATTTTGACCATTTTAATCCACTAGGCCACTTTAGGTGTTCCTAGAAGACATTTCCTAACAGAAGCATTTCTAATTCTTTTCACCCCTTGCTAGACCAAGACAAGATGTATCAAGGCCCACTTTACAAACTTACAAAAACATTTAGCCACTGAATTTAAAGGACATTTGAATTCTAAATCAACTGTATGTGCTAAGATCTCACTTTTTCAAAAACACATCAAATGAATTCACCTTGGCAATCCCAAGCAAACCTAGTCTCTCAAGCTTAATACAAGACCACTCAAAAAATTTGAATCCAAAATTCAAAAATAATTTTCATGCGGCCATTTCATCAAACACTTGGCAGGCATAGAATAAACACTAGACTAGCTTCACTGTTTCATACAGTGATCATCGACCCATTTGACCCCTAGTTACTCCCCTGTTCCCTCTAAGCCTAACCCAACCCCAGACTAGCTCCCCCCTTCGCCGTTGGCATAGTGGAGCGCTGCCCGTTCTTGGTCGTCACCGGCCAACAGTGGGTAGCACGCCAGGAGCGATGCCAGCCTCGCCCAAGACACGCACCAGACACGCGAGATCCTACTGCCACCCTTGTCCACCCCACGGTTGAAGCCCACGCCAGCACCGCCTCTCTGCGCCGTGTCCAGAGCGCGCTAGTGCACCGCGCCCGACCAGCTTACATGCGCCGCGCCTTGCCCTCACCTCGCGTGCACAGACCCGCCATGATAGCAGCACCCCGGCAGACACCCCTGTTCCCACCGCGTGACCCGAAGCAGCCGCACTCCGCCACAAACACCATTGCCTCCGCCCAGAGCACTTCACGCGCCCGACCGTTCCACACTGCCCCATGCCACGCCAGGAGACACTGCACTGTCCTACCTCCTCACCCATGCCCTTAGCTCTCTGTGCCGCCCTCGTCGGAGACGCCAGCCCGCACCGTTCTGTCCCCTCGTCGAGCTATAAAAGGAGGCCACCCGAGCCTCCAATCCTCACACCATTCAACTCCCCTCTCCTCACTGACCTTCCCCACCTCTTCCTGGAGCAAGGCGAGCACCACCGTGCCGGAATTCCACCGCAGTCCGCCGCTGTAGGAGGAGAAGAGCGCCGTCGATTGCGACCACCCCAAGCCTTCCCGTGACCGCGCCTCGCCCTGCCGTGACCGCGCCTCGCCTCCCTGTCGTCTACCACGCCATTTTCCCCTGTCGCCAATCCTAGCTGGAGCCCAGGTGAGCCCCGTGAGACCCCCACCACCGTGCTAGGTCAGATTCCTCGCCAGAGCAGTTCGTCGTCGATGATGAACCACGACCATTGATCTGCCTTCTAATCGCATGGCTCAGATTAGACGATACCGCTTCACGTAGTTTAAGTCGTTGACTGGTGGACCCAGTCTGTCAGCAGCCCGCTGCGCTATGCAGTGCAACTGGGCTGGCCTGTTTAGCTTTCCCACGCAGCCCAGGGAATTCAAATATGATTTTCCCTTTTTAGTTTAAACTAGTTTCTGTCCACTTATTCAAAAATCAATCCAGAGAGTTTCACTTAACCAAATTGCATGATTCAAATTTTGCTACATTGGAAATTAAATTATCTATCCAAGACCGTTGGATTGAAATCAATTGGAGTTAGAGATACTATATAGTAAAAATAACAAGACATACACTTTTGCAACTTCAAACATTTTTCAAAAATCTACCCTAATAGCCTTTGAGTTGATTCCAACTCTCAAAAATCACATTTGATGATACCTATTTGAATATGTAAAAATATTTAGGGTTGCATGCAGTGACTTTGGACTAGTACCAAAACAATGCTATTAGGGTGTTTCTAGTCACTTTAAATCTATTTAATAATAATCTTAAACTTTATAAAATGTGACCAACCCTTTAAATCACATTCCCATGTATTAGAATATGTGGTGATGACATGTGTCCACATGATCCCATATTTTAATAGGAGAATATTAAATCTTAATTAATTTCAATGAGTAGAAATTACTTTTCTCAAATAAAATAAATGAAACTAGTTCTTTAAATCATGTGATGATTGTGATGATGCTAGATCATCAAGTGTGTGCCTTAGTGTGCTATATAGCAATATATGAGTATTGTTTGGTGATTGTGTACCCCATATTCATTTATAGAGGATAGTACGGACCAAGTCTACGAGGAGGAGGAGTTCTACCCCGAAGAAGACGAAGAAAACTTCAATCACTGCACCAATCAAGGCAAGCCATATCTACTAAGCAAGTTAACACTTGCCCCTTGATAACTTAAGCAAATGCATTAGGCATGCTTTGGTTATATACTTTTGATTATACCAATCCCAAGTTTTAGTTGCAAGCTTTACTCTTTACTTTACCAAAGTTCTCTACTTTTGGTTAGTGCTTTGGGAGATTTTCAAAAGTAGTATAGATAGCATAAAGAGTATAAAACTAGGCCTATACTAGATGTCATTCTATGGCATGAGATTGATATTACCATCCCTCATTAGTGAACACTCTTAACCTTACTGGATAGTGCTAAGCATAAAACTTGATCAGTTTAGATGTGAATACTTGGTGAAAATGATTATGAAAACCTTGAATGATGAGTCATTCTATTGAGATGTTTTGACATGTGTTGAAAAACACAAATGGATTGATGATGAAAATGTTGATGCATGAGCCTTAGCCCTTTATAAAAACTAATGGTTGGTTCGGACGCGATACCATTCCAAGTTTACCGTACAACCATAATAACTGAATTGGGTAAGGCTTAGTAGGAAGTTTATTTGCATTAGTATGAGTTCCCTCACTGGAGAGGATTGAGATGAGGCTATCTCTTGGTGATGTCCACCTATGGAGTGCCCATGATGGCAGATGGCCATGGCTGGGAGGCCAAGCTCCTAGGGGAGGTGCCTATACTAGAGTGTGTAATTGAAAGGTTATGATTGATTATCCGCATACTAAGTATGATGATTCAGGGTTATCCCTGACGGATGTATCGAATTTTGTGGTGAAAGTGTACCACCTCTGTAGAGTGTCAAACTATTCGAATAGCCGCGTCCACGGTCATGGACAGTTGGAGTGGCCATATTGTTCCGTCATCAGATGTTTTCAAAATGACTTGTGAAATGAATTGTGACTTTGACTTGACCACAACAGGGTTGTGACTATGAAAACTAAGTTCACACTTAGGTGATTTAGAACATTACATTAGTTTTCTTTACTTGTGAAATCAGCTTAAGATAAATCTAGCTTTTGCAGATAAACTTAGAGCTTAGCTTTCCTACTAGAACTACCTTACTTGTTAGTGATAGTTTGTGAGTACTTAAAGAGTACTCATGGCTTTGTCCCTAGCTATTCCCGTGGCCAGACTATGAGGAGGACTATCAGGAAGATGGACAGTAGGACGGCTACGACAACTAGGATCATGTCCCATCGTCAGCATTGCCTGTGACACTGAAGATGGAGCCCACCACTATGCTTTACTATTCCGCTGCTTGTTTGTACTAAGACTGGATCATGAGATCTTTTATTTGTGTAAGACCTTATTATGGTTTGTAATGGATGATGTACTGTGATATCCAATCTGTTATGTCTCGCAAAAATGGTAATCCTGGGATTGCGATGTATGGCATAACAGGCATCTGGGATTAAAAATCCAGGTGCTGACACCATAGTTGACGCAAGTTCTCAATTTAGACCCATTGTCTCTTCTCCCATTGGGGTTTCTTGTTCATTGCAACTCCATCTTGGCCTTGGCGGGATCTTTCCAAAAGTTTCTTGCATAGAAGGCCATGTATTCACCATGAGCAACCTTGACATCTTCGTGGAGGCTCATTGAAAGTGCATCATCACTCCCTTCTTCTTCATCATACTCCACAACCTTGGCCTTCAAGGCAAGATTAACACAACTACTAATTCCAATAGCACGAGCACATGCCTCTTTGGAATTCTTGGCAGCAACCTTGAAGGCTGCTATCTCTTGCATAACTTCATTGGAGGTCATGAGATGGTAGTTGTGTCTTCCTTGGAGACTCTTCAATTCAGTGGGCTTGAAGGGAATGAGTGCACTCACGTACTTCCTCTTCATCCAAGAATCATGAATGTGAGAGGCACCAATATTCCTGAAGGAGGTGGCTGTGGATTTGAGTCTTTGATACATGTCTTCATGATCCTCACCATCCTTCATAAAGAAATATTCTGCTTCATTGCTTAAGGCATCATACCTATTCCTTCTCATGCTCCCATTGCCAACAAACAAGTCAATGAGTGCATCCGAAGCTTCCTTGGCGGTATTGTAGTGCTCAATGTGGGGGAAATCCTTTGGCCCCACTCCAAGTTGGATCATGTGCAAGGCTGTCGCATTGAGTTGGCTATTGACCACTTCTCTTCTAGTCAAGTTGGTTAGATCCTCAATTTTGAGTCCGTCTTCAATAATGTTCCACAAGTCAATGCAAGAGCTACGCACATGAGATTTCATTAAAACTTTCCATTGAGAAAAAGTATGTGCAACTAACTTAGGTGGGTCACCTCTATTATTTTTATGGAGACGAGGCATTGGAGGGTCGGGAGAGTACCATCTAGGAACTGCATTGTGCTCTTCCTTCACATCACCCTATTTGGTGGTGGAGTTAGTGGAATTATGTTCATACCCCACCACTTCACCTATTGGGTTAGCCAGAGCAGTTGCCTTAGGGTTAGGTGGTGATTCCTCTTGAGAGGGAGGTGGTGAGGCCGACTTTTCCATAATAAGTCGCTTAACAAGTTGACGCAACAGTTGGATTTCATTGCCCAAGGTAGAGCTCAAGATTGTTTCCAAATTGTTGAGATCTACCATGGTCACCGAGTTGCTAGCCTTACCCTCTCCCTCATCTCCTTGGTTGCCCATAGTCTCTTACGCGGTTAAGCCCGAATAACGAGCCAAGGCTCTGATACCTGTTGGGGATATACTTTCTGGGTATCCTCATTGTGCCTCACTGACCAAGGTGGCCCACTTCGGGTTAGAGCTTTGCTTCACTGACGGCCCAGTCAAAGAGAAGAGACGGAGTCCAGTCCGGCTACGGGAAGGCCTAGATGACTTACCGACATAGGCCCATAGTGTTACTTGTAGTTCAAGATGTACTCTGTAACCGACTCTTAGTCATAGCCGGATAGATATCTCCTGTAAACCCTAGGATGGATATCTATATAAGCCGTCGTAGGGAGAGCCTTTAGGGCACCCTCACAATAGTCTACAATCTCAACTCGCACAGGCGAAACCCTTGTAACCCATATTCCGACTCTGCCATATTACTGGATTGCTAGCAGGAGTAGGATCCGGCCAAAGCCGGCGGATTTGAACCAGGGTAAACTTGTGTGCTCACCGTCTCGGAATACCATACGTCTCACACCCCTCTCTTCTGCATGCCTCGAGGACCCCCTGATGGCGTACTTGTCATCAATCCAACGACAGTTGGCGCCCACCGTGGGGAAAGTGAGCTTCGGATCTGTGTTTCGAGCGGAATATGCAAGAATCGGAATTGGCGATAACATCCCCATCGGTCCTATCCTCTACGCCAGCGACGTCCCTCTCATAGTTCTCGACGAGACTTGGATTCCGGCTAGGGAGGTCGTGACTTCCTACACCATCATGTCCTTTGGCGAGATTGATGTGTACATCGGTTTCACCGAACCAGCCCCATCGACCCCAGCAGTGATGATAGAGGCAGAAGAAAATTCTGGGTCCCCTTTGTCCGTGTAGGCGGCAGAGTTCCAAATCTCAGAAAACCCTAATCCCAGCCAGCCCGCACCTATTGCGGAGATAGTGGAGAAATCTGAACCTGAAGCAGATCTTGCGGTTCAGGACGAATCTGGAGTGGATCTCCCTAGCGAGGCCGAATCTCAGATCGATCTACCCGCTAAGGTCGAAATCTAGGAAGAGCAAGAAAATAGCTCTGATTCCAGCTTTGATAATACCGGAATAGATAAACCCTTCCTGAGATATATATTGAGGCGCATGATGATGAAAGACGCAAGCGCGGATGAAATCCTTGAGACCATCAGGTGTTTCAAGGAAGCCGACCAAGAAAGCCACAACCATCTCAGGAGGCACCCGTCGCACTTTGTCGGATATGTTGGATACGGATCCGGCCCTGCCGATGCTGAAGACAACAAAGAATCAATGCTGGAGGCGATCAGAACAAACGTCGACTTATCGGCATCTTCGGATGATTCCATGACATCGGTAGATTTCCGGAAGTTCTCCGCAGAATACGAAGAGGAGTTTAACTCCATAGCTGTAGAAGAAGGAGAAGCCATGGACGAAGGATCCGGAGAAAACTCTCCTAAATCCCAGAATGACATGGATCTCGGAGATAATCCCGAGGTGTCCGAAAAGTAATGATCAGAGCTTAACTCCAGGAAACAGACCCAAGACCGTCTTTGCTACCGACGCTACCAAGAAGGCAAAGAAGAAGAACAAGTCTTCAACAAAAGAACTTCCGACAAAGGAGGTGATTACCGAGGAATATGAGGAAGACTCGGATGGATCACTTATCCCAGACGAGCCCAAAGAAGAATCGGTGGATGGACACGTGGTCACTGCAGGTGCGTGTAAACTCATCGATGCTGCATTAACAACACCTATCCCTATAGCAGCAGAACTTACTGCTGAAAAACTGGAGGAAAGGGCACATGCCCTAGAAGCGTGTCGCCAAGTACTCCTGGATGAAGCCAACAACATTGAGGATGAGAAGAAGCGCATAGCAACTACGGAGAAGTACATCTCTCGGTAGTATCAGAAAACCCGGAAAAGACACGCCGCGACAATCAATTTCCGGAAGTTCACAAGGTTCTCTTTGAGGGAGATCCAGGGATGCCTCGACTCGACAGTAATGGAGATTTGGTGTACCCAACACCAGTACAAAACACTACCACTGTTCAAGATATCCTGGCGAATAATCCAGGCCCAGAACATATTTGATTAGGCATTAAGCTACTCACCAAGGGTCTGGAGCAACACAAGGGTGTGAAGTCCGGAATAGGAAAACTGGTCTCTCAATTTGACCAATGTCGCACGGATCTGGCCTAAAATGATATAAGGCCCCAGCGTGTTCCGGAACAACATCGCCGTTCTGACCGTCGGGAAGACAACCACTCAAGAACCGGATCTTCAGGGCAGAACCACATAATTGCACGTGACTGGCGCAACGTCGCTCCAACTATGGAGCAAGAGGCAATTGTTGCACTGTATCCGAGAAATCCTCCCCGACGAGAGTCGAACGATCATAGGGAAGAAGATAAAGAGAAACATCGGGAGCAGGACCGTCAAAGAATGCCACCTCCTAGACATACAAGCCGTCCGGCTGAGCCCCACCGCAGTGGGAGTGACGGATGAAGGAACGATAGACACGGTGCCAAGTCGAGCCGGTAGGGGGCTCTTCGTAATGAAGACCCTCCCTGGAGCTAGAATAATGATGCTCCGGATGGAGGCCGACGATCAGCCGGAAACAATCCAGCTTCTCCACCTTCTCCACAAAGTAGCCATCACAACGGCTCTCAAGGAGGCCAAGGAGGGCGTCGTGGCGGATGAGGTGGTGGTAGAAGCCGAAGTCCGGCTCCAAGGCACCGCAGCCACAACCGTCAATCAGGACAGCAATCTCTATCACCAAGTGATGCGAGACACCGGATAATTCCAATATAGAGGCGCAGCGCTAAGAAAACGATGATATATATGTGGGCCCAAAATGCTTTGGACCACGGATTCGACAAACACACTTCCTGGAAGGATTTTCGATCTCAAGACACATCCAAGCCTATGACGGTGTAGCCCGGCCAGATACTTGGCTCGATGATTTTTTCTAGGCTTGCTACATCGCCAAAGGCAGAAACAGCTTAGTCACAACCCACTATCTCCCACTTATGTTGCGGAAGACGGCACGATCATGGCTCAATAAACTTTCGGAGAACACCATCCACAACTCTTATGACATGTAAAGCGCATTCTTTCAAAATTTCGAAGGCACATACCGGAGGCCCTATATGGTAGGAGACCTACAGCGTTGCACCCAGAAAACCGGAGAAACTTGCCGAGATTATCTCGGACGATAGATCGACACTAAAAACTCTTGTGAAGGAGTAAATGACCAAACTTCGATTGAAGCCTTCATTGCAGGACTCCCAATTGGTTTACTACATCATCGCTTGAAGTGTGACAAGGTCACTGATCTGGGAGAGATGATAGAAACAGTGAGCAAGTATGCAGATGCTGATGATGATGCAGAGGGATTACTGAACGCCCTAACTGTGCCACAGTTGTCAAAACAACCAAAGGAGCAAGCTCATAAGCGCAAGAATACCTCGGAAGAGAAACCCAAAGTGGAAACGGCAGTGGTCACTGCTACTTTCGGGTCTGGAGGATGAGGAGGGCGCGGCGGTGGCCGTGGACACGGTCGTGGGACATCAAGAGTCCATGGTAGAGGAGACCAGCAACCTGGCAAAACCTACTCCTGGGCCGACATTGCCAATACCCCATGTGTGCATCACTTGGATGCCAATGGGGGCTCGTCTCACACAAACGCCGAGTGTCGTTTTAATGACGACATCAAGAAAGACGATACCCCTGGCTATAGGGCTAAGCAGAAGAAGGGAAAGAAGAATCCCAAAAAAGATAAAGAGACCAAGGAAGATTCCAACATGGAGGAAGCTGATCCTTCAAATCCCCAGCCGGAGGGGAAGAAAAACTTCCCAACAAAGAAAGACACTTATGTCACCTTCCGCGGATCTCAACCAGCTAAGGTCAAGAAAGTAGTTCTGCATGAGCTCAACGCAACTGTTTCGGTTGTTCTGCATTACCTGGACTGGTCGGAAGTGGCAATCTGTAGCACCCCGGTAAAACCACTACTAGAAAATCGCTTGATATTTTATTTTCTTGCATCATCATGACATCATCATGCATCACCCTGTTCATCATGCCACATTGCATGGAACATAAAATTAAATTGTTGCATTTAAATTGTTTCACTTATACTTGGGTCTTGATATTTGAATTTGATCTTTGGTTTCGCCTCTGGCTATTTTAGCCTCTCTCTCTCTGTTCTATCTCTAGATGGTGTCATGTGTGATGGAACCATAATGTCTATTTTGCATTATTTGGAGTCTTGCTAGATATATTTCTCGAATGCCCAAATTGAGTTGGGGGCACATCTCTTCGATTCATTCCATCACTAACAAGCCACTATTCATTGTCCATAATCATGCTATAATTACACCACATATGGTGCATATGGGATCCCTTCTTTTGGTTTGGATTTAATTCTACTCATATGCTAATGTGTGGATCCATTCCACCAAATCTTAGCATATGATCTATTCTAATTCTACCACATATTGGATATATATGGGTTCTTTCTATTTGACTTATGATTTTTGAATCAGACCCATTTGAAAATATGTGGAACCATTCAATATTGTTATCCTTCTTATTCTAGTGCATATTCTCTGATTTCTCTAAAATATGCATGTACCGTGTGGGTTCTTTTGATCTTGCTACACGACCTTGCCATCATGTTGCATATTGCTAAAATTATTTTTGTTACTCCCTATTTCTTTTCTTATATACTCGTATGGTTTAATACAAATAAATTCATCCTCCTTTTCTTATTTCAAATTAAAAATTATAATATTCTTTCCGGTCATTAGGCGTGACCACAAAATGTTTTGTTATTTTTTCTAAAAATAAATATATGCAAAAGGCCCGTCTAAAGTTTTGGCCCAAAACTAGATCCATCTAGTCTACTTTCGACTATATTTATACTCTAGCCTAGCCTTTTTCTTCCCCAAACCCTATCCTCAAATCTGATATGAAACAAATCCCCACTCTCCTCCAAAACTCTTGTCCAGTGCTTTGCTTTTTTTCTCGGCATGCTTCTTTTCTTGCGCATGTTTCTTCTCCCCACATCAACCAGTCGCATCATGGTTCTCCTTTTACATGTGCGAGATTAGCAAGAAGATGCTCTACAAGAATCCACAAATCACTACCACATTGCTACCAAATTCTTTCTGCTGCTTCATCCAGTAGCCAGCAAAATCCTCACCACCACCAGATCGCCATCCCACACGCCATCCAGATCCACCGCAGCATCGACCGGAAGACCCAGTCCTAGCCAGCTTTGGGGCTTGCGCATGCCAACCCCCGGCCCGCCTGCTTTCGCTCGCTGCCCCTTGTCCATGCGCATGGAGCAGCAGAGCCGGATCCATCTCACCTTGGTCCTACTGCCACATGCGGGCTGGCGTCTGCCGCCCGCCCGCGCGCGCGACAGCGCCGAGCCGCCTCTTGTCCCTACATGCGCACCAGGAGCCGCACCACTACCTGAACTTGCCCCGGCGCACTGTTTTCTCCAGCAGGGTCGCGCTGCCATGAGCCACTACCAGGTCAACGTCCCTGGTACATTGTTGTACATCGACCGCAGCTAGGCGAGCAGGTTCGTTAATCTCTGAATCCTACGAGTGAATCAGTGCCTTCGGTCCTGTAGTTGTAACCTGTTCGACGCAATTCTCCTAGATGTTTTGGCTGTGGTTTGGCATTTAATTTGTCTACTGCGATCCCCTGAACACTAGGATGTTACCAATGTGACTGTTTTCCGGCGAGCACTGCTTCTGCCACTTCAACTACAACCTGATGACCGTCCTTCCGTCTCTCTGATTGGATCTGTGAGACACCGCCTCTATTTTATAAATACCATATAAACTTGTACATACCAAATCATTCATACCCGTATACATATTTATTTGTTTTGGAGGGTTTTAGTCATTTCACCTCATAATTAAATATGGAGGCTATATGCAGGCTTCTCTAGTCTTATATCGCCTCCTTTTAAATTTGCGTAGCGAACCGATGCCATGTTTTGCCTCGTTAAGACAACCTTTAATTTGCGGGGTAGCTAAACAACTTGAACCTTCTATTAATTGTCGGGACCCCGGTTCCGCTTAATATTGCCTAATTGCACCGCATCTTTGCCATGTCATGCATCATATCATAAGCATTTCGGATCTTCTGCCGTAGTATTAAATATTGCATCTGGTGTTTCTTCTAGTGTTTGCTTCTTCGCGGATTAGGCCGATGAGTTGATGCGAGTATCGACAAGTTCTCCGGATATGAACCTTCGGCGGTGTTTCCCAGGCGAGCGTCTCTCCCCTTCTACCTATTTTGCATTTATAGTCTTTATTTCCTCCTGTTGATCTATTGCTATCTGTCTCGCGATGATTTAGTTTCTTTGCACCAGTTATATCCCGTGCAGCCTCTATATTGCCATGGACACCTGCTAATACCTGTTGTTTGGTAGATAGCTGGCCTTGCGAGTCGTAGTTGCTTGCTCAGGTGCGATCTCGTGTTATCGAGTACCACAGTTGTTGGAATGCTGGCAGATGTTTATGGTGGAGATGATCATGTCTTTAATTAGAACTATTAAATTGTTGTGATAACTAATGAAAGTGGCACCGGTGGGCAATATATGCTATTTGGTTTTTCATGTCCACTTGTGTCCCGTAGGCCCCGAGTACTTGATACCTGTTCCTTGACTATTCGCACTATCCACATCCGGGAGAGTCTATGAATCCCCCTTAGCCAGAGCTTGATTCATTTCTTATTTCTTGGGGCCACAAACTAGTTTGGGGTTTTATTTACTATCCTGTACTTATGACAGGTTTTACTGCTTTATTTACGATTGTGCGTGGAGCACCTGTACTGTTTTGGAACGTGGAATGTTTTCGCGGTATCGACAAGCCCAGTCACACTTTCGGGTTCCCAGTCGTTTACAGCCATTGAAACAAACCCTGGGTCCGTCTTGGAGCTGGCCAACTTTGTTGCGGGTAGCTTAGTGAGGTGGCCCCTTGAAATATTTTATGAATCCTGTGATTGTTTTTGTCGTGAAAACCTCGTTGGGTTTTAATTTGGTTTTTCCGAGGTTGATCGTGTGTGTGTTGCTATTTGTGCACCCCTGCAGGGTAAATCTTTCTGAAAGCTGTGTCCGCGGTTATGGACGACTTGGAGCACAGTATCTTGATCATAGACAAGAATAACTAAAGTAGTGCTATAAATTTGACTTAATATGTGACTAGTAATCAGCTTGACTACAATGGAATGGATAATAAAAGTGCCAACAACTGGTGGAACTGGGGTGTATCGTGTCATGTTATACCTGCCTAGTAAGTATCGCAACTCCAATGGAATGAAATAAAAGTGTCAACAACTACTTGGTTTGGGATGTCACATGCTAATTATATCTGACTAGTAAGTACTGCAACTACAACTGAATGATTAACTAATACTGCCCACTACTTATGCTATCAGGATGACTCATGCTATCTATATGTGACTAGTAAATGCTGCAACTATAATGGAATGAATAAAACTGCCAACTGTGTGAGTTCCTCGGTTGGACTTCCTCGTTTGGTCACGAGGGGGAATACCAGGATGGGTATGATTGGTGTTAGCATCAGGTGGTTCCGAATAGGTCTTTCTTATCCCTCTCTAATAGCTGACAGTTATCGAGTCTCTATAGGTTGTTTAGTGCATGCTTCGCTGCCGCTTCAGTCCACCATACCTATGTAGGCGAGAGCCGCCGAATTCTAGCCTCGCCGTGTACTGGCCTCAGTACTGACGCTCCTCTTTTCCTTTGCCCTTTGTCGGCACCCTTTTTGTTTTAGCAGGTTTGAGATCGAAGTCGTTAGTAGGGTTACCTTTCCGGCTTGGCCTGGGCAGGGTTATGGACGCCATTGGTTATTCTTCAGGGCTCTTAGCCCCATTTGCATCTTGTCCGTAGTCGGACGCTCTATCGTTTTCAAGGTGATTTGGATCTTTGTATAGTATATCTGTATTCTTGACTCATGGAGTCGTTTTAGTATATATATGTTCTGTGGGTTCCATCATGGACTATTGTGTAATGATATTACTTCGTTTTCCACCCGCACGAAAGTACCTGGTGGGCAGCTTTGAATCGTTTCTATGCGGGTTTGTCGGGAATCGCTAAAACTTGCATAGGTCCGATTCGAGGGTGTTACAAAGTGGTATCAGAGCTCAGCAGTTACGATACCCCACTAGTCCAGCCTGTAGGATAACCTAGCTAACGGCCGATGTAGAGTGTCAAAACTATTTTTGCAAAATCGGTTGGATAGATCTGATTAGGTCCGCTTTTACTCCTTACCCTCTGTTGTTCTCCTCTTACCTCTGCGTGTTTTGATTCTACTCTCTTATCTTTTCTTCGAGTCCAGGATTTCTCGTGGTTGGGTTTTTCGTCGTACCTTCAGGGTTTCGCTTCCTCCTTTGGCAACGGTGCTTCTGCATCCCGTCTTCGTGCTATCTGAGGAATCCTCCATCTGTGGTACCATTCTTTGTTCCTTGATTGTGCCTTCCGGTGTTTTCCGACACGACGACATCATCTACGCCAGATCCGATGAAACCCGGCATCACTCCTTTGTTTCTGAACCTCGCTTGTCGATATCTTCAGTCTAAATACCAAGAGTTGATTGCACGATTCTTTTGTTCATGTACAGAGTAAAGATTTGAGTGCGGGATGGAGTAGCTACCATACCACTACTCTTATCATTCGCTTTTGTATAACGATTGGTAGATCTACACAATTTAATCCTTCCACTGAAGTTAGAGGTAGCCTTGGGACCTCTTTCTTCGTCTTTGTTTCTCCGGAGTGTTCTCGACGAATGTGAGCAACGACCTCTTGTTGGTGGTGTCGGAGATTCCAATATGGAGCAAGAATCTTTGTTAGTGGTGTCACGAGGATCTACACGAAGCATGAGGAATCTGATCGTCGATCTTCTTCCCTGTACCATGAGGCGGATCTCGAGGGCGAGATCCATTGTTAGTGGTGTCGAATTGTAGCACCCCGGTAAAACCACTACTAGAAAATCGCTTAATATTTTCTTTCCTTGCATCATCATGACCTCATCATGCAACACCCTGTTCATCATGCCACATTGCATGGAACATAAAACTAAATTGTTGCATTTAAATTGTTTCACTTATACTTGGGTCTTGATATTTTAATTTGATCTTTGGTTTCGCCTCTGGCTATTTTAGCCTCTCTCTCTCTCTATTCTATCTCTAGATGGTGTCATGTGTGATGGAACTATAATGTCTATTATGCATTATTTGGAGTCTTGCTAGATATATTTCTCGAATGCCCAAATTGAGTTGGGGGCACATCTCTTCGATTCATTCCATCACTAACAAGCCACTATTCATTGTCCATAATCATGCTATAATTACACCACATATGGTGCATATGGGATCCCTTCTTTTGGTTTGGATTTAATTCTACTCATATGCTAATGTGTGGATCCATTCCACCAAATCTTAGCATATGATCTATTCTAATTCTACCACATATTGGATATATATGGGTTCTTTCTATTTGACTTATGATTTTTGAATCAGACCCATTTGAAAATATGTGGAACCATTCAATATTGTTATCCTTCTTATTCTAGTGCATATTCTCTGATTTCTCTAAAATATGCATGTACCGTGTGGGTTCTTTTGATCTTGCTACACGACCTTGCCATCATGTTGCATATTGCTAAAATTATTTTTGTTACTCCCTATTTCTTTTCTTATATACTCGTATGGTTTAATACAAATAAATTCATCCTCCTTTTCTTATTTCAAATTAAAAATTATAATATTCTTTCCGGTCATTAGGCGTGACCACAAAATGTTTTGTTATTTTTTCTAAAAATAAATATATGCAAAAGGCCCGTCTAAAATATTGCATCTGGTGTTTCTTCTAGTGTTTGCTTCTTCGTGGATTAGGCCGATGAGTTGATGCGAGTATCGACAAGTTCTCCGGATATGAACCTTCGGCGGTGTTTCCTAGGCGAGCATCTCTCCCCTTCTACCTTTGGGCTCAAGAACGCAGGACCTACGTACCAGCGCACTATGCAGCATTGCCTCCATGACCAAATTGGACGCGGCATACATGCATACGTGGACGACATTGCCGTGATGTCCAAAAAGAAGGAAACATTAATTTCCGACTTGGAGGAAATGTTTGCCAATCTACGAAAATACAACATAATGCTTAACTAGAAGAAGTGTTTCTTTGGAATTCTAGCAGGAAAATTGTTAGGTTTCATTGTGTCTCAAAGAGTGTTGGGGGGATACCCCCGCGTAGGGTAACACCGTGGTATAAGGGTCGAGTTATCCGGGGTACATCACGATCAAAGCAAGTGCTGACCAGGTCACCTCAAGGCAAGCTGAATCATGGTGTGACCCGGCCCATGGAGCATCTCCTTAACTATGGTCCGGCCGGCATAAGATTTATGTCGGCCTTGTCTATTTGTTTTGCAGGTAAGTTGGTAATCTGGATTAGCTGTATGCTAGCCGGATTATCTTAGCTTCCAAAAGAAGGAATCCCCCGCTGGTCAAAAGGTGGCTTTATTAGCTGTAGCATGAGCAAAGTAAAGTAAAGAATAGGACCAGCGGGTCAGGGGCAACCAAGGTGACGCGGGCAGAGCCGGGTGACGTAACCCGTGTCTGGTGACGCCAAAAGGCAAGGATGATACTGCGGGTTACGTCCAAAGTCCGGACGAGCCCTTAAAGAGGAATAAAGAAGCATCAAGCTTTGCACGAGGAGCATATTGATGTCCACGCACTTCTATTCTTGTAGACAGTTGTTGGGCCTCCAAGTGTAGAGGTTTGTAGAATAGCAGCAAGTTTTCCCTTCAGTGGATTACCCAAGGTTTATCGAACTCAGGGAGGAAGTGGTCAAAGGTATTCCCTCTCAAGCAACCCTGCAATCAAGATACAAGAAGTCTCTTGTGTCCTCAACACACCCAATACACTTGTCAGGTGTATAGGTGCACTAGTTCGGCGAAGAGATAGTGAAATACAAGTGGTATGGATATAAGACAACGGTGCCAACAAATAGCTTGATGGTGTGGAAGAGACTAAAGCAAAACTGAAATAAAGATGGAAACAAGCCAACATGTAACATATCTAGTAGCAAACGGTGTTTCAGTGCTAATAAACAAGGCCTAGGGATCATACTTCCACTAGTGAACACTCTCATATAAATATATTCTTCTTTATGATACTACTCTTAACTACTCTCCGGTTGAACACTCTAATCGATGGTAGGGCTATAACAGCACACCTCAAAGTCCATCTTTCCCATATAGAAAACCCCACACTGTCACCTTGAGTACTAGATGAGTCCAACAAACACCACAATTTCAAAAAGACATCCAAATCCAAATATAACTCATAACAAGTATATGTAATCTCTAGCCTAAGTGCCACCATGGTGAGCACGCTGTCACTTTCACACACATGGGGAGAGCAGAGATCTATTAAAGCACTTGAGTAGCAAGGTGGATCTATAGATTACAAGCTCATGATCACAATATGATCATGCAAAGAGAAAGGGATGAACACATAGCTACCGGTAGAACCCTTAGCCTCGAGAGAGAACTACTCCCTCCTCATCATGGGAATCAGCAGCGATGATGGAGATGGCGGTGGAGATCGATGGAGATGGCTCCGGGGGCACTTCCACGTCCTGGCAAGGTGCCGGAACAGAGACTTTCTGTCCCCCGAATCTCCCCTTCGGTGGCGGTGGTGCTGCGGAACTTTTCGTGGCTGGAGGCTTGATGATTTAGGGTTTTGGTATGAGGAGGCTCTTATAGGCGAAGGAGGCAAGGTCGATGGAGTGCCAGGGGGCCCACACCACCTGGTGGCGCGGATAGGCCTAGCCCGCGCCTGGGGGGTGTGGCCAGGATCTGGCCCTCCTCCGTCTTGTATTCTGGCTCCGTGAGTCTTCCGGTAAAATAGGAACTTTGGCTTTTGTCCCGTCCAATTCCGAGAATATTCATTTTCTGACTTCCTAGAACCAAAAACAGCAGAAAACAGGCAGCTGGCACTATGGCTCTTGTTAATAGGTTAGTCCTACAAATGATATGAAAAGTACTCCAAAGTTGGAACAAAACACAAGAAAGTAGATAAAACCAAGCATGGTACATCAAAAATTATAGATACATTTGCAATGGATCAACATCCCCAAGCTTAACTCCTGCTCGTCCTCGAGTAGGTAAGTGATAAAAAGAAAGAATAATTTTTGAGGTGACATGCACCATCAAAGACTTGATCAAAGTATTTGCAAAACATTCAAAGTTGGGATCATAATACTTCAGTCATAACATGAAAGACAAGGTTCTAGCAATAAGCAAAGAAACTATGATGCAACATGAAAAGGCACACACAAAAGATTCATGAATAACAATGCTTTGCAAGACGTTTGTTTGTTTCACATAAAGAAAACATAGCATAATTGTATTCAGCTTGTCCCTCAATAGAGTAGCAAATATAAATGGATAGGACAACTTCAAAGTTCATAAGAGTGACTAGATACGATAGTTTAAAACAAGCAATAACAAGTTATGCATCAATCAACTAGTCTTGGGACAATGCACATAGAACTAAGAATGGCCACTATGCTCTCAAAGTAAGTGCATAAAGGTAGAAGGTGGAGACTCAATATAATGGTGGAAGAAAGGCCTTTGTAAAAGGAAGTAGGGATTCAAGTCTCATAAAGAGCTTCCAAAAAATTATGGTACTTATAGCTTTCAGCTCTCATTACCCCTATCATAAGCATCTTGAAGTGATTAAGGTTAAAGTGAACAAACTATGGTGTACATGCTTGACGAAGTATAAGTCAGAAATCTCATGTCCCTTGTATACGAGGGCCGCTCCTCATGCTACTAAAGTTTAGTCACCGGTAAGTTCTTGTCATTGTAAGTATATGTGTATCATAGAGAACCGCCAATGGGGTACCCCTTGCCCGATGATACGGAAGAATCCCCATATCAAAATGACAAGGCAAGCAGACAACGAGCATCTCAGCATTCTTTTTATTTACCATGGGAATATGGTGCTTTTTTCTCTCTTTCCTCTTTTCATAGTATCTCTTTTTTTTCTCTTTTCTCTTCTTTTCTCAATATAGGACTCTTTTTTTTAAGAAGAATGCTTCATAGACATCTCATTATGGTTACGCTACAGGTTTCCACCATATTAGCATGGATTAGACCAGCGGCCCAGGCGTTTCTCTAACACATTTACATAACTCCATGGACTTACAAGGTCCCCTTTCATTTCACACCAACGACATCCATATACAAAAGAACATAATATCAACTAGGTACAAGTACCAAGTGCAATGTTGAAAGCGTTCCCCATGAAAGCATGGTTCTGCTAATTCCCAACCAAATAAGTGCAAGCATATACAACATAGAAGACACAATGGTTCAAGTTTATTAGAGGCAAGTAAAGTAAAGTGTGCCATCAAGTTCGTGAGAGCTTTAATCACTAGTTTTCTCATAACAAGTTTAATTTGGAAGGTAAACAAAAGCATGAATATACTTGGAATAGCATAAGCTAGTAGGTAGGTATGGTGTACTCTTTGGAATAACTTGGATTAGGGAGTTGTATGCATGAGTGGAACTCATACTTCGTTGTGGAGGCTAGCAAAAGACTGGGAGCGACAAACTAAGAGAGCAATAATGGCCATAATCATGCAGAGCGACAAAACATCATTGATCAAAGCATAAAGTGATATTACAAGTTTAAAACTAAAGGATCATCAAGGCTATGGTGACTTGGGATAGTCATAACATGGTGTGAGAATGCGCCAAGTCAACCCAAATAAAGCATCAAAGGAGAATACCACTATACTATGCTTTAATATGCTAAAACAACGCATGATTCATCCAAGGCACATTAAGCAATCTCAATTGTTTATAACAAGTCATGCTACAGCAAAGAATACTAAGCATAAAGCCAAAACAATATCAAGCATGGCATGACAAAGCATAGGCCATAGTAAAAAACAAGCTCTCTTTACCACTTAAGCATGAGCTTTCCTACTCTTTTCCAATCCAAACCAAACTATTTGAAAACCAATGTATGAAAGAGGGGGTCCAACCAATTTATTCAGCAAACTAAGAAAACCAAGCAAACGAAAAACCAAAATGAAAACAAAAAAGAAGACGCTCCAAGAACAGCACAATTGTGCATGAAACAATAAAAATGAAGCGTTTGGAAGAAACCTAGGATTTTTATTGATGAAGAAGGGGATGCCTTGGGCATCCCCAAGCTTTGACGCTTGTACTTCTTGGATATTTCTTGGGGTGACACGCGTGGCATCCCCAAACTTGAGCTTTAGTCCATCCTTCATCTCATTACTCATTCCTTCCATACACCTGGAATTTTTCCTTCATACAAAAGTTCACATAATCTTTATTAGCAACATTAGTGCACCCAAGATAATAAGTCTTAAAGTTCAGTTCTAACACCAAATAAACTTCCATTAGAACACTAGCTCCTGTAGCACTTCCCTCAAAAAGCTCAATTCCCCAAAAGAACTCAAAAAGGAACCAATAAGAAGCAAATGCAGAAAATGGCAGAAATCTGTCAAAACAGACCAGCAGGTAAAGACGAATTGTTTCGAAGACCTTCTGTTGCTCAAATCAAAAAGTGTTGAACTGACGAAAGTTAGATAACAACCTGGGTCAGAATCATAAAATTTCACGCCTCAATAGGACGTACAGAGATTTTACACGAAATTTTACGGTGAAGCACAGAAATCTGTTTCGGGACAGCAACTTTCCCAATCATTAATTCTCTCATTAGAGGTTACTCTTGGCACAAAAAGCAGATAAAAAGGATAAGGAGCGGTTATTAGTGAAGTAATAACTTCCAAGACTCATCTAAAACTTTTGGGTTATCTCGCAATAAGTACTTTTCTTTAACGCCTTTAAGTTAGGCATGATAGTTTGAGAAGATGCTCACATAAGAAATATGAATTGAAGTAAAAGAGAGAATCAAGAAGCAAATTCAAAACACATTTAAGTCTAATCCACTTCCTATGCATAGGAATCTTGTAAAGAAACAAGTCATGAAGGCACAAAGCAACAAGCATAGGATAGCAAAACAAGTGCAACTTCAAGACTTTCAACATAAAGAGGGGAAACCTAATATTATTGAGATGCATAAAACCATGTTTCCCTCTCTCATAATAACTTTCAGTAGCATCATGAATAAAATTAACAATATAACTATCACATGAAACATTCTTATCATGAGCCACATGCATATAATAATTATTACTCTCCACGTAAGAATAGTCATTCTTATTAATTGTAGAGGGAGCAAATTCAACAAAATAGCTATCATTATTATTCTCATCACCATAATCATCAAATATAGGAGTCATATTGTAATCATAATTACTTTCCTCCTCAATAGTAGGTGGACTGAAAATATCATATTCATCATTGTAATCATCATATATTGGAGGCTTTCTATCATCATAAGCAATAGAATAGCTATCTTCTAAAGCTGGGGAACTAAAAAGATCATTTTCATAAAAACTAGCTTCCCCAAGCTTAGACTTTTCCATAGCATTAGCAATAATGGTGTCCAAATAATTCATACTAACAACATTGCTATTAGCATGCAAATAAAGCTCCATAGGTTTTTTAATTTTCTCTTCAAACACTTCATGTCCTAACTCAAGATAAATACTATAAAGCTCTCTAATTTTTTTTTGTTTTCCATTAAGCCTAACTAGTGAACACAAGAAACAAAAAGACAAAATTGCAGAATCTAAAGGAAATAACTTCGAGCACTCACACCAGAAAATAGGCGTTTGCCGTGGGAGGTTCTTCTTCTTTAATCCTCCAGTGTGAATACCTTTTACCTTTCCTCCCCGACAACAGCACCAGAAAATAGCTTGATGTCCACGCACTTCTATTCTTGTAGATAGTTGTTGGGCCTCCAAGTGTAGAGGTTTGTAGAACAGTAGCAAGTTTTCCCTTAATTCGATTACCCAAGGTTTATCGAACTCAGGGAGGAAGTGGTCAAAGGTATTCCCTCTCAAGCAACCCTGCAATCAAGATACAAGATGTTTCTTGTGTCCCCAACACACCCAATACACTTGTCAGGTGTATAGGTGCACTAGTTCGGCGAAGAGATAGTGAAATACAAGTGGTATGGATATAAGACAAGGGTGCCAACAAATAGCTTGATGGCGTGGAAGAGACTAAAGCAAAACTAAAATAAAGATGGAAACAAGCAAACATGTAACAGATCTAGTAGCAAACGGTGTTTCGGTGCTTAGAAACAAGGCCTAGGGATCATACTTTCACTAGTGAACACTCCCATATAAATATATTCTTCTTTATGATACTACTCTTAACTACTCTCCGGTTGAACACTCTAATCGATGGTAGGGCTATAACAGCAAACCTCAAAGTCCATCTTTCCCATCTAGAAAACCCCACACTGTCACCTTGAGTACTAGATGAGTCCAACGAACACCACAATTTCATAAAGACATCCAACTCCAAATATAACTCATAACAAGAATCTCTAGCCTAAGTGCCACCATGGTGAGCACACTGTCACTTTCACACACATGGGGAGAGCAGGATCTATTAAAGCACTTGAGTAGCAAGGTAGATCTATAGAGTACAAGCTCATGATCACAATATGATCATGCATAGAGAGAGAGATGAACACATAGCTACCGGTAGAACCCTTAGCCTCATGAGAGAACTACTCCCTCCTCATCATGGGAATCAGCAACGGTGATGGAGATGGCGGTGGGGATCGATGGAGATGCCGGGCACTTCCCCGTCCTGGCAAGGTGCCGGAACAGAGACTTTCTGTCCCCCGAATATCCCCTTCGGTGGCGGCGGCGCTGCAGAACTTTTCGTGGCTGGAGGCTTGATGATTTAGGGTTTTGTTATCGGGAGGCTCTTATAGGCGAAGGAGGCAAGGTCGGTGGAGTGCCAGGGGCCCCACACCACCTAGTGGCGCGGGTAGGGCTAGCCCGCGCCAGGGGGTGTGGTCAGGCCCTGGCCCTCCTCAGTCTTGTATTCTGGCTCCGTGAGTCTTCTGGTAAAATAGGAACTTTTGCTTTTGTCCCGTCCAATTCCGAGAATATTCATTTTCTGACTTCCTGGAACCAAAAACAGCAGAAAACATGCAGCTGGCACTATGGCTCTTGTTAATAGGTTAGTCCAAGAAATCATATGAAAAGTACTCCAAAGTTGGAAAAAAACACAAGAAAGTAGATAAAATTGTGACATCCCAAAACTTCAATCCAAGCTTAGCAAGATCTAAATCATAAAAATTGGGGTTAACAAAAACTTTTTCAATTTCAAAATAAAGGCATTCATGTGTATGTGGATTTAAATTAGGAATTGATTTGAATTGCCATGGTTCTATGATCCATTGCTTGTAAAATGTTTCATAGGTGATTTAAACATCATCTACATCATTCCCAAACTTTTCCCAAAGAAAATCAAATAAAAAACAATTAAAAAGGAAGAATGGTCATTTTGGCCATTTTAATCCACTACACTACTTTGAGTGTTCCTAGCACTCATTTCTTAACAAAAACAATTCATGATCATTGCACCCCTTGCTAGTACACATAATGGGGTACCAAGGCCCATCTTTTGATCTGCTAAAAACATTCAAACACTATATTTAAAAGGCTTTGGAAAATTGAATCTATTTCATATGGGAAGATCCCACTTTTTCAAAAACCATCTATATGAGCTCCACTTTCAAAACCCTTGCACCCAGAGACTACCTAGCACTAGTGTAGATCACCCAAAAATTTTGAGCTCATAATTCAAAAGTTTTTCTCTTTCGGCCATTCCATCAAACACCTTGTGGGCACAAATCTGGCCAAATTCAAAACACTGTTTTGAGTAGTGATGTTGGTCACCATTTGGGCCTAACGCTGTCCCCTTGTTCCCCTAGTGCAAACCCTACCCTTTGCTATCCTGGCCAAACCATGTGCACACGACCAAATGGTCATGGCCATTAAGGCCAAGCACCTTGAGCACCCCTACCGGCGACATCGCGCCACAGCAGCCGCCAGCCTCTCTCGCCATGTCTACACGTTCGCCTGTGGTCCACCGCCACCGTCCAACCAGCCCCAGCCTAGAGACAGAGAGCAGAACGCCCAGGAACCGCCGCGCCCGGAGCTGGTCGACCATGCCGACGCCGCCCGCAGAGCACGCCCTGTCCCCGCGTGCACATACCACCCCTCGGCCGCAGCTCGCGCCTATCGCTCCGCCATGACCTAGGGAACACCCAGACACCCCTGCTGGTTGCCCAACGCACCCTAGCCACCGCTCGTCGTAGGACCCGCCACCTCTACCGCCCAGAGCGCGTGACACGCCCGACCAGCACAGAGCTCGCCCTGCCACGCATTTAAGACTCAGCGCACCGCCAAGAGATAGGCCACCGTCCCCTACCTCGAGCCACACCGCAATCCCCCTGTGCCTCCCTGGCCGGAGTCGCCTGCCCACACCGTTCGGTCTCACTGTCGGGCCTATATAAGTCGGCCTCCCCAGCACCATTTCTCCACACTCCCACACTCGCCACCTCTCAATGAACCTCACCCACATCTTGCCGACGCCGCTCGAGCTCTGCCTCGCGGAATTGGAGCCGGAGCCGCCGCAGCAGGAGGAGAAGGGCGCCTGCGATTTAGGGCACCCCAAGCTCCGCCGCAACCGCGCCTCGCCGTCGTCTTCCAGTCCATTTGCCCGCCTCGCCGTCGTCGCTGGAGCCCTGGTACGTCTCCGATAGACCCCCACGGAGCTGCTAGGGCAAACTCTTGCCGGCGACCTGTTCGTCGTCGACGACGAATCTGAACCGTAGATCCTACTTCTAATCCTACGGCCCACAGCGCGCGTACCGTTTCGCGTGTTAAGTGCCGCTGACCAGCGGGACCCCCCTTTCAGCTGAGCCCCGTGCCGCTGAGCGCCACTGGGCCGGCCCATGTTCTTTCCCGCGCTAGCCCAACCGTTCAAAATTGGATTTTTCTTTTAAGTTGAATCTAGTTTTTGTCCACTAGTTTAAAATTCAATTCTGGGAGTTTTACAAATCCAAATTGCATGAAACCAATTTTGCCTGAAAGGTATTGAAATGAACTATCCAAGCCCGTTGGTTTTAATCAAATTAGAGTTATAGATATCTCCTAATAAAAATAACAAAACCGAAGCTTTTGCAACATGCAACATTTTTATAAAATCAACTAAGATAGGTTTGGAGTTGATTCCAACTCTCAAAAATCACATTTCACCATACCTATCTGAATATGTAATAATATTAAGGTTTACATGCAGTGACTTTGGACTAGTACCAAAATAATGCTATATAGGCATTTCTAGTCACTTTAAATCATTAAATAATAAACTGAAAGCAAAGTAATATTGATCCAACCTTTAAATCTCATTCCCACATGTTAGAATATGTGGTGATGACATGTGTCAATATGATCCCATATTTTAAGTGGTGAATATTAAATCTTAGTTAATTTTTCAATGAGTAGAAATTACTTTTCTAAATTTAAAAGGATGAAACTATTGAATTAAACTTGTGATGCTTGTGATAAGAATAGATCATCAAATGTGTGTATTAGAATGCTATTTAGCCTAGTTAAGTATTGTTTGGTGATTGTATACTCTATATGTATTTATAGACAATAGTACCGACCAAGCTTTCAAGGAGGAGGAATTCTACCAAGAAGAAGAAGAAGAAAACTTCAACCACTGCACTTCCCAAGGCAAGCTACTATTAGCAAGCTAGCACCATCCAAGTGCAAGACACCATTAACAATGCAAGCTAACACTTGCAAGTTTAGTGAAAGCTAGGATCAAGCTAGATGGTTTACCAAAGATGCCTTAGGCATGCTTTGATCACACCCCTTTGACTATTAGTACCCCAAGTCTTATTTACAGGTTTTACCTCCCTTAGTTTACACAAAGTTCTTTACTTGTTTTGAAGGTAGAATAAAAAGTATAAAAATGGACCTATTTAGAAACCTTTAGATGTCATTCTATGGCATGAGATTGAACCCATCTTTTCCATCTTAGTGAACACTCTTAACTTAGTAGTTTAGAGTAGATCAAAAACTTGAGTCACTTTAGATGGGAACACTTGGTGAAAATGAATTATGAAAACCTTGGAATGATGAGTCATTCTATTGAGATGTTTTGACATGTGTTGAGAAACACAAATGGTTGATGATGATGAAAATGTTGAGGCATGAGCCTTAACCCTTTTATAAAACTGATAGTTGGATTCAGATGCGATACCATTCCAAATTTACCGTACAACCACAGTACCTGAATTGGGTAAGGCTTAGCTGGAAATTTATATGCATTAGTATTAGTTCCCTCGCGAGAGAGGTTTGAGCTGCGGCTACCTCTCATGATGTCCACCTATGCAGTGCCCAAGATGACAGATGGTCATGGTTGGGAGGCCATGCTCATAGGAGAGATGCTTATACTAGGATGTGTAAAGGGAAGGTTATGTTTGATTATCTGCATACTAAGTATGATAATTCAGGGTTATCCTTGACAGATGTATCGAATCTTGTGGTGAAAGTGTACCACCTCTGTAGAGTGTCAAACTATTCGAATAGCCGTGTCCGCGGTTATGGATAGTTGGAATGGCCATATTGTTTCGTTGTCAGATGTTTTCCAAATAACTTGAAATGAATGATGAATCTTGACTTAACCACAACAGGGTTGTGTTTATGACAATAGCTTCCCAACTTAAGTGATTCTAGAATTTTACTTTATCTTTCTTTGCTTCACAACTCAGCTTAGGTTTCAAACTTAACTGTATAGTTAAACTTAGATTTAGCACTTTAACTTAGAACTATAATACTTGTTAGTGGTAGTTTGGGAGTACTTAAAGAGTACTCATGGCTTTTGTCCCTAGCTATTACCATGGCCAGACTATGAAGGAGACTATCAAGATGATGGCCAGCAGGACAGCTATGATAACTAGGACTATCTGCCTTCGTCAGCATTGCATGTGCCCCTGAAGATGGACCCCAGCGCTACGCTTATCTTTTATTTCCGCTGCTTGTTGTATTAAGATTGGATCATGAGATCCTTATTTGTGTAAGACCTTATGTATGGTTTGTAATGGATGATGTACTGTGATATCCAATCCGTTATGTCTCGCAAAAATGGTAATCCTGGGATTGCGAGGTATGGCATAACGGGCATCTGGGATTAAAAATCCAGGTGTTGACAAATTGGTATCAGAGCCATCTTGACCATAGGAGACCCTAGTTAGAATGGACGTTCAAACAAAAATTTAGTTTCAAAACCAAAGTGAGTACTTATGAAAAACTATCTCCTCTCTTACCCTTGTGAATTCTTTCTTTCTCAAAAATTCATGTTCCTCAAAATTCTTACACTACTACTTAAAAATTGACACACCGGATGACTTCACTAACTTCCTCATCCTTAATTCTTGTAGATGGAGACTCAGTTTAAGTTTTACCAGTTGGGAAACGGAGGTCAGCTGATCTTCGAGAGGGATCTGGACTCACTGTCAGGGTTACTAGGACGCCCGCATCCGGAGTTTCTTGGAGCTCAACTTCCAGGACCCCCAGGAGGAGACCTACAGTGGCTAGTCACAGCAGATCTTAGAGGAAGCATTGAAACACCAACTTCTAGGAGAATTCAGTACTCCGTGAGAGAGAACAACTGGCTAGATGGATTAGCCAAGGCAATGCATGAAGCTCTCGCACGTCTATGTGCCCTCAGCGTCAACAAGATCCAAGGAACTCGTTTTGCCCACTATGCAAGACGTGACTTCATGGGAATGCCAATGGAGATGCCAAGTCACCCAGAGTTGAGGCGTCAAGTGGAGAACCTTGACTTCCTGCTTCATAAAAAACAGCAGGAACTGGACAATGCCAGAGAGTTAGCCAACCAGAACCGTGCCATTGCCGACCAGAAGGCCTAGACTTTCGCACTGCTCATCCAGGACCGCCAGTCTCTTCGTCGCCAGCGTGCCAAGAAGGATCGCACCATCGCCCGTCTTTGCAAGAAGGTGGACGACCTCGAGAATATCGTCAAGGAGCAGGAAGCTCAGCTTGCCTCCAAGGAAGAAGAAGATGAGGGTGAAGACATCTAGGGAGACATGGACTCTTACCTCAGCAACAATGATGACTTTCTGGAGGAGGATGTCGTGGACTTCTACACTGATGATGAGGACTCTGACTTCATCGACGATGAGTAGAGGCACTACAACACTGTCGTAGGATGAGATGTATCGATCTCACTGTATCGTAGCTTGCAGAATGGTTCTTCAAACCATCTGTTTTCCCTTTGATTGTTGTGGTGTGTGTTGTATCGTGTGCTTGCTTGCATGAATGAAAATGGAGTTAGTTGAAAAAACCTGAGTCTAACTCAAAGTTTTAGCTTTGAAAACCCAAAACCATGAACCTTAGAATTTCCCTCTTACCCCTATATCCATCTCAATCTTTAGATGACTCGTGGAAACAAAGGAGGGAGAAACTCGTCGCAAGACCCAATGCTGCAGATCTTGCAGAATCTCATTGCAGACCGTGAAGCAAGCAGGGCAGAAGGCCAAGCCAACTTAGCAACATTGCAGCAGATCGCCCAGATGGCTCTCAACAACCAAGGGCATGGAAATCAGGATCATCAAGGGTCCAAGCTCAAAAACTTTCAGAATACCAATCCCCCAATCTTTAGCACCTCTGAAAACCCATTAGATGCTGATGACTGGTTACAGACCATGGAAAACAACCTCGAAGTTGCAGGAGTTGATGAGAATGAGAAAGTTCTCTTCGCCACCCACTATCTGGTAGAAGATGCAAGAGCTTGGTGGAATAGCATACGCAATATGAACCATGGTCAATTGATGACATGGGAAGCATTCAAGGTAAAGTTCAGCCGCACCCACGTGCCGCAGGGACTAGTCAATAGAATGAGAGATTAGTTCCGCGAATTGAAGCAAGGAAGAATGACTGCGGTGGAGTACCGTGATAGATTCCTGTCACTTGCCAAATATGCACCTGATGAGATCAACACGCAGGCCAAGAAGGAGAGATTCTTGAACGGACTGCATGATGAGATGCAGACTGTCCTCGTCAACATCCGTTTTCAGGATCTCGAAGAGCTAGTCGACTCTGCCATTCAGATGGAAGGGAAGATTAACCAGGCAAATAACAACCGCAAGCGTCATATGATGCAGCAGGCTAGATCCAGTAGTCACCAGAAGTACCGTCCCAACCCTTCACCCAGATATGCACCAAGGAACAACCGACCCCCAATGTCTCGCCCAAGCTACCCCAACCGTAGCGGAGGCAATGTGAAGTCCGGAGGAAACAATCACAACTCCGGTAATGCCAACAATTTCAACCGTGCACCTCCCAAGAACAACAGAAACAACAACAACAACACCGCACCCAGAACTGGTAGCAATGCTGTGCCTGTCGCAGTCAAGGACAAGTCCCAGATCACTTGTTTCGAGTGTGGAGTGAAGGGTCACTACTCCAATGAGTGTCCCAAGGAGACTGCAGCCAATGCCAATGTGAATGCCCCAACTCAGCAGAAGCGTCGTGTTCAACCAGGAAGGATATTTGCCCTAGGGAACCCGCACAACCGCAATGGCTGTCTCTTCCACATGAACGTAGAAGAAGCCCAGGAAGCGCCAGATGTAGTGTTGGGTATGTTTTCTGTCAACTCAGTTTTAGCAAGAGTATTGTTTGATTCTGGAGCATCGCATTCATTTGTCACCGAAGAATTTGCATGCACTAGTAAGATTCGCCCAACCAACCTGAAGCATGTCATGATAGTTCAAATCCCCGGTTCAACAACCAAAGCTAGAAAAATTTGCAAAGCTATACCTATCAGAATACATGGGATAGATTTTTATGCCAACCTAATTGTACTCAGAACCAAAGGTTTGGAAGTAGTACTAGGTATGGACTGGATGTCAAGGCATAAAGGACTAATAGACTGTGCTAAGAAAGCCATCACCATGACCAGTAGTTCTAGAGTAACAGTAGAACATATCTCTGAAACCTTACCCCGTCAATTCAAGTGCAACAAGAGTGTAGCCCTGCCCACCATTGACCAAGTCAGAGTAGTCTGTGAATACCCCGACGTATTCCCAGATGAATTGCCAGGTATTCCCCTGGATAGGGATATTGAGTTCATTATCGAACTAATCCCCGGAACCGGACCTATAGCCCAGAGACCCTATAGCATGAACCCCTCAGAGTTAGTGGAGCTGAAGAAACAGTTAGATGCCATGTTAGAGAAAGGCTTGATTCAACCAAGCGCAATGCCATGGAGATCACCAGTGTTATTCGTCGACAAGAAAGATGGAGGCAACCGTCTGTGCACAAATTACAGAAAGTTGAATGATGTCACCATCAAGAACAAGTACCCTTTGACAAAGATAGAGGATCTATTTGATCAGTTGACCGGAGCTCGGGTATTCTCAAAGATTGATCTTAGCACTGGTTATCACCAACTTAAGATTCGTGCAATGGATATTCCGAAGACCGCCTTTCCTACTCGCTATGGTTTATACGAGTATACGGTTATGTCTTTTGGATTAACCAATGCCCCTGCTTATTTCATGAATCTCATGAATAAGATCTTTATGAATTTTCTAGATAAGTTTGTAGTTGTGTTCATCGACGACATTCTTATCTACTCCAAGTCAGAAGAAGAGCACGAGCAACATTTGAGAGTTATCCTAGAAACCCTAAAAGAGCATCAATTATATGACAAGTTCAGCAAGTGTGAGTTTTGGCTGAAGGAAGTAGGATTCCTAGGACATATTGTATCTGCCGGAGGAGTCTCTGTTGATCCCGCCAAGATCAAAGATGTCGAAGAATGGGAAGCCCCAACCACTCAAACCCAAGTCCATGCATTTCTTGGATTAGCGGGATATTACCGCAAGTTCGTAGAAGGATTCTCAAGCATCGCCTGACCCATGACCCAATTGTTGAAAAAGGACAAGAAGTTTGAATGGACAGACAAATGTGAAGCCAGTTTCCAGGAGCTGAAGAAGAGATTGATATCAGCCCCAATATTGGTCATGCCAGACATCAAGAAGCCGTTTGATGTGTATTGTGACGCATCCAAGATTGGTCTCGGATGTGTGTTGATGCAAGAAGGCAAAGTTATCGCCTTTCTGTCTCGACAACTGAAGCAGCATGAGCAGAACTATCCGACCCATGATCTTGAGCTAGCAGCCGTGGTTCTAGAATTGAAGACATGGCGTCATTATCTGATGGGTAATCGTTGTGAGATTTACTCAGATCACAAGAGCTTAAAATATATCTTCACTCAGAAGGAGCTAAATATGAGACAAAGGAGATGGATAGAGTTAATCAAGGACTATGACCTTGACATTCACTATCACCCTGGCAAAGCCAAAGTGGTAGCGGATGCTCTTAGAAGATTGCCGTGTAGGCTAAACACCATGATCAAGGAGAAGCAACCAAGTTTGTATGAAGAGTTGGAGCAGTTCAGGACTGAATTAGTTAGCAAAGGATTTTTAGCTAGCATTGAACTTCAACCCACTTTGATTAGCCAAATCAAGGAAGCCCAGAAGGGGAATGAAAGTATCGACAGAATCAAACATCGTATTGGTATAGGAAAAGTACCTGGATTCACTTAAGACGAAGAAGGTGTACTGTGGTACAAAGGACATATCTGTGTGCCAGCAGATTCAGAGTTGAAGGAAGTTATCATGAAGGAAGCTCATGATACTCTTTATTCTATCCACCTCGGAGGAACAAAGATGTATCAGGATTTGAAAGAGCAATTTTGGTGGCACAAGATGAAGAGAGAAATCGGAAGCTACATCGCCAAATGTGACATCTGTCAAAGAGTCAAAGCAGAGCATCAGAGACCTGCAGGATTGTTACAACCACTGCAGATTCTGAAATGGAAATGGGATTCCGTCTGAATGGACTTTATCACCGGTTTGCCTACTTCTAGTAGGGGAAATGACTCAATCTGGGTCATAGTTGATAGACTGTCCAAGGTAGGCCACTTTATACCTGTCAAGACTACCTACGAGAGTGCGAAGCTAGCAGAGCTGTACATTGCGAGGATTGTTAGTCTGCATGGAACCCCCAAGACCATAGTATCATATCGAGGAACCCAGTTTACCTTGAGATTTTGGCAGAAAGTTCAGTAAGGATTAAGAACCAAGTTAAACTTCAGCACCGCGTATCACCCGCAAACTGATGGACAGGCTGAGAGAGTCAACCAGATCCTAGAGGATATGCTTAGAGCCTATGTGTTGGAATACGGATCAAAATGGGAAGACTGCCTCCCTTTCGCAGAATTCTCATATAACAACAGTTATCAAGCTAGTTTGCAGATGGCACCCTTTGAATTCCTATACGGAAGAAAGTGTCGTACCCCGTTGAATTGGTCGCAAGTAGGAGAGAGTCAGATCTTTGGACCCGACATTCTCTGAGATGCAGAAGAGAAAGTTCACAAAGTCCGTGAGCACCTCAAGACCGCCCAATCCAGACAGAAGAGTTATGCTGACAAGAGAAGGAGAGACCTGACTTTCAATGTAGGAGATTTTGTGTATCTCAAAGTTTCGCCATTGAAAGGAACTCAACGCTTTAGTCTGAAAGGAAAGTTAGCCCCCAGATATATCGGGCCCTTCAAGATTCTAAACCGTCGAGGAGAAGTATCGTATCAACTGGAACTGCCTGAAGAGATGTCAGCCATCCACAATGTGTTCCATATCTCATTACTTCGCAAATGTTTGGAAGTGCCCGAGAAGACCGAAGTTTTCAAGAACAACGATCAAGAGCTGTGGAAATCAACAATGACTTGACCTATAGAGAAGTACCCATCCGTATCTTAGAAGAAGCCTACAGAACCACCAGGACCAGGAGCATCAAGTTTCTCAAGATTCAGTGGAGCAACCATACCGAGGAGGAAGCCACTTGGGAGCGAGAAGATTACATCCGGACAGAGTTCCCAGATCTCTTTAGTTCCTAGTTTTCTTGTAAATCTTGGGACGAGATTTTGTTTAAGGGGGAAGGTTTGTAACATCCCAAAACTTCAATCCAAGCTTATCAAGATCTAAATCATAAAAATTGGGGTTAACAAAAACTTTTTCAATTTAAAAATAAAGGCATTCATGTGTATGTGCATTTAAATTAGGAATTGATTTGAATTGCCATGGTTCTGTGATCCATTGCTTGTAAAATGTTTCATAGGTGATTTAAACATCATCTACATCATTCCCAAACTTTTACCAAAGAAAATCAAGTAAAAAACAATTAAAAAGGAAGAATGGTCATTTTGGCCATTTTAATCCACTACACTACTTTGAGTGTTCCTAGCACTCATTTCTTAACAGAAACAATTCATGATATTTGCACCCCTTGCTAGTACACATAATGGGGTACCAAGGTCCACCTTTTGATCTGCTAAAAACATTCAAACACAATATTTAAAAGGCTTTGGAAAATTGAATCTATTTCATATGGGAAGATCCCACTTTTTCAAAAACCATCTATATGAGCTCCACTTTCAAAACCCTTGCACCCAGAGACTACATAGCACTAGTGTAGATCACCCAACAAATTTGAACTCAAAACTCAAAAGTTTTTCTCTTTCGGCCATTCCATCAAACACCTTGTGGGCACAAATCTGGCCAAATTCAAAACACTGTTTTGAGCAATGATCTTGGTCACCATTTGGGCCTAACCCTGTCCCCTTGTTCCCCTAGTGCAAACTCTACCCTTTGCTAGCCCGGCCAAACCCTGTGCACACGACCAAATGGTCATGGCCCTTAAGGCCGAGCACCTTCGGCACCCCCACCGGCGACATCGCGCCACAGCAGCCGCCAGGCTCTCTCGCCATGTCTACACGCTCGCATGTGGTCCACTGCCACCGTCCAACCAGCCCTAGCCCAGAGACAAAGAGCAGAATGGCCAGGAACCGCCGCGCCTGGAGCTGGTCGACCATGCCGACGCCGCCCGCAGAGCACGCCCTGTCCCCGCGTGCACAGAGCACCCCTCGGCCGCAGCCCGCGCCTATCATTGTGCCATGACCTAGGGAACACCCCAGACACCCTCGCTGGCCGCCCAACGCACCCCAGCCACCGATCGTTTTCGGACCCGCCGCATCTGCCGCCCAGAGCGCGTGACGCGCCCGACCAGCACAGAGCTCGCCCTGCTGCGCATTTAAGCCTTAGCGCACCGCCAGGAGACATGCCACCGTCCCCTACCTCGAGCCACGCCGCTAGCCCCCTATGCCGCCCTCGCTGGAGTCGCCTGCCCACACCGTTCGGTCTCACCGTCGGGCCTATATAAGCTGGCCTCCCCAGTACCATTTCTCCACACTCCCACACTCCCCACCTCTCACTGAACCTCACCCACCTATCACCGACGCCGCTCGAGCTCCGCCTTGCCAGAATTGGAGCCGGAGCCGCCGTAGCAGGAGGAGAAGGGCGCCTGCGATTTAGGGCACCCCAAGCTCCGTCGCAACCGCGCCTCGGCTCGCCATCATATTCCAGTCCATTTGCCCGCCTCGCCGTCGTCGCTGGAGCCCTGGTACGTCTCCGTTAGACCCCCACGGAGCTGCTAGGGCAAACTCTTGCCGGCGACCTGTTCGTCGTCGACGACGAATCTGAACCGTAGATCCCACTTCTAATCCTACGGCCCACAGCGCGCGTACCGTTTCGCGTGTTAAGTGCCGCTGACCAGCGGGACCCCCCTTTCAGCTAAGCCCCGTGCCGCTGAGCGCCACTGGGCCGGCCCATGTTCTTTCCCGCGCTAGCCCAACCGTTCAAAATTGGATTTTTCTTTTAGGTTGAATCTAGTTTTTGTCCACTAGTTTAAAATTCAATTCTGGGAGTTTTACAAATCCAAATTGCATGAAACCAATTTTTCCTGAAAGATATTGAAATGATATATCCAAGCCCGTTGGGTTTAATCCAATTAGAGTTATAGATCTCTCCTAGTAAAAATAACAAAACCGCAGCTTTTGCAACTTGCAACATTTTTATAAAATCAATTAAGATAGGTTTGGAGTTGATTCCAACTCTCAAAAATCACATTTCACCATACCTATCTGAATATGAAATAATATTAAGGTTTACATGCAGTGACTTTGGACTAGTACCAAAATAATGCTATATAGGCATTTCTAGTCACTTTAAATCATCAAATAATAAACTGAAACCAAAGTAATATTGATCCAACCTTTAAATCTCATTCCCACATGTTAGAATATGTGGTAATGACATGTGTCAATATAATCCCATATTTTAAGTGGTGAATATTAAATCTTAGTTAATTTTTCAATGAGTAGAAATTACTTTTCTAAATTTAAAAGGATGAAACTATTGAATTAAACTTGTGATGCTTGTGATAAGAATAGATCATCAAATGTGTGTCTTAGAATGCTATTTAGCCTAGTTAAGTATTGTTTGGTTATTGTGTACTCCGTATGTATTTATAGACGATAGTCCCGACAAAGCTTTCGAGGAGGAGGAGTTCTACCAAGAAGAAGAAGAAGAAGAAGAAAACTTCAACCACTGCACTTCCCAAGGCAAGCTACTATTAGCAAGCTAGCACCATCCAAGTGCAAGCCACCACTAACAATGCAAGCTAACACTTGCAAGTTTAGTACTTAGCAAGCTAGGATCAAGCTAGATGGTTTAGCAAAGATGCCTTAGGCATTCTTTGATCACACCGCTTTGACTATTAGTACCCCAAGTCTTATTTACAGGTTTTACCTCCCTTAGTTTACGCAAAGTTCTTTAATTGTTTTGAAGGTAGCATAAAAAGTATAAAAATTGACCTATTTATAAACCTTTAGATGTCATTCTATGGCATGAGATTGAACCCATCTTTTCCATCTTAGTGAACACTCTTAACTTAGTAGTTTAGAGTAGATCAAAAACTTGAGTCACTTTAGATGGGAACACTTGGTGAAAATGAATTATGAAAACCTTGGAATGACGAGTCATTCTATTGAGATGTTTTGACATGTGTTGAGAAACACAAATGGTTGATGATGATGAAAATGTTGAGACATGAGCCTTAACCCTTTTATAAAAATGATAGTTGGATTCGGATGCGATACCATTCCAAATTTACCGTACAACCACACTACCTGAATTGGGTAAGGCTTAGCTGGAAATTTATATGCATTAATATTAGTTCCCTCGCGGGAGAGGTTTGAGCTGAGGCTACCTCTCATTATGTCCACCTATGCATTGCCCAAGATGACAGATGGTCATGGTTCGGAGGCCATGCTCATAGGAGAGGTGCTTATACTAGGGTGTGTAAAGGGAAGATTATGTTTGATTATCTGCATACTAAGTATGATGATTCAGGGTTATCCCTGATAGATGTATCGAATCTTGTGGTGAAAGTGTACCACCTCTGTAGAGTGTCAAACTATTCGAATAGCCGCGTCCGCGGTTATGGACAGTTGGAATGGCCATAATGTTTTGTTGTCAGATATTTTCCAAATAACTTGAAATGAATGATGAATCTTGCCTTGACCACAACAGGGTTGTGTTTATGACAATAGCTTCCCAACTTAAGTGATTCTAGAATTTTACTTTATCTTTCTTTGCTTCAGAACTCAGCTTAGGTTTCAAACTTAATTGTATAGTTAAACTTAGATTTAGCACTTTAACTTAGAACTATAATACTTGTTAGTGGTAGTTTGCGAGTACTTAAAGAGTACTCATGGCTTTTGTCCCTGGCTATTGTCATGGCCAGACTATGAAGGAGACTATCAAGATGATGGCCAGCATGAAAGCTATGATAACTAGGACTATCTGCCTTCGTCCGCATTGCCTGTGCCCCTAAAGATGGACCCCACCGCTACGCTTATCTTTTATTTCCGCTGCTTGTTGTACTAAGATTGGATCATGAGATCCTTATTTGTGTAAGACCTTACGTATGGTTTGTAATGGATGATGTACTGTGATATCCAAGCCGTTATGTCTCGCAAAAATGGTAATCCTGGGATTGCGAGGTATGGCATAACGGGCATCTGGGATTAAAAATCTGGGTGTTGACAAAAACCAAGCATGGAACATCAAAAATTATAGATACATTTGCAATGTATCACATATTCATAGGATATACTGCCACCTGTGCCCTAGAAATGTAACCCGGGCTCCACTATATAAGGGGCACTGGGGCCTCCATAGAGTGGGACGGCAAATAGATCGATCATTCTCTGTCTAAGGTAGAACTCAAAGGCTAGTAAATAGGGAGTAAGAGACATCGTACCGAGCACTTGTAAACACCATTGATAGAGAGGATACAAGAACATCCGTGCGTGGAATCACCACGCTCTCCCTCCCTGGATTCCCCTAGCACTCATTGGCCCCATCTTTAGCCTATCTATGGCATCTGCCGTGCCACCACCACGACAGTTGGTGCCCACCGTGGGGCTAGAGGTGCTAGCAGGGGTGAAAATTTAGACGGGAAACTTCTCAAGCACCGGCGAGCGAATCGTCTCAGGCTTGGTTCAGCGCTTTGGAGCGCTGGACTATGTCAGCGACAACGCGGGAAGCTTCGGCAGGCACCCTCCACCATGCAACGACCTCTTCCTTAAGCTTGGCACGCACAAGATCTACGTCGGGGTGGATGAGTCCTGCGTTCACCCGCGGCACATCGTCGAGGGAGGCGAACCACCACTCAGCGCCGCTCGTGGAGTGCGTATCGCTCGCCCCACTAGCAGCGTTGAAGTCCTGATGACCGTGCTAGATGTGGGACCAAGCAAAGATCTGGCACCAGAGCCAGAGGTAACGCCCAAACAGACAAGATCTAGGTTTCCTCCGCTAGAGAAGCTAGAGAATGTGCTCTAGCAGACGATAGATAGTTTGGCAACGCCAATAGCACTTGTGGTAGATCCGGCTCAGGCGCAAGTTGAGCTAGAGGAAACTAGGCAGAAGATGTTAGCCGGAGCAAAGAAGGTAGCAGAGTTGCATTAGTCACTGAACATCACCTTGAGAGAGTATGCTAAGGCAAACCGTATCGATTGAGTGAAAATACGGGGCAGAAACCTAATCACTAAGATTGACAAGGAGTACGAGCCTAGGCCGGGTCAGACAGCTACAATAGTAACATGAGGGTTGGATCGGTACAGTACCCCAGCAAAGAACCTTAGAGCAGCAAATGCGGCTGCGTTTGAGTTAGAAGGTTTAACCGGAGAGGCACGACAAAGTCAGTAAGAGAGGGTAAATCACCTGTTGACAGTTGCATGCCAACAAAATGAAGAAATAAACAAAGCTAACCCGGCACCACTAGGGGCCTCACAGGTGGTACATTTGACCAGAAATAACCCGGCAAGATCCAGAGGAGCTGCGTCGTCTCCGGGACACGATCCCAGGAGAGAATAGGTAGTAGACTCCGGGAGAAGAAACAAACAAATGGTCCCTTATGACCCGGTAAGGGCTGGAAAAGGCAAAGAAGTGCAAGTTGATGAGGACCGCCACAGTACCAGCCATGGTGTGGCTGCCCGAGGTAACCATGACCAAGGCAATGCCAGTCAAATAAATGGTGCCAACGGCAATGCCGGTCAAATAAATGGTGCCAACGGCAATGCCGGACAGCGCAATCCCGTGGGAGTGGGGCAAAATTTACCTCAGGCGCAATAACAGAGCGTACCTCGGCAAGAAGGAAGTGCGGGACAAGCGGCACAACCACATCATGCACGTCCGGATCAGGAAAGATACAATGATGGTTATTCGGCTATGGTCAACAATGGATACCCTAGACCGGATCACCACGTAATTGGATCACGGTTGGGAGGCAGGAACTTGCAGCCAGATGATGCGAGGTTGAAATTGGATAGGATTTATAGGTCGGAGCAAATCGAGTTACAAGGTCCACCATGTCCAGCATGCTTCGGGCCCCGGATCATGAAGCCACCAGTGCCGAACTTTCAGCTGGCTAGAGGAACCCGAACTTATGATGGTAGTACTAGGCCAGCGGATTGGTTGATTGACTATGCCACAACAGTGAAGATCGCAATAGGAAATTTTCGATGGGCAGTGAGATATGTACCATAGATGTTGGAAGGACCAGCGCGAGTTTGGTTGAACAATCTACCACCAGGAAGCGTTAACTGCTGGCTAGATTTCCAGGAGCTGTTCGTTAGCAATTTCTCATGCACTTACAAGAGACCCAACAGGCCGCAAACCCTAGCATTGTGCCGACACAGACCGAATGAGCCAGATAGATATTTCCTTACTCGGTGGTGCAATGTGAGAAACTCTTGCGAAGGAGTGATTGAATCACAAGCTATTGCATGGTTCGCTCAGGGGTGCAGATATGGAAGTATGCTGTGGCAAAGTTTATAGCGAGATATGCCAACTACCTTGGCTGAGACGATCTGGATCGCAGATTCATATGCCTTGGGAGATCCAACATAACCCCGGCTAATGTCTAGCGAAGCAAACGAGGAGTATTACAACCGAGATATCTCCGGGTCATGAAGAAGGAATGATTTCCGAGGAAAAAGAAGGGATGAGCGTCCGGATTATCGGTATAACTCATAGCAAGTCGCAGCAGTGGACCGAGATCAACCCAATGCCGGAGCCAGTCAATGCCAAAAAACTGGAGGGCAGAGCTGGCAACAGAAAAACGAAGGGAGAAAGCTTTGGACCCCGGAGCAGAAAAAGCAATGGCAGGAATGAAAGGATAGGTCGAGGTATACATTCGAGTCTATGCTAGATCAACCTTGTAAATTTCATATGCCAAGTCCAAACAGTCCAGTGAATCATACTACCCGGCAGTGTGAGTGGATGAGGAAATTAGAACAGGGGAGTTCGGGGAATGCTCAGGCACCTCGGAGCGAAGCACCTAGAAATTAAACACCCCGGCCACCGTTACTGACAGGAGGAAATGGACATCAACTGATGCTGCCACCACCTCCGCCGAGGTACGAGAATCCGGAAAGAAGGGATGTGGTACATCAGGTAGGCAATAACCAACAACAAGGCCAAGGTTCAAACGAGAATGAGGGACAGAATGAGTACAAGGAACATCATCAAAGCTATTGTGTGTTCACCACGGAAGAGAATGACCAAAAAATCTTGAAGCGCCGGCATATGGAGGTGAACGCAGTAATGCCGGCTGTGCCAAGATATATGCCTTGGATGGATCAAGAATTCACATGGAGTGTCAAGGATCACCCGAAGATCATGCCAAGCCCGAGAACCTACACCCTGGTCCTGGATCCGACGTTCATCGGACCGAATCTCAATGTGAGGTTTTCCAAGGTGTTAATTGACAATGGTAGTAGTATCAACATTATGTACAAGGATACCATGCACAAGTTGGGGATAACAGAGAACATGTTGCAAGCAACAAGGACCACCTTTCATGGCATTATATCGGGTATTTCTTGTGAACCAATTGGTAAAGTCCGGGTTGACGTGTTGTTCGGCACAAGAGACAACTGGCGCACTAAGAACTTGGAATTCGAGGTAGTGAATCTGGAAAGTGCTTATCACGCGTTACTCGGTAGGCCAGCACTGAGCAAATTCATGGCAACTACCCACGTCAGTTACCTTAAGATGAAATTGCCCGGACCAAGGGGCATGATAACTATATCAGGGGACTTCCGGCGTTCGATCGAATGCGCTTCAGCCGGATCCAATTTAGCCGAGTCACTCGTGATAACACAAGAAAAAAGGAAGATACTAGAAGTGGCAGCATTGGCTCAATCCGTGCAACAACATATGTCGGCCCTGACCAACCCGCACGGGAGCGTATCGTTCCAGGCAACTAAGGACACGAAGAAAGTGCTAATCAATGATTTGTTCCCAGAGCACACCGTCACCATTGGTGCCGGATTAAGCAGCAAATAGGAAAGCGAGCTCGTCAACTTCCTCCGTGAGAATTGGGATATCTTTGCTTGGTCTACGCAAGATCTGCAAGGTGTACCAAGGGAGTTGGCTGAGCACTCATTGAATATAAGACCCGGGGCTAAGCCGGTAAAGCAGCCTCTCAAACATTTTGCAGAGGACAGAAGGAAAGTTATTGGAGATGAGATAGCAAGATTACTAGCGGCTGGGTTTATCATGGAGGTACTCTATCCGGATTGGCTCTCTAATCTGGTGCTGGTGGAGAAAAAGAAATATGCTCCGAACGTGGTTGTGGTATGGCGCATGTGTATTGACTACACAAACCTGAATAAGGCGTGTCCGAAAGATCCATTCCCACTCCCTAGAATAGATCAGGTCATAGTCTCAACTGTCAGATGTGAGCTACTGTCATTCATTGACGCATATTCTGGTTTCCATCAGATACCCCTGAATCCGGATGATCAAATAAAGACTGCATTTATTACCCCATACGGGGCTTATTGCTATCGAACTATGCCGTTTGGGTTATGTAATGCAGGAGCAACGTACCAGAGATGCATGCAGAAATGCTTGCATGACCAAATAGGTCGGAATGTGCAGGTCTATGTGGATGATGTGGTAATAAAGACCAAGGAAAGCAATACGCTCCTTGAGGATATCCGGCAGACATTCGCGAACCTAAGAAGGTTCCGAATGAAGCTGAACCCGGAGAAGTGCACTTTTGGCGTACCCGCCAGAAAGTTACTCGGATTCCTGGTATCTAGCCGTGGCATTGAAGCTAACCCGATGAAAATCCGGGCCATAGAAAGAATGGAATTGCCAAAATGTCTTAACGATGTCCAGAAGTTCACTGGTTGCCTGGCATCGTTAAGTCGGTTCGTATGTCGGTTGGGAGAGAAGGCCTTTCCCCTCTATGAGCTGATGAAAAAGGCAGATAAGTTCACATGGACACCATAGGTGGATCTTGCATTTCGAGACTTGAAAAAGATGTTGTCTACCGCGCCAATCCTAGCTGCACCACTACCTAAGGAGCCAACGTTGCTCTATGTAGCCGCGACCAACCGAGTCGTAAGTGTAGTGATCGTAGTGGAGCACGAGGAAGAAGGAAAGCCGGTGCAAAGGTCGGTGTATTATCTGAGCAAAGTATTATCGGCCTCCAAACAGAATTATCCTCATTATCAGAAGATGGCATACGACGTATATATGTCGGCCAAGAAACTCAAACACTATTTTGAGGATCACCCTATCAAAGTAATATGTGAGGTACCCATTTCAGAGATCATGAGTAAGAAGGACGCAAGCGGCCGAATAGCAAAGTGGGCAGTCGAATTATCTCCATATGCACCACCGTTTGACAGAAGGGATGCAATCAAGTCACAAGCTGTGGCGGATTTCTTTGTGGCCTGGGCTGAAATGCAATACGAGCCACCCCTGTCGAACTCCAATTATTGGCAAATGCACTTTGACGGATCGAAACTAAAAGATGGATTAGGCGCTGGAGTAGTGCTAACCTCGCCCAAGAAGGATCAATTGAAGTATGTCCTTCAAATCCATTTCAGTGCCTCGAATAATGTGGTGGAGTACAAAGCATTGGTACATGGTCTCAAAATGGCAAAGGAAGTGGGGATACGTAGTATACAATGCTTTGGTAATTCAGATTTGGTGGTGCAACAAGTGTCTAGAAATTGGGATGCCCTGGATGCTAACATGGCCTTGTATAGGTTCCATGTCCAGAAGATAAGCGGGTTTTTCGAAGGGTGTGAGTTCCATCACATACTTCGGATCAAAAACGAGGCAGCAGATACACTTCCAAAGCTAGGCTCATCCTGACAAACCATTCCGCCAAACGTGGCTTTGGAGAACTTGAGAAAACCATCTATCACACCATCACCCAAATCAGATTCCATTTTCATCCCGGCATCCCCCGGATCAGGAGCAGCACCTATGGAGATAGAATGGGGAAGCACCTCCACAAACCGGGGGACTGATCTGGCAGGAGTTATGTCGGTGGATGCAATGGAGGTCGATGAGGGACCATTCCCTGTCCAGACTATACCAACTTGGGAAAAACCAATTTTTGATTTCCTGAAAGAGGGAATCTTGCCAGATGATGAAATAAGATCAAGGCAAATTCAGAGAAGGGCAAAGGCCTAGTGTGACGTCAGTGATACAACGATGTGTTGATCCGGAGGAAGGACTTGACATACTCCGGGATATTCACCAAGGGGGATGTGGCCACCATGCTTCCTCAAGGGCCTTAGTAGCAAAAGCTTTCCAGCATGGGTTTTATTGGCCCCGTGCTTTGGAGCAAGCAGAGGACTTGGTGAGAAAATGTATTGGTTGTCAAAGATATGCCACAAAAACTCACCTACCAATGTTGGAGCTGAAAACTATCCCCATTACATGGCCATTTGCTATATGGTGCCTAGACATCGTAGGACCATTTATGCCAGCCAAAGGAGGGATGACCCACATTCTGGTCATGGTTGACAAATTCATGAAATGGATTGAAGTGAAACCGATTTGGAAATGTGATGGGGCAACATCAGTAAGATTCCTCAATGATATAATCCTAAGGTACGGCTACCCCCATAGCATCATAACTAATAACGGAACAAATTTCACTGAAGGAGCATTCGCGAGATTCTGCCAGGAAAAGAAGATCCGGTTAGATGTCACTTCAGTCGCCCACCCCGCATCAAACGGGAAAGTGGAAAGATCCAACGGACTAGTACTTTCCGGGATAAAACCCCGGCTCATGGAGCCGCCTCAAAGATCAGCGGGGTGCTAGATAGAAGAACTACCGGTGGTACTATGGAGTTTAAGAACAACTTTGAATTGATCAACAGGCTATACGCCATTCTTTCTGGTATATGGGGCAGAAGCTGTATTACCAGCCGGCATAGAGCATGATTCGCCAAGGGTCACCCAATACACAGAAGCCGAAGTGCGCGAAGCCCGGGAAAACGATGTTGATCTGCTGGAAAAAGCAAGAGAACTGGCCTTGTCCAGATCCGCCATATATCGGCAAAATCTCCGACGCTATCATAGCCAGAAAGTAAACCCAGAGTTTTTCGAGAAGGTGATTTGGTGCTAAGGCTAATACAGTGCACCGCTGGCATGCATAAGTTATCCCCCCATGGGAAGGGCCCTTCATTGTGAGCAAAGCTTTGCGCAATGATTCCTACTATCTTATTGATGCACAACCCTAGCAAAAGAACAAGGCGAATAGGTCCGGAGAAGAATCCAAAAGACCATGGAACGTAGCACTGCTTCGTCCTTTCTACACCTAAGAGGTGAATGTATCCGAACTACTCGTATGTCGGTATGTATGTCTGTAGTGAGCTTATCAATAAAAACTTTGTCGCCCCGAGCAGAGACTAGGGGACTGCTTAAGTACTTGTCTTTTGTTTTTGTATTTTTTATGTCGGCTGGGTTAAGTCACTTATGCCTTAGTTGGATTAGTAATGTGTGAGCACCCAAAACCTAACTCTTCGACTTTGCTGATGTCCAACAAGAATTTGCTTCATGGCAAAGAAAGAGAACAAGTTTGGAATGGCGAAGCACATGAAAAATGACTAAGGAAAAGAACTTGAGCGGGCCAACATTGGTTTTTTGGCTAACCCTTAGTTTATTTTCGGTCACTAAAATGCTAAAGTATTTTGAGCTAATCTCAAGGTTTCAAGTATTGTTAAGTCAATTTTTTGAACCTCGGACTCGTAAGTCAAACAAACCGAATCAACGTAGACGCGAGCCGAGTCAAAAATTGGGGGAACAAGAAAATGAAACTCGGGGACTTCACCCACGATAATCCGGCAGTAAAACTTAGTTCGGAACACTTAGTTGTAGCACAACCAAACCAAAGTATTTAAATACATCTGCACCGGGCATTCCAGGGATCTGTGCAATATGGTAAGTGTTTTTCAAGGGGCAGGAGTAGTAGGCGAATCATTCGTCGAGGAGGGAGGTACTCCGGAGTGTGGGGGAGGAGCGCTAGCTTTGGCTTCGTCTTCCGGGTTAACCTCGGTATCCTCTAGGTCTTCAGCCTCGTCGCCTAGCTCGGAGCCCTCGCTCTCACTCCCTTCCTCTTCAGCTCCAGAGACAACTTCTTCGTCAGCGTCAAGATAACTCGGCCCCTCATTCCAGGCATGGCAGAAGGAGCACTGGATGAGCTTATTGGCACAAGCCTGGCGGCGCGCGATCCACTTCGGATCCTCGCACCACTTAGACCCGGTGCGCATACGACTGAGCAATGCCAGGTCAATTCCTTCATACCATGAGAGTGCAAATTTTAGATCAATGTTGGCCCCAGCCCGTGCGGCAGATTCGCGCCACAAATGCAGCTGCGTGTCACATTCCATGAGTTTGGCTATAAAAGCGGAGCTCTTCTTGGGAATCGTTTCATGGGCCAGAGGCAGCTGAACATCCGTGTTGCTGCCGGGATGATGTCCGGGACGTGGTTCTTAACTACCTCAAGGCGAGCAGTGACACTCGCCAGGAGATCTTCTGTGGTGTAGGGATTGGCTCGGCATCAGGGCCAGCAGGAACTCCACGCTGTTCTCGGGACCGGCGTACGGCAGAAGCAACGAACGTATCGCTATCTAGAAATTTTCATAAGGATAAGAAGGAAAATAGTGAGCAAATCGACCAAATCCAAAAGGTGGAAGAGCAAGAAAGGGCAGGAAACTTACGCGCAATCTAGAAGAGAAGTCGCTGAAGCTCGGAATCAACATTGGCATTATGGACCTGGAGTTTCTCGTATTCGGTGGTAACCGACGTAAGGTTGACGTCGGTTCCTCCAATAGGCTCTTGTCCTTGGAGATTTGCGTGGTTAAACGCTCTTTCTCCTTGGTAAACTCCTGGTCGACTTTCTCCAGCGCGGACTGATGAGAGCTCTTAAGCCTCTGGATTTCGGCATTCAGCTGAGTAATCTCCGAGTCCTGCTGCTGGAGCCGAGCTATCTCATCATATTTCTTCTTCAGCTCAGCTTTGTACTTCCCTGCTTGTTCGAGGGAATGAGTCATCAATTCAGGCATAGTGACGCTATCCTCGAGAGCAACTGCAACAGCAGAATAACCTGGAGTACCCAGAGTATAAGTGTCCACCAGATAAAGCAAGAAAAATACAACGATAATGTGGAGCGATTAAGTTTACCTTTGATTTCCGCAAGGTTCTTCCTCATAATTATGTTCTCGGCTTCAACCTCGGCTGCATGATTCGGACGAGAAATTCAGATGGGTCCTAAGAAGTTTGAACAAACAAGGAAGAGGAAGAATGGGAAATTACCCATCTTCTGGTACTCCGCCAGGAGTTTACCATAACGCGCACGAACATCTTTAAAGGAGTCCAGCAGGCGCTGGAACTCGGCGGTGCGGCCGTTAGTGGTAATTTGAAACAAGCAAGGCAATGACAAAGTTAAAAGGTAGGGTGAAAACAATTGTATACAAGATCCGGGCCAAGTGGAACTTAACCCGGCTCTAGTTGTGTGGATATTCGAAGTCTGCAAGATCCGGGCCAAGTGGAACTTAACCCGGCTCTAGGTGTGTGGATATTTGAAGTATACAAGATCCGGGCAAAGTGGAACTTAACCTGGCTCTAGGTGTGTGGATATTCGAAGTATACAAGATCCGGGCCAAGTGGAACTTAACCCGACCCAAAATTTATTGCAAGGTAATGTCATTATGAACAGAAAGCTGAGCTCTACGAGGAGCATCCGACCAAATAACAAGTTATTCCCTCGGAGGCTCGGGGACTAGGGGATATATCTACAAGTGTTCAGTTATGTAAAACATCAACAATAGAGAAAGAGCAATACCTCCATCATCCGGCCAGCCAGGGAGATAGCCTTGGTAGCGGAATTCATTTGGGTGCTGAACTCGGCAGGGCCAAACTTCTCCGGTAGGTCGTCTTGGTTAACGAATTCTGCGTCGTTCTAGTTCTTCACGTACTCAAGGAGTAGTGGACTGTATTTTTCACCGCTCGGAGAACATTTCTCCACAAGGCCCTTCACATGGGCTTCCCGTCTGGCGGATTGAGCTGCAGCGGGGCTGGTATGCAAAACCAGCAGTTGGCTGCCCTCTGATCTGGAGGCAGTAGACCTAGAAGGAGTATCTTTGGCTGACCCGGAGGTCTTGTTGGCTTTGCCGATGAGGATTGAGGAGCTAGTTGAAAGATATCAGCGATCGAATGAGTAGACCCGGAGGGAGCTGATGGAGCTTTTCCCTTAGGAGGCTTGGAGGCTCTTGCGGCTGATGCTGCTGGTGCTGGTGCTGGTGTTGTTGCTGCTGGTGCTAGTGTTGTTGCTGCTGGTGCTGATGGTGCTGCTGCTGGTGCTGGTGTTGTTGCTGTTGTTGCTGCTGGTGCTGGTGCTGGTACTGGTACTAGTACTAGAGGTACTGGGGGTGGTGCCGATGAAACTGTCACCTCAACATTGGGCACAGAGGCCGAGGAGCTGGGGAGATCCAACATTACCATGTCCCGAGCTGCCCCACTACCCCTCGCGTCGATGTTGCCCTCCTCTTGGCGATGTGGGCTCTGGTCAGGTGCGGCCGCAGAGCCCTCTTGAATAGGGCTAAGCGGACGATGATCATCGTTGCGGCGGGGAGAGGGACTGCTCTGGAGTGGGGAGGATATGCCAGAACCACTCTGGGAAATATCCATAGGAGCTCTAGAAAAAAGGAAGGACAACGAGTCAAAAAGAGAAGAACCAACCAGAAACAAAGGCAAGCAAAGGAAAGATCCGAAGTAGCAATGCTAAAAGGACTTACTCGTTTGCGATAGGAGGAGCCCGAGGTTTGGGTGCCCTCCGAACTGTACTCTTGGTGGCAGGCTTGGACGAGGGTATAACCCCGGACTTCTTTTGCCTCTTCTTAGGCGGCGGCGCCTCCGAAGCTGCGGCCAAGGTAGCCACGTGATTCTAGGATGGAGCCGGAGCCGGGCCACCAGTGGCAAGGGGAGGAACCTCATGGACCTGATCGTCTGGGTTAGCTGAACATTCAAACATAGCCAAGTGCGCGTAAGAGATGAGAACCGGATCAAATACCTCAGGGACCTCAACGTCTGTATCATCATCGTCTGGCCAATCCCTTAGAGAAGAGGCCTTAACAGCGCTGCATTTGATGACGTCCAGAGCAGGCAGGAAGGTCTCCGGATCAAGATCCTCCTTGTCCCCCACGGTGCAGTCCGGCAACCATTTGCTCGCCAGCACCTCTATATCCTCCAATGGTTTTTGAAGGAATTTCTGAGAGACAGTAATCGCCAAGTTACGAAAAGAAAACAACATACAAGGAAGATTCGTTAAACAGAACAGGAAAATTCACCTGAGGAGGAGGGTTGACCCGGGTGAAGGGATCAAGTCCCCACTCCCAATCCTTGGAGAACTCCTTCTCCACATTAAATATGGACTTAACCTAGCGGTAAATTGCCGAGTTATCCAACTCGAAGGAAGAAGTCCGGTGAGGATCGAGAGGGCCACTAAGGTAGCAGATCTTGTGGGCTCGCTTCTGGAGAGGGGAGACCCGACTGTGGATAAAAGTAATCATAATATCCTCCCCCTGAAGACGCTCCTTGAGCAGCTCTGTGATCCGGCATGCCACTTGATTCGCCAGGGTCGTGGCGCGCCTGGGAATGCTTTCCCAAAGCGAGGCATCAGGAGGGCCAAGCCTAAAAGGGAGCAGCCGGATCTGGTCCTCCTTGGTGGTGTTCCGGACGTAGAAGAAGGTTTGGGACCAGCCCTTGCATGATTCGTGTCCGGTGACCCGGGGGAACACGGAGTGCCTGCGTGGAGAGATGGAGGAAGCACCGCATTGGGTCAGGTGCTTGTCCTCCAGGGCAAGCTCCGGATCCGGAACCACGTTCCTCCGCAGACCAAAGAACTTAATCCAAAGTTCTTTGGTTGGCTAGAGGCCGAGGTATCCCTCAATAGTGGAGGCAAAGGAGGACAGAGAAGTGATAGTGTTTGCGGGGAGGTGATGCGGTTGCAGTTTGTAGGTGGGAATGAAATCGAAGAATTAATCAGAAGTGGGGAGGCCGAAGCCGCGTTGGAAATGGGAAAGAAACACAACGTATTCCCCATATTTGGGGGAAGGAGAGACTTCACCAGAGGCGAGGTGGCAGGCGACACCGGCGGGGATGCGCCGTGTGGTGCAGAGCCAAGCCAGGTCCTCCTTGCAGACGGTGGAGCCGTCCTAGCAGCCACGTTCGTGGCCCTCCGCCCCTTCCTCCTGCTGCGCCACCACCGCTGCCTCCGCCTCAGACATGGTGGAATCAAAGTTTCTGACGGGGTAGTCGGAATAGAGGTAGCAGGAAGAAGGGAAACAGGAAGCGCAAGGCCTCGTGGTACGCTGGCGCGAAATGCTACCGGAGCACGGTGGCGGTGATGCTCGTGAAGCAGAAAACTGGCGGCGGCGGCAGAGTCGCTGTGAAAGAGAAAGAGAGCAGTGGAGCGCGGCGCAAATGGGGGAACTTCCCCTGGGAGTGCCCTGCGCGTCGTGGGTTCCTTTGCGGGAGACGTGCCGCACGCAACAAGCGTGTATGCGGCCCGAGCAGCCAATCAGAACAAGGCCATAGGAGGGGCCACAGGAGCAAGCGATCCCATGACATGATATGGTGTTATAGTTAACGAGGCGTTGCAGTGAAGAGACGTTTACAACAGTTATTCCTGACATTGCGACAGTAACTGGCGCATTAAATGTGCATGGCCCTTAAAATAATTTAAGTGATGATTACCCTCCACATAGGATATGGAGAAGCGTATGAGAGAAGGAAAGGTGATCCGGATAAGCAAGCAAAAGACTTGGCCAACAAGGATTAACTCGGAAAGAGCAAAAGGGTTGCAAGATGAGAAACTCCGGACTACGAGGTAACTCGACCTAAGGAGCAAAAGATCTGGATATGGGAACCTGCTGAGGCCTTAACAACTAAAAGTTGCAAAGACCGCACCAGCTTCGGGGACTAATGTTGGTAGGATACCCCCGGGTAGTGTAACACCGGGGTGTAAGGGCCAAGTTAGCTGGGGTTTAGCACGATCAAAGCTAGTGCTGACCAGGTCACCTCAAGGCAAGCCGAATCACGGTGCGACCTGGCCCATGGAGCATCTCCTTGACTATGGTCCGGCCGGCATAAGATTTATGCCGGCCTTGTCTATTTGTTTTGTAGGTAACTTGGTAATCCGGATTAGCTATATGCTAGCCGGATTATCTTAGATTCCAAGAGAAGGAATCCCCCGCTGGTCAAAAGGTGGCTTTATTAGCTGTAGCGTAAAGAAGAGGACCAGTGAGTCAGGGGTGACCAAGGTGACGCGGGCTGAGCCGGGTGACGTAGCCCGTGTCTGGTGACGCCAAAAGGCAAGGATGACGCTGCGGGTTACGTCCAAAGTCCAAACGAGCCGTTAAAGAGGAATAAAGAAGCATCAAGCTTTGCACGAGGAGCATATTCGTAGGATATACTGCCACCTGTGCCCTAGAAATGTAACCCGGGCTCCACTATATAAGGGGCACCGGGGCCTCCATAGAGAAGGACGGCAAATAGATCGATCATTCTCTGTCTAAGGTAGAACTCAAAGGCTAGTAAACAGGGAGTAAGAGACATCATCTCCTTCTTGTTGAGAGCCTTAGGAGCACTTGTAAACACCATTGATAGAGAGGATACAATAACATCCGTGCGTGGAATCACCATGCTCTCCCTCCCTGGATTCCCCTAGCACTCATTGGCCCCATCTTTAGCCCATCTATGGCATCTACCGTGCCACCACCACAACAAAGAGGCATAGAGGTGAACCGAGACAAGATCAAGGCTATAATCAAAAATTTCAGGCCGACTCGCCTAAAGGACGTTCAAAGACTAACTGGTTCCATTGCTACAGTCAGCCGGTTTGTAAGTCGGCTCGGAGAAAGAGCCGCACCACTCTACAAGCTCCTGAAAAAGACCAAAAAATTTGTTTGGACTGATGAAGCTGAAGCTGCACTACAAGACTTGAAAGCAGTACTCTCGTATGCTCCTATCCTTGCAGCACTAGAACCAAGGGAACCGATGTTGCTCTATCTCGCTACGACAAATAGGGTCGTCGGTGTCGTCATGGTCGTGGAGAGACCAAAGGAAAAACAGGAACACCTGGTGCAGCGTCCGACTTACTACCTTAGCAAAGTCCTAACTGAATCAAAGCAGCGGTATCCGCACTATCAAAAGATGGCTTATGGGGTGTTTTTCGCATCCCGTAAGTCATGGCACTATTTTCAGGAACACCCAATTACCGTGGTGAGCACAGCTCCCATGAGAGATATAATCAACAATAGTGAGGCTACAGGACGCATCGCAAAATGGGGCATACATGTGAGACCAGACACATGGCTTCATAGGATTGATAGAATACTCATACCAACAAGTTGCAACTTCTTTTCCGGAAGCTCATTCGAAAAGAACTCTAAGGTGTAGAGCAATTCTAGGATGGGTGACCGATCGGGAAGTGGGTAACCGGGTGCTTGGCCTAGAGCAATTCTAGGATGGGTGACTGACCGGGAAGTGGGTAACCGGGTGCGCACGAGTGAGGACAAAGTGCATAGAAAAGACTAGTGTTGGTCTGTGGGGCCAGTCTATATATCCTATTAAGCTGCCAGGAGTGACACCCCTCTGGCCCAGGAGTGGACGGGTGTTACAAGTGGTATCAGAGCCGACGCTTGCGATTACATGGGTGTCTGCGGGTTAGTGGCGGGGCATGTAGAGCATGGCGCGTGTGGCCCGGAGTGGACACAACATGGCACATGTGCCGGCACTAGACGCATAGACGCATGCCAAGAGGGAACGTTCCTGGGGTGTGCTTGATCGATGAGGGCATCAATCTTCTAAAGGGTGGGTGTATGTCAGACCAGGCACATGGCTTAATAGGATTGATAGAATACTCATATCAACAAGTTGCAACTTCTTTTCCGGAAGCTCATTCGAAAAGAACTCTAAGGTTAAGAGTGCTTGGCCTAGAGCAATTCTAGGATGGGTGACCGACCGGGAAGTGGGTAACTGGGTACGCACGAGTGAGGACAAAGTGCACAGAAAAGACTAGTGTTGGTCTGTGGGGCTAGTCTATATATCCTATTAAGCTGCCATGAGTGACACCCCCTGGGCCCAGGAGTGGACGGGGTGTTACAATAGAGCTTTCAACTTTCGACATTGAGTATAAACCTCGTACAACAATCAAATCCCAAATCCTTGCTGACTTTGTCGCTGATTGGACAGAGACAATGGAGAATATAATCCTTCTAGAGTCGGAGTATTTGACCTTATATTTTGATGGGTCTAAGGCTCGAGGGGGCTCGGGGGCTGGTGTGGTGCTCAAATCACCCTAAGGAGATAAACTTTTCTATGTGTTGCAGATCCACTTCATAGTGACAAATAACATTGCCGAGTATGAAGCACTGCTGCATGGAATCTAGATTGCTAAGGATATCGGCATCCGACGTTTGATGTGTTATGGAGATTCAGATCTTGTTGCTCAACAAGTGTCGGATATTTGTAATGCAAATAATCACATGGCATCATATAAAGCTGTCATGGATGAACTATCTAAATCGTTCAAGGGGTTTGAGGTTCAACACATCCCTCGAGCAGAAAATGAGGAAGCAGATGCATTATCTCGAATAGGCTCTACACAGAAAAAGGTCCCGGATGGAGCTTTTTTGGAGCACCTCAAAGTTCCCTCTATAAAAGGAGTAGATGAGGAATATCTGACCAAATCCGACTCCCTTTAGTAGCAGTTCTGGATGTAACTCCCTACTGGACTCAACCCTACCTTGATTACTTGGTAGATGGCAAATTACCCGAAGACGAAGTTTTGAGCCGGTAGATTGTCCGACGAGCAAAATCCTATACTATAATTAGTGGTGAGCTCTACAAGCAGAGCACGTCTGGGGTCTTTCAACATTGTGTATCTCTGGAAGAAGGAGTGGAAATCTTATGAGAAATCCACGAAGGCGAGTGTGGTCACCATGCTGCAACCAAATCTCTAGTGGGAAAAGCTTTCTGACACGGTTTTTTCTGGCTTACAGCCAAGGCAGATGCCGAACAGCTGGTCAAGAGGCGCAAAGGCTACCAAAAGTATGCCAAACAAGCTCACGTTCCAGCTGATCAGCTACGAATAATACCTATAACATGGCCTTTTGCGGTCTGGGGGCTTGACATGGTAGGACCGTTTAAACGGGCTCCAAGTGGATTTACTCATCTCTTAGTGATGGTGGATAAATTCACAAAATGGATTGAGGCTAAACCCATCACTAGTTGTGATGGAGCAACAACCCGAAGATTTGTCAAGGATGTCGTAATTCGATACGGTTATCCACATAGCATTATCACGGACAACAGGAGTAACTTCTCTATGGGAGAGCTTGCTGAATTCTACAATGAACAAAATATCCGGCTTGACATTGCGTCAGTCGCACATCTGCAGGCTCATGGACAAGTCGAAAGAGCAAACGGTTTAATCCTACAAGGCCTAAAACCAAGAATCGAAGCACCACTAAGACGTTCTGCGGGGGCTTGGGCAGAGGAATTACCCTCTGTAATATGGAGCTTGCGAACAACTTCGAACAGGTCAACCGGATACAGACCTTTCTTCTTGGTCTATGGTGCTGAAGGAGTTCTTCCTAGTGATTTGATTCACACTTCTCCTAGAGTTCCCACGTATATTGAAGAGGATGCCGAGATTTCTTGACAAAATTATCTCGACTTAGTCAAACAAGTTCACATTGTTGCTAAGATGAGATCAACAGCCTATCAGCAGAAGTTACACAAGTATCATAGAGTCAGAAACCGGTCTTTCAATAAGGGAAATTTGGTTCTCCGGCTTGTGCAGAAAAGAAATCACAAACTTACCCCAGTATGGGAAGGGCCCTTTTTAGTTAGTCGAGTATTGCACAATGGTTCTTACTATCTAACTGATATGCGGCCAATCAAAGAAAGACCTGCTACGAAGAAGAGAAAGAGAGCTGGAGGCAGTACAGATCCGGAAGAATTAGACAGACCATGGAATATTGCTCAGCTACGTCCCTTTTATTCTTACTTTATCTTTCTTTGTAATCATATATGCGTACATGTTCAATAAGAAATAAAGTATTGGTTGCTCATCTTTTCTAAGAAGATTTATATTGCCATCTAATTTCCCAATGATCATGTCACAGTCGAAAATCCCAGAATACTGGAAAGTAATTTATGCTCATGTTTGTTCTGGTTTAGATTTCTGATTCTAAAATTGCTACCTTCGGGTATAAATCTTAATTTTCTAGTCTATACTTTGGTTATTTATCTAGTTGCCGGATGCGGGCATTTTCCGAGTAGTGAATTGTTGGTACTGGAAGCCGGTTGTGTTTCCGAGTTTAAACTGGTTTAGCAATTGAGCTCCATTGCTCGGCAAAAATTCCCTGCTAAAGGTTGGCCGGTTCACAAAAGGGACGAGGAGGAAAGCCAGATAAACGATAAGTGCAGACAAAAAACATAAGTGCTTATGAAAACATTTCAGGCACATAAAATTAAAGCCAAATGTGCTAAATTGAAATAACAAATCTTAGCACTAGCAAAAGTATTATACTACTTATTTACAACCCAAATTGTTTTCAGAATAACACAGTGTCTGTTTTGATGCTCTACGATGCAGGGGAGAGGTAGGAGCTGCCGGCTCACCGGATACATCGGCCTCGCCTTGATATCTTTCCGAGATGTTCAAATCTGATACGGTTTATTCGTCGTCAGAAACTTCACCAGCTTCTTCGGCGGGCGGAGGCGGCGTGTCCACGCGAGTGAAGAAAGGAGTGCCGTAGCTGGTTAAGTCGGCTACATGGCACCCTTATCCGGCATAGGAGTTCATGATTGCTTTGATGTCCTGCTCTTGGCCGTCTTCATCCACAGTAGAACACCCTCTGGTTACTTGCCAGATTTCCATGCTTCCATGGTGGCTCATAACCATGGTGAGAGCGTTCTGCGCTGCGGTTCGCGCATAGGACATGTTCCAGTCCTGGATAAGCTGGGGCATCCCCTTAGCCTTATCTCGCAGTTCAAAGCCGGACATTCTATGCATGTCCGAACCATGAGAACTTCACCAATTTCCTCAAAGGATTGGCGGTAGTCATGAAGTAAACCGCCGACTTGGGTAAGCCGGCTAGTGCGAGACTTGGCGGAGGCTGGGTCCAGTAAGTTTAGAGGACCTGCGCATATAATGCAAAGGGTTAATAAAATAAATCCAAGCTCCAAAGAGTCGGAAGGTGCAGAAAAGTCAGAAAGAGGGAAACGTACCAAAGATGACATCGTCGACTTTGGTCTTCTCCTCCCGTAGGCTCTAGAGTTCAGCCCGGAGTGCCTCAGTGATATCCTTCTCTCTGAATAAAGCATCATTGATATCCGAGATTCTCTGGTCCTCGGTGGCGATCCTTCGATCACGTTCGTCGATGGCCATTGAAGAGGATTCAAGAATTTGAGCAATGCTCCGTTCATGATCCGCCTTCAGTCTGTCCATCTCCTGAAGTAAATTTGTGTTCTCCACCGCTAGGGTTTTCAGATTCTCTTCTTCTTCAATCATAGCACATGATTGCTTTACCAGTGATGTAGTCAAAGGAAAAATAGTTGAATCAAAATTCGACTATGAAATAAAGGGCAAGGTTTGAGTACTGGAATGTTTACCTTCAGCCTCATCCCTTGACACTTTAAATTGAGCATTTTCAAGTCAGAGAGCTCTGATTTCTCTCTGCTTGTTACATATATTCTTCAACAATTCCTGGTTATATGAATTAACTTTCTGTAAGTCAGAATAGCCAGAGTCAGAAGTCTACTAAAGACTCGGCCTAATATCTTTACTAATATCAGCACGAGCCTTGGGGGCTACACTAGTTCATTCTTTGGCATCCTAAGGAAGCATAAATCCGGAGTATCTATCCAACTTCATGCTTGGGGGATAGAGGATATGATATGGAATAAAGTAAAAAAGGTAAGTTGGAATTCGACTTACATGATGTTCATGAGTACGCTTGCTTAGGCTCATGGACACTTCGGTGCTAAGCTTCTCGGCAAGGGTCGGCGGGATTACCGGAGGTAGCGGAAGCACACCTGTTCTCAGCCCTTCGTCGTGAAGATGGATCTTCTCAAGAAGTTCGGAGTACCTGATATCCTTCGCTTCTTGTGCCTCTTCCTTGGCAGTAATATTCCGGCTCACCAAGCATTGTCGGGCGAGCCGTTGGATTTCCTCCGCTGATTTCCGAGTAATGCCAAGTTTGGCAAGACCCAGATTGTTGAGGAGGTTTTCAGTGAAGACCTCTGCCAAGGGATCATTACCCGAAGAGGGTTCACCCTTATCAAGACCTGAGTCACCCATGGTGAAGTCAGTTTGTGACCCAAGGATCGTTGGCTCTGCTGATTGAGTCGGATCTTCTACAATGGTCGGAGATGGAGTAATCTTCGACACTGCAGAAGGCTGAGGGGCAGGAGTCGGAGGAGCTGTGGCAGGAGAAGTCAAATTTAGCTTTGACTGGAGCAGGGGCTTCGATGCAACTCCCTTCCCCTTGCCCTTGGTGAGCTGTTTAGATCTGAGAAGGTAATAGAATAAAGAACATTACATCTTGGAAAGAATTATGAACAAAGTACAAAAACCTTGTGAAGAAAGTTACCTCTTCACAACGAGCACATCCTTTATGCCGATAGACACTGTTGGAGCCTTACGCTTCCGATGAATTATGTCCGGCAGTGGAACCAATTCTCCATCGTCCTGAGATAACACAGGAGGATATCCCTCGATAGGAGCAAGCTCCGACTCGGGGAGGTCAGTAAGCTGAAAAGAAAAATAGAATCTCAGTATTGCAAAAACATTGTAAATATGAACACATAATTCGAGTTACTGCTAGAAACTTACCGGTACAACACGATCTTCAGCCGTATGCATGTCCAAAGATAGATCCGAGATTTTCCTCTTGATCCGCTCCCTTATCAGCAGCTTGATTTGAGACTCGTATTCTTTATCTATGTAAGGCAGGGAGTAGATTCGGAGGGAATCTTTCTTGGACACTGTGATGGAGTGCATAAGCCAGTCTCCATGATGCTGAAGAGGCTGGATCCAGCATGCCACCCAGCAGTGAACTAAGTCGGACCCCTTAAGGCCCTTGTGCTTCATCAAATATTCGATCCGCCTCTTGGCAAGAAGCAGATCGTCACTGAGAGCCGGCGCATCTGCATCCCAGGACTCTTGGGGCGTAGCGGCACCGTCAACGAAAGCCAGAAAAGCAGTAGCTTTGCTGGGAGCGGGAATATCTTTGGGGTAGAAGAAAGTGGACGACCATTGTTTCACCGACTCACTAGCCCTAATCCGAGGATAGACGCTCTCTCTTCTAACGGAAAAACTAATAGTACCGGTAATGTATGGATTATTGGTAGTGATGGAATTTCTCCGGACATGAAAGTAAAGTCGGAAAAGTATGAGACTCGGCCTAATGCCGAGGTATCCCTCACACAAAGAAGCAAATGCGCTCATCTCTAAGAGAGAGCTCGGGGGAAGATGATGGAGTTGAACTCCATAGTTATCTATAACCTCGCAAAAGAAGTCTGAGGGAGGAAAACTCAAACCTCTGTCGAGGTGGGTGCCAAAGTGTACCCGCTCGCCGTCGCGAGGAGTAGGGACGGTTTGGCCATAGCCCCTCGTTCTCCACAATGTGGAGCTTGGCATCATCAAGGACGCATGGGATCCAGACCCCGCGGTTGCTCTCCTTCTCCGTCGCCGCAGACATCGCCGCCATGCCGGAGGATGATGTTGAACCCATTCTCCCGTGAGCCGATGATCTGGGATGGGTGGCGCTGGAAGATTATGGGGAGGCAGAGGAGCTCTGTGTTCGTGGGAAGCGTTGGAGAGAAGGAAACAACGCAAGTGCTGGTGAAGAAGACGGTGAGGAAAATCCTAACCACTTATATCCTCCAGCCGCGCCAAGATTCGTGTAAATGCAACAGTGAAACGCGCCACGCATCATGGAAGGAGCTGGGTAACCCCCACGCGATGATTACGCCACCTTGATCTCCATGCACGCATTAAAATGATGACTTGGTTCCGCGAGAGGCGGACCCACCAACGGTCGTGCTGACAGGAATGTCTGTCAGTGACGTGACTTGACCATGACTAGTGTCAGGTTACGTCAGAGACCATGTTCCGGCTTAGTTTGAATTTCAAGCTGGAAATCCGAATAATGTATTCATAGGTCCGACTCATTTGAGACTCAGATCCTATCCTTTCTTTTGAAGTTTCAGGAACCCTTCAAGATTCTGCAAGCCAAAGATCAAGCTAGACAATGATGAAATCCGACTTTAAATCTCGGAGGCTTTCAGGGGTTGCTGTTGGGGATATACTTTCCAGGTATCCTCTCTATGCCTCAGTGACTAGGGTGGCCCACTTCGGGTTAGAGATTTGCTTCACGGGAGGCCCAGTCAGGGAGAAGAGACGGAGTCTAGTCCGGCTACGGGAAGGCCCAAATGACTTACTAACATAGGCCCATAGTGTTACTTGTAGTTCAAGATGTACTCTATAACCAACTCTTAGTCGTAGCCGAATAGATCTCTCCTATAAACCCTAGGCCGGATATCTATATAAGCCATCCTAGGGAGAGCCTTTTGGGCACCCTCACAATTGTCTACAATCTCAACTCGCACAGGTGAAACCCTTCTAACCCATATTCTGGCTCTGCCATATTACTGGATTGCTAGCAGGAGTAGGATCCGTCCAAAGCCGACAGATTCGAACCTAGGTAAACTTGTGTGCTCACAGTCCCGAAATACCGTACGTCTCCCACCCCTCTCTCCCCCACGCCTCGAGAACCCCCTCATGACATGCTTGTCATCAATCCGGCAACAATACCAATTGAAAGGATCGTATGGGCACCTAGAGGGGGTGAATAGGTGCTACTACAAATTTTACTCTTTTTCAAATTAGGGTTTGACACAAAAGGTAAATTATCTAGATTATGCAACTATGGTGAATTTACCTATATGTCAATCTAGCACAAACACTAAGCAAGAACAAGATAACTGAAGTGTGGTAAAGGATAGAAGTAACCAAAGTGGAGCATGCGGAGACACAAGGGTTTGTTTCCCGTAATTCCTTCCTTTTGAGGGGAAGTACATCTACGTTTGGAGAGGGGTGGTTTCAAACCACCAACGCCACGAGAGGCCTCCCTTGTCCTCCGATGAACCTCACCCACACGGTTTCGATTCACCTCTTCCACTATATATCAGTAACCTTCGAGGTGGAAGCCGGCACCTTTACAACAAGTTCGAGGCACACATCCACAACCTAATTGTAGGCTCCTGAATACAAGCAAGCTATCAAACAATCAAATACAAGCTTGTAAGAACCAAATCATAAGCTAGGGTTTCCAAAGAAACACTAGAGCAAGGGGCCCTCAAGTGAATAAGGGGGAAATGAAGATCTCTCTTGGTGAAGCTATAGATCAAGGCCTCCTCCTTCGATTCTCCAAAGATCAATGACTTTGGATGGTTGAGTGAAGAGATCTTGAGAATTTGGTGGCTCAAATGGTGATGTTGTTCTTGAACTAGACGAGTAGCTCCCAAGGTAGAAGAAGGGGCCATTATGTAGGCCCCCCGAAATTAGAGTCGTTTGGAGCCACTTACCTCACACAGTCCGACAAAAAGCAGCCGGACAGTTCGGCCCAACCGGACACTCCGGGTGATAACGACCGGACACTTTGGTCTGGCAGAGTTTCCAGCCAGAGTCCGTCCAGTGTCCGGGTGGTGTACGATGTGGTATTCTGATTGTCCGATGTGGTCTGTGAATCTTCAGGGCCGGACAGTCTGGCAGAAACCGGCCGGATAGTCCGGTGGGGCGGGACACTCTAGCGCACATCAGCCAGACAGTCCGGCAGGACTTTGTCTCTGCACAGAATTGATCCTGGGGAGACCTTTTTCCTTAGGTACAAATTACACTGATGTAGCTAATATCTCCTGAAACATTTAACAACAGATTAAACATATCCAAGTGTTGTCAACAAACATCAAAACAATATGAAGGGCATAAATGCCCTTTCACCCGGTGAACTAGATCTAGTGGGTGATCATCGGTGAAGTGGCTCCACGGCAGTGCACAACACCGCAGCTCAAGCGAATCCGGCCGCCGTGGAATTGCCGCCGGCCGGTGCGCGTGGTGGTCATGGAGGTGAGGGCATGGGAGAGAGGGTGCTAGGATTTTTGGAAGGACCAGCAAGAAAATCTGGGCCAACCGGGACTAAGGAGCTGAACAGAAACATAATTACGATCGTGCCCCTAAGCTATCGACTTTAGCTTGCCCATAGGGCGTCAGAACAATGGGTCGAATGGGAATATTGAAGTCAAAAGTTTTTGAAACGGAGGGGCGTGAAATTCTTCAAGGTTGGTGTGTGATTTTGCTGCTTGATTGCGATTTTGAATTTGGCAACCGTCCATCTAATAATAATATAAAAATGGTACTGCCTCGGTGGGATAGTTTTCCTCAAAGTTTTTGAAACTGGGGGCGGGAAATGCTTCAAAGTCAGTGTCTGGTTTAGCCGCTCGATTGAGATTTTAACTTTTACCTGCGCCCATCTAATAATACAAAAAATGGTACTCCCCCGATGCGAGATTTTAGCTCAAAGTTTTTGAAATGGAGGGGCGTGAAATGCTTCAAAGTCGATGTGCGGTTTTGCCACTCGAATGAGATTTTTAATTATGCTAGCGTCCATCTAATAATAATGATATAAAAATGGTACTCCCTCGGTGGGAGATTTTGGCTCAAAGTTTTTGAAACAATTAGGCGGGAAATGCTTCGAAGACAGTGTGTGTGATTTTGCCACTCGATTGAGATTTTTAATTTGGCTAGCGTCCATGTACTACTAGTAGTAGTAAAAAGGTGGTAGAACATACGGCTATCTGGTCAGAAATTCATGGCCGAGAGTCATATCAACTGATCATCGATATAACCACACTTGAGGTACTTCCTGTGTTTGATATTACTAGGCCGGAGTAGTACTAGTCGGAGAATTAACTTCACCTATTTGCTTTATCGCTAGTTATTGCATGCAGTATTAATCATAAAATCCAGCCAATGCACGTGGCCACCGTATCTAATTTAAAACATGCAAGCCAATGGATGTACTCCTGTTTTAACAACATGATCCGCCAGGAGCATTACCGTACGTGGTGGTTCATATTTTTCAGTCAACTAGAGGAGTAATTGAGCAAAACTAGGAGCATTAATTGGTCCTTCAGCCTAGCAATTGAGGGTGTACAAATAATTAAGAGATATATACACCTTTAGTCTCACATCTTGCACCACGAGAGCATTTTAGTTACACATATTGAAAAATGAGAAATACTAGTCCTGCAACTTGTATCTTGAGAGCATTTTAGTCCAATTTAATCGAATTTCAGTAAATTTGACTTAATTTGTCCACAAATGACGTTGATTTTTTTAAATGACCCCTCTACATTTTTCTATGTCATTTGTGTCCCTATGCGGACTGACAAGTGGGCCACCTGTTAGTAGACATACAAATAAAATAGTTAAATTTCCAAGAGGAGAATGGATTTAAACTTAACACTTTTGTACAACGACACACACGCACAAGCCACTATGCCAGTAGATGCTAGTTATTACTCCTATCAGACGAGGAGTACTTGAGAGGATGTAATTATGCCAGACGAGGAGTACTTGGGAGGACGTAATTATTTATACAATAAAAAAGCACACACAAACGCAAAAAATGCTCACATCTACTCTAGTATAATCTTGTGCATCTGTTCCAAAACATTTTGTCATGTGCATGTTGGCACAGTCCATAATTTCTACTGTATAGCTTAGTCGCTACCTACTAACTAGTTGATGTGTCTAGAATAAACTTGAGTTTTTTCTTATTCGCAAAAATGAAAAGGAATAAACTTGAGTTGTAATTGTAGCCCAGACACAAATTATTTTGAATTGAGATTTTGCATCTTTTTTTAGAAGGACTCGCCATGGGCTGGTCTCCCTGATGGACTCATCCAGAAGATAGAAGACATCTTCCTTTCGAGGGATGACTTTGACTACTACGCTACCTTCCGAGCAGTCTGCAGTGCCTGACGTGGTTTCATGGAGGAGCACTTTATGCCAGCCAACTGGATTGTTCTAGAGCACCAATTGTCGGAGGAGTATCGGGTAGACCATGCCGCCATAACGTTGCTGAACGTGAGAACTGGCTGCCAATTTGAGAAGAAGATTAGCCGGGTTATTCGCAAGTGCTTTCTTGATATTCATCTGTATATATGCGATCCTTTTTTGCATTCACATCCTATACTATCTGTTTTTCAAGTTCTATTTCTTCCTCCACTTGTTGCCCAAGGCTTTGCTCCATGGTTTACCTTGATTGAATTTCATTCTATTTACCTTGACTGAATCTCCATTTCTCCTCTCTCTCTCTCTCTCTAGAAGATACTTTTATGTCGGTAACACAACCGACGGCCTCCTTGTACTTGGACAGAGGGTGCAGCCGTACAAGACCCGGTTGTACAACCCCTTCTTGTGTGCTATCAAGCGCCTAAGGGCGGAGATACCGACCGAGTAGGTGGCTTCTGTCGAGGTGACAATGTTCCTGTCGTTGATTGTGTTTACATCAAACCATCAGAACAACACCATTCGGTGGGAGGATGAGGGCATGGAGGAAGCGAGTCGACCAGTCTTTGGTGAAGGGTGGTACTCGACGTGTGACTTCGCAGAACTCCGGAGCATGACTTCTTACACCGGTGATGTTTTCATCGCAAACAGATATGGGTTTGTCCTCTCGACTATGTGTGATGCTGCTCATGGAGATGTCTAGCTGCAGCGCTCTGCATGAACCCTGAGATGCATCCCACCATTGCAGGCCCTGTTCTGGTCTGCCAGTTCCCAACAGAATCGTTTTTTCCTCGTCGATTTCAACGGGGAATTGTTGTTCGTTGTGAGTGGACCGGTCTACGACGGCAGGCCGGTTGTTTACCGGGTTGATACCCAGAACCTTGTCCTTCAGCCGGTCAGAGGCATCAGAAGTCGTGCTCTCTTCGTTGCTGATAATCGGTGCGTCCGTGTCTATAGTGCTAGGGTATCCACGGTGCAGGCCGGTAGCATATACTATGCACCCCTATCCGAGATTAGATCTTATAACTTTTAGGCTCTTGCGTGGGAAGAGGAGCCAAGGGTTGTATATGGGTATGGATTAGGAGGATTATGGATCAATGATCGTCCTTTCAAACTCGATTGAGTTCTGGTGGAGTATTGCAGAATCGTCGAGCATTCTGAGCTGCAGATGGTGCCACCTTATGGTGAGGATGGTACCACCCACTACGATTACTACGACGGCTATTCGTCAGATTGATGGATTGTGTGGGTCTGCTCCTGATGTATTCTCTTCAGGTCATCTCTTTATGTGTTCACTTTGTTGAGTGAACGTCTATGAATTTTGCAAGTTCTATGGTGCCCGTGTAATACAATGGATGTTCTCCCTATTCCATAAGATCGCGTGTTGTACCTCTTACAATTTCACTATTTTTTCATGTGCGTGTAGTAATTCTGATAGATGCTCAGTTTGTAACAATCCTCAAACAACTTACAACGGAAAATTACAGTAGATTATTACAATCCTTAGTAACTTGATAGTAAGAAAATGAAGCATAAAAGTTGCATCAGAGTCCAGACAACTAAAAAACACCATAAATGGTGTTATAGAAACGGTCTCTACGGAGCTTGCTTCGCGATGCATGTAATAACTGGCTTCCCATGAGAGCTGCAGATGAGATTATTAAGTATGTTATGTGTTAAAGCTTGCCTATTTTTCAAGTCATATAAGTCTTTGCATGCTATGGTGATTACTGAATCTGTTTTGTTGCCTTCTTGCTCAACAATATCACGGGCATCTTGGAGGGCATCGTCAAATAATCTTTTGGCTGGAAAAAGAGGATCAGTCAAAGCGGTGGGCCATTAGCAATAGGTATTCTCACTGAGGTTGTGTGAAGCAATATCTAAACTTGGAGAAGCGGGTCTTTATTTGGCATTCAGAGGGTCATTTACAAACACAAAACAAGTTGTAACAGCATTACCATGCAATCACATCCCCATGAATTTTAAATGTGTCAATGTGGTAATATATAAGGAAGGAAGCAATTAACAGTGGTGCCTCATACATCTATTTCTTCTTGAATAACTGGACCAGTCGGCGCCCTGGAGCGATGCGAGCATGTGCTTCTCTATGAAATGACAGCTCTACTTGAAGATGGCTGAGACCAAGACAAAACAAGTTACTTAAACAACAGACTTGGGAAACAAACTACATGTTCATTTCGTATAACAATGCGAGCAATCAACCAAAGTACCTGATGCAGACTGCTCAAACTATAATGTGCAGAACATGAATAAAACAAATATGAAAACTAAGCCATTATGTTCCTCATATATAAACTAGACATGCACTACACAATGAAATCTGCCACTGATTTAATCATAAACAAAAAGAGTAACTCAGCCAACAAAAACAAATCAATTGTGAGCCTCGAATATAATAGCCAGATAATTTCAAACAAACAATGAATCAAGCAATCATACATTGAATTATTCATGAATAGCTAGATAATTTCAGTGGTTCGGTGGCCTGAGAACAACAAACTAAATCATCAAGTGCCTCGTATTAAAATAGCCAGTTCATGTAACTATGATACACAGTAGATACAATAGCGAGATGAAGTGCACAGAGTTCCTTATGATACATGTGTGGATCTTATCACTAGTGTGGCATTGTTCTTATTATCAGACAACGCAAATGCAATACACCCAGCCTCTGCATATCTAGGAAATTGAACTGACATGGAACAAAAGCACACCATAGTGGGGCTAAAATGTTTGACGCCAATTTTTGGCAAAAAAATATGAAAAAAAGATAGACAAATGGTAAATTTAAGCAAGACAAATGTGGCAAGGACCAAACTTCAGGTGGGGGCCTTACGGTAGGTGTTACACGAGATCTACGATGGCTCGTGTGGACGGGTGGAGTATGTACTCCATTGTTGCTCCTCTGCATAGAAGTAAGGCCAATTGTAAATACCAAGAGGTTCCAACATGATATACGTTAGCATGAATTGAAATAAAAGTGATGGGGTCTTACGAGATTATAGGAGCCATTCACTCTATGATATTGTGTGCAAACTGAGGTTGCTCCTTGCATAATAACAACAAACGGTTTGAGGCGCAGGTTAGGGATCAAATCGATAGTACATAATGGGCAAATAGTATGACGTGTGTCAACGTGTAGTATAGGATAACAGGATAATATCACGATGGAAATACTATAGTTCGTAAATCGGCGAATGAGAGAGATATTATATAATCATATCTCATGTGGATAGGTATAGTAGAGAATGTAAGCAAATATGTTAAGTGACTAAAAATTCACAAAGAAATACTACATAAAAACAGTTCAATGCGTGTAGTTTAGCCATAACCAAAACGGATTAATTTAGTACATAACAGATACTGCCTCGGATCCATATTAGTTGACTTGGATTTATCTAGATTCAGATTTATCTAGTACTAAAACATGTCTAGATACATCCGAATCTAGACAAATCCGAGTCAAATAATATGGGTCAAATGGAGTATATCAAGTAAAGAACCTGCTAGTTAGGAAATTTAGCACGAATACAGTACATTTCCAATAGACAAATCGCTTAGGGAGATCTGGTTTTACCTCGGTCGGGGAAGCATCTAGGCCTCCTCCGCATCCTCACAAGTCACGTCGAGGTCGCTGATGTTCTCAGCACGCCAGACAAGAGGGTTCATTGAGTAGATCAGGTGTGGCGGGTACACCGGCTAAAGTTCAGCAGGGGTGTTCTGGCCAGTGATGTATTCCTGGAGGAGAGAGGGGGCAGGGTTTTGGTACTTCTAGCACTATACTAGGAAAAATACGAGTGAAGCCACCCACCCACCAAATTTAATAGGGGTCGAATGGGAATTTCGAAGTATCTGAAAATTTGGGGCATGAACTATGTCCAGATACGCGAGATATTTTAACGCTTTATTTTGGGTTTGAATTTGGTCATGATCCATGTAATAATAGAAATTTGGTAAGTCGTACTCCCTCTATGTTCAGGAATCCAAGGTCGTACTCCCTCAATCCAACACCTCAACTGATCATCCATGGTCCTACTCCCAATGCTCAGGATCTCGAAGAAGAATGGATATCATACTAAGGAGTTTCAAAAAATTATGAGATAAATTACATCATGTTGTGAGGATGATGTTATACCATCATGCAAATTTGCAAGTTCCAAATCATATTCATTTCACGGTCATGTTGGGAGCCATCTTATCAACAAGTTTTTTTTACATACATAGGTGATACCCTAAGGTCATCCACAATGTGTAAAAAGGCACACCTAAAGGCCTATGTGGCATCCGCAAATTAAGGTTAACCTTATACAATGTGGAGAAAATAAAGTTATCTTTAAGCCTAAGGTGCACCTCAAAAGCTTATGGGTTGCCTATAGAAAATAGAAAAATCATTTCCCCTCTCTCCTTATTTGTCATGTGACTGTTTTCACAAGGGGTTCAAAAGTTTCAAGATTCTAAATCTTAGCTAGAAGTCAAACCAGTCGTCAAAACTCTCTGTGGTTTTTGATATATTAACTGACCTCTCCATGGGTACCTCCAAAAGCTTTTTCATAAAACTTTCAAATCAACCTACAATTTATTATGTGTAGTTCAAATTCAACCTTAGTTCGATACATCAACATGAAGTCATTCAAGTGAGTGGAGTTATATAGCTAGGAAGCTTGAAAACTCCTAAAACATGGGAATCACAAGTAAAACATGTCCGAAAGTCATTCAAGTGGGCGAAGTTAGCTAGGAAATTTGAGAACTCATTAAACATGGGAAATCATAAGTATGGCAAACTGAGAATTGAATGTTCTTTCCTGATATAGTTGGAAAATCACACCGATGACACTGTTTGCTACAAAAAAATTGCACCCATCTACCTCTAAAAAGTCATATATTTCAAGAGCAATCTATCGTGCTTACTTGTAGCTCAAGTTTGACCCAATTTCGTTAAATAGTATCATGATGCAAAATCTTAGCAAGAAGTGAAACCTATTGTCAAAACTCTCGGTTGTTTCTCATATATTGATTGTGACCCCCCAATTAGTATGGTACCTCCATAAGATTTTTCGTAAAACTTTCATAGCAACTTAAAATTTATTTATAGTTCAAGTTTGACCTAATTTCGATAAATGGGCATGTAGTCATTGAAGTGGGTAGAGTTAATTAGCTAGGGAGTTTGAAAATGCAATAAACATATGGGACTCATAAGTAAAACACGTTGGCCCACTTAATATGTCTAGAAGCTTGGTTTATGGTATTGAGATCCATATTCTTCGAACTTTCTTTATGGAAAAGAACCATCTCGTCATCACTCGGAAAACTGAGAATGTTCTTTCCTAATAGTTGGAAACTCACACCGACGACATTTTTTACTACAAGAAGATGCACCCATCTACCTCAAAAATACATTTAATTCAAGAGAAATCTATCGCGCTTACTTGTAGCTCAAGTTTGACCTAATTTTTTTAATCGAGACGAAGTCACTGAAGCGTGGGAAGTTAGCTAGGAGGATTGAAAAATCCTAGTACTAAACACTTGGGTATTACATATAAGAAACCGTGGTCCCGTTTGTGCGATAATTGGGGTGGTTGCATTTTGTTTAACTGTGGTAGGTCTCGTAGAAGCAAGGTGCTTGAGAGTTAACACGGTCGGTGGAAGTACAAATTACATCAAGGACCTCATAAAAATGAAAATTGCACCAAGTCCATGCATTTAGCACGCGGACCCTGAAACTGAGCAATGAAGTGTGTGTTTTGAGGTTTGCGCATACTAGCGTTCATCGTGCTAGAGACTATCAGTAGAATCTTTGTAGATGCTAATAATGGAAAACAAGATCCAACGTTTATTAATGTTTGGATTTGCTAGTATCTATTCAATAGTCAATGTTTGACGTTATCCGTACACTATTAAGTGGTATGGTATGTTATTGTAAGAGATAAGACAAGATAAAGATAAGATAAGAAGTACTGTGAATGGCTGATCTTTTGAGTAACCTTCGCTCTCGATGTTTGGGAAGCAAGTAAAAATTTCGAAAACCGGAAAAGTTTGAATTTTTTTGCCGCCAAGGACCAAAGTGGTTTCCTTCCTATGTACTCCTCGTCCCTACTCCAAACCAACACGGCTGCCGAACACGCTAGAGACATAGAGCCGCCGTACCAAGGCACACGTGCGTAGCACCACGTTGTGGACAAGGGAGAGATTAGCCAGGCCGGTGAGGAGAAAGGTGTAACACCCCAAATCTTCTAATCATTATTATCAAGTTCTAATCACCCAATTTAGGGTTAACAAAAACTTTTATTAAGAAAATGAATATGAATGCATGTGTGTGTTGCATTAGTGTAGAATTGAGTTTATATGCCATGCTTGATTGTTCTAAATGTTGTGAAATGGTTTAAAGGTGAATGCCACATCATCTAGACCATTTACAAGCAAAATCAAAAGGGAAAGAAATCAAATAAGAATAAATAAAGCAAATGGTCATTTTGACCATTTTAAACCACTATGCCACTTTAGGTGTTCCTAGAAGAAGATTGCTAACAAAAACTATTCTATTTATTTTCACCCCTTGCTAGAACAAGTAAAAGTGTATAAAGGCCCACTTTACAAACTTACAAAAACATCTAGCAAATCCAATTAAAGGACATTTGAAAATTGAATCATGTGTATGTGTTAAGATCACAATTTTTCAAAAACCCACCAAATCAATTCCCCTTGACCTCTCCAAGCAAACCTAGTCTCTCAATGTTAATATAAGATCGCTCAAAAGTTTTGAATCAAAAATTCAAATATAAATTTCATGCAGCCATTAACACAAACACTTGGCATGCACAGAATAATCTCTAGCCTAACTTCACTGTTTGGTATAGTGATCATTGACCAATTTGTCTCCCTCTTAACCCCCTTGTCCCCCTGAGTGTATAGCAGCAACAGACAAGCCATCCCTTCGCCGTGGAGAACAATGGAGCGCCGCCATTTTGGGGTCATCGCCGGCCAACCACGGCCTGCTCGCACTAGACCACCCCGCGCCCATCCATCATGTCCACTACCATCGCCGCACCCTACCGCCACTCCCTATCCAAGCCACAGCCCCAGCCTAGCCGTGGACCACCCTAGTCGCGCCGCGCACCGCCTCTCTACACTTTGTCCAGAACACGCCAGTGCGCCATGCCTGACCTGTCGTGGAAATGGTCACGGCAGTCGCTGCAACTGGCAGCGATTGATTGTAACATGAGGAAGAGCTGGCGGCCATCTGCGGTGCGAGATGGGGGCGGATGCACATGGTTTTACCCAGGTTCGGCCCCGGAGGGTAAAGCCCTACTCCTGCTAGATTGGATTGACGAGGAGCGAGTTACAAGGGCGGCGAGCTCGGGGTCTAAGCAGTGAGTCGCTCGAAGGGGTGTATGATGGAACGTAAGTCCTCAGGATACCCTAGGGAGGTTTATATATGGGACACCTCGCTAGGGTTTACAGTCTACAACCGAACAAGATATGGGTTCAAACTTTTGACCTAATCCGACTGAGCTTCAAACGCACTTCTGGGCCTCGAGTCTCCAGTCGCCAGGCCTTCTTCTCAGTCGCATTCCAGTCGCCGTTCTGCAGGCCCACTTGTGAGACCTTTGGCCCAATTGGAACGTCCTGCTGGGCATACCCCATTTGGCATATCCCATCAGTAGTCCCTGAGGCCATCGTTGATTCAGACGCAGGTGGTCATTTGGCAGTCGGAGTAGGCGAGTCCAATTTGGACGCCCAGTCGAATCGGCGGTGAACTCCACTGAGACCAAGGAAATTTCCCTAGGTCCTCAGTCGCTGCTTCGGCGAACGCTATAGCCGTCTAATCGCTGCTTCGGCGACTGGATGTGGACCAGCTGCAAACGAGTCGAATGGAGGAGTTGGACCGTCAATCTGGTCAAACTATCCGTTGGAAATTCCAACGGTAACTTCGACGTAATTATCGCGGGTAACGGCTATCTCGAGTTTGGCGGGTAGCGCCTCTTTATAGGGGGGAGTAACGAATCAGCTCTGCAGATCCTTCCCCGTATTCTTCATTCTTGCACGTCCTTTTCTCCTATCTGCGTTCGATCCACACCGCTCTAGACCAAACGACTCCACTTTCCTTCTTGATGGTGCCTCCGAAAGGCTCGTGGGGGAAGTCCAAGTGCTCTGTGGCACAACTCAAGTCCTTCGAGGACGTCGGTATCCTTCACAAGGGGAATTGGAGGATCCCCGCGTCTTCCGAGATCGAGCCGAAGCCACGCACCGGCGAATTCATTTGTTTCCCCAGTCATCTTGAGAGGGGTTTGGAGTTCCCCACCTCACTGTTCTTTCGGTGCTTCTGTGCGTATTACGCAATCAAGCTGTCGGACCTCACCCCACATAGCATTGAGCAGCTGGCGATCTTTGTCGCCTTATGCGAATGCTACCTCGGCTGCAGGCCTTGCTTTCTCCCGTGGTTGGAGCTCTTCCACGGCCGCATCGGGCGCGAGGTGTCCAGTGGCCTGATGTTGGCGGCTGGTGGCGTTACCTTCCAATTGAAGCCGAGGGCCAACTTTGTCAAGCTTCTGCTGCCAAAGAAAGCCGCGAGCGATTGGAAGAGGAGCTGGTTCTACGTGAAGGAGTCCAGTCCCTCCGACGAAGTGGCGCTTCCTGAGTTTGTTGCGGAAAGGAGCGAGCCTCGCCGGCTGGCGCCGAAGAAGCTCCCTGAAGACCAGAAGATGGTCGTGGCGGAGATGTTGGACCAGATCCAGCGGCTGAAGGATCAAGGATTATCCTCGATCAACCTCTACAATTGCTGGCTCGGGCGGCGTGGTTCCATTAGCAGCCTGGCCACATTGGACGTATGAGTACAGCGGGAAGCGCGATCCCTCCCGCACCAGCAAAGAATCATGGGAGACCGAAGATTATAAGGCCGCCCTAAAGAAAATCACCGACGCGGAGTTTACAACCACGTCGGTTGGGCTTGCCTCGTACACTCCCATGAAGAACGAGCCCCCACAGTAAGTTCTCCTCTCTGAATTTTATCTTCATTCGCAACTTTTGCAGTCTGATTCGCACCTGTGCTGTCTGAAATTTACTCGTATCTATCCTCAGTTGTTTCAGGTTTTGGAGGGCTGGCTCCCCCCACTCGACGAGGAGGTTCCCCGCGAGCTCGAAGAGGGGGCCTCAGACGAATCTTCTGCGGAAGAGGAGGAGGAGACGGAGGCTCCTCTCCCAGCACCTGCGGCTCGCAAGACCCGCATGTGGAGGCAACGCGAGCTAGAGGCAAGTCGCAACCTTGAAGAACTTGAAGAAGGCGACGAAGCCTTGCAGGAGCACACTTCTCGGAGAACGGCAATGTCGGCGAAACTCGCTCGCAAGCCAAAGTCGCCTGCAAAGAAGGCGGCATCTCCGGCTAAGTCAGCGGTGGTCTTCGAGTCGGATGACGATTCTGACGATGACTCCCCTGACGTTTGGCTCAAGATCCCGGAGGGCGCAATTCCGATGATGGAGGTTGGAGGTCGAAGATGCCGAGGTGGCAGTAGAGGTCCCTCTAGTTGTGCTTGCGCCCACGGCTTCAACGGCGGCTGATCAGGAGGCGCCTGACGCTGTGGCTTCAAAGTCGCCGCAACCTTCTCGAGCAGCCACGTCTTCGGATCCGGAGATTCCAGCGATCGTGGCTTCGTCATCGAGGAAGCCCGCGGTGTCGTGGGCTTCGGACGTCTTCGAGAAAGGTCTCTCGTGCAAGATGGGGCCAGAACTAAACAAACCTTCCCACATCAGTACCGGGCTACGCTCTCTTCCGGTCGCCACGTAAGTTTCTCCCCTTTTCTTCCAAACCTTGCTAGATTTCTGTGTTTTCTCCTCTCTGATGTCGGAGGTTTCGTAGATCTAGCGCTAAAAATATTGGTCGCCCTTCAGTGGCAAAGATTCCTCCAGTCGCCACCATAGGGGAATGCAACCTCCCCTCGAAGAGGAAGCCTGCTGTAGATGTTGCGCCTGTAGAGGGCACAAAGAAGCACAAAGGAGATGCAGGCGACACCGCGGTGGGAGGTAGCGCCAAGCGGAGTGACCCTGCTACGTCTGCCGAAGAGGTGGTCGCTGCCCAGTCAGAGCCAGCCAAGGGGGCTCCAACGATGGAACCGCCGGCTCCAACGACTATTGCCCCGACCAGGGTGTCCGCAACATTTCCGCGCTTCCTGGCGAAAAGGTTTCCGGGTGTGGCACACCACCAGTCTCCGCAGAGCCCGAAGATCGTTGATGAAGACGTTGGGTCCCGTCGTGGGCGCACCTCCTTTGTGGTCCCTTCGACGGACGCCAGAGAGCTTCACAAGATGCTTGGCGCCGCCATCCAGGTATGTCTAGTCCCCGAGTGTCTAGCGGCTGAATTTCAGTGGCTAGGCACTGAGTTAATTCCAGTCTCTAGTCCCCGAGTTCCTGGTCGCTGAATTTCAGCGGCTAGGAACTGAATTTCTGTTTCTGTGAATGCTAACTTCTGCTTTTTGTTTCAGGGCTTGCAGAGGGAGTCGACGGACCATCAGGACACAAGGGAGCGTCTGGAGCGGGACCTACGCGTGGCGCAAGAGGCGAACCAGCGACTCCAGGAAACGGTTGGTGAGTAATTGATTCGTTTTTCAGCTGTGAGTTGTTTGTGTTCTGTCGTTTTGATGATTTCTTCTTTTCTATTCAGATGGTCTTCCGGCTGAGATTTCCAAGGCTCGTGAAGTGTATATCCGAATTGCCAAGCTGGACATGGCGAATGGGCGAATCTCCTCGCTGTTCAAGGAATTGGAGGAGGCCAAAGCGGCCTCGATTTCTTCTGAAGATAGAGCAAAGGCTGCGGTCGCTGTGGCTGAAAGAGGAGCGGAAGGCCATGGACTCGATCATTCTGGGGCTGCAGAGTGATCACGCCGCCTTGGAGAAGCACGTCACCGACAACTACCGGCAGCTCCTTGGTAAGTCTCTGTTCTTTTGCTTAACCTCTGTAGCGAGTCCCTGAGTGGGGGGAATCCATAGTGTCACTGACATCTGATGTTGTAGCTTTGACAGGGAAAAGCGACCCGGTGGTGCAGACCTTCAACGCCCCGCAGTGCGTGACTGTCGTGGTGAATGCGGCTATTGCCTCGGTGTTGTGCGTCCAGGCAGTCCTTCAAGGAATGTCTCCCACCGAAGTTATTCCCGGTGGGCTGACCGAAGTGTGGCGCTATCTGGAGGAGGTGCCCAGCGTCGTGGAGTGGATGACACTCAGCTTTCAGGCGTGGGGCCACCACGGCATTGAGCCTGGGTCTTGCCCACTTCCCCGGCGACTTTGACCTCAACGACATCACCAGCGGCTATCCTTTGGCGACTGGTATGGTGGAGATGTCGGAGGTACTGAAGCTGACCGCCAAGGCCATCCCCTTTGCTGATCGGGTGTTGGCAATGGGGGACCTTCTGCCGTACCAGGAGACGGTGGTGGCGCCTGGCGACCCCGAGCCGGAGCATCACGACCTGAGGTCGGAGCAGCCCTTCCGGTCGGCGCTGGCAAAGTCGCTGACAACCTTCTCGTCGAACCCATGGCAACCTTTCGTCCGTGTTAAGGGTGGTGGGGATGCTTCCTCGTCGGGTCCTACGAAATAAATAGTATCTCTGGCAGGTTGTAATATGTGCCAAGTGGCGACTTTTGTAATGAAACCAATATTTTGAGTGAGAGGAGTCAATCGACTCGCAATACGAGCTATATTGTGTGGTGTTTTTAACTTGTTTGTTTGAGCGAGTCCCCGAGCGCGTCTGCCCTTTAATGGGGTATAACTCGTATGTATACATATGTCTTTTCTTTGAATTGTGCGTTGTTTGTCTTTTGCGTCTTCTGAAGGGGCGAGTCCCCGAGCGCGAGTGGGGTTGTTTGTAGGCGAGTCCCCGATCGTAGTACTTTTGGGCGCGTGCCTTTTGCGAGTTGCTAGTGCGTTGTTTGTAACGCGTCTCCTCGGAGAGCCAGTCGCTGGGTGAGTCCAAGGCAGCTCTCTTACTTGGTGTGTTCCCGAGCCGCGTGAGGATTTCCATTTTGCGGAGTCCCCGTGCGTGGTACTTAACCGTTCGAGTCGCTTTGCACGAGGATGGGAGGGACAGGTCGCTGTGAGAAGCGTGTGCCGGTCGTCTTGGCCTGATGGGCTAGTCGAGCTAGGAGACTCTGATGGGTGCTCTGGCTTGATGTATTCGTGGACGTCCTAAGGCCCGAATATTTTCGGTGCCCTTAGGCCACACTACTTAGCCATGCCGGTCGCTCGACCAAGGGTTGACTTTCGTGGGTAGCGTATTGCTAATTGTACGAGTGTGAGTGGCACAAGAGTATGGCGAGTAAACACAATTTGTATGATCCGAATGAGTTTCATTTTATATATATCGACTGAGTACAAGTTGTTCTATTTATAGAACTTTTGGAGGAGGTTCACATTCCACGGCCTTCCGACCTCGAGCTGGCCATCGCCTCATATGTCGATGAGGTAGTAGGCGTCATTGCCAAAGACTTGCCCTATGGCAAATGGCCCCTCCCATGGGGGGAAAGTTTGTGCATGCCCTTCTTGTCTTGAACCAGTCATAGGACCATGTCACCCTCCTGGAAGGTGCGAGTCCTGACTCGGCAGCTACGGTAGCGGCGGAGTCCTTGCTGGTAGATGGCGGTGCGAGAGCGAGCCAGGTCGCGTGCCTCGTCGAGTTGGTCAGTGCTGTCTTGGTGGGCGATCTCGTGTCGCCTCGGTGTAATTGGCGACTCGAGGTGAGTCGTGCTCCAGGTCGGTAGGCATTAGTGCTTCAGCGTCGTACACCGGGAAGAAGGGTGTGAATCCGGTGGAGCGATTGATGGACGTGCGGATCCCCCATATTACGGAGGGGAGTTCTCTGACCTAGCATCCTGGGGTGCGCTCGAGGGGCACCTGGAGTCGCGGCTTGAGCCCGTGGAGGATGCTCTGATTGGCGCGTTCTGCTTGGCCGTTTCTACTCCGGGTGGGCGACTGAGGAGAGATCGAGTCGTATGCCGTGCTCTTCGCAGAATTCTGCCATGGCCCCCTTGGCAAAGTTGGTGCCGTTGTCCATTATGATGCTGTGCGGGTAGCCATACCGGTAGATGAGCTCGCGTAAGAACTTGGTGGCGGTCTTGCCGTCGCACTTTTTGATTGGCTTGGCCTCGACCCATTTGGTGAACTTGTCGACCGCTACCAGGAGATGGGTGAAGCCGGATGGGCCCTTCTTGAACGGGCCTACCATGTCCATGCCCCATACTGCGAATGGCCATGTGATGGGGATGGTCTTGAGTGCTGAACCAGGGATGTGCGTCTGGTTGGCATATTTCTGGCACCCGACGCATCATTAAACGATGTCGGTGGCATTGGCGTGCGCGGTGAGCAAGTAGAAACCATGCCGCATGGCCTTGGCGGCCAGCGACTTGGCGCCTGCGTGATGGCCACAGTCGTCGGCGTGGATGTCCTGGAGGATCTTGCTGCCTTTTTCTGGCTGGACGCAGCAGCATTGGAAAACGCCAGTTACGCTGCGCGTGTGGAGCTCGCCGTTGATAATGACGAAGGATTTGTAGCAGCGCACGATCATGCGCACCTCCGTCTCATTGCTTGGGAGGATTTTGTGCTCAAGGAAGGCGACGTATGGTGCCGTCCAGTCGGTGGGCTCCACGACCATGGCGACTAGAGCTGGCTCGGGCTGTAGTGGTATCCCGATGTCGATCTCCTTCGGTGGGCAGACCGAAGGCTTGTGGATGATGTCGAGGAAGACGCCTGCGGTTGGCGTTTGTCGAGCCGACCCGATGCATGAGAGGGCGTCTGCTTCCTCATTCTTGCATGTGTCGATCCACTCGATGGAGTAGCTGTCAAAGTGTTCTCTCAGCTGGTCTACCGCTTGGCGGTACACGATCATTGTTGGAGAGACAGCGTCACATGTCCCAGCGACCTGGCCGGCGACTAGGTCAGAGTCACCATAGCATCGTAGGCGGTTGATGTTCATCTCCTTGGCGGCCCACATGCCATGGAGGAGGGCTTCATATTCTGCCATGTTGTTGGTGCAGGGCTTGAAGTTGAGGTGGACCACGTAGCAGAACTTGTCTCCCTTTGGGGAGGTCAGTATGACCCCGGTGCCTACGCCGTCGGCGTTCTTGGAGCCGTCAAAATGGAGCGACCAGTAGTGGAGGTATGGGAGCTTCTCCGGCTGCTGTGCTTCTTCCAAATCTGCAAGGAAGTCAACTAGGGCTTGTGACTTGATCGCTTTGCAGGGCTCGTATTTGATGTTGTGGACACCTATTTCGACGGCCCACTTGGCGACTCTCCCAGTCGCCTCGCGGTTGCGTATTATGTCCTGCAGAGGTGCGGAGGAGACCACCATGATTGGGTGCTCCTGGAAATAATGGGGGAGTCGCCGCTGAGCTCGGAACACCGCGTACACCAGTTTCTGGTACTGCGGGTAGCGCTGTCGTGAGTCCGTCAGGCCTTTGCTGATGTAGTGGACATGGCGCTGTATGGAGCGCTCCTTGCCCTCCTCTGGCCGTTCGACGAACATCATGGTGCTGACGACTCGAGTGGAGGCTGCCACGTATACGAGCATTGGTTCTTTGTTGACTAGGGAAGCGAGGAGTGGAGCCGCGAGTAGCACTTCTTTGAGTGCTTTCAGTGCATCGTCCGCTTCCGTGTCCCATTGGAACGTGGGGTTCTTGCGCATTAGGCGGTAGAGAGGCATTGCGTCGCTTAGCCGGGGGATGAAGCGACTGAGAGCCGCGACTCGCCCGGCCAACTTATGGACATCGCGCAGGCACTCGGGTTTCCCGAGTCGCGCGATGGTGTCGATCTTGGTGGGATTGGCCTCGATGCCCCGCTTGGAGACTACAAATGCCAGTAGTTGTCCGGTGTGGACGCTGAAGGTGCATTTTCCTGGGTTCAGCTTGATGTTATACCTCCGCAGATTTGCAAAGGTTTCGGCCAGGTCGGCGAGCAGGTCGTCCTGGCGGTTGGATTTTACCACCATGTCATCGATGTAGACATGGATGTTGCGGCCAATTTGGCTCGCGAGGCACTCCTGCATGCACCTTTGGTATGTGGCGCCGGCATTCTTGAGGCCGAACGTCATGGCCATGTAGCAGAAGGCGTCAAATGGAGTGATGAACGCCATCTTCTCCTCATCCTCGACCGCCATTTTTATCTGGTTGTAACCAGAATATGCGTCGAGGAAGCACAGCGACTCCGATCCCACGGTCGAGTCGATGATGTGATCGATGCACGGTAGGACGAACTCCTCCTTCGAGCAGGCGCTGTTGAGGTTGGTGTAGTCGATACACATTCTCCATGTGTTGTTCTTTTTCAGGACTAGGACTGGGTTTGCTAGCCACTTGGAGTATTTTATTGGTCGCATGAAGCCTGTGGCTAGCAGGCGTTGTACTTCTTCGGTGATTGCTCGACGGCGCTCTTCATTGAAGGGCCGTAGCGACTGCTTTACTGGTCGCACTTTGGGGTCGGCATTTAATTTGTGCTCAGCGGCTTCCCTCGGGACACCTGGCATGTCAGATGGCTTCCATGCGAAGATATTGTGGTTCTCATGGAGGAACCCGATGAGCGCGCTTTCCTATGCGGGCTCATGTGCGCCTCGATGGTGGCCGTCTGGCTGGAGTCATCCGGGACGAGCTCGACGGTGCGAGTGTGCGTGGTTGCTTCGAACGTGGAGTTCGCGGTGGTTGGCTTCTTTAGGATGGTAGGGTCGTACTTGTTGATGTTGCCCGCATATTTCGCGATCTCCTCTGCATGGTTAGTCTCCGCGGCGATAACGGTGTTGGCGATCTTGGCGCCTTTGTCCTCGCATTCCAGGGCCATATCGGGGTCACCGTGGACGGTGATGATACCGCTTGGCCCTGGGAGCTTCATCATGTTGTAGGAGGCTGCGGAAGCTCACCTTGAATTTGGCGAACGCTTGGCGACCCAGGATGCAGTGGTAGGGTCTGTGGAAGCTCACCATCTCGAATACGATCTTCTCCCTTTGGTAGTTTGCCGGTGTGCCGAAGGTGACTGGCAGCGTCACTTTTCCGATCGGGTATGCCTTCCGACCGGGGATGATACCATGGAAGGTTGTCAGGGTTGGCTCGATGGCTGCTTCTGGGAGCTGGAGCCTCTTGAACGTGTCTAGGTACAGGATGTTGATGGAGCTCCCGCCGTCCATCAGTCTCTTGGGCAGCCAGTAGTCGACCACCTTGGGCCTGACCACCAGGGCGACTCGCCCTGGGTATTCGATTCTGGGTGCATGATCTTGGCGACTCCAGGTAATGCTCTGCTCAGACCAGTTGAGGAAGCGAGGGATGTCGACTTGGGTCACCGCATTGACAGCGACCGCACGGGCTCGTGCTTGGTGCCGAGCCTCGTGAAGGTGTGTAGCCAGCCGACAGTGTTGCTGAAGCCGCCGGCATTTCCGTTGTCCCAGGGTGGGTTGTTGTTAGGGTCTTCCCTTGCTCGCCTTGCCTTTTCGATCTCTTTGAGAGAGTGGCACTCCGCGGTGGTGTGGGTGGCGGGTTTTCCCTCCCTGCTGTGGTCGATGTAGGGCTGATTGAGAGGGCAGCGGGGTCGAATTTCGGCCTCGCCACGTTGTTGGTGCGGTAGTTTCTGCTATCGCGATAATTTCCTCAATCGGGACAGTAGCTCTTGGGATCGCGTTGGCCGTAGCCGATGTTGGCGACGAAGTCGACTCGCCCGTCCGTGCGGCGCTTGCCAATTATGCGGGTGTTGCTATAGCGCATGTCATGTAGGCGGCCGCTGTCGTGGATGCTGGTGCGGCGCCTTCCTCCCGACTCGTCGTCGGAGTCTTGGTTGGGGTCTTCCTCCGCGTAGCGCTTGGCGATCTCGAGGAGGTCGGGGATGTTGTCGAGCATCCGGTAGACCCGCTTGATCTTGGCGACCAGGGGTTCGTACCAACACGTGTTCTTGAAGCAATGTATCACCGTGTCTGGGTGGATGCCGAAAGCATTGATCCACAGTTCTTGCCACCTTTGGATCCAGTGGTGAGTCGACTCGCGTTGTACCTGGATGCACCGCTCCAGGTCTTCCATGGTGGTGGCGCAGGTGTAGGAGCCCTCGAAGTGCCTGATGAAGGCGTCCAGCATTTCCTCCCAGGAATCGATGCTGTCAGCGGGGAGGGTGATTATCCATTGTCAGGTCGCACCTTCCATCATCAGAGGGAGGTAGCGAGTGGCGAGCAGGTCGCTGTGACCGGTGATTCCCATCGCCATGAGGTATGTGTCGAGCCACACTACTGGGTCGTACATTGGATCATACTTTTCGATCTCTTTGGGCGCCTTGAAGTTGACAGGGTACTTTTCCCCTCGGATCGTGGGCCCGAAGCATTGGGGGCCGACTCAGCTGAGCGAGCCCATGGGTTCGGGGTCGCCGCGATTATTGAGGGTATGCCTCAAGTTGTTGGGTTGGCGCGCCCACCAGGCTTGGTTGTTGACGATGTGCGTGCGGGCGTTGATGGGCTGCCCGTTGGCGGCCACCGTGTTGTTCGCCGGTCCCGGTTCGTTGGTGGAGAGTGCAGGGTTGGCGGCCCGCGGCTGGTTCGCCAGTGGTTGCGGTGGTGGGCATTTTACGGTGTTGGCGAGGGTGGGGTGGCCGCTTGAGGCCGCCCTGCTTGCTGAGGAGTGAGAATACATCCGACCCCATGGGACGACTCCCGCGGCTTGTTGCTTGACAGCCCTGGCGAGTAGGGCTTTGGCGTACTAGATCTTCAGCGTGCTGTCTCCCTGGACGTCGAGGTTGGCGACCGCGGCGTCGGCGGCGACGACGTTGTCCATCAGGGTGGATAGAGTGGGACTCCATTGGCGTCGCGGGCTTGCGGCACGATGATGATTCGCGGCTGGTCCGGCGGGGGCGCGCGACCGATGGGTGGTGGAGGGGCTCCGGTCGCCGGTGCACCGGGTGGTGGACGGTTGCTTCCACCTGGTGGCGCGTTCTCGCAGTTCTCGCGCTCGGCCGCGCGTGCGGGTCCCTTTCGTCGTTGAAGTTCAGGATGTGGCCTTGGACGTTAGAGTTCAGGTGGGTCCTAATGCGGCGCTGGTGATAGAGCGATAGCTCCCACGCCGTTTCCCGCTCAAGGCAATATTTCTCGTGCTCGGCGAGCTCATTGCACTGCGCCTCCGCGAGTCGCAGGCGGGCCTCCTCCACCTCTGTGGCCATGGCAGTCGGCGGGATCAGTGTGGAGAATGGATCTGGCAGGGTGGCCATGCTGCCTGCCATTTAGATCACGTTAAAGCGATTGGATCTAGCACGAAAGTCTTCGGGCGACTCCGAGCGGGAATCAGAATCGAAGATCCCGAGGATGGAGGAGTCCTCGAAATCCTTAGGTTTGGAGACACGCGTGATGGAGTCCTCTCGTGATGCTGTGGTGATAGATCCGTCGACCGAGGCAGGGCTCATGGAGTTGGCATCGTTGTTTAGGGCCTCGTCGTTCGTGGTGGCGTTGGTCTCGGTCGCGTTGCTGGCGGCCGAGTTGTACTCGGTGACGAGGATCCGGATGGAGCAGACCTGTTCCTCTGAGAGCAGATCGTGGTGTGGCGGAGATCCGCCAACGATCACCGTCGCCGCTGGGTTGACTGCGTCGGTGAAGCCGACGAAGAGGTTGATGGAGCCGACCGGCATCACCGCGCTGTGGGTGATTAGGCACGACACCGGGATGTAGCTACTGAGCAGGATCTATAAGATCCCGCCGATGTCGATCATGCGGCCGATGGCGAGCGGCCGATCGATTAGCGAGTAAGGTCTCGCCGCAGAACTTAGGCCAGTATGGCTATGCCCCACGGTGGGCGCCACTGTCGTAGAAATGGCCACGGCAGTCGCTGCTACTGGCAGCGATTGATTGTAACGTGAGGAAGAGCTGGCGGCCATCTGTGGTGCGATATGGGGGCGGATGCACATGGTTTTACCCAGGTTCAGCCTCCCGGAGAGTAAAGACTTACTCCTGCTAGATTGGATTGACGAGGAGCAAGTTACAAGGACGGCGAGCTCGGCGTCTAAGCAGCAAGTCGCTCGAAGGGGTGTATGATGGAACGTAAGTCCTCAGGATACCCTAGGGAGGTTTATATATGGGACACCTCGCTAGGGTTTACAGTCTACAACCGAACAAGATATGGGTTCGGAGGCTTTTGACCTAATCCGACTGGGCTTCAAACGCACTTCTGGGCCTCCAGTCTCCAGTCACCAGGCCTTCTTCTTAGTCGCATTCCAGTCATCGTCCTACAGGCCCACTTGTGAGCCCTTTGGCCCAATCGGAATGTCCTACTGGGCATACCCCATTTGGCATCTCCCCATCACGACCAGCTCCACCAGCTTGCTCCTTGCCCTCACCGTGCACGCGCAGCCTCGCCATGATCACACCACCCCGGCAGACACCCCCGTTCGCTACCGCGCTACCCGCAGATGCCGCACGCCACCGCAAACGCCACTGCCTCCGCTCAGAGTGCCACACGCGCCAGACCAAACCATGCTGCCCCACGCTGTGCCTTTAAGTCCGTGAGAACCGCCAGGGAGCACCACACCATCCTACGCCCTCGCCCATGCCGTTAGCCGCATGTAGCGATGCCAGCGTCGAGCTCACCGCCACACCGCTCGTTCCCCTCGTCGAGCTATAGAAGGAGGCCACCCCCGCATCCATTCTTCACACTACTCGAGTCCCCACTCCTCACTAACCTTCCCCACCTCTCCCCGGAGCAAGGCCAGCACCACTGCGCCGGAATTGCACCAGAGTCCGCCGCTGCTGGAGGAGAAGGGCGCCATCGATTCCGACCACCCCAAGCCCTACCGTGACCACGCCTTGCCTTGTTGTCGTCTACCAAGTCGTTTGCGCACTCGCCGAGCCTAGCTGGAGCCCAGGTGAGCCCCGTGAGACCCCCACCGCCGCGTTAGGTTTAGCTCGTTGCCGGAGCTGTTCATCATCGACGATGACCCTCAGTCCTTGATCTATCTTCTAATCGCACGACCTAGAATCAACGATACCATTTCACGTAGAATGAGTCACTAACCAGTGGACCCCTTCTATCAGTCGTGTGCTGCACTGTGTTGTGCAGTTGGGCCAGCCTGTTTAGCGTTCCCGCCAAGGCCTAGAAATCGAAATATGCATTTTCCAATTTAGTTGATATCCTATTATGTTCCTAGATTCAAAAATGAATTCAGAGAGTTTCACTTAACCAAATTGCATGATTCAAATTTTGCTAGAAAGGTAATTAAATTATCTATCCAAGCCCGTTGGATTTATATCATTTGGAGTTAGAGATAATCTATAGCAAAAATAACAAGACATAGACTTTGGAACTTCAAACATTTTTCAAAAATCAACCATAATAGCTTTTGAGTTGATTCCAACTCTCAGAAATCACATTTGATAATATCTATCTGAATATGTAAAAATATTTAGGTTTGCATGCATTGACTTTGGACTAGTACCAAAATAATGCTATTTGGGCATTTCTAGTCACTTTAAATCTATTAAATAATAATCTTAAACTTTATAAAATGTGACCAACCCTTTAAATCACATTCCCATGTATTATAATATGTGGTGATGACATGTGTCCACATGATCCCATATTTTATTTGGAGAATATTAAATCTTAATTATTTTCAATGAGTAGAAATTACTTTTCTCAAATAAACTACATAAAACTAGTTCTTTAATTCATATGATGATTGTGATGATGCTAGATCATCAAGTATGTGCCTTAGTGTGCTAAATAGACTTAGTTAAGTATTGTTTGGTGATTGTGTACCATGTATTCATTTATAGACGATGGTACCGACCAAGGATACGAGGAGGAGGAGTTCTACCCCGAAGAAGACGAAGAAAACTTCACACACTTCACCAATCAAGGCAAGCTATTATTGGCAAGCTAGAATTATGCAAGCCATCACTAGATGCAAGTTAACCTAAGCAAAATGCATTAGGCATGCTTGGTTATACATTCTGATTTAGACCCATCCCAAGTTTTACTTGCAAGCTTTATTCTTTTACTTTACCAAAGTTCTTTAGTTTTACTATAGATAGCATAAAGAGTATAAAACTAGGCCTATCTAGTTGTACTTAGATGTCATTCTATGGCATGAAATTGAAGTTTAGCACCACTCATTAGTGAACACTCTTAACTTAGTGGCTAGTGCTAAGCATAAAACTTGATCACTTTAGATGGGAATACTTGGTGAAAATGATTATGAAAACCTTGGAATGAGGAGTCATTCTATTGAAATGTTTTAACATGTGTTGAGAAACACAAATGGATTTGATGATGAAAATGTTGAGGCATGAGCCTTAGCCCCTTTTGGTTGGGTTTGGATGCGATACCATTCCAATTTTACCGTACAACCACAATACATGAATTGGGTAAGGCTTAGCCGGAAGTTTATATGCATTAGTATGGGTTCCCTAGCGGAAGAGGTTTGAACTAAGGCTACCTCTTGATGATTTCCACCTATGCAGTGCCCAGGATGGCAGATGGCCATGGCTGGGAGGCCAAGCTCATAGGGGAGGTGCCTATACTAGAGTGTGTAAAGGAAAGGTTATGATTGATTATCCGCATACTAAGTATGATGATTCAGGATTATCCCTTTGCAGAGTGTACCACCTTTGCAGAGTGTCAAACTATTCGAATAGCTACGTTCGTGGTCATGGACAATTGGAGTGGCCATACTGTTCCATCGTTAGATGTTTTCAAAATGACTTGTGAAGTGAACTATGATTTTGCCTTGACCACAACAGGGTTGTGAATATGAAAACTAGTTTCCTACTTAAGGGATTTAGAACATTAAATTATCTTTCTTTACTTCTGAACTCAGTTTAGATAAATCTGCCTTTTTGCAAATAAACTTAGAGCTTAGAATTCCTACTAGAACTACCTTATTTGTTAGTGATAGTTTGCGAGTACTTAAAGAGTACTCATGGCTTTGTCCCTAGCTATTCCCATGGCCAGACTATGAGGAGGACTATCAGGAAGATGGACAGCAGGACGGCTACGACAACTAGGATCATCTCCCATCGTCAGCACTGCCTAACATTGAAGATGGAGCCCGCTACTACGCTTATTATCACGCTGCTTGTTTGTTTCAAGACTAGATCAAGGAGAGAGAAAACACACAATTTGTTTTGCGTGCATATGTCCTGAAATTTACTACTAGTAGAGTGGTCGCAGGAGTATCTTGTGTCAGGAACCCATCATAACTTTCCTCTAACATCGAACCACCTTCAACTCCTCTTCGATGTTGCCCTCTTACCCGGCCTATGTTTTATTCTCTCAGCATGTACAGCGCATGGACAGAGGTGATCATATGTCTAAGCAAAGAAATGAGTACTACTACTAGTGTGCTAATACTATACTATTAGCTTCTCCCCTAATAAGGGCACTCGCAATGTGTACAAAGGCACACCTTAAGGCCTAGTATGTGGCATCCGCTAAGGTTCACCACATACATTGTGGAGAAAATAAAGTTTGTATCTTCAAGCCTAAGGTGCACCTCAAGCTTGTGGGTTGCCCATAGATAATAGAAAAATATTTCCCCTCTCTCCCTATTTCATGTGATCGTTTTCAAAAGGTGTTCAAAATTTTCATGATGCAAAATCTTATCTAGAAGTCGAACCAGTCGTCAAAACTCTCTATGGTTTCTGGTATATTAATTAAGCGCTCGATGGGTACCTCCAAAATCTTTTTTCATAAAACTATCAAAGCAACCTACAATTTATTAATTGTAGTGCAAGTTTGACCTAATTTCATTAAAGTCAAGAGCAATCTATCGCGCTTACTTGTTGCTCAAGTTTGACCTAATTTCATTAAACTATCAAGATGCAAAACCTTAGCAAAATATGAACCTATCGTAAAAACTCTCAATGGTTTCTAATATATTAATTTACCCCCCCCCCCCCCCTCAGATGGGTACCTCCAAGAGCTTTTTCGTAAAACTTTCAAAGCAACCCACACAGTTTACTTGTAGTAGTTCAAATTTTACATAATTTCAATAAATCTGCCTAAAGTCATCCAAGTGGGCGAAGTTAGCTAGGTAATTTGAGAACTCATAAAATATGGGAAATTGTAAGTACGGCATATTGCTCCACCATATATGTGTGAAAACTTGGCTTGTGGCATTCAGATCCATATTCTTCGGACTTTCTTTACCTGAAAGAATAATCTCGTCATCACTAGGAAAATTGAGAATGTTCTTTCCTGATAGTTGGAAACACACTGCAACATTGTTTACTACAAGAAGATGCGCCCATCTACCTCCGAAAATACATTTAATTAAGATAACTCAATCGCGCTTACTTGCTTGTAGCTCAACTTTGACCTAATTTCATTAAATTGTCAAGATCTAAAATCTTAGCAAGAAGTTGAAACTATCGTCAAAACTCTCGGTGGTTTCTGATATATTAATTGTGACCCCCTAATAGGTACCCCCAAAAGCTTTTTCGTAGAACTTTCAAAAAAACCTACAATTTCTTACCATTATAAAGTGTGCGAATACCTTTGAATATTGACCGTTGGATCAAGCCTCGTGAATCCCAACATTTCCAGCCGTTGGATCTTCTTTTCCATTCTAGAATCTACAAGATTATATTGATAGTCTTCATGACAATGAATGCTATGCACAAAACTCAAAACACACTTCTCCATCATTCTAGTATCCTCTCCCTCATTTCTCTAAACCATGTTACAAAAAAATTCAAGTTTTAGATAGCTAATAATCGTTGACTTCTACATGATATACAAAGTACAAGAACCAAATATACACCCATACTTTATAGATGTTGATCAAACTTATATTTTTTTCTTTACCTATTATAATTTAATATAGTGATGATATGTCAGACGTCAATTATCTGAGTCTCACGTGCAGGGCACATGCACTTTACTAGTACTTGTAGTTTCAAATTTGACCTAATTTCGATAAATCGACATAAAGTCAATATAATGGGCAGAGTTAGCTAGGAAGTTTGAAAACTCATAAAACATGGGAATCGTTGGTACAACATGTTGGTCCAATATATATGTTTGTAAACTTGGCTTCTGGCATTCAGATCCAATATTCTTCGGACTTTTCTTTAAAAGAACAACCTCGCTCGTATTCACTCGGAAAATGTATAATTGAATGTTCTTTTTTGATAGTTGGAAACTCACACCGACGACACTGTTTACTACAAGGAGATGCACCGATCTACCTCTGAAAAGACATTTAATTCAAGAGCAATCTATGGTGTTTACTTGTAGCTAGCTCAAGTTTGACCTAATTTCGGTTAATTATCAAGATGGAAAGTCTTAGCAAGAAGTTCAACCTATCGTCGAAACTCTTGTTGGTTTCTGATATATTAATTTTGACCCCTCGATGGGTACCTCCAAAATATTTTTCGTAAAACTATCAAAGCAAAACCTACAATTTACTTGTAGTTGCAAATTTGACCTAATTCCGAGATATCGAAATAAAGTCATTCAAATGGGTGGGGTTAGCTAGGAAGCTTGAAAATTCATAAAACATGGGAATCACAAGTACAACATGTTGTAGATACACTACATATGTTTGTCAACTTGGCTTGTGGCATCCACATCCAATATTCTTCGGACTTATCTTTACGGAAATGAACAACTAACCTCGCTCATATTCACTCAAAAAATGTAGAATTGAATGTTCTTTCCTGATAGTTGTACACTCACACACACGGCACTGCTTACTACCCGAAAAACCACCAATCTACCTCTGAAATGACCTTTAATTCAAGAGAAATCTATCACGCTTACTTGTAGCTCAAGTTTGACCTAATTTTGTTAAATTGTCAAGATGCAAAGTCTTAGCAAGAAGTTGAACCTATCATCAAAAATCTCGTTGTTTTCTAATATATTAATTGTGACCCCTCGAAGGGTACCTCCAAATTAAAAGCCTTTTCATAAACTTTCAAAGAAAAAACTACAATTTACTTATAGTTTCAAATTTGACCTAATTTCGATAAATTGACTTAAAGTCATTAAAATGGGCTGAGTTAGCTAGGAAGTTTGAAAGCTCATGTTGGTCCACTATATATGTCTGTAAACTTGGCGTGGCATTCAAATCCAATATTGTTTAGACTTCTTATGAAAAAGAACAACATCGCTCGTCTTCACTAGGAAAATGTAGAATTGAATGTTCTTTCCTGATAGTTGGAAAGTCACACTGACGGCATTGTTTAGTACAACAAGATGCACCGATCTACCTGTGAAAATACATTTAATTCGAGAGCAATATATCACACTTGTAGCTCAAGTTTGACCTAATTTTGTTAAATTTTCAAGATGCAAAATCTTAGCAAGAAGTTGACCTATCATCAAAACTTTGGTGTTATCTTATATATTAATTATGATCCATCGATGGGTACCTCGATATGTTTTTTCGTAAAACTTTCAAAGCAACCTACAATTTAATTGTAGTTTCAAATTTGACCTAATTTCGATAAATCGACATAAAGTCATTCGGTCAAATGGGCAGAGTTAGCTAGGATGTTTTAAAACTCATCAAACATGGTAATCATTGGTACAACATGTTGGTCCACTATATCTGTCGGAAAACTTGGTTTCTGGCATTCAGATCCAATATTCTTCAGACATTTCTTTACAGAAAAGAACAACCTCGCTCGTCATCACTCAGAAAATTGAGAATGAATGTTCTTTCCTGATAGTTGGAACATCACATCGACGACATTGTTTACTACAAGAAAACACACTCATCTACCTCTGAAAAGTCATATATTTTAAGAGAAATATATCATGCTTACTTGTAGCTCAAATTTGACCCAAATTTCGTTAAATAGTGTCATGATGCAAAATCTTAGCAAAAAGTCAAACCTATTGTCAAAACTCTCGGTTGTTCCTCATATATTAATTGTGACACCCCGATGGGTACCTCCAAAAGCTTTTTTGTAAAACTTTCAGAGCAACCTACAATTTACTTGTAGTATATATTGTTCAAATTTGACCTAATTTTGATTAATCGACATAAAGTCATTCAAGTGGGCAGAACGATAATTTAGGAAGTTTGAGAACTCATAAAACAAGGGAAATCATAAGTAAAATATGTTGGTCCACTATATATGTGTCAAAACTTGGCTTGTGGCATTCAGACCCATATTCCTCGGACTTCCTTTATAGGAGAGAATAATCTCGACATCACTCGGAAAATTGAGAATGTTCTTTCCCGATAGTTGGAAACTCACACTGACAGCACTGTGTACTACAAGAATATGCATCCATCTACCTCCAAAAAGACATTTAATTCAAGAGAAAGTTATCTCGCTTACTTGCTTGTAGCTCAAGTTTGACCTAATTTCGTTAAATTGTTAGGATGCAAAATCTTACCAAGAAGTTGAAACTATCATCAAAACTCTCGATGGTTTCTGACATATTGATTGTGACCCCTCGATGGGAACCCCCAAAAGTTTTTTGTAGAACTATCAAAGCAACCTACAATTTACTTGTAGTTTCAGATTTGACCTAATTTCGATAAATCGACATAAAGTCATTCAAATTGGCAGAGTTAGCGAGGAAGTCCTTCAAATATCGACAGACATTTAATTCAAGAGCGATCTTTCGCGCTTACTTTTGTTAAAGTATCAAGATGCAAAATCTTAGCAAGGAGTTGAACGTCTCGTCAAAACTCTTGGTGGTTTATGATATATTAATTGACACCCGAATGGGTACCTCGAAAATATTTTTCATATAACTTTCTAAGCAACCTACAATTTACTTGTAGTTCAAATTTGACCTAACTTCGATAAATAATTGGCATAAAGTCATTCAAGTTGGCGGAGTTAGCTTGGAAGTTTGAAATCTCATAAAACATGGATATCGTCAATACAACATGTTGGTCTATTATTTATGTCTGAAAACTTGTCTTGTGGTATTCATATCCATATTCTTCGGAGTTTCTTTACGTAAAAGAACAATCTCGTCATCACTCGAAAAATTGAGAATTAAATGTTCTTTCATGATAGTTGAAAACTAACACCGATGATATTGTTTACTACATGAAGATGCACCCATCTACCTTTGAAGATACATTTAATTAAATAGCAATCAATTTCTCTTACTTGTGTAGCAAAAGTTTGACATAATTTTGTTAAATCGACAAAAAGTGACTAAAGTGTGCGAAGTTAGCTGGGAAGCTTGAAACATCACATTTCTAAAAACTTTGGAATTATAAGAAACCATGTTTCACTTTGTCTGATAATCGGGTCAGTGTAATTTTTTTAAATTGTGGTAGGTCCCGTAGGAGCGAGGTGCTTTAGTTAACACGCGGTCAGTGGAAGTACAAGTTACATCAAGGACCTCATAAAAATGAAAATTACATCAAAGTCTATGCATTTAGCACAAGGTCCATGAAACTTAGCAATTAAGTGTCTTTTGAGGTTTGCACGTATTCTAGATATTATAGAGGCCAAAATTTGTTCTGAAATAATCTACATTCTAGATTTTACTACTAGTACGTATAGTAAACAAGAATCCATAAAACAAAGTGATTGTACTCTCTATTGGAGTGGTAACTTGGATTGGTTGTTCACATATCTAAGTACTACTAATAATAATAATTTCTCCAAAAAAGTACCACTAATAAATGCAGTACTAGTTTATTTGATTTGTTCTAAGATGTACTACTACTAGTACAAGTACTCCCTCTGTCTAGGATTATTAAGGCCATTTAAATTGGATAAGACCAAAAAAGTTAATTACAGGTTGGTGTCGAAGACATGCATGCAGTCCTCTCTCTCTCCCCTGTAGCACGGTACACCCTGCACCAGCCCGCAGGCTTTTTGTCTCTCTATAAGAGTAGATATTTTTGGCTCTCACTCACGTGGATCTTCTTGTATCGGTGTCTCCCTTTGTCTGTAATGTACTATGTGGTACAGTACATCATGACATCTGCTTTATTCACCTGTAAACTTTCTGCAGCCTGTCTAAGAAAAAAGTGGCCAAGTGCAGAGCCTCAGCCGCCGCCAGTGCGCCGATGCCTAGTGTATTCATGTACAATTGTACCAGTACAGTACAAAAGTCAATCACTATACTCTTTAGTATACCCACCTAACCTGGGTCTCTTGCTGGCGGGAACTATGTCGGCGAACCGATCTTCCCTCTGTAACCACTCCCACAAGTTCGTGTACCACGTCGGCAGATTCAACAATGAGCTGGCTGCTATGGACGTCGTCGAGTCTGAGGCGATGATTGAGTGCCCCTATGATGGCTTCTTTATCTTGGTCGCCTTCGACAAGCTCGACGAGCACAAGATCGCGTGCTCGCACGGCCCGTGCTCCTGCATGGATCCCGCCTGTGATTTCATTGCCTCGCTAGCAGGGCTCCTTCCACACATGAAGGAGGCCCACGGGGTCATAGTAACCAGGGCCATCTACGGCAGTACCTTCTTTTGCCTCATCCTGATTCTGCCACCAACAAGCACGAGGGGATCACGTGTGTCCTCTACGGGGTTGATGGTGCCGTGTTCGACCTGACCATCTGCGTGCTCGGCCCGGCCGCCATCGTGTCCTTGGTGTGCATCACGCAGGACAGGTGCTTGTGGCCGTGGTACATGGTGAAATTGTGTGCGCTTGGCCCGCCGGGGTCGGCGGACTTCTCGATGGTTGAGAGCCTTAATGCGGTAATCGAGCTGGCGAGCAGCTCGTCGCCGGCCAACTTCCTGTCCGACAAGCTCAGGACGTACCTCGGGGTGTCGTCGCAGTTCTTGATAAAGGTTGTACAGTCCACCCATGTATCTTTCTGAATTTGCATCGACAGGAAAAATGATCTTAAACTATGGCTGATGATCAAGACTGTAATGGTGTATTAGCAGATAAATAGTACTACTAGTAGTAAAATTTTACTACTCGAGTTTACTAGTAGTAGTCACATGTAGGTTCTCTTTTGGTACTAGGAAGGATGCATTTTGGATGTAAACTAAGTTTGCTGCTAATGTTATTATGGAGTCTTTAGGGGTTTATTACGACTTTTATGTAATTGTTCACTTCTACAACATGGACCAGATATAAATACACTAACCGTTCTTACGGTGCTTCGATTTAGTCATCTAACTTAGTGATTACGAAATTTTATGCCTAAACTTGTCAATTCGACTTGATTTAAGTATTGAACCAGGATTGTTGTCGAAATTGCGCTGGTGTGGACGACACATCGACGTGGGTCTAGCATGCAGGATAGGCTGCCCTGGAAATTTGCACATAGCGCATCCCGAATCTCGAACAATAAACAATAGGCCCAATATTTGCATATCAATTTCCACTTTCCCCTCCCCGCATATCCTTCCGTGTAAGCAACACCACGACGTTTTTACCTCCATGCCACTTTATTTTTGTTTTGTTCGAGAGAAGGAAACAAAGTGTTGCTTAGACCAATTCAATATATTAAACCCATTATACATTACCAAAAAACAAAATTAGCTCGATATCCATATTATGAAGGAAATTCATCTCAAACACGTGAGAAAACTGGAGGCAAATCCAAAGCAGCCCACCTCACTAACCGTATGACAAGGACACACTTGAAGAAATACCGTTCGGATTCCCGTGGACATTAGTCTAGGTGGTGCACTTCTTGAAGAAATGATGCTTGCATTGGTCACACTTAATGATGAGCAGCTTTGTTTTGGGCACATGATACTCCTTCGGACTCAAGCTCGAACCACTAGAGCCGCCTCTCGCCATACTCGAGCTCCAGCCACGAGATGCGCTCGCGCGGGAAGATCAGGGACAAGCCAAGGGAAAAACAATTGAAATAGGGTTAGGTATGTGCGATATTTGGAACAGACCATATCTTATAATTATATAACATGTCGGTTTCACAAAATCAATCTTGCAGGAGATTAGCTCACCCTAACTGGCTATTATACAAGAGGCGCTAGGTGCGATGTTATAGGGCAGATTCCCTCCTGCAAGCATGACCAACGTCCACGTAGGCTAACACAATTTTGACTCTAAACCTTGCTCACAACTAAATTTAGTCATGTTGACAAGTTTTTGTGTAAACTTTAGCAAACCACGAATTGGAGGGCTAAATCGAGCTCCACACACAAGTACAAGGATTGTTTATGTTCTTAACTCCATGGACCATGCATAATAAAACGACCATGCATGGTTGCGATCTACGTGAGGATACATCACGGTGGAGAGTATTGTGCATTTCATGTGATCGTCGAGCACAAGCTCATGCCATTCGTGAGTACGGGCCATAAATACATTGATGATTTTGCTCATAGTTTTTGTCTGGTAAAACAAATTGATATAACTTCTGCGTGTTGCGGTATGCCGTCAGACTTCTTGACAAACATCCATAGGTGCTAATCATGCCTATGAGCTATGCATCCCGGTGTAGGGTCGTGCTCTGAGATCTCATGTTCCCCGCGGTGCCTATGGTACAATACCACTGCTGTTGGAACGTCCGAGATGATGAAGAGGTGTTTTTCAGTGTTGAGGCTTGCTTCTGTTCCTCCCCATTTTCTCAAATCTAAGAAATTTAAAACACAAGGAGGGTTAGGATTAACCAATGCCTCTTTGGCTTGGAGGACATGAAGGGTTATTGGCCAATCCTAGCCGCTCTTATGTTTTCAGTTTTCTAAGTTTGGTAGAACAGGAGGACACCAGAGTAAAACTCTTATTTGTTTTCATTGACAAGAAGAAACTATCTTCATCTTCTCATCTAATGGTCCTAATGTAAATTGAATGATGTATTAATTACTAGTAGCCGGAGCCAATGTCTCTTTGGGATTAGGAAGGTTGGATTTGGCATAGAATGATTTTTACTGCTTACTACTCCATACTATGTTACTTTGACTACTACTACTACAGAGTAGTACTCAATCCATCCCAAATTAACTGACTTCACATGTACTCCCTCCTCCCTAAATTAGGTTGCACATTAGTTTTTGTCAAAGTCAAACATAATAAACTTTGAGTAAATATCTAGAAAATAATATGGACATCTACGATATAAACTCAATGTTATCAGAATCATCATGAACCATATTTTCATATTATATGCATTTGAAATTATGTAAGTTAGTATGTTTGTACATACAGTTGGTCAAACTTCATAAATATTGACCTTGACAAAACCTAGTATGCTTTCTAATTTGAAAATGAGGGAGCATCTAAGTACTAGAAACCTAGTCGGTTACTACTATTTTAGGATGGAGTGAGTAATTATTTTTGAGTATTTGATTTTTCATAAAAAAATATGCTACGACACGTGCCCATGACTAGAGCATGGACCAATGCATAATAATCACGCAACCATGTGGTGGCGATCTACTTCGTACTAGTAGTACTGGATTACCCTACGTGCGGAGGCGTACTAGTGGAGAACACGCTCGTGTCGTTCCTGAGTAGTACTAATAGTATACATAAATAGGAGTACATAAATAGATAGATCTTATTGCTCATCGTACTATTTTTCCTGTAAGGCAACCTGGACGTGACTACTACAGTACTATATTGGCACAACTTCTGCTTTTGGAGCTACAAGATGAATGTGGAACTCTCTATGTAACATTACTGTACTAGTACTTCTTGTAGTATGTACTACATGGTAGTAGTAGTACTACTACTACTATACTCTGTAGTTTTTCGGACGCGCGGTAAAGTAGTGTAGTAAGTTTGTTTGGTCAAGCTGCATGCAATGAGCATTGGTTTAATAGGACAATTCAGGTTTTGAGATATCCAAATTTCTACTCCAGCTCGATGACTCAAGACATGAAGCAGCTAGTACTCCTCTATCCTCCGGCTATCGCCCTGATCAAAATAAATAAGCAAAAGATTGTATATCTTGGAAATTGCCATGGCCATTTATTACCTGTAGAGCTTTATTTTGTTTCCTTCCAGGTGCCTACAAAGACTGGTACGTATTAGTACTAGTAATAACATGCTATGATTGGGCCCTACGGCTAGTACTAGACATAGACTCTAGTAGCTACTCTCGTCACACTGAATTGTCTAAGAGGTGGAGTTCCTTTTTTTCTTCAAGAGGTAGAGTTCCTTTTTTTCCAAGAGGTGGAGTTCCTTTTTTTCTGAGAGGAAACATTTTTTATTCCTTCTTTGGTTCAAAGAAAATTCAAAGGACTTGTGAAGGATTTTGTCCCTTAGGAAATCCTACACTGTTTTTTTATTCATAGGATTCCAATATATAGGAATTATGTCCCATTTGGAACGCAGGATAGGAAAAATATAGGAATAAGAAAAACACAGGAATTGAGATTCCTTCAAAGTATTCATTTGCCCTCTATTATTTAGGAAAATTTCCATCCACTCCAACCTCATGGTATAATTGCATTGCTTTCCCTATGATTCAAACACATACTTGATCCAAATTCATGTAGTTTCCTCTTTTTATGTTTTGAGAATCCTGCAAATCAAACGAGCCCTGAGAGATGGTCTTCCTTTTTTGTCTTTGATCATTTTTTTGTTTGAACATAGGGTCATAGAGCTTCCTTGAAACAAGAGAATGGAGGAAAATGCACAAACCTCCAATAATTGGATTCGAAAATGCAGGGAACTCCAGATAATCGAGATAGTATAGTAGCAAAAAACTACTACAATTATTTTTGGGTACAAATATTGCACATAGCACAAAATTTTCGATTAGCCCTCTTAACATTATTTCTTACATACCCAGGGCTCAACCGTTGGAGCTCTTTGCAACTATGGCTCTAATTGTTGGAGGTTTGCACAACTAGCCTCAATTAGAGTCCCACCCCCACTCACCCACCTTCTGCAGTACTAGTAGTACTACTACACACCATCAGCCTTTGTCTTCTCCATCTCACATCGGCCGCCAGTTCCCGCCAATAATCTTCCCTCCCTCGCCACCCCACCCCAAAGAAAGCCCCCAAAACACCATCTGAGCATCCTTCCATGGTGAGATCGAGCAAGGTCAGTAAGGATCCTGAGCAGTTTTAGAAGGTGTTCACCGAAGGGCCCCTTCAAGTACTTATCAACCATTGCGATGCCACCACCGCCGCGAGCCTCGTCGGTTCGTCCAAACATATTCTTCAATCAGCAAAAGAGAGCAGAACTATGCCTTCTTCTCATCTGTCTGGCCTCCCATGTGTTCTTCATTGTCACTCGATGGTGAGACCATGGGAATCCAAAGACTGCTACAAAGTGGCCGGCAACCCGTGTAAGATGATGCCGCTAGATAGTTTCTCCTCCGATGTTGTGATGCCAGATGATTTTGATGAGCAGCGAGCAGGCGGCAATGGAGATTGGATCATCACAGTTGGGCCTGATTTCCCGTGGGACCTTGTCAACGTGTACACTCGTCGCAAGATTGTTATTCCGCAAGTGTCAGGGTTTGAATCGATCGAAGGTTCTACACTTACATTTCAGGATGATGCTGATGAAGGTCGACGTACTAAACTGTAGAAGATAGTCATTTGCCAAGTTCCGATAGCAGCTGGGGATACAAAGATTTCTCTCTTGTCGCCATTTTCGAATTCAAGATTGTTGTCCTTAACGGGAATGATAGTCATGGATGGTCAGTTTGTGTGAACGAGTTCCCGAGCTACTTCAGATACCGCGATGCTATTATCCAACACGATCGTGTGTTTTCCGTGACCGACAATGGTTGTGTTTATGCATGGAAGTCTCTAGAACTTGGTAAATTCTCCTCCCTACATATTTAATTAGCTTTATTCCTGAATCGATGCAAACTAATTTTTCTAAACTTTCATTGGTTAGTAGGAATTCCATAAAAAAATAGTTTCTTTGATTTGAAGGAATTCCCTAGGAATTTCAGAGGAATGCAATCTCTAGGAAGTTTTCTTACATATAAGTAGTTTGTTTCATATGGTTGAGTTTTGCTGATAGTATTGCTTCGTCTACTAGTACATCCCATGGAAAATATGGTATCTAGTAGTAGTAATTACTTATGTGAGACTCAGATATTATTCCTGAATCGATGTAAGCAATTGTTTCTGAACTTTCGTTGGTTAGTAGGAATTTTAGCCTCTTTGATTCATACGAATTCCCTAGGAATTTCAGAGGAATGCAATCCTTACTAAGTTTTCTTACATATAAGTAATTTGATTTATAGGATTGAGTTCTGCTGATAGTATTGCCTTGTCTCCTAGTACTAGTACATCCATGGCAAATATGGTATCTACTAGTAGTACTTAAGTGAGACTCAGATACTATACATATGACATATCAGCAATATATAGAATTATAATACTAGGTAAAGCTCAAAAAAATAGAAATTTGATCGACATCTATAAAGTATGGGTGCATATTTAGTTCTTGTATTTTGTATCATGTAGAAGTCGATGTTTATTAGGTACTAGTACTTGTAAATTTTGTTAACATGGTCTTAAGAAATGAAGGAGAAGATTCTAGAATGATGGAGAAGTGTGTTTTGAGGATTGTGCATAGCGTTCATTGTTCTAAAGACTATCAATAGAATCTTCAAGTGGATGCTTGAATGGAAAAGAAGATCCAACGGCTGGCAATGTTGGGATTCGCAAGTCCTAATCCAACAGTCAATATTCAAAGTTATACATACACTATATAGTAGCAAGATAATATAAGATATTAAACCTCTTAGAAATAATCCTTGTTGGTTTTTCTTCGGTATATAAGACACCAAAATCTTGTAGGATCCAACCTTGCTTTTTTCCCTATGAACTTTACAATGCAATATCCTATACGATTATTTCCTATTTCATTTGATCCTATGAATCAAACCGTGTATGTAGGAGAATTTCCTCAATTTCGAAAAGAATTAGAATTTCCATAGCATCTCCCTAGGTTGGCGCTTTTTTACGCAATCAAACATCTTAAGCATAATCAAGATTTTTGAAAATAGTACTACATATCAACTTCTACAATGTCAGATCAATATCAGTATTATTTCCATGTTACATTTCCTTTCCCTTTGAAGGTCGTTTCCTTATCATGTCACCACGCGATGTGCTTTACCTAACACATGGGTTTGCTAAGGACGATGAGGAGGATGATCCTGGTAGGTGGTGGTTAGCAAGATCTACCGGTGGTTCAAGACTTCTTCCGGTCTATATATATGGTGTCTTAGGCAATGCAATTGTTGATGATACTAGTGTTGTTCACTATGGTCACACCGTTCACACCTATCCTTCTGGGTTTGAGTGCATGGTGTTCTTGATAGACACAAGCCAGTTAACTACAGCTAACCAATGGAAAAGGGTTACTGACCTTGGATCATATTCTCTTTTCCTTGGCGTGAACTATCCAATTAACATTGAAGTAGGCGATGCAAATGATCTGCCAGGACATCTGATGAGAAGGAACTTTGTTTACACATCACACCAAGAAATTGGCTACGAGCATAGGCCATGTCCTAAAGTTTGCCGCTTTATTCTGAATGGTGACACAGTTGTTGGTTTCCGCACCAACACTCGCTGGATATGGTCAGAGACTCCATTTTGGTTCATCCCAAGCTTCTCAAACGCCTTGGAGTGGAACGAGCCTTTTTAAGGATAGCTCATTTGATCTCGGCCTTCTATTGAACTCTTTCTTTTGGATGGTTTTTAGATTATGTATGAGTACTCAGCATTTAGTTTTGCACCCAGTCCGGCTTGTAAAATACTCTATATGACCGAACCCCTTTTGTACACTTGGTAGTTTATCCAGTATGTATATTTCACCAAGCTTGTAAAAGAACCTTATTAGGAGTATAGTTGTACTCTACTACTACTACATAATTTCTTCCAGAATGTTGTATAATAGTAGTACTATTAGTATTAATTCTTGCAGATCCATAGTTTTGTTTCTTTTTCACTGCAGTTTGGGTCCTGTAAGCCTAAGTTGGACGTGTTGGTACTCCGCTCAGAAATTGCATGCAGTGGAAGGAACACGATGTTTCCAGGTTTACCAGTAAAACCATGTCGCTCATCATGGTATCACTAGTGATTTGACAAGGAAATACTATACGATGATGTGCTAGTCTAGGTTTTTATTCTTCTGAAGAAGTACTGCTTGTGTACCTAGTAGTAGTAGTAAAGGTCTACTAGTAGGAATACCTGAGAACTCAATGAAGCTAGATGGAGTACTACTGTCAGTAGCTGCCGTAGAAGAGAGAGTTAGGGAGTTTTGCACACGCCGGTGCACGTTGCAGCGCGTTCCTTCCGAGACAAGCTGGATTTAACTCCCTCACTAGCCTCCCCATGCACACAGAGCCTCCTTTACTTAGTCCCTTCTTCCCATCCACTATCGCCCATGTCATCTTGCTCCATATTGTTGCCGACTAGGTCCTCGGCTCCATCCTCTATAGGTGGCGGCAAGATCAGTGCGGTAACCTTTTGTAGCACAATGGAGAAACCGCCATCTCTGTCCTGCGGCAGCAATGGCGGTTTGCGAAATACTAGAACACTTGTACCTATTCCTTTTGTTTCATAATATAAGATGTTTTAGCTTATGTGAAACGAGTGTATCTAGATTCACTCCGAACTTCCATGATAGAGTTGATGATTGATACATTGCAAATGTATCTATAGTTTTTGATGTTCCATGCTTGGTTTTATCCACTTTCTTGTGTTTTGTTCCAAATTTGGAGTACTTTTCATATGATTTCTTGGACTAACCTATTAACAAGAGCCACAGTGCCAGCTGCCTGTTTTCTGCTGTTTTTGGTTCCAGGAAAGTCAGAAAATGAATATTCTCAGAATTGGACAGGACAAAAGCTAAAGTGCCTATTTTTCCGGATGTCATCAAGTGCCAGAATACGAGACGGAGAAGGGCCAGGGGCCGGCCACACCACCTGGCCGCGCGGCCAGGCTAGACCCGCGCCAGGGGTGGTGTGGTGGCTCCCGGCACCCCCTCGGCCTCTCCTTCCGCCTATATATTGCCCTCGGGACGAAAACCCTAAGGGCCCGATCAAAAATCCACGAAAGAATTTGTATCCGCCGTCATCTCCATCCCTAGATCAGGAGGGATCTGAAGCTCTTCCCGGCACCCTGCCGGAGAGGGGAATTCACCCTGGAGGCCTTCTTCATCACCATGCAAGCCTCCGGTGTGATGCGTGAGTAGTTCATCCTTGGACTACGGATCCATGCAGTAGCTAGATGGCTGGTTCTCCTCCTTTGTGCTTTCATGTCTAGATCTTGTGAGCTCCGTTCATGATCAAGATCATCTATTTGTAATTCTGCATGTTGTGTTTGCGGGGATCCGATGGATATTGAGATGCTATTTCAGATTGATTATTGATTCTATCATGTCTTTGTTATTTGTGATCTTGCATGGTTTCCGTTGTTAGTAGCTATCTTGGCCAAGTAGATGCTAGCAACTCCAAGAGTTAGTATTTATGCTCGATAGTGGGTTCATGCCTCTGGTAATCTGGGGAAGTGACAGAAATCTCTAAGGTACTAGATGTGTTGTTGCTACTAGGGAGAAAACAAAAATCCTTTGTTCATAGAACAATCGTATTGTTTACTTTACACGCAGTTCATAAAGCAATAATCTGTTGCTTGCAACTTAATACTGGAGGGGGTTCGGATGATAACCTAATGGTGGATTATTAGTCATAGATGCAGTTGGATGGCGGTCTATGTATTATGTTGTAATGCCCAATCAAGTCTCAAAGGAGTCAAGATGATTAGTATATGCATGAATTGCTTTCTCGGTGTTTGTCAATTGCCCCGCTGTAATTTGTTTACCCAGCATGTTATCTATCTAAGGAGAGCCACCTCTAGTGAACTATGGATCCCGGTCCTTTTTCTTTACATACAATTTACAACTGTTTACTGCTTTGTGTTTACTTTCTGCAAACTTTTACTTCTTTCCATTCGATACGTTTAATCCTTTGTTTTCCGCAAAACACGGTGAGATTGACAACCTCATCGCAAGTTGGGGACAAAGTTTTGTGGTTGTGTTGTGCAGGTCTCCACGTTGCTACTAGCACCGGTAGTGCGCCCTGCCAAAGCTCAGCTAGTAACACCTTTGAGGTGTTTCCTTGCTCCTACTGGTTCGATTAAAACTTGGTTTCATAACCGAGGGAAACTTGCTGTTGTGCTCATAATACCTTCCTCTTGGGTTCCCAACGAGCTCTACATCAACCACGCACCAAGCATTTTCTGGGCGCCGTGGATTGAGCCATCAAGCGATTTTCTGGCGCCGTTGCCAGGGAGTCAAGGACATCTTCACAAGTGGAGTCCCTCATAACCAATCTCTTTACTTTGTTGTTTTTGTTTTGCTTAGTTTTCTTTTTGCTTTGTTTGCTTGTTTTCTTATTCAAAAACACACAAAAAATAGTTTTACTAGTTTTCTTTTTTATTTGAAAACCCAAAAAAATGACTACTCTTGAAAACACTAAGTTGTGTGACTTCACTAGCACCAACAACAATGATTTTATGAGCACACTCCACCTGTGGCTGAAAATACTTTCTTTGAGATAAAACCTGCTTTTCTCAATCTTGTTATGAGAGAACAATTTTCTGGTATTGGTAATGAAGATGTTGCTTCCCATCTAAATAACTTTGTTGAACTCTGTGAGATGCAAAAGCATAGGGATATAGATGGTGATATTATTAAGCTGAAATTGTTTCCTTTCTCTTTGAGATGAAAAGCTAAAGAATGGTTGAATTCCTTAACTAGGAATAGTATTGATTCTTGGACTAAGTGCAAAGATGCTTTTATTGGAAAATACTATCCTCCTGCTAAGATTATATCCATGATAAGTGAAATAATGAAGTTTAAACAACTTGATAATGAGCATGTTGCTCAAGCTTGGGAAAGAATGAAATCTTTGGTAAAGAATTGTCCCACTCATGGACAGACTGCTTGGATGATCATCCAAACTTTTTATGCAGGATTGAACTATTCTTCAAGTAACCTATTGGATTTTGCTGCTGGAGGTACCTTTATGACCATCACTTTGGGTCCTACAACAAAACTTTTGGACAATATGATGGTTAATTATTCTGAATGGCATACTGAGAGAGCTCCACAAGGTAAGAAGGTAAATTCTGTTGTGGAAACCTCCTCCTTGAGTGATAAGATTGATATTATTATGTCTATGCTTGTTAATGGGAAAGCCCATATTGATCCAAATAATGTTCCTTTAGCCTCTTTGGTTGCTCAAGAAGAGCAAGTTGATGTGAACTTCATAAGAAATAACAATTTTCACAACAATGCTTATGGTAATAATGCTTATAGGAACAATTTTGGTAACAACAATTATAAGCCATATCCTCCCAACAATGGTAATGCTTATGGAAATTCTTACAACAATAATAAGAGTGCTCCCTCTGAACTTGAAGTTGTGCTTAAAGAGTTTATTAGTAAACAAACTGCTTTCAATAAAACTATTGAGGAAAAACTCTCTAATGCTGAAAGAAATATAGCATCTTTGGCTGAAGCTCAATCTACTTTGAATAAAATGGCTACTAAACCTGAAACTAATGATAATCTCTTTGCAGCTACTAATGCCATACAAGTAAGAATTGATGAGAATGTTAGACTATTAGCTGAATTACATGCTAAGTGGGACAGAGAAGATGAAATTGCTAGAAACATTAGTGTTTCTACTCTCACCACCACTAGTGTTGAGGCTAGTAATAGTTCTACCACTTTAGATGATAAATTTTATTTTGATCTTGATGGTTGCAACATCTCTGAAGTTATTAAGTTCCTACAAAAGCTTGCTAAAAGTCCTAATGCTAGTGCTATGAACATGGCCTTTACAAAACACATTACTGAGGCTCTCATAAAGATTAAAGAAGAAAATATGAAACATAAAGCTTCTATTCCTATAAAACAAGAGGATGGTTGGGAACCCATAATTAATATGAAAGTGAATGACTTTGATTTCAAAGCTTTGTGTGATCTTGATAGTAGTGTTTCTATTATGCCTAGAAGGATCTATGATATGCTTGATTTGCCTCCTCTTGAAGATTGCTATTTGAATGTCCCACTTGATGATAATGTTAAAAAGAAACTCATGGGGAGTCTTAATGATGTTCTTATTATGGTTAACAATTCCTATGTCCCCATTGATTTCTATGTTTTGGATGTTGAATGCAATTCTTTTTGTCCTATTACTTTGGGAAGACCTTTTCTTAGAACTGTTGGTGCCATCATTGATATGAAAGAAGGCACCATTAAATATCAACTCCCACTCAAGAAAGGTATAGAACACTTCCCTAAAAAGAGAGAAAATATTTCTTTTGCTTCTCCTATGAAAACAAAATTTGGTCTTAATGCTTCTTCATTTGAGAACACTTGATTCTTTCTTTGCTTCTTATGCCTAACTTAAAGGCGTTAAAGAAAAGTACTTATTGGGAGATAACCCAAAAGTTTTAGATGAGTCTTGGAAGTTATTACGTCTATAATAACCTTTCCTTATCCTTTTTATTTGCTTTTTGTGCCAAGAGTAACCTCTAATGAGAGAGAAGTAATGATTGGGAAAGTTGCTGTCCCGAAACAGATTTTTGTGCTTCACCGTACAAAATCGTGAGAGAGCTCTGTATGTCGGATTGAGCTGTAATTTTTTGTGTGCTTCTGTCCAGGTTGTTATCTAACTTTCGTTAGTTCAACACATTCTGATTTGAGCAGCAGAAGGTCTTCGAAAAAATCGTCTTTACCTGCTGGTCTGTTTTGACAGATTTCTGCCATTTTCTGCATTTGCTTCTTGTGGGTTCCTTCTTGAGTTCTTTTGGGGAATTGAGCTTTTTGAGGGAAGTGCTACAGTATCTAGTGTTCTAATGGAAGTTTATTTCGTGTTATAACTGAACCTTAAGACTTATTTATCTTAAGTGCACTAATGTTGCTAATAAAGATTGGGTGAAGTTTTGTATAAAGGAAAATTTTCAGGTGTATGGAAGGAATGAGTAATGAGATGAAGAATGGACTAAATCTCAAGCTTGGGGATGCCACGCGTGTCACCCCAAGAAATATCCAAGAAGTACAAGCGTCAAAGCTTGGGGATGCCCAAGGCATCCCCTCTTCATCAATAAAAATTCCAGGTTTCTTCCAAACGCTTCATTTTTATTGTTTCATGCACAGTTGTGTTGTTCTTGGAGCGCCTTTTTTTCATTTTGGTTTTTAGTTTGCTTGGTTTGCTTAGTTTTCTTAATAAATTTGTTGGACCCCCTATTTCATACATTTTTTTGCAAATAGTTTGGTTTGGTTTGGAAAAGAGTAGGAAAGTTCATGCTTATGTGGTAAAAAGAGCTTGTTTTTGACTAGGGCCATGCTTTGTCATGCCATGCTTGATATTTTTTTGGCTTTATGCTTAGTATTCTTTGATGTAGCATGACTTGTTATAAATAATTGAGATTGCTTAATGTGCCTTGGATGAATCATGCGCTGTTTTAGCATATTAAAGCATAGTATAGTGGTATTCTCCTTTAATGCTTTATTTGGGTAGACTTGGCACATGCTCACACCATGTTATGACTATCTCAAGTCACCATAGCCTTTATGATCCTTTAGTTTTCAACTTGTAGTATCACTTTATTCTTTGATCACTGATGTTTTGTCTCTCTACATGATTATGGCCATTATTGCTCTCTTAGTTTGTCGCTCCCAGTCTTTTGCTAGCCTCCACAACAAAGTATGAGTTCCACTCATGCATCCAACTCCCTAAACCAAGTTATTCCAAAAAGTCCACCATACCTACCTACTAGCTTATGCTATTCCAAGTATATTCATGCTTTTGTTTACCTTCCAAATTAAACTTGTTATGAGAAAACTAGTGATTAAAGCTCTCACGAACTTGATGGCACACTTTACTTTATTACCTCTAATAAACTTGAACCATTGGGTCCTTCTTTGTTGCGTATATGCTTGCGCTTTATAAGTTGAAATTAGAAGAACCATGTACCATGGGGAACACTTTCAACATTGCACTTGTACTTTGTACCCCGTTGATATCATGTTCTTTTGCTTATGGATCCCGGCGGTGTGAAATAAAAGTGGAACTTGTAAGATCATGGAGTTTGTATGTGTGTTAGAGAAACGCCTGGGCCACTAGCCTAAGACATGCCTAATCATGGTGGAAACTTGCAGCATCACCATAATGAGCACTCTATGAAGCATCATCAATAAAAACCTATGCAAATAGCAAATAAAAAGATCGTTGAGATGCTCATTGTCTGCTTGCCTTGTCATTTTGATTATGGGAAAGCTCCCGTATCATGTGCAAGGGGTACCCGTTGGCGGTTCTTAATGATACACATATACTTAGAATGACAAGAGCTTACTCGTGACTAAAGTTGAGTAGCATGAGGATCGGTCTTCGTAAGTAAGGGGCATGAGATTTCGGTTTATAACTTGTCAAGCATATCCTCTTAGTTGTGTCACTTTAACCTTAACCACTTCAAGATGCTTATGATAGGGGCAATGAGAGCTGAAAGCTATAAGTACCATAATTTTTGGAAGCTCTTTATGATACTTGAATCCCTACTTCCTTTTACAAAGGTTTTTACTCCACCATAATGTTGAGTCTCCACCTTCTAACTTTATGCACCTACTTTGAGAGCATAGTGGTCATTCTTAGTTCTATGTGCATTGTCCCAAGACTAGTTGATTGATGCATAACTTGTTATTGCTTGTTTTAAACTATTGTATCTAGTCACTCTTATGAACTTTGAAGGTGTCCTATGCATTTATATTTGCTACTCTATGAGGGACAAGCTGAATACTATTATGCTATGTTTTCTTTATGTGAAACAAACAAACGTCTTGCAAAGCATTGTTATTCATGAATCTTTTGTTTGTGCCTTTTCATGTTGCATCTTAGTTATCTTTGCTTATTGCTAGAACTTTGTCTTTCACGTTATGATTGAAGTACTATGATCCCAGCTTTGAATGTTTTGCAAATACTTTGATCAAGTCTTTGATGCTGCATGTCACCTAAAAAATTATTCTTTCTTTTTATCACTTACCTACTCGAGGACGAGCAGGAGTTAAGCTTGGGGATGTTGATACATTGCAAATGTATCTATAATTTTTGATGTTCCATGCTTGGTTTTATCCACTTTCTTGTGTTTTGTTCCAACTTTGGAGTACTTTTCATATGATTTCTTGGACTAACCTATTAACAAGAGCCACAGAGCCAGCTGCCTGTTTTCTGCTGTTTTTGGTTCCAGGAAAGTCAGAAAATGAATATTCTCGGAATTGGACGGGACAAAAGCCAAAGTGCCTATTTTTCCGGATGTCATCAAGTGCCAGAATACGGGACGGAGAAGGACCAGGGGCCGGCTACACCACCTGGCCGCGCGGCCAGGCTGGGCCCACGCCAGGGGGTGGTGTGGTGGCTCCTGGCACCCCCTCGTCCTCTCCTTCCGCCTATATATTGCCCTCGGGACGAAAACCCTAAGGGCCCGATCAAAAATCCACGAAAGAGTCTGTAGCCGCCATCATCTCCATCCCTAGATCAGGAGGGATCTGAAGCTCTTCCCGGCACCCTACCGGAGAGGGGAATTCACCCTGGAGGCCTTCTTCATCACCATGCAAGCCTTCGGTGTGATGCGTGACTAGTTCATCCTTGGACTACAGATCCATGTAGTAGCTAGATGGCTGGTTCTCCTCCTTTGTGCTTTCATGTCTAGATCTTGTGAGCTCCGTTCATGATCAAGATCATCTATTTGTAATTCTGCATGTTGTGTTTGTGGGGATCCGATGGATATTGAGATGCTATTTCAGATTGATTATTGATTCTATCATGTCTTTGTTATTTTTGATCTTGCATGGTTTCCGTTGTTAGTAGCTATCTTGGTCAAGTAGATGCTAGCAACTCCAAGAGTTAGTATTTATGCTCGATAGTGGGTTCATGCCTCTGGTAATCTGGGGAAGTGACAGAAATCTCTAAGTTACTAGATGTGCTGTTGCTACTAGGGAGAAAACAAAAATCCTTTGTTCATAGAACAATCGTATTGTTTACTTTACACCCAGTTCGTAAAGCAATAATCTGTTGCTTGCAACTTAATACTGGAGGGGGTTCGGATGATAACCTGAAGGTGGATTATTAGTCATAGATGCAGTTGGATGGCGGTCTATGTTTTATGTTGTAATGCCCAATCAAGTCTCAAAGGAGTCAAGATGATTAGTATATGCATGTATTGCTTTCTCGGTGTTTGTCAATTGCCCCGCTGTAATTTGTTCACCCAGCATGTTATCTATCTAAGGAGAGACACCTCTAGTGAACTATGGATCCTGGTCCTTTTTCTTTACATACAATTTACAACTATTTACTGCTTTATGTTTACTTTCTGCAAACTTTTACTTCTTTCCATTCGATACGTTTAACCCTTTGTTTTCCGCAAAACACGGTGAGATTGACAACCTCATCGCAAGTTGGGGACAAAGTTATGTGGTTGTGTTGTGCAGGTCTCCACGTTGCTACTAGCACCGGTAGTGCGCCCTGCCAAAGCTCAGCTAGTAACACCTTTGAGGTGTTTCCTTGCTCCTACTGGTTCGATTAAACCTTGGTTTCATAACTAAGGAAAACTTGCTGATGTGCTCATCACACCTTCCACTTGGGGTTCCCAACGATCTCTACATCAACCACGCACCAAGCATTTTCTGGGCGCCATGCATTGAGCCATCAATGATGCGGTTAAATTTTTATTATCGATTGTGCAGCATTATCATGTGTAGAGTAGTTCTTATCTCGGGTATGCATCCTTTTTTGTAGACTAGGATTGCATAGAAGCTTGTTTTCTAGGCTAGATTCCATAACTAAGAACAGTGGGGATCCGTTCAAGGTTGGTAATTCGACAACGCAAACTTTTGAACATTTGCATATATTTGACAATCAACATCATGTAATCAATATTACAACTTACTACAGAAGGAGATAGGGGAAGGAGCGAAAAAGAGGATTCTTGATAAAATAGGTTCCAATCCTATAACTTCTGCTATCCCAGATGACAAGGTAAATCAATAGAATGACGTATGTTCTTGTCATCCCACGCAGATGCTTTCACTATAATCTCTATTTATCTTGTAACTACAGAAGCACAAAGTTGAACAAGACTCTCAGTTTCCTGATGACGGGGTAGAAAATGGATGTCAGATTGCTACACCTAAGACACCACCTTGTTTACCTTCTGTGGAGACTGATGTAGCTGCAGCTACAGCTAGTACTGATGAGCCTACACCTGCCACCGTCGTGCTAGATGATGGGGGTAGTGGATTTGTTTTACCATCGGTGGAGACTTGTGCTACTGGAGCTGGCAGTGAAGAGCCTACAGAGGACATTGTGGTGCTCGATAGTTCACCTATTGTGGAGACTCATGCTACTGTTGCTAGTGCTGCTGTTGGTGCTGTTGATCCTACTCCCAAAATCATCATGCCACATGAAGGAGTTGGTGATTTGGGTTTACAATCTGTAGAAACTATTGCACCTGAAGGTGCTGAACTATGATGCAGAGCTTTCTTTCTTATGATTTGTATGATTTTATCTGGAACCTGTATTATGGAGCTACCTTACGCATTTCTTACACTTTTACCTGTTGAACTGTAGTGTGGAACTGGAACTACTCCTAGTATGTAATCATATTTGGATGCTTAAGTATTATCGATGATAAACCAATGCTAGCTGAGCTACATGAGAATTGGCCTCTGCCACTTGCAGGCATGTTTCCTGGCTCATCTCCTTTTCACAAGCATGGTGAAAAAATGGTTCCGTTCCTTTTCTTGTAATGCCATTATGCTTGTGTTATTGATCTGGCAATTTTATGCTAATTTTGTCACCAAGTCCGCATTTATGTCTCTACATACAAACATATTTGTTCACATGACTTGAGCAGAAAACAATATCTTCTTTGCATCGACTAACACAAGGAGACATGCAAATATTTATTTATTTTTGAAACAAGGCAAATGATATGCCATTTTCATTGATAGAGAGAGACATGCAATTCAATTATGTTACGATAACTACTCGTACAAGTCACAGAATTGTAGTGATTTCCATAGGAAATCATCACCTCCAACATCTTGTTCTATAGAACGCGTTATTACCAGATCCACAACCTTCTTTTCCTTGGGACGACAATGTCAAGTGCAGGATTTCGAGTCTAAAAGCAATCCAGTGCAGGTTCATCAGGACAACCTCCAGCAGTGTCAGTCTCCACAGAAGGTACATCAACGCTATGGCAGACACCGTTGGAAATGCAAGATGAAGCTGTTGTTATACTCCTATCAGGACCATAGATAAGGGCCAGAAATTCAAGCTCCAAAATCTAGCATTACAAAATAGACAAGAGGTTACCCCATCTGGACAATTCATAGACAATTCACAGTGCAATTTGAGCATCTTACATGATCCTTAGATCTTAGTCCGTTCGGTCTTTTTATTGGTGGAACGAAATTTGCTGGTACTTTTATTTCTACGAAGAACCTACAAAACATAGCCAAGTCAGACATCTGAATATAACTAACTTTTCTACAGTCTATATTATATGTGAAGATATCTTTGCATAACACTCACTTATCAAACTTTTTACGGATATCTTCCCGCTCCTTGGAAATGTGAAGTCGACGTTCTATAGGGTACATCCATCTATATTGTATTGCACCTCTAAGTACTTCCTCATCAGGTACATCAACCGCTAAATGCTCCATCTATAAGAGAAGGATGGGGAATATATCAGGTCAAAAGCTTGCATAGGATCTCTGCCAAGTATTTTTTAAGATGTTTTCCAACTCTTCTATCTAGAGCTTTACTATAGATTTACCTAAAGAACATACCTACCCAAATCTGCAAGCACCTCGTAAATCTAGATGGTCACAAGCTTTAACTATTTCTAGGAGAGGTGGAGAACAAACAAAAGCCAAGAAGAATGTCCAGTGCCCGAATCTAGCAGGCGAAGCATGGAGATCGCCCAGCTGACCGCCAGCCGGTGCGTCTCATGAAGAACAGCGCGGCCAATGGTGGTAGGCCGACACTATTGATATAAAGGCGTCGAGAAGTTTTTTTTAAGGCGTTGAGAAGTTTGCAGCCTGGTTCTAATCCGGTGCATCTCCCCTAAGAACAGCGCAAAATTTGAAGAGACAAGGGTTGGTCGCTCGATTGAGGGCGCGCTTAGGAAAGTTGGTGTCTCAGCGGAATGTTTTGGCGGGCACGGGGTGTTTGTCCACAATTTTCACAGAAATATATGTGAATATTTTATCGGATTTGCCAGTTCTCAAGAGTCACCTCTTGAGCCATTGGATTTACCTCACGATTTGTGCAACGTGAGGGTTACACATTTGTTGCAACTAGCTTGTAACTGGGAATTTAATGAGTTGCAACTACTAGGCTACAACTGAGAGTTAGCACAATTAATAGGGTGACGTCAGCGTTTTAACATAAAATGTTGTCAGGCGCCTAGGATCTAGGCGCTCATATTTTATACCTTTTTTTCCTTGTTCTAACACAATGGTCTTGGGGGTTCCATGCAGACTGGCTATTCTAGCAATGTACAACTCTTCTAGCTTTGAACTTTGATAGGTGGTATTGACGGGTATAAATGAGCTACCTTGCACATTCTATCTACTATGACCCAAATAGAATCATTTCCCCTACTAGATGTAGGCAAACCTGTGATGAAATCCATTCCAACAGAATCCCATTACCATTCCGGAATCTGCAATGGTTGCAAAAGTCCCGCGGGTTGCTCATGTTCCGCTTTGACTCTCTGACAGATATCACACTTGGTGATATAGCTTCCGACTTCTCTCTTCATTTTATGCCACCAAAATTGTTCTTTCAAATCTTGATACATCTTGGTTCCTCCCGGGTGAATAGAATAAAGGGTATCATGGGCTTCCTAAATAATGACTTTCTTCAACTCTGAATCTGCTGGCACATAGATACGTCCTTTATACCACAGAACTCCTTCTTCATCTTCAGTGAATCCGGGTACCTTCCCTGTACTGATACGACGCTTAATTCCATCGATACTAGCATTTCCTTTCTAGGCTTCGTTTATCTGACTGATCAAAGTGGGTTGAAGTTCGATACTGGCTAGAAATCCTTTGCTAACTAGCTCCATTCTAAAATTCTCCAACTCCTCATGCAAACTTGGTTGGTCTTCCTTAATCATGGTATTTAGTCTACACGGAAATCTACTAAGAGCATCCGCTACCACATTGGCCTTGCCATGGTGATAGTGAATGTCTAGGTCATAATCCTTGATTAACTCTATCCATCTCGTTTGCCTCATATTCAGCTCCTTCTAGGTGAAAATATACTTCAGACTCTTTTGATTGGAATAAATCTCACAGCGGTTACCCATGAGGTAATGATGCCATGTCTTCAAGGCTAAAACTATTGCTGCTAGTTCTAAGTCATGGGTGGGATAGTTCTGCTCATGTTGCTTCAGTTGTCAGGACATATATGATATTACTTTGCCTTCTTGCATCAACACACATCCGAGACCAATCTTGGATGCATCACAAAAGACATCAAAAGGCTTCATGATATCCGGCATGATCAAAATTGGGGCTGAAATCAATCTCTTCTTGAGCTCTTGAAAACTTGCTTCACATTTGTCCGCCCATTCGAACTTCTTGTCTTTCTTCAATAGATGGGGCATCGGTCTTGTGATGCTTGAAAATCCTTCAACAAACTTGCGGTAATATCCAGCTAATCCAAGAAATGCACGGACTTCAGTCAGAGTGGTTGGGGCTCTCCATTCTTCAACATCCTTAATCTTGGCGGGATCGACTGTAACTCCTCCTACCGACAGGATATGTCCGCCGAATCCTACCTCCTTTAACCATAACTCACATTTTCTAAACATGGCATACAACTGATGCTCTCTAAGGGTTTCAAGGATGGTCCTTAGGTGCTGCTCATGTTCTTCTTCTGACCTAGAGTATATCAGGATGTCATCGATAAAGACAACGACAAACTTATCCAAGAAGTTCATAAAAATCTTATTCATGAGGTTCATGAAATAAACAGGGGCATTGGTTAATCCAAATGACATGACATTGTACTCATACAATCCATATCTGGTAGTGAAGGCAGTCTTTGGGATATCCATTCCGCGAATCTTTAATTGATGATAACTAGTTCGAAGATCAATCTTAGAAAACCCTTTGGCACCAGTCAGCTGATCAAACAGGTCTTCTATCTTCGGTAGTGGGTACTTGTTCTTGATGGTGACTTCATTCAGCTTCCGGTAATCCGTACACAAACGGTTGGCACCATCTTTCTTATCCACAAACAAAATAGGTGATATCCACGGCGATGCACTTGGTTATATCAGACCTTTCCCCAACATGTCATCAAGTTGCTTCTTTAGCTCCACTAATTTAGCAGGGTTCATACTATAGGGTCTCTGAGCTATGGATTCGGTTCTAGGAACTAGTTCAATGATAAACTCAATGTCCCGATCTGGGGGCATACCAGGTAATTCATCTGGGAACACATCGAGGTATTCACAGACTACTCTGACTTGGTATATGGTTGATTGGGCTAAACTCTTGTTGCATTTGAATTGATAGGGTTGTGTCTCCGACACATGCTCTATTGATACTCCGGTGCTACTGGTCATGGTTATGGCTTTCTTGGCATAGTCTATTAATCCTTGATGTTTCGACATCCAATCCGTTCCTAGTACCACCTCCAAACCTTTGGTGCCAAGTACTATTAGATTGTAATAAAAATCTATCCCATGGATTCAGATAGGCACGGCCTTGCAAAATTTTCTAGCTTTGGTGGTTGACCCAGGTATTTGAACTATCATAACATGCTTCAAATTTGTTGGTTGAATCTTACTAGTGCATGCAAATTCTTCTGTAACAAACGAGTGCGATGCTCCAGAATCAAACAACACTCTTGCAAGTAATGAGTTAATAGAAAACATATCCAGCACGACACCTGGCGCTTCTTGGGCTTCTTCAACATTCTTGGGGAACAAACGGCCGGTACAGTTATGCAGGTTTCCTAGGGCAAACCTCTTTCCAGGCTAGACACGGCGCTACTGATGGGAAGGTGCAGTGACGTTGGTGGCTGCAACAAGCTTCTTGGGGCACTCATTGGAGTAGTGACTCGTGACTCCACATTCAAAGCAGGTGATCATTCACTTGTCTTTCCCTGCGACAGGCACATCATTGCTTCCAGTCCTTGGGGCAATATTGTTGTTGTTGGTGGTGGTGGACCTTGGCGGTGCACGGTTGAAGTTCTAGGGGTTATCGGGGTTGCTGTTGTTGTGGCCTCCAGGCCTCGGGTTTCCTCCGCCATGATTGGGATAGTTCGGACGGGACATAGGTGGTCTATTGTTTCTTAGTGCAAATCCTGCAGACGGGTTGGGGCGGTACTTCGGGGTATGGTGGGGTCTAGGTTGGTGCATCATATGACGCTTGCGGTTCTCACTGGCTTGGTTGATCTTTCCTTCCATCCGGATAGCAGAATCCACTAGAGCTTCTAGGTCATCAAAGGGAATGTTGACTAACACTGTCTGCATCTCATCATGCAGGCCATTCAGGAATCTCTCCTTCTTCTTTGCTTCTGTGTCAATCCCATCAGGGGCATACCTAGCTAGAGACAGGAATTTGTCACGGTATTCTACCACCGTCATCCTTCCTTGCTTCAATTTCCTGAATTCATCCCTCATCCTCTTGATCAAACCTAGGGCACATGGGTCCTACTGAACTTGACCTTGAATTCTTCCCAAGTCATCATCTGTCCTCTGTTCATTATCTGGGTGTTATTCCACCATGATCTTGCATAACCAGCCAGATAGTGGGTGGCAAACAGTACCTTCTCCGTAGCATCCACGGTTGCAACTTCTAAGTTGTTCTCCATTGTTTGCAGCCAGTCATCAGCATCTAAAGGCTTCACATATTTGCTAAACATAGGAGGATTGGTGTTTTGAAACTTCTTGAGCTTATATCCATGGTGCTCCTGGTTTCCATGACCTTGGTTGTTGTGTTCCTTCTAGGCGATCTGTTGAAGGGTGGCTAGGTTGGCTTGACGCTCGGCTCTACCGGCTTCATGATCTGAAACTAGCATCTGTAGAATCTGAAGCATCAGATCCTGGGATGAGCTGCTTCCACCAGCGTTTCCGTGAGTCATCTGAAGATTGAGATAGATCATAAGACAAGAGGGAAATTTCTATGGCTTAGGGGTATGGTTCAAAAAGCGTTAAAACTTGAGTATTGCTAAGGTTTGAAAACCACAACTCATTTTCATTCATTAAAGGCAACACATTACAAACACACATTACTACTACTAAGCAGATGGTTTTAAGAACCATTCTGTCATGCTACGATACAATGGGACTAGATACAAACTCACACCTACGGCAGTGCTCTACTATGACTACTCATCATTAGAACTGGCGGGTTCTTCATCATCTAGGAAGTTGTGTCATCCTCGTCGATGTGGAACTCCGTGGCGAGATCCTCCAGGTAGTCATCATCATCACCGAGGTAAGAGTTGATATCACCACGGATGTCTTCACCTTCTTATTCCTTCTCCTCAAGCTGAATCTCCTGGTCATGGAAGGTCTCCTCATGGGTTGCCACCTTCTGGCAGAGGCGAGCGATGATGCGGTCCTTCTTGTCATGCTGGCAGCGAAGTGACTTGCGCTCCTTAGCTAGGATGGCGAGAGTTTGGTTCTTCTCGGGTGCGACTGCGTGATTCTGGTTGGCGCAGGCACGGGCATTGTCCAACTCCTTCTAGGTCTCGTGCAGCATGAACTCAAGGTGATCCACGTGATGCCTCAGCTCCGGATGTCCTGGCATGGCCAAGGGCTGGCCCATAGAGTCACGTCTTGTGTAGTGAGCGAAGCGGGTGCCATTGATCTGGTTGATGTTATGCGCACACAAACGCACCAGTGCCTCCTGCGTTGCTCTAGATAGTCCATCTAGCCACTTGTTTTCTCTTAAGGTGAACTGTATCTTCTCCGAGGTGGGTGGCTCCATCTTGCCTCTCAGATCCGCATTGATCAACCACTGCAGTTCTCCTCCTAACTGATCATTGAGTTGCGCTCCGAAGAACTCGGGGTGCGGGCATTCAAGAAACTCCAATAGCTGGCTTAAGTCTCTCTCAAAGACGAGCTCTCCTCCATTTACCAGATGGTAGAACTTGCTGTTGATACGTCGAAAACGTATCTACTTTCCCGAACACTTTTCCTATTGTTTCTCCTTTATACTTGTGTGATTTGGATGCAACTAATGCGAACTGACGTTGTTTTCAGCAGAATTGCCTTGGTGTCTACTTTTTGTGCAGAAAATCAAGTATCAGGAAAAATCCTGGAAAATATGCCAAAAATCCTATTTCACCCGAAGACTCCAGGAGCTAGAATACGAGACGGAGAAGAGCCCTAGGGTGGCCACACCACCTAGTGGCGTGGGCCAGGCCAAGCCGCGCCAGGGGGTGGTGTGGGCCCCCCAGGCACCCCCTCGGCCTCTCTCTTCGCCTATAAGGAGCCTTCTGACCTAAAAACTTCGGGGGGTTCGACGTTTTTCCAGAACGAGGTCCGCTCCGCCGCCACCACCAGATTCCACGAAACAGCACCACAAACTCCGTTCTAGCACCCTGCCAGGACGGGGAATTGGAGGAGATCATCGCCATCATCATCACCATCGCTTCTCCATCGCCATCCATGTTTGCCCCATCTATGAGTGAGTAATCCCCCGCTGTAGGCTATGGGGATGGTAGGGATTGGATGAGATCATTCATGTAATGGCATCAGATTGTTAGGGCATGGTGCCTAGTATCTTTTATTAGTGCTTTATGACTTTGTTGCGACTTGTTGTGCTTAATGCTTGTCACTAGGGCCCGAGTGCCATGATTTCAGATCTGAACATGTTATTGATTCATTATCGTAGTATTGTTCTTGGTCTTATCTGCAAGTTGTATACACACGTCGTTGTCCGGAACCTATGGCCCTGAAGTGACAAAAATCGGGATAACCGGAAGGGAAAGGCTTTGATGTGAGGATCACATGTGTTCACGGAGTGTTAATGCTTTGCTCCGGTGCTCTATTAAAAGGAGCACCTTAATTTCCAGTAGTTCCCTAGAGGCCCCGCTGCAAACGGGCTGGCAGGACAAAAGATGTTGTGCAAGTTCTCATTGCGAGCATGTATGAATATATATGGAACACATGCCTAGGATTGTCTAGTACTTGGGTGCTTTATCTTATTTATCTGCAATTGCCCTATGTTCTGATTGCTATGTGAATTGTCTTGTCCATGCAACGCCCGTCCATCCATCCCTATGCCTACCGCACTCGAATCCCACCGTTTACTGATTTCGTTACTACTGTCTTTGCTTTATTACTGCTGTTACTTTACTATTCCTACTACAAAATTGTTGCTACTGATAAACTGCTGTGAGCAAGATTGTTTCCAGGTGCAGCTGAATTGACAACTCAGTTGTTAAGGCTGATAAATATTCTTTGGCTCCCCTTGTGTCGAATCAATAAATTGGGTTTCACTTCCCTCGAAAATACTATGATACACCCCCTATACTTGTGGGTCATCAAGACTATTTCCTGGCGCCGTTGCCGAGGAGCATAGCTTTATTTATCAAGTTCACTTCGATTCTCTATTGTTCGCTGCTACTCATCCATCATGGGTAAGTCTCGTGATGGCAAGGTTCCTATTTTACCATCCACTACAAGAAGAGGTACGGTTCTGAACACCTCTACTGCTCTTGATTCACCGTCTATTTTGAGTAAGTTCCTTACACCACCACATACACATGCTACACACACTACTACTACTGCTGAATCTGAAACTTCTGATACTTATGATGCTGCTTCTACTGTGCTTGATAAAAGTGGTTCATTAGGTCCTTTCCTAGATGCTACGATTGCTAGAACTATAGCTGGAAATACCGAAACTCCTAATGAAGGCACTGCCACACCTGTTAGCTCACCTGAGTTCAGTAGGAGTTATGATGCTGAAGAAGATTATGTTGAGATGACTGATGAGTTTATTGAAGAATGTAGGAACACCCATGATAGGAGCGCTGCTAAGAGTCTCCTTGAGAGGCGTACTATTAGACCCAAATTATCTCTTGATGCTAAGTTTGCTGCTTCTCCCATAAACATTATAGATGAAGATTATGATTTCTCTCTCGATCAATCTTACATAGCTATTGTCGAGAAAGAACCTTTTGTGGGACTAAGAATGAAAGTGCGATAGCACATATGAATGAACTTTCTACTATGAGTGGCTTGTTTTCTGATGATATTAAGATTCGTACTTATTTTGTTACTAAGATTTTTTCTTTTTCACTGAAAGGAGAAGCTAAAACGTGGTTTAGTAATTTACCTCCTAGATCTATTGATAGCCCTGAGTGCTTGATTAGTACTTTCCTGCAGAAATATTTTCCTCCCAGTGCTAGACATGCTATTTTGCAGGAACTTTTTGATTTTAAACAGGGAGAAAAAGAGGTATTGCCCGAATCTTGGGCAAGGTTTTGTGCTTTGATTCATGCACAGGCTGGAAGTCCTTTACCTAAGAATGAGCTTCTTGATATATTTTATAATGGACTAACCAAGGAATCTAGGACATACCTAGAAAGTTGTGCTGATTGTGTTTTCAGGAATAGGACTCCAAAGGAAGATGAGGAATTAATGGCTAAAATAAGCAAGAATTATGAAGACTGGACTCCTCCTAAACAAGCTATACCTGAAGTAATTGTACCTGAACCATCTATTCCTGTGCCTATTCCAACATCAAAGAAGAGATGAGTTATTGAATTAAATGATGAAGTGATGAAGGAAGCTAAGAAATGTCTTAAGGAGAAGGGAATTAAAGCTGCAGATGTCAAGAATTTACCTCCTATAGAAGAATTATGTAAGCCTATTCCCTACTCATCCACTATTGAGGTACACTCTCTCCAACACTTTGATGAAGGTGATATCCCTTATTTGAAACCTCCTGATCAATGCTTAGAAGAATTTGATATCTTTATTGTTAAGCAAGATAACTTCAATAAAAGGGTGCAAAATCATCTTATGGAAAACACTAGAGCTATTGTTGAGTTGAAAGATATTTTGGAAAGAACCTGCAATGATGTTAAAATGATTGTTAAACACTTTCAAATGGTTCAAACTCAAATAGATCAACTCGTTAAAGTGCAAAATGACCTGCTAGTTAATGCTGCTAAAGAAAAACATGCTTATGAGATTAGAACTAGAAGTGGTGCTGCTCCCCAAGATCCTCTATATCCTGAGGGGCATCCCAAAAGAATTGAGCAGGATTTTCAACAAGCTGAAAATAGTGGTTCTACTTGTAAGAAAAGGAAAAAGAAACATAAAACTGTTGCAGAACCCTCTGAACCTGCTATAGATCCTAATAGTATATCTATCTCTGATGCTGAAACTGAAAGTGGTAATGAAGAAAATGAAGTTCCTAATAAAGAAAAAGTTGAAGAAGAACCTGAAAACCACACTAAGACTACTAAATACACCAAAGAAGATTTTATTGCTAAGAAACATGGTAGTGAAAGAGAACCTTAGGTCCAAAAACCTATGCCTTTCCGTGATAAGAAACACAAGTCAAAGGAAGATGAACACTACAATAAGTTTTGTGAGTGGATGAAGCCTTTATACTTGAAAATTCCTTTGACTGATACTATTAAATTGCCTCCTTACTCAAAGTATATGAAGGACATTGTCTCGAATAAAAGGAAGATCCCTAAAGAAGAAATTTCTACTTTGCTTGCTAATTATTCCTTCAACGGTAAGGTTCCTAAGAAACTTGGAGACCCAGGGACTCCAACTATCCCTTGCTCTATTAAGAACAGTTATGTTAGAACTGATTTGTGTGATTTGGGAGCTGGAGTTAGTGTTATGCCTTTATCTCTCTATAAGAGGCTTCAACTTGAAAAATTGATAACAACTGATATATCTTTGCAATTGGCTGATAAATCTACCACTATTCATGTGAGTATATGTGAGGATGTACCTATTCAGGTGGCTCATAATTGCTTGATATTAACTGATTTTGTTGTGCTTGAAATGCCTGAAGATGCTAATATGTCTATTATTCTTGGGAGACCTTTTCTTAATACTGTAGGAGCTGTTATTAATTGTAATCAAGGAAAGGTGACCTTCAATGTTAATGACAAAGACCATACTGTCTATTTACCCAAGATGATTGAAAGGACTTATGGCTTGAATTCAATTGAACATGTTGAAGGCATTCAAGTTCGAGAAATATATTGTCCCATACCAAGAGAAAAATTTGAAAATATTATGATCGGGACCATTGCTATCAAGGTTAAGGTAACATAATCATTAGTGGAGTACAAATTTTTGTCTCATATGAAATTGTCTTGGTATCAAGACTTGATCAACCTTGCTAACAAAAGGATTCCATTGAACAAAACAATGTTTTCATTATGATTATCTCCATTTATTTCTATCCTTTGCATTTTAGTTTTTGTTTTCGTTTAGTTTTCTTTGTGTTGTTAGTTGCTTGCATGCTAGAACTTCTTTAGTGCTAGCCTTGTTTTGTCCTTGCATCATGCTTCCAAAAGAAAAAATTCTGTCGGTCAGAAAAATCATTCTTCTATTTCTAAAAAATGCCCAAAATAAAGTGTCTCGAAAAATTCCAGAAAATTCATATTAAATTTTTACGTGAAAAAAGGGGCAAAGGAGTACCTGGTAGGTACCAAGGGGCCCGCCAGGCAGGCACACCATGTGCTGGCGCGGCCAGCCCTGGGTGGTGCCATGCCCTGGTGTGGGCCACCCCTGGCCCTCCACTAACTCTCTCCCCTGCCACTTTCTTCTCTCTCCCGAGTAAGCTCCAGTTCATAGCTCAAAATCGCGTTCTTTCTGTGCTTTCTCTCGATTTCTTCAATCTCCTTGCTCAGCCCATCTTTCTTGCTGAATTTTGGAGCAATTGTTCTTTGGTATGTGACTCCTCCCCTTGTCCAAGTAGATTTGTGTTTAGTGGATTATATGTTGAGTATTTTGCTGCTGTAGGTGACTAGTTATGAGAGCTTGTAAGCTTGTTTGATGCTTGGAGATATAGTTTTGATGCATGTTTAGGCCTCTTGCAAGTCCCTATGAGTAGAATCCTTCATTATATGTACTTTGCAATCACTTGTTTAATAGGTGTTTAAATTTCAGAATACCAAGCATGAACAACCATACTTTTGGAGAGATATTTGAGAGTGATGCACCTAGGAGGTCGAGGCCCTCAAGAACAACCTCTCAAGCTAGGCCATCATATAATGAAGACCTCATTGCAACACGCATTAGCAGCGAAAGGGATGATGGAGAAGCTCACCCATCTTCTTTTCCTTGTTTTAGTTTCTTGCAAGCTGCAGGTATTCTTGATGATTTCTTGCTATTGATTGAGAGGGTTGGCTTGACCTCTTATATGCAAGATGAGAGTGCACAATAAGCTATGCTCACCAAAACATTTGTTGAGAGATTCTCATTTACTAACACATCCTATCAATCTACTTTCTCTTTTAAAATCTATGATATGCCCTTCACCATGCCTTTGGAGAGATTTTGCAGTATTGTAGGTGTGCGTATGACAGGGACCGTGAAGAAAATTCAAGGGCGACCCGCTGATTTGTTGGAGCTTTACCGAGGGGTGACCAATGATGATGACCGCGTGGCGTAGCGCGGAAAGATAAGAAATATCCAACTCCCTGCTCTTAGATACTTTGCATACTATCTTGCCACTAGTGTATTGGGTAGGGAGAACACTAGTAATATCTCCAATTATCACTTAGCTTTCCTTGCTGCTGCGCTCAACAATGATACTTGGTACAATCCTGGCTCGCTTATTGCTCGCCGCCTAGCTGCTAGGGGGCCTATCTATGGGGCATCATTGCCTCGCGTGTAGTCAATGCATTAGGTCTTTCAGTGGATCCCGATGATGCTATGCTAGCACCATAGAGGCTTGACCTTGTTGCCATGAAAACTCATCACTTTGTCACTTCTACCTCTGATTTGAACAATCTAGTATATAGGATGCTTTTCACTGATGGGGATGAAAGGGAGATCCTTTTGCCACAGCCTGCTTTGTTAAGTGTTGACAGGAGACCGTGGTCGCGCTCCAAGGAGGAGGTGGACGAGCAACTTCGCTTGTTAGGTTTCCACCAGCAGCACCAGGAGGATGTGCCCTCCTATGATTACTCCGCACATTACGGAGGGGCGTACTCGAGCTCGCACCAGGACGAGGGTACCTCCTCGTCGTACCATGGTGACACCTCATCTTGGCCAGCCTGGGGTTGATTCCCACTTAGGCCAAAAGCCTAAGCTTGGGGGGAGGTACTCCGACACCGCACTCATCTCCATATCATGTTGCGTCGGTACTTTGTTTATTCATTTTTTGTTCTCTTTTTAGTTTTCGTTCTTCTTTGCTTTTGCTTTCTAAAAACACAAAAAGGCCAAAAATATTTCTGTTGTTTCTCTTTGGTTTGCTTCTTCTTTTTGCCTTGGTTTGCTTTTCCCTTTTTGCTTTGTTTGAACTATTCAAAAAACCCAAAAATATTTTGCTTTGCTTGTTTTTCCCTTTTGGTTCTTGTTTAAAAATCTAAAACACCAAAAATATTTGTCGTTCTTCTTTGGTTTTTGCGATTTTGCTTTAGGGTTCGGTAGTTCTCAGTGGAATATTGGTTTCATATTATTATTCAAACCACACAAGTGAAGAGCAATAATGAGGATTAATGACAACTATAGGCGTGGTAAGAGGCTGGTAACGAACTCTATTTGTCTTCATTTTTGTACATATACTCATCATTGTGAGCTTGCTTAGTCCGTTCATGTAGAGTGTATGTTATCTTTGGATGCTTAGTAGTTCTTGCTTTCTTGTGATTAGCTCCAGCTCGCTAATAGTTTGTAGCATGTCTTATGAATGTTTGCTTGCATTACTCTATTCATAAATTGGTATGACACCGTGGTATCCTCCTCTGAATGTTTCATTTGATTGACTTGGCACATGCTCACGCATGCTCATGACTGTAATAATCAGTTAAGCCTTGATGAATTATTTTGCCTTGAGGATCTTGAATCACTTTCATGCCATGAGTAGTCGTGTTTTGTTGCAAGCATGATATTGATAGCTATTGCTCTCTCGTTTGTCGCTCCCTTACTATTGCTAGCCTTCACTTCCACTGAGTGTTTTACTCATGTTTCCAACTCCCTAAACCAAATATTTCCAAAGTGTCCAACATACCTACCTATTAGCATCATTTGCTACTTCCGTGCATATTCAATATGCCTTGTTTTCTTCCGAATAAAATGTTTGCTTGTTATGAGAAAGTTAGTTAGTAAAGCTCTCACGAACATGATGCCACACTTTATTTCTTGGACTTAATAAACCTGAACCATTGTGAACTCTCCATGAAAGTTATATGCTTGCAAATTATAGGCTGGGGATTAGCAGAACCGTGCTGTCACGAGGAACGCTTTTAACACTTGTAAATATATACCCAGTTGATACCTTGCTCTTTTTTTTGCGGATGTCGTCGGTGTGAAATAAAAGGGGAGCTTGTAAGTCCATGGAGTTATGTATGTGTGTTAGAGAGACGCCTGGGCCGCTGGTCTAATCCATGCTGACATGGTGGAAACCTGCAGCGTAACCATAATGATATCTATGAAGCATTCTTTTTATAAAAAAAGAGAGAGATAGCTATTGAGAAAAAGAAAAGAAAAAAGAGTTTTATGAAAAGAGGAAAGAGAGAAAAAAAAAGCACCATTTTCCCATGGTAAATAAGAAGATTGCTGAGATACTCATTGTCTGCTTGCCTTGTCATTTTGATATGGGGATTCTTCCATATCATTGGGCAAGGGGTACCCCGTTGGCGGTTCTCAATGATACGCACATACTTACGATGACAAGAACTTACCGGTAACTAAAGTTGAGTAGCATGAGGAGCGGCCCTCGTACTCAAGGGACTTGGGATTTTCAGTTTATAGTCTGTCAAGCATATAACTCAGATTGGACCTCACTTTCACCTTAACCACATTAAAGATGCTTATGATAGGGGCAATGAGAGCTCAAATCTAACAAGTACCATACTTTTAGCATTTGGAAGCCTTTCAAAATTATTCAAAACCTTTTTCTTCTACTTGTTGAGTCTGCATATATTCTTGGAGCACCTTCTTGAGAGCATAGTTCTCATTCTTTGTGTTTGTTCCATTACTTGATTACTTATGTTATGACTTTGATGCTTGTATCTTTGATATCTTTACTTCTAGTCATCACTTGAACTTCAGAGGTGCCTTGGCATTCATAATCAAAGGCAAGCGACATACCACTCTATCATACCTTTTTATGAGCATTATAATGTTGCTTATGTTCGTGCTTCATGCTACTTATTATTCTTGAGTTGGAATCTCTTCATAGCTTGCAAAGACTATTAAGTAGACTCAGTTGCATACTCTCTATTATGAATTGTCTAAGTAGTTGATCACATTGCTGAGAATATTTACATCATATGAAGCAAATGTGTTCGTGAAAGTTCTTTTATCGCATTCAGTTTTCAACTGAATTGCTTGAGGACAAGAAATAAGCTAAGCTTGGGGGAGTTGATACGTCCAAAACGTATCTACTTTCCCGAACACTTTTGCTATTGTTTCTCCTTTATACATGTGTGATTTGGATGCAACTAATGCGAACTGACGCTGTTTTCAGCAGAATTGCCTTGGTGTCTACTTTTTGTGCAGAAAATCAACTATCAGGAAAAATCCCGAAAAATATGCCAAAAATCCTATTTCACCCGAAGACTCCAGGAGGCAGAATACAAGACGGAGAAGAGCCCTGGGGTGGCCACACCACCTGGTGGCGCGGGCCAGGCCAGGCCGTGCCAGGGGGTGGTGTGGGCCCCCCCAAGCACCCCCTCGGCCTCTCTCTCTTCGCCTATAAGGAGCCTTCTGACCTAAAAACTTCGGGGGGTTCGACGTTTTTCTAGAAGGAGTTACGCTCCGCCGCCACCAACAGATTCCAAGAAACAGCACCAGAAACTCCGTTCTGGCACCCTGTCGGGACGGGGAATTGGAGGAGATCATCGCCATCATCATCACCATCGCTTCTCCATCGACCATACATGTTTCCCCCATCTATGAGTCAGTAATCCCCCGCTGTAGGCTATGGGGATGGGAGGGATTGGATGAGATCGTTCATGTAATGGCATCAGATTGTTAGGGCATGGTGCCTAGTATCTTTTATTAGTGCTTTATGACTTTGTTGCGACTTGTTGTGCTTAATGCTTGTCACTAGGGCCCGAGTGCCATGATTTCAGATCTGAACATGTTATTGATTCATTATGATAGTATTGTTCTTGGTCTTATCTGCAAGTTGTATACACACGTCGGTGTCCGGAACCTATGGCCCCGAAGTGACAAAAATCGGGATAACCGGAAGGGAAAGGCTTTGATGTGAGGATCACATGTGTTCACGGAGTGTTAATGCTTTGCTCCGGTGCTCTATTAAAAGGAGCACCTTAATTGCTAGTAGTTCCCTAGAGGCCCCGCTGCAAACGGGCTGGCAGGACAAAAGATGTTGTGCAAGTTGTCATTGCGAGCACGTATGACTATATATGGAACACATGCCTAGGATTGTCTAGTACTTGGGTGCTTTATCTTATTTATCTGTAATTGCCCTATGTTCTGATTGCTATGTGAATTGTCTTGTCCATGCAATGCTCGTCCATCCATCCCTATGCCTACCGCACTCGAATCCCACCGTTTACTGATTTTGTTACTACTGTCTTTGCTTTACTACTGCTATTACTTTACTATTCCTACTAAAAAACTGTTGCTACTGATAAACTGCTGTGAGCAAGATAGTTTTCAGGTGCAGCTGAATTGACAACTCAGTTGTTAAGGCTGATAAATATTCTTTGGCTCCCCTTGTGTCGAATCAATAAATTGGGTTTCACTTCCCTCGAAAATACTGCGATACACCCCCTATACTTGTGGGTCATCAGCTGTACTTGACTTCCATCTATAAGCAATTAGGATGAGTAAGTTAGTGAGGTGATCAAGTGTGTCAAATTTTATGTAGAATTGCAAGAGTTTTGAGGAACATGTGAACTCTTTTTTTAAAAATCTCAAGGATAAGAGTGAGAAAAGGTTTTCATAAATACTCACTTCCTTTGTTTTGAAACTAAGTTTTCTTAGACGTCCATTCTAACAAGGGTCTCCTATGGTCAGGATGGCTCTGATACCAACTTGTAAACACCCGGATTTTTAAGTCCAGATGCCTGTTATGCCGTACATCGCAATCCCAGGATTACCATTTTTGCGAGACATAATAGAATTGGTACCACAGTACATCATCCATTACAAAACATAATAGTCTTACAAATAGTTGATCTCATGATCAAGTCTTAATACATTTCAAAGCAGCGGAAATAAATGTAGTAGACTCCATCTTCATTGTCACAGGCAATGCTAACAATGGAAATGATCCTAGTCATCGTAGACCTCCTACTGTCCGTCCTCCGGATAGTCCTCTTCATAGTTTGGCCATGGGAATAGCCAGGGACAAAGCCATGAGTACTCTTAAATTACTCGCAAACTATCACTAACACAAGTAAGGTAATACTAGTAGGAATCCTAAGCTCTAGTCTTGTTTGCAGCAAGCCAATTTTATTTCAGAAGTACTTAGTAGTAAGGGCCTAGTTTAGTTCTCTAGATTACTCAAGTGGGTACCTAGTTTTCATTTCCACAACCCTGTGGTGTTCAAATCAAAGTAATATTTCAAGTCACAAGTCATTTGGAAAACATCTGACAACGGAACAGTATGGCCACTCCAACTGTCCATCACCGCGGACACGGCTATTCGAATAGTTTGACACTCTACAGAGGTGGTCCACTTTCACCACAAAATTTGATACATCCGTAAGGGTCAACCCTGAATCATCATACTTGGTATGCGGATAATCAATCCTAACCTTTCAATTACACACCCTAGTATAGGCACATCCCCTATGAGTTTGGCCTCCTAGCCATGGCCAACTACCATCACGGGAACTGCATAGGTGGACAGTCATATTCATGAGGCAGCCTCAGCTTCACCTCCTTCCGCAAGGGAACCCATCCTAAGACATATAAACTTCCAGTTAAGCCCTACCCAACTCAGGTATTGTGGTTGTATGGTAAAATTGGAACGGTATCACATCCAAACCCAACCATCAGTTTTTATCAAAGTCAAGGCACATGGCTCATTCAGTATCATCTTCAAGTCATTGTGTTTCATAACACATGTCAAAACATTTCAATAGAATGACTCATCATTCGAAGGTTTTCATAATCATTTTCTCCAAGTGTTCCCATCTAAAGTCATCAAGTTTAGTTTAGCACTAGCCACTATTAATGAGAGTATCACTATTGAGGGGTGCTAATTAAGTGCAACTACCCAAGACTAGTTATATGCTCTTGATGGTATTTGTGGGCCCCCCGGATTAATCCTCCGAGAATCCATGTTATGCATACAACCACGATCCCATGATCAGTTAGTCATGGCACATAACAGACAAGTATCAAAGTAAACATCCAATACATAACGAATACATGTCATACCTTAGTTGCCATTATGGCTACATCGATCAACATCAGCGGAACTTCATTAAGTGTAGAGCCCGAGCCATGCCTTAACCTCCAGGCAACTGACTGGGAGAACATCCTAAATCACATAGTCGTCCACTTCATCTTCTTCTCGATATCTAACAAAGTTAATAGCCAGGGACAATGCCAGTGAGTACTTTGAATGTACTCGCAAAGCACCTCAAGAAAATAATAATAACAGGAGGATATGCAATATGGCTGTGGTAGTAGGAGGGCTTTAAGAGAGGTTCTTTTCTTAAATAGTTTCTCTTGTAGATGTAGCATCTACATATCTTTGTTGAAAACTTTTGTAAACCATTTTGGAAACCTTTTGAAAAGTTTTGTAAACACTAGAATTGGGGTACCCATTTGTTCCCATCTTTAGGTCGTCCCACTACCAAACTCCTTTCTCATCCTTCCGACCATCCCATGGTCTAAACCTTTCTCCTTTACGACCATCCCATGGTCTAAACATTTCCAAAGCCATTTCTTTTCCAAAATCCTTTTTGAAAACAAAACCAGCACCGCTCTACAGCAACCTTCCCAACCGTCCATGACTGCGGACATGGCTATTCGAATAGATTTACACTCTACAGAGGTTGTACACTTTACCCACACCATCCGGGTAAACTACCCTGATCTACACCGATCGTGGGCTGAGTAACCGATCAGGACTCTCTGTATGCCAACTCGAATATAAGTGCCTACCCTATGAGTGTTACTCCCCTCAAAACCGGGACATCGGGTACCGAGGACCAACCGGAGCGCATTTTACACTTCACACAGTGGGCGCTTTCAATGAGGTGCTCATAGTAACGCCTGGCTGCCAGCAGACAGTTCGTTCCTTCTCCAGGTCGATGTCCCACATGGACCTTTAAGGGAGAAGGCCCAGCCTCCGGGGACGGCAAAGAACCGGGTGTGTTTTCGTAAAACCTTTTCCTCCATCTTTCCTTCAGCATTTTGTAAAACAAAACCTTTTTCTTTCTCCACATCTCTTGGGAGGTCCCACCTCACCAAGGTTTTATCATAAATCATTTGGTAAAACTTTTTCTGGGGTCTTCCCATCCTCTAGCTTTTCTTTGGCTAAAACAGGGTCTCCAAAAAGGGGTATGGTGTATTACACCATCTACCATACTAGCGACAAGTAGGTATCGTCAAGGGGGTTGTACTTAGTAGTACCAAAGTGTAATAGTTCGGAGGAGCCAAACCACTACCATATATACAACAACATATAGTAAACAATGCAGTTTTGATAAACAGTAGATAAAACATGCATAAGTAAAACAGTAGGACAAGGCTTATGAGCAAGAAGGTAGCTTGCCTGATGAGCAGCAATATGGCAATATGTCCCTGGACTTCTTCTTTAGATAACCAAGAATACCAATACCAATAATAATAAGATCTCTTCTTCTCAGCGTCAATACAAGCGCAACTATCGTCGTCATCGAGTATACATGCAAACACGCAAGACCATAATCAAAACAAGGCATACAAGTGGACATTCACACAGCAAGAAAGTGCACAAAACAATTATAATATTCAGTAGGTTTTGAGTGGTTGGGTTTAGAACCATTGCAAAACCCTATTTGCAGTGGTGGGATTTCCTTTATTCGGGAAATGGTCAAAACCACTAATGAAGGGGTTTGGGACCAAGGCCTGGGTAAGTATGGTATCAATGCGCAACCAGAATACCATCAGGTAGGTTTTGGCAAAACAAGACCAACACAAGCGGTTTCAAGATTTTATCACTTTTCTTTAATTTCTTATGAATTTTCTAGTGAAATAAACTCTAGTTTTAGGAGATAATTCACCCGAATAGTTATGGAGCTCCAAAAATTATTTCCTTGGTTGGTTAGGTAGGGTTTGCTGTACTTATTCACTGGGAGTTGGAATCATGTCAAAATATTTACCAGAATGCCCTCAGGAAATTCCCAAAGGCAGTTCTGGAGGGTTTTTGTCTTTATCAGAAGATTTAATCTACAGTAGATATTGATGTTATTCCAAGGTAACATTGTAGGGGTTTTGGAAACCTTTCTGTAGAAATTTGAATCAACCTTTTTGGAGTTGCATAAGTACTATGATGATTTATCTAGTGAAAACACTATGGACAGAAATGTTTAATTCATTAAAATTCATCAGAAGCCTAATAAATAGCGAGCTCATGGTTTAGATAGGTATTGGTGTACCACATCACTGGGAGTTATAAACAACCCCGTATATGTTTTAGGTTTACCTAGGGAATTTCCTAAAGGGTGAAATGGCTTGTTTTTGTTATTTTTACTATAGACAAACTACTGTTCACCTTGGCATGAGACCTATGCTGATTGATTGGTATAGAAATTACCTTCCAGGAGAAATTTGATTTATCCCAAATGGGTATGTACAACTCCCTGAGGAATTTATTTAGTGCAGAGGACAACTTTTAGTGGATTAATTGCCAATAATTAAAGAAAACTTTTTTGGCAAAAGTCCAATTCTCCATGTTGCACAAAACACTGTGGCACTTGGTAAAAATTAGATCTGGATCAAAAGTATTACATTCCATTTTTATTTGCATTTAAACCAATAGGTATCTTGCAGATCTAGAAATATAGGAAAAAGTAAAAGAAAAGAGGCTTTGTGGACTGGGATCTGGGGTTAATTAGGCCGGCCGGAGGGGTTTCGGCGCACGGCGCGTGAGGCTCGCGCGGGAGGGGGTTCAAACCTAGGGGAGCAGGGCCCAGCTATCGGGGACGGTGGCTGGCGAAGCGGTATGGGCCGCTGGTGGCCACTCGATCGAGTGGCGATGGACAGTTGTCTGTCGTTGTCTTACTAGAGCGAGGCGGCGGCGCCTAAAAACCCTAGGCAGAGCGGGGAAGTCTCGAGAGGCTTGCCGGGTGGTGGACAGGATCCGGGAATGCTCTAGGGAGATGCGGCGCTTGACGGTGAGAAGATCGAGGGCGGCAGGATGGCGCTGGCTTCCGGAGCACAGCTCGCCCAGTACGGCCCGAGGCGAGCTCGTCGGTGCTGGTCCGGGTCAGCAGCAGGGGTGGTCCTGCGCGGAAAAAGAAGCCGGGTTAGATAGAGGAGGAGGAGGGGATCTCAGCACGGTGACATGTAGCAAGGGAGGAGCAGAGGAGAGGGAGCTTAGCTCGTCTTCTTGTCAATGGCTGAGAGACGAGTTCCTCCTTTTCCTGGGCGAGGCAGAGCAGGGGAGAGGATGGGGAGCTCTGGGGTGGTAAGTGGGAGCGAGAGGAGTGGAATGCGGGGCAGAGGGAGGCGCGGGGTGGCCCCTGGCCTTTAAAACTGAGAGGGAGTAGTCCATGGTGGACTATGCTCAAGGAGAGGCTAGGGAGAAGAGGTGGCCAGGGATTGGGCATTATGGGTGGTGCTAGGGTCGTGCTGTGAGAGCTCTGGTTAGACAGGGGGACAGAGCGCAACAGCTGCAAGGTTCTGTCTATAAAACATAAGGAGATTATAATTGCTCTCCATAGTTTAGGGAAACAGAAGCTACTAAAATACTTGGTTTGCAAAGGCTTCTTGGCTCAGGTTTTGAAATACAAGAAAATTTGAGAATATGAAAATTAAGCCAAGACAGTTTTGGGAAGTAGCTTTTGTCAATTGGTGTTGAGGTAAGGAATATATCTTCTAATACACAATCATAATCATAAACATAGTCAAACAACAGGCAAACACTTTATCACTAAACAAGAAAAAAATTTTGTTCCCCCTAATTTTTGCATTCTGGGAAACTAATCAGGGTTGCTGAAATTGGGATGTTACAGACCTTTCCCCCTTAAAAGAATCTCGTCCCGAGATTCAGGAGAGTAGGGTTAGGAGATTTTGAGTCGAGTTGATAACAGGTGTCTTACGCATCCTATCTTACGGACTCTATCTTTCGAAGTGGCTACTCTATCGAGGAAGTTGCTTCAGTCTTCCGAGATGCACGGAGAGTTGAGTAGAGTCCAGCCTTGATTGCGAGGAATGATCTTATATTCCTTCGGGGCTCGATACCTCGAGGGCTTGGGCTAGGCATACCACCTCGATTCTAAACTTCACGGAGTACTCGTCGGAGGATAGAATCTACGGCCGAGAGTACCTCTCTCTAAGGATTCACAGCTCTTCCTTAGGGTCGTAGCGTATCCTAATTAACGATTTTAGGGTCGGGACTCCTGAGTTTTCTTCAGCGAAGGGTTACCCTATTTTTGTGGGAAAGACGCAGTCTTTCCCCCTTAGGATTAAACTGGGGTATATTGGAGAGTTGACATAGTCCTTCCTTAGGATTAAACTGGGGTTTTTGGGGATTGTCGTCCATCCTTCTTGTAGAGTAGGGATGAAAGATCACGGATGTCGCCTAGAGGGGGGTGAATAGGCGATTAAAACTTCTACGAGATGGGCTTAACAATGGCGGAATAAAACTAGCATTTTCTTTTGTTAAGCACAAAGCCTAGATATACTAAGGTTCACCTATGTGCACAAACAACTTATGCTAGGCAATGCAAGCAACAATATGATAGCAAGATAATTACTTCAAGCACGATGGCTATCACAATGTAAATTGCATAAGTAAAGAGCTCGGGTATAGAGATAACCGAGGCACGCGGGGACGACGATATTTTACCGAGTTCCTCCCAACAAGGGAGTACGTCTCGTTGGAGGGGTGGGCGGTACTAAGACCACCAATGCCACCAAGGCCTCACCCTATTCTCCCGAGCACCCACCACGCGAGCAAGCACCCGTTCCATTATGGGACACTTAAGGGTGGTCACCGAACCCGTACAAGATTGGGGATATCTCCACAACTTAATTGGAGGCTCCCAATAATCACCACCAAGGCCTCAATCTTGGGGGAGCTTCACAACTTAATTGAAGACCCCAAGAACATGCCACAAAGGCCACACAACCGTCTAGGGTTCCAAGAACCCAAGAGGGACTAGCAACAATGAGTATCACTAACCAAATCCTTCGGAGAGAACACACACCGATGCAATAAATGCAAAAGGCAAGAACACCACAAAGATGCCTCAAATCTTCACTCTCAAGTTCCAACAAGGCTACTAAAGCACTTGGGGGAACAAGAGAGGAAGAACACAAAAGGGGAACACAAAAAGCCCCAAAGATCTAGATCCCAAAGATTCACTCCACAAAGGGGTGATTTGATTTGGTCAACTTGTAGATCTAGATCCCCTCTATCTACCCCTCAAATATTGGCAAGAATCAATGGAGGGATGTGAAGAAATCAAGCACACAAGGATTAGAACAACAGGCAAAGCTTGACAAAAGATAGAGGAAGAAGTAAATAAAAAGGGAGAGAGAAGCCTATAAAAAGGGGCCAGATTTTCCTGCCGTTGGGGCCTTTCCTGGCTGGGCCGGTAGTACCGGAAAAGCCTGGTACTACCGCACCTGACCAGGGCAGGTCAACGCGGGTGAACCAACTAGGGGCGAGCGAGCTTGGCGTGGTGCGCGCAGGAGCCAGCGAGAGCGAGCGCGAGCGGCGGCTGTGCGAGCGAAGCGGAGCGATGCGGGGGCGCGCGTTGGGAGCTGGGCTGGCTGGGCGATGGCCCGCACGAGCGGCAGCGGTGCAGCTGGGCCTAGTGTGTCCAGGGAGGCAAGCAACACGAGCGGCGGCTGCAGTCTAGGAAAGAGCTAGTGCGGCAAGCTGGGAGCTGGGCTTGGCGACCTGGGCCTCGGCGTGGCCCGGTAGTACCGCGGGCTGTGCGGTAGTACCGCGTGGGCCCGGTACTACCGGCCAGCGCTACCGGGCCAGGCAGAGGCTGGGCCACGCGGTTCAGGGGTGGGTGGTACCGGGCCTGGTAGTACCGCCCGGCCCACACCAGACAATATACTCTTTTTCTTTTAAAATACAAAAAGGCAAATACCCCAAAAATAATAACTTGGGTTAGGGGACTCCGATTGACCCGAATCCAGTTGCGTTGGAAAGAGGACAACAAGAGCTACCCAAAAAAAGTGGAAATATTGGATATCACCAAGTGAGAGGGTATCAAGTAGTATAATGTGAGATACCTCACTCGGTGAGAATCCGGAAAACCACCAAGATCAAAATCGCAACAAGATATAAAAGGGAGATCCGATTTTGATGAACAAGAGCTTGTTATGAAGATTACCACAAGCTCTATATCCTCACATGGATAAGATAAATAAACAACCAAATACGATGATGCAAGTATGCAAAGGTTTGAGCTCTCTCCGAATGATATGATCGAGATACCCACTCGAGAACCTCTCTTGATAGTACGGCTATCTATCCTAAACCCGGTCAACACGAGACCGGCAAAAGGGAAAAACCTATCAAGAATACCTTTGCCTTGAGCATCCGTTGGCCTTGTCTTCATTGATCCATAAACACCGAGGATGGCAAGCACAAAACATGAGATCTTCTAGGGATGGCGCATATTGAGCTTCCACAACGCATCTTCTTCTTCATTTCATCGACCTTGGAGCCAACACATACTCCAAGCGATGCCAATGGACAAATCCTACAAGTACAACTTAATACACACATTAGTCCATAAATATTGTCATTAATTATCAAAAGAACACATGGGGGCCCACATGCTCTTTCAATCTCCCCCATTTTGGTAATTGATGACAATCCCTTTGAGAGGGTTTATATAATGAATTTAACGAATAAAATGGTAGCCCCAATATCAAATACTACACAAGTATGTGATATTGGTACCACCACAATATATAGAGCAAAGTCCCCCAAAATCTATGCAAGTGTGATGAACTTGAATTTCATTGCATATATTGCCAATCATTATCATTGGTGGAGTTTCCTCTATATATCACATGCTAAGCAACACAAAGATGCAAGAGCATGAAAGGCAAATGTTTAAGAACAAACTCAAAACAAGAGCCAAATTCCCTTAAACCCTCTAAAACTTCTCCCCCATTGGCATCGATTGCCGAAATGGGTGACAAGTTCTAGAAGACCAATATAGTGATAGTTCCTCCCAAGGTGTGCATTCGCACAAATCCAATGATGAATACTTGGGAGGAAGTAAAACTATATTGAGGACCCAAAGATTACCAAAGAAATAAAAAATAAGCATCAACACATGACGCAAGAAACCATAAGATCCAAAAGAATCAAATGGAAACAACAAATGATACCAAATGAACAAAATAAGATGTTATGATAAGATCAAAAGTGTGTTTTAAATAAAAATAGAGAAGCTCCCCAAGATTTGTGCACAAATAAAATAGCTTCATTTGAATACATCATGCACAAATATGGAATCCTCGCTCCCCCATAAGCATTTAAAACACAATTAAACAGAAACAAGAGAAATGAGCATTATTAAATGAATTAGAGGAGCTCCCCAAAGATTATGCACCAATTATAATAATTATATTTGGGAACAAAGTGCATGATCATGGAATCCTAACTCATCCATATTCATTTAACAATACAAGGCATGAGAGAATAAATATGAGTGCCCGAATATGCAAACAAAAGTAACAAGCACTCATAGGCAAATAAATTTGGAAGCCACCGACGAATCAAAAAGAAATAAAAGGTGGTATCCACAAAATAAAAAACTCAACTAAAATTAAGTGTATAAGTTTCTAAGTGGAATGCATCACAAAGACATATGTCCACAAAGAAACATGCACGCATAAAGAAGATACACAATAAAGCACATGAAATCCAAAATGAAGTCATAATATATACCAATAAGATCTTTTTCTTGTAAGCAAGGCCAAAGGCACAACTTTATCTTATTATTCAATAATGAGCTTCAAACACCAACATACTACATATATTACAACAATCACCAAGGGAAAAGGCGATGGTTGGAATATATGGAGAAAGGCAACAAGTATCACAAAGGAAAAATCAACTAGCAAAATATCACTATTGCTCATGTGAGAAGTTGAGGAAAGGATAGGCAATAAAATTGCTAGATTGACATATTTGGGATTGGTGGATCATATGCATGATTTTGTATAGTCCTAATAATATGTACTCATCTCAACTTACACACATTTGCAATAGGGAGTACACTTAAATCCAAGGCTAGAACCACAACAAATGTAAATACAAAAGATCATGCTAGTAGGCAACCCACAAATGGTTGGAATCAAGATATATGAGCATGATAAGGGGATACATGTTACCGATATATAATTGGTAGGATGTAGAGGATATGAATTTGTAGATCATCCTATAGCTTGACTCCAATTTCCATGAAAGAACCATTTCTCCAACATTGAGAGACAAGCATCCAATATATCCAATGTAACTAAAACACATTTAAGTACAAAATGGTCCCCAAACATATTGGGTCCAAAGTAGTTAGTGCAACTACAAAACATAGGAGGGACTCCACATAAACATGTGCATATTGATATGAAATTGAATTTCATGCACATCTTAGCCAATTAGGATTTGGTGGAGTTCCCCTATATATTGGATCTAAGAAAGCAAGCATGCCATGAAATAAACATGTCATGAATATGCATGCACAAGGCTTTCAAGAACCAACAAGGAGATAAAATTTGAACAAAAACACCAAGTAAACCGAGATGGCACACACAAGAGTGTGACATGACAAACGGTGTCCAAATTGTATCGAAGAACCAACTCAACACATGAATGATCACAAATCCAACAAATGAACTAGACAAAAGACAAAGAGCAAAAGATAGATAAAAGCACACATGCTCGAGGATTTATCTCATTCTAAAAGTTCAAAACATGAAACAAGGAATGAGACAAAACCAACTCCCAAAAGAGCAAGGTTCTAACACATAAACCAAACTCTCATACTTTTCATGATGGCACAAAATACCAAAACAAAAAGATAGAATTTCCAAGAATTGAAAACATGATATGGATCAAAGAAAGAAGCATAAATAGGTGTGTTCTAAATAATATAGGAGAGCTCACCCATAAGTAGTACATTATTTAGGATTTTTGCTTTTGAATGCAAAATGCACACAAATGAGATCATGACTACTACTTATGTTAAATAAAACTCTAGTGGATACCAATAACCTAAGAAGATCCATAAGAGGCAAGGAAATCTTGGGAGAAACACAAACATTTTCTTGGCCAAAGATAGGAAAAAATAACCAAGGCCAAAGTGAATATGATCACAAAGGATTCTACCATATATAGAGTACCAATTGTCCAAGGACAAGAAGTAATGAGAATAATCTTCCCAAGGTAGTTTACACGGAAATCCAAGATCATACACACAAAGAAGCATATAACAAAATATAAGAATTAAACTTGATGCTTCAAAAGAGATTCTTGGTAGCTTCCAATAGTTACACAACCACTAGTGATTGGAGTGAATTGAAGCTAATAGTTTCCATGAGGATACAAGGATCCGAATATGAAGAAACACATACCAAGAGAACCTCACACAAACAAGATCCAAAGGATGGGAAACAAAGGCATTGAACTTGTTTGAGCAAATGTGTCACATAGGAGCTAGATAATTATCAATATCAATTCTAGGTGACACAACCTCGAATTTTCACATTTTCTAGGCTTGTAATATGCACTAAGCATATGACTCCCCCATAATGTGATAAAAAATAAAACTCAACAAGAGGCAGCAAAATCCAAAAAAGAGATAATTAATGGACATTATAGAACTTAAGTTTCTCATGAGAATCATACCACATAGATACTAGAAAATATTGCTAAATCAATACTAGGTGGTATTCCTCATGTACACACATTTTTAGGATTGTGAAATGCCCATACATAACACTCTCCCAAAATGGGATAGTCCATTAATCTCTCACAAGAGCTAAATAAGATACCAAGTAAAATTCAATAATAGCTCCAACACAAGAAAAACTCATACATGGTGTGCAAACCAATAAACACAAATATACTTGATAACTCAAGATAGGAACATGGTAAGCACAACATATACAACAAACATGCAAGGTACAAAACCAACACATGCACAAGGGGCGAGTAACTTTCAATGTAATGAGTTAAGCATATGTGACCGCAAGGAGGAACATTGGAAATATAATAGCGGCAATAGAATCCACATGACTTGGCTTGACAATTAAAATAGATGAAGATCCCTCAATTCTTCATGATGAAGCCAAGTCTCCATTGTCCTCCCTAAAATCACCTATTGATCAAGTTTTGGATTGTTGGTCCCCAACCAAGTTGGGTCCTAAGAGGTTAGTAACAATAGGCTTGGCAACCCAAATGGTCCTTTTCTTGACACCACTTTGAGCACCAACAAATTTGGCAAACACATTGCCAACCTCATCCTTACGAAGAGAATAATCATCATAAATTAAGATAGGGTTGGATGAGGAGATACCCATGGTGCATGAGGAAGAAATCTGCCCCTTCTCGCGACAAATGTAGCAAGTTCTTCTCTTGCTATCTTTATTATTGGGAGATGCCACCCCTTGAGGAAGAGCTTGAGTCTTGGGAAGAGGCCCTCTTCTAGCTTGAGGTGGAGTTTGAGGCCGCTTCCCTTGTTGCTTCTTCTTCAATGGGCAACATCTCACATGATTTCCTTCTTCCTTGCACTTGAAGCACACAATGTTGGCCGGATTCTTCACTTGACCTTGGCCATTCTTATTTTTGCCCTTGTGCTTCAACTTGATGGTGGGCTTGTTCTTGATGTTGGAGTTGTATCCAAGCCCACTCTTGTCATTTGGGGATCTTCGCACACCCAAGATGTTCTTGAGAGTGGTCTTCCCTTCATGACACTTTTTCAAGTCATTCTTCAAAGAAGTGACTTGAGCCTTGAGCTTCTTGTTTTCCTCTACATGGTTAGTATCAACAATAATACTAGAGGAAGTAGATGCTATGTTGTTAGAGAAACAAGGCAAAGGATGCAATTCATCACAAGATATAGCATGGTTATGAGATGATGAATTATAAGGACTAGCACATGGAAATATGACACTAGGAGTGGATGTAGTGCTAATGTCCACATGAGGCACACTAGATGTTACCTTTGACACAATGTCCTCATGAGCCAACTTTGGCCTACCACGGGAAACTAGAAGATCCTCATGCGAGCTTGAGAGCTTAGCATGACTCTCTTCCAATTTCCCATAGTTGCTAGTTAGCAAAGCAAGTTGAGTATGTAGCTCAACATTATCCTTCACAATAGATGCTTCACAAGAGATAGAGTGAGTAGCACAAGCATCATCAATAGTAGTAAGAGGTGAGGGCAACTTCAAAAGCTCTTTAGAGTATGAAGCTTTAAGTTGCTCATGTGACTCGGTGAGTTTGATGAGCTCCCCCTTGATGACCCTAGAGACATTGTTGAGGTGCTCAAAATCCTCAAGGAGTTTGGCATAAGCAACTTCAAGTTCATCATTTTTAGTTTTGAGAGCACTTGCCACCAAAAGTTCTTTATCATGGTTTCCTTTACTCTAGACAATTGTAGAGTAAAAGTCTCCTCAAGAGATTCTTTGGTGGTTTGTGCTTCCTCAAGGGAGCTCTCTAGATAAGCTATCTCATTAGCATACTCACGCTCATGTTCATAATTTTTAGAAATTATATTTTCTTGCTCCTCAATGAGTTTCTTGCTTTCAATAGCACAAGTCAATATTTCAACAAATTTGGAGGAAGCAAGCTTATTTTTAAGGAGAGAGGAATAGACAATCTCTCCCATCTCTTGAATAGAGGAAATATCATAATCAACTACATTATCATTTTCAATCTCATCATCATCAAAAATGGGATCCAAAGAGGTTACCTTTGTTCCCTTAGGCATAAGGCATAAGTGAAAACCGGAAGAAGGTGATGACGAGAATGCATTTGTAGCTCTATTCAAGACCTTGTCTTGGCCCATATAATCTTCGATTTCCTCTACATGGTTAGCAACACAAGCAATAGAGGAGATAGAAGTATTTTTATCATGGCAACAAGACAACACAAGCATATCATCATTTGAATTATTCAAGACATTTCTACATGATATGCAAGGACTACCAACACTAGCATATGAGGAGTTTTGAGTGCTACAAGTGTTAGAGTCCAAAGATAGATCATTGCAACTAGATAGAGATGAAAGATTACAAATAGTAAGCACACTATCCATATTGCAATTTCTATCACCACTCACCATATCATTACCTTGTGAAAAACCACATGTAGGTGAAGTGGTAGAAGATGAGAGCTCATCATGGCCGGAGGTGGAGGGAACACAATCATCCTCAATAATGTTGGACACACTATATTTATCTTGAAGCTTTGTCCATATCTCATGAGCACTCCGATAAGGCTTGATTGAATATTTAACTACATTGCTCACATCAAGTAGAAGCATTTTAGTAGCTTGAGCATCTATATAAGAGTTCATCTTCTCCTCTAACGATTCGTTTTGGGGATCCATAGGAGAAGAGAAACCCATATATAGAATCCCCTCAATAGATGGGTGAATGTCCTGAAAGTAATCTAGCATGCGAGATTTCCACAAATCAAAATTATTTGTGCCATCGAATATATAGAAGGAATCGTGCACTACTCCACTAGAAGACATCTTTACTCTCAAGGCGGTGAAGCCTAAAAGCGAGAGACCTTGCTCTGGTACCAATTGAAAGATCACGGATGTCGCCTAGAGGGGGGGTGAATAGGCGATTAAAAATTCTATGAGATGGGCTTAACAATGGCGGAATAAAACTAGCGTTTTATTTTGTTAAGCACAAAGCCTAGATATACTAAGGTTCACCTGTGTGCACCAACAACTTATGCTAGGCAATACAAGCAACAATATTATAGCAAGATAATTACTTCAAGCACGATGGCTATCACAATGTAAATTGCATAAGTAAAGAGCTCGGTATAGAGATAATCGAGGCACGCAGGGACGACAATATTTTACCGAGTTCCTCCCAACAAGGGAGTACGTCTCGTTGGAGGGGTGGGCGGTACTAAGACCACCAATGCCACCAAGGCCTCACCCTATTCTCCCGAGCACCCACCACGCGAGCAAGCACCCGTTCCATTATGGGACACTTAAGGGTGGTCACCGAACCCGTACAAGATTGGGGATATCTCCACAACTTAATTGGAGGCTCCCAATAATCACCACCAAGGCCTCAATCTTGGGGGAGCTTCACAACTTAATTGAAGACCCCAAGAACATGCCACAAAGTCCACACAACCGTTTAGGGTTCCAGGAACCCAAGAGGGACTAGCAACAATGAATATCACCAACCAAATCCTCCAAAGAGAACACGCACCGATGCACCAAATGCAAAAGGCAAGAACACCACAAAGATGCATCAAATCTTCACTCTCAAGTTCGAACAAGGCTATTAAAGCACTTGGGGGAACAAGAGAGGAAGAACACAAAAGGGGAACACAAAAAGGCCCAAAGATCTAGATCCCAAATATTCACTCCACAAAGGGGTGATTTGATTTGGTCAACTTGTAGATCTAGATCCCCTCTATCTACCCCTCAAATATTGGCAAGAATCAATGGAGGGATGTGAAGAAATCAAGCACACAAGGATTAGAACAACAGGCAAAGCTTGACAAAAGATAGAGGAGAAGTAAATAAAAAGGGAGAGAGAAGCCTATAAAAAGGGGCCAGATTTTCCTGCCGTTGGGGCCTTTCCTGGCTGGGCCGGAAAAGCCCGGTACTACCGCACCTGACTAGGGCAGGTCAACGAGGGTGAACCAACCAGGGGCAAGCGAGCTTGGCGTGGTGCACGCAGGAGCTAGCGAGAGCGAGCGTGAGCGGCAGCTGTGCGGGTGAAGTGGAGCGATGCAGGGGCACGCGTTGGGAGCTGGGCTGGCTGGGCGACGGCCCGCACGAGCGGCAGCGGCGCAGCTGGGCCTAGCGCGTCCAGGGAGGCAAGCAACATGGGCAGCGGCTGCAGGCTGGGAAAGGGCTAGTGCGGCAAGCTGGGAGCTAGGCTTGGCGACCTGGGCCTGGGCGTGGCCCGGTAGTACCGCGGGTTGTGCGGTAGTACCACGTGGGCCCGGTAGTACCACGGGTTGTGCGGTAGTACCGCGTGGGCCCGGTACTACCGGCCAGCGCTACCGGGCCAGGCAGAGGCTGGGCCGCGTGGTTCAGGAGTGGGTGGTACCGGGACCGATAGTACCGCCCGGCCCACACCAGACAATATACTCTTTTTCTTTTAAAATACAAAAAGGCAAATACCCCAAAAATCATAACTTGGGCTAGGAGACTCCGATTGACCCGAATCCAATTGCATTGGAAAGAGGACAACAAGAGCTACCCAAAAAAGAGTGGAAATATTGGATATCACCAAGTGAGAGGGTATCAAGTAGTATAATGTGAGATACCTCACTCGGTGAGAATCCGGAAAACCACCAAGATCAAAATCGCAACAAGATATAAAAGGGAGATCCGATTTTGATGAACAAGAGCTTGTTATGAAGATTACCACAAGCTCTATATCCTCACATGGATAAGAAAAATAAACAACCAAATACGATGATGCAAGTATGCAAAGGTTTGAGCTCTCTCCGAACGATATGATGGAGATACCCACTCGAGAGCCTCTCTTGATAGTACGGCTATCTATCCTAAACCCGGTCAACACGAGACCGGCAAAAGGGAAAAACCTATCAAGAATACCTTTGCCTTGAGCATCCGTTGGCCTTGTCTTCATCGATCCATAAACACCGAGGATGGCAAGCACCAAACATGAGATCTTCTAGGGATGGCGCATATTGAGCTTCCACAACACATCTTCTTCTTCATTTCATCGACCTTGGAGCCAACACATACTCCAAGCGATGCCAATGGACAAATCCTACAAGTAAAACTTAATACACACATTAGTCCATAAAGATTGTCATTAATTACCAAAACCACACATGGGGGCCCACATGCTCTTTCAAGGGACCTTCGGAAGTCTTCCAGGAATTATGACTTATTGGGCTTGTATACTACTATTATTCGTACTTATCCTGTTGAGGCCATCGGAGACTTACGTCCTCTAAGCGATTGGAACCGAGGGGTTGGCGATGTTGTGGTCCTTCCGGTAGGTCTATAGCTGAAATAGCAGGGGGACTTCATAGGATCTTTAGTTAGTTTCTCTTTTGATATCTCATGGGTTGTTGTTTGGTGAGAGGGCGTCAAATCTGGCGGTCGTTCCTAGTATCCTCGGGTAGATAGTCTTCTAAAGATTGAGTGGAAAGACATAGTCTTTCCACCTTAGAGCTTCACTAAGGTGCTGTAGGAGTGGTGGGGATCTTCGGTCTTGGAGTGCTGCCCTGAGGTTAGCGGAGGGATGTATCTTCCCTGAATTCTTGAGCTGAGGTCTTCGGGTGACGCCTTATTTCAAAAACCTTGGCGTGGGTGGTTTTCCTGATGAAGCCTTATGGAGTTAGCTCAAGGCAAGCTAGTGGTTTATGACTCTCCTGGCTAGTCCTTAGTCAGGGTCGATGTAGTCAGCGTCAGAGAAGAGGTCTTCACTTGAATCTCTTGCGTTGCTTCTGCTTGAGGGTAGAGTGGACTCGTTGTCTTCATGCATCCTTGTTATCTACCTTCAGGGGTAGTTCTGACCTTCTAGGGAGGATCATTCCGTTAGTTTGGGTAGGGTCGACTAGATTAGTTAGTCTCCTGAGGCGGTCAGAAGCTCTAATACACTAAAAGTTAGTGTGGTTAGGTCTTCACTTCTTGTCTTGGTTTACTTACCGGGTGGTTTCTTGTGGATAATAAGGATCCTTCGGGGATTGACTTTCGGCTTCAACGGGATTTCTTGCTGTAATAAACCAATAATAACAGAGTTTTATGTGATCGACGAGTCTTGAGAGGTGAGTCGGACGGGGTATGCCATCCTGCTGAGGTGAAATCTTCGAGTTGTTCTATCTGGACGATGTCGAACTCCTAGTTCTTTCGATGATTTTCCTCTCATATACTCTTGAGGTTAGCCTGGGTCTCATTACCGACAGCTAACACAGGGGTTTCCTGAGTAACTAAGTGGGTTATCGCACCTCGAGTCACATTTTTAAGGAGGTCAAAGCAAACCGGAACATACAAACAAGGCAAACAGAGCGAGGGGATCACAACGTACCCGGCAAACAACACTCATCAAGCGACACAGGATGCACTTAGGCAACGAAACATGGTCAACGCTAGGGACCAAGGAGTTAACTACTTGCGATGTAGGGGAATCCTATTCTTAGGACTATTGACCCTAGATATCGTCTTTCTTCAGATCGGAGTCACTATCTTGAAGATGAAGCCTTCGTCGTATGTTGGACGCTTCTTTATAGTGTAACACCCGATGTCTTCTGATTTTGAGGATTCCGATGGTAGAGGGATATAGTAGTCTCCTTGTGTTTGCTGGTAGTTGCTTGTCTTCATCTTGTTCTCATTGTCTTCACCGGGTTCTAGATCCTAGTTATTTAAAATCCGTAGGTTTGAAGTTGGACGAGAGTTGGAGTAAACCATTTTCGAAAGCATTTACTTATAGTAGGAGAAGAAGTAGAACTTTTTGAAACTCATTGAGAAACTAGTTTTCGAAAGCCGGGGTTTTCAAAATAAGGTTCATGTCTAACGACCATGCTAACTAAGGTTCTCCTACAGTCGGGATGGCTCTGATACCAAGTCTGTGGGGCCCCTGGATTAATCCTCCGAGAATCCATGTTATGCATACAACCACGATCCCATGATCAGTTAGTCGTGGCACATAACAGACAAGTATCAAAGTAAACATCCAATACATAACGAATACATGTCATACCTTAGTTGCCATTATGGCTACATCGATCAACATCAGCGGAACTTCATTAAGTGTAGAGCCCAAGCCATGCCTTAACCTACATGCAACTGACTGGGAGAACGTCCTAGCTCGCATAGTCGTCCACTTCATCTTCTTCTCGATATCTAACCAAGTTAATAGCCAGGGACAATGCCAGTGAGTACTTTGAATGTACTCGCAAACCACCTCAAGAAAATAATAATAACAGGAGGATATGCAATATGGCTGTGGTAGTAGGAGGGCTTCAAGAGAGGTTCTTTTCTTAAATAGTTTCTCTTGTAGATGTAGCATCTACATATCTTTGTTGAAAACTTTTGTAAACCATTTTGGAAACCTTTTGAAAAAATTTGTAAACACTAGAATTAGGGTACCCATTTGTTCTCGTCTTTAAGTCGTCCCGCGACCAAACTCCTTTCTCATCCTTCCGACCATCCCATGGTCTAACCTTTCTCCTTTACGACCATCCCATGGTCTAAACATTTCCAAAGCCATTTCTTTTCCGAAATCCTTTTTGAAAACAAAACCAGCACTGCTCTACAGCAACCTTCCCAACCGTCCATGACCGCGGACACGGCTATTCGAACAGATTTACACTCTGCAGAGGTTGTACACTTTACCCACACCATCCGGGTACACTACCCTGATCTAAACCGATCGTGGGTCGAGTAACCGATCAAGACTCTCCGGATGCCAACTCGAATATAAGTGCCTACCCTATAAGTGTTACTCCCCTCAAAACCGAGACGTCGGGTACCGAGGACCAACCGGAGCACATTTTACAATTCACACAGTGGGCGCTTTCAATGAGGGGCTCATAGTAACGCCTGGCTGCCAGCAGACAGTTCGTTCCTTCTCCAGGTCGATGTCCCACATGGACCTTTAAGGGAGAAGGCCCAGCTTCCGGGGACTGCAAAGAACCGGGTGCGTTTTCGTAAAACTTTTTCCTCCATCTTTCCTTCAGCATTTTGTAAAACAAAACCTTTTTATTTCTCCACATCTCTTGGGAGGTCCCACCTCACCAAGGTTTTATCATAAATCATTTGGTAAAACTTTTTCTGGGGTCTTCCCATCCTCTAGCTTTTCTTTGGCTAAAGCAGGGTCTCCAAAAAGGGGTATGGTGTATTACACCATCTACCATACTAGGGACAAGTAGGTATCGTCAAGGGGGTTGTACTTAGTAGTACCAAAGTGTAATAGTTCGGAGGAGCCAAACCACTACCATATATACAACAACATATAGTAAACAATGCAGTTTTGATAAACAGTAGATAAAACATGCATAAGTAAAACAGTAGGACAAGGCTTATGAGCAAGAAGGTGGCTTGCCTGATGATCAGAAATATGGCAATATGTCCCTAGACTTCTTCTGTAGATAACTAAGAATACCAATACCAATAATAATAAGATCTCTTCTTCTCGGCGTCAATACAAGCGCAACTATCGTCGTCATTGAGTATACATGCAAACAAGCAAGACCACAATCAACACAAGGCATACAAGTGGACATTCACACAACAAGAAAGTGGACAATACAATCATAATATTTAGTAGGTTTTGAGTGGTTGGGTTTATAACCATTGCAAAAACCCTATTTGTAGTGGTGGGATTTCCTTTATTCGGGAAATGGTCAAAACCACTAATGAAGGGGTTTGGGACCAAGGCCTGGGTAAGTATGGTATCAATGTTTAACCAGAATACCATCAGGTAGGTTTTGACAAAACAAGACCAACAGAAGTGGTTTCAAGATTTTATCACTTTTCTTTAATTTCTTATGAATTTTCTAGTGAAATAAACTCTAGTTTTAGGAGATAATTCACCAGAATAGTTATGGAGCTCCAAATATTATTTCCTTGGATGGTTAGGTAGGGTTTGTCATACTTATTCACTGAGAGTTGGAATCATGTCAAAATATTTACCAGAATGCCCGCAGGAAATTCCCAAATGCAGTTCTGGAGGGTTTTTGTCTTTTTCACCAGATTTAATCTACAGTAGATATTGATGTGGTTCCATAGTAACATGGTAGGTGTTTTGAAAACCTTTCTGTAGAAATTGGAATCAACCTTTTTGGAGTTGTAGAGCTACTGTGATGATTTATCTAGTGAAAACACGATGGACGAAAATGTTTAATTCATTAAAATTCATCAGAAGACTAATAAATAGTGAGATCCTAGGTTTAGATAGGTAGTGGTGTACCACATCACTGGGAGTTAGAAAGAACCCCATATATTTTGTAGGTTTACCTAGGGAATTTCCTAAAGGGTGAAATGTCTTGTTTTTGTTATTTTTACTATAGACAAACTACTATTCACCTTGGCATTAGACCTATGCTGATTGATTCGTATAGCAGTTACCTTCCAAGAGAACTTCGATTTATCACAAATGGGTATGTACAACTCCCTGAGGAATTTATTTAGTGTAGAGGACAACTTTTAGTGAATTAATTGCCAATAATTAAAGAAAACTATTTATGGCAAGAGACCAATTCTGCATGTTGCACAAAACACTGTGGTACTGAAGGGAATATGTCCGAGAGGCAATAATAAAGTGTTTATTATCTTATTCCTCGTTTGTGATAAATGTTTATTTTGCATGTTATAATTGTATTAATTTGGAAACGTTAATACATGTGTGTTTAATAAACAAAAGAAAAGTTCCTAGTTATGCCTCTCTTATAAACTAGCTTGTTGATTAACAAGATGATCAAGGTTTCCTGATCATGGACATTGGATGTCGTTAATAACCAGGTCACAACATTGGTAGAATGATGTGATGAATATTCATCTGAAGTATAGCATTACGATCAGAGTCATTATTTTTATATTGCTATAACATCATACGAAGTAATCTTAGTCCTTATACCATGAGATCATGTTAATTGTTAACACCGGAAGAGTATCTTGATAACATCAAACGTCATACCGTAACAGGGTGACTATAAAGGTGGGTTCAGTGCTACAAAGGTGTTATGTTGAGGCTCATAGATCAAGAGTGGGATTTGTCCATCCCGATGACGGATAGATATACTCTGGCCCTCTCGTTGATATCACATTAAGATAGCTTGCAAGAAAGTGATGTGATCACTAGAATGTTATATCACGGGAACGAGAAAAGAGTGTATGTTGGTAACAAGATCAAACTAGGTATTTGGATGCAAATGATCGAATCTCGGACATGTAATATATCACGAGACAAAGGGATTTAGTTACAACGTTAAAGGTTCACACGATAACAAGCGTCATCGTTGAGTATGTGGGAGTCGGTACGGATCTCCAGGTCCCGCTACTGATTATTGATCGGAGAGGGGTCTCGATCATGTCTGCATTATTCGTGAACCGTAGGGTGACACACTTAAAGGATACCGACACCATTTAGGAGCAAATATGTTTCAGATAAAGATTAAGAAAGCGCTTGAATTATTTCAATAGACACCAAAACTGTTTCGGTGAAATAGCTGAAATTAGTTCTGCATGTAATATTGAAATGTTGCAGGGGGTTTTATGTGAATGTTTGTTAATTAAAGTAATTAACAAAATTCTGAATAAAATTAATAAAAGAGTTTTATTAAATGAGAGAGCATTAAATTTGGAGAAATTTAATGCATTTAAAGTGGAGACTTTAAAAGAGAATGTGAAGGGGCATTTTAATGTGGAGGGGGTTACCACCACATGAATGGGCGAGGTGAAGGGACACCCTCCCCTCCTCCTATAAAAGGCCCCCCTCTCACTCCTTCTTCCTTACACCTCCTCGTGAAGGATCTCTCTCCCCCTCTAGTATTATTCCCCCATGGTCTCGGATTAGCGAGATACATGTTCCCAGTGGCTTTATCTGGAAAGGAGTTGCTGCTTCCACTGCTTTGCTGGAGCGAGGGACAGAGGTTGTCAGGGTACCGGACGTGTGTGCGATCACGGATGCACCGCTGCTTTGCGGTGCTGGACTTGGTGGTGCTGGACTTGCTGGAGCTGGATCTGATGGACGTGTTGGAGCCGGACCTGCTGGACTTCATCACGATCTTGAGATCGGCAAGCGTACGTCTACATCATCCACGAGTTCCTACTCGTTAACAAAACTCGTTGTCTTCGAGGGTAAGTTCTCCATGGATGTATATCCACCCGTTGCTCTGTATCTAGTAGATAGATCTTGGCGTATAGTTCTCATCGTAGGAAAAAATTTGTTTTCTATGTTGCGAACCCCAACAGTGATATCAGAGCCAGGTTTATGCGTAGGTGCTTTGCACGGGTAGTACACATATGTTTATATGTGGGCGATGATAATCATGTTATTACATCTTCCATGTATTTTGGATATTGGTGGAATAATGGGATGAAGCGGCCCGGACCAACCTTACATGTCATCGTACATGAGACCGGTTCCACGACTGACATGCAACTAGTTTTGCATAAGTGGCTGGCGGGTGTCAATCTCTCCTACTATAGTCAATATCTGATTTACAACGAGTTGCTAATAACTTGGTTATCCTCGTTGTGGTTCCATGTTCGTAGGTAAAAACAGTTTTATCTCCGAAATCCCTAAGCCACGTAAAACTTGTAATGGATAAAGTAGAGGCGTCTAGTTTAGATCATTGCTGGGGTAGTGTCATGATATGGTAATGTTGTAAGTAGATGTATGATAGATACTCTCACAACACACCTAACATGTAAGTTCCATAGACCTTGGCCTTACACACAAAGGAATGATAGAGATCATACCATGATGCATATGATAGAGATCAAATGCATGGACCATATCATCTCACTTTACACATTAGATGTTTGCATCTTATATTGCTAGTTTGGCATTTTAGTAGCATTTTAAGATGATCCCTCATTTAGATATCAAGAAAAAAATTTGGTCTTCCTTAAGTATGCACCGTTCTATGGATCGTGTTTCGAGACATCACGTGACGATCGGGTGTACTCGACTCTACGCTTTCATACAACGGGTGTAAGACAGTTTTACACAGGCGAGTACTAAGGTTCTTACTTGGCGAGCCTAGCATGTACAGACATGGCCTCGGAACACGGACCGAAAGGTTAAGCATGAGTCATATAGTTGATATGATGCCCGTATTGATGCTCGCCTTTGAAGCTACACCGACTCACGTGATGATCGGACTTGGTGTAGTGGATTTGGTTCATGTAATCACCAAAAAGGCACGAGGGATGTCGTTTTCGAGTGGGAGTTCATTTCTAATTTGGATTAGTCGAACTCAATTTTTCATAAACTAAATCGAACTGAATTTGCATAATTTGTTGTAGTCATTGGCATATGTTTACTACCTTACGCTTAGTTTTAATTGAGATAATAGAACTATATAATTCTGGATATTTACTTTACGAACTGGTATCGTATTGTTTTGAATGTCAATTTAAAGTTTAGAAGTCCTATTGCAAACTTTTAGCAAACTCTATTTACTCCATGAAGTTTAATAAGAAGTATTAAATCAAGAGTAAGAATTCCAATGTTAGTATCTAAAGTATCATGTTTACCTCCATGATTATTGATATTCAAAAGTTATTTTAATATCAGGATTATATAGGAGCTGAAAATTATTTCAGAAACCATCATGTGTGAAAGATATTGTGATATCTAAAAAAATGTTTTTGGTTGCATTATGATAGAGTATAATTTAGCAAAATAGATGTTCTCATATAGTATGAGAATTTGTGAAGGATGGAGATGCTAACATCCGGATCTCCCAAAAAGGTTTTGGGAACTAACATTATACTCGCGATTCTTCCTTACAGGCTATAGTAGCTTGATCATGAAAGTTTTCATGATAAGGATGAATAGAAGATGTAAGTAAAATGTTTACTACACCAATAGATTACTAAAGAATTGATTTTTGAAAGAACACCAAACATTTGATGATGGTGATCCACTTCAAAGTGCAAGTTCAAAGGTATTAGTATTTGACTATATACACTTTGTACTATGTGTCTTGTGAATGACACCACTATTGATGTTGATAGATTCTTTTAAAAGAAAAGGAATTATTGAAAAAGAATCTATAAAATATTTGGCAGAAAAGAAAAGGTTGGAGATGTCCAACTTAGGTATATAGAAGATATACATGTTATGGTTGTATTCCTTGCTTGTTAAACAATGTGGTTCTGAGGTATTGGATACCAGTATTGGATACCGAATTGGTTGGTATGAAGTGTCATACAGGACAACGCAATTCATGAACTGCAATGGCCTAAGTAACTAGCAAGAGAATAAGTGATGATGTTCATCGAAAACAAATAAAGTGTTATTGTGTTTTTCATTGTTGTCAAACCTAGCCTTCAAAATTTGTTTTAATAATTGTTATTTTGTTCTGGTATTTCGAGAACAATGGTTGTTCAAATAATTACCATATTCCATAAAGGATGGATGAACTTTTACAAGTCTAGTGGGAGAAATTACATCCATAAACACTATTGCTAAAATGTCACAAGACAAATGATTGAAAGATCACTTCTAAAGTGGCATCGCTGTTTAAATTATATTGGAAAGAAAACATGAAGAAATTCCATGTTGATGGATTTTTAGAGTCTTTGATTTTGATCAATTGACGCTTGTGAGACTTTCCTCGAGATAATTGAAACTCCATCCATATGCCAAAGAGGAACGGATGACTAACTTATTGGATATTATACATATTGATGTATATAGTCCATTATATGTAGCCATATGCGATGGATCTTTTTGCTTTATATGCTTTCTCTAGAAATTTGAGTGAATATATCTATATATTTACTTAATAAGGAAGAAGTATGAAAATGTTCAAAGACTTTCAAGATGAAGTGAAAAATCATTATAACAAGAAAATAAAAAAGTTTATGATTTGATCATAAAGGAAGATATTTAAGTTACATGTTTAGCAAAACACTTAAGATTTGAGGAATTGTTCCATGATTTGTGTTTTCCGGTAAACCATAGGAGTATGGCATATTTGAGAGATGAAATCAAACCATGTTTAACATGGTAAGATCAAGGGTGTCATTTATAAAACTGCCATTATGTTTTAAGGATTGAAGCTTTAGAGACTACCTCTTTTACACTGAAAAGAGCACCATCGTGATCCGTTGAAATGACACCATATAAGTTATGGTTTGGGATAAAACCCGAATTGTCTTTTCTTAAATTTTGGTATGCTATGCATAAGTAAAATGTTTACAACCAAAGTCGGATACGCACGTCTTTGTAGGTTATCCCAAAGAATTTGTTGGGAATTTCTCCATAACACCGAGGACAAAAGAGTTTGTTACTTGGAACGTCAAGTTTCTTGAGAAGGAATTTTTCGTGAAAAGTTAAGTGGGAGGACAGTAGAACTTTGACAAGGTTGTTGAACCTTAGCTATATGTGCAAAGTAGCGCAGTGCCAGAAAGTGTCCCGGTGGCGGCCACAATGCTCATGGCTCCCGTGATTACAAAGGGTGTGATCTTGGAGATTAGAGTTCCTATTGAACCGTGTGGGTCTGTAAGAATCAAATAGTGTGATTTGATAAGCAAGTCGTTATTGTTTTGACCATGATGAACCGACTAAATGCAAAGAAGCGATGATGGCCCTGACTCCATAGAATGACTAGAAGTCATAGAATTTGTGATAGTATCCATACACGAGAAATCAAGTTTCTGAACTTGGAAGACCCTCCAGAAAGGCGTGAAGCCTATCGGTCGTGTTTGGATCTATAAAGAAATAGACATGGATGTTTAACATCTATGAAATAGTCGACATGTCGGAAAGAAGTTTACAACAGTGTTCAAGGAGTTGACTATGACAAGATTTGATCTTTCATAGCGATATTTAGTCTTGACGGATTAATGTAGCAACCACAACATATAAGTTGGTATATGGTAGTTGAACAAAAAACAATGTTCTTCTAATAGAATGGTTACCTAGGACGTGTACAAGACATGGTCCGAAGGGTTTTGGTAATTCAAAGGGTGCTAAAAGGGCATGCAAACTTCAATAGTTGAAGTGAGCATAGCGGAGTTGGAATCTTCACCATGATGAAAATGTTAAAGGAGTTTAATTTCATCAGAGATGATGAAGATGCTTGCATTTGCAAGAAATTAAGTGGGAGCGCTGAGACAAATTTCCAATACATTACGCATAGTACATATAGTTAATTGGAAATGATGTATCTTTTATTGACACAAGTTAAGCATTTCATTAAAATAAGATTTCGATGAAAGACTTGGGCAAAGCCGGAATATTTGGCATCAATATCTATATCGATAGATTGAGGCGCTAATATGGTCGTGCCAGACATATATATATGAGATATCAAAAGGGTTCAATATGGAAACAACATGAAAGGTTCTTGCTGCATGGAAAGGATGGTATCAAGATTCAAGTGTTTCAACACTTGGTGAGTAAAATCACATGAAGATTTTGATCGATTATACCGTGATATGTATACATCCAGAATTTCCTATGCTCTAAATGTTATGAGAACATACCAGAATGATTCATAAGATGATCATTGGATGATAGTAAAGATGTTCTTAAGAGCTTTGGAAGAACTAAGAATATTTCATGTATAAGTGACAAATACTTAAAGGTAGTTCATTGTAAAGTGTTACATTGGTACTAGTTTTGTCACAAGATACAAATTAAATTTATCTCAATTTATACTATGGGTGGCACAATGTAATGGAAAGGATGTTCCATGATGGATTTGGATGAGTTCCAAACTTGAGACATTGTGACAGATACTACAACAAAAGGCTAAGTATATGACTGCTATAGTGGCAGCATAGGAGGGCATTTGTGTTAAGTAGTTTGTTATCAAACTAGGTGTGGTTCAAAGTGGGATAATACTATGAAGATATATTGTATGACAATAATATCAACATATTTTAACTCAAATGAACTAAAGGTCTCACCAAAGAACCAAATTTATACAATGCCATCTCATTTGAGAATGAGTGATGCGTAGAGACGCAAAGACATGCAAATACACACAGACCTGAAACTATCAGAGACGAAGATTATGTTAAACACTAGAAATCGCATATATGCAACACCAGAAAGCCATAGGTGTTCAATACTCATAGTTTTTCAAACTAGATTATTGACTCTAGTGCAAGTGGGAGACTGAAGGGAATATGCCCGAGAGGCAATAATAAAGTGGTTATTATCTTATTCCTTGTTTATGATAAATGTTTATTTTGCATGCTATAATTGTATTAATTTGGAAACGTTAATACATGTGTGTTTAATAAACAAAAGAAAAGTTCCTAGTTATGCCTCGCTTATAAACTAGCTCATTGATTAACAAGATGATCAAGCTTTCCTGATCATGGACATTGGATGTCGTTAATAACGAGGTCACAACATTGGTGGAATGATGTGATGAACATTCATCCGAAGTATAGCATTACGATCAGAGTCATTATGTTTATATTGCTATAACATCATACGAAGTAATCTTAGTCCTTATACCATGAGATCATGTTAATTGCTAACACTGGAAGAGTATCTTGATAACATCAAACGTCACACCGTAATAGGGTGACTATAAAGGTGGGTTTAGTTATACGAAGGTGTTATGTTGAGGCTCATGGATCAAGAGTGGGATTTGTCCATCCCGATGACGGATAGATATACTCTGGGCCCTCTCGGTGATATCACATTAAGATAGCTTGCAAGCAAGTGATGTGATCACTCGAATGTTATATCACGGGAACAAGAAAAGAGTGCATGTCGGTAACAAGATCAAACTAGGTATGTGGATGCAAATGATCAAATCTCGGACATCTAATATATCGCAAGGCAAAGGGATTTAGTTACAACGTTAAAGGTTCACACGATCACAAGGGTCATCGTTGAATATGTGGGAGTCAGTACGGATCTCCAGGTCTCGCTGCTGATTATTGATCGAAGAAGGGTCTCGATCATGTCTACATTATTCGCGAACCGTAGGGTGACACACTTAAGGGATACCGACACCATTTAGGAGCAAATATGTTTCAGATAAAGATTAAGAAAGCGCTGGAATTATTTCAATAGACACCAAAACTGTTTCGGTGAAATAGCTGAAATTAGTTATGCATGTAATATTGAAATGTTGTAGGGGGTTTTATGTGAATGTTTGTTAATTAAAGTAATTAACAAAATTCTGAATAAAATTAATAAAAGAGTTTTATTAAATGAGAGAGCATTAAATTTGGAGAAATTTAATGCATTTAAAGTGGAGACTTTAAAAGAGAATGTGAAGGGGCATTTTAATGTGGAGGGGGTTACCACCACATGAATGGGGGAGGTGAAGGGACACCCTCCCCTCCTCCTATAAAAGGCCCCCCTCTCACTCCTTCTTCCTTACACCTCCTCGTGAAGGATCTCTCTCCCCCTCTAGTATTATTCTCCCATGGTCTCGGATTAGCGAGATACATGTTCCCAGTGGCTTTATCTGGAAAGGAGTTGCTGCTTCCGCTGCTTTGCTGGAGCGAGGGACAGAGGTTGTCAGGGTACCGGACGTGTGTGCGATCACGGATGCACCGCTGCTTTGCGGTGCTGGACTTGGTGGTGCTGGACTTGCTGGAGCTGGATCTGATGGACGTGTTGGAGCCGGACCTGCTGGACTTCATCACGATCTTGAGATCGGCAAGCGTACGTCTACATCATCCACGAGTTCCTACTCGCTAACAAAACTCGTTGTCTTCGAGGGTAAGTTCTCCATGGATGTATATCCACCCGTTGCTCTGTATCTAGTAGATAGATCTTGGCATATAGTTCTCATCGTAGGAATTTTTTTGTTTTCTATGCTGCGAACCCCAACAGGTAGTTGGTAAAAATTAGATCTGGATAAAAAGTATTACTTTCCATTTTTATTTGCATTTAAACCAACACGTATCTTGCAGATCTGGAAATACAGGAAAAAAGAAAAAGAAAAGGGGCTTCGCGGGCTGGGACCTAGGGTTAATTGGGTCGGCCGGAGGGGATTCGGCCTACGCCGCGCGAGGCTCGCGCGAGAGGGGGTGGTTCAAACCTGTGGGGGCAGGGCCCAGCTATCGGCGACGGTGGCTGGCGAAGCGGTATGGGCAGCTGGTGGCCGCTCGATCGAGTGGCGATGGACGGCTATCCATCGTCGTCTCCCCAGAGCACGGCGGTGATGCCCAGAAACCCTAGGCGGAGCGGGGAAGTCTCGGGTGGCTTGCCGGGTGGCGGACGGGATCCGGGAATGGTCCAGGGCGACGTGGCGCTTGACGGCGAGTAGATCGAGGGGCGGCACAACGACGCTGGCTTTCGGAGCGCAGATCACACGGTACGGCCCGAGGCGAGCTCGTCGGTGCTAGTCCAGGTCAGTAGTAGGGGTGGTCCTGTGCAGAAAATGAAGCCAGATTAGATAGAGGAGGAGAAGGGGATCTCAGCATGGTGACATGCAGCAAGGGAGGAGCAGAGGAGAGGGAGCCTAGCTCGTCTTCTTGTCAATGGCCGAGAGACGAGTTCCTCCTTTTCCTGGGCGAGGCAGAGCAGGGGAGAGGATGGGGGGCTCTAGGTGGTTAGTGGGAGCGAGAGGAGTGGAATGAGGGGCAGAGGGAGGCGCGGGGTGGCCTCTGGCCTTTAAAACTGAGAGGGAGTAGTCCATGGTGGACTATGCTCAAGGAGAGGATAGGGAGAAGAGATGGCCAGGGATTGGGCATTATGGGCGGTGCTGGGGTCGTGCTGTGAGAGCTCTGGCCAAGCAGGGGGGCAGAGCGCAGCAGCTGCAAGGTGAGTAGAGAAATTTGCAAGGCAAGACACACAAATGAGGTTAAGTGGCTAGGGTCCAAACACTAGAGGACAAGGTGCTAGAGGATGTTCCTACAGTGAATGTCAACCAGGGATGGGTGTGGTGGCTGTGGAGAAGTGTGGTACAAGCTTTGATGGAGTTTGGATGGGTTTTGAATCATGTTCATGATTTATTTCAAGTTTTGAGCATAAGGTTGTTCATGAAGAACTTCTGAGATTTGGATCAGGTCTAGATGATTCAATGCTGCTGGTAGATAGGAATGGTTAAGGTGCATCTCCAAGAGTTATTTGGGATTTTTCAGAGAAGTCTAGATGCATTTTATATCAATTAATCAAATAGTGCAGAAATGGTTTTTAGGAATTTATTTGTTATTTTTGTATTGGACAAGTGGAGTTTTTGATGTGAGATGGTCCCAAATGTGAATACACACTTCGGGGAATTTTCCCAAGATTTATTCAGACTTAAAAGTATTTAAAACAATTATTAATCCATTTCTGCCATTTAAGAGAAAGGCAAAAAGAAATAATAAAGGATCTTAGAAATATTTATTTTTGAGATGGGAATGTTGGGTAGGATATATGGACCTCAAATGAACAAAAAGTTGGAGAAGTTCTTTGGCGAAAACCAGACTTTCCCTTGGGAAAAGAGCTTTGGAGAGGTTGTTTATGAAAGAGAGTAATTAGATTTGGAGCCATAATAATTATGGATAATATTTGATAAATCTTGATGATCACGGTAAATGATGTAGACAAGGTGTAGCAAGCATTTGAAACCTTGGGAATTGGAAAACCAACTTGAATTAGATGGAAAACAAGGAGTTGTGGATCTAGGGTGATGTTATTTTTATACCACCAAAACCCTGTTGGATCTTGGGGCTCAGAGCTCACATTGATGCAAGGGATAGATGGATAGCTAGACCAAGTCATATAGATGATCAAGGCAGAAGGAGTTTGGATTGGTTACATTTGAGGTGGTCTGGAAGTGATGGCAAACTTTGTTGAAAATAAGGCTGCCATACCAGATGAGTCATGATGCCTTATAAACCATCTGGGTTTAAGAAGAACAAAGATCCACTTGGAACAAGTGAAGTAGATGTTGATAGACCTATATGAGTAGAACAGAACCATGCAAAGAGTTGGTCCAGAGAAGGTGGGATGGTGGTGTGAGCTTCTATCAAAGTAGGCATGATGACTTGATTTGCAGGAATACTTATTTTCTTGCCTGCAAAACCATCAAGAACAAGTGGGTGGGAGGATGATATAACCAAGGGAAAGAGTGGACCTTGGTAGTCCTTAGGATGGTTAACAACATGGTTCAAATGCATTCTTAAAAATGCACAAGGGTTGAGAGAAGGAGGTACTCAAAAAGGTGATGTTGAAACAGATTCTAGACTCAAATTTGGCAGTTTTGAGGATTTTGACTAGAGTATGAGAGGGGATGTTTTTGATGGGTTGCAAGGTACCCAAGCATAATCAGGTGGATGATGTTTAAATGTAGATTTAATAGGAATGATCCTTTCTTGATATTGGTCTTCATTGACTTCTAGAAGGGATCACTTTATAAGGGGTCTGGTTAGGGGTTTTAGATGATCACCTAGTAGCTAGAGATCAGATCTAGATTTGTATTCTTTCTTAGGGTGTGATGATTTGGAAACATCTTGACCCTAGTGATGAGCTCCTAGAGTAGCTCATACTATCTCCTAAGCAGACAAATCAAGCAGCAGATCAAGGCAACTCACCTTACAAACCACGCAAACCTACTACTAGGGTTACCATCAAGCCTAGCTCGAGGTAAGGATGGGTATTTTGAAAAGGTTGTGGTTTGGATAAGATGAGAGTCCTTGGTATCTCTACCAAGAGTAGAATTCAAAAGCTTTAAAAAGAGGTTTTGGGAGACCTAGAGATAAGAATGGTTGAAGGTTCTATTTATAAAACATAAGGAGATTCTAATTGCTCTCCATACTTTAGGGAAACAGAAGCTACTAAAATAGTTCGTTTGCAAAGGCTTCTTGGCTCAGGTTTTGAAATGCCAGAACATTTGAGAATATGGAAATTAAGCCAAGACAGTTTTGGGAAGTAGCTTTTGTCAACTGGAGTTGAGGTAAGGAATATATCTTCTAATACACAATCATAATCATAAACATAGTCAAACAACAGGCAAACACTTTATCACTAAACAAGAGAAAGTTTTTGTTCCCCCTGATTTTTGCATTCTGGGCAACTAATCAGGGTTGCTGAAATTGGGATGTTACAGTATCCATCCTATTTTCCACTAATCACAATTAATTAGCTAGATAAAAAACTTTGGTAAAGGTAAAAGAATAAAGCTTACAAGTAAAACTTGGGATTGGTATAATCAGGGTTGCATAACCAAGCATGCATAATGCATCTTGCATAGGTTAGCTTGCATGGATGGCTTGCCTTGGTTGGTGCACTTGTTGAAGTTCTCTTCTTCTTCTTCGTAGTACTCCTCATCCTCGTACCTCGGGTCGGTACTAGCGTCTATAAGTGAATACGAGGTACACAATCACCAAACAATACTTAGCTACTTCTATTTAGCACACAAGAGCTCAAACTAGATGATCTAGCATCATCTCAATCATCACATGAAATATTGACATATTCTTAAGATTTAATATTCTCCTATTAAAATATGGGATCATGTTGAAATATGTCATCACCACATATTCCAATACTTGGGAATGTGATTTAAAGGGGTTGGCATATATTACAAAGTTTAATATTGCTATTTAATAATATTAAAGTGACTAGAAATGCCTAGATAGCATTCTTTTAATACTAGTCCATGATTACTGCATGTAAAACTAAATATTTTTATATATTCATATAGAGGATGGCAAATGTGATTTGTGAGAGTTGGAATCAACTCAAAAGCATTTATGGTTGATTTTAGAAAAATGTTTGAAACTGGAAAAGTATGTGTCTTGTTATTTTTACTATGGGTTATCTATAAATTCAAACGGTTTGAATCCAATGGGAGTGTGTAGAGCTTTTCAATACCTTGTGAACAAAATTGGAATCATGCAATTTGGTTAAGTAAATCTGTTTGAATTCAATTTTAAAGTTACTGACAGAATAGGATTTTGAATAAAAATGAAAATCTCAGTTTGAATCGTGGGCAAAGCGCGGGAATGCTAATGGGCCGGCCCAACTACACAACATGCATGCAGTGGGCTGCTCTCAGGCTGGTCCCACGCGTTAGCGACTGTACTTAAGCAAAATGGTATCAACTAATCTCAGTCGGGCAATTAGAAAGCGATCTCCATCGCACTGAGCGTGCAAGATTCTAACCCTAGCGCTACGGTGAGGGTCGTCGGGGGCTTACCAGGGTTCCATCTAGGTCCGGCGATGGGGGAAAACGAGCTGGTAGACGATGGCGAGTCGAATGGTGGTCACAGCGGCTCCTAGGGCGGCTCCAATCAACGGCTCCTTTTCTCCATAGCAGCGGCAGGCTCCGGCGAAATTCCGGCGATGTGGTGCTCGCCTTGCTCCGAGGAAGGGTCAGGGGTGTTTCTGAGGGAGAAGGGAGTCGAATGGTGTGTGTTTTGAGGCAGTGGGTCTATTTATACCCCCGGCAAGGGAGCAGTGCGACATGGCTCAAGCTTGTAGCACCCCAATTGTCTAACAATTGGAATGCTACTTGTCCTAGTAAGATATTGGCTACTTCATATATATTATTGTTGCATCATAATTATATCATGCTCATGTCATCATGCCACCTTGCATTTGAGCATCATATAAAACTCCTTTTTCTTTTGGTTCTTCTCTCACATGCATTATAAATTGTATTTGCCTCTTGATATTGTATTTGGTTGTTGATATTTTGTCTAAATTCCCAAGTTGGGTTGGGGGCATATCTTTTATTTCCATTCCACCACTTTTCTCTTCCATCACTTTATAATTCCACCATCCTACTAGATCATGAGCTTGTTTGTCTTTACATTGGTTTTCTCTAGCTCATGTGCAATAGGGTGGATCTAGTTCATTAAATTTCTTTGCTTGGCTTTGTTCCACTTCTTGGAAATGCACAAGATTAATGCCATCATATTATTATTGTTTTCACAAAATAATTCATGGCATTATTATTTTGCATGGGCCATGCACCATTCTTCACCACCTTTTTGCTCCTTTGGTTTTCCTTTATTTTAAGTGGATCTTTACTTCATGGGTCATCCTTTTCCTTCCACCATTCCAAATCCTCATCTTTATCTATTTCTTTTACTTTATTTTCCTCTCATGCATAAACCACATGAGGCCTATTCCTTAATTCTTTTCTTTTTCTTTTTCTTGGAATTCTTTTCACCTCCACCTCATGTTAAGTCAAGCACTCACCATGCTCCACTTGGGTTGTTCTTGTCCACATTCTTTTCTTTTATTTTTAATTTTCTACATGTATGATCATATGTGGCCTTTTACACCTACTCTCTTCCTTCTTCTTTCTTTCTTGTTTCACTTCCATTAGTCCATGCAAGATCAAGCCTTTCTAGTTCTTCTTGTATTGGCCTCTTACACAAAATTTACAACCTATATACTTAAAAATAATCAAACCTATTTAATCTATTTTCTTCTCATAACCCTAATTTCTACTAACTCTCTCTCTCTCTCTAGCTTGGCCTCCATGCCAAGCCCCTCTCTCCAACTGGCCACCCTCCCTCTCCCAGGCCCACACCCAGCCACCCCAAACCCTAACCCTAGACATGCCCATCTACCCTAGCCCGAGCTAGCCTCCCTCTTCTCTCTTTCTTTCTCCACCGCCAAGCTAGCCCCACCCTGTCCTCCCCCGTCCTTGGCCCCACTGGCAGCACCCTGCAGCCCCAGGTCTAGCCCAGCTGGCCGAGCACGTGCTCGAGGAGGAGAGGGAAAAGGTGGCACGAGGCCACCTTTATCCTGCCGTGCGCCAGCTGCTCTCCTCCCTCTCTCCCTGCTTTTCCCTTCCTCCCCACGCCTCTCTGACCTCCCCAGATCTGGCGAGTCGCCCCTCCTCTCCTCCTTCTTCCTCCCCGACGACAACCACCTGCCGCCGTTCGCCGCCAGCACCACCTCGCCCCGACGATCCAGCCGAGCAGCTCGACGTGGAGGTGTCCTGGGCGACCGAGAGGAACCCCCTGCACCACCCCGATCATGCCTACGTGGACGAGAAGCTCCCCAGCGCCGCCAGTACCTCGCCGCTCCCCGAAACCCTAATCGCCGGAGCGCCTGCTTCACCGACGATCCGCCGCTCCTCACTCCGATCCGACCACACCAGCGAGCCCGCGGTGAGCCTTCCTCTCTCCCTGACATGCTCCGCCTCGCCGTCGACGTCTAGCGCCGGCGGACGTTTCGTCGAACAGCCGCCACGCGCCAGAGCTCGTCGTTGTCTGCCAGGTTCCCGCGCTGCTTAGAGCCTACCTAGCACCCGAACCCCCTCCTAACAGCTCCCCTAGCACCACCGCACCGGTCAGCCCGCTCAGCGCGCGCTCCCGCGGCCCGGGATCGAATCCCCGCTCCGCGCCGCGCTCGCACCTGCCGCCAGACGCGAGAGGAAGAAAAACAGTACGGGCGCGTGGTCGATTTGCAAAAAGCCCCCCACCTTTTTGATTCCTACGACCCGCGCTCCTAACGACCCCACTTGTCAGCCGCGCTAGCTCTTTCGCCGAAAACCCCTCCGCCTTTCCCAGCCGCAACCCGCGCTCCAGCCCCAGCCCCACCTGTCAGCCGCTGTCTCGCCCACCGCTGACACGCGGGCCTGCGCCAGTTGGCCCACCCCGCAGTCACTGTGGCTAGGCGAGCCCGCGGTGACAAAAGTTTTTCCCGCGCGTGGTCCAGTCAGCACAAAGGCCCACCTGTCAGTGTCTGGGGTTAAGTTCGCCTGAGTGAGAAAAGTTTTCCCTGAGTCTGTTTTTATTCAAATCTTGTCCAAATTTATTTAAATTCAAATTCTTTTCAGATTCAAATAATTTTTAAAATACAAATCCAAATAATACATATAATATATGTTTTGGAATCAGAAAAATGTGAGGAATCCAAATATGCCCTCCAAAATATATTTTGAACACTTTAAATTTCGAGATGATTAAAATTACAATAAAATGGCCTTTTCCTTATTTAATTAATAACTTTTGTTTTATAACTCCAAATTTGATAAATAATATGTCTAAATCGATCAGCGCGACGGGCCCGTTCTATTTATGCAGTCCTTGTTCTGAATTGAAGCATGCATCATGTTGTCATTTAAAATCTGAACTGTTTATGACAATAAAACTTGGTCAAATGACTAATAAAATGCTTTAATTCTTGTATCCACACCTCACCTTTGCCATGCTACTTTAATGCCATGTAATTGTGCATCATTCATCATGGCATGCTTGTTTGCTTGTCGCATTTTAATTCATATGCTTGTGAACTTTATTTATGTTGGCCCTTGTTTGTTTGGTTCTTCTTCGAATAGACGCCCAGCAGGAGAATTACCAGGAATACCAGGAGTATTACCCAGATCCATCTCTCGCTTCAACTGAGCTGCCAGGCAAGCACTACCACATGCTTGCATACATACAGTACCTATTGCCTCTATCTTATTCTTGCATCATTGAGTCGCGATTGCATTAAATTGAATCCCAAGTACTGCATAGCCTTTACTTTTAAACCACACTAAGCTTGTTCCGGTCCCATGAGCCATTACTACAGGAGTTGTTTGAGCCATGCGAGTCGTAGAAAAGCATGAGTAGGGTATGTGAGTGTCTGAGGAATAACGAGGTACCTAAACAACATAACCTGAGTAGTAATGGGATAACTAATGAAAGAGGCGCCAGTGAGCAATATCTGCTATTTGGTTTTTCATGCTCACTTGTGTCCCGTAGGACCCCGAGTACTTGATTCCTGTTCCTTGACTATTCGCACTATCCACATCCGGGAGGCCTTATGGACCCCCCTGAGCCAGAGCTTGATTCATTCTTATTTCTTGGGGCCACAATTAGTTTGGGGCTTTATTACTATTCTGTACTTATGCCATGTTACTGCTTTATTTAAGATTGTGCAATGAGCACCTGTACTATTTTGGATCGTGACACGTTTTCGCTGTATCGACAAGCCCAGTCACATTTTCGGGTTCCCAGTCGTTTACCGCCGTCCACACAAACCTTGGGTCCGTCTCGGAGCCGGCCAACTTCGTTGCGGGTAGCTTAATGGGGTGGCCCCCTGAAATGTTTCTGAATCCTGTGATTGCTTTGTCGTGAATGCCTCGTTGGGTTTTGATTTGGTTTTTCCGAGGTTGATCGAGTGTGTGTTGCTATTCGTGCACCCCTGCAGGGTAAATCTTTCTGAAAGCCGTGTCTGCGGTTATGGACGACTAGGAGTACAGTTTCTCGATCATAGACAAGTATAACTAAAGTACCGTCTTTAAATTGACTAAGTACTTGACTAGTAAATAGTGCAATACTCATGGAATGGTTAATAAAACTGCCAACGGTTGATGGGGGTTGTTCGTCCGCTTCCTCGTTGGTAAGCGAGGAGGAGGATGGATCTGTTAATTATACTGTTATAACTGTTGTTCTTAATTCACGGACTTCCGTCTATCATTGGTTAGGCGGAAGATTAGCGAGTCTCTATAGAATTGTTAGGCATTATCTTTTGCTGCAATCGCGTCACCCTAGGTTGTGTCCCCTTTAGTGGCATTAAGACTTGCTGAGTACCCCTAGGGTCTCACACGATAAATTGTTTGATTCAGATGAACAGGTGTACCCGCAAGATGGAAACTGGGTGGAAGAGACAGATGATGTTGGCAACGATCATTCGATGTAGAGATTCCGGGAACGGGGATCCGTGTGATCTGTGGGCGGGATGTGTTTATTTATGGGGCATCTTATGCCAATTTGCTTCTTATCCGTACTCGGATCTTGTTTTCCGCTTCCGCCTGATACTTTGATGTGTGATGTATGAGGAGCTATCCTAAATTATTATATCTATCTAGGACATTTGGATCTTGCCGTATGGTGTTGCAATATTTCTATTTCTTTTAGATGGAATGGCTCTGAGGACTGTTGTATGTGGCTTGCATACATACTCATTTGTGTATGTAGTTGATCCCTTCGCCTGCCGATTACGCCGCTCGTTCTTGTCCCGTTGATTGAAAGTGGTTAGGACGGCCGAAAGGTCTACCGTGAGTGACCCTGGGCCCCACCGTACTATTTTAACCACTTTCGTTCATCCAGGCATTAACTAAGAGCGTAATTCACCGAGGTAGTTACAATTGGTATCAGAGCCATCCCGCCCTTCAGGGTCTCAGCCAAAATGGTCGTTGTCTGTCTAGCAAATATTTTGGTAGTTATGTATACTAGGGAAAAACAAACGTGAGAGTAGGACTGCTTCCATTTTTCTTCTTACCCACCCACCCACCCTTTTCTGGTAAGGAAGTGTAACGTTTTTAATCCTCTTCTAAAATTCAAACTAGGATTCACGTGTTCTGGGTTCCGTAGTACCATAGGTTGTGTTTGTGTTTGTGTGTGTGTGTGTGTGTGTGTGAATTCCTTGTCTATCTGTTGCATCCAAATGTTATCACTATCTGCCTTTGGTTATCAACTGTTGGTACATTCCATACCGACAGGCCTTTGTAAACCGACGCGATCTATTCTGATTTGTTGTACACCGATGCGATCTATCTTACTCTTTGTATCCGACGTTATCTTGTTGGGGTGTTCGTTTCCGTAGTTACCAATCTTTAGGTTCCTCTTAAGAAGAAGTTGTTGGGATATGTGTTTTACTGATTCATGTGCGGAGTAATGATTTGAGTGCGGGATGGAGTCGCGACCATACCACTACTTTTGTCATTTGCTTTTGTATATTGAACTAGTAGAGTTACTAATCTTGATTTGTTAAGTGGTTTTGCGCATATAATGGTATTTTAATGCCAAAATTTGTGGAAAATTTTTCTTTGTTAATTTGTGTACCACACTCCTTGTTTAGTCGTGTGCGTTATGCTTAATATCTTCTAGTTGCCTTGAACTTTGTTGATATTTTAATATCATCTCAGTGAATTGCATTCTTTAATCTTGATTAATTCCATTTTGGTACTATTTTGGATTATTATCATTCTCCATTATAGTACTGACTTGTGTTTTATATCAATCACAGGATGGCACCACCACGCCGTTCTGAGGAGGATATACCACCTGAACTCGGGGCTGCTTTGGCAAGTATTGCAAATGCTTTGGGCACTATGCAGCAAAACCAGCAGCGCTTCGAGGAAAGTGTGAGGAGGAATGAGTTTGCTCCGCTACCTCCACCTCCCAAGCGAGGAGACATCAAGAGTTTTCTCAAGTTCAACCCACGTCAATTCGAAGTGTCTGATCAACCACTTGATGCAGATGATTGGCTTCGTGAAGTGTCAAGGTTGCTGATGACTGTGGATGTTCCCGAGCAAGAATGGGTCAAGTGTGCTACTCACCTTCTGAAGGGAGATGCAGCTCTCTGGTGGGAAAATTATCTCAAGGCAGATCTTTCTGGTTTTCAGCCTACTTGGGAGCGGTTCACTGTTGCTTTCAAAGAGCAATATCTGTCAGAAATTGTCATGGAAAGGATGAAGGAAGTGTTTCTCAACCTCAAGCAGGGCACTGACAATGTCAACACCTACATCAGAAACTTCATGAACCTGTCTCGTTATGGTGGCGATGAGATCTCTGATGACAAGAAGAAACAAAAGAGGTTTCGGCAAGGCCTTAATGCTTCCATCAAATATGCAATCACTCATGCAAGGCCAGCATCTTTCCTGGAACTTCAACACACAGCTCTGCAGGAAGAAGCAAGTAGGCAAGTGTTTGAGGAGTCAAAGAAACACAGCCGTGATACAGCAAGCTCTTCTGCTATGACAGCTCCTTCTAAGCGTCGTGTATGGGTTCCTAACACCCCACCGTCGCTCCCTGCTCCACCAAGACCTTCAAGCTACACATCAAGGCCACCAAACTCCTTCACTGCGGCTCCCAGGGGCTACAACCACAACTACCCTGGAGCGCCTGGCGGAGTCCCTGGCTACGTTGCTCCACGTCCACCTGGTGCTTGCTATACTTGTGGAAACACTGGGCATCAGCACTGGAATTGTCCAATGAACAACAAAGCTCTTCCACCACCACCTCCAAGACCTGCGGCAAGTGCTCCTATGATTCGTGCACCTCCACCTCGGGCTCTCAACATCAACACTAAGCCGGGGTCTACGGTTGCTCGTGCCAACTGTGTCAACGCCGCTCAAGCGGAGCATGCACCTGGAGTTGTCATGGGTATGCTTCCTGTTAACTCAGTTCCTGCACGAGTCTTGTTTGATTCTGGTGCTTCACATTCTTTTGTTTCTCACAAGTTTGCTCATGAGCAAGATCTGGCTATGGTTCCTTTATTACACCGTCTTGTGGTACAATCTCCTGGGTCAAACATGAGGGCTGCTCATATCAGCCATGGCAATCAAATTGAGATTGGTGGTTCTTCGTTTCCGGCGTCCTTAATTATTCTAGGCAATTCTGATATTGATGTTATCTTGGGCATGGATTGGTTGACAGTAAATGCAGCTATGATTGATTGTGCTGAACGTTCGGTTTCTCTGAAAATTCCTGAAGGCCATATAGTCTATTCTCCAAGTCTGACTCCTGCAATTCAGCTTTATTCTTTGGCGGCTCTGAATGATGATGCTATGGAAGGTATTCAGAGTGTTCCTGTAGTTTGTGAGTTTCCAGATGTCTTTCCTGAAGAGTTACCAGGTATGCCTCCAGATCGTGAGGTTGAATTTGTCATTGAACTTGAACCTGGTACCGCTCCTATCTCCAAGCGGCCTTATAAAATGGGTCCTGCTGAGTTGGCTGAACTTAAGCGTCAGTTGGATGAACAAGAGAAGTTGGGTTTCATTCAGCACAGTACTTCTTCTTGGGGTAGTCCAACCATCTTTGTGAAGAAGCGAGACAAGACTGATAGACTTTGTGTTGACTATCGGGCACTCAATGCTAAAACAATCAAGAATAAATATCCCCTTCCGCGGATTAATGATCTCTTCGATCAGCTAGCCGGAGCTGTGGTATTCTCTAAGCTTGATTTGAGAAGTGGTTATCATCAAATCAAGATTCACAAGGAAGATGTTCCCAAAACAGCTTTCACCACTCGCTATGTCCTGTATGAGTACACGGTCATGTCTTTCGGTCTCACCAACGCACCTGCCACCTTCTCGAAGCTTATGAACTCGGTTTTCATGGATTATCTTGATAAGTTCGTTGTGGTCTATCTGGATGACATTCTAGTCTATTCTAAGTCAAAAGAAGAACATGAAGAACACCTTCGGTGTGTCCTAAACAAGCTTCGTGAGAACCGCCTGTATGCAAAGTTCTCCAAGTGTGAATTCTGGCTGCCTCAAGTCACCTACCTTGGTCACGTCATCTCTGCCAAGGGCATTGCCGTCAACCCAGAAACTATTAAGACAATTAGGGACTGGCTTCCACCCATAAATGTCAAAGAAGTCCGGAGTTTCCTTGGTTTGGCCAGTTACTGTCGTCGATTCGTTCAAAACTTCTCAAAGATTGCGAAGCCTCTTACCGATCTCCTCAAGAAAGTCAAGAAATACCTTTGGACTCCTGCATGTCAAGCAAGCTTTGAAACACTCAAAGAGAAGCTCACTTCCACACCAGTCTTGGTTCCTCCAGATACATCAAAGCCTTTCCAGATTTTCTGTGATGCTTTATTGCAAGGATTGGGTGCGGTCCTTATGCAAGAAAACCAAGTTGTTGCTTATGCATCTCGTCAGTTGAAGACGCATGAGATCAACTATCCTACACATGACCTAGAACTCGCAGCAGTTGTCTTTGCTTTGAAAGTATGGAGGCATTACTTGCTTGGCAACCGTTGTGAGATCTTTTCTGATCACAAGAGTCTGAAGTATATCTTCACACAGCCTAATCTCAACCTTCGTCAGAGGAGGTGGATTGAAACAATCAATGATTTTGATTTGACCATCAACTACACCCCGGGCAAAGCAAATGTCATGGCAGATGCTCTCAGCCGAAAAGCTTATGTCAACAACCTCATGGTGGAAGAACAACAGCCTCTCTTGTGCGAGGAATTCCGCAAGCTCAACCTTGAAATTGTGGATCAAGGTTATCTTCTGAACCTTCTAGCAACACCTCTCTTGGAAGAAAAGGTCCGTTCCATTCAGCTTGGGGATCCTTACACTAAAAAGATCATCTCCAACATTCAACTTCCGAAGTATGAGTCTTTTCACGTAGATGACCAAGGCACTCTTTTCTTTGAACACCGGATGTTTGTTCCAAACTACCCGGGTTTAAGAGAGCAAGTTCTCAAGGAGGCACATGATTCTGTTCTTTCTATCCACCCTGGAAGCACTAAGATGTACATGGACTTGAAAACACAATATTGGTGGCCTGGTTTGAAACAATATTGTGCCAAGTATGTCTCAGAGTGTGATGTGTGTCGCAGAGTTAAAGCTGTCCATCAGAAACCTTCCGGTCTTCTACAACCATTGAAGCCTCCGGAATGGAAATGGGAGAAAGTAGAGATGGACTTCATCACTGGTTTTCCCAGGTCGCAGAAAGGCAACAATGCAATCTTTGTTGTCATTGACAGGCTTTCCAAAGTAGCTCACTTCTTTCCAGTCAAGGAAACAATTTCTGCAATTCAGTTGGCTGAACTCTATATCAACAGAATTGTCTCTCTGTATGGAGTTCCTCTTGAAATCAGTTCAGACCGTGGAAGCATCTTCACTTCCAAGTTCTGGGGAAGTTTCCAAAATGCTTTGGGAACCAAATTAAACTTCGGCACAGCTTACCACCCTCAGTCGCAAGGACAAGTGGAAAGGATCCGTCAGATTCTGGAAGATATGCTCCGTGCTTGCGTTATCTCTTTTGACATGAAGTGGGAAGAATGTCTTCCTTATGCTGAATTCTCTTACAACAACAGTTTCCAGAAAAGTCTAAAGATGGCACCATTTGAGGCTCTCTATGGTCGCAAGTGCAGAACTCCGATTGGTTGGTCGGGCGCAGGTGAAAGAATATTGTTTGGCCCCGACATTGTAACTCAAGCGGAGGAGAAAGTTCACATCATTCTTGAAAATCTGAAGATTGCTCAAAGTCGCCAGAAGAGCAATTATGACAGAAAGCACACGGACATGGAGTATGTCCCTGGTGATCTCATTTACCTTCGTGTCACTCCCATGAGAGGCACACATCGTTTTGGTATCAAAGGAAAGCTGGCTCCTAGATACATCGGTCCTTTCAAAATTCGTGGAAGAAGAGGAGAAGTTGCTTATGCTCTTGAGCTTCCTGAACAACTCAAAGTCCATGATGTTTTTCACATCTCTCAACTCAAGAAGTGCTTCAAGGATCCCGGCAAGACCGTGGACCATGAACTCATTAATCTCCAAGAAGATCTATCTTATCAAGAACACCCCACAAAAATTCTTGAAGTCGCAGAAAGAAGGACTCGCAACAAGTCCATCAAGTTCTGCAAGGTGCAGTGGTCGCACCATTCCGTTGATGAAGCCACCTGGGAACGTGAAGATGAGCTCCGTGCCAAGTATCCTACCCTCTTTGAGTCTTCTTCTTCCTAGAATCTCGGGGCGAGATTCTTGTTTAGTGGGGGAGAGTTGTAGCACCCCAATTGTCTAACAATTGGAATGCTACTTGTCCTAGTAAGATATTGGCTACTTCATATATATTATTGTTGCATCATAATTATATCATGCTCATGTCATCATGCCACCTTGCATTTGAGCATCATATAAAACTCCTTTTTCTTTTGGTTCTTCTCTCACATGCATTATAAATTGTATTTGCCTCTTGATATTGTATTTGGTTGTTGATATATTGTCTAAATGCCCAAGTTGGGTTGGGGGCATATATTTTATTTCCATTCCACCACTTTTCTCTTCCATCACTTTATAATTCCACCATCCTACTAGATCATGAGCTTGTTTGTCTTTACTTTGGTTTCTCTAGCTCATGTGCAATAGGGTGGATCTAGTTCATTAAATTTCTTTGCTTGGCTTTGTTCCACTTCTTGGAAATGCACAAGATTAATGCCATCATATTATTATTGTTTTCACAAAATAATTCATGGCATTATTATTTTGCATGGGCCATGCACCATTCTTCACCACCTTTTTGCTCCTTTGGTTTTCCTTTATTTTAAGTGGATCTTTACTTCATGGGTCATCCTTTTCCTTCCACCATTCCAAATCCTCATCTTTATCTATTTCTTTTACTTTATTTTCCTCTCATGCATGAACCACATGAGGCCTATTCCTTAATTCTTTTCTTTTTCTTTTTCTTGGAATTCTTTTCACCTCCACCTCATGTTAAGTCAAGCACTCACCATGCTCCACTTGGGTTGTTCTTGTCCACATTCTTTTCTTTTATTTTTAATTTTCTACATGTATGATCATATGTGGCCTTTTACACCTACTCTCTTCCTTCTTCTTTCTTTCTTGTTTCACTTCCATTAGTCCATGCAAGATCAAGCCTTTCTAGTTCTTCTTGTATTGGCCTCTTACACAAAATTTACAACCTATATACTTAAAAATAATCAAACCTATTTAATCTATTTTCTTCTCATAACCCTAATTTCTACTAACTCTCTCTCTCTCTCTAGCTTGGCCTCCATGCCAAGCCCCTCTCTCCAACTGGCCACCCTCCCTCTCCCAGGCCCACACCCAGCCACCCCAAACCCTAACCCTAGACATGCCCATCTACCCTAGCCCGAGCTAGCCTCCCTCTTCTCTCTTTCTTTCTCCACCGCCAAGCTAGCCCCACCCTGTCCTCCCTCGTCCTCGGCCCCACTGGCAGCCCCCTGCAGCCCTAGGTCTAGCCCAGCTGGCCGAGCACGTGCTCGAGGAGGAGAGGGAAAAGGTGGCACGAGGCCACCTTTATCCTGCCGTGCGCCAGCTGCTCTCCTCCCTCTCTCCCTGCTTTTCCCTTCCTCCCCACGCCTCTCTGACCTCCCCAGATCTGGCGAGTCGCCCCTCCTCTCCTCCTTCTTCCTCCCCGATGACAACCACCTGCCGCCGTTCGCCGCCAGCACCACCTCGCCCCGACGATCCAGCCGAGCAGCTCGACGTGGAGGTGTCCTGGGTGACCGAGAGGAACCCCCTGCACCACCCCGACCGCGCCTACGTGGACGAGAAGCTCCCCAGCGCCGCCAGTACCTCGCCGCTCCCCGAAACCCTAATCGCCGGAGCGCCTGCTTCACCGACGATCCGCCGCTCCTCGCTCCGATCCGACCACACCAGCGAGCCCGCGGTGAGCCTCCCTCTCTCCCTGACATGCTCCGCCTCGCCGTCGACGTCTAGCGCCGGCGGACGTTTCGTCGAACAGCCGCCGCGCGCCAGAGCTCGCCGTTGTCTGCTAGGTTCTCGCGCTGCTTAGAGCCTACCTAGCACCCGAACCCCCTCCTAACAGCTCCCCTAGCACCACCGCACCGGTCAGCCCGCTCAGCGCGCGCTCCCGCGGCCCGGGATCAAATCCTCGCTCCACGCCGCGCTCGCACCTGCCGCCAGACGCGAGAGGAAGAAAAACAGTACGGGCGCGTGGTCGATTTGCAAAAAGCCCCCCACCTTTTTGATTCCTACGACCCGCGCTCCTAACGACCCCACCTGTCAGCCGCGCTAGCTCTTTCGCCGAAAACCCCTCCGCCTTTCCCAGCCGCAACCCGCGCTCCAGCCCCAGCCCCACCTGTCAGCCGCTGTCTCGCCCACCGCTGACACGCGGGACTGCGCCAGTTGGCCCACCCCGCAGTCACTGTGACTAGGCGAGCCCGCGGTGACAAAAGTTTTTCCCGCGCGTGGTCCAGTCAGCACAAAGGCCCACCTGTCAGTGTCTGGGGTTAAGTTCGCCTGAGTGAGAAAAGTTTTCCCTGAGTCTGTTTTTATTCAAATCTTGTCCAAATTTATTTAAATTCAAATTCTTTTCAGATTCAAATAATTTTTAAAATACAAATCCAAATAATACATATAATATATGTTTTGGAATCAGAAAAATGTGAGGAATCCAAATATGCCCTCCAAAATATATTTTGAACACTTTAAATTTCGAGATGATTAAAATTACAATAAAATGGCCTTTTCCTTATTTAATTAATAACTTTTGTTTTATAACTCCAAATTTGATAAATAATATGTCTAAATCGATCAGCGCGACGGGCCTGTTCTATTTATGCAGTCCTTGTTCTGAATTGAAGCATGCATCATGTTGTCATTTAAAATCTGAACTGTTTATGACAATAAAACTTGGTCAAATGACTAATAAAATGCTTTAATTCTTGTATCCACACCTCACCTTTGCCATGCTACTTTAATGCCATGTAATTGTGCATCATTCATCATGTCATGCTTGTTTGCTTGTCACATTTTAATTCATATGCTTGTGAACTTTATTTATGTTGGCCCTTGTTTGTTTGGTTCTTCTTCGAATAGACGCCCAGCAGGAGAATTACCAGGAATACCAGGAGTATTACCCAGATCCATCTGTCGCTTCAACTGAGCTGCCAGGAAAGCACTACCACATGCTTGCATACATACAGTACCTATTGCCTCTATCTTATTCTTGCATCATTGAGTTGCGATTGCATTAAATTGAATCCCAAGTACTGCATAGCCTTTACTTTTAAACCACACTAAGCTTGTTCCGGTCCCATGAGCCATTACTACAGGAGTTGTTTGAGCCATGCGAGTCGTTGAAAAGCATGAGTAGGGTATGTGAGTGTCTGAGGAATAACGAGGTACCTAAACAACATAACTTGAGTAGTAATGGGATAACTAATGAAAGAGGCGCCAGTGAGCAATATCTGCTATTTGGTTTTTCATGCTCACTTGTGTCCCGTAGGACCCCGAGTACTTGATTCCTGTTCCTTGACTATTCGCACTATCCACATCCGGGAGGCCTTATGGACCCCCCTGAGCCAGAGCTTGATTCATTCTTATTTCTTGGGGCCACAATTAGTTTGGGGCTTTATTACTATTCTGTACTTATGCCATGTTACTGCTTTATTTAAGATTGTGCAAGGAGCACCTGTACTGTTTTGGATCGTGACACGTTTTCGCTGTATCAACAAGCCCAGTCACATTTTCGGGTTCCCAGTCGTTTACCGCCGTCCATACAAACCTTGGGTCCGTCTCGGAGCCGGCCAACTTTGTTGCGGGTAGCTTAATGGGGTGGCCCCCTGAAATGTTTCTGAATCCTGTGATTGCTTTGTCGTGAATGCCTCGTTGGGTTTTGATTTGGTTTTTCCGAGGTTGATCGAGTGTGTGTTGCTATTCGTGCACCCCTGTAGGGTAAATCTTTCTGAAAGCCGTGTCCGCGGTTATGGACGACTTGGAGCACAGTTTCTCGATCATAGACAAGTATAACTAAAGTACCGTCTTTAAATTGACTAAGTACTTGACTAGTAAATAGTGCAATACTCATGGAATGGTTAATAAAACTGCCAACGGTTGATGGGGGTTGTTCGTCCGCTTCCTCGTTGGTAAGCGAGGAGGAGGATGGATCTGTTAATTATACTGTTATAACTGTTGTTCTTAATTCACGGACTTCCGTCTATCATTGGTTAGGCGGAAGATTAGCGAGTCTCTATAGAATTGTTAGGCATTATCTTTTGCTGCAATCGCGTCACCCCAGGTTGTGTCCCCTTTAGTGGCATTAAGACTTGCTGAGTACCCCTAGGGTCTCACACGATAAATTGTTTGATTCAGATGAACAGGTGTACCCGCAAGATGGAAACTGGGTGGAAGAGACAGATGATGTTGGCAACGATCATTCGATGTAGAGATTCCGGGAACGGGGATCCGTGTGATCTGTGGGCGGGATGTGTTTATTTATGGGGCATCTTATGCCAATTTGCTTCTTATCCGTACTCGGATCTTGTTTTCTGCTTCCGCCTGATACTTTGATGTGTGATGTATGAGGAGCTATCCTAAATTATTATATCTATCTAGGACATTTGGATCTTGCCGTATGGCGTTGCAATATTTCTATTTCTTTTAGATGGAATGGCTCTGAGGACTGTTGTATGTGGCTTGCATACATACTCATTTGTGTATGTAGTTGATCCCTTAGCCTGCCGATTACGCCGCTCGTTCTTGTCCCGTTGATTGAAAGTGGTTAGGACGGCCGAAAGGTCTACCGTGAGTGGCCCTGGGCCCCACCGTACTATTTTAACCACTTTCGTTCATCCAGGCATTAACTAAGAGCGTAATTCACCGAGGTAGTTACAAAGCTCGTCGGTGACGTTGCTACAGGGGCTATCAGCATGGCGGTGGGCATAGGTCGACGCGGTGGTCTGCGGTGATCGTCATGCGCATAGTGGCACGGGACGCGGTCTTAATCGATCGGGAGACTTCTGTGCTCTGTGCGGGTACCGCAGTGTTCATCATGGCGTACGGTGGTCACGGGGCGCGCAGCATCGAATGGTCGTGTCTGGGAGATTGCTGGTGATGCGGTGAGTGCAGGTACGCAAGGAGAGAGCAAGGCACAGCATGGATGTGTGGGGATGGCTCGGCGCTCTGGCGTGCGCTCGGCATGGCAGAGAGATAAATGGGCGCGTGAATGCTGGCTTCTCAACTGCTTGTCTTTGGTCGAGGCGTGGACTGGGGAGTGCGGTGAGGTCACGCCTATCTCCCCGTGGTCATGGTAGAGGGCGGAGCGGCGTGTGGCATCATGTCCATGCTCGACTGGCATGGCACGCTCGGGTATGGGCTAGCACTGGTCACTTGGTCGAGTGAGCGGTGCTAGCTGCACGGGCTGGTACTGGGGGTGATAGTGGGTGAGTAACTGGGGCTGAATTGGGTACAATGGTGAGCACTAGATTGATCAAAACAGTAGATAGTTAGTAGACTTGTACTCTGTTTGCTAACTGTTTCATTAAATGGCCGCATGAACTAAACATTTGAATTTTCAAATTATATTTGGTGGGTGTGTTGGTCACATGCTTGAGTGTGTCTGGTTGCTAGGATTTGTCAAGTGGAGAAGGTTTGAGTGGTTTTTGAAAATGGCCATCTTGATGTCTATTATGGATTCAATTTTGAAATGTCCCTCAAATGGATTGGAAAATGTTTTTGTAAGTTTGTAAAGTTCACTTGTGTTCATTTTCACTTGGTGTAGCAAGGGGAGAAAATAAATAGAGTCTTTTCTGTTGGAAATCATTTAGTAGAGATTCCCAAAGTGGGCTAGTGGTTACCTTTGGCAAAAATGACCATTAGATCATATGCCTTCTTATTTGATTTTCTTTTGATTTGATTTTGTTTGGACTTGACTTAGATGATATTGTTTTAATCCTCGAGATAATCTTTATCATATATAACAATCACACATGGCATACATGCATTAATATGGTGTTTAATAATAAAAAATCTTTTGTTAACCCTAATTTTGGATGATTGGAAATTGATAATCTTATTTAGTATTTTTGAGATGTTACAACAACGACATGGAGGATGTTTGCGCATTCTCCTCCTCGCCGGCAACGATCCTCTCCCAACTCAGAGAAGCTCACTCGATGAGGGTGGGGAGTTTTCGCTATGGCAAAACATGCAGGTACATCTCTAAGCCTCTGCCAGCAATAGGCTTGCGGACAGTATATATCATCGGATCCGAGGATGATGGTATGGTGTTCGTGGTGAAATTTTACATGCACCAAATGCTACACGTCGTATCAGTCATATGCGTCAGGTAGGCGGCATGCTTGCCACCATGGTACATGGTGAAGTTTTGGTCATGGATGGTGATTGGGAGAGAAGGATGAAAAATTTCGGATTATGCGTTCTGGAGAGAACCACGTCGCGTTCGGTGTCGATGCCGCACCTGGTCGCTCGTCTACCATTGGTTTTCACCCTGGAATACCGTCTTTGCGTCGACATGATTCATGAGTGAGATAAACACATCTTAATGTTCATAGGAGTATTTAAACTGTTAGAAAGACTTGCTACATGTTCTTAGGATTTGAACTTAGGAGTATTTTTATGGAGTTCAGCTACTACTAATGTATTTTGTAGTAATACCTACTATATGTACTGGTACTTACCATTTTGGGACATATGGTTCCTATATTAAAGTAGTTTTAAGTATTTTGTATAGAGTTCTGCTACTACTAATCTATTTTGTAGTAATACATATGTACTGGTACATGTTCAGATCGACCGATCGAGTGCAGAATATGGTCTCACTTTTCTTTTGAATCAGGCCTTAGTACATCTATTGAATTTTAATGTCAGCATTGCTGAAGCTGTCAATTCTTTTGGTCATTGTCTATGTACTGCTAATCAGTCACTTTGAAATATTGTTGAATCTGTCAAGTGCTGCTGAATATGAATTGTGAATCTGTTGATATTTTTTGGTCTTATTTTGTACTGCTGAATTTCAAATGCTACTGAATCCGTCAAATGTTCGGTTTTTACTATTAGTACAATATTTTGTAGAACTAATAGTGATGTACAAATACTTATTTAGATCAATTGCAGCAGATTGTCTTGATTTTATTTTGAAACATGGTCTTGTCACATTCTAGATGAGTCTTGGGTTTCTTCGGTTGCATACGGGGGGTCACACAGGCATTGATGTGAGAAGAAGGTACTCAAAAGCAGACTTGATCGTCATTTTTTCTTACTCCAATGGTTGAGTGTATTTGGAGAAAAGGGCAGACTGGTCATGCGACATGATTTTTAGAGCTGAAATAAGAATTGGTTCTCTCTATACTGCTATTGAATTTTAGTGTCTGTATTGCTAAATCAGTCACTTTGAAATACTGTTAAATATGAATTTTAAATCTGTAGATATTTTTCTGTCTTACTCTGTACCGCTGAAGTTTTACATGAATATATGTCAAAAGAATTATAGCTTTTTCTCCCTCTGTGAGGTGTTTGTTTTGAATCTAGCTGAGTATTACAATGCAATTAATGAGAAGAAGAAATCTGGCCCATTCGGCCCCACTTTTGTCCAGAACATTTTAATTCAGTATTTTTAGGTCCAGGGGACTAACATGCCACTAAAATTTGAGAAAGGGGGCCATGGAGCATAGCCCATGGAGTATAGCCTAGAACATTTTAGTTCAGCCTTTTCGGGTCAGGGAATTGCTGAGCACAGCACAACGAAATTTGAGAAAGGAGCCCATAGAACATATCTCATGTAGATAGCCCATGTAGAATAGCCCAAAAAATTAAGTCTGCCTTCTCGGCATTGCCCCTACTCTTAAAAAAGTATGCCTACCCATGTTTTTAAAATACTATTCTATTATGAGGCATACCATATACCTAAAAAGTTCACCCCCACTAAGGTATTTCTCTCAGCGTGGAGGTTATCCAGCTCAGTTGTTAGCAAAACAAGCCATGTCATTTCCGTTCGTCCTAGTCTATACCTACTAATAAAAGCATAACTCTTTTTTTGGTTTGGTTCATTTTTGGATGATTTTGCCCTTGTGAGTTTGGTCATATTCCATTGACTGTCACCACCAAATTAAAAACACTTCGTTGCTGACTCCAGAGAGAGGAAAGGAGTAGATAGTTGGAAAAGTAACTGCTCGGGATTCTTTCCCCACTTGACAAATTAAAAATGCTTCACGGCTGACTCTAGAGAGAGGAAAGGAGTAGATAGTAGGAAAGATAACTGCTCAGGATTCTTTCCCCACTTCTCGATAGAATCGCCACCGCACAGACCGTGGCCCCTGCCCTTCGTGTCGGTGACCGACGCCCCCCGCACTCCTTCACCTCAATGACCATGGCCCCTGCGCACCCTCCGATGACGACCGGCACGATCCCCCGTAATCTTACCCTCCGACGACTAGACCACATGCTTTCTCTAGCAAAATGAGGGTGCGGAGCTTCCTCCAAACCGGGATCCTATCACCGTCTCGGGCCGAGCTCAGGGCGGGAAGAACCGGACGACGGTCGGTATTGTGGTTGTAGTGGCAGGAGGCCACGAGGACGAGGTCCAATAGTTCCTGGCGATGCTACTGGACAGAGATGTGGGACGGGAGGACGCGAGCGTGGCTACTAGAAGCCGTCGAGGTCGAAACGACTGGGCGTAGAGAGCATAGCTTGTGCAGGGACAAAGGCGAGGCCGATGGTGTCTCGGCGGTGGCGCAAGCAGAGACGAGGACGAGAGGGGAGACGTGCACACAGGGAGAGGTTACTCGCGGTGGGGACTTGAATTGAGGGATGGTGGGGTGGAGGTGGCCATTGTAGCAGGCGGTTGCACACGGGATGGAGAAGATGGGGGTAGGTGAGACGGGACTTGAGGGATAAGAGCATGCTTCGGCGGGGGGTAAAAGTAGAAAAGACAAGGAGAGAGGGTGGCCGGTGGGTTGGGATTTGGAGATCTCTCCCGCTCAAGTCTCGTGCATGTGAAGCGTGGGTCGGTGCGTGAGTACTCTGTGTGTGTCCGTTGTGTGGCTGGGTCGGGGTGTTGTGCTCAAGTTTTCGTTAGGTGGGACTATAGGTGTGGGGTTGTATCTGGCCTGGCCATTGGCTGGGCTGCCTCCTCTACTTAAAAACATTTTCTATTTTTGTTTTAAAATAAATTTTACAAATAGATTTTGGTATGTAAAATAGACAGGGATAGAGAGGAAGTGGCGGTGGTAAAGGCACACGGGTGCGACGAGGTCGTGTCATACGGGGCGCATAGGTTGGAAGCATTAGGCCAGCCAGGGCCAGCTGATCCTGGTCCGGTCGGTGGAATCTTTTTTCTTTTCAAAATTATTTTTAGAAAAAGAATTTTTATAGGTTTTTTTCTCGGCATTAAAAAATATTCCTAACAATTTTGTTACTATAGCTTTTTTCTCGGAAAGTCAAAAGAGGTCAAATTTGGGTCTGAACAGTTTTCATTCAAATTCTTTGTTTTCCTTCTCTCGTTGCAACGCAAGGGCATGTTTGCTAGTATCCTATATATAACTAAGAAGTTCACCTCCACTAACCTATTTCTCTAAACATGCAAGCTATACACATCATCAAGTCTCTCATTGGTCCATGTCATCCGTCGTCCGCTACAATTCCACATCACTCAAAGAATATTTGACAACCAAATGTGTTGGGGATATGCTAAATGGGTATCAGCATAGCATGTCTCTAATCCGGTTAACCGGGGTGGCCCACAGTTGGTAGTAAGGCCTATGGCCTGCTGGGCGGCCCAGTTAGACGGATCCATAAGGGAAGCCCATGCCGGATTAAGGAAGGCTACGCAGGAGTCACCGACGTACTCGGAGCCTTGGAGTGCAAGACACGAAAGACTAGTTACTATTAGTGTAGGACTCTTTACCTTGTCCGGCAAGGTCTTTTCCCTGTAACTCTAGGTTCTGGTGCTTTGATAAAACGGACCTATAGGAGCCTTTAGGGCACAACACTCAAGGATTCAGAACACCCTCGCAAAGCGAACCGATCTCTGTAACTTGGCGTATTTCCATTATAGTGATTTATAACAGGAGTAGAGTTCCGTCACCGTTGTGGGACTTGAACCTAGGTAAGCTATGTTACCTTGTACCCGCCAACTCTTCGCCTTACCCCACGTCTCTAAACACGCACAATGAGGACCCCTCCATGGCGTACTCATCGGCAATACCACGATAGTTGGCGCCCACTGTGGGGCAAGAGGCGCTTCGAGCTCTACAACGGGCGAGGTCTAAGTTCTTCACGGGAATCGACGACACCGTAGCCATCAAACGCGTTCTGTCCTCCGGCAATGTCCCGATCATCCCTCTAGATGAGTTCTGGGTGCCGGTGAAGACGAACCCTACGCGCTGCTCCGTCATCCCCTTCGGAGACATCCACATCTTCATCGGCGAAACCGACTCGGGTCCTAGCTCCCAGGAAGTTGGAAACTCGTCAAGGCTTGCACGGACCGCCTACGGGCAGGATACGTTCGCGGAAGAATTTGGGACGTACCTCTCTCTAGAGTATGGTGGCTCAGATCAGGAAAATTCAAGGCCCACCCAAACCGCCCCTGTGCAGCATATAAAGGTGGAAGGACCCTGCAAATCCGCTTGGCTTCCCCGAGCGTTAGAGATACACAGGTCACACTTTGTCGGCATCGTCACCATCTTTGATCTAGACATATGCGTTCAAAGGGATGGAGAACCTCCCCGCGAATACCTTGCCAGATGTATGAGGATGAGGGAAACCCTAGAGGGCGATCGCGCCGACGAACTCGTTTACCACTTCGAAGGGCTCACGCCTGGAACACTCCACTAGCATACCCTCTAGAGACGGTAGGCCATAGGCCCTCTCACCCTTGGCGAGATGATCGCAATCCTCAATGAATACGCGGACGCCGAGGAGATCATCCAAGCGATGCCTGGGCCTGAAGCCGAAGGAAACAACAATAATGGCCCGCCTCCATCACCCTCCACATCTGCTGTCAACAACACTGAAGCCAACTCCAACTCCGTCCTTGACGCACTATACATCGACATCAATATGGATGGTAGCGGCTCAAACGCCAATTCAAAGGAATATGATGTTGTTATGAGGGAGATCGAGTAGGAGATCGAGAAGGAGGAGCACGCCGAGAAAGTCAACACATCCCACCAGGTGCTAGTCACCATTGGGAGCGTGATGAAAGAAGACAGACATGAACCGGAGCGTGAGAGAGCTCCGCCCACGCCTGCGATTACAAGAGCGGCAGTAGCCAAGAAAGTCGTCGAGCCTCCGGCTTCGGCCAAGGCTATGCCCCCTCCGGTTATCCGCCCGCTGCAGGCCTAGGAACTCACCATGGCCCCCAGTACTGCCAAGCAGTGAAACTAGCCGCCAATGCCACCATCAACATCTGCAGCTGGCAACCCATTGGTTACTCCCGCCAACAAAGCGATATATGGTGCACTCCTCGTTGAGCCCATTAACGTCGCCCATATCTGGAGCGTTACGGAGCTTGATGAGAAGCGTGCAGCAATCCTAGCAGAGGCCAAGTGCATCGTGGAGCAGGGCGCTAAGCTGGACGAAGACATGGCCAAGACGTAGCAATCTATCAAGGCGGCAACAACTATGGAGGCTGAATACAAGCAGTTGCTACTGAAGCACAAAGCAAAGAAAGCACCAGCTCATGTCGTCGAAGATCCCGGTGTTCAGTGCAAGTTGGGATATGGCGGATCCATACCAGCAAAAGCCTCCTGGAGCAGGATAGGTCGCCAGAAGTAGTTGCTCAGGTGTACGACCTTGTTGTCAAGCCATGCAAGCAACAGGAGAAGCCTACCTCGCAGAGGCTTGAGTCCAACCTAGAGCTTTCCCAGTCAACCCTGAACAACCACAGAAGGCCAAGATCTCCCCGTGACGAGGCATCCCACACAGGCTCCACAGAGCGAAGACGGAGGGACACGTGCAACAGGGCTGATGCCATACCCATATCCTCCGATCACGGATAAAAGGCTCGCCCTCGTCGGTCACCGCCTCCACCACCATCCCGATGTCACGAGGAACCATAGCCGCACCACCGTACAAGCATGCCACTGCCTAGGCGTCCCCAGGTCGGTATCGTTATACGCGACCAGGGCGAATAGCCCCGGCATGCCGGAGAGCGCAACGACGTTGAAGGACACAAGAGAAAATCCTACAAGGAAGCGCCACATTCGACAAGCAACTGCAACAGGCGTGAGAAGTCGCAGGAGGGAACAGAAAAAATCCAACCCACCGCCTCCACTGCCATCGTCGCCACCTAGTAGCCATCATGGCAGAGGACACGGTGGATCTCATAAATCGCACCGCAACTCCCCTCCCCATACGGAAAAGGGAAGCAGCCAGAGCCGTACAACGCATGTTCACAGCTAGACAAGATCCAAGAAGCTCGGGAGCTACCATACCTTGGGCCATGTTGTTTTGGACTAGTAATTCAGGCCACAACTTACCCCAAGGGTCTCCAGATAGACAAGACTATCAAGCCCTCTGACGGCATCGCCAGGCTAGCCACATGGTTGCATGACTATAGCGAAGCGATTCACATCGCAGGGGGAAACACTAATGTCCTCGTCAAGTACCTCCCACTTATGCTAACTGGAACTGCCCAACAATGGATCGACGACTTGCTGGAGAAATCAATATGCAACTGGTTGGATGATGAGTGCATATTTGCATCATGTTTTATATTATTATTTGGCATTTTAGATGTAGGATCTTGATATTTTACGGCGCTCGCGTGCATATTTTATGTCTGTTTTTACCAGGATCATGACAGTTGATGGATACAATGGACACAATTCTTGGAGTATATGTACTAAGGAGAAAAGGAGTAAAAACAAAGTAAATCGCTTATTTGGGAAATGTCAATAATACCAGAAGAAAACCCGAAGCGATCAAGGCATATAGACGGTTTAACGACCAACTATACGGCGGGAATAAATTTTCCAGTCGTATAGTTCTCGCCGTACAGTTGGCGGCGCCACCGCCTACTCAAATAGTTTCACCCCATGCAACTAGATCAGAGAGACAACATACAGAACAACCAAAAATCGCCAAGACTTCACCTCCGGAAGGCATTTGGAGGGGGAACTTTTCCACCGGGGATCCATCTTCGCCCTGCACAGATCCGGGAGGCTAAGGCGTCAATCTTCATCATCAACCGCTGCATCACCACCATCTCCATCCATCCCATCTACATATTGTCTAGATATTATTGTAATTTCATTACTCGTTGTGGATTTATAAAAGTACTATTCATCTATGATAGATTCCATTGTTATTGCCATGATGTTGATTGCCTCCATGTCTGAGTAGATATTTAGTTCTTGAGGAGATGGAGAAACCCTATTATGAGATTGAAATAAGATAAAGTTTATTATGATATTCATCGTTGTGACCATGTGTTAGATTGTCTTCATCTTGATGTTGGGAGAATTTGACCTCTCAATATTTGCCTCTTATGGGGACTTGATGGAGGGAACTACTTATTGATAGACGGAGGTGTGTTAGCACTTACAGTGACTATAAAGCTATTGGCACTCCTTACGTATCAACTTAGGAACCGAGAAAACTCACGGAATACTATCCATGCCATGGGATACGTCCTACGGGATTAAGTCCCTTAATAGCGCAATAATTCGATTGATGTCGATTGCTGACTGATGTGGTTATGAGGGTGATGTGAGCAGTGGTTGCTGTCTATTTATCCAAATACGGAGTTCCTCCCACACATACACAGTCGAGAATATTCATGATAATAATCTTTACCTTAGTTCATTATAATGCTAGTGGTGTATCCGCTACTCCCTGAGAACGTTTTCTCCCTATTGCAGTTCCGATCCCTCCTACATACGCGATACTTACTTTTTGTGTTGAGTAGTTTTACTTTACTTATTGTTGCTCTTATACCAAAAACCTAAAAACACTTTTTTACGCAATACTCGCATTTTATCTTGTCACTTAGAACTTTATTTAGCATTTCTATTGTAGTATTTAATTCAAGAGTTATTAGACTTCAGACTCTTGCTTCCTGTGGGATCGATATCTTTATTTCAAAACTAGCTACAAATGATTTGTGCAGTCATCATTAGACATGCATGAAGCGATCACCAAAAACTTCGAAGGTACGTACAAACGTCCCTGCACTGTCGGAGACCTACAGCGGTGCGTACAAGAAAAGGATGAAACATCACGTGCCTACCTCTCTCGTTGACTGGATATGAAAAATTCTTGCGCATGGGTGCACGAACAAACCGCTATGGCCGCCTTCATCGACGGTCTGGAGAAGGGAACTTTGCTCCGGCATACGTTGAAGCGCAAGTAAGATAACAATGAGCTCAACCTCAATGCAATGATCGCCATGGCTAGTGAGTTTGCCGCTGCTGATGACGACACGCTTGGATTGTTGCCGGCCATAGCAATCCCTACCCAGGACAAGAAAAACAATAACAACAAGCGGAAGACTCCACCTGAAGAGAAGCAAACAGCTGACATGGTCGCCACAACAGCGTGGTCATGGCCGGGGGCTAGCCATGTTTAGCAGAGGAGTGATTCTACACCCTCAGTTCCCCGCGTTCCCCAAACATACAAAGAGTACCACGATATGCCGTGTTTCGTCCATCTCGACGCAAACGGCAACGCCACCCACACCAACCGCCAATGCAAGTTTTTCAATGACCTCAAGAAAGACCCTGAGCCCGGCTACAAGCAAAGTCGGAAGAACACACCCCGTGGAAAGGGAAAAGGGAAGAAGGAGGAGGAATCCAAGGATTCAAGTGATATGGATGAAGACATGGAAACCAAATCCTCTGACAAGGGCGAGGGTAAAGGGAAAAAACCCTTCGAGAAGAAGGCTCCATTCTACCACACCTTCCTTGGCACTCCCACCATCTGGGCCCAGAAAACCTCTCTGAGGATACTGATGGCTACCCTCCCTCCGGTTCCCCAGTACGCCAGGTTGTCGGAGATTCCAATTACTTGGGATAGGAAGGATCACCCAGATCCTATCTCAACAGAGAACCAGTATGCCATGGTCATCAACCCTTTGATTAGTGGCACAAAGTTCACCAAGTGCCTCATCGATAGTGGAAGAAGCATCAACATCATGTATCTAGATACACTGCACAAGATGAACTTGACGGAGACCCAACTAAGGAAGAGAAACACCGTGTTACATGGGGTTGTCCCTGGCTGACAAGCAAATTCCCTGGGCTGCATCACCCTTCCGGTCGCTTTTGGTGATGTAAACAATTACCGCCAAGAACGCATGACCTTTGAAGTGGTGCCTTTCAAGAGCGTGTACCACGTCATTTTCGGATGCGACATCTTCCACTCCTTCCTTGCAAGGCCATGCTTTCTCTACAAAAATCTCAAGGTACCCGGACCAAACAGCATCATCACCGTTGACGGAAGCTTCACCAAGGCACGTGAGTGCAAACTCAGTGAAGCCGCCTTCGCCGAAGCAGTTCTCTACGGTGAGGAGTTTAAGGAGATCCAGATCCAGGTCGATGCCTCAGAGATGCCGGCTTCGAAGAAGCATATCACTACTACTAAACCCACATTCAAGGTCGCCATCAAGACCAAGAAGGTGGAGCTTGTTGAAGGATATTCCACCAAGACTACCGCGATTGGCATAGACCTGGATCCCAAATAGGAAAGCGCGCTCATCTAGTTCCTTTGTGAGAATAAGGACATCTTCACTTGGCAACCTGCCGACATGAAAGGTGTACCTAGGGAACTTGTTTATCACAACTTGAATATTGATTCTTATGCCAAACCGGTGAAACAACCTCTACGAATCTTTGGTGCAGAAAGCCGAAGGGCTATAGGCAAAGAATAGCTAGGTTATTTAAGGCTGGCTTTATCTGAGAAGTTATTCACACCCGATGGGTGGCAAATCCTGTACTTGTCCCCAAAAAGGGAACCAATGAATTAAGAATGTGCGTTGATTACACCGGCTTGAACAAAGCGTGTCTGAAGGATCTATTTGCCTTGCCTCACATTGACCAAGTCATTGACTCGACGGATGGCTCGGAACTTCTATGTTTTCTCGGTGCCTACTCAGGTTACCACCAAATCCAGATGCGAAAGTCGGACCAATTGGCCATTTCGTTCACCACACCCTACGGCACGTACTGCCATGTCACGATGCCCTTTGGGCTGAAAAACGTTGGTGCTACTTACCAGTGGACAATGCAATGCTGCCTACACGACCAAATAGGTTGCAACGTACATGCTTACATGGACAACATCGCGGTAATGTCAAAGAAATCAAACGACCTTATCGCCGACTTGCAGGAAAACCTTCGATGATCTCCGGAAATACAACATGATGCTTAACCCCAAGAAGTGCGTCTTCGGGGTGCCATCGGGCAAGCTATTGGGCTTCATCGTTTCGCACCGCGGAATCAAGGTCAACCCGGAGAAATTCAAGGCCATCCTTGACATCAAACGCCCAACGTGCTTGAAGGACATACATAGGCTCACAGGCTGCATTGCAGCAGTGAGCCGGTTCATCAGCCGACTTCGAGAGAATGCTATGGTGATCTACAAGTTGCTCAAGAAGGCGGACAAATTCGTATGGACGGACGAGGGTGATGCAGCACTTCAGGAGTTGAAGAGAATACTCTCCTCCACGCCAATACTTGCAGCACCGGTATCAAGGGAGCCTATGTTAGTTTACATAGCGGCAACCAACCGAGTAATCAGCATCGTCATTGTGGTGGAGTGCAAGGAGCCAACGCATGAATACGGAGTTCAGCGACCAGTTTACTACGTAAGCGAGGTCTTGACGGAATCCAAGCAGCGTTACCCACACTACCAGAAGATAGCTTACGGAGTTTTCCTTGCTTCACGTAAGCTAAGACACTACTTCTAGGAGAACCCCATCACAGTGGTGAGCAAAGCTCCACTGTCCGACATCATCAATAACAGTGACGCTACGGGAAGGAGGCAAAGTGGGGCATTGAACTGGCTGCCTTTCAAATCACCTACAAGAGGCGTGATGCTATCAGATCACAAGCATTGGCGGATTTTATTGCAGATTGGACAGAACTGCCAGAACACACTCCTGTGCTAGAGCCAGAATATTGGGTCATGCACTTTGACGGATCAAAGCTACTCAATGGCTCGGGAGCTGGTGTATTACTATAATCACCAACAGGGGATAAGCTGCAGTACGTCCTGCAGATCCACTTCAACGCTAACAACAACATGGTGGAGTATGAGGCCCTCATTCACGGACTACGAGTAGCCAAGGATATTGGCATCAAGCGCATAGTTTGCTGTGGAGATTCCGACTTGGTTGCCTAGCAAGTAGCTGGCACCTAGAACATGCGGAATACTATGATGGCGACATATCAAGACGAAGTAGACGAGATTGCCAAGTGCTTCGATGGCTACGAAGTAAAGTATGTCAAAAGGGAGGAGAATGAGGCGGCAGATCTACTGTCAAAGCTTGGATCAGCTCGCCGACCAATTCCACCAGGCATTTTCCTAGAGCACTTACGGACCCCATCCGTGAGGGGAGCGGACCCCGACAACCCGGATAGAGTGGAGTCATTCGTTAACGCAGTAAAAGTGACCTCTCTGGCTTGGACGAAACCGTTCATAGACTATCTACAAGACAGAACTTTGCCCGCTGATGAAGTTGAAAGCCGGCAAATAGTACGCAGAGCAAAAGGCTACGTCATTATTGACGGTCAACTATACAAAATAAGTACCACATGAGTTTTTCTTCGATGCGTCTCCTAGCAACAAGGTATTGATATCCTTAGAGAGATACATCTCGGAGATTGCGGGCATCACGTCGCTCCCCGATCGTTGGTGGCTAAGGCCTTCCGACAACGATTCTACTGGTTAACTGCCAAGGTGGACGACGAGAAGTTGGTACAAACATGCCTTGGGTGTTAGTTCTATGCAAGACAACCAAATGTTCTAGCTGAAGAATTGCGAACGATACCAATAACTTGGCCATTTGCAGTCTGTGAGCTGGACATGGTGGGACCTTTGTAGACAGCACCTTATGGATTTACACACTTGCTAGTAGCAGTGGATAAGTTCACAAAATGGATTGAAGCTAAACCCATTAGAAAGCTTCCTGTGGCAACAACCCTAAAAAAATTCCAATATCTAGTGGTGACATTTGGTCTCCCACACAGCATCATCACTGACAACGGCACAAATTTGTCTCTCGGAGAAGTTGAGGAGTACTGTCATGAAAAAGGCATCCGCCTTGACCTAGCATCTGTGGCACACCCACAGTATAATGGACAAGTTGAACGAGCCAATGGACTAATTCTCCACGGAATCAAGCCACGCTTAGAGGCACCGCTACACAGAGCAGCTAGAGCCTGGGCGGAGGAATTACTATTTGTATTATGGAGTTTAAGAACAACACCCAACAGATCCACTGGCTTGACTCCTTTCTTCATGGTTTACGGAGCATAAGCCGTCCTACCATCTGACATCCTCCACGATGCACCAAGAGTCGCCGCCTATGAGGAAGATGACGCTGAAGAATCCAAACGCCTATCTGTGGACCTACTTGAGGAAGAGCACGTGCTAGCATGCCACAGATCTGCCATCTACCAACAGAAGCTGTGTGGCTACCATAGTCGTTGTGTTGAGCATCGCTCATTTAAGGAAGGGGACCCGGTGCTTAGACTCAAGCAGGAGAAATCACACAAACTATCCCCGCCTTGGGAAGGACCGTTCGTCATAAGCAAAGCATTGCTAAATGGTTCCTATTACCTTGTCGATATTCGCGAGTTGAAAGATAGGCCTAAAACTTGCAAGCACAAGCAACATGACTCCAATGATGATTACCCGGAGACAGATCGGCCATGGAACATAGCACAGCTACATCCCTTTTACACTTAGCATATTTTATATTATGTAATATGTTTTTTATATGATCAATGAAATAAAGCATTTGGTTCAATCATATTTTATGAGTCTTTTACCTCCTTTAGTTGTTCATTTTTGGATCATACAAACCCTTTATGCGCAAGTTTGCATTTGCACTTGTGAAAATTCCGCCTACGGGCATTAGCTTAAGTTTTCTGGTCTACACGTTTTCTGAAGTTTTTATGTGTTCCGAAGTAGTGACTTCTCGGCACTCAAAGCCGGCGATTTTGCTCTTAGGTTCTTGACGGTGCTATTAAGCATCATCACCTAAGAGCATAGTTCTAGGTTGCGAGTCTTCCGTCTCACGAAAGGTCAAGTATACGAACCAGAATAATGGATAAGCCAGCACTTGCTTAAAAAATATATAAATGCTAGAAACAGATAAGTAGCAGGAAACTTGAGTACAAGTTTTTCGGCCTTACAAATTCATCAGTTTTTTCCGCATACACATTGCAGAGATACATTTAGTACAAATATTGTTTTTATGGCTCTGCTGCAGGGGACTTCGTGGTGGCATCATCAGCAACAGGAGAGCCAGACCGGAATAGCTCATCAAACTCAGAAGGAGAGGGGCTAGACTCAAAAGAAGCCATGTCATCATCAAGAATATCGGCAGGCACGAATACGTACACCTTGACCATCTTGGCAACTCTGGTGTCGTAGTCGGCGAGGGAGTTCCAAATAGCATCTCTATCGATCTCTTTCCCTTCCTCGTCTAGCTTGGGCATGCCAGAGGTCACCAGATCGATGTCGGTGTTGTCATAGTGTGCTTTGACCAAGGACAGGGTCATCCTTGCACCAGTCCGAACACAAGAGGATTTCTAGTCCTTGACTTTCTCGGGGGCTCGACACAGGATTTCCGAGTACTTGGCTGCTAAGTCTGCCACCTTGATGTTTATCCCCAAAGGCTAGGCTATCTCTTTGGCCTGAGCAATGGTAGTGCTTAGGAAGTTGCCGGCAAGAATCATGCATTCCTTAGGATCTGGAGCACCTTCACCCAAGTTGGCCAAGTCAATGGGAGCTGTAGATACGAGGACCATGAGTATAAGCACATCATACATTTGTCCAAGGTACAAAATTGACCAAGATGGAGGAAACGTACCGAAGATGCTGGGTTTGGCTTGCTTGCATGTCTCCGCCAAGCTGCCATGCTCGTCATGAAGCTTCTTGTATGCCTCAAGGCTCCGAGAGTTTTGCTCTTGGGTAGCTTGATTTTGCTCCTTGAGGCGCTCAATTTCTTCCTTCAGGCGCTACATCTCGGTGTCAGCAAACTCTTGCATAGCCTTCATCGCCTCTTCATGGCCCTTGACAGCATCAGCTAGGTCTTTCTTCAAAAATTTATTCTCATTGTCAAGCTCTTGAATATTCTTGGATTGCTCGAGATGCTCTTGGCTTTTGCAATGGCCTCTGTAAGACGGGCAATGGAAAACACTATGAGAAGACAGTAGAAATGAATCCATAAGGAAAAGTAAGGAGCTATTAAAAGAAACAGACTCTGGCTATTTTTGATCTGTTTCTTCAGGAAGGCGGCTTTACCCTGTTCAAGGTCCAGTTCCTTCCGCAAGGCAGCAAACCTCTCATTGGGGGCTATCCTCCATCTATCCTCATTCCGCAAAGAAGAAACATGCTTAGTCTCTCTAGAGCAAATAGTCTGAACTATCTAGTTTCAACTACACACTCGGGGGCTATAGGACTAAATTTTAAAGACAAGTATGCTACTCTTAGAGCATCTAGCCAGAACTTTTTCTAGTTTCACCTAGACACTACTAGGAAATAGCTCTTCTGTGGCGCACCTTTTTCCACCATCTGTGGCGCATATGTTAGTCATCACTGATACGTCGCCACTAATAACTAACTTCAATGACGCATTCCAAAATGCGCCACATAAGTCTCAAACTTCAGTGGCGCATATGGCCAATATGCGCCACAGAAGTTGTTTTCCAAAATTCAAAAAAAGGTGGGCCAAATCTCAAACTTCTGTGGCGCATATGGTCAATATGCGCCACATAAGTTTTTCTCAAATTTCAAAAAAAAACCCGGGCCAGATCTAGATCTAGCCGGAGTTGGTGGTGGTGGTGGCGGGCGGCTAGGGCTAGGAGGAGGTTGCCGGAGTTGGTGGTGGAGGAGGAGGAGGAGGAGGAGGTTACCGGAGTTGGTGGTGGAGGAGGAGGAGGAGGAGCTCGCCGGAGTTGGTGGTGGAAGATGAGGAGAAGGAGGAGGAGGAGGTCGCCGGAGTTGGTGGTGGAGGAGGAGGAGGAGGAGGTCTCCGAAGTTGGTGGTGGTGGAGGAGGAGGAGGAGGAGGAGAAGGAGGTCGCCGGAGTTGGTGGTGGAGGAGGAGGAGGTCGCCGGAGTTCGTGGTGGTGGAGGAGGAGGAGAAGGTCATCGAAGAGTGGAGAAGGAGGAGGGAGGAGAATGGGAGAAGTGTGGAGGAGAGGAGAAGGGGAGAAGTGTGGAGGGGAGGAGAAGTGGAGAGGGGAGAAGAAGTGGGTAGGGGGAGAAAAAGGAAAAAGGGAGGGAGAAGGGCGCTGGCGGGATTCAAATTTCGAATCCCGCCCAAGACTTCCGTGGCGCATATGGGAGAAATGCGCCACAGAAGTTTCTCCCCCTATTTTTTTGCAGTAAAAAAATCTTCTACCCTAAATAACTTTTTACTCTTTTTGAATTTGGGGATTCTGTAAAATTCAGAACCACCGAAGGTTGTTGAATTCGAGTAGGGAATTTCGAGGCGATCATTTTGATAGGTTAAAGATTTTTTCCGACATCGTATGCAAAAGTTATAGCCGTTTTACCATGCCATGACCTTTTTTTGCAAAATACATCGAAATTCATGTTTTTCAATTTTGTCTAAATCTATACCCTAAAATCTAACTACAACTCAAAGGAATTTTTTTTGAAGTTTCTATCATTTTTGTTTATTTTTTACAAAACTGAAAAGGCGATCCATGGGGGGGTTGGATCTGTTCCCCCCCCTATATGCTTGTTCTGTGACGCATACACCTATATGCGCCATAGAAACATCACTTTCTGTGGCGCATATGGACATATGCGTCACAGAAGTTTCTCCACCCTTTTTTGCTGCTTGGTCCCATCAACCTTCTGTGGCGCATACGTCCATATGCGCCACAGAAGTTTGGCACTTCAGTGGCACACACGAAAATATATGCCACAGAGATATGGACTTCTGTGGCGCATATTGGTTTCGTGCGCCACTGAAGTGCCAAACTTCAGTGGCGCATATTTTCTAGTGCGCCACTGATATATATCTGTGGCGCATGGTTTCACATATGCGCCACTGAATATCTTGTCTATCTATAGGTTGTTTCCTAGTAGTGAGACGCTCGGGGGCTACACTATCAAGTTCTACTCTTAGTTCTCTGGAGAACTCAGGCTAATAACTATTATTTATCCGCCTAAGAGCTCGGGGGCTACAGAGGGATATGTTATACGATAAAAGGTAAAGTTTAAAAACTTACAATGGCAATAACTTTGAGATTGTTGGCCAAATTGGCATATGCAGTATGGAAGACGCCGACATTTTTATACACGGCATCTGCTTGTGCAATAAGGTTATCCAGGCACAATGTCGGAGGAGTCATGACTAGAGGAGTTGTTGAAGCCGGAGGCATGGATGATGCCCTAGTCACCTGCTATGTTAACATAGCAGTTGATGGCTCAGAGGCTCCCGCCTTGTCTGTTGCCACAACTGCCTCTGCCTCCTCTCCTTCCGTTACTTGTTTCCCTTTCTTGGTGGCATCCTTAGCCGGAGCTTCAGCCACTTTGGAGGAAGTACTCTCTTGCATCGCCTGTCCGCTGGGAGCGACGTCCATCTCGACAGAGTCGGAGACATCAAAGATTGGATTGACATCTATCTCTATGGCAGAGATCTCAGGGATAATGGGGGACAAAGGCCTAGTGGGACCAGTAGTGGGCTTGGCGGCGGGAGTAGGCGGAGCAGTAGTGGGAGAAGGCTTGGCGGCCACATGCCTCTGGTCAACATGTCACGGATATTTTCTGACCCTCTAGCATCCCTAGAGGATTGCTTCAGGCAAACACCGGCTTTCTTCCTGAAACATAAAAAGTATAAGTATAGGGGTTGAATAAGGTGCGAGCTAAAAATACAAGTCAGAGAATGAATACACTTACTCCACGGCAGGAGCCTTGGTTACGGGAATGTTGGTGGATTTGTTCTTCTCCGCCTCTAAGGCGGCGGTGGATCGTCTAGAGACTCCACTCTCCGATTTCTTCATCTTCTTGGCCTCGGCAACAACGTCAGATGTGGAGCTCTTCTGCTTTCGCGCTGCCGGAGTTGGTTGATCCTTGGGGGTGTCATCGTCAGACACCACCTGGATATCCTGCAGCATAGGATCATAGACCTAGGAGGCCATTTGATCTTCCGCCAAGGTCGCAAGATGGGAATCAAAGGTGTGTTATATTGATAACTTCAAGAAGGAAAAACCTTAGACTATATATGTAACGAGCAACAAAGGAAATAGAAGCTACCTCTGGGCACTTGCCACATTCAAATATGTCATAGGTGATCTTGAAGCCATGCTTCCTGTCTTTCACCTTGACTATGTCCTTTAGCCGGAGCTTGAAGGAGTCAATGGAGAAGTTGTCCTACGAAATACGCATAGGATCCTTCCGGCTCTTGGTGGACTTGCACATTAGCTCGGCGCAGTGCTGCAGAGGATGGATCCGCCTAGTGAACCAGCACATGGCTAGGTCCAAGCCCGTCAGACCTCCATCTACGAGCCATTCTATCCGCCTTATGGCGCGATTGGATTCCTTATCATACGGGAGAGGGGCTGGGGACCTCCAGCTGGGTGCTTCAGCGGAAGCTCCATCGACGAAGTCGGGGTACGTCTCAAGACGGTCAGGCAGTGGAATTTCTGGGCCATAGAAGTATGTGTGCTACCAGTTCTTGCAATATTCGTGACCAACTATGTCGGGGAAGCACCGACTAGGCCGGATCTTAAAGCTAATTGTTCGGCATATCCGCAGCTTGTAGCATCCCAATTGTCTAACAATTGCAATGCTACTAGCCTAGTCTATATATATGCTACTTCCTACATATAATTGTTGCATCATAATTATATCATGCTCATGTCATCATGCCACCTTGCATTTGAGCATCATATAAAACCCTTTTCTTTTGGTTCTTCTCTCATATGCATTAGTAATTGTATTTGGCTCTTGATATATTGTTTTTGGTTCTTGATAAATGCTTGATGCCCAAGTTGAGTTGGGGGCATGTCTTTATTTCAACTCCATCACCTTTCTTTGTCACCACCTTATAATTCCACCATCCTATGTACCCATGAGCTTTTACTTTCTTCAGGCATTTAATCTAGCTCATGTGGGTTGGGATGGATCCAATTCTATTACCTTTCGCTTGGCTTTACTCCATATTTTGGGATGCATGTGTATAAATGCCATGGTCATTACATTGTTTTCACAAGAATAAAACATGGCATTTAATGCCCATGCATGGGCCATGCAAATCATCACCATTCTATCCTTTGGGTTTTACTTGGATTTTTGAGTGGAGCTTGGTCCTTTGGGATTATTTTCTTGTGGCTCTATTCTATTGCTCTTGCTAAACCCTCATAATCCTGATCATGCACTTGATCATGCTTCAACAAAACCACCTCTCCATCCCTTTTCACCTCTTGGCTTGATCTTGCATGTGACCATGTTAAAAACCCCTTAACATTTGATTCTCTCTCTCCCTTCAAACCCTAACCCCTTTCTAACCTCCTCTCTCTAACCCTAGCTCTAGTCTAAAACCTAACCCCTTACCCTAACACTCCTCTCACCACCTCCTCTCACCATGCCGAGGCACATCCCTCTCTCTCTCTGCCAGCCAGGGCCCACCTAGCCCTCTCTACCCATGCGAGCTACCCCACCCCTCTAACCTAAACCTAGCCGAGCCCCTTTGCTCTAACACCCGAGCCTCCCTCTCCCTGTTTCTCTCTCTCTCGCTGCCAGCCAGCTCCACCCGAGCTACCCTTCACCCTGGCCCACCAGGCAGCCCTACCCCTGCCCTGCCCTGGCCGCCCACGCCGAGCACGTGAAGGAGGAAGGAAAGGCGGCCGAAGCCACCTTTTTCTCTACCCCATTTCCCCACGGCACCTCACCTCTCTCCCTCGCTTTATCTACTCCCCCTCCATCCTGGCATCGCCCAGATCCATCCCCAGGGCCTTGCCCTTCCCCTCGCCTTCTCCACCGACGCCACCCTCCCTCTCTGTTCGCCGGCGCCCACCGTCGGTGTCCACCACCGATCCCTAGAACTAGCAGGCGGGCGTGGCATGGAGGTTGTCGAGGAAGCCGCCGCATCCCCCTGCGTCACCCCCGTACACGCTAGCGAGGAGGAGTCGATGCCTGCGACGCCATTCACCGACGCCCACCGAAACCCTAACCTCGCCGGCCGCCAGCTCCGTCGCTGATCCCCTGCACCTTGGCCCGTTCCACCACCACCGTCGCACTCCCGGTGAGCTGCTGCACCTCCCTGACACCCTCTCCTCATCTTGCTCTTCATGTACGCACGGATCCACGAGCCGAGCGCTCTTTGTGCACCGGCCTGCTGCGCGCCGCGCTAACTTACCTAGCCGCGTCCCCCTTCTCCTCCAACAAACCCCGCCTAGCCCAGTGGTCACCGCCGCCTGCGCGCACGCCCCGCGTCACGGGTTCGAGCCCCCACCGCGCCGCTCGCATTCTCTGTCAGTCGCATCAGAGCCACAGAGAAGAATAACAGTAGCAGCGCGCGCTTTGCACATACCCCTCCCCACACTTTTTGGCCTCAACCCGCAATCCATCGGGCCCCACGAGTCAGCCCCTCTAACTCTTTAGCAGAAAAGCCCCCCAGGTTCCAAAAACCCTAACCCGCAGTCCCCGGATCCACCACATTTCGCCCACCGGCTGGCCGCGCGCGCAGTGGACCCGCGCCCCCGTTGGACCCACCTGTCGGTCTCCTGGGCTAGCCTCTATGCCGGTGTGAAAAGTTTCTGCGCGTCGTTCCCGCACAGTCAGCGCTGGCCCACCTGTCTGTGACTTGGGCTAGTTCTGTCTAGGTGTAAAAAGTCCTGACGTTTTTCTGTTTAAATAAAATGATTTCAGAAAATGCTTCAATACAAATTCAAATCTGTTTCTAAATAACTTTTAAATTATAAATCCAAATAATGCATGTGATATATGTTTTTGAATCAGAAAAATGTGAGGAATTCAAATATGCTATTCAAAATAATGTTTGACCACTTTAAAATTTCGAGATGATTAAAATTACAATAAAATGCCCTTTTCTTAATAAATTAATAACTTTAAATCTGTAACTCCAAATTTAACAAATAATATGTCTAAATCGATCAGCGTGACGAGCCCGTTCTATCTATGCACTCCTTGTTCTGAATTGAAGCATGCATCATGTCCTTATTAAAAATCAGAACTGTTTATGGCTATAAAACTTGACTAAATAAATAATAAAATGAATTATTCTTGTACCCACACCTCACCCTTGCCATGCTACTTTAATGCCATGTAAATTGTGCATCATCCATCCAGGCATGATTGTTTGCTTGTCGCATTTTATTCCTATGCTTGTGCACTTTTATTTATGTTGGCCCTTGTTTGTTTGGTTCTTCTTCGAATAGACGCCCAGCAGGAGAATTATCAGGAATCATAGGAGTTCTACCCAGATCCATCTCTCGCTTCAACTGAGCTGCCAGGCAAGCACTACCACATGCTTGCATACATATAGTACCTATTGCCTCTATCTTATTCTTGCATCATTGAGTCGCGATTGCATTAAATTGAATCACAAGTACTGCATAGCCTTTACTTTAAACCCCACCGAAGCTTGTTCTTCCATCCCATGAGCCATTACTACAGGAGTTGTTTGAGCCATGCGAGTCGTAGAAAAGCATGTGTAGGGTATGTGAGTGTCTGATGGATAACGAGGTACCTAAACAACTTAGCCTGAGTAGTAATGGGATAACTAATGAAAGCGACACCGGTGAGCAATATCTGCTATTTGGTTTTTCATGCTCACTTGTGTCCCGTAGGACCCCGAGTACTTGATTCCTGTTCCGTGAATATTCGCACTATCCACATCCGGGAGGCCTTATGGACCCCCCTGAGCCAGAGCTTGATTCATTCTTATTTCTTGGGGCCACAAGTAGTTTGGGGCTTTATTACTATGCTGCACTTATGCCATGTTACTGCTTTACTTAAGATTGTGCGTGGAGCACCTGTACTGTTTTGGATCGTGGAATGTTTTCGCGGTATCGACAAGCCCAGTCACATTTTCGGGTTCCTAGTCGTTTACAGCCATTGACACAAACCTTGGGTCCATCTCAGAGTCGGCCAACTTCGTTGCGGGTAGCTTAATGGGGTGGCCCCCTGAAATATTTCTGAATCCTGTGATCGCTTTGTCATGAATGCCTCGTTGGGTTTTGAGTTGGTTTTTCCGAGGTTGATCGAGTGTGTGTTGCTATTTGTGCACCCCTGCAGGGTAAATCTTTCTGAAAGCCGTGTCCACGGTTATGGACGACTTGGAGCACAGTTTCTCGATCATAGACAAGTGTAACTAAAGTACCGTTTTTAAATTGACTAAGTACCTGACTAGTAAATAGGGCCATACTCATGGAATGGTTAATAAAACTGCCAACGGATGGGGGTTGTTCGTCCGCTTTCTCGTTGGTAAGCGAGAAGGAGGATGGATCTGATAATTATACTGTTATAACTGTTGTTCTTAATTAACAGACATCCGTCTATCTTTGGTTAGACGGATGGTTAGCGAGTATCTATTGGCTTGTTAGTTATTATCTTTTGCTGCAATTGCATCACCCCAGGTATATGTCCCCTTTAGAGACATAAAGACTTGCTGAGTACCCCTAGGGTCTCACACGATAAATTGTTTGATTCAGATGAACAGGTGTACTCGCAAGATGGATACTGGGTGGAGGAGACAGATGATGTTGGCAACGATCACTCGGTGTAGAGATTCCGGGAACTGGGATCCGTGAGATCTGTGGGCGGGATGTGCTTATTTATGTGGCATCTTATGCCGATTTTCTTCTTATCCGTACTCGGATCTTGTTTTCCGCTTCCGCCTGATACTCTGATGTTTGATGTATGAGGAGCTATCCTAAACTATTATCTCTATCTAGGATATTTGGATCTTGCCGTATGGCGTTGCAATATTTCTATCTCTTTTAGATGGAATGGCTCTGAGGACTGTTGTATGTGGCTTGCATACATACTCACTTGTGTATGTAGTTGATCCCTTCGCCTGCCGATTACGCCGCTCATTCTTGTCCCGATGTTCTGAAAGTGGTTAGGACGGACGAAAGGTCTACCGTGAGTGGCCCCGGGCCCCACCGTACTATTTTAACCACTTTCGCTCGTCCAGGCATGCAACTAAGAGCATAATTCACCGAGGTAGTTACAATTGGTATCAGAGCCATCCCGCCCTTCAGGGTCTCAGCCAAATGGTCGTTGTCAGTCTAGCAATTATTTTTGGTAGCTATGTATACTAGGGAAAAACAAAACGTGAGAGTATGACTGCTTCCACTTTTCTTCTTACCCACACACCCCCCCTTTTCTGGTAAGGAAGTGTAACGTTTTCAATCCTCTTCTAAAAATTCAAACTAGGATTCACGTGTTCTGGGTTTCGTAGTACCGTAGGTTGTGTGTGTGTGCGTGCGTGCGTGCGAATTCCTTGTCTATCTGTTGCATCCAACTTGTTATCGCTATCTGCCTTTTTGGTTATCAACTGTTGGTACATTCCATACCGACAGGCCTTTGTAAACCGACACAATCTATCTAATTCGTTGTATACCGGCGCGATCTGTCCGACTCCTTGTTAACTGGCGCAATCGTGTTAAGGGTGGTCTTCCTTCCAGCATGCTTTCACAGAATGTGGAGTTGCTAATCTCTATCTGCTAAGTGGTTTTGCGCATCTATTGGTATTTTAATGCTGAAAAATGCGGAAATTTTTTCCTTGATACACCTGTGTTTCCACACTCCTCCTCAGTCGTGTGTGAAACATTATCTTTCTTCCTTTTATCGGCATGTTCATGCTAACCCATTCTTTTGTTACCGACGCTTAATCCTAGAGTTTTACTTCATTTTCAAATTCTTCGGGGCTAAGTACATAACATGTGTCGATCCGATGCTTGTGATCGTAATTTGGTTCTCGGCAAAGCTATATGACACTTATCATGAGTGGAGTATGGCCAATGCTATCAACACTATCCTCCAAATGGTGGAGGTTATCTCCTGTGATTTGAGTTATATTGTGACCATATCTTTAGCATATTCAAGTATCTTTGGCAATCCGGAGTTTTCTCAAGGCACTACGGTGGTCTATCATCTGTTTATCATGCTTCCCATCTTTTTGAACTCCATATCCGCAAAATTCTCTTTGATACGAGGGAATTGCATCTTTTCGCCTCTGATAGCTTTTCTTAAGGTATGAGCTATCATCGTTCCTTTATCCATGATCTCTTTAGCTTTGTAACCGGCGATCCGATCAACAATGTGAACCAGGCGACATCTCTTTTTCTTCCAAAGGACCAGATAATCTATTCTGCCAGTGCATCTTTTTCAACACGAACCCGTGCTCTTAATATTGATCTTTCAAAGAGCATGCCTCAGGAAGTGTTTCGAGCATTTGTTCGTTTCTCTCGCCTCTTGAACTTGGTATTCTGGTAATACCTTGTTAATCCGTGGTGGTATATGTTCATAATATGCTTGCTTATTCTATATCAATGGAAGAACATGGAAGATCATCTGTGTCTCTTCTCTCAAGCTTCGTGAACACTGCATGTGTGCAAAGTTCCCAAAGTGTGAATTCTGGCTTCTTGAAGTCACCTATCTCGACCACGTCCTTCTTCTAAATACATGGCTTCAATTCTGGAATCAACATGCCATTGTTAATTCCATCCTCCATCTGCAACTAACCCGGAGTTTTTCCTTATTGGCAGGTTATCATCATAGTTTCGCCGAAGTTCCTCAAGACTGCTAAATCTCGCTCAATCATTTCAAGAAGAACATGGAGTTCTTTTCACCTGGTTCTCGTCAAGTAATCTTTGAAACCATCTCGTTCTATCGTCTATGCTCAATCCACCGGAGGCCATGAAGACTTTTCAAATCTTTTGTAATCCTTCTATTCAATTGGTGCTATCTTTTTCTTTATCGATTGAATCTTGCAGTTGTCTCCGTGATCTTCCTTCATATCTTTCCGGTGGCTTGTTACTTCTGATATGACGACAACATCATCATCCTTATCTATCTTGGATCCGGCGAATCGTTTGCATCTATCCTTGTTTTCTAACGGAGTTCCATGAGTTATCCTTGTCAAGATCTTCAGTCTATTTTGGTAGTTGGATTGCATGGTTTTCCTATTCATGTGCGGAGTAATGCTTTGAGTGCGGGATGGAGTAGCTACCATACCACTACTCTTATCATTCGCTCTTGTACATTGAATTGGGGAACTAATGCGATTTAACTCATTCCACAGATGTAGAAGTGGCCTTTATCCCTTGATACTTTTACTCCCGTCCTTGTTTTCCGGAGTGCTCTCTCGAAGAAAGTAATCAATAATCTCTTGTTGGGGATCTCGCCCTTTCTACACGGAGAAAAATCTTTAATTATCTGGTGGAAACAAACGCAAACTCTTTTCTGTCCTCGTCTTTCTACCGGTGCTCGACATTCCCAAACAAGATGGAGGAAAACTATCTCTCTCTTGTTTCATCAATTCTTTTTCTGTGGTAAAGCCAATTATGGTTGATGCCATTAATCGCAAATCTTTTCCATATTCCACTTCTTCTAAGGATTCTACCATAATCTAGAATCACCTTTCTTGAAGTTATATCCGCGCACCTCAATTGCGTGATCCTTGGTTCTTACCGGCGCAAGAAGAAGCTAATCCGTCAATGTCTAGCTAAATCTTTCCGTTGAGATCAAGGAACTCTATTGTTTGAAGGCGATATTGTTTCCAAACTTATTTTCCTAAATCTTTGGGATGATACAATGCTATTTTTCATAGTGGTTGATATCCCCTCCAAAGTAGCTCTTTTCTTTCGGCGAGACAAAGAATCATCATCACTTGCAGTTTCCGATCTTTAATCCTAACGGTGTGTCTTTTCTCTATCCATGATACATCGTCCTTTCTATTTCTTACACAAGTGGTTATATTCTTTTATCATGTTTCTCGAGAAAACCGGAGCTATGTTCGTCCTATCCTTCTTGTCTCACGACAATCCTTCAATTCTTCTAACCCGTGGTTTCTCAAGCAAACGCAAGACTCGCAACAAGTCTAGCAAGTTTTGCAAGGTGTAAGGGTCGCACCATTCCGTGGTTCATCAACTTGGGAACATGAGAGTCACCTTCGTTCCGAACACCCGCCTCTCCGTGTGTTGTTTTATTTGTCCTAGGAATCTCGGGGCGAGATTCTTGTTTAGTGGGGGAGAGTTGTAGCATCCCAATTGTCTAATAATTGCAATGCTACTAGCCTAGTCTATATATATGCTACTTCCTACATATAATTGTTGCATCATAATTATATCATGCTCATGTCATCATGCCACCTTGCATTTGAGCATCATATAAAACCCTTTTCTTTTGGTTCTTCTCTCATATGCATTAGTAATTGTATTTGGCTCTTGATATATTGTTTTTGGTTCTTGATAAATGCTTGATTCCCAAGTTGAGTTGGGGGCATGTATTTATTTCAACTCCATCACCTTTCTTTGTCACCACCTTATAATTCCACCATCCTATGTACCCATGAGCTTTTACTTTCTTTAGGCATTTAATCTAGCTCATGTGGGTTGGGATGGATCCAATTCTATTTCCTTTCGCTTGGCTTTACTCCATATTTTGGGATGCATGTGTATAAATTCCATGGTCATTATATTGTTTTCACAAGAATAAAACATGGCATTTAATGCCCATGCATGGGCCATGCAAATCATCACCATTCTATCCTTTGGGTTTTACTTGGATTTTTGAGTGGAGCTTGGTCCTTTGGGATTCTTTTCTTGTGGCTCTATTCTATTGCTCTTGCTAAACCCTCATAATCCTGATCATGCACTTGATCATGCTTCAACAAAACCACCTCTCCATCCCTTTTCACCTCTTGGCTTGATCTTGCATGTGACCATGTTAAAAACCCCTTAACATTTGATTCTCTCTCTCTCTCTTCAAACCCTAACCCCTTTCTAACCTCCTCTCTCTAACCCTAGCTCTAGTCTAAAACCTAACCCCTTACCCTAACACTCCTCTCACCACCTCCTCTCACCATGCCGAGGCACATCCCTCTCTCTCTGCCAGCCAGGGCCCACCTAGCCCTCTCTACCCATGCGAGCTACCCCACCCCTCTAACCTAAACCTAGCCGAGCCCCTTTGCTCTAACACCCGAGCCTCCCTCTCCCTGTTTCTCTCTCTCTCGCTGCCAGCCAGCTCCACCCGAGCTACCCTTCACCCTGGCCCACCTGGCAGCCCTACCCCTGCCCTACCCTGGCCGCCCACACCGAGCACGTGAAGGAGGAAGGAAAGGCGGCCGAAGCCACCTTTTTCTCTACCCCGTTTCCCCACGGCACCTCACCTCTCTCCCTCACTTTATCTACTCCCCCTCCGTCCTGGCATCGCCCAGATCCATCCCCAGGGCCTTGCCCTTCCCCTCGCCTTCTCCACCGACGCCACCCTCCCTCTCTGTTCGCCGGCGCCCACCGTCGGTTTCCATCACTGTTCCCTCGAACCAGCAGGCGGGCGTGGCGTGGAGGTTGTCGAGGAAGCCGCCGCATCCCCCTGCGTCACCCCCGTACACGCCAGCGAGGAGGAGCCGATCCCTGCGACACCGTTCACCGACGCCCACCGAAACCCTAACCTCGCCGGCTGCCAGCTCCATCGTTGATCCCCTGCACCTCGGCCCGTTCCACCGCCACCGTCGCACTCCCGGTGAGCTGCTGCACCTCCCTGACACCCTCTCCTCGTCTTTCTCTTCCTGTACGCACGGATGCACGAGCCGAGCGCTCTCTGTGCATGCATGTGCATGTGCACCGGCCTGCTGCGCGCCGTGCTAACTTACCTAGCCGCGTCCCCCTTCTCCTCCAACAAACCCCGCCTAGCCCAGTGGTCACCGCCGCCTACGCGCACGCCCCGCGTCGCGGGTTCGAGCCCCCACCGCGCCACTCGCGTTCTCCGTCAGTCGCATCAGAGCCGTAGAGAAGAACAACAGTAGCAGCGTGCGCTTTGCACATACCCCCCCCCCCCACACACTTTTTGGCCTCAACCCGCAATCCATCGGGCCCCACCAGTCAGCCCCTCTAACTCTTTAGCAGAAAAGCCCCCAGGTTCCAAAAACCCTAACCCGCAGTCCCCGGATCCACCACGTGTCGCCCACCGGCTGGCCGCGCGCGCAGTGGACCCGCGGCCCCGTTGGACCCACCTGTCGGTCTCCTGGGCTAGCCTCTGTGCCGATGTGAAAAGTTTCTGCGCGTTGTTCCCGCACAGTCAGCGCTGGCCCACCTGTCTGTGACTTGGGCTAGTTCTGTCTGGGTGTAAAAAGTCCTGACGTTTTTCTGTTTAAATAAAATGATTTCAGAAAATGCTTAAATACAAATTCAAATATGTTTCTAAATAACTTTTAAATTATAAATCCAAATAATGCATGTGATATATGTTTTTGAATCAGAAAAATGCGAGGAATTCAAATATGCTATTCAAAATAATGTTTGACCACTTTAAAATTTCGAGATGATTAAAATTACATAAAATGCCCTTTTCTTAATAAATTAATAACTTTAAATCTATAACTCCAAATTTAACAAATAATTTGTCTAAATCGATCAGCGCGACGAGCCCGTTCTATCTATGCACTCCTTGTTCTGAATTGAAGCATGCATCATGTCCTTATTAAAAATCAGAACCGTTTATGGTAATAAAACTTGACTAAATAAATAATAAAATGAATTATTCTTGTACCCACACCTCACCCTTGCCATGTAAATTGTGCATCGGGCATGCTTGTTTGCTTGTCACATTTTATTCCTATGCTTGTGCACTTTATTTATGTTGGCCCTTGTTTGTTTGGTTCTTCTTCGAATAGACGCCCAGCAGGAGAATTATCAGGAATCACAGGAGTTCTACCCAGATCCATCTCTCGCTTCAACTGAGCTGCCAGGCAAGCACTACCACATGCTTGCATACATATAGTACCTATTGCCTCTATCTTATTCTTGCATCATTGAGTCGCGATTGCATTAAATTGAATCCCAAGTACTGCATAGCCTTTACTTTAAACCCCACCGAAGCTTGTTCCTCCATCCCATGAGCCATTACTACAGGAGTTGTTTGAGCCACGCAAGTCGTAGAAAAGCATGTGTAGGGTATGTGAGTGTCTGACGGATAACGAGGTACCTAAACAACTTAACCTGAGTAGTAATGGGATAACTAATGAAAGCGACACCGGTGAGCAATATCTGCTATTTGGTTTTTTATGCTCACTTGTGTCCCGTAGGACCCCGAGTACTTGATTCCTGTTCCGTGACTATTTGCACTATCCACATCCGGGAGGCCTTATGGACCCCCCCTGAGCCAGAGCTTGATTCATTCTTATTTCTTGGGGCCACAAGTAGTTTGGGGCTTTATTACTATGCTGCACTTATGCCATGTTACTGCTTTACTTAAGATTGTGCGTGGAGCACCTGTACTGTTTTGGATCGTGGAATGTTTTCGCGGTATCGACAAGCCCAGTCACATTTTCGGGTTCCCAGTCGTTTACAGCCATTGACACAAACCTTGGGTCCATCTCAGAGTCGGCCAACTTCGTTGCGGGTAGCTTAATGGGGTGGCCCCCTGAAATATTTCTGAATCCTATGATCGCTTTGTCGTGAATGCCTCGTTGGGTTTTGAGTTGGTTTTTCCGAGGTTGATCGAGTGTGTGTTGCTATTTGTGCACCCCTGCTGGGTAAATCTTTCTGAAAGCCGTGTCCGCGGTTATGGACGACTTGGAGCACAGTTTCTCGATCATAGACAAGTGTAACTAAAGTACCGTTTTTAAATTGACTAAGTACCTGACTAGTAAATAGGGCCATACTCATGGAATGGTTAATAAAACTGCCAACGGATGGGGGGGTTGTTCGTCCGCTTTCTCGTTGGTAAGCGAGAAGGAGGATGGATCTGATAATTATACTGTTATAACTGTTGTTCTTAATTAACGGACACCCGTCTATCTTTGGTTAGACGGATGGTTAGCGAGTATCTATAGGCTTGTTAGTTATTATCTTTTGCTGCAATTGCATCACCCCAGGTTTATGTCCCCTTTAGAGGCATAAAGACTTGCTGAGTACCCCTAGGGTCTCACACGATAAATTGTTTGATTCAGATGAACAGGTGTACTCGCAAGATGGATACTAGGTGGAGGAGACAGATGATGTTGGCAACGATCACTCGGTGTAGAGATTCCGGGAACTGGGATCCGTGAGATCTGTGGGCGGGATGTGCTTATTTATGTGGCATCTTATGCCGATTTTCTTCTTATCCGTACTCGGATCTTGTTTTCCGCTTCCGCCTGATACTCTGATGTTTGATGTATGAGGAGCTATCCTAAACTATTATCTCTATCTAGGATATTTGGATCTTGCCGTATGGCGTTGCAATATTTCTATCTCTTTTAGATGGAATGGCCCTGAGGACTGTTGTATGTGGCTTGCATACATACTCACTTGTGTATGTAGTTGATCCCTTCGCCTGCCGATTACGCCGCTCGTTCTTGTCCCGATGTTCTGAAAGTGGTTAGGACGGCTGAAAGGTCTACCGTGAGTGGCCCCGGGCCCCACCGTACTATTTTAACCACTTTCGCTCATCCTGGCATGCAACTAAGAGCGTAATTCACCGAGGTAGTTACACAGCTCATCCTTGGATTCTACGAACTCTCTCTTGACGGTAAAAAAGTAAAAAAACAGATCTAACCTAGGCTTTATTCCTAGGTATCCTTCGCACAAGGCAATGAAGTTGTTAAGTACAAGGATGCTGTTGGGAGAGAGGTTGTGGGGAATTACCCGGAAGTGGCGAAGGACATCCAGGAAGAAGTCGGAGACTGGCAGGCTTACGCCACGTACCAGCTGGGGTTTGAGGTATACCTTCTCTCCGGCTTGGGGAGAAGGAGCCACATCGCCTGCCGGCGCCGGATGCCAGACCAAACCCTCCGCTGCGGGGAGATACCCCTCGGCAATGAGTTCTTGCAGATCCTCGGCGGAGAGGTCAGAGCCCCTCCACACTCCCTTATGGGAGTCATTATCCTCTTGAGCAGCTTCTAGCGCCGCCCGTCCTTGGTCGTCGCTGGTGGTTTCCACCACGGCGGTGACAGGGACAACGGCCCCCTCTAGTGGGACCATCACTCCCTGAGATGGCTCCGTTGTAGCCTCGGGAGTCGCCGCCGTCGAAGGGGCAGAGCTGCTGGAGGCCATTGCGTTACTGGGAGTGGATGGAGAGAAGGGAGAAGCTCTGGCTAGGGTTTTCTGATGAGGAGCTCAAACGGCCGTGCGGCTGGAGGAAGACGAAGACACATGAGTGAATGCGGGTAAAAGAAAATAATCTAGCCGCGGTCAAATTATATAGACCTGGTGTCAAGATTCGTGCAGAAGGATCCTACGGCAGAGTGTTGTCAACATGGAGATGAGCGTGCGTGGTAATTTCACCACGTCCTCCGTCTTTGCCGCTTTACCGTTTTGGATTTCGCGCGCGTAAAAACAGCTAATGATTAATTCACTACCTTCTGTGAGTTTCGAGGTAGCGTAGGTTGTACCCCCACATCATCCTCCTGGCAGTTGCAGTGAATAGTCACGTCTGAAGATTCCATCGAAGGCGGAAAATGTCCGGCTCTGAAAATGAAGACTCAAGGAATCTCCGGCTACATTGCAAAGCCGGAGTGGATTGCAGGGTTCTTTGGGAGACCTTTAAAATATTGCTTGACGGATTGCCGTCATCACATAGACGGAGCATTCAAGATTAATAAGCAAGACGGCGCTAGATTTCAAAGTCCTCCGGGGGCTACTGTTGGGGATATGTTAAATGGGTATCATCATAGCATGTCTCTAATCGGGCTAACCCGGGTGGCCTACAGTTGGTAGTAAGGCCTATGGCCTGCTGGGCAGCCCAGTTAGACGGATTCAGAAGGGAGGCCCATGCCGGATTAAGGAAGGCTACGCAGGAGTCATCGACGTACTCGGATTAGAGTGCAAGACACGAAAGACTAGTTAGTATTAGTGTAAGACTCTTTACCTTGTCTTGCAAGGTCTTTTTCCTGTAACCCTAGGTTCTGATGTTTTTATAAACCGGACCTACGGGAGTCTTTATGGCACAACACTCAAGGATTCAGAACACTCTCGCATAGTGAACCGATCTCTGTAACTCGACGTATTACCATTATAGTGATTTATAGCAGGAGTAGAGTTCCGCCACCGTTGTGATACTTGAACCTGGATAAGCTGTGTTACCTCGTACCCGACAACTCTCCGTCTTACCCCACGTCTCTAAGCACGTACTGTGAGGACCTCTCCATGACGTACTCGTCGGCAATACGACGACAAAATATCCCACCTTCTCTGCTGCCATAGTGGGATCACACCTATTTATGTCCATTCGCCTCCTCTGTCATCCATTAATCCCTATCGCTTTTCTCTCTGCTGCCATAATGCGATCACACCGCACGGGCGCACAACCTAGCTAAAATTTGAATCCGAAGAAGAATCCCAACAATTGACCATCTTTATTGCCATTTAAATGCAGAGGAAACGGGTGAAGGAAACTGAATGGCCATCTTTGTCTTTAAATCACCTATCCCCGCACCTACGAGCTATCTCAGTAATCTGCATTTTTTCTTGAATCCCACTCTCTATATTCGGTGTCTAATTATCTGACAATCACCAACGATTGATTTTGTCATCGTGGTAGACAATTTTCTCACATGGTAAGGCTTACAGTTGTTTCAATGTTTTCTTCCCTTCGGCATGCAGCTTTCCATGTAGCAAGCACCGTCTAAAAGGGATGGGTGGGAAGCTGATTCTAAAAATAAGCACGAATCGCTTCCTATCCTGGCAGCAAGATTATTGCACTGCACCAGAGCCGGCCCTCGGGGGAGGTCTAGCGGGGCGGCTGCCTCGGGCCCAGAAAAATTATGGGCCCCATATTTTCTATGTAGGTTTATTATACATGGCAGAAAAAAAGCAGTTTAACGTTTTAGATGGGGTTGAGCCCAACATACATAGATGGGTTGGCTTTTCCTTTTGGATTCCGATCCGGCCGGCCGGCCAGAGGACTTCACGCGATTGATTGGTCGATACAATCAAACCAAACGTGAAACGTCGCCACTCGCCAAATCGCCCGACGCCCCGACCTCTCCTCTCACGGGTCGCGGCTATCGCCCAGGCGGCCAGGTCCTTCTCTTGCTCTCGCCGATCGCGGCGATCTACTGGATACTGCCCTCTTGCGGTACTGACTGCTAGTCCGCCAGCCGCCGCAGTCCCCAGTCAGGCAATCACCCAATATGCGTAGAAGATTAAGATAGAAGGTAAGAACGCCCGCCTCAGTTCTCTTGCCACTCCACTATATGCCCTAATTCGCTTTCTGAATTTTGATTAGTAGTCATTGTTCTTATTTGTAGGAGCGAGGTTAACCGATTATGGCGCCTGAATCTAGTGCTAAGAAATAAAAAGAAGACAACAATAACAGAAATTAATAGAATCACAGAGAGGGTCTATGTTTAAATTATTGAAGAACTATTTGAGATCTGTAATATCTCACGAGAGATTAAATGGTTTGGCAACTCTATGCATCGAGAAGAAGTTAGTGGACGAGATTGCTATTGATTTCATCGTCACTGATTTTGCTTCTAAGAATTGGCGGAGAAAATTTTAAGATATCATTGTAAACATTGTTATTTTATATAAATATTGCAGTTGAGTATACTTAAAATGTTTATTTTTTATCATCTCATACATGCGAAAGAAATATAGTAAGAGGGGACTAAAATTTTAGTTTCGCCCCGGGCCTCCGAAATCTCAGGACCGGCCCTGACAGTAGTCGATGATACACCCTTGTCTCTATCCCCAACATACCTTATGTGCTTTCCTTTTATTGCAGATTTATGCATATAGATATGCGTTTAATATTCCATACATGCAGCTCATCTCACGTTGGATTAAATTGAGAAAGTATAATCCTTATGTGAATGAGCTAGGGTTTCAATTTCCATTTTGGTGAGGTGTTTATGCTAAGTCTCCGGTTAGTCCACTATGTGTTTTTTCCTTGGTTTCCTATCTTAGATTGTTTAGTACAAATTAAAACACATGATATATATTGTTTTGATTTTACTTTCAAAATTATTTTCTGTTTAAAAAAGCCGTCATTACAACTTATATACCAATTCTAACCACTAATATTTCCTATATGGACAAGATCAAAATCAATTGCAAGAGAAGCTCCATTGAAGGAAAACATTTAATTAGAGGGTACTGCTTGGATCAAGTTTGTGCCTTAAAGCGCTGAATCTTATTCCTGCAGCTTCTTACAGGTGATCAGCTAGATCCCATCTCAGAATTTTCAAAAGTAGCAACAAGTCAGAACTTGAGTCACTCTTAACTAAGTTTGATCACAAATCGCCTTGGTCGCAAAAGCGATATCAACCGTTGACATGTCTTATGTTGTACAGATCTGATCCCTCAAGTGACAACAATGGCCAATACTAATAGAAGAGTAGATATACATATACACCATCAGTTAATATTTAGCATTCTGGATGTTGTCCAGGAATAATCGAGACTATGCCATATTCTTATTTTTATTCAGTTTCCTACAAATTTTCCCATGGACTGGTGTTACACTATGCATGTGCTGGCAATCGGACGTTCAAAGGGTTGTTCCATTTCAAATATGTACTTCGTGCAGATATTCTCAACTTTCCAATTTGTCGTCAACACCTAAATTTTCTCTTTGTTTGGGCTATATTATTTTCTGTTTACTAAGACATATAGTGTGCATTCTATTATTGACTCTAAAATTTATACATCCACCTTCATTTCACATTTTCCACTTTTTTGGTGTGACCATGTTTTCAAATTAACTATTAATAACAAAATATCCCGCAACAACAGATGGGGTATCATCTATAGTTTACTAAGGTTATAATTCGGTATTTTTGGTCCTCACCGAACGCACTTTTTTTAGCAAGGAAAGACCAACATGCATCTCCATCGATATCTACTAGTACAACCATTGACGATTGGTGTTTCCTCTTCCTCTCCCCTAGGATATGCGCCAGAATCGGAAACCGATGGAGCATCTGGAGAGTTCCTGGAGAATTTATCCTCTATAAACTTTGAGCTCTCCCAGTTCGAATTCGCCGTGATTAAACCATGAGCACCCTCCACTAGGACTAGCCTTGGAGGACGGGTATGGTGTCCATCTTGCCGAGTCTCCGGCGATACCTTGCGGTCGTGTCCCCGTCGTCCTCCACAATCGCAGACCCGACATCCTCCACGACCAATGGTACGCGCGTCGTCTCTTGTTCCCTTTGGAGTTATTTTGGCGTGACGCGTGCATGTCGTGTTGCCTATGCAGGGCCAGGAATTTCGCTAACGGAGCTCCAGCCTAGAGTCATTTCTTCGCATCAGCAAATCAACCAATTCAGTACCTAAGAGCATCTCCACTCATGATCCTCATACGGGCTTCGACGCGGCCATTTTTTGGCCCGTACGAGTGATGCTGGCGCGAAATCAGAAATAGGGGTCGGCCGGCGCCCAGCCGTGCACCCCAAACCGGCCATTTTTTTATTTTTAGAATTATTTCAACACAAGCAATCAATCAAATTGGAACACAAATTCAACACAATTATTCAACAAGTTCAACATAGTACACAAATAAGTTATGTTTAACACACCACACAAAATAAACAAGTTTGAATCACAATGGCCAATAAACTAGAGAGCTGCTTTCAGGTTCCACAAATGCTCGATCAAATCATTTTGCAGCTGGTGATGAGTGTTGAAGTCTCGAAGTTCTTGACGCTTGGCCAGGAAAGAGACAAAGACAGTAGGCACCTGATGATCAACATCTGCAAGAGGACCCTGGCGATAGTATGGTTGAGTGTCGAACACTGGGTTCTCCCACTCGCTCTCGATGATCATGTTGTGCAAGATGATATAAGCAGTCATGACCTCTCACATCTGATCCTTGGACCATGTAAGCGCAGGGTACTAAACAATGGCAAATCGAGCTTGCAACACCCCAAATGCCCTCTCCACATCTTTCCTGCAAGCCTCCTGACACTGAGTAAACCAAGCTTTCTTCCCTCCATGCATTGCATTTGAAATGGTTTTGACAAATGTTGACCACTTTGGACAGATGCCATCAGCCAGATAGTAGCCCTTGTCATATTGGTGGCCATTGATCTCATAAGCCACAGGAGGAGAATTGCCTGAAACAAGCTTGGCAAACACATCCGAGCACTGGAGCACGTTGATGTCATTGTGAGATCCTGCCATCCCGAAGAAAGAATGCCAAATCCAGAGATCCTTATCAGCCACTGCCTCAAGGACCACACTGCATGCTCCTTTGTGGCCCTTGTACATGTGCTGGTTTGCAAATGGACAGTTCTTCCATACCCAGTGCATACATTCGATGCTTCCAAGCATCCCAGGGAACTCTCTGTCTGTATTCTATGCCAGCAGACGAGCAGTGTCGTCTTCATTGGGTGTGCACACATATGTGTCGCCAAACACCGCCATAATTGCCCTGCAAAACCTATACATGCAATCAATGGCCGTGGGCTTGGCCATGCGCATGTAGTCGTCCTGTGTGTCTCCAGGCATTCCATATGCTAGCATCCAAAGGGCAACTATGCATTTCTGGATAGCGGAGAAGCCAAGCGTACCGACGACGTCCCTCTTCATCTTGAAGTATTCATCGAACTCACTCAGCTTCTCGACGATCTTGAGGAAGAGCTTCCTGCTCATCCTGAAATGGCGGCGGAATGCGACAACGCCGTGCACTGTATCATCGGCAAAGTAGTTTGCATACAACATGCAGTACCCTTCCATCCTCTGCCTCGGCTTGCTCGGTGTCCAGGCGCCGAGCTGCCGCGGACCAGCTTGTCCTCCTCGATGCTCATGGACATGAGGGCGAGGAGGATATACAGGTTCTCATCGTCCCCGGCCACCGCTGCATTGATTGCAGCGACCTCCTCATCCATCAGAGCGGCCATGACCTCCTCATCGTCCGAGTCCATCGCCTTGGCAAATGGTCGAGCACCTTGTATGCAGGGAGGAAGTCGGGTGGGAGAAGAGGTTCTCCGGTCGGCGGTTGGATGTAAGGATGGTGGAGGAAGAGGCGGTGTGGGTGTTTGGAGCTGTGGAGGAGTTTATTTGGCGGTGGGGAGTGCTACTGGAGGCGGGTTCCCGACGGCGAGGTAGGGGTACTCGCGGCGGCTGCCAAGGGGTCGGGGGGTCGAAAGGGTGGGATGGGACAAGATTTCTGGCCGTTTATCACCGACAAGGCTAGCCCGCAACGTTTTCTCGACGCGCCGACGCCCCCGCTTGCCTCACTGTACATTGGGTTTCGCCTAGGGTCACCGGCTAAATAATTGGGCCGCGCCGGCGGAAATTCTCAAATAAGGGTCGCGGTTGGGCACTTTTTTCGCACCGGCGACCCTCATAGGCCTTTGGGGGGGGGGCTTTGAGCACCCCGAGTGGAGATGCTCTAACGACTCCAATCCTTTAGTTTGTTGCTAAAATGGATCGTATGGGCACCTAGAGGGGGGGGGGGGGTGAATAGGTGCTACACCAATTTGTAATTCTTTTTCAATTTTAGGCTTAGCACAAAGGTAAATTCTCTAGATAAACTAATGTGTGGAATTTCCCTATATGCAAACCTATCTACTAGCGAGTAAAGAGCGAGTGGAAGAGGAACGAGTGAACCGAAGTGAAGCACGCGGAGACACATGATTTGTTTGACCGCAGTTCCTTCCTTGTTAAGGGAAGTACGTCTGCGTTGGAGGGGTGGGCGGTACTAAGACCACCACGCCACAAAAGGCCTCACCCTGTTCTCCGATGGATCTCGCCACAACATGCCTGATCCACCTTCCACTATAGGTACCCTTCGAGGCGGGCACCGGCGCCTTTACACAACTAGAGGGGCAACAACTCCACAACAACTTGGAGGCTCCCGAAATGACAACAAGCTGCCACAAGAAAAAAGTTGTCAAATACAATAACAAGATCTAGGTATTAACAAGAATACTAGATCAGGGATTTCTCCAAGTGAATGGAGAGGAATTGAAGCTCTTGATTCTTGATGTTGATGATGAACTTATCCTCCTTCAATTCCACCAAAGATCAAGACCTTTGGGTGGTTGAAGTGGGAGATCGATATTTAGAGCTCTTGCACAAGGTCTGGTCAAATTCGAGCGAATCAAGAGTTCTGGACGTTGGGGAAGAAGGGGTACTTATACCCCCTTCCAAAAACCAGCTGTTGCACACTTTGGGGGCCGGATTATCCGGCCCAAGTGGGGGCCGGATTATCCGGTCTGGGGAAACTCCACCCCAGACTTGGAATCTCTGGCAGAACATTCGCCCCCTCACAGTGAGATGCGCCGAGCTTGCCCTTGATCATCTTCTGGGGGCCGGATTATCCGGTCCTATGCGAAGGCCGGATTATCCGGCTTGGGGAAGAAAAACCGCCCCAGTTCGGATTGTCCGGGAGAAAATCCGACCGGATACCGAGCGACGCGCCTTGGCTCCTTTTGCTCGAAAACCGGGGGGCTGGATTATCCGGCCCTTGCGAAACCCGGATTATCCGGCCTGGGGAGGAAAAAACGCCCCACTTCGGATTTTCCGGGAGAAAATCCGACTAGACACAGAGCGACGCGCCTTGGCTTCCTTGAGAGATGAGGTAGGCCGGATTATCCGGCCCTTGGAGGGGCGGATTATCCCCCCCCCCCCTCAAAACTTCCTGCACACTTAGCACACATTAAAAGTCTCCATAGTATTGTTATCTAACACGCAAAACAAAGGAAAACATGAAATGTTCTTTCAATCTCCCCCTTTTTGGTGTTAGATGACAATACCAGGATTTGCAGGAGAAAGACACAAGACAAACAGAGATAACTACGAAAGGGACTCCCCCTCAATGTGTGCATAATAGAGTTTTGCATTGGAATACAAATGCACACAAATAGGTGAATCTATTCCATAGACATAAGGGCAAAAGCACATACCACCGAAGTAGAGAATAGGCATCCTTGACAAAAATCACAATTATTATTGGATAACCATTATGAGCGCGCCTTCCATGATAAACCTCCAGCAATAGGATATGAATAGATATAGCCATGAGCATAATCCATGATATGAAGTCCATAGGTACCATCCAGACAACCACATAAAGTCTCAACCACAAATCACAAACCACGAATTTAAAAGTTCAACGCTAAATGGCCATAAGCAAGAAATAACGAAAAAAAAAATTCAAGTGCTTATGCCCGACCCATGCAAATCCACGGACAACCTAATAGAACTACTTCTCCCCCTTTGGCATCGAGACACCAAAAAGGGAGAAGAGCGATGCTAGCGCCCAATGGGATCACTCATCATAGTCCTCGTCCTCGTCCTCGTCTGCATGCTCTTCCTCGTCCTCATCTTCAAGTTCCTCAGTGTCACCTTCCTCATCATCAGCATCAGTAGCAGGCGCAGAGGGGAACAAGTGACGCTCCAGCTCACCATAGTTCAACCTAGAGGAAGAGTTCCACCGAGCATATGGAGTGGGAGGTGAAGGAGCCGGAGGAGCACCTGAAGCGCCAAACACGTGGTGGAGAATGAGCTGCTGGGAGTGAGCCAACTCATGGCGCTGCCTGTATGCCTCGTACTGACCCTTGCGCGTGTCCACGCCCATGCAAAGAATGTGACGCTGGAACCAGTTCAGCTGCTTGATCTCATGGGCAACGGGAGGCACTGGGGGCCGGCGAGCATCCCTCATGAGGCCCTCAGGAGCAGAGGGGGGGTGAGCAGTCTTCCGAACCTTGTTGTATATCTTCTTGGCCTTGTGCACCGAGTCAATGTGGAACTCCTCGGCAGGAAGCAAGTGGTGGATGAGCATCATAATGTAGGGCACATAGGGAATGGACAGACGGTTGAACATAGCATCACATAGCTCATGGTAGATGAAGTCCATGACATCCAGCCTGTACTGCACTGACTCGTCCTCGCAGGAGGCAACCTCATGAGAAAATTGAAGTAGTTGAACAAGGTGACCATGGATGCTGTCATTGTTGCCCCCACTCGGTGTAATAGAGTCACGGAAGAGACCCACCAAGGCAACATAGATGGGAGCAAGACCAGCCACAGTACCGACAATTCCATTGTCCACAGTGCACGGAGAGAGAGCTGCATCCTTGTTGGGCTTCAACTGAGTGATGATGCGGTGGCCACTGGCTCTATCCCTGCTGCGGAAGGAGTACCCCATAACCTCAGCAAACACGTGAAAATCAGCAGTCATTGGCCTATCATGAGTCATCCACTTCATAGTGCGACGCTCATCCCCACAAATTACCAAAGTGGAGAAGAACTGCTTCACCACCTCAGAGTCAAAGGAGCACTGGAGAGACATGAGATGGTGCAGCCCCATCCTCTCAGCCCCATACATCGCATCCACAAGATGCGCCTTCTCCAAGGCATCAGCAAGTACCAGAGGGTGCATAGGCCTAATATTCAGCCTGGCATAGATGTCTTCATAAATCCCCTTCTGTTCGGCACACCAAAAGCGGGTATCCCCTAGCTCATCATCCGAGGCAGCTTAGCAAACAAGTCACGGTGACGGATGGCAGAGACGGAGACTGCATCCAAAGCCCTGTAGTTGATCTTGGGCTCCTTGCCCTTCCTCTTGGACACCCCCTTCCTAGTCCTCTTGGATTGTTCGGCCATTTGCCTCTCTTCGTTCTTCCGTCTCCTCAATTCAACTTTGTCCACTAGGTTACCTTGACCGTCGTCCTGAAAGTACTTGGCGCGAGGACGGCGCTTGTAGGTCTTGGAAACACCGGAACCACCTGTGAGGAGAATAAGGGCGATAGCAAGGGGATAAGCATACACACAAGTCTAGGAGAGAGCATGGAAAAAGTAGTCAAAAAGTTCATAGGACAAAACTACTCAATGCATACACATAGTGAAACTGAAGCAGAATTGAATCTGTTAGGCCAGATTATCTGGCCTGGCCAGGGGCGGATAATCCGGCCCTGGCAGAAATTTTCGATTTCACCAAGAATGCATGCAAAAAAGTAGATTGGGCCTAGAAACTATAAGACTACGAGTTCTATACGAAAACACATCCTTCTAGACAACGTTCCACCCAACAAGATACACATCTAGCCAAAGATGGGGAGAGAGGGAGTTACCCTCACTCATTGGAGGAAGAACGCGGAGGAGAAGGTACCCGAAGGCGCGGAGAAGAAGATCCGGGGAGGCCCGAAAAATCCGGTGGCCGGAGAGGCTCCGGGGAGGGTGAGGGGCGGCAGGCGGCGGCTGGGGAGAAGGAGAGGGCTGGGGGAGAAGTGCTGCTCGATATGATCCCTTCCCCCCGAGTCCTGCCCTTTAAGATCGAATCTGCCAGGGCTGAATTATCCGGCCAACAGTTGGGCCGGATTATCCGGCCTAAATTCTGGGATTCTGTTATACACAGAACCAGGCCCGCGCGTCCCCAAACAACACCCCCACAAGGTGTACAAGGGACTTGTGTGCAAGAATAGATGGCTTAGGGGTAGGGAAGGCTTAGGATTGAGAAAGCCAAACTGAGATGGTACTAGACACTCAAAATTGCAAAATCCAAATCAAATAAAAGCCAAGATTGAGTGTGATTCCCATAAGAACATGAGAGAGCAAATAACATCCAAAAAGATCCAATTCTCCACAAGGGAGAGGGCGGTGGCCGAAGCCATGTTGTTGGAGTGTATGGTGTGACACCGCGAAGATATATCTTGGTTCACGACCAATACTCATCAATAAGCTCACATATCACAACATGATATTAAGAGAAATGATATAACTTGCTATTGGCATTATGGGGGGAGGGTTAGCCCAATAAGTTAGGACCACACTCCCCCTATATCCATGCCCACACCTAGACCAAACAAGGATTGAGACGTACGAGTGAGTGCATGGGTAATCAAGACAAACTCCCGGAATCAATGATATTTAGCTCAATCCTCAAATAGCAGAATCTTGCTTCATCAAGTGGCTTTGTAAAGATATCCGCCAGTTGGTTCTTCGTGCTCACAAAAGATAGATCAATATCGCCTCGAGCAACATGGTCACGAATAAAATGATTCCGAAACTCAATATGCTTCGTCCTTGTGTGTTGAACTGGATTGTACGCAATTTTGATAGCACTTTCATTATCACATAAAAGAGGCACTTTGTCACAATTGACACCGTATTCCTTTAAAGTTTTCCTCATCCACAATAATTGAGTACAAGCGCTAGCAGCAGCAACATATTCAGCTTCGGCGGTGGAGAGAGATATACAATTCTGCTTTTTGGAGGACCAACATACAAGAGATCTTCCCAAGAATTGACAAGCTCCAGAAGTGGATTTCCGATCATCCTTATCACCAGCCCAATCTGAGTCAGTATAACCACATAAAGAGAAATTGGAGCCCTTGGGATACCAGAGACCAAAGTTGGGGGAATGAACCAAATATCGAAAGATCCTCTTGACCGCCACTAAGTGGCTTCCTTTAGGAGCTGCTTGATACCTTGCACACACTCCCACACTCAACACAATATCGGGTCTAGATGCGTAGAGGTAAAGAAGAGAGCCGATCATGGACTGGTATACCTTTTGGTCCACATCTTTACCATGAGGGTTGAGTTCGAGATGACACTTTGTTTGCATCGGAGTAGCGACACCATTTAGATCCGTCATCTTGAATCTCTTGAGCATGTCTTGGATGTACTTTGCTTGATTAATAAAGGTTCCTTCTCTAAGTTGCTTGATCTCGAATCCAAGAAAGAACCGTAATTCCCCATCATAGACATCTCAAACCTGTCAGTCATAAGCTTTGAAAATTCATCGTTAAAAGCTTTGTTAGTAGAACCAAAAATGATATCGTCTACATATAGTTGGCATACGAAGAGCTCCCCTTAACCTTCTTAGTAAAAAGAGTGGGGTCGATTTGCCCAACTTCGAAGCCACGATCTAACAAAAGCTCTTTAAGGTGCTCATACCACGCACGTGGGGCTTGTTTAAGGCCATAGAGTGCCTTATCGAGTTTGTAGACATGGTTCGGGAAGTTAGGATCCTCAAACCCCGGGGGTTGCTTTACATATACCATCTCATGTAGAGGACCGTTAAGGAAGGTACTCTTGACGTCCATTTGCTGCAACTTGAAATTGTTATGAGCAGCATAAGCAAGTAGGATACGGATGGACTCAAGGCGAGCCACAGGAGCATAGGTCTTGCCGAAGTCGATGCCCTCAACTTGGGAGTAACCTTGTGCCACAAGTCTTGCCTTGTTCCTCACAACAATGCCATTCTCATCTTGCTTGTTCTTGAAAATCCACTTGGTGCCGATAACATTGCGACACTCTTTGGGTTTCTCCACTAGTTTCCAGACTTTGTTGCGCTCGAAATTATTCAATTCTTCATGCATAGCAACAAACCAGTCTGGATCTTCAAGAGCTTCAAAGACCTTCTTAGGTTCCACCATGGAGATATGAGCTTGATGCTCACCAAAACTGGCCAATTCTCTTCTTGTAGACACCCTTCGTCGAAGATCACCAACAACCTTGTCGAGAGTGTGACCCCACAACTCAAGGTTACGATCAGCCCGAGCCTTGCGACGAAGTTCAATAAGTTTGTTGTCTCTTGGTGGAGGAGATTCATCACTTGAGTCTTCATTGGAAGAATTTTCTTCGCCTTTATCAGTAGCTGGAACATCAGTAGCAGGTGGTGGAGATGCATGCCCTTGAGGTGAATCCGAAGCCATAATAGGAGGCTGCAGAACTAGAGAGTCAGGGCCGAATAATCCGGCCGATGAAGAGGCCGGATAATCCGGCCTGGGAGAACTTGCAGTAGCTTCATCAGGAAGCCTGGGACTTGCTTGAACTGGCGAGGAGCCGGGTAATCCGGGGTCAGCCGGAAAATCCGGCCTGGAGCTTGTATTGATATCTTCACCACCAGGAGCTGCATGGTCAGCTGGAGCGGGGTGGCCGGATAATCCGGTATCCACCGGAAAATCCGGCCTGGAGCTTTCTGGAGCATCTTGACCTTCGGCAGTTGATGGAGATGGTGTAGAAGTTGCCCCCGTGGTTGAAGCATGTTGCGTATGTGTAGATGAGGGCTCTATATGAGTAGAGCATTGTCCTTCCCGGTCCGCCACAAGGGGTTCCTCAATGGGGCGGAAGAATCCCACGCCGATTCTTCTTATGGCATCTTGGGGTATTTCAACATCTGCATCACAAACACCAACTTGCTCCGCACGGGAACCGTCATTTTCCTCGAACACCACACTACAAGATTCTACAACAGTTCCGGAGAGCTTATTGTAGACTCTATAAGTGTGGGATTTGGCACCATAACCAACAAAAATAACTTCTAGAGCCTTAGATTCAAACTTAGATAAACGAACTCCTTTAATAAGAAAGAAACACTTACACCCAAATACCCGGAAGTATGAGATGTTTGGTTTGTTACCGGTAAATATTTCATACGGAGTCTTGTCCAAAATCTTGCGGAGGTATAAACGGTTGGATGAATGACAAGCAGTAGAGATTGCTTCAGCCCAGAAATTATATGGGGATTTGAATTCGACCAACATTGATCTTGCCATGTCCATTAGAGTTCGATTCTTCCTCTCGGCTACACCATTTTGTTGAGGGGTGTACGCAGCGGAATATTGATGTCTTATCCCCTCTTCACTTAGGAACTCATTTAAGGTGTAGTTCTTGAACTCCGAGCCGTTATCACTCCTTATAGCCAGAATGGGGACGTTGTGTTGACGTTGAACCTCGTTGGCGAAGTCGATGACAGTTTGTTGACTTTCACTCTTCAACTTGAAGAAATAAACCCAAGTGTATCTTCAGTAATCATCAACAATCACAAGAAAATACTTCTTTCCACCGAGGCTTGCATGAGATGGAGGTCCGAAAAGATCCACATGAAGGAGCTCCAAAATCCTTTTTGAAGAGATAATAGTTTTCCTTTGATGAGGAGAATCATGCATTTTCCCTTCAACACACGCCCTGCAAACACGATCTTTGGCAAAAGAGACATTTTCTTTTAGTCCAAGAATGTGGCCACCCTTGTGGAGACTTTGCAAAGTTCTCATATTGACGTGGGCTAGTCGGCGATGCCATAGCCAACCCGCGTCAGCCTTTCCGAAAAGACACATCGGACCTGTAGTGGTTTTCCCCAAAAAGTCCACCACGTACAGGTCGTTTTCGACATATCCCACGAAAGCGACTTTTAGAGACTTGCTTCACAAGAGTACCACTAAATCAGCATTAATGTAAACTGCAAAGCCCATCTTACCAAGGGCACGAACTGAAAGTAAGTTATACCCGAGGGTCTCAACAAGCATGACGTCCACTAGAGAGATATCGTGAGCCACCACAACTTTGCCGAGACCCAATACCTCAGATTTTGACTTGTCACCATAGGAGACGGTAATGTGATCAAGGTTTGGCCGCATCTCCGTGATGATGTCCTTGCTTCCGGTCATATGACTCGTATAACCGCTATCGAGTACCCATTTAGACCCACCGGAAGCATAGCCCTGCAAGAAAATTACTTCTTGGTTTTAGGTACCCATTTTCAATGGGTCCTCTCATGTTAGTAACAAGGGTCTTGGGAACCCAAATAGACCAAGGAATGTAACAATCATAAGGCCCTACATAACTAGCATAAACATCACCATAAGAATCACAATATAGTTCGAAGTTAGGATTGTTGATCCCTGCAAAACCATCATAATTAGTCTTGTCATTGGTAATGTTGCTAGTCTTCGATTGAGCAGTCTTGTTCTTCTTCTTCTTGTTTTTCTTGCTCTTTATCTTGGGTATGTAACCAAGACCTTCTTTACTGTTGTTTGTCCTTTGCCTGCTCAGTATCTCATCAACAACCCCTTTACCTTTGTGTTGAGAACTCCTTGCAAGATCTTATTTTCCAAAGGATGAAGAGGAGGTACTTGGCACATCATACCGTTTCAATTGAGTTTGGAGCTGGTCATGAGACTCATTTAGAGTAGAATGATCACTCTTCAGTGCCTTGTGAGCACTTTCAAGATCATCAAACTTCTCCAAAAGTCTAGCATGAATAGCCCCAAAATCAATCTTTTCTTTCTTTAGTTTCTTTACCTTGGCAAGAGCATGGTCACGTTCTTTAATGAGCTGAGCTACAGCTTCTTCTTGTGACTCCTCTAGGGATTCGAGTCTTTCTTCCAAAGAAACTCGAGTTTCCTTTTCCTCTTCCAAGGCATTCTTCAAAGAGGCTATCTCCAAGGCATCTTCTCTTTCAATTCTGCCCTTTTCTTCAAGGAGATCTTCGACTTGAGAAAGTTGACTCATAAGAGCATCAAAATGGAGTTTGTGCTCACCTTGTAGGTTAGTGAAAAAAGTATCCAAGGCAATAACTTCTTCTTTCATTTCAAGACTGTCATGATCATCCATATCCAAAATTATGTTAGTCTTAGGAAATGAGGAGTTAGAAGTTGATACCTCGGATCCTCTTGCCATTAGACAAGTGGCGTTGTTGTTGATGGCGTTCTCGTTCAGCGAGTCGAAGAGAGAGGAGGGAGTCGATGTGGTGGCTATAGCAGCCACTTCGCGGGAACTATCATCATCCTCTTCATCTTCACTTGCGGAGGAGTATTCCTCTTGAGCTACAAGGACCATCTTGGGTTGCTTCTTGAAAGGGCCATTCTTCTTAGCAAACGGCTTCTTCTTCAGAGCTTTGGATTTCTCTTTGAGGATGAGCCTGCCACCATTGTCTTCTCTATTTTGATAAGGACACTCGGCTACAAAGTGCAGTCTATCTCCACAGTTGAAGCAAGTTCTCAATCTTGGGCCACTTTCTCTTCTTCCATTTGACCCATTCTTGCGCTCAAGTTCAGACTTGGCTTTGGCAGGGTCCTTCCAAAAGTTCCTTGCATAGAATGCCATGTACTCACCATGAGCACGTTTGACCTCATCGGGGCAGTCCATGGATACCCTCTCAAAAACTCCTTCATCGTCCTCTTTCTCAACAACATTGGCTTTGAGAGCCACATTGACACCCTTTTGCATTCCAATGGCCCGAGCACGGGCATCTTAAACATTCTTTACCGCCACTTTGAATTACGCCATTTCTTGCATGACTTCATTGGATGTCATTTGATGATAGTTGTGTCTACCTTGCAAACTCTTCAAATCCGTCGGTTCGAAAGGCATTAAGGCACTCACATACTTTCTTTTTATCCATGCATCATCAATGTGAGTGGCCCCATGCTTCCGAAATGTTGTTGCGATGCCCTTGAGTCTTCTATACATGTCCTCATGGTTTTCACCATCCAACATGTAGAATCCCTCAGCTTCGTTACTAAGGGCATCATACCGGTTTCTTCTCATGCTTTCATTTTCAACAAAAAGGTCCGTAAGAGCATCCCACGCCTCTTTAGCTGTGTTGAGATGTTCAATGTGTGGCATGTCCTTGGGACCCACACCCAGCTGTATCATGTGGAGAGCAGTGGCATTCAACTGGCTATCCACAACTTCCCTTCTTGTTAGATTGGTTTGATCTCCAATATGAAGACCTTCTTCAATAATCCTCCACAATTCAATAGAGGAGCTGCAAACATGAGATTTCATTAGAAAATGCCATTGGTTAAAAGAAGATGTAGTGAGCTTGGGTGGATCACCCCTATTGTTTATATGAGGATGAGGGATAGGTGAGTCGAGGGAATATACGTGGCGAGCCTTACTATATTCCTCCTTACCATTTCCCTTTTTGGAGGTGGAGCCATTTAGTTTTTCACCTTCCACATCATCATCCTTGGATCCGGTGTTACCCTTTTCTTAGATGATGGTGTGGGAGCCTCAGAGGAGGATGGAGATGGGGCTATGGATGATGTAAGGCGAGCAATCATTTGATTCATCTCCTCCATCTTGGCCTCAAAGGATTTCAACAATGTTGTTTCCAACGACTTGAGATCATCCATTGTGACATTATCCACAGCCTCATTTTCATCATCCCTGGTACCCATACTACTCTTAGGCGGTTAAGCCCGAATTAAGAGCGGGGGCTCTGATACCAATTGAAATGGATCGTATGGGCACCTAGAGGGCGGGTGAATAGGTGCTACACCAATTTTTAATTCTTTTTCAATTTTAGGCTTAGCACAAAGGTAAATTCTCTAGATAAACTAATGTGTGGAATTTCCCTATATGCAAACCTATCTACTAGCGAGTAAAGAGCGAGTGGAAGAGGAACGAGTGAACCGAAGTGAAGCATGCGGAGACACATGATTTGTTTGACCGCAGTTCTTTCCTTGTTAAGGGAAGTACGTCTGCGTTGGAGGGGTGGGCGGTACTAAGACCACCACGCCACAAAAGGCCTCACCCTGTTCTCCGGTGGATCTCGCCACAACAGGCCTGATCCACCTTCCACTATAGGTACCCTTCAAGGCAGGCACCGATGCCTTTACACAACTAGCGGGGCAACAACTCCACAACAACTTGGAGGCTCCCGAAATGACAACAAGCTGCCACAAGAACAAAGTTGTCAAATACAATAACAAGATCTAGATATTAACAAGAATACTAGATCATGGATTTCTCCAAGTGAATGGAGAGGAGTTGAAGCGCTTGATTCTTGATGTTGATGATGAACTTCTCCTCCTTCAATTCCACCAAAGATCAAGACCTTCGGGTGATTGAAGTGGGAGATCGAGATTTAGAGCTCTTGCACAAGGTCTGGTCAAATTCGAGTGAATCAAGAGTTCTGGACGTTGGGGAAGAAGGGGTACTTATACCCCTTCCAAAAACCAGCCGTTGCACACTTTGGGGGCCGGATTATCCAGTCTGGGGAAACTCCGCCCCAGACTCGGAATCTCCGGCAGAACATCCGCCCCCTCACAGTGAGATGCGCCGAGCTTGCCCTTGGTCATCTTCTAGGGGCCGGATTATCTGGTCCTATGCGAATGGCCGATTATCCGGCCTAGGGAAGAAAAACCGTCCCAGTTCGGATTGTCCGGGAGAAAATCCGACCGGATACCGAGCGACGCGCCTTGGCTCCTTTTGCTCGAAAACTGGGGGGCCGGATTATCCGGCCCTTGCGAAACCCGGATTATCCGGCCTGGGGAGGAAAAACTGCCCCAGTTCGGATTTTCCGGGAGAAAATCCGACTGGATACAGAGCGACGCGCCTTGGCTTCCTTGAGAGATGAGGTAGGCCGGATTATCCGGCCCTTGGAGGGGCGGATTATCCGGCCCCCCTCAAAACTTCCTGCACACTTAGCACACATGAAAAGTCTCCATAGTATTGTTATCTAACACGCAAAACAAAGGAAAACTGAAATGTTCTTTCAGTTGCTATCCCAAATTGCATTGCTCGGTACTGCTCATGGGGCTCTCCACTATATTAGTGCCACTATTCCAGTAGGATTGCAAAGCGGCAACCCGCGAGAGCCCGCGAAAGCAAAATTTAGTTCAAACTGACAAATTTGGATGGAAAAATTTGTACCGGACTAACAAACTTTGCCTACGAAGCGGGGCGGAACGGGTGGCGTTTCGCCGTCCTATATTCCAGCTAGGTTCCCAGAATTTTCTCATAGTGTAATCAGGTTTTTAATAGAATGGAATATGTTGCACACATGAAGCCTAGAAATTTACAATTTCTTTCTATTTGGAACACATCCCCTTACACTCCCTTATTTTGGATTTTTCAGATGCCAATTTGTGATACTCGCTCTGTATATGGTCATATATGTGTTCATTATATGTACTTGGCTGTGTAGGGAAAGGGAATGAAAAACCAAAATAATGTTTCGATGCTAACATAATTCTTGGGGCCTGCCTGCGTGAAGTGGGTAAGTATTTTCTGTACTTGATCAGAAGAAGGATCGTGTCCCCATTCAGTTGTTTATGCATGATACAGAAATCATATTCAAAATAACTTCCTTTTTCAATCATGCAGAGTAGGGAAGAAAAGAGAAACATCTTAAATGTTGGTAAATTCTTTCTACCATTCCCTCACCCGGGTCATTTTCCCTTGATGAACCCAAAAAGAGAAGAGAAACCAGTTTAAAGATTGAGATTTAGCTTTATTTAAACCTTGGACAGTCACGGCTACATGTAATATAGCCCTTGGGTTTCATTATATAACTAGACAAATAGGCGAGCTTCGTCTCACCGTCTGCATTTTATGGACACAGCGTAGAAAGTACACACTGTCTACGTAGAATAGGTATGTGTGGGTCGGTCATGAACTGTGTTCGATACGTGATAATCGTGGTCAGACATGATTATTGGTTGGGCAAATGGATAATTATAAAAAAAGGGGGCACATGGCAGTCTCACGGTGGGTGGATGACCTCAGAATACTTGCATGCTACCAAGCTTAAGCTATTAGATAATATGTCTAAATATTTTGTTATATTCTGCACACAGGTTAAATATCCTCAGTTTGGGCAACTGCAAGGGGTACCATCTATGGTATGAGTGGATCCCCAAATTTGGGTGTGTACCTCGGGCTTAATACATATGAAAATTTGGAACTTAAAGGGTATGTTATGGTGGTGCTAGAGGGAGGGCGCAAGAGGGCCGGCCGGGGGCCTTGCCCACGGCCGGTGGCAAGAGGAAAGGGATTTCCTTCTTAATTCTTACTTGATTAGATTGAGGTTTACTTGACTCCCAAGCAAGGCTTACTTGACTCCTAAGCAAGTGACCCTTATCTTTAATTAACCCTAAGACTAATGGGATATACTGCCAGCCCAGGCCCATGACGTACTCTAACACTACACCCCACCTGGACATGCAGCTCGTCCTCGAGCTGCAACCTAACCAACTTATAACGATGACTCGACGCGACACAAACCTCACACTTAAAAACAAGACTTTTACACCTTGGCTTGGTTTATTATTCTCAACCTGAAATGGGTGGGACGCTCTATTTTGGACCCATTAACAAAAAGTGGACACCATCCGCACGACGTACGTGCACATGTACAGCCACCTGGATCCCATGGACACCATCTGGACAAACGGACCGCATGCGTACGACCACCTGGAAGAGGTCGCAAGAGCAACGAGCGACGAGCGGAGGCGCCCTCGCGGCGGGCGGCGGCGGAATGCAGTGGTGTTACGCGGTGCGATCCTGTCGAGGAGGGGTGTGCCCTCCCAAATACTGATGTCGCAGACTTTGAGGTCGCTGCACACGGGGAAAATAGGATGCCCGCCGCTCGTGGAGGAAACGCATGCCCAAGAGCCCCGACGCAGCGGACGAGATCGAGGTCCTTGGCGCAGCGAAGGGCAACTTGGAGGAGCGGCAGCTGCAGACCACGCATCTCCTGCATGCGCTGGCGCGCTAGGAGGCCGCGCGCAGCAGCCTGCAGCCTCACCGCCGCCGACACGTGGTGGGTAGCGATCCAAGACTGAAGCAGTGACGGCGAGGGCGGGAACCGGACTTGGATCGGAACTCCCACCGGCGCGGTCGTAGCTGGCCCAGGGCTGAGTGGCAGCAGCGGCTGCTGCACCAGGGCCATGGCCGCAACGGGGCCCGCGAGGGGCTGGGACGGCCACGGCAACCAGGGCGGGGTGGTGGCGGCGACCGCGGCGGAAACCGTCAGCTGCAGCGGCTGCCACGACAGGAGCAACAGCCCGGTGGTGCGGCCGGCGGCGGCCCGTAGGGCCCGGCCAAGTAGAGGTGGATCTCCTGGATCGCGGTGGCGAGATCGCGGAGGGCTGCGGTCATCTCCGCCGGGGAGAGAATGGCGGGGGTGTCGGAGTGCGGTGGCGGCAGGTGGGAAGAACTCGGTGGAGGGCTGGACATGATCGAACCCGGAAAAGATGATACCAAATGTTATGGTGGTGCTAGAGGGAGGGCGCAAGAGGGCCGGCCGGGGGCCTTGCCCACGGCCGGTGGCAAGAGGGAAGGGTTTTTCTTCTTAATTCTTGCTTGATTAGATTGACACATCTCCTCTCCTTATATAGAGAGGTTTACTTGACTCCCAAGCAAGGCTTACTTGACCCCTAAGCAAGTGACCCTTATCTCTAATTAACCCAGCTTTCCTGGGTTCGATCATGTCCAGCCCTCCACCGAGTTCTTCTCACCCGCCGCCGCCGCACTCCGACGCCCCTGCCGTTCTCTCCCCGACGGAGGTGACCGCAGCCCTCCGCGATCTCGCCACCGAGGTCCAGGAGATCCACCTCTACTTGGCCAGGCCCTACGGGCCGCCGCCAGCCGCACCACCGATCGCCACCACCGGGCAGCTGCTCCTGCCGTGGCAGCCGCCGCATCTGGTGGTCTCCGCCGTGGTCGCTGCCACCACCCTGCCCTGGTTGCCGTGGCCGTCCCAACCCCTCGCGGGCCCTGTCGCGGCCATGGCCCTGCTGCAGCCGCCGCTGCCACTCAGCCCCGGGCCAGCTACGACCGCGCCGGCGGGAGTTCCGATCCAAGTCTGGTTCCCGCCCTCACCGTCACCGCTTCCGTCTTGGATCGCTACCCGCCACGTGTCGGCGGCGGTGAGGCTGCAGGCTGCTGCGCGCGACCTCCTAGCGAGCCGGCGTGTGCGGGAGATGCGTGGTCTGCAGCTGCCGCTCCTCCAAATTGCCCTTCGCTGCACCAAGGACCTCGATCTCGTCCGCTGCGTCGGGGCTCTTGGGCACGCGGTTTCCCCCACGAGCGGCGGTCATCCTGTTTTCCCCGTGTGCAGCGACCTCAAAGTCTGCGGCATCAGCGGTTGGGAGGGCGCACCCCTCCTCGACAGGAGTGCACCGCGTAACACCACTGCATTCCGCCGCCGGCCGCCGCGAGGGCGCCTTCGCTCGTCGCTCTTGCGACCTATTCTAGGTGGCGGTACACATGCACTCTGTTTGTCCAGATGGTGTCCATGGGATCCAGGTGGCTGCACGTACGTCGTGCGGATGGTGTTCACTTTTTTTAAGGGGTCCAAAATAGAGCGTCCCAACCCATTTCAGGTTGAGAGTAATAAACCAAGTCGAGATGTAAAAGGCTTGTTTTTAAGTGTGAGGTTTGTGTCGCGTCGAGTCATCGTTATAAGTTGGTTAGGTTCCAGCTCGAGGACGAGCTGCATGTCCAGGTGGGGTGTAGTGTTAGAGTACGTCATGGGCCTAGGCTGACTGTATAGGCCATTAGTCTTAGGGTTAATTAGAGATATAAGGGTCACTTGCTTAGGGGTCAAGTAAGCCTTGCTTGGAAATCAAGTAAACCTCTCTATATAAGGAGAGGAGATGTATCAATCTAATCAAGCAAGAATTAAGAAGGAAACCCCTTCCCTCTTGCCACCGGCCGTGAGCAAGGCCCCCGGCCGGCCCTCTTGCGCCCCCCTCTAGCACCACCATAACAGGGTACTATAGTAAGGGATACCAAATAGTAATGCTTATGCCTGAACTATTTTATTCAACTTCAGTAAACCATCATTCGTAATTATGTATTCTCTTATTCTACCAAACTTCTCATTCTCTTAGGTCTCATAGAACACGAAGAGATTCTACAATATTAGTTCTGTATGGTCCTTGGTGATAGTCTATCGCTGCATAAAGTTACGGTTCACAATCAATTAACTATTATGTTTTCTTAGGTATTTTTTCTGTTCCAACCATGCTTGAGAAAAACATCACATAATTACATAAGAAGCAGATGCCAAAATAGGGGACCGGAAGAAATTAACCAATCAATTGGAAGACCATATATGTCAACATTGTATACTCAGCTTCTCCCTATGTTCACATCCCAAGAAAAAATGGTACTAGGTGGATAGGCGCGCTTCGTCGCGCCGCCAACAGTGCATTTTGGCACATAGTGGTAGCCGTGATGGGTTTGTAGGTTTCTCATTCGATTCAAACAGCTGGCATTTCTCGATTACTAACTCCATTGGATCATACCAACTTGCAACTTGGACAACACACACCATAAAATTAACATGCATGAGATACATGACATGTAATAGAAGTTGAACAACACCGAGGATCGAGTACCTACCACTTAAGAGCAAAAATATATGCAATATCTGTATAGATGTAGATTTTGACATCATACCTAGTTGATAAGCTCAATATGCTATAACAGTCAAGACAAAAAGAAACTGATGCAGATATATGTGAAAACAACGGGTACAAAAAGAGAATATCATATTTAATCACCAGGATGACCACTGTTTCTTTTTTAATAACCAGGATGACCATTGTTTCTTTTTGCACCATCAGCGGATCAGCCTAGGCGAGAGCTTTAGCATTTTTCCCAAAGAGAAAGCATGGCTATGTCCATGGGATAATATGGTAATAGAAAACTAAGGATAAGTATACTTTTCACTGCCAGGTCAGTAAACTGCAAACTATAGACACGCATGCAGTCAATTGCGTGAGGAATATGGCTAGACAAACTCATGATATCTAAATCATACTCCAGCAAAGTTTCTACTCACGTCAATTTGACAAAACGCCTTGCGTGCAGCAAACAAGGAGGATTTCCGCTATACATTAGAAGAACCATACAAAAATAGATTATTTTTCTCATAGACCATTAGTTTTGTAGTTGTATGAGTAAGGAAAATTCATAAGATAGTAAAGGAGCATGGTAACATTCGACCTGATTGATAAAGGTGCTATAGCATAGGATGCTTCTGTTCGTTGAGTTCACCATATGTTCCTATATGTATTTCACCATTCATTGTTGTTACAGATAAACATTTGCATGTATAGTACCAAGCTACCAGTTGTATACTTATGGCATTGGTTTACTCCAAGTTTGTTGTCTGCAGAACAACATAGATTAATCTCCACCCTGGATACATGTCCAAACAATAATTATTCTTTGCTAAATATTCTGAATTCAGTGTAGTGCAAACAATCATGGACCGGTATTACAGCCATGCATTATGAGAACATTAAAGAATATTTGATCGTCATGAGCAGATGGGAATCACACACATGCTAGCTAAGTAACATCAGTCCTTAAGCAGACTACCAAAGATTACTACTAACAATTGTGCATAGTCCAAAGTTGAGCTAATTTCTAGATGAAGGCATGATGTGCAAAATACCAGTTTCCAGTCGATACAAAATAATCAGAAGTTGCTAGCTAGTATGAATTAGTACTGAGACATGAAACATAAAAGCCATCAGTACAGAAGTGGCCAAGGTGGAAGCATCAGGCTACTACAACAAGAGATGTAGGCACGCCATGGAAGACCCCAACTGCAACACACCTCCATGGCTCCATGAAATCACGAGAATACTCACCGTGAGAGAAAGCAGCAGCAAAAAATGTGAGGTGCTCGTCCTTCTCCCCTGCTCCTCATCACCCTCTGGTCCCCTTGACAATCTGATGCTGGGATGCCACATCCACACTCGATGCACTCAGTGCTCGCCGAATCTCAGAGTAGAGGACGCCAGGGGCGCTGCAGGCGGCGGCTAGCGGGCGAGACCTCCTCCTCCTACCCGTCAGTTACAGCATACCACTGCATGACGTAGTACACTATAGTCGTTGACATAACACCAATGAAACACCATTCACTAGTATTACATCCCGCAGAGTGGTACAACAGAAACATAGCAGGTCCAAGACATGACTATAGATTACAACTCGACTCTTTACAAAAGATCCAGAGAACACTCTAAGTTAGAGAGAGAGAGAGAACTTCTTACAAAGAAGAACCAGAAATAATAACTCATAACTTTCTAGTTACTAAGACTAGCGTCTAAACTAATTGCCTTGCAATTTGCTGCTATAGCAATGCTCTACATAAGTAGGTTTTATGGCCAGAGTATCTACTCCTATCTAATCAAGATCTTTGTCTTCACTTCAGTTGATGTATATGTTGACTTCATTGACTTTATTGAAGAATCTTGAGTTGTCGATGATGGTTTCGTGAGCAGAAGTTGATGTTGACGTCGTCTTCAATAGCTTAAAATCTAGCAAGGGTTAAGAAGATACGGTTGAGTACGAGCATACTCAGCTAGTTCACTAAAAAGGAGTGTATGATGCACTATCACTACAGCCACAGACCATAGGTCGTAGGCAATGCAGGTTTTTGTAAACATTTCTTCAAAGGTTGCTTTTATTCTGAAAACTATGTCCGACAGCCTTCACAGGTTGACCAGAACCTTCATGGGGTTCCTTTCCTGCCGCGTTCGTAGCTCCTTCCCGGAACAGGGAGTGACATGTCACAATTTTTACACTCTGCAGAGGTGCGTTGCTTTACCCATGAGAGATCAACTCCTTGTTGCACAACCGGGCGATCTTTCCCGTCCACAATTCCTTGATGTGGGGCCCAGTAGGTGATCCAAGCCAATCACTGCCCTCTCCGCAACCCCATATGTCTGCACGATCCTCCGGGGCTGACTACACCTCTGTTAAGCCCCCTTTTGGGCAAGATACAACCCTGGTGAGTTCCCGAAGAGTCTATGAGACGGTTATGCCCCTGGCAAGCTCCATAAAGGCCCGACTATACCTCCGGCAGCTGCTTATAGATAATCTAGATAGCAAAAATGTGGAGCCTAAGTGTTCCCACCCATATGCTGGATCCACACAAGGAATTCACAGCGTCACGTTAAGGTCATCTTGCCTCCATATGAAAGGAAGAAGATACAGCTGACTTCTTCGTCCCATTCCAAATCTCATGGTTAATGCGTAATATACGGCGCTAGAATCACTAACGATATTGGTTGTTAAATCCTAGATATTATGTTCCTTTACCACTCGAACTGTATCAATAGATTATTACCCCTTAGTAAATAATCCATAATCATATTATTATGAAAAAATAGTGTTTTCTGACCTTTTTGAAATGCAGGTGATGATAAAATTTGAGTTACAAGCATTTGATAGAAAATAATCAAAGGACATGAGCAAGTTGTGAACTTGCCTTTTGTGATTGCAAGATTATGCACTCATGGTCTTCAAGACATTAGAAGATCCAAATTCTGAAAGTAGCATCATTCGTCCGGTAAGTACTAATGTTTAAAGAAACAAAATGCAATTATGCATAAGTAATATAATGTAATTTGATAAATGCGAATTCTCGGACTAATCGTATCTGAGCTAAGATTTGGAAACTGGTGATGAGTTCTTAGGACTGTGTTACACTTTTATCTCAGCTTCACACTTGTGCTTCTTATTAAGGCTTGTGAGAGTGTGTGAAACAATAAGTAAATATAACAAGTACTATGCAATACTAAAGCATTCAAATGGAGCACGTTATCTAAAATATTTCTTAAACAAGATTAAGAATCAATTAGAGATTTTAAAGGAGTGTATAAGAATTACTTTGAATGTTTCCTAAAAGAATAACTTTTGAGGAAAATATTACTTTACAAAGTAAAGGTATTTAAACTTAAAGGTAACACTTTAAGAATTTCCTATTAGTTAAGTTTATTAAAGAGGAAAACATTACTACATTAAACAAGCATATAATAGGTGGTGTTTATTAAAGTAATAGGTGAATAGAATTACTTTCTTAATATAGAAGTAACACTTATCTCTACAACATGGGAATGGTATCATGTTTATTATTTATAAACTTTTCTTAGTCTTGAAAGTGAATTCCCAAACATGTAAAAGAATTATTACTCAAATTTTGATGAATTTATAATTAATAAAATACTTTTGGAGAGTAAAACTTACTTAGATTTTAAATGGTAGTTTAGTAAGTACAATTTAAAATGGTTGGACCTTTCTTAACTTCATTTGAACATAACTTTCTCTTGTTATTACACTTTTAGACTTTACAAATAATGGTAAAAACAAAAGTAAATTTTTATATAGTTTTAAAGAATTAAGATAAAAGTAAAGGAGTTAAACTAGTTTTATTAAACCTTTACCTTTTATTTTACTTCAAAAGTGATATTTGATATTTTTAGTGTGTATATTTCATTTTTGTGATCATTTTGGTATTTTATAAGTATTTTTGTGAATTTTAAATAATAAGATATGATTTTTACAAATTTTAGCAATTTATAAATACTAAATAAATAATAAATATTATTTAGGTGATCCAAAATTAATTGAAACAAGTTTGTAAATGTAGATTTTGTTTTTATAAGAAGTTTGGTATATTATTTATATTATTCTCTTTTACCAATATTAAAATATGAATTTTCAAAGTATTATTACTTATAAAATCTTTATTAAATAATAATTATTGAAATAGTTAGCACAATAATGTTTGATAATAAAGGTAAATTATAGATTTTATTTTTCTGAACCTTTTGATATATTATATACATTTTTCTGAATTAGAAAACAAAAGATATAGAGTTAACAAGATTTAATCCTTTTATTAAATTTCTGGAAATTATATTTATATTTAAATCTATACTATTTTAACTATTTACTAACCAGGTAATACTTTTTATACCGAGGCTGCTCCTACCGCAAGTCACTGACCAGTGGGGTCAGGGACACGTCATACGCCACATGGGCAGTGGACCAGTCAATGTTGACATCACTGTTGGGGATATACTTTCCGGGTATCCTCACAGTTCCTCACTGACCAGGGTGGCCCACTTCGGGTTAGAGCTTTGCTTCACGAGCGGCCCAGTCAGGGAGAAAAGACGGAGTCCAATCCGGCTACGGGAAGGCCCAGAAGACTTACCGACTTAGGCCCATAGTGTTACTTGTAGTTCAAGATGTACTCTGTAGCCGACTCTTAGTCGTAGCTGGATAGATATCTCCTATAAACCCTAGGCCGGATATCTATATAAGTTGTCCTAGGGAGAGACTTTAGGGCACCCTCAATAGTCTACAATCTCAACTCGCACAGGCGAACCCTTGTAACCCATATTCTAGCTCTGCCGTATTACTGGATTGCTAGCAGGAGTAGGATCCGTCCAAAGCCAGTGGATTCGAACCTGGGTAAACTTGTGTGCTCACCGTCTCAAAACACCGTATGTCTCACACCCCTCTCTTCCGCATGCCTCGAGGACCCCCTCATTTCGTACTTGTCATCAATCCGACGACAGTTGGCGCCCACCGTGGGGCAAGTGAGCTTCGGATCTGCGTTCCGAGCAGAATCTGCAAGAATCAGAATCGGCGAAACTATCGCCGTCGGTCGCATCCTCTACGCCAGCGACGTCCCTCTCATCGTTCTCGATGAGACCTGGATTCTAGCTAGGGAGGTTGTGACTGCCTACACAATCATGTCTTTTGGCGAGATCGATGTTTACATCGGTTTTGCTGAACCTGTCCCACCCACCCCAGCGGTGATGATAGAGGCAGAAGAATCTTCTGGGTCCCCTTTGTCCGCGGAGGCAGCAGAGTTCCGGATCTTAGAAAACCCTAATCCCACCTAGCCCGCACCAATTGCGGAGATAGTGGAGAAATCTGAGCCTGAAGAAGACCTAGCGGCCCAAGTCGAATCAGGAGTGGATCTCCTCGGAGAGGTTGAATCCCGAATCGACCCACCCGCGGAATTCGAAATCCAGGAGGAGCTTATCAACGACACTGATTCCTGCTCTGACGACGCCGGGACAGACAGGCCTTTTCTAAGGTACCTCAGGAGGAACGCATCGCACTTTGTCGGATATGTGGGATCCGGATCCGGCTCCGCCGATGCTGGAGACAACACCGACTCTATGCTGGAGGCAATTGGAACAAACGCCGACGTACCCGCATCCTCAGATGAATTGATGACGTCAGCAGATTTTCGAAAGTTCTCCGCGGAATATGAAGAGGAGTATAACTCCGAAGCTGTAGAGGAAGGAGAAGCCATGGATGAAGGATCAAGAGAACACTCTCCCAAAGCGCAGGGCGACATGGAAATCAGAGATAATCCCAAAGTCCAAATGTCCGAAAGTACCGATCAGAGCTTGACTCCGGGAAACGGACCCAAAGCCGTCTTTGCTACCGGCGCTGCAAAGAAGGCAAAGAAGAAGAACAAGAAGAACAAGACCCCGGCAAAATACCCTCTAACAGAGGAGGTGATTGCTGAGGAATATGAGGAAGACTCGGATGGAGCACTTATCCCAGAAGAGCCGAAAAAGAAGAATCGGCGGATGGACACGTGATCACTGAAGGTGCGCGTAAACTCATCAATGCTACATTAACCACACCTATACCTACATCTGCAGAACTTACTGCTGAAGAGCTGGACGAAAGGGACCAAGCCCTAGAAGCGCGTCGTCAAGAACTCCTAGATGAAGCCAAAAAGATCGAGGAGGAAAAGAAACACATGGAAACTAAGGATTACATGTCTCGATTGCATCAGAAGACACAGAAATGTTACGCACGTGATGGTCAATTTCCGGAAGTGAACATGGTCCTCTTTGAAGGAGATCCAGGGATGCCTCGTCTCGACAGCAAAGGAGATCTGGTGTACCCAACACCGGTACAGAACACTGTCGTAGCTCGAGATATCATGTTAACTAACCAGGCCCAGAACAGGTTTGATTGGGCATCAAGCTACTCACCAAGGGTCTGGAGCAACAGATGGCTACGAAATCCGGAAGCGGAAAGCTGGTCTCCAAATCCGACCAATGTCACACGGACTTAGCCTGGAATGATATAAGGCCCCAGCGTGTTCCGAAACAGCATCACTGTTCCGACCGACGGGAAGACAACTACTCCAGAACCGGATCATCAGGACAGCATCACAGATCTACACGTGACTGGAGCAACGTCGCTCTAGCGGCCGAGCAAGAGGCCATTGCTGCACTGTATCGGAGGAATCCTCCCCGATGAGAGTCAAACGATCGAAGGGGAGAAGATAAAGAGAAACGTCGGGAGGAGGATCGTCAAAAAATGCCACCTCCTAGACATGCAAGCCGTCCGGCTGAGCCTCCCCGTAGTGGGAACGACGGACGAAGGAATGACGGAAACCATGCCGGGACAAGCCGGCAGGGGGCTCGTCGTAATGAAGACCCTCCTCGGAACCGGAATAATGACGCTACGGACGGAGGCCGGCGAACAGCCGGAAACAATCCAGCTGCCCCACCCTCTCCACCAAGAAGTCACCACAACGGCTCTCAAGGGGGACACGGAGGACGACGTGGCAGAGGAGGTGGTGGCAGAAGCCGAAGTCCGGCTCCAAGGCACCGCAGCCACAGCCGACATTCGGAACGATCTTTATCCCCGAACGACGCAAGGCCCATGATCAACTCCAACATAGAGGTGCAGCGCTACGAAAACAATGATATCTACGTGGGCCCAAAGTGCTTCGGACCACGCATCAGAGCTACAAGATTCCCGGAAGGATTGCTATCTCAAGACATATCCAAGCCTACGACAGCATTGCTCGGCTAGATACCTGGCTACAAGATTTCTTCCAAGCTTGCTGCATCGCCAAAGGCGGAAACAGCCTGGTCGCAACCCGATATCTCCCACTTATGTTGTGGAAGACAGCACGATCATGGCTTAATGAACTTCCAGAGAACACCATCCGCAACTGGTATGACATGCAAAGTGCATTCTTTCGGAATTTCGAAGGCACATACCAGAGGCCCTGTACGGTTGGAGACCTACCGCGTTGCACCCAGAATGCTGGAGAAACTTGCCGGGATTACCTCGGACGATGGATCGACACCAAGAACTCCTGTGAAGGAGTAAATGATCAAACTGCGATTGAAGCCTTCATTGCTGGTCTCCCAATTGGTCTACTACGTCATTGCTTGAAGTGTGACAAAGTCACTGATTTGGGAGAGATGATAGAAATAGCGAGCAAGTATGCAGATGCCGACGATGATGCAGAGGGATTACTCAATGCCCTAGTTGTGCCACAGTCGACAAAACAACCAAAGCAACAAGCTCAGAAGCACAAAAATACCTCAGAAGAGAAACCCAACGCGGAAACGGCAGTGGTCACTGCTACTTTCGGGTCTGGAGGACGAGGAGGACGTGGCAAAGGCCGCGGGCGTGGCCGTGGGAGTTCGAGAGTCCAAGGTAGAGGAGACCAGCAACCAAGCAACACCTACTCTTGGGCCGACATTGCCAATAACCCATGTGTGCATCACTTAGACGCCAATGGAGGCTCGCCCCACACCAACGCTAAATGTCGTTTCAATGACGACATCAAAAGAGATGACACCGCGGGCTACAAAGCTAAGCGGAAGAAGGGAAAAAAGAATCCTGAAAACGATAAAGAGACCAAGGAAGATTCCGACATGGAGGAAGCAGATGCTTCAAATCCCAAGCCGGAAGGGAAGAAAAAATTTCCGACCAAAAAAGACACTTATGTCACCTTCCTCGGATCTCAACCAGCAAAGGTTAAGAAAGCAATTCTACATGAGCTCAATGCCACAGTTCCGGCTGTCCCCCAATTCTTGAACTGGTCGGAAGTGGCAATCACATTTAACCGCGCTGATCATCCGCCTAAGTTGCATAGGTCAGGAAAATACGCCTTAATCGTCAATCCACTTATTGACGGTTATGGTTTCTCTAAGACCCTGATGGACGGCGGTAGCAGTATCAATATTCTGTATGTCGAAACGCTACGCCGGATGAAGATCTCGGAGACCCAGCTAAACCATAGCTCTGTGATCTTTCACGGAGTTGTCCTAGGAAGACAAGCCAATTCCCTAGGAGAAATCACTTTGGATGTTACCTTTGGAACTCCAAAGAACTATCGGACGGAGGCACTTTCCTTCGAAGTGGTCCTATTCAAGAGCGCGTACCACGCTATATTCGGACGTCCGGCTGTCTGGGCTTTTATGGCTCGTCCATGTTACATTTATAATATGATGAAAATTCCAGGTCCCAACGGCGTAATCACTATCAGGGAGACCCGAAGAAAGCGCGAGAGTGCGAGGATGGAAATGCCGCCTTTGCTGAAGCTGTGTTGCACGCCCATGAGTACCAGGAGATCAAGAAGAGCATAGATCCGTCCGAGATGCCCGCAACGAAGAAGGAGGTGACAAAGCCAAACCCGGAGTTCAAGGCATCAGAAGAGACGAAGAAGACGCCATTGAAGGATGATGACCCCTCCAGGGTGACCCAGATAGGCGTAGGCCTAGATAGCGCATAGGAAAACGCGCTCGTCAAGTTCCTCCAAGCAAATCAAGATATCTTCGCATGGCAGCCATCTGACATGACCGGAGTACCTAGGGAACTTGCCGAGCACTCTTTAAATGTAAACCCGAATGCTAAACCCTTCAAACAGTCATTACGATGTTTCAGCGATGAAAAGCATAAGGCAATAGCTAAGGAACTGGCACGGCTCGAGTTAGCCAGATTCATAGAAGAGGTCATCCACACTGAGTGGTCGGCCAATCCTGTAATGGTCCCCAAAATGGACACCACTGATTTAAGGATGTGTGTTGATTATACTACCTTGAACAGGGCTTGTCCAAAAGATCCGTTCGCTCTGCCTAGAATTGATCAAGTTATCAATTCTACGGCAGGCTCGGAACTCCTCTGTTTTCTCGACGCATATTCCGGTTATCACCAAATCCAGATGAAGGAATCTGACAAAGTCAAAACTTCATTCATAACCCCCTTCAGAACCTTCTGTTTTGTTACGATGCCCTTTGGGCTGAAGAACGCAGGAGCTAAGTACCAGCGCACGATGCAGCGTTGCCTCCATGACCAACTAGGACGCAATGTACATGCATACGTGGATGATATTGCGGTGATGTCCAAAAAGAAGGAAACGCTGATTTCCGACTTGGAGGAAACATTCGCCAGTCTACGAAAATACAACATCATGCTTAACCCAAAGAAATTTTTCTTTGGAATACCAGCCGGAAAATTGTTAGTTTTCATCGTGTCTTAAAGAGGCATAGAGGTGAACCAGGACAAAGTCAAGGCTATACTTAATATTTCTAGGCCAACTCTCCTGAAGGACGTACAAAGACTAACTGGTTGCATCGCTGCGGTCAGCCGATTTGTAAGACGGCTTGGTGAAAGAGCCGCACCACTATACAAACTCCTGAAAAAGACCAAGGATTTTGTTTGGACCGACAAAGCTGAAGCTGCACTACAAGACCTGAAGAAAGTACTCTCATCTGCTCCTATCCTTGCTGCACCGGAACCTCGGGAACCGATGTTGCTCTATCTTGCTACGACAAATAAGGTCGTTAGTATCGTCATGGTGGTGGAGAGACCAGAGGAAAATCAGGAACACCTGGTGGAGCGTCCGACTTACTTTGTCAGCGAGGTCCTGACATAATCCAAAAAGCGGTATCTGCACTATCAAATGTTGGCTTACGGTGTTGTTCTAGCATCTCGTAAGCTATGACATTATTTTCAGGAGCATCCAATTTCCGTGGTAAGCACAGCTCCCATGAGAGATATAATCAACAACAGTGATGCCACAGGACGCGTCGCCAAATGGGGCATAGAGCTTTCAGCTTTGGATATTGAATATAAACCTCGGACAGCAATCAAATCCCAAATCCTTGCCGACTTTGTCGCTGATTGGACAGAGATGAAGGAGAATATGACCCTCCCTAAGTCAGAATATTGGACCCTCTACTTTGATGGGTCTAAGGCTTGAGGGGGCTCGGGGGCTGGCGTGGGGCTCAAATCACCCCAAGGAGATAAACTTCTATACGTGTTGCAGATCCACTTCACAGTGACAAATAATATTGCCGACTATGAAGCACTGCTGCATGGAATCCGGATTGCTAAGGATATTGGCATCCGATGTTTGATGAGTTACGGAGATTCGGATCTTGTTGCTCAACAAGTGTCTGATATTTGTAATGCAAATAAACACATTGCAGCATATAAAGTTGTCGTGGATGATTTATCTAAATCGTTCGACGGGTTTGAGGTTCAACACATCCCTCGAGCAGAAAACGAGGAAGCAGATGCATTATCTCGGATAGGCTCTGCACGGAAAGAGGTCCCGGATGGCACTTTTTTAGAGCACCTCAAAGTTCCCTCAATAAAGGGAGTAGATGAGGAATATCCGACCAAATCCGACTCACCTTTAATAGCAGTTCTGGCTGTAATTCCCAGCTCGACTCAACCCTACCTTGATTATCTGGTAGATGGCAAATTACCCGAAGACGAGGTTCTGAGCCGGCAGATTATCCGACGAGCGAAAGCCTATACTATAGTTAAAGGTGAGCTCTATAAGCGGAGTGTTTCTGGGGTTTTTCAGCGCTGCATATCTCTGGAAGAAGGAGTGGAAATCTTAAGAGAAATCCACGAAGGTAAGTGTGGCCACCACCCTGCAGCCAAATCTTTAGTGGCAAAAGCTTTTAGACACGGATTTTTCTGGCTTACAGCTCAGGCAGATGCCGAACGATTAGTCAAGACGTGCAAAGGCTACCAAAAGTACGCCAAATAAGCTCAAGTTCCGGCTGATCAGCTGCGAACAATACCTATAACATGGCCTTTTGCGGTCTAGGGGCTTGATATGATAGGACCGTTTAAACGGGCTCCAAGTGGATTTACTCACCTCTTAGTGATGGTGGATAAATTCACCAAATGGATTGAGGCTAAACCTATCACTAGTTGTGATGGAGCAACAACCAAAAGATTTGTCGAGGATGTCATAATCCGGTATGGTTATTCACATAGCATTATCATGGACAACGGGAGTAATTTCTCTATGGGAGAATTGGCCAAATTCTGCAATGACCAAAATATCCGGCTTGACATTGCGTCATTCGCACATCCACAGGCTAACGGACAAGTCGAAAGAGCAAATGGTTTAATCCTACAAGGCCTAAAACCGAGACTCGAAGCACCACTACGACGTGATGTGGGGGCTTGGGCAGAGGAATTACCCTCTGTAATATGGAGTTTATGAACGACTCCGAACAGGTCAACCGGATACACACCTTTCTTCTTGGTCTATGGCGCAGAAGCATTTCTTCCTAGTGATTTAATTCATACTTCTCCTAGAGTGGCCGCGTATATTGAAGAGGATGCCGAGATTTCTTGACAAAATGATCTCGACTTGGTCGAAGAAGTTCACGTCGTTGCTGAAATAAGATCAAGAGCCTATCAACAAAAGTTACGCAAGTATCATAGCCAGAGAGTCCGAAATAGATCTTTCAATAAAGGTGATTTGGTTCTCCGGCTTGTGCAACAAAGAACGCACAAACTTTTGCCAGTATGGGAAGGGCCCTTCTTAGTGAGTCGAGTATTGCACAATGGGTCGTACTACTTAACTGACATGAGGCCAGCAAAGAAAGACCTGCTACTAAGAAGAGAAAGAGAGCTGGAGGTAGTACAAATCCGGATGAGTTAGACAGACCGTGGAATATTTCTCAGCTACGTCCCTTTTATTCTTAGTTTATCCTTCTTTGTAAACATATATATGTACATGTTCTGTGGGAAATAAAAGTCTTGGTTGCCTCAAGTTTTTTCTGAGAAGTTTTTACCATCTTATTTCCGAATGATCATGTCATAGTCAAAAATCCCAGAATACATGAAAGTACTTTATGCTCATGTTTGTTCTGGTTTAGATTTCCGATTCTAAAAATGCTACGTTTGGGTATAACCCTAAAGTTTCTAGTCTATACTTTGGTTATTTGTCTGATTGCCGGATGCGGGTATAGTGAATTGTTGGTACTGGAAGCTGGCTTTGTTTTCGAGTTTAAACTGGTTTAGCAATTGAGCTCCGTTGCTTGGCAAAGTTTCCGTGTAGAAGGTTTAGCCGGCTCACGAAAGGGACGAGACGGAAAGACAGATAAATGATAAGTATAGGCGAAAAAAATATAATTGCTTATGTAAACATTTCAGGCACACAAAAATTTAAAGCCAAAAAGTGCTGAATAGATCAAAAGCTTAGCACTAGAAAAATAATAGTACTGCATATTCACAGACCCATCATGTTTTCTCAGAATAATACAATTGTTTTTGGCAATCTATGATTCAGAAGGAGAGGAAGGAGCTACCAGCTCACTGGATACATCGCCTTGATATTGTTCCGAGATGTCCACTTCCAATATGGTGTGGTCATCATCGGAAACTTCTGCTGATTCTTCTGGAGGCGGAGGCGGAGTGTCCACGTGGGTGAAGAAAGGAGTTTCGCAGCTGGTCAAATCAGCCACGTGACACCCATATCCGGCATAGGAGTCCATAATGGCCTTGATTTCTTGCTCCTGGCCATCTTCATCCACCTTGCAGTACCCTCTGGTCACTTGCCATATCTCCATGTTTCCATGGTGGCTCATGACCATGGTAAGAGCGTTCTGCGCTGCGGACCGCGCGTAGGACATGTTCCAATCCTGGACAAGTTGCAGCATCTCCTTCGCCTTGTCCCGCACCTGAAAATCCGACATGCTATGCATGTCCGGAATCATGAGAGCTTCGCCAATATCCTCAAGGGATTGGCGGAAGTCATGAAGCAGGTCACCGACTTGGGTAAGCCGGTGGGTGCGGGGCTGTGCGGAGGTGGAATCCGTCAAGTTCAGAGGACCTGTACACAAAACAGTTAAGAAAATCTGACATTGAAAGAAGTCAAAGAAAATAGACAAATCAGACAGATGGAACATACCGAAGATGACGTCGTCAACTTTGGTCTTCTCTTCCTGAAGACTCCGGAGTTCAGCCCGGAGCACCTCGGAAAGATCTTTCTCTCTGCACAACTCATTATTGAGGTCCGAGATTTTCTGATCCTGAGCGGAAATCTTACGATCGCACTCGTCAGTAGCCATGGAGGAGGATTAGAGAACTTGAGCGATGCTCTTCTCATGATCTGCCTTGAGCTTATCCAGCTGTTGGCGAAGCTCTTTATTCTCCACCACCAAGGTTTTGAGGTTCTTGGCCTCTTCAATCATAGCGCAGGACTGTTTTACCAGCGCTGTAAGTCAAAAAGAACAACAGTTCAGTAAAAATTCAACTATGAAAACATGAAAGACAAGGTTTGAGTCTCGGAATGTTTAGCTTCGGCCTCATCCTTGGCAACCTTAAGCTCAACATTCTTAAGTCGGAGAGCTCTGATCTCTCTCTGCTTGTTGCAGACATTTTTCAACAAATCCTGGTTATAGGAATATACTTTCTGTAAGTCAGAATACCCAAAGTCAGAAGTCAACTAAAGACTCGGGCTAATATTTTTACTAATATCAGCACGAGCCTTGGGGGCTACACTAGTTCATTCTTTGGCATCCTAAGGAAGCTTAAACCTAGATTATATATCCTACTTCATGCTTGGGGGCTAGAGGATATGATATGAAATAAAGGAAAAACATGAGTTAGAATTCCGACTTACATATTGTTCGCGAGTAAGTTTATCCAAACTCGCATTCACTTCAACGGCAACCTTCTCGGCGAGAGTCAGAGGAGTCACTGGAGCAGTTGGAAGCTCACCGGACCTTATCCTCTCGTTGCAAAGACGCACTTGTTCAAGAAGGTCAGAGTGCTTGATGTCCTCTGCCTCTTGCGCTTCTTCTTCGGCAGATAGATTTCTTTTCTCTAGGCATTCCCTGGCCAGCCGCTGGATCTCTTCTGGATATTTCCGAGATAGGCCAAACTTGGCAAGTCCCGGATTGCTAAGAAGGTTTTCGGCAAAGGTTTCTGCTGAGGGATCATTACCCGAAGAGGGTTCACCCTTATCTATACCTGACTCATTCATGGTGATGTCAGTTTGCGATTCAAGGATCGCAGGCTCCGTTGAAGGAGCCGGATCTTCTACGACAGCCGGAGAAGGAGTGATCACCGGCGTTGCAGAAGGTTGAGGGGTAGGAGTCGGAGGAGCTATGGCAGGAGAAGCTATGGTAAGCTTCGTCTGTCACAGGGGCTTCGAAGAAGTTCCCTTCCCCTTACCCTTGATGAGCTGCTTAGCTCTGAGAATGTAATAGAGTAGAAAACATTACATCTCGGAAGAAAATTCGAGTAAGGTACAAAGGCGGAAGTTGTGTTGAAAGTTACCTCTTCACAACAGGCACCTCCTTTGTGCCAACAACCACTATCGGAGCCCTGCGCTTCTTGGGCACAATGTCCGGCAATGGGACCAATTCCGCCTCCTGAGAAAACTCTGGAGGATATCCCTCGAGAGGAGCAAATTCTGACTCGGGTAGGTCAGCAAGCTGAAAAGAAGAAAACATATTAGTATTGCGATATAACCTAAAGAATGAAACACCTAAAAATGTTTATTGATAGAAGCTTACCGGCACAACGGGGTTTTTCGCTGTGTGCATATCCAGAGAAACCACTAGGATCCTCCTCTCGATCTGCTCCCTTATCATCCATTTAGTCTGGCTTATATAACCATGCGTGGTATAGGATCTAGGGATGATGCGGAGGGAATCCTTTTTGGACGACGTAATGGAGTGCATCAGTCGGTCTCCGTGGTATTGAAGAGGTTGGATCCGGCGTGACACCCAACATTGGACCAAGTCGGATCCATTCAGTACTTTGTGTTTAATCAGATATTCGATCCGCCTCTTAGCCAGGATCAGATCGTCACTGAGAGCCGGAGGGGCCTCATCCCAAGACGGTTGGGCCGTGGCAGCTCCGTTGACGAAAGCCGGCAAAGCAGTGGCTTTGTCGGGAGCCGGAATATCCTTGTGATAAAAGAATGTGGCTGGCCATTGTTTGACTGAGTCACTGGCTAGAATCTTGGGATATGCGCGCTCACGTCTAAGTGAAAAGCTAATTGTACCGGTAATATACGGATTACCGGCAGTAATAGAATTTCTCTGGACATGGAAGTAGTACTGAAATAAGGTAAGACTTGGCCTAATGCCGAGAAATCCCTGGCACAAAGCCGCATAGGCGCTCATCTCTAGGAGGGAGTTGGGAGGAAGATGGTGGAGTTGAACACTATAGTGATCTATCACCTCGGAAAAGAATTCCGAGGGAGAAAATGACAAACCTCTGTCGAGGTGGGTGCCGAAGTGTACCCGCTCGCCGGCGCGCGGGTTGGGGACGGTTTCCCCGACACCGCTCCGCCAGTCGTCGGCGCGGAGGAGCCCTTCTGTCTCCACGCCGCGGAGCTTCTCGTCGTCAAGCACGCAGGGGATCCAAACACCGCGGAAGCTTTCCTTTTCTGCCGCCGCCTCCATCGCCGCTGCCACCGCCAAACCGGAAGAGGATGAGGAAGCCATTTCTTCGGTGCGCCTGTGACCTAAGATGGGCGGCGCTGGGAGTTTTTGGGGAAAGCAGAGGAGTGATACGTCCAAAACGTATCTACTTTCCCGAACACTTTTGCTATTGTTTCTCCTCTATACTTGTGTGATTTGGATACAACTAACGCGGACTGACGTTGTTTTCAGCAGAATTGCCTTGGTGTCTACTTTTTGTGCAGAAAATCAACTATCAGGAAAAATCCCGGAAAATATGCCAAAAATCCTATTTCACCCGAAGACTCCAGGAGGCAGAATACGAGACGGAGAAGAGCGAGGGTGGACACACCACCTGATGGCGTGGGCCAGGCTAGGTCACGTCGGGGGTGGTGTGGGCCCCCTAGGCACACCCTCGGTCTCTCTCTTCGCCTATAAGGAGCCTTCTGACCTAAAAACTTCGGGGGGTTCTACGTTTTTCCAGAAGGAGTTCCGCTCTGCCGCCACCACCAGATTCCATGAAACAACACCAGAAACTCCGTTCTGGCACCCTGCCGGGACAGGGAATTGGAGGAGATCATCACCATCGCTTCTCCATCGACCATCCATGTTTCCCCCATCTATGAGTGAGTAATCCCCCGCTGTAGGCTATGGGGATGGTAGGGATTGGATGAGATCGTTCATGTAATGGCATCGAATTGTTAGGGCATGGTGCCTACTATCTTTTATTAGTGCTTTATGACTTTGTTGCGACTTGTTGTGCTTAATGCTTGTCACTAGGGTCTGACTGCCATGATTTCAGATCTGAACATGTTATTGATTCATTATGATAGTATTGTTTATGGTCTTATCTGCAATTTGTATACACACATTGTTGTCCGGAACCAATGGCCCTGAAGTGACAGAAATCGGGATAACTGGAGGGAATGGCTTTGATGTGAGGATCACATGTGTTCACGTTGTGTTAATGCTTTGCTCCGGTGCTCTATTAAAAGGAGCACCTTAATTGCCAGTAGTTCCCTTGAGGCCCCGCTACAAACGGGCTAGTAGGACAAAAGATGTTGTGCAAGTTCTCATTGCGAGCACGTAGGACTATATATGGAACACATGCCTAGGATTATCTTATACTTGGATGCTTTTTCTTATTTATCTGTAATTGCCCTATGTTCTGATTGCTATGTGAATTATCTTGTCTATGCAACGCCCGTCCATCCATCCCTATGCCTACCGCACTCGAATCCCACTGTTTATTGCTATTGTTACTACTATCTTTACTTTGCTACTGCTGCTACTTTACTATTCCTACTACAAAACTGTTGCTGTTGATAAACTGCTGTGAGCAAGATTGTTTCCAGGTGCAGCTGAATTGACAACTCAGTTCTTAAGGCTTATAAATATTGTTTGGCTCCCCTTGTGTCGAATCAATAAATTAGGTTTCACTTCCCTCAAAAATACTGCGATACACCCCCTATAGTTGTGGGTCATCAAGACTATTTTCTGGCGCTGTTGCTGGGGAGTATAGCTTTATTTATCAAGTTCACTTGGATTCTCTATTGTTTGCTGCTATCCATCCATCATGGGTAAGTCTCGTGATGGCAAGGTTCCTATTTTACCATCCACTACAAGAAGAGGTACGGTTCTGAACACCTCCGTTGCTCTTGATTCACCGTCTGTTATGAATAATTTCCTTACACCACCACATACACATGCTACACACACTGCTACTACTGCTGAATCTGAAACTTCTGATGCTTATGATGCTGCTTCTACTGTGCTTGATAAGAGTGGTTCATTAGGTCCTTTCCTAGATGCTACGATTGCTAGAACTATAGCTGGAAATACCAAAACTCCTAATGAAGACACTACCACACCTGTTAGTTCACCTGAGTCTAGTGAAAGTTATGATATTGAAGATGGTTATGTTGAGATTACCGATGAATTTATTAAAGAATGTAAAAACACCCATGATAGGAGCGCCGCTAAGAGTCTCCTTGAGAGGCATACTATTAGACCCAAATTGTCTCCTATTGCTAAGTTTGCTGCTTCTCCCATAAACATTATAGATGAAGATTATGATTTCTCTCTCGATCTATCTTACATAGCTATTATCGAGAAAGAACCTTTTTGTGGGACTAAGAATGAAAGTGCGGTAGCACATATGAATGAACTTTCTACGATGAGTGGCTTGTTTTCTGATGATATTAAGATGCGTACTTACTTTGTTGATAAGATTTTCCCCTTTTCACTGAAAGTAGAAGCTAAAACTTGGTTTAGTAATTTACCTCCTAGATCTATTGATAGCCCTGAGTGCTTGATTAGTACTTTCCTGCAGAAATATTTTCCTCCAAGTGCTAGACATGCTATTTTGTAGGAACTTTTTGATTTTAAACAGGGAGAAAAAGAGGTATTGGCTGAATCTTGGGCAAGGTTTTGTGCTTTGATTTATTCACAAGATGGAAGTCCATTACCTAAGAATGAGCTTCTTGATATATTTTAGAATGGACTAACAGAGGAATCTAGGACATACCTAGATAGTTGTGCTGATTGTGTTTTCAGGAATAGGACTCCTAAGGAAGCTGAGGAATTAATGGCTAAAATAAGCAAGAAAAATGAAGATTGGACTCCTCCTAAACAGGCTATACCTGAAGTAATTGTACCTGAACCATCTATTCCGGTGCCTATTCCAACATCAAAGAAGAGGGGAGTTATTGAATTAAATGATGAAGTGATGAAGGAAGCGAAGAAATTTCTTAAGGAAAAGGGAATTAAAGCTGCAGATGTCAAGAATTTGCCTCCTATAGAAGAATTATGTAAGCCTATTCCCTACTCACCCACTATTGAGGTACACTCCCTCCAACACTTTGATGAAGGTGATATCCCTTACTCTAAACCTCCTGATCAATGCTTAGAAGAATTCGATATCTTTATTGTTAAGCAAGATAACTTTAATAAAATGGTGCAAAATCATCTAATAGAAAACACTAGAGCTATTGTTGAGTTGAAAGATATTGTGGAAAGAACCTCTAATGATGTTAAAATGATTGTTAAACACTTTCAAATGGTTCAAACTCAAATAGATCAACTCGTTAAAGTGCAAAACGACTTGCTAGTTAATGCTGCTAAAGAAAAACATGCTTATGAAATTAGAACTAGAAGTGGAGCTGCTACCCAGGATCCTCTATATCCTGAGGGGCATCCCAAAAGAATTGAGCAGGATTATCAACAAGCTGAAAATAGTGGTTCTACTCGTAAGAAAAGGAAAAAGAAGCATAAAACTATTGTAGAACCCTCTGAACCTGCTATAGATCCTAATACTATATCTATCTCTAATGCTGAAAACTAAAAGTGATAATGAAGAAAATGAAGTTCCTAATGAAGAAAAAGTTGAAGAAGAACCTGAAAACCACACTAAGAATACTAAATACACCAACGAAGATTTTATTGCTAAGAAACATGGTAGTGAAAGAGAACCTTGGGTCCAAAAACCTATGGCTTTCCCTGATAAGAAACACAAGTCAAAGGAAGATGAACATTATAATAAGTTTTGTGAGTGGATGAAGCCTCTATTCTTGCAAATTCCTTTGACTGATGCTATTAAATTGCCTCCTTACTCAAAGTATATGAAGGACATTGTCTCGAATAAAAGGAAGATCCCTAATGAAGAAATTTCTACTTTGCTTGCTAATTATTCCTTCAATGGCAAGGTTCCTAAGAAACTTGGAGACCCAGGGATTCCAATTATCCCTTGCTCTATTAAGAATAGTTATGTTAGAACTGCTTTCTGTGATTTGGGAGCTGGAGTTAGTGTTATGCCTTTTTCTCTCTATAAGAGGCTTCAGGTTGAAAAATTAATACCAACTAATATATCTTTGCAAATGGCTGATAAATCTACCACTATTCCTATGGGTATATGTGAGGATGTACCTATTCAAGTGGCTCATAATTGCTTGATATTAACTGATTTTGTTGTGCTTGAAATGCCTGAAGATGATAATCTGTCTATTATTCTTGGGAGACCTTTTTCTTAATACAGCAGGAGCTGTTATTAATTGTAATCAAGGAAATGTGACTTTCAATGTTAATGACAAGGAACATACCGTCTATTTCCCCAAGAATATTGAAAGGACTTATGGTTTGAATTCAATTGAACATGTTGAGGGCATTCAAGTTGGAGAAATATATTGTCCCATACCAAGAGAAAAATTTGAAACTATTATGATTGGGACCATTGCTATCAAGGTTGAGGTAACATAATCATTAGTGGAATACAAAGTTTTGTCTCATATGCAATTGTTTTGGTAGCAAGACTTGATCAACCTTGTTAACAAAAGGATTCCATTAAACAAAACAATGTTTTCATTATGATTATCTCCATTTATTTCTATCCTTTGCATTTTAGTTTGTGGTTTTGTTTAGTTTTCTTTTTGTTGTTAGTTGCTTGCATGTTAGAGTGTCTTAGAACTTCTATAGTTCTAGCCTTGTTTTGTCCTTGCATCATGTTTCCAAAACAAAAAATTTATGTCTGTCCGAAAAATCATTCTTCTATTTCTGAAAAATGCCCAAAAATAAAGTGTCTCGAAAAATTTCAGAAAATTCATATTAAATTTTTACGTGAAAAAGGGGGAGAGGAATACCTGGGAAGTACTAGGGGCCCACCAGGCAGGCACACCACATGGTGGCGTGGCCAGCCCTGGGTGGCGCCATGCCCTGGTGTGGGCCACCCCTGGCCCCCCCACTAACTCTCTCACCTGCCACTTTCTTCTCTCTCCCGAGTAAGCTCCAGTTCATTGCTCAAAATAGCGTTCTTGCTGTGCTTGCTCTTGATTTTTTTGATCTCCTTGCTCAGCCCATCTTTCTTGCTAAAATTTGGAGCATTTGTTCCCTGGTATGTGACTCCTCCCCTTGTCCAAGTAGATTTGTGTTTGGTGGATTATATCTTGAGTATTTTGCTGCTATAGGTGACTGGTTATGAGAGCTTGTAAGCTTGTTTGATGCTTAGAAATATAGTTTTGATGCATGTTTAGGCCTCTTGCAAGTCCCTATGAGTAGAATCCTTCTTTATATTTACTTTGCAATCACTTGTTTAATAGGTGTTTAAATTTCAGAATACCAAGCATGAACAACCATACTTTTGGAGAGATATTTGAGAGTGATGCACCTAGGAGGTCGAGGCCCTAAGTTTAGGCCATCATACAACGAAGATCTCATTGCAACTAGTATTGGTAATGAAAGGGATGATGGGGATGCTCACCCATCCACTTTTCCTTGTTTTACTTTCTTACAAGCTGCAGGTATTCTTGATGATTTCTTGCTACTGATTGAGAGGGTTGGTTTGACCTCATATATGCAATATGAGAGTGCGCAGTACGCTATGCTCACCAAAACTTTTGTTGAGAGCTTCGCGTTTACTAACACATCCTATCAGTCGACTGTTTCTTTTAAAATCTATAATCTGCCCTTCACCATGCCTTTGGAGAGATTTTGCAGTATTGTAGGTGTACGCATGACAGGGACCGTGAAGAAAATTCAAGGGCGACCCGCTGATTTGTTGGAGTTTTACCGAGGGGTTACCAATGATGATGACCGCGTGGCGCAGCACGGAAAGATAAGAAATATCCAACTCCCTGCTCTTAGATACTTTGCATAGTATCTTGCTACTAGTGTACTTGGTAGGGAGAACACAAGTAATATATCCAACTATCATTTAGCATTCCTTGCTTCTGCGCTTAACAATGATACTCGGTACAATCTTGGCTCGCTTATTGCTCACCGCCTAGCTACTAGGGGGGCTATCTATGGGGGCATCATTGCCTAGCGTATAGTCAATGCATTAGGTCTTTTAGTGGATCCCTATGATGCTATGCTGGCACCACAGAGGCTTGACCTTGTTGCTATGAAAACTCATCACTTTGTCACTGCTACTTCTGATTTGGACAGTCTAGTATATATGATGCTTTTCACTGATGGGGACGAAAGGGAGATCCTTTTGCCACAACCTTCTTTGTTTAGTGTTCACAGGAGACCGTGGTCACGCTCCAAGGAGGAGGTGGACGAGCACCTCCGCTTGCTAGGTTTCCACGAGCAGCACTAGGAGGATGTGCCCTCCTATGATTACTCTGCACATTATGGAGGGACGTACTCGAGCTCGCACCAGGAAGAGGGTACTTCCTCGTCATACCACGGTGACACTTCATCCTAGCCAGCTTGGGATTGATACCCACTTAGGCCAAAAGCCTAAGCTTGGGGGGAGGTACGCCGACACCGCACTCATATTCATATCATGTTGCGTCGGTACTTGTATATTCATGTTTTCGTTCTCTTTTTAGTTTGCGTTCTTCTTTTGCTTTTGCTTTCTAAAAACAAAAAAAGACCAAAAATATTTCTGTTGTTTCTCTTTGGTTTGCTTCTTCTTTTTGCCTTGGTTTGTTTTTCCCTTTTTGCTTTGTTTGAACTATTCGAAAAACCCAAAAAGATTTTGCTTTGCTTGTTTTTCCTCTTTGGTTCTTGTTTTAAAAATCAAAAACAACAAAAATATCTGCCGTTCTTCTTTGGTTTTCTGAGTTTGCTACAGGGTTCAGCAGTCCTCATTGGAATATTGGTTTCATATTATTATTCAAGCCACACAAGTGAAGAGCAATAATGAGGATTAATGACAACTTGAGGCGTGGTAAGAGGCTGGTAACGAACTCTATTTGTTTTCATTTTTGTACATATACTCATCACTGTGGGCATGCTTAGTCTGTTCATGTAGGGTGTATGTTATCTTTGGATGCTTAGTAGTTCTTGCTTTCGTATGATTAGCTCCAGCTCGCTAATAGTTTGTAGCATGTCCTATGAATGTTTGCTTGCATTATTCTATTCATAAATTGGTATGACACCGTGGTATCCTCCTCCGAATGTTTCATTTGAATTGACTTGGCACATGCTCACGCATGCACATGAATGTTATAATCAGTTAAGACTTGATGAATTATTTTGCCTTGAGGATCTTGAATCACTTTCATGCCATGAGTAGTCCTGTTTTGTTGCAAGCATGATAATGACAGCTATTGCTCTCTCGTTTGTCGCTCCCTTACTATTGCTAGCCTTCACTTCCACTTAGTGTTTTACTCATGTTTCCAACTCCCTTAAACCAAATATTGCCAAAGTGTCCACCATACCTACCTATTAGCATCATTCGCTACTTCCGTGCATATTCAATATGCCTTGTTTTCTTCCAAATAAAATGTTTGCTTGTTATGAGAAAGTTAGTTAGTAAAGCTCTCACGAACTTGATGGCACACTTTATTTCATGCACTTAATAAACCTGAACCATTGTGAACTCTCCATGAAAAGTTATATGCTTGCAAATTATAGGCTGGGGATTAGCAGAACCGTGCTGTCACGGGGAATGCTTTCAACACTTGTAAATATATACCCAGTTGATACCTTGCTCTTTTGTTTGTGGATATCGACGGTGTGAAATAAAAGGGGATATTGTAAGTCCATGGAGTTATGTATGTGTGTTAGAGAAACGCCTGGGCCGCTAGTCTAATCCATGCTGACATGGTGGAAACCTACGGCGTAACCATAATGATATCTATGAAGCATTCTTCTTATAAAAAAAGAGATAGCTATTGAGAAAAAGAAAAAAAAGAGAGATTTATGAAAATAGGAAAGAGAGAAAAGGCACCATTTTCCCATGGTAAATAAGAAGATTGATGAGATACTCATTGTCTGCTTACCTTATCATTTTGATATGGGGACTCTTCTGTATCATCGGGCAAGGGGTACCCCATTGGCAGTTCTCAATGATACGCACATACTTACGATGACAAGAACTTACTGGTAACTAAAGTTGAGTAGCATGAGGAGCGACCCTCGTACTCAAGGGACTTGGGATTTTCAGTTTATAGTCTGTCAAGCATATAACTCAGATTGGACCTCACTTTCACCTTAACCACATTAAAGATGCTTATGACAGGGGCAATCAGAGCTCAAAGCTAATGAGTACCATACTTTCAGCATTTGGAAGCCTTTCAAATTATTCAAAACCTTTTCTTTTACTTGTTGAGTCTCCACATATTCTTTGAGCACTTTCTTGAGAGCATAGTTGTCATTCTTTGTGTTTGTCCCATTGCTTGATTATTTGTGTTATGACTTTGATGCTTGTATCCTTGATATGTTTACTTCTAGTCATCACTTGAACTTCAGAGGTGCCTTGACATTCATAATCAAAGGCAAGCGAGATACCACTCTATCATACCTTTTTATGAGCATTGCAATGTTGCTTACGTTTATACTTCATGCTACTTATTATTTTTGAGTTGGAATCTCTTCATAGCTTGCAATGACTATTAAGTAGACTCAGTTGCATACTCTTTATTATGAACTGTCTAAGTAGTTGATCATATTGCTGAGAATATTTACATCTTATGAAGCAAATGTGTTCATGAAAGTTCTTTTATCGCACTCAGTTTCCAACTGAATTGCTTGAGGACAAGCAATAAGCTACTCTTGGGGGGAGTATATGCGTCCAAAACGTATTTACTTTCCTGAACACTTTTGCTATTGTTTCTCCTCTATACTTGTGTGATTTGATACAACTAACGCGGACTGACGCTGTGTTCAGCAGAATTGCCTTGGTGTCTACTTTTTGTGCAGAAAATCAACTATCAGGAAAAATCCGGAAAATATGCCAAAAATCATATTTCACCCGAAGACTCCAGGAGCCAGAATACAAGACGGAGAAGAGCCAGGGGTGTCTACACCACCTGGTGGCGCAGGCCAAGCCATACCATGCCAAGGGGTGGTGTGGGCCCCCCAGGAACCCCCTCGGCCTCTCTCTTCGCCTATAAGGAGCCTTCTGAACTAAAAACTTCAGGGGGTTCGACGTTTTGCCAGAAGGAGTTCCACTCCACCACCACCACCAGATTCCACGAAACAGCACCAGAAACTCCGTTCTGGCACCCTGCCGGGACGGGGAATTGGAGGAGATCATCACCATCATCATCACCATCGCTTCTCCATCGACCATCCATGTTTCCCCCATCTATGAGTGAGTAATCCCTCGCTGTAGGCTATGGGGATGGTAGGGATTGGATGAGATCGTTCATGTAATGGCATCGGATTTTTACGGCATGGTGCCTAGTATCTTTTATTAGTGCTTTATGACTTTGTTGCGACTTGTTGTGCTTAATGCTTGTCTCTAGGGCCCGAGTGCCATGATTTCAGATCTGAACATGTTATTGATTCATTATGATAGTATTGATTATGGTCTTATCTGCAAGTTGTATACACACGTTGTCGTCTGGAACCAATGGCCCCGAAGTGACATAAATCGGGATAACCGGAGGGAATGGCTTTGATGTGAGGATCACATGTGTTCACGGAGTGTTAATGCTTTGCTCCGGTGCTCTATTAAAAGGAGCACCTTAATTGCCAGTAGTTCCCTTGAGGCCCCGCTGCAAACGGGCTGGCAGGATAAAAGATGTTGTGCAAGTTCTCATTGCGAGCACGTATGACTATATATGGAACACATGCCTAGGATTATCTAGTACTTGGATGCTTTATCTTATTTATCTGCAATTGCCCTATGTTCTGATTGCTATGTGAATTGTCTTGTCCATGCAACGCCCGTTCATCCATCCCTATGCCTACCACACTCAAATCCCACTGTTTATTGCTATTGTTACTACTGTCTTTACTTTGCTACTGCTGCTACTTTACTATTCCTACTACAAAACTGTTGCTACTGATAAACTGCTGTGAGCAAGATTGTTTCTAGGTGCAGCTGAATTGACAACTCAGTTGTTAAGGCTTATAAATATTCTTTGGCTCCCCTTGTGTCTAATCAATAAATTGGGTTTCACTTCCCTCGAAAATACTGCGATACACCCCCTATACTTGTGGGTCATCAAGGAGCTCTGTGCACGGGGGAGATTTGGAGGAGAAGAAATGGCAAAGGAACAGAATCCTCACCCCTTATATCCACCTAACCGCGCCAAGATTCGTGCAAATGGTACAGTGTAACCGCCACGCGTCGTGGAAGGAACTGGGAAGGACCCACGTGATGATTACATCGCCTCGATCTCTGCGTACGCATTGAAACGGCGCCTCGGTTCCACAAACTACGGACCCACCAATGGTCGTGCTGACAGGATGTCTGTCAGATGACGTGACTTGACCATGACTGGTGTTAGGTGGCGTTAGAGACCAAGTTCCGGCTTAGTTTGAAATCAAGCTGGAAAATCCGAATAACATGTTGATAGGTCCGACTTATTTTTAAGACCCGGATCGTATTTTTTGTTGTGAAGTTTCAGGAACCCTCCAAGATTCTGCAAGCCGAAGATCAAGCTAGACGATGATAAATCTGACTTTGGATCTTGGAGACTTCCAGGGGCTGCTGTTGGGGATATACTTTCCGGGTATCCTCACAGTTCCTCACTGGCCAGGGTGGCCCACTTCGGGTTAGAGCTTTGCTTCACGGGCAGCCCAGTCAGGGTGAAAAGACGGAGTCCAATCTGGCTACGGGAAGGCCCAGAAGACTTACCGACTTAGGCCCATAGTGTTACTTGTAGTTCAAGATGTACTCTGTAACCGACTCTTAGTCGTAGCCGGATAGATCTCTCCTGTAAACCCTAGGCCAGATATCTATATAAGGCGTCCTAGGGAGAGCCTTTAGGGCACCCTCAATAGTCTACAATCTCAACTCGCACAGGCGAACCCTTGTAACCCATATTCTGGCTCTACCGTATTACTGGATTGCTAGCAGGAGTAGGATCCGTCCAAAGCCGGCGGATTCGAACCTGGGTAAACTTGTGTGCTCACCGTCCTGGAACACCGTACGTCTCACACCCCTCTCTTCCGCACACTTCAAGGACCCCCTCATGGCGTACTTGTCATCAATACGACGACAATCACCCTGACGTCAGCGTCGCGGTTAAACCTTTCTAGACTTATCTACTCCTAGCCCGCAGACACTGACCAGTGGGCCTATTGCCACGTCGATGTCCATGCGACCAAAGACGGATCAACTCCGGGAAGGTGACGTGAGTGCGGCGGCGATATGACGTCAGCTCACTGGAGCACGGCGCCGACGCCAATTTATGGCACCAGAGGCCACGTGAAGGGGTGCGTTCGAACAAGGACTACGGGACGAAGCTAACTATGTGTGTTCTGCTAGGTTTTGGTCACCAGAACAGTAGAAGCAACGAGCACCTGCGGTGGCGAGTGGCGAGCTATGGTGACCAATCGATCTAGGGCAAAAGGAAGACATTGAAATGGTGCCTAAGCACCGCAGGCTTACCTTGAGGTTGTTGGTAGGGTTGATTTGAACGGAGGAGCACTGTAGCGGTGATATTCGACGGTGAGGTTGCAACGGCCGGTGAGATGCGAGGCTCGATTCCGCCTGACACGGTGTGCGCCTGCTTGCGAGCCTTGCTGGAGACGAATGAGGAGACAGAGGTGAGCTCTTTGGTGCGCTTAAATAGTCTTGGGATGGTCGGGAGCGTCGACGAAGAGTGGCTCCGACGAGGTAGGTTTTCGGTGTGCAGTGAGAGAGAGAGCTCTAGAGAGAGAGGTAAGTGAGGATGAGGACGGACGGAAGACGTCTTGGTGTCATTCTTATCCTTGGCCAGGATGGCGGCGACCATCTGGGCAGTTGGTTCCTGCTGACGTCGGTGATTCGCATCCAGCAGCGGCGTGATCCTCCAGCGAGCTACTTGTGTGCGTCACGGTGACGATGACGACATTTTGCAAAAAAAAACCTGAATGAGTTAACTTCCCAACCCGCGGTCCTCTGCTGGCCCTACTTGTCATATAGAGAGGGATTGCGAGATGGGCTGTTGTTGGGCTTCTCCTGGGCCATGGCTGAGTGAGCGGATTGTGCTGCCTGCTGCTCGTGAGCCAAAGAGTATTTATAAACCTTAACAACTGAGTTGTCAATTCAGCTGCACCTGGAAATAATCTTGCTCACAACAGTTTATCAATAAAAATAGTTTTGTAGTAGCAATAGTAAAGTAATAGCTGTAGTAAAAGTAAAGATAGTAGTAACAATTGCAGGAAATAGTAGGATTAAAGCGCGGTAGGCATAGGGATGGATGGACGGGCGTTGCCTGGACAAGAAAATTCATATAGCAATCAAGATATAGGGCATTTGTAGATAAATAAGATAAAGCATCCAAGTACTAAATAATCATAGGCATGTGTTCCATATATAGTCATACGTGCTCGCAATGAGAACTTGCACAACATCTTTTGTCCTGCCAGCCCGTTTGCAGCGGGGCCTCAAGGGAACTACTGGCAATTAAGGTGCTCCTTTTAATAGAGTACCGGAGCAAAGCATTAACGTGAACACATGTGATCCTCACATCAAAGCCATTCCCTCCGGTTATCCTGATTGCTATCACTGCGGGGCCTTTGGTTCCGGACAACAATATGTGTATACAACTTGCAGGTAAGACCATAAACAATACTATCATAATGAATCAATAACATGTTCAGATCTGAAATCATGGCACTCGGGCCCTAGTGACAAGCATTAAGCATAACAAGTTGCAACAAAGTCAAAAGGCACTAATAATAGACACTAGGCACCATGCCCTAACAATCTGATGCCATTACATAAACGATCTCATACAATCCCTACCATCCCCATAGCCTACAACGGGGGATTACTCATCATAGATGGGGAAACATGGATGGTCGATGGAGAAGCGATGGTGATGATGATGGCGATGATCTCTTCCAATTCCCCATCCCGGCAGGGTGCCAGAACGGAGTTTCTGGGTCCGAATCGCGGAATTTGGTGGTGGCGGCGAAGCAGAACTCTTTCTGGAAAAACGTTGGACCCCCCTTGGTTTTTAGGTCAAGAGGCAACTTATAGGCGAAGAGGGAGGCCGAGGGGGCAGCCGAGGCGGCCACACTACCCCCAGGCACGGCCTGGCCTGGCCCGCACGGCCAGGTGGTGTGGGCCCCTCGTGGTCCTACTCCGTCTCGTCTTCTGGCTCCGGGAGTCTTCTGGTGAAATAGGATTTTTGCCATATTTTCCGGGATTTTTCCTGATGGTTCATTTTCTGCACAAAAACTAGACACCAAGGTAAATCTACTGAAAACATCGTCAGTCCGTGTTAGTTGTATCCAAATCACACAAGTTTAGAGGAGAAACAATAGCAAAAGTGTTCGGGAAAGTAGATACGTTTTGGATGTATCAGTGATAGTCATAGAATATATGTATATTTAACCTATTTTAATAACCATATTAGATGTTGGTTGAAATCTTGGGTTTATAATATGGTGATTTGAATCCCAGAGTTCTCCCTATTTGGTGATTTCACCAAATCCAATTCTACTTGGTTTGTAGAGTTTATAATTACCACATAACACTCTCCTAATGTGACCTTAATGATCCTATGAGGCTAAGTTTCTATTAGGGTTTAAGGTAATAAAGCAGACAAGGTTTCCATCCATAAACACTCATCATAATATCTACTTATCTCTTAGACATTTCATTTGACTAAGAGATACTATCCATTGGCTGCCTAAAGATAGGAATTGTTTTAACTACCCTCTTTATTCTAGGATTTTAGACAAAGAGGTAGACATGGGTCTTGTCTTGATTTGATATGAGCTTGGTTAAGGCTTCTAAAGAATCCTTACCTTAATACTTCCGTAAGGTTATCTTAAGATAAGGAATTCCTTTCCTAAATATACTCTATTTCTCTCTCTTATCTTATTCAAAAGATCACATCTTCCTGAATAAGTCAATGTATGACTCCACCATATCCATCATCATATGATGACATGGTCATGCCACTTCAACATTACTCCAGGTATATATCTCCTCTTAATTAACTACCAGTGATGCACCTAACAATGTAGCTATTGCTAACTCCATCTATTAACTTCCCTAAATCCATCTTGCAACTTCTTCCAAGGCTTGCAAGATTATAGTTCTCTCTATATCACATGTGATAACAATTCTCTAGAATAGGTATGCTACTACTCCCACAATACAAGTTTGTTCTTGTATTAACTTAATTAATCTACTATGCCTCCAACTACTCCATATATTCATGTTATATACTTCATCATACTCTAGCTTGACTTCTCATGTTCAAGATAGATGATTCATCTTACTAGGCTTTACCTAATTTGGTATAATCATAAGTCTTCTTCAACACCTAGTCATCTATTCTCAAGTGACTTGAGAATAATGACCACAGTCATTGAATCAAACTAAGCTTAGACTTCTAATTGTCTTATCAAGATCTAAACTCAACTAAGTAATAAACTTGTACTGGTCTCTCTATAGGCTTATCTTGTTAAGCAAGCTTACTCCAAGTTTACACCCACTTGGCTTAACAAGATTATTATTGGATATTCTAATACAACTAGCTTTCTCATAGATCTTTAATTATTATCTAAACTCTTGGGTTTAAATACTTCTTCTAGTTAACTCAGGAGTTAGTTAACTCCTCCAACATCAAATATTTTGATCTCCACTAAGGATCACATTCCATTGATGATGGCACACTCTACCATATCTAGTTTATCCTTCTTCTGAAGTTTACTTAAGGTCTTTGAAAGATTAACATAATAGGTCAAAGGCTATGAGTCAATAAGTTCTAGGTCAGGAACTGATCACACACATTGATGATAAATAGACATTAGGACTTGGTTAAAGGATTGTCCTCTGTTAACATGACACTAAGGGTATGTGATGGATGGTCTTGATTTAACTTCCCTTAATACTCTAGTTGTAAAAAGAGTTCATCTTTAAGGACTACCCTGATAGCCATGGTTGGAATAACTATGGCAAGCAAATGTTTCCAGATTTAGTTATAGAGTTTGTTTACTTAACTTGGTATTTAGGGTTTGTGATAGATAATACCTTGATATCATCTTTAGAATATTAACTATTCATCCTTGAGTTGTTGTATGGAATACCATATCATGATCTCTAGGTGATCTAGTATTCTTTATTAAGTAGTGTGTTGTGACTTACTTTATTTCATTTGATCGACCCTTAGATCAAATTATATTACACAAAGATAAGGTTTTCGCAAAGTTCATATTGAAACTTATCACGGTTAACTTGATGCTCTGTTTTAGTTCCACCAAGTTAAGAGAAGCTTCAATCTCTTTGACAAGTTTTATTTAAAAGCGCGAAAATTATTCGGATTTTCTATGCATGAAAGCAATGCACTGTGTTCAGCTTATTTCTAAGCTCTAATGCTAGGGTGTTACACGCCCCCCATACAAACTCGCATGGTCTTGCAGTCGCCAGGATGCCGGTCGACGTCGCTTGGGATGGCGGGTAGCGCTGGCGACAGAGACGTCATGGTCGCCAGATAGGAGATGGAGACATCTTGAAGATAAGTGATGGCCCAAAATATAGCGAGCTCGTTGGGGAACCCGAAGAGGAAGGTATGATGAGCACATCAGCAAGTTTTCCCTCAGTTATGAAACCGAGGTTATCAATCCAGTAGGAGCAAGGAAACACCCCAAAGGTGTTGCTAGCTGGACTTTGGCAGGGCGCACTATCGGTGTCAGCAGCAACGTGGAGACCTGCAGAACACAACCACAGAACTTTTCCCCCAACTTACGATAAGGATGTCAATCTCACTGGTTTTGCTGAAAAAAGGACTAAACGTATCGAGTGCAAGAAAGTAATAGTTTGCAGAAAGTAAACACAAAGCAGTAAATAGTTGATTGTAGATTGATGGTAAAAGAAAGGAATGGGGTCCGTAGTTCACTAGTGGTGGATCTCCTTAAGATAGATGGCATATTGCGTGAAAAAATTACAGCGGGGCAATTGACAAACATCGAGAAAGCAATATGTATATACTAATCATCTTGACTCCTTTAAGACTTGATTGGGCATTACAACATTATACATAGACCGCCATCCAACTGCATCTATGACTAATAATCCACCTTCAGGTTATCATGCGAACCCCCTCCAGTATTAAGTTGCAAGCAACAGATAATTGCATTACGAATTGCGTGTAAAGTAAACAATACGATTGTTCTATGAACAAATGATTGTTGTTTTCTCCCTAGTAGCAACAACACATCTAGTACCTTAGAGATTTCTATCACTTCCCCAGATTACTAGAGGCATGAACCCACTATCGAGCATAAATACTAACTCTTGGAGTTGCTAGCATCTACTTGGCCAAGATAGGTACTAACAACGGAAAGCATGCAAGATCACAAATAACAAAGACATGATAGAATCAATAATCAATCTGAAATAGCATCTCAATATCCATCGGATCCCCACAAACACAACATGTAGGAATTACAAATAGATGATCTTGATCATGAATAGAGCTGACAAGATCTAAACATGATAGCACAAAGGAGGAGAACCAGCCATCTAGCTACTACATGGACCCGTAGTCCAGAGATGAACTACTCACGCATCACACCGGAGGCTTGCATGATGATGAAGAAGACCTCCAGGGTGAATTCCCCTCTCCGGGAGGGTGCCGGGAAGAGCTTCAGATCCCTCCCGATCTAGGGATGGAGATGACGGCGGCTACAAACTCGTTCGTGGAATTTTGATCGGGTACTTAGTGTTTCTGTATCAGAGGCATCTTATAGTCGGAAGGGGAGGCCGAGGCGGTGCCTAGGGCGGCCATACCACCACCTGGTGCGGGCCAGGCTGGGCCGCGCGGCTAGGTGGTGTGGTGGCTCCTGGCCCCTCTCCATCTCGTATTCTGGCTCCGGGTGTCCCTCGGTGAAAACTGACTTTGGCTTTTGTCCCGTCCAATTCCGAGAATATTCATTTTCTGACTTTCCTGGAACCAAAAACAGCAGAAAATAGGCAACTGACGATGTGGCTCTTGTTAATAGGTTAGTCCAAGAAAGTGTATAAAAAGTACTCCAAAGTGTAGACAAAACATAAGAAAGTAGATAAAACCAAGCATGGAACATCAAAAATTATGGATATGTTAGCAACGTATCAATAAGGCATACTCGTCCATCTACTGCTGCTATTTCCGGAATGATGGGCAGCTTTTGCATGGACCTACAGTCGCTCCCCAATCGATGATGCGCGACAGCAGATCTCTAATCCAGGGGCAGCTAGGCTCATTGAATGGAGCGGCAGGCCTATCCGCCTAAGCGGTGGCTCCAGAGACCCCAACTCGCGGTGGAGGAGGAGGCCATAGTTGCGGCGGCGGACTCGGGCAACAAGTCATCGGTTCTAGCGATCTCGTGGAGGAGGACCTACAGCACGGTGCTCTCGGGGGTGAAGGTGGGCGGCAAGAGCCCTCCAGTGGTTGTGAAGAGACAAGGGTGGGGCGATTCCCCATGGCAACCTTGTTTCGGCGTGGCCGCCACCGGAAGAGAGAAGTGAGAGAGAGGGGGAAATATGATAGGGTTTTTCTTTGCTTACAGAGAAAACAATTGAGACCAGCCCCTGCACGACAATGGGTGACATGGGTATACCCTACAGGTACTCGAGTTTGGTATATACGGTCCAGATACGGCAGAAGCCCACGGTGTTGCCAAGGCCCAGTAGAGAATTCGAGTGGCCCATGGACTCTCAATTGCTTGCGAGACAAGAAGAAGCTTAAGATACAAAGTTCAAAGGGAAAACCCTAATCTGTAACCGACTCGACCTGCTACCCGAGACCTAGCCTATCTATATAAAGGCTAGGAGGGGGCGGCGAGGAGGACACACGCAACCCTAGTTTCCACAACTCTCGCCAGATTGCATCTGCGCACCCCTGTAATCTTCGATTCCTTTGTTAATTCCAATAGCAGATAGGCAGGAGTAGGGACCTCTACGAGGCCTGAACCTGGGTAAAACTTGCATCCCTGTGTGCTTGTTTGCTAGCCGACTGATGCTTCCAGCGCTCCCTCCTTCTCCAAAACCCAAGTACATAAGAATGTGCATTAACGAGTTAAAACCTCGTCAATTGGTGTCGTCTGTGGGAATTGGGAGTGCTGATGTCACGGCTTCTTCGGCCCCATCAACCGTGATCTACAACTCCGCAACAGCAGAGATACGCCAGCTCTTCGGCATGTTCGACTTCACCGTCCATACGACAGCCACTCGCCCGGCTTTCGAGTCCGTGGGTGATGGAATCAGCCTAGCGATTGGGAGTTTCCACTTCCAGGTTTGTCAACTGGGCATGCTTCGCATGCCTGACCAACCAAAGGCACCCGCGATTGCTCCAGCATCGTGGTTCCCGCCACCAATCGGCACCCTTCGCGAGCTCAACGCCTCGGCAACAGCTGGGAGTACGGACAGCGACAGTAGTCGCGGATCCGATCTGGGTAACCTAGCCACAGAAGATGGAGCCTACGGCTCTGGATCTAAAAGTTGCGGGAGCTATAGCTTCCCCAACCACTTCATGTGTGCAGTCATCAACGCAGGCGACACTACCGCCAATCACGAAAACGTTGGCACCGGATCTGGCACCGGACCGCCTAACGGCACAGGACCACCCAACGGCAGTACGCCCAATGGCTACCCCACCAACGATGGCAACGGCGCACCCGTCAACAATTGAGTGGGAGGAGAACCGCCAACCATAGTGAATGAACACACCAGAGAGCGCGTAGTGATCAAGCTCACCGACAACGAGTGGGCTCGCTGTCGAGAAGCTCTGCGAGGCAATCCTCTGCCCCTCAACTCCCTGCAAGACATGCTGATGGGCTACCATTGGCTACTGAAGGAGGAATACAGACGCCAACTACATGCAATCGCGCAACTCGAGGCGCCTAAAAAGGCGGCGGACGAATCAAGCCTTCGGCGAGCCGGGATATCCTCCCACGGAGGATCCTCCTCCAAAGGCAACGAGTACCTGGCCAACAAGAGAAGATCTCGACTGGCCCACCTCACCGAGGAGGAGCGCATGGAAGCCGCGAAAGTCCTCGACTTCGGCTCCAGGATGGTGGATACACGGGGCAACGTGCTCCCGAAGACACCGCAAGCCGCGGTAACGTTGGCCACCATGTACCTCCTCAACAACCAGCCGCCAGCTGGAGATCCACGAGCTGCCATGCACCGATCTACAATCGCGGGCTTGGGGCTAGTCGAGGTAGCCCTCGACAAAGAGCCTGCACCGGAGCCAAAGAAAAGCAAGGCTCTGGCAAAACACTACTCCTCGCCTTCGTCTAGCAATGATATCCACGATCTGTCTTGGAGTCGCTGCTCATGGTGGCACGATCGCGACTATGATGTGGGCGATGACCTCACGCAGTGCAAAATCGACAAATCAAGGGCAAGACGCGCTTGTTCGACTGACTCAGAAGAGGACGAGACTGAGCTCTGCGGCGCCAGATGCTTCAGCAGGGCCATCAGGCAGAAGCGAATGCCTAAAGGGTTCAAACTCCCATCAGAGAACCCAAAATTTGATGGCCTGCAGGACCCGAAAATCTCGTTGGAGGACCACATCCCTCCGTCAGGCTACATGATGGGAGTCGAAGCACTGCCATGCAATGCCTGCAGCTACAGCTACAGCTGCAGTGCGCCACTCGTGCATGCCTCAACAACCTCCCGCGCGGATCCATTCGCAGCTGGGAAGAGCTGTTCTATAGCTTCGTGTGCAATTTCAAGGGCACCTACAAAAGGCCCGCGTCAATCGAAGAGCCGAGAAGCTGCCAGCAAAGGTCAGGCGAATCGCTATGCTCGTACATCCAGAGGTGGTCCATCATCAAGAACTCCACAGAAAACATCTCGGAGGACCGCGCAATCGACGCATTCAACGGAGGCGTTCTCCGTATAGAGCTCAGGGAGGAGCTGGGCTGCTCAATGCCCAAAATGATCGACCACCTGATGGAAATCGTGAATCGGTGGGCTGGCGGGGAAGACTCAGTGAAAAACCGTACCTACTCTGACGACGATGACGACCTTGGGCGCAGACGCGACCGCCGAAGCAAACGTTGAATGCGCGTCTACGATGACCACGACGAGGTTAACATGGTCGCAGTCGGCTACACCGACAAACGCGATGATAACCGCAACATCGGATACCGTAGTGGTGGATACCGCGACAGCAGAAAAACCACGCAGGTGTGGCAATGCCGCACTCGCGAAGAGGCACCCGCAACATCTATCAAGGACAAACTGTCCGGGCCATGCAACGTGCACTTCTACATCGACAAGCACGATGGCAAGAAGAAATCCAGCCACCTTCTCAAGAACTGCCGCGAGTTCCTCAAACTCCGCGAAGGCCTGACCCGGATGAATCGCAACGCAGTCAACAGGGGCTATGGAGCCGCCCTAGGCGCTGTGGCACATGGTGCTCCCCCACCACCGCCCGGACCACCACCACCCGCGGCCACACCAGTCCAGTACCACGGAGGTGAACCATATCCGCGGGGCATTGGCAACATGATGATCCAAAAGGGGCGTCCCTCAAATCGAGTGCAGAAGGCCATCACTCTCCAAGTCAACTTGGCGATAAATTCCCCACCTTCCACCATTGAGTACCTCAGTGGAAGTGACTCCTGCATCACCTTCGACAAACGCAACCATCCGTGTCAAGTCCCTCATCCGGGCTACTGTCCCCTCGTACTCGAGGCACAAATCGGAGTCTTCGACATGAGTCGCATCTTCATGGATGGTGGGAGCGACATTAACCTCATGTTCGCGAGTACCTTGCGGGCAATGAGGATCCCTCTGACTTGCCTGGAAGTCTCAGACACGACGTTCCACGGCATCGTCCCAGGCAAGGAAATATACCCCCTGGGCAAAATCAACCTCGACGTCATCTTCAGCACGCCGAAAAACTTTCGGCGAGAGCGCATCGACTTTGAAGTCGTCGACTAGCCTTCGCAATATCACTGCATCCTCGGACGTGTCGTGTTTGCTAGGTTCATGGCAGTACCGCACTACGCCTACCTGCAAGTGACAATGCCAGGTCCAAACGGCATCATCATAATCAACGGAAGCTTCAAGAGGTCCGACAGGTGCGATAGCGAATTCAATAGAATCTCCCAGTCCTTCGGCATGCAGGAGGAGCTCGCAAGATTGAAGGAGTCGACAGACAACAGTCTGCCTCCCCTGAGCAGGCCAAGTTCACCCGACCTGTCCTTTGACTCGTCGGTACACACGAAGAAAGTCCAGGTCCATCTGACGGACCCAACCAAGATGACCCTCATTGCCAACAACCTGAGTTCCGCATAGGAACTCACGCTCGTCGAATTCCTCCATGAGCATTGGGAAATCTTCGCCTGGTGTCCAGCGGACATGCCAGAGGTTCCTATGGAATTCGCCGAGCACGCACTCAACATAAATACAGACACAAGGCCAGTCAAGCAGACAATACGACGACTGTCTGAACCTAGAGCAAAAGTAGTCGGAATGGAGATCAACAGACTGCTCGACGCAAACTTCATACGCGAGATCAAGGAAAGCACTTGGCTCGCTAATACAGTGTTGGTGCCCAAAAAAGACATGGATATCCTACGGATGTGCGTGGACTTCACCTCCTTGAATAAGCACTGCCCAAATGACCACTTCCCGCTGCCGCGAATCGACCAGATCATCGACTCCATCGCAGGATGTGAGCGTCTCTACTTCCTCGATGCCTACTCAGGCTACAATAAGATTCGAATGAAGGAGGAAGACCAAGAGAAAACAGCGTTTACAATGCGCTTTGGTGTGTTCTGCTACAACACAATGTCTTTCAGGCTAAAAAATGCAGGAGCCACCTATCGGAGCTGCATGCAGGCCTGCCTCAAAAATCAACTTGGTCGCAACATCCAAGTCTACGTTGATGACATCGCCATCAAAACAAAAGAGGAAGCCTCGCTAATCGACGATCTACGTGAGACCTTCGCCAAACTCAACCGCTACCGGATCAAGATCAATCCGGACAAATAAGCCTTCGGCGTACCATCTGGGCAATTACTCGGGTATCTCATCTCCACGAGACGGATCGAAGCAAACCCGAATAAAATAAAGGTCATACTGGCCATGGAGAAGCCAAAGAATGTAAGAGGCGTCCAGCAGCTGGCTGGGCGAATCGCGGTGCTCAGTCGATTCATCAGTCGAATGGGCGAAAAGGCACTGCCCTTCTACCAACTTCTCCGCAAAACTAACAAGTTCGAGTGGAAATACGAGGCACAAGAAGCATTCAAAGACCTCAAACATCTACTATCCACCTCGCCAGTACTTGTGACTCCACGCGAAAAGGAGCCACTACTGCTCTACATCTCCACCACCAACCAGGTGGTCAACACGGTGCTTGTGGTGGAACGAGCCGAAGAAAACAAGGTCCACGGTGTAACTACCTCGGTGAATTATGCTCTTAGTTGCATGCCTAGATGAGCGAAAGTGGTTAAAATAGTACGTTGGGGCCCAGGGCCAGTCACGGTAGACCTTTCGGCTGTCCTAACCACTTTCAGAGCATCGGGACAAGAACGAGCGGCGTAATCGGCAGGCGAAGGGATCAACTACATACACAAGTGAGTATGTATGCAAGCCACATACAATAGTCCTCAGAGCCATTCCATCTAAAAGAAATAGAAATAATGCAACGCCATACGGCAAGATGCAAATATCCTAGATAGAGATAATATTTTAGGATAGCTCCTCATACATAAAACATCAGAGTATCAGGCGGAAGCGGAAGACAAGATCCGAGTACGGATAAGAAGAAAATCGGCATAAGATGCCACAAAAATAAACACATCCTGCCCACAGATCTCATGGATCCCCGTTCCCGGAATCTCTACACCGAGTGATCGTTGCCAACATCATCCGTCTCCTCCACCCAGTATCCTTCTTGCGAGAACACCTATTCATCTGAATCAAACAATTTATCGTGTGAGACCCTAGGGGTACTCAGCAAGTATTTATGCCTCTAAAGGGGACACAACCTGGGGTGACGCAATTGTAGTAAAAGATAATAACTAACAAGTCTATAGATACTCACTATCCATCCGCCTAACCAATGATAGACGGATGTCCGTGAATTAAGAACAACAGTTATAGCAGTATAATTAACAGATCCATCCTCCTCCTCGCTTACCAACGAGGAAGCGGACGAACAACCCCCATCCGTTGGCAGTTTTATTAACCATTCCATGAGTATTGCACTATTTACTAATCAGATACTTAGTCAGATTAAAGCGGTACTTTAGTTATAATTGTCTATGAGCGAGAAACTGTGCTCCAAGTCGTCCATAACCACAGACACGGCTTTCAGAAAGATTTACCCTGCAGGGGTGCACGAATAGCAACACACACTCGATCAACCTCGGAAAAACCAACTCAAAACCCAACGAGGCATTCACGACAAAGCAATCACAGGATTCAGAAATATTTTAGGGGGCCACCCCAATAAGCTACCCGCAACGAAGTTGGCCGGCTCCGAGACGGACCCAGGGTTTGCGACGACGGCTGTAAATGACTGGGAATCCGAAAATGTGACTGGGCTTGTCGATTCCGCGAAAACGTGGCGCGATCCAAAACATTACAGGTGCTCCTCGCACAATCTTAAATAAAGCAGTAACATGGCATAAGTACATGATAGTAGTAAAGCCCCAAACTAATTGTGGCCCCAAGAAATAAGAATGAATCAAGCTCTGGCTCAGGGGGGTCCATAAGGCCTCCCGGATGTGGACAGTGCGAATAGTCAAGGAACAGGAATCAAGTACTCAGGGTCCTACGGGACACAAGTGAGCATGAAAAACCAAATAGCAGATACTGCTCACCGGTGCCTCTTTCATTAGTTATCCCATTACTACTTAGGTTAAGTTGTTTAGGTACCTCATTATTCATCAGACACTCACATACCCTACACATGCTTTTCTACGACTCGCTTGGCTCAAACAACTCCTATAGTAATGGCTCATGGGATGGAGGAACAAGCTTCGGTGGGGTTTTAAAGTAAAGACTATGTAGTACTTGGGATTCAATTTAATGCAATCGTGACTCAATGATGCAAGAATAAGATAGAGGCAATAGGTACTATATGTATGCAAGCATGTGGTAGTGCTTGCCTGGCAGCTCAGTTGAAGCGAGAGATGGATCTGGGTAGTACTCCTGTGATTCCTGGTAATTCTCCTGTTGGGCGTCTATTCGAAGAAGAACCAAACAAACAAGGGCCAACATAAATAAAGTGCACAAACGTAGGAATTAAAATGCGACAAGCAAACAAGCATGCCATGATGAATGATGCACAATTTACATGGCATTAAAGTAGCATGGCAAGGGTGAGGTGTGGGGTACAAGAATAAAGCATTTTATTAATTATTTAGCCAAGTTTTATTGTCATAAACAGTTCTGATTGGTAATAATGACATGATGTATGCTTTAAATCAGAACAAGGAATGCATAGATAGAACGGGCTCGTCGTGCTGATCTATTTAGACATATTATTTGTCAAATTTGGAGTTATAGATTTAAAGTTATTGATTTATTAAGAAAAGGGCATTTTATTTGTAATTTTAATCATCTCGAAATTTTAAAGTGCTCAAATAATATTTTGAAGGGCATATTTGAATTCCTCACATTTTTCTGATTCAAAAATATATATAACTTGTATTATTTGGATTTATAATTTAAAAGTTATTTAAAACAGATTTGAATTTGTGTTGAACAATTTCTAGAAAAGTTTAATTAAAACAGAAATTCGCCAGGACTTTTTACACACGGCCAGAACTAGTCCAAGTCACTGACGGATGGGGCCGGCGCTAACTGGGCCCAGCGGATAATGCTGCACCGCCGCGGGCTTTTCTCACTTGGGACTAGCTAGCCACTGCAAATGACAGGTGGGGCCAGCGGGCTATGGCCCATGTGCCAGTGGCGGAACCCGCAGAGACTGACAGGTGGGGGGCGTGCTGGAGCGCGGGTTGAGACACTTCAAACCGCGGGCTTTCTTGCAAATTTTACACAGGGGTTGACTCATGGGGTCGCTGGGGCTGCTAAGGACCTAGGCGTGATCGACAAAAGCGCGCGCGGGGGGGAGGGGGGGGTTTACGCAAAACTACCACGACCGTCTACTGAACTGAATCTGACGTCTGTCTTCTGAACCGCGGCGACAACCTGACGGCGGCGACGGCTTTGGACGAGGACGACGGTGCAACCACGGCGAGATAGTCTTCGCCGCAAAAACGAGAAAGATCGAGGGGAGCTCCAGCTACGGATCTTGTTCAGGAAGGATCATCGGTGGCGGGCTGTACTGGACGGAGGGCCTCGAGGAAAAGGGGGGACACGCACGGCCTTAGGTCTGCTCATCGGCGGGGCCAAATACGGGCGGCGCTCGGCACGCGGAGGGGAGGAAACGGGAGAGGAATGAGGGGGCACTCACCTTGTCTGATTCCCAGGGAGATCAGAGGACGGGACGACCGGAGCAGAGGGGGACGGCGAGGTCGCGGCGGTGGTGCTTGGCTCGCTGGCACGGGGCAGGTCCGAGCGGGTCCGGCTTGTCCTAGAGGGTGGAAACGACGCGACGGTCTGCAGCGATGCTCCCCGATGAGTCCCTGGTCTCCGACTAGGCCGGAGACGGCGTCTTGGAGCTTTGACTGACGGCGGGCATGGTACGGCAGAGACGAGGGAGAGGGGAAATCGGAGAAGGGAGCTAGGGTTTGATTAAAGGTGTGGCTCGACGCGAGGATAAGGAGGGGAGAGGGCATACGGGAGGAGTGAGCTAACGCGGCAGACAACGGAGGACGGCCACCTGCTCGCTTCCGTCAGAGCAGAGGAAAGAGGCGGCGACGGAGAAGAGGAACAGGGGATGACGATGGCAAACGGCGAACCGGTACGGGCCGGGGAAGAGAAGGAACGGCCCAGGAGGAAAGAAGGGCGGGCCGGAGCTGGGCTGCGTCGCGTCCAGGTAGGAAGGCTGCTGCTGGGCTTTCTCTAATTCGTTTTTATTTTTATTTTAATTAACTGTTTTCTTTTTGCTTTGTTGCAGATTTAAACAAGCCCAAAAATAACCCCTTTTGGAAGTTTTTGCAAATTTAATTAAAAAGGGAAAGGAGATGAGATTTTGTAGTGGAACACAAGGTGATGGTGAGGACAATACCAAAGAGAGAGAGAGAGGTGGGGTTTAAAAATAAATAAAAAGAAGGTTCCATATGAACATGCATGATGGAGAAAAGGGTTTTTGTTGGGAGCATGGGTATGGTGGAGAGATATGGAGAGAATCTCACAAAAGGAAGATCCACTAAAAATAAAGGGAAACAAAGGACCTAAAGATGATGATGCTATTGCATGGCTCATGCATGATAATTAAATGCCATATTCTTATGCTTGTGAAGACAATAATAATAACATGGCATTATTCTTATGCATTCCAAAATATGGAATAAAGGCCAAGCAAAATAAAATAGAATTGGATTCATCCCAACCCACATGAGCTAGAGTAAATGCCAAATAAAATAAAAGCCCATGGTAAGTAGAATGGTGGAATTATAAGGTGGTGACAAAGAAAGGTGGTGGAGTGGAATAAGAGATATGCCCCTACTCAACTTGGGCATCAAGCATTTATCAAGATTCAAATACAATATATCAAGAGCTAAATACAATTAATAATGCATATGAGAGAAGAACCAACTCAAAAGGGTTTTAATATGATGCTCAAATGCAAGGTGGCATGATGACATGAGCATGATATAATTATGATGCAACAATTATCTGTAGGAAGTAGCCATTATATTACTAGACCAAGTAGTATTACAATTGTTAGACGATTGGGATGCTACACATGGGGTCTAGCACCCAGTCTAGTACCTCAGAGAGGTGCTCACTGATACGTTGCTAATGTATCCATAATTTTTGATGTTCCATGCTTGGTTTTATCTACTTTCTTGTGTTTTGTTCCAACTTTGGAGTACATTCTATGCACTTTCTTGGACTAACCTATTAACAAGAGCCACAGTGCCAGCTTCCTGTTTTCTGTTGTTTTTGGTGCCAGGAAAGTCACAAAATGAATTTTCTCGGAATTGGACGGGACAAAAGCCAAAGTCAGTTTTTCACCGAGGGACACAAGGAGCTAGAATACGAGACGGAGAGGGGCCAGGGGGCGCCACACCACCTGGCCGCGCGGCCCAGCCTGACCCGCGCAAGAGGGTGGTCTTGCCGCCTCCAACACCCCCTCGGCCTCCCCATTCGCCTATAAGATGCCTCCGATACAGAATCCCTAAGTACCCGACCAAAATTCCACAAAAGAGTCTGTAGCCGCCGTCATCTCCATCCCTAGATCTAGAGGGATCTGAAGCTCTTCCCGGCACCCTGCCGGAGAGGGGAATTCACCCTGGAGGCCTTCTTCATCACCATGCAAGCCTCCGGTGTGATGCGTGAGTAGTTCATCTCTGGACTACGGGTCCATGTAGTAGCTAGATGGCTGGTTCTCCTCCTTTGTGCTATCATGTTTAGATCTTGTGAGCTCCTTTCATGATCAAGATCATCTATTTGTAATTCCTACATGTTGTGTTTGCGGGGATCCGATGGATATTGAGATGCTATTTCAGATTGATTATTGATTCTATCATGTCTTTGTTATTTGTGATCTTGCATGTTTTCCGTCGTTAGTAGCTATCTTGGCCAAGTAGATGCTAGCAACTCCAAGAGTTAGTATTTATGCTCGATAGTAGGTTCATGCCTCTAGTAATCTCGGGAACTGACAGAAATCTCTAAGGTACTAGATGTGCTGTTGCTACTAGGGAGAAAACAACAATCTTTTGTTCATAGAACAATCGTATTGTTTACTTTACACGCAATGCATAATGCAATTATCTGTTGCTTGAGACTTAATACTAGAGGGGGTTTGGATGATAACCTGAAGGTGGATTATTAGTCATAGATGCAGTTGGACTACGGTCAATGTATAATGTTGTAATGCCCAATCGAATCTCAAAGGAGTCAAGATGAGTAGTATATGCATATTGCTTTCTCGATGTTTGTCAATTGCCCTGCTGTAATTTGTTCACCCAACATGTCATCTATCTTAAGGAGAGCCACCACTAGTGAACTATGGACCCTGGTCCTTTCTTTTACCATTAATCTACAATCAATGTTTACTTCTTTGTGTTTACTTTCTGCAAACTATTACCTTTTTCTACTCGATATGTTTAATCCTTTGTTTTCAGCAAAACCGGTGAGATTGACAACCTCATTGCAAGTTGGGGGTAGAGTTATGTGGTTGTGTTGTGTAGGTCTCCACGTTGCTGTTGGCACCGGTAGTGCGCCCTGCCAAAGTCCAGCTAGCAACACCTTTGGGGTGTTTCCTTGCTCCTACTTGATTGATAACCTTGGTTTCATAACCGAGGGAAAACTTGCTGCTGTGCTCATAATACCTTCCTCTTGGGGTTTCCCTTCGGGCTCGATATATTTTGGGCTAAGCAACCGATTTTCTGGCACCGTTGCCGGGGAGTCAACGACATCTTCAGAAGGGGAGTCTCTCATAACCAATCTCTTTACTTTGTTATTTTTTGTTTTTCTTAGTTTACTTTTGTTTTGTTTGCTTGTTTGTTTATCAAAAACACACACAAAATCAGTTTTACTAGTTTGCTTTATTTATTAAAAACACAAAAAATTAAGTCTTTCTATAGTTCTTACCGATTTCTTAGCTCACCATGTTGATCCCTAAATTCACTTTGAAAGACCTTTCAATAGGTAGTGGCTCTATAATTGGAAAGATAATATTGAAGAATTCTTTAATCATGTTAGTAAACATGAGGATATTGAGGATAGATCCCTTGCAGAACTTGATCCAAACTATGAAATTTCTGCGGCTTCTTTAGTTCACATGTTGGAAGCTAGGTTTGTTAACCTTAACCCCTTAATGCAAGTAATGTTTCTTAAACTTAAAGGAATTTAGGGCGCTAAAAAGAGAGATTTTATTCTGGAAAGTTTGCTTAAGGAATTCTATGATGTTGCCAAAGAAGCTAGAAAAGTCTTTGAATGTTTTAATATGCTAGGATCTTGCATACATGATATTGGTACACGAGAAAAGATGAACAAAACCGAACCTAATGGGGAGGAAATTAAGATACCAATACCTTTCAAACTTGTATCAATGCATGAAGCCATAGAAAAGAATCTTGATTGGATTGTTCCCGAAAACCCGTTTGATGAAAATAGTGATCCCAAGAGCGTTGAGAGAGGATCCTCTAGAACTTATTTGTATGAGATACCTTGCCTTGTTGAAGATATTTCTGGTATTAATCTTAATGCTTCTTCATTTGAGAACACTTGATTCTTTTTCATGCTTCTTATGCCTAACTTAAAGTCGTTAAAGAAAAGTACTTATTGGGAGATAACCCAAAAGTTTTAGATGAGTCTTGGAAGTTATTACTTCTGTAATAACCGCGCCTTATCCTTTTTATTTGCTTTTTGTACCAAGAGTAACCTCTAATGAGAGACAAGTAATGATTGGGAAAGTTGCTGTCCCGAAACAGATTTCTGTGCTTTACCGTAAAAAATCGTGTAAAATCTCTGTACGTCCTTTTGAGGCGTGCATATTTGTTCTTCCGTCCCAGGTCGTTATCTAACTTTTGTTAGTTCAACATATTTTGATTTGAGTAATAGAAGGTCTCCGAAAAAAATCGTCTTTACCTGCTGGTCTATTTTGACAGATTTCTGCCATTATTTGCATTTGCTTCTTGTTGGTTCCTTTTTGAGTTCTTTTGGGGAATTGAGCTTTTTGAGGGAAGTGCTACAGTAGCTTGTGTTTTAATGGAAGTTTTATTGGTGTTGAAACTTAACTCAAAGACTTATTATCTTGGGTGGACTAATGTTGCTAATAAAGATTGTGTGAAGTTTTGTATGAAGAAAAATTTCAGGTGTATGGAAGGAGTGAGTAATGAGATGAAGGATGGACTAAATCTTAAGCTTGGGGATGCCACGTGTGTCACCCAAAATAATATCCAAGAATTACAAGCGTCAAAGCTTGGGGATGCCCAAGGCATCCCCTTCTTCATCAACAAAAATTCCAGGTTTCTTCCAAACACTTCATTTTTATTGTTTCATGCACAGTTGTGTTGTTCTTGGAGCGTCTTCTTTTTCGTTTTCGTTTTGGTTTCTCGTTTGCTTGGTTTTCTTAGTTTTCTGAATAAATTGGTTGGACCCCCTCTTTCATGCATTGGTTTTCAAATAGTTTGGTTTCGATTGGAAAAGAGTAGGAAAGTTCATGCTTAGGTGGTAAAGAGAGCCTGTTTTTGACTGTGGCATATGCTTTGTCATGGCATGCTTGATATTGTTTTGGCTGTATGCTTAGTATTATTTGCTGTAGCATGACATGTTATAAACAATTGAGATTGCTTAATGTTCCTTTGAAGAATCATGCGTTGTTTTAGCATATTAAAGAATAGTATTATGGGATTCTCCTTTGATGCTTTATTTGGGTTAACTTGGCGCATGCTCACACCATGTTATGACTATCCCAAGTCACCATAGCCTTTATGATATTTTAGTTTTCAACTTGTAGTATCACTTGATGATTTGATTAATGATGTTTTGTCGCTCTGCATGATTATGGCCATTATTTCTCTCTTAGTTGGTCGCTCCCAGTCTTTTGCTAGCCTCCATAACCAAGTATGAGTTCCACTCATGCATCCAACTCCTAAAACCAAGTTATTCCAAAGAGTCCACCATACCTACCTATTATCATATGATATTCCAAGTATATTCATGCTTTTGTTTACCTTCCGAATTAAACTTGTTATGAGAAAACTAGTGATTAAAGCTCTCACAAACTTGATGGCTCACCTTACTTTTCTTGCCCTTAATAAACTTGAACCATTGTGTCATCTATGTTGTATATGCTTGCACTTATATGTTGGGGATTAGCAGAACCATGCTATCATGGGGAACGCTTTCAACATTGCACTTGTACTTTGTACCTAGTTGATATCATGCTCTTTTCTCTATGGATGTCGTCGGTGTGAAATGAAAGGGGAGCTTGTAAGTCCATGGAGTTATGTATGTGTGTTAGAGAAATGCCTAGGCCGCTGGTCTAATCCATGCTGTCATGGTGGAAACCTGCAGCGTAACCATAATGAGCTGTCTATGAAGCATTCTTCTTATAAAAAAATGAGTCAGATATTGAGAAAAAAGAGAAAAAGGGAAAAAAGGAGATATGAGAAAAGAGGAAATAGAGAAAAAAGCACCATATTCCCATGGTAAATAAGAAGAATGTTTAGATGCTCGTTGTCTACTTGCCTTGTCATTTTGATATGGGGATTCTTCTGTATCATCGGGCAAGGGGTACCGCATTGGTGGTTCTCTATGATACACATGTACTTACTATGACAAGAACTTACCGGTAACTAAACTTGAGTAGCATGAGGAGAGGCCCTCGTATTCAAAGGACATGAGATTTCCAACTTATACTTCGTCAAGCATATACATTATAGTTTGTTCACTTTAACCTTAATCACTTCCAGATGCTTATTATAGGGGCAATGAGAGCTGAAAGCTAATAAGTACCATAATTTTTGGAAGCTCTTTATGAGACTTGAATCCCTACTTCCTTCTATGAAGGCCTTTCTTTTACTTTTATTTTGAGTCTCCACCTTCTATCTTTATGCACCTACTTTGAGAGCATAGTGGCCATTCTTAGTTCTATGTGCATTGTCCCAAGACTTGTTGATTGATGCATAACTTTGATATTGCTTGTTTTAAACTATTTGTATCTAGTCACTCTTATGAACTTTTAAGGTGTCCTATGCATTAATGTTTGTTACTCTATGAGGGACAAGCTGAATGCCACTATGGTATGTTTTCTTTATGAGAAACAAACAAACGTCTTACAAAGCATTGATATTCATGAATCTTTTGTTTATGCCTTTTCATGTTGCAACATAGTTGCTTTGTCTTATAGTTAGAACTTTATCTTTCATGTTATGATTGAAGTACTATGATCCTAGCTATCAATGTTTTACAAATACTTTGATCAAGTTTATTATGGTGCATGTCACCTCAAAAATTATTCTTTCTTTTTATCACTTACCTACTCGAGGACGAGCAGGAGTTAAGCTTGGGGATGTTGATACGTTGCTAACGTATCCATAATTTTTGATGTTCCATGCTTGGTTTTATCTACTTTCTTGTGTTTTGTTCCAACTTTGGAGTACTTTCTATACACTTTCTTGGACTAACCTATTAACAAGAGCCACAGTGCGAGCTGCCTATTTTCTGCTGTTTTTGGTTCCAGGAAAGTCAGAAAATGAATATTCTCGGAATTGGACGGGACAAAAGCCAAAGTCAGTTTTTCACCGAGGGACACAAGGAGCCAAAATATGAGACGGAGAGGGGCCAGGGGCCGCCACACCACCTGGCCACGCGGCCCAGCCTGGCCCGCGCCAGGGGGTGGTCTGGCCGCCTCCGGCACCCCCTCGGCCTCCCCTTCAGCCTATAAGATGCCTCCGATACAGAAACCCTAAGTACCCGATCAAAATTCCACGAAAGAGTCTGTAGCCGCCGTCATATACATCCCTAGATCGGGAGGGATCTGAAGCTCTTCCCGGCACCATGCCAGAGAGGGGAATTCACCCTGGAGGCCTTCTTCGTCACCATGCAAGCTTCCGGTGTGATCCGTGAGTAGTTCATCTCTGGACTACGGGTCCATGTAATAGCTAGATGGCTGGTTCTCCTCCTTTGTCCTATCATGTTTAGATCTAGTGAGCTCCGTTCATGATTAAGATCATCTATTTGTAATTCCTACATGTTGTGTTCGCGGGGATCCGATGCATATTGAGATGCTATTTCAAATTGATTATTGATTCTATCATGTCTTTGTTATTTGTGATCTTGCATGCTTTCCGTCGTTAGTAGCTATCTTGGCCAAGTAGATGCTAGCAACTCCAAGTGTTATTATTTATGCTCAATAGTGGGTTCATGCCTCTAGTAATCTGGGGAAGTGATAGAAATCCCTAAGGTACTAGATGTGCTGTTGCTACTAGGGAGAAAACAACAATTCTTTGTTCATAGAACAATCGTATTGTTTAGTTTACATGCAATGCGTAATGCAATTATTTGTTGCTTGAAACTTAATACTGGAGGGGGTTCGGATGATAACCTGAAGGTGGATTATTAGTCATAGATGCAGTTGGATTACGGTCTATGTATAATGTTATAATGCCCAATCGAATCTCAAAGGAGTCAAGATGAGTAGTATATGCATATTGCTTTCTCGATGTTTGGTAATTGCCCTGCTGTAATTTGTTCACCCAACATGTCATCTATCTTAAGGAGAGCCACCACTAGTGAACTATGGACCCCGGTCCTTTCTTTTACCATTAATCTACAATCAACTGTTTACTACTTTGTGTTTACTTTCTGCAAACTATTACTTTCTTCCACTCGATACGTAATCCTTTGTTTTCAGCAAAACCGGTGAGATTGACAACCTCATCGCAAGTTGGGGGCAGAGTTATGTGGTTGTGTTGTGCAGGTCTCCACGTTGTTGCTAGCACCAGTAGTGCACCCTGCCAAAGTCCAGCTAGCAACACCCTTGGGGTGTTTCCTTGCTCCTACTGGATTGATAACCTTGGTTTCATAACTGAGGGAAAACTTGCTGCTGTGCTCATAATACCTTCCTCTTAGGGTTCCCCATCGGGCTCGATATATTTTGGGCTAAGCAACCGATTTTCTTGCGCCGTTGTTGGGGAGTTAAGGACATCTTCACAAGGGGAGTCTCTCATAACCAATCTCTTTACTTTGTTATTTTTTGTTTTCCTTAGTTTACTTTTTTTTATTTGCTTGTTTCTTTATCAAAAACACAAAAAAATAGTTTTACTAGTTTGCTTTATTTATTAAAAACACACAAAAATTAAGTCTTTCTATAGTTGTTACCTATTTCTTAGCTCACCATGTTGATCCCTAAATTCACTTTGAAAGACCTTTCAATAGGTAGTGGCTCTATAATTGGAAAAGGTAATATTGAAGAATTTTTTAATCATGTTAGTAAACATGAGGATATGATGATAGACCCCTTGCAGAACTTGATCCAAACTATGAAATTCATGCGGCTTCTTTAGTTCACATGTTGGAAGCTAGGTTTGTTAACCTTAAACCCTTAATGCAAATAATGTTTCTTAAACTTAAAGGAATTTAGGGCGCTAAAAAGAGAGATTTTATTCTGGAAAGTTTGCTTAAGGAATTCTATGATGTTGTCAAGGAAGCTAGAAAAGTCTTTGAACATTTTAATATGCTAGGATCTTGTGTAGATGTTATTGGTACACGAGAAAAGATGAACAAAACCGAACCTAATGGGGAAGAAATTAAGATACCAATACCTTTCAAACTTGTAGCAATGCATGAAGCCATAGAAAAGAATCTTGATTGGATTGTTCTCGAAAACCCATTTGATGAAAATAGTGAACCCAAGAGCATTGAGAGAGGATCCTCTAGAACTTATTTGGATGAGATACCTTGCCTTGTTGAAGATATTTCTAGTATTAATCTTAATGCTTCTTCATTTGAGAACACTTGATTCTTTTTCTTGCTTCTTATGCCTAACTTAAAGGCATTAAATAAAAGTACTTATTGGGAGATAACCCAAAAGTTTTAGATGAGTCTTGGAAGTTATTACTTCTGTAATAACCGCTCCTTATCCTTTTTATTTGCTTTTTGTGCCAAGAGTAACCTCTAATGAGAGAGAAGTAATGATTGCGAAAGTTGCCAGGCATCACAATATTCTTCCAGGAGCGCCTCCTCTTGCACGGCGTCGCGGGATCGAAGGGCGCAAGTCCGTAATGCTCTCTGTCAGCCTTCTGGTCATGGATGTAGAACCACTTGTCTCTCCACCCTTGGACGGACATCGTGAGTTTGATATCGAAGTAGGTGATAGAGGAGTCGAAGTGGATTCCGCAGCCTCCTACGTCGTAGACTACCGAATCAGACGCCGACTAGCGTTTCAGCTTAAAAAGCCTCTTAAAGAGGCCAAAGTGCGGCTCGACTCCAAGCGAACACTTGCAAAGAGTAATGAAGTAGGAGATGTGGAGAATAGAATTTGGGGACAGCTGATGTAGCTGGAGCCCGTAGAAGCAAAGGAGGCCCCTGAAGAAAGGATGCAGGGGCAGAGAAAGACTTCGGATGATGAACGCAAGGAACATCACTCGGATACCAGGAGGAGGACAAGGGATTACCTCCTCGCCAGGTACTCGCGAGTCATCTTACACGGAGGGAAGAACTCCATCTCGACGATGAAGATGCAGCTCGGCGGGCTTGATGATGGACGCATGCCAAGTGCCGTTGGTGACGTGGGTGCCCGCGCCCTTCTTCTTCTCAGCGCCGGCGGCGCTGGTGCCCATAGTGGCGGAGCCGCCCTTCTTCTTGGTGGTGGCAGCAGACCCTGCAGCGGGGCCTCCCTTCTTCTTGCCCATCTTCCGATGGCGGTGAGAACGGAGGAAGTAGCTGGGGAAGATACAGAGCTAGTCTAGCCCCACAACAAGAAAGTGCGCAAGGAAGCAGAGAGTAGCAGAAATGGCAATGGAGGCAAGAACAAAGAAGATAGATGGGGAAATTACCGCAGTTGCGCTGCTACTTAACCCCCTCGCAGACACCATCCAACGGCCAGCAGAAACCCTACTACACGCATGGCGCACATCGCCATCGACACGTGGCGAAGCTGAAGCACGAACCGTCCCCCCACTATTCCCATTACGCACAGAAATCGAGGAGACGCAGTTAAAACAGAAGATTACACACGCCTGGTCAAATCAAAGTCAGAAAATGGGACCAACACTGGTCACGTCCCGTCAAAGCCGCTCACGTGGGCAACCGAGGTCATCACATCGTCATCACTGACGTCATTGATTTCAGCAGCAGAAAATTTCGACTACTTTAGTCCTCGATCGAGTCTTCGACTCAACCAAGCACTCGTGGGCTACTCCCATAGGGAGCGCTGGTCGCGCACCCTACGATTTATCTTTATGCAGGTATATGAACATTCAGGACATACCCACCACTCGAATCTATGATTCGATTGTGGATTATGGGTTACTCCCATAGGGAGCGCCGGAAGCAAATCCGACTGAAACAAGCAACAAAAGACGACAACAGTCGCAAAAATTCTTTAGTCCCCGCTTAAGTCTTCGACTCAACTAGGCACTCGGGGGCTACTCCCATAGGGAGCGCTGGTCTCCCACCCTATGATTATTTGTACATCGTACTGTGTGTTGATAACATCCACACTCGAATGCTATGGAGACTCCGCCTCATACTTTCCCTATAAAGAGACTACGTCTCTTGGGCCACCCGAATCATCTCTGCGATGACAAAAAATTGGATGCCGCGCTTACAGCATGAAGATAAGACCTGAATAAGGCCTGGCAACGCATCTGCTGCGCACTACCAGAAAAATTTCCGTACATGCAGGTGCGATGAACATGCCTTGACGGACGCGTCAAGTTCACACACTTATACACTGGAATTTGACTCCTGTAAGACCTCCGCGGCCTGAGTCGAATTACGCCAGCACTTTTCCGAATTCGAGTCCAGGGACTCGAGTTTGAGTAGATTACGTTATTTTGCCCCAAGGCAGTTAACTGATACCGATACATCGGATAAATCAGGCACGTATATCAACAATCCCTATGATACGGACAGAACACTCGAAAAATGCTCAGTCATCCACTCGAAAGGCTTCATAAAGTCCCTAGTCGAATCTGTGATTCCACTGGACACTCGGGGGCTAATGACATGGGTATACCCTACAGGTACTCGAGTTTGGTATATACAGTTCAGATACGGCATAGTGGCAATGCACTCAATTTATATCTATTGAAAGACTTCAGTTCAAATCCTTTGTGTGTATATATATTTATCTTAGGTTTATATTTTTCTTATAGGAATATTGCTTTACGGAGATGCTGACTTCATGGACCCACCAGCCTGCAGTGTCCCTTGAGTTTGAAAAAAAATTAACTACTTGTAAAGAGAGGATAGCATCAGAGACCCACTAGTCAAAACTTACACGATTGCATTGAGATATGTTAAAAAGGTCAAAGTAACGAACGCGGCCGAAAGAAAAGGTCCAACATAATTACATGGTCAAGCGAACGAAATCGTCACCGACGAGGCACCTTCTACAATGCTGGATGGACCAAACTGTTGCGGATGGAGACATTTTTTGTAGTATTGGCTTCACTAGTAAAAAATGACTATAGCAGTAATTTCTGTAGCGCGTGCAAAAATATTTACACACCACTACTTCAAGAGAAAATAGTATTGACGTGTAAATATCTTCGAACGCCACCAGCATAAGCCAGTGTTAAGTGGATCCGATATACGCAGGTGGGATAAAACTAGCGGTGGTGTTCACGATAAAGGAATGCCACGGATCCAGAAGTTACTAATGGCGTTCAGATATATCAAACGCCCCTATTGTTTGTACAAGGGAAGATTTTTAGACAAAAAAATTTGTGTAAAAAAGGGTACTGTGCAACTTTAAATTTAAAACTAAAATAGTTTTTAGTAAATAAGAAGGGTTTTAAAAAAATTAGTAGTGGGGTCTGTAATATTTCGAATGCCACCACTAAGTCCAATAGTGGTGGCGTCCCATATATTCCGCACGCCACTAGTAAATTTTTACTTAACCCCTGTAACAACCCGGACTCTCCGTGCCCGGGTTGTCACTCCTCGTAGCTCAATAGGATCTATAGACTAGCCCCACAGACCAACACTAGTCTTTTATGCGTACTTTGTTCTTACTCGTGGGCACCCGTTCCCCACTTCCCGGTCGGTCACCCATCCTCAAATTGCTCTAGGTCAAAAATGCTTAACCTCAAAATTCATTTCAGATGAGCTTCCGGAAAATAAGTTGCAACTTATTGATATGGGTATCCTATCAATCCTATTAAGCCATATGTTAGGATCTCACATCCCCCGTTGCCGCCCGTTTTCTTCCATTCCCCGCTCCTGTAACACCCCTAGTTCTACTAATAATAATTAGGGTTTGTTTTGTGCATCATGAGCATAGCATGCATATCATGGCTCGACAAACATTGCATCAAGAGAAATAAGAAACCCTAAACCCTAATATGTTTTGCCCTTTTTCTTTGAAACTTATTCAAAAGGGTGGTTTTTATATTTTGAAAACTACCAAAATATGGAGCCCAAATGGATTAAAAGAGCCTCACAATATTTGAATAGTCTTACAAAATTTTCTTGTACTTTTGAAATGTTCAAAATATAAAATAGTTTGAATTTCAAAAGAGACAAAAGAAAATAGAAAAGAAAAAAATGTTTTGTTTAAAAAAAAGTGAGCTAGACCAGAACCAGGACTAGCCCAGCTCGCCCTCTTTCCCTCTCCCTCATCTCCCTATCGCCCAGTGCAGCGCACAGCGGCCCACTCCCGGCACAAGTGTGGCCCAGCCAGCTCGGTACCCCCTCCCATCTTTCTCCTTTCTTCTTCCTCGCCGACAGAAGCTCCTGCGTGTTAGACGCCTCGCCGTCGATATCCCTCGCGCTATGATGTGCGTCGCCGCCTGTGAGGAGGAGGATAAGAACCGCCGCGTCACGCTCTCTCTCCCCATCCCCATTTCTCCCCGTCTCGCCCTCTCTATCGTTTTCCCCCTTCGGCCCCGAACCCTAACCGGACCCCGCCGTCAATCGCCACTGTCTTTGGCGTCCCCTCGCCCAGCTGAGGTGCCTACAAGCTCCGGATCGCCGTCCTTTTCCACTCCACCAACGGAATTGAACCGGCCCGCCCGCAATCGACGTCGCCATCAACCTCTTCCCCGCCTCTGTTGCAGCTCGCCGGCGACCTTGTCGTCGCTCCTGACCCCGCCTGGCCTCTCCGAGCCTACCATCGGCGTCCTGGTGAGCTCGCGGTGCTAACACGCCCCTCCTCTGACTCCCTCTCGCCCTCCTCCGTTCCCCCATCGTGCGCCGCCGCTTGCCGCCGTCGGCCGTTGTCATGGAAGTCGCTCCGGCGACCATTTCTTGGCTGCGCCGCCTCTATTCGGTCCAGCGCAGCGCCCCGCGTCTAGTCACCCCGCCCCCGAAGCCCCGCATCGCCCCTAGCATCGCGCCCGCGCTCGATCTGGAGAAAAGGCGTTGCTGACGTCAGCATGACGCAATATCCCTTTTTCTTTTGTTTTGTAATTATTTTCTGTAATTGTTAATATGACAGGTGGGTCCTGTCTGTCAAGGTTTTATTCATTTTGGAAATAATTTATGAAATTATTAAACTTCTGACATGTGGGTCCAGCTAGAAAATATTTTAAATAATAAAAAATGTTTAATTGTTTTAATAATTATTTAAAATGAATTAAAATTGGGAAAAATCATAACTAATTCATTTTAGGTCAGAAAAATATGTATAATATATCAAAATGTTCAAAAAAATGAGATCTATCCAATAACATCATAATAATGCATTGTTAAGCAACTTAAATAACAAGTTTAATTAGAAGAACAAAATAACCCCTCTCATATGCATCCGGGGTTTCTCCGAATTAGGGTTTGCACCCATCGGACCCCCTTTAAATTGCCATGCTTAGGGTTTCATCTCAATACAATTTCACTTGTCATATCATCATCCCTGTTTGAGCATTGCACAGATGCCATGTGTTGATTGTTGTTTTCCTTTCCGGTGTTTATGCTTCTTCTCGGTAGACCTCGGAGTTGTTGTGAGCAACGAGATCGAGTCCCAAATTGAAGACCGAGATCAACACCATCAAAGGTTACCGACGAATGACGCCAAGCAGATGAACCTGAAGTTCTATATCTGAGTATCAACAGGCAAAGACAAGCGAAACCCTACGCATGATATAATCCTATGGTTTCGAAGTATTTCATTCTTGCCATGTGCATACGATTCCAAAGTCTGTTATCGATAGATAGAGTAATCCTATCTGATGCATGTTACCTCCGTAGCCTATATTCCCTGATCCACTGCTCCTAGCATAACTAGGGTTTGGCTTATGAGCTTCACTAGAGCTATTTATATATGTTGTGCTTAGCCAAGCTTAGTTATTACCGCTGATCCATTTGGTTGATGAATCAGAGCTGCAAATGAAGCTAGTTGGACAGGATGACGTGGTATGATTAGAGATGAAGGTTAAACATGCTAAGGCTTGTATGGGAGGCCACGTCGGGTTGTGGTTTTGCAGTCCCATACTTGCCACCACTAGGATCCGAGTTCTTGCCTCTTAAACCAAGACGAGCGTACAGCCACACGGGGGCCTGGAAACCTCCTCGACCAACTAACTTGCCCTGTAGATTCCATGAGTCACATAGTTCAGGCGTTCCGTTCGACACATGCGTTCTGGTCATTCTTGAAGGAGGTGGAGGAGGTGCATTCATACAGGTAGGTAAGCGTGGCCGGGAACAGGAGAGGCACGACCTCCGTAATCTTGTTCCCCGCACATATCTCTAGGGACCGGCTTCGGGACTTGACCCATTACGGCGGCATCTCCTTAGGGCGTGACTCATGGTCTCGGCGAAAGCAAGGTAAAGGTAGTGTCCAACCGCTCTCTGCCGGTCTTCCAAGGAAGCGGGCTAACGATATCTAGCATTAAGAGGAGGTTGGTACGTGTGGGTAAAGTTATGCACCCCTGCAGGGTAATAATCTTTTCGAAAAGCCATATCCACGGTTATGGACGACTTGCGAACGGACGTGATGATCATAGAGAACTTGAATCTAATCGTAAAATTTCTCAAGATAAGTGAGGTGTGCTTAAGGATGCTTCCTCAGGGATCGAGGGGGTGATCCTAGTTAGTAGGTTAGGAAGACAAAGTTTCGGTGGATATCAAAGATGATGAAAGCTAGAGATATCGCTTTCTTATCCCCTTTTAAAATGATCTACTTAGTCGAGCTTCTCCTCTCTCTCTTTTACAAAGAAAGTTAGCTTTATGCAAAGTAACCCCACCAGCCATAAGTCTTGCGGAGTACACCCTGTACTCAGCCTTGCATTGTTGATACTTTTGCAGCAGGTAAGTGTTACCACAAGAGATGAGTTCGTTACAGCATCGACATCGACGAGTAGCTTGGGGTTCCCGATCGGCAGCCTGGAATCTATGGATTGGGACGTCATCGTTATGCTTGAGGCGTCTTAGGCCATTTGTTAAGTTTGCTATACTTAATAGCATAATTTACCTTTCATTGTTTGATGTTTGTGGTCAGTGACCTCTGCTTCTAATATTTTGGTTCTTTGCTCAATTATGAACTTGCTGTAATAATTTTTGTGTCGTAGGGTCACTGTAATGTTACCGATTCTCTCTTTGTACGCTTCTGAGATTAAGAGTTAGGCTTATATCAGACAGAGGTCCGGGATTTGTCTAGCCTTAATCCCGAGGGTGTCACAAGTTTTTGTATCAGAGCAGTACCGTCTATAGGAAAACCTTTCTACTGGTCGATGTTTAGTCTAGTGCTTGTGAAAAACTATTTGAAAGCTCAAAAATATCTGCGAAAACTCTAGTATTCTTGTTTTTCTCCTTATCCAGTTTTGCTCTAACTCTGGGTCATCTTATCTTGTGTTGATTTGGAAATTTTTTCTATCTCTTCTCATCTTTCAAAGCATAGGTGCCTTTTTGGCATGTCGTTTCTTAACCAGTTGACCTAGTGTTGAGTTCTCCAGAGTCAGTTGTGTGTGTTCCTTGTTTTCCTTTTCTCTTCTTCAGCTGAGAGATTCCTTTCCATCATGAGCTCTCTATCTTGTGGGTTCCACAATATTGCATTGATGGTTCCATAGTGATCTGTTCTAGGCCTCGAAGTTTCCTTTCGCCTCGTGTGCCTCCTTTTCATTTGTTTGGGTACTTCAGAAGTTATTTCTTCTCTTGGAAGCTACCTCGTGGTTACTACCTTGTAGTACCCTCTGTATTACTAAGATACTAGTTACTCCTTTCTTTGGGTTTTAGCCCTTGGACTTGAATCGAAGATCTCGGATTGTGCTGGATTCTGGTGTTGAGAATCTTGTACATGAAGCTGACCTTTAACCCAAGATCCATTTTGTTGACCCCTGTTGTTAATGTTCAAGCGTTACCTCGGGATGGCTAGTACCTTCTACTTTAGCCTTCAATCTTGTGGTTATTGTTGTGATTAAATGACGACAAACAAAGGACTTCCCCTACCACTAGCTATGGCAGATGTTCTTTAATGGAACCAAATAGATCACGGCAAGAGTACTCCTCGTGAGTCTCGCATATGTACCCATGACTCTGGCACATCCTACCATTCCTGCATTGGTCCTCGGAAGAATTGTTGACTTATGCATCCACATCTCAGGATTCTATCCTGAGCATGTTCCTTCTTTCCTTGTTGTTTCCGACCTTTGTCTGCCAGTTGGTAGCCAAGTAGTAATGCACATCGGTGTCTTCTGATGCAAGATACTTTTGTGGTCCGTCAAGACAAACCATTTCTAGATGTCAGGAGAAACAAACTCCGGTACCTCGTCATTTCTAGGACCAGGTCAAAGTGTTGTAATCCGCAGATCAAGAGGCAATGATTAGCTTCTGATATGTTCCACCTTAAGGTATCACACTCCTTTATACTAAGAGGTCATGCTGAGTTTCATGACTCCCTTACTGAAGTGATGCTCTTACACATACTTACCCACCCTTCCTCTGAGCTTTCATGCTCGTGAATGATGCGTGTGCGTAACAATGTGGCCATCTGAGATTCTTAGCAATAATTATTGCTTTGGACCTCAACAAGGACATCTGTGTCATTCTTAGTGTGATGGTTAACCTATCACTAAATGAAGTTTGACTATGCCACCAAGTCCGTACACTCTCCTCGGTCAAAGAGTTAAGCTTGTGCCACAGCTCTAATACTATGTCTCCTTGCCTTACTAAGCAAGTTTCCCCTTGAACTAAGTGACATATCAGTGGTTCGTAATATTCTAGAAGTCTACTAGAAGTATTGCCATGTTGCCACGTGACCGTGTTTGTCAAGTTTTTGAGCAAGTAGACTCTCTAAACTGCTCCCTTCTCCAAGGATCTGTACTAGATACCCTGAACTAGTTGGTTGAGCTTAAACAACAACTTGGAGAGTTGTAAGACAAAAGTTCTATCTAACTTAGTTCATCTTAAAGGGATGTCTAGTTTTGTTCGTGCGGAAGAAAGATAGTATTTCCTCCATGGATATGTTATCTTCCCCTGTCTTTGATTTGATTTGGGTTATCATCAAATCAAACTCAGTCCTAGGGACTATCCTAATGGTGTATCTATTCGTGATGTTTCACCTAGGTACATCTTCATGTTCCTTGGTCTGACCAATATTGTTGTTTTGTTCATACCACATGTGAGTCTATCCTCTTGGAGTATATTGATAAGTTTGTTATTGAACCCATTGATGGCATCCTTATCTTCATGCTAGACTAGATTCATATGGAGCATTTGGCATTAATGTTGGAAACTTTTAAGAACCGTCTTCGTGTTATCTCGAAGCATGTGTTATGGATGTTAGAAGTGAACTTCTCCGTTTCACGTGCAAGTGTTGAAAGATGTCGCTATGGATTCGAGAAGAGTTATCTTTATTTCCTCGGGAATCGTCTCAAGTCAGTTAAGCATGTGTGAAGTATTCTTGATATGGTAGGTTGATACATTCCCATCTCGATAAGATTATTTAAGCACTTAAAGCCACTAGTTGATTTGCCATGGAAGAGAAGAAGTGTTAAAAACTTCAATAACTTCTTAAATGTTTCCCAATATGGAATCAATTGTATTTCGTTGCAAACACTCTGTGTAGGAGAAATTATCTTTTGATAACTTGCTAATTCATAGGTTTCGCAACCTAGCTTATATTTTTGAGCTTGACATTGTAGTCCATGTCTTGAGACTCCAGCAACTTTACCTTTGTGGTAAATGTTGTAAACTTTCTATTCGGACATGCTGAGTCTGAAGTATCATTCCACCTAACTAGAGCTGAATCTCAAGAAGCATAATGGTTGGTGTTCATCAAGGTTCTGACATCGGTCTCTTTGTAAATCCGGCAAAATTGATGTAATGGTTGACACAATTAGTCGGAAGACCTCTTGTCACATTTCCTTGAATCAGCAATAGCAACCACCCCTCATGAGGCATCTTCTATGATTTCATATAGGAGTTGTGCTTGTGGTTTCCTTTGTATCCGAAGTCAAACCTTTCACTTGATGTCCCGTGACTCGAACATCAAGGAGAATTTAAAGTAGTGTTGCTAAATGTCTCTCGGTCGATCCTCCAGACTCTCTTATGTTGGCAAGCATCTTGATGTGCCAAGTAACTGAAGTCTAAGAACGAAGTTTAATTTTCCTCGTGTTATCAGGAATCTTCTTATATATTCATCTTAGTGGTGTGAAGTGATATCATGATCTCTGGCATAGATTTTGATAAACCTAGATGAATAAAGAGTTTCCTTTGGTTCTTCCAACATGTTCGAAGAGTGACTATGATTCTGGTAATCATCAGTTTCTTCTGCTACATGTTCCTTGTGACTCTTATGAGTCCTCTCCACAAAACAACCTTTCTGTCTCAACCTTCTGTTGAACAAAGAGTGATCCTTCTGTATCAAAAGTACTTCAACATCTTGGTTATCCGTATCTCTGAACCTGTGAAATCTCTACTTAATTCGCATAGTAGAGGTTCATCTTTCGATGTCTATGGTCATGTCCTTTCCTTTGTAAACTCACCTTTTCAAAAGCTTAAACTCTTATGAAGCTCCATGGTCTCAATCCTTATGAAGACTAGCTATCTAACCCCTTGAAACCATCTTATTTTGTTTCCTCCGTTACCTTGATGTGTTTCATGCTCATTAGCTCTAGAGATGTTCGCAAAACATCTATCCACGAGTTGACCATGAGATACTCTATTTGTGGTTCTGTGTCTTTCCCTCTCCTCTTTAGTGTGTGCAGCTATCTCGAAGAAAATGAAGCGTTTCATTCATTCAATAATGGTGGCATGGATCAACCTCTTCAAGAAGATCATCGAAGTTTAGTGTAACCCTGTTCCTTCTATCTTCCTACCTAGGAATCTCGGGACGAGATTCTGTTAAGGGGGATAGAACTGTAACACCCCAAGTTCTACTAATAATAATTTGGGTTTGTTTTGTGCATCATGAGCATAGCATGCATATCATGGCTTGACAAACATTGCATCAAGAGAAATAAGAAACCTTAAACCCTAATATGTTTTGCCCTCTTTCTTTGAAACTTATTCAAAAGGGTGGTTTTTATATTTTGAAAACTACCAAAATGTGGAGCCCAAATGGATTAAAAGGGCCTCACAATATTTGAATAGTCTTACAAAATTCTCTGGTACTTTTGAAATGTTCAAAATAGAAAAGAGTTTGAATTTCAAAAGAGACAAAAGAAAACAGAAAAGAAAAAAAATGTTTTGTTTAAAAAAAAGTGAGCTAGACCAGAACCAGGCCCAGCCTAGCTCGCCCTCTTTCCCTCTTCCTCCTCTCCCTGTCGCCCAGTGCGGCGCATCGCGGCCCACTCCCAGCCCAAGTGCGGCTTAGCCAGCCCGGTACCCCCTGCCGTCTTTCTCCTTTCTTCTTCCTTGCCGACGGAAGCTCCTGCGTGTTAGCCGCCTCGCCGTTGATCTCCCTCGCGCTATGATGCGCGCCACCGCCTGTGAGGAGGAGGATAAGAACCGCCGTGTCACGCTCTCTCTCTCCCCATCCCCATTTCTCCCCGTCTTGCCCTCTCTGTCATTTTCCCCCTTCGGCCCCGAACCCTAACTGGACCCCGCCTTCAATCGCCACAGTCTTCGGTGTCCCCTCGCCCAGCTGAGGTGCCTACAAGCTCCGACTCGCCGTCCTTTTCCACTCCACCAATGGAATTGAGCCGACGTGCCCGCAATCGATGTCGCCATCAACCTCTTCCCCGCCTCTATTGCAGCTCGCCGGCGACCGTGTCGTCGCTCCCGACCCCGCCTGGCCTCTCCGGGCCTACCATCGGCCTCCTCTTGAGCTCGTGGTGCTAACGCGCCCGTCCTCTGACTCCCTCTCGCCCTCCTCCGTGCCCCCGTCGTGCACCGCTTCTTGCCGATGTTGGCCGTCATCATGGAAGTCGCTCCGGCGACCATTTCTTGGTGGCGCCGCCTCTATTAGGTCCAGTGTAGTGCCCCGCGTCGAGTCAGCCCGCCCCCGAAGCCCCACATTGCCCCTAGCATCGCGCCCATGCTTGATCTGGAGCAATGGCGATGTTGACGTCAGCATGACGTCAACATGACGCAATATCCCTTTTTCTTTTGTTTTGTAATTATTTTATGTAAATATTAATATGACAGGTGGGCCATGTCTGTCAGGGTTTTATTCATTTTGGAAATAATTTCTGAAATTATTAAACTTCTGACATGTGGGTCCAGCTGGAAAATATTTTAAATAATAAAAAAATGTTTAATTGTTTTAATAATGATTTAAAATGAATTAAAATTGGGAAAAATCATAACTAATTCATTTTAGGTCAGAAAAATATGTATAATATATCAAAATGTTCAGAAAAATGAGATGTATCCAATAGACTCATAATCATGCATTGATAAGAAACTTAAATAACAAGTTTAATTAGAAGAACAAAATAACTCCTCTCATATGCATCCGGGGTTTCTCCGAATTAGGGTTTGCACCCCTCGGATCCCCTTTAAATTGCGCAGCATGCTTAGGGTTTCATCTCAATACAATTTAACTTGTCATATCATCATCCCTGTTTGAGCATTGCACAGATGACATGTGTTGATTGTTGTTTTCCTTTCCGGTGTTTCTGCTTCTTCTCGGTAGACCTCGGAGTTGTTGTGAGCAACGAGATCGAGTCCCATATTGAAGACCGAGATCAACAACATCGAAGGTTATCGATGAATGACGCCAAGCAAATGAACCTGAAGTTCTATATCTGAGTATTAACACGCAAAGGCAAGCGAAACCCCACACATGATATAATCCTATGCTTTTGAAGTATTTCATTCTAGCCATGTGCATACGATTCCAAAGTCTGTTATCGATAGATAGAGTAATCCTATCTGATGCATGTTACCTTCGTAGCCTATATTCCCTGATCCACTACTCCTAGCATAACTAGGGTTTGGCTTATGAGCTTTGCTAGAGCTGTTTATATCTGTTGTGCTTAGCCAAGCTTAGTTGTTACCGCTGATCCATCCGGTTGATGAATTAGAGCTGCAAATGAACCTAGTTGGACAGGATGACGTGGTATGATTAGAGATGAAGGTTAAACATGCTAAGGCTTGTATGGGAGGCCACGTCGGGTTGTGGTTTTTGCAGTCCCATACTTCCCACCACTAGGATCCAAGTTCTTGCCTCTTGAACCAAGACAATCGTACAGCCACACGGGGGCCTGGAAACCCCCTCGACCAACTAACTTCCCCAGTATATTCCATGAGTCACATAGTTCGTATGTTCCATTAGACATATGCATTCTAGTCGTTCTTGAAGGAGGTGGAGGAGGTGCATTCATACAGGTAGGTAAGCGTGGCCGGGAACAGGAGAGGCACGACCTCCGTAATCTTGTTCCCCACACATATCTCTAGGGACCGGCTTCGGGACTTGACCCATTACGGCGGCATCTCCTTAGGGCGTGACTCATGGTCTCGGCGAAAGCAAGGTAAAGGTAGTGTCCAACCGCTCTCTGCCGGCCTTCCAAGGAATAGGGCTAATGATATCTGGCATTAAGAGGAGGTCGGTACGTGTGGGTAAAGTTGTGCACCCCTGCAGGGTTATAATCTTTTCAAAAAGCTGTTTCCATGGCTATGGATGACTTGGGAACGGACGTGATGATCATAGAGAACTTGAACCTAATCGTAAAATTTGGCAAGATAAGTGAGGTGTGCTTAAGGATACTTCCTCAGGGATCGAGAGAGTGATCCTAGTTAGTAGGTTCAGATGACAAAGTTTCGGTGTATATCATAGATGATCAAAGCTAGATATATCGCTTTCTTATCCCCTTTTAAAATGATCTACTTAGTCGAGCTTCTCCTCTCTCTCTTTTACAAAGAAAGTTAGCTTTATGCAAAGTAACCCCACCAGCCATAAGTCTTGCGGAGTACACCCTGTACTCAGCCTTGCTTTGTTGATACTTTTGCAGAAGGTAAGTGTTACCACAAGAGATGAGTTCGTTACAGCATCGACATCGACGAGTAGCTTGGGGTTCCCCGTCGGCAGCCTGGAATCTATGGATTGGGATGTCATCATTATGCTTCAGGCCTCTTAGGCCATTTGTTAAGTTTGCTATACTTAATAGTATAATTTGTCTTCCGTTGTTTGATGTTTGTGGTCAGTGACCTGTGCTTGTAATATTTTGGTTTTTTCTCAGTTATGAGCTTGCTATAATAATTTTTGTGTCGTAGGGTCACTGTAATGTTACCGATTCTCTCTCCATATGCTTCTAAGATTAAGAGTTAGGCTTATATCAGACAGAGGTCTGGGATTTGTCTAGCCTTAATCCCGGGGGTGTCACAACCCCCTTTCTCCCACAAATCGAATCGCCGCCATCCCTGACGTCCCTGACATGAGTGCCCACGTTGTCGTCCCCATCCGCGCCCCGCTCGCCTATCCTGGTCCGTGTTGCGCTTGCCTGTCCTCGTCCTGGTCCGTGTCGCGCTCGCTCTTCCACAACCATCGTCGCCCATGTGAGCACCTCCGCCACCGCCTCTCTAAGCGCCCCCGCCGATGTCTCTGTGAGCGCCTCTGTTGTCACCCTTGTGAGCTCATTCGATATGCCTCATCCCTGCAGGTGAGCAACCCCCGGTTGCGTGTCAAATTCTCCTTTTTTTTGCTGTAGATATATGCACCATTTTTATTAGTTTTAGAGATTGCTATTGTGTGAAATTTTGAGCAATTTTGAATGATTGTAGAATTGTGTGATTTTGAATGAATTGTAGAATTTTGATCGATTTTGAATCAATTGTAGAAATATACTTGTGTTGGCCAGTAGTGAGATCATCGGCAATATATATACATGTATGTGTTTTGTGCCGGTCTTCGTTCATAGGTAACCTTGTGTTGCTCCCGAATCATTTTTATTCGGGTTCTGTTTCTTTCTATAGTGATTATACCCAAGTGGCCAAAGTATTGACGAAATGTTGATTAATTTCAGTTTAGTCAAATTTTAGCGCTCATATGTCTTATTTTTAGCAAAGGTCATGCCAAAATTTTGATTGAAATTTGTAATTTATTTTTATATATATTATACTATTTAATAGTGTGCTCTTTAAATTTGTAGTCTAAATATATCCGAAAAAGACCCCACCGTGCCCTCTACTTCTTCTTAGACGACCCATGACAACATGGAGGATGGAATTATGGATATTTGCAAGACATGTTTACAGATGGACATGTTGAGGATTATCCGGAGACGGAGGAGGGCGACTATGTATTCTCATACTTCATATTAAGAAATGGACAGCAATGATACTGGTGGAGATGCCGGAGCTAACGAGACTGGTGAAGAAATCAGCGGTGATACTGCAAAATCCATAACTACCGAAGCCTTGTCTTGTAAGACTAGGAAGTCTAGGGCCAAAAACAAGCTGGGCACCGGAACACTCGTGGTGAACAGTGTGGACTACAAGGGTGACCCTGCAAGTCCAAATGAAGCAAGAGAAACCTACGGCAATTATATAGCATTGCATAGTACAAGGTACCATGAACATCAACACACGCAACCTAAGGGCGAAGACGAATCTCCATGTCCATAATCTTCTTGTTGATAGGGTGCACGAATGTTTCTCCTTCCCTCCAAATCCCTCTAGGAAGCATAGGAAGCTAATAAACAGGAGGATCATCCACAAATGCTCGAAGGCCCTATTGGAGACCAATGGTAAAATACAAGGTTGACGTAAAAGCAGATTTCTCCAAAGTAGTTTCGAATGGCCACAAATTAAGGAAGATGATTGGGAGTGTTTCAAGGATTACTGTGAGACCGCTATAGCCATTGCGTTCACGAAACATGCAAAGAATATGCGGCAGTAGAACATAGGTGACCATAGACTTGGAAGAAGTGGTTATGAACGGAAGGACCTCGTGTGGATAAAGGAGTACGAAGAAATTCGAAAGGACGGAGATGTCACCAACCCTTGGGATGTGTTCACGGACCTACTCGAACATGCCTACATCAGGGCCCTGTACAAATGGGATAAGTGGAGAAGAGATTTATCACACATGATAAGACGAAGGCAATCATCAATGAAATGGTAACTAATTAATTTAACCGATACCCATTATATCTCAACTTTTGAAGCGTGGATGTAACCATTGACACATTCCCTTTGCAGAAAAATCAGCAATCTATCGCAGGTGATCAAATCTCCCAGGAGTTGGGCTACGTGTGGGACACCCCTGTTAACCGGGCGATCAACAAAGTCCAAAACAGGGACCCGTGCACCCAGCCAACAACTAGCCATGTGGTCGGCAATGACAACAGTGCAAAATGGAAGGTACATTATGACTACATGTTAACCTAAGAGGAGAGGTGATATCGTAGCAAAGGCGCGTTGATGATGAACTTTCAATAGATGAAGGATGAACTACTTATTAAAATAAAAGATGAATACGATGCCAAAACCACCACCAAAGCACAAGCTACAGTTAAAGAGGCAACCGATACGCTTATGAAATAGGCAAGCGACGTATATACTGAGGAAGTAAAGGCTTGGGTACAACAAGGTTGCGTAGGAGAAATGCCACAATTTACCATCAACCTTGGTGTTCTGTTGGCAGTGCCAAATTCTTCTAGTGGTGGCGGAGAGAATTCGGCTGTCTTACAAACTCATCATAGCATCCCATCCATCTCTTGTGGCACAATGGCATCACCAAGGGCTGAGCTAGACGCCCTAACGGAGGACATGTCGTGCACTCTCCTTGCAACGGTGAATGGTGAGTTGAAGGTAGTTGCCATAGGAAAATTCATTCAACCTAATCAGAAGTTGTTGCACAATCAGAAGATGTGAAGCAACGTGCTTCGGGTTAATGTGCATGTGGTCCATGAGGGTTATGAGGAGATCAATCCTCCGATTCAACCTGCCCAAGCGGACAGCCACATGAACCTCTTATAGTGTAGCAGTTCTTGGATGCTAGAGTGGCCAAAGGCGTACATTCGTTTGGGTGACAGTAGCAACTCACATACAAGGAGAACTCCAACGATGCTATCTCCTATGGGTCAGAACCCTGTTGTCCCTAGCTCTGCCCCGACCACAGTGTATGAAAATGAGATTTTGTATGATGACACCAATCATTACTTGGCGGTGGACGGTGACACCAACATTTATGACAACCTTGGTCCCCTCGATTTACTTGGCGTGGGTGGTAGTGGTTCTCTCCAAACAGAAGGTCCAGCCCAACAAGAAGGACCATCCCAACCAGATGGACCCCCACCAGAAGGACCACCCCAATCAAGAGCACCACCAGTTGAACAAGTTATTCCTAAGTGTCAAAAGAGTTTGTTTGATGATCATAAACAGGAGAAAACCCATCAGGACTCCAAATGGCAATCGTTATTCGGTACAAATAGATTTAGTAACATATCCAAGAAACCTTTAGAGTGCCCGGACTCACCAATACCCACTAAGAAGCATATGAAGCGGTCAAAGGATGACAAGGGCAAGGGTTCCAGCAGCAGCCATCCAACCCCTAGCAAGCGTTTGTATGCTCGCCCTGTTGGATCAGGAAAATTAGAGGGTCATGAATCTAGGTTACCGATCATGCATGTCACCGGAAAGAACATTCTGTCGGTGGAAAGTTATCACACGACAACTATTGAATTAAGAATGCTGAATGACAATGTTCTCAAAAGGAATAAAGCAACGCTAAAGGAAGCAAATATCCTCCCGATATTTCCTATTCAGATGCCATCAAATATTCATTGGAACAATAAAGCCCATGCTGACAAATTCTACATACAATTTGATTCCATCTTCAATATGATGCACCTGCAACCCTTGGATGTAAGCTTTATCCCCTATGGGAACTGGATATGCCCACACCATCATCAATGTCGACAAGACCAAAGACACCGTGATTGTGGACCCTTACCTTTAAAGTGAGAGCAAGTTGAAGAACTCTGAGAGCTTAAAAGAACCAAGGAAGTACCTGTCCGAATTTCTCACTGCCAACAAGCAGAAGACCACAATTCTCCTTCATACGCTCCCCCGTAAGTCATTATTTCAGTCAGCTAGCTAATTAAGATCGATACGCTTTCCTCGTATATATTTTCCATTATATAATTGGTTTGTTCAACTATTTGTGCAGCGATCACAATGTTCTCATTGTTATGCACCCACATTATTGCATGGCTTTTGATACGTTGCAAACGTATCTATAATTTTTGATGTTCCATGCTTGTTTTATACCTACTTTCTTATGTTTTATCCACACTTTGGAGTATTTTTACACATTTTCTGGAACTAACATATTAACAAGATGCCATAGTGGCAGTTGCCTGTTTTCTGCTGTTTTTTGTTTCAGAAAAGCTAGTAAGGAAATATGCTCGGAATTGGACCGGACAAAAGCCCAAGTCAATATTTCACCAGAAGGAAAACGGAGTCCGGAGGGGAGACGAAGCGAGGAACCAGGACGACCACACCTGGTGGTGGCGCGGCCAGCCCTAGTCACCACCAGGGGGTGTGGGCCCCTGTGAAATGGATCGTATGGGCACCTAGAGGGGGGGGTGAATAGGTGCTACTTCAAAATTTTAATGCTTTTTCAATTTTAGGATTAACACGGGTAAATTCTCTAGATAACTATTTAGAAGAGTTTCCTTATATGCAAACCTATCTACGAGCAAGTAAGAGGCGAGTGGAAAGAGGAACGAGTGAACCTTAGTGAAGCACGCGGAGACACATGATTTGTTTTACCACAGTTCCTTCCTTGTTAAGGGAAGTACATCTGCGTTGGACTAAGACCACCACGCCACAATAGGACTCACCATGTTCTCCGATGGATCCCGCCACCAAAGGCCTGATCCACCTTTCCACTATAGGAACCCTTCGAGGCGGGTACCGGCGCCTTTACACAACTAGCGGGGCACAACTCCACAACCAAATTGGAGGCTCTCGTAATGACAACAAGATGCCACAAGAACAAGTTATCAATAACAAAACACAATATCTAGATATTAACAAGAATACTAGGTCGGGGATTTCTCCAAATGAATCGAGAGGAGTTGATGCACTTGATTCGTGATGGCGATGGAGATTATATCCTCCTTCAATTCCCCCAAAGATTGAAGCCTTCGGGTGGTTGAAGTGGGAGATCTAGAGAGAGAGCTCTTGCAATGGGTCTGACACTTCTTGAATGAATCAAGAGTACTGCTCGATGGGGAAGAAGGGGCTTTTATACCCCCTTTCCAAACCATGCCGTTGGAGCCTTTGGGGGCCGGATTATCCGTCCCAAGTGAGGGCCGGATTATCCGGCCTGGGGAAAACTCTGCCCTAGACTCGGATTATCCGGTAGAAAATCCGCCTACGGACATAAGCTCGCGCAGGCTGGCCCTTGACACCTTCTCCTGGGGACCGGATTATCCGGCCCTAGGGGAGGGCCGAATTATCCGGCTGGGGAAAAAATCTGCCCCAACCACGGAATATCTGGGGGAAATTCTGCCCCAGGCAGAAGCTCGCGCAGACGCTCTCTTAGGCAATTCCCCTAGGGCCTGATTATCCGGCCCAACATGAGGGCCGGATTATCCGGTCCAGGGAGAAAATCCACCCCAAGGCCGGACTGTCCGGGGGAAACTCCGCCCCCAGACAGAAGCTCACGCAGAGCCAACCCTGGCCAAAATGGTGTGGCCGGATTATCCGGCCCATGATGGGGGTGGATAATCCAGTCCCCCAAAAGCACAAAACATTCCTGCAACACTTAGTACACATTAGAACTTCCATGGTATTGTTATCTAACACACAAAACACAGGAAATCATGAAATGTTCTTTCAATCTCCCCCTTTTTGGTGTTAGATGACAATACTAGGATTTGCAAGAAAGTTCACAGGACCACCAACGATAAATACATGAAAGAGACTCCCCCTCAATGTGTGCATACTAGAAATTTGTATTTGAATACAAATGCACACAAATAGGTGCGAGTCTATTCCATTCAAATATAAACAACATAATCATACCACTGAGATAGGGAGAGGCGTCCTTGATAGCCACTATTATCAATGTGATAACCAATATAAGCGCCTTCCGCGAGATAGATATCCAACATTATAGGATATGATAGATGAATCCATAGGCATAATCCACGATATAAATCCAGAAATCCACAGACACAAAGTTTCATACAAACCACAAATTCAAGTTCAACGCTAAATGGGCACAAGCAAGAAAACGACGAATGAAAAAATGCAAATGCTTGTGCCCGACCCAGGCAAATCCTCAGAGACCTAATAGAACTACTTCTCCCCCTTTGGCATCAAGACGCCAAAAAGGAAGAAGAGCGATGCTAACGCCCCACGGTATCACTCGTAGTCGTAGTCGTCATCCTCGTCCTTGTCCTTGTTCCCATCTTCATCCTAATCCTCAAGCTCCTCAGTTTCATCGTCCTCATCATCAGCAGTGGCCGCGGAAGGGAACAAGTGACGCTCCATCTCTCCGTAGTTAAGCCTAGAAGAAGAGTTCCACCGGGCATATGGTGTGGGAGGAGTAGGAGCTGGGGGATCACTAGAAGCACCAGACACATGGTGAAGGATGAGCTGTTGAGAGTGGGCCAACTCATGGCGCTGCTTGTAAGCCTCGTACTGGCCCTTGTGTGTGTCCACACCCATGCAAAGAATGTTCCGCTTGAACCAGTTCAGTTGCTTGATCTCACGAGCAACGGGAGGCACTGGAGGCCTGCGAGCATCCCTCATGAGACCCTCAGGAGCAGAAGAGGGGTGAGAGGTCTTCCGAACTTTGGTGTAGATCTTCTTTGCCTTATGCACAACGTCAATGTTGAATTCTTCAGAGGGAAGCAAGTGCTTGATGAGCATCATAATGTAGGGAGCATAAGGAATGGACAGCCAATTGAACATTGCATCAGTCAATTCATGGTAGATGAAGTCCATCACATCCAGCTTGTACTGCACGGACTCATCCTCGCACGAGGCAACCTCATGAGAGAAGGCTAGGAGCTGGACTAGGTGACCATAGACGTTGTCATTGTTGCCTCCACTCGGAGTGATAGAATCACGGAAGAGGCCCACCAAGGTAGCATAGATTGGAGCAACACCAGCAAAGGTTCCCACAATACCATTGTCCATCGTGCACGGAGAGAGGACTGCATCTTTATGGGGCTTCAGTTGGGTGATGATGCGGTGGCCACTAGCCCTATCCCTGCTACGGAAAGAGTACCCAAGCACCTCAGCAAACACACGAAAATCAGCACTCATAGGCCTGTCACAAGTCATCCACTTCATAGTGCGATGCTCATCACCACAAATAACCAATGTGGAAAGAACTGCTTCATAACTTCAGTGTCATAGGAGCATTGGACAGCCATGAGATGGTGCAACCCCATCCGCTCAGCCACATACATGGCATCAACAAGGTGAGGCTTCTCCAAGGCCTCAACAAGAATCAGCGGGTGCATAGGCCTAATCTTCAGCCTGGCATACACATCTTCATATATTCCTTTCTGTTCAGCACACCAAAAACAAGAACCACCCAGCTCAGAATCACGTGCCAACTTAGCAAACAGATCACGGTGATGAATAGAGGAATAAGTGACTGGATCCAAAGCCTTGTAGTTGATCTTGGGCTCTTTGCCCTTCCTCTTGGACACACCCCTCCTGGATCTCTCCCTCTTTTCTTGCTCAGCCATGCGATCAACCTCTTTCTTTCTTCTTCTCGGTTCAACTTCGTCCACAGTATTACCCTCACTGTCTACCCTGAAATAGAGACCACGAGGACGACGCTTGTAAGTCTTGGGAGCACTAGAACCACCTGCTAAGAGAACAAGGTCGATAGCATGGGGATAAGCATACACATAAGTCCAAGAGAGAGCGTAGAAAAAGTAGGCAAAAAGTTCATAGTCCAATCCTATTCAATGCACACAACAAGGCAAAACTGAACCAGTTTTTAGTCTGTCAGGCCGGATCCTGATTATCCGGCCTGGCCAGGCGCGGATAATCCGTCCCTGGCAAAAAATATCATAGTCGCCTAGATTGAATGCAAAGGAGTAGATCGGGCCTAGAAACTGCAAGACTACGATTTCTACGCGAAACAACATCCTTCTAGACAACGTTCCACCCAACAAACGTCACATCTAGCCAAAGATGGGGAGAGAGGGAGTTACCCTCACTCATTGGAGGAAGAACGCGGAGGAGAAGGTACCCGGAGACGCGGAGAAGAAGATCCGGGGAGGCCCGGAAAATCCGGTGGCCGAAGAGGCTCCGGGGAGGGTGGGGGACGGCAGGCGGCGACTGGGGAGAGGGAGAGGGTTGGGGAGAAGTGCTGCTCATTATGAGCCCTTCGCCCCGACCCCAGCCCTTAAGGACGAAATCCGCCAGGGCCAGATTATTAGGCCTATACTTGGGCCGGATTATCCGGCCTAAAATCTGAACTTATGTTACACAATGAGTCAGGCCCGCGTGTCCCCAAACAACACCCCCACAAGGTGTGCAAGGGACTTGTGTGCAAGAATAGATGGCTTAGGGGTAGGGAAAGGCTTAGGATTAAGAGAGCCAAACTGAGATGGTACTACACACTCAAATTTGCAAGAATCAAAGGAACTAAAAGCCAAAAGTGAGTGTGCTTCCCATAAACACATGAGGGGAGATAAAAACAATCAAGAAGATCCAAATAAATCCAACTCTTCTCATGGAAGAGGGCGGTGGACAAAGCCACCTTATTGGAGTTTATGGTATGACACCGCAAAGATATATCTTGGGTTCATGACCAATACTCATCAAAAAACTCACATATCACAAAATGATATTAAGAGAAATGATTTGACTTGCTTTTGGCATTATGGGGGAGGGAGCCCAATCAATTAGGACCACACTCCCCCTATATCCATGCCCATATCTAGACCAAATAAGACTGAGATGTACGAGTGAGTGCATGGGTAATCAAGAAAAACTCCTTGAATCAACGATATTTAGCTCACTCCTCAAGTAGCAAAACCTTTCTTCATCAAGTGGCTTCGTGAAAATACCAGCAAGTTGATTCTTCGTGCTCACAAAAGATAGATCAATATCGCCTCAAGAAACATGGTCCCGAATAAAATGATTCTGAATCTCAATATGTTTTGTCCTTGTGTGATGTACCGGATTGTAAGCAATTTTGATTGCACTTTCATTATCGCATAAAAGAGGCACTTTGTCACAATTGACACCGTATTCCTTTAAGGTTTGCCTCATCCATAATAAATGAGTGCAGGCACTAGTAGCAGCAACATATTCAGCTTCGGCGGTGGAGAGAGAGATACAATTCTGCTTTTTAGATGACCAACAAACTAGAGATCTTCCCAAGAACTGACAAGCTCCAGAAGTTGATTTTCGATCATCCTTATCACCAGCCCAATCTGAATCAGTATAACCACACAGAGAGAAATTGGCGCCCTTGGGATACCATAGACCAAAGTTAGGGGAATGAACCAAATATTGGAAGATCCTCTTGACTGCCACTAAGTGGCTTTCTTTAGGAGCTGCTTGATACCTTGCACACACACCCACACTCAACACAATATCGGGTCTAGATGCACAGAGGTAAAGAAGAGAGCCGATCATGGACCGGTATACCTTTTGGTCCACATCTTTATCGTGGGGGTTAAGTTCAAGGTGACATTTTGTTTGCATCGGAGTGGCGACGCCATTAAGATCCGTCATCTTGAATCTCTTGAGCATGTCTTGGATGTATTTAGCTTTATTGATGAAGGTTCCTTCTCTAAGTTGCTTGATCTCGAATCCAAGAAAGAACCATAACTCCCCTATCATAGACATCTCAAACATGTCAGTCATAAGCTTTGAAAATTCACCATTAAAAGCTTTATTAGTAGAACCAAAGATGATGTCGTCTACATATAGTTGGCATACAAAGAGCTCCCCCTTAACCTTCTTAGTAAAAAGAGTGGGATCGATTTTCCCAACTTCGAAGCCATGGTCTAGCAACAGCTTTTTAAGCTGCTCATACCACACACGTGGGGCTTGTTTAAGGCCATAGAGTGCCTTATCGAGTTTGTAAACATGGTTCGGGAAGTTAGGATCCTCAAATCCCGGGGGTTGCTTTACATATAACTCATGTAGAGGACCATTAAGAAAAGCACGATTAACGTCCATTTTCTGCAATTTAAAATTATTATGGGCAGCATAAGCAAGAAGGATACGGATGGACTCAAGACGAGCCACAGGAGCATAGGTCTCGCCAAAGTCAATGCCCTCAACTTGGGAATAGCCTTGTGCCAGTAGTCTCGCCTTGTTCCTCACAACAATGCCATTCTCATCTTGCTTGTTTTTAAATATCCATTTAGTGCTGATAACAATGCGGCAATCATTGGGCTTCTCCACTAGTTTCCAGACCTTGTTGCGCTCAAAGTTATTCAACTCTTCATGCATAGCAACAACCCAGTCCGGATCTTCAAGAGCTTCAAACACTTTCTTGGGTTCCACCACTAAGATGTGAGCTTGATGCTCACCAAAACTTGCCAATTCCCTTCTTGTGGAAACACTTCTTCGAAGTTCACCTAAAACTTTGTCAAGAGTATGACCCCTTAACTCAAGGTTCCGATCAGCACGAGCCTTGCGACGAAGTTCAATAAGCTTGTTGTCTCTTGGTGAAATAGTTTCATCACTCGAGTCTTCGTTGGAATCATTCGCTTGGCCTTGATTAGAAGTTTGATTATCAGTAGTAGGAGATGACGAAGCATGCCCTTGAGGTGGGTGAGTAGCCATAACAGGAGGTTGCTGATCATTAGGAGTTTCAGGGTCGGATAATCTGGCCGAGGGTGAGGCCGGATAATCTGGCCTGTGAGAACTTGATGCAATTTCATCGGGTTGCTTGGAACTTGCTTGAATTGGCGAGGGGCCGTATAATCCTGGGTCAGCCGGAAAAGCCGGCCTGGAGCTTGCAGCTGTTTCTTCAATATGATGAGCAGTTTGGTCATCAGGGGAGAGGTGGCCGGATAATCCGGTGTCGTCCGGATAATCCAGCCTGGAGCATCAAGGAGCATGTTGACCTTCAGCAATTGGTGGAGTTGGTGTAGAAGTTACTCCCGTGGTTGGAGCATGTTGAGTATGTGTAGATGAGGGCTCTTCATGAGTAGAGCATTGTCCTTCCCGATCCGCCACAAGGGGTTCCTCAATGGGGCGGAAAAATCCCACGCCCATTCTTCTAATGACATCTTGGGGTATTTCAACATCTGCATCACAAACATCAACTTGCCCTGCACGGGAGCCATCATTTTCCTCGAACACCACACTACAAGATTCTACAACAGTTCCGGAGAGCTTATTGTAGACTCTATAAGTGTGGGATTCGGCACCATAACCAACAAAAATACCTTCTAAAGACTTAGACCCAAATTTAGATAAACGAACTCCCTTGATGAGAAAGAAACACTTACACCCAAATACCTGAAAGTATGAGATGTTTGTCTTGTTACCAGTAAGTATTTCATACGGAGTCTTGTCCAAGATTTTATGGAGGTATAACCGGTTGGATGAATGACAAGCGGTAGAGATTGCTTCAGCCCAGAAGTTATATAGAGACTTGAATTCGGCTAACATAGACCTTGCCATATCCATTAGATTCCGGTTCTTTCTCTCAGCAACACCATTTTGTTGAGGGGTGTACGCAACGGAATATTGATGTCTTATCCCCTCTTCACTTAGGAACTCATTTAAGGTGTAGTTCTTGAACTCGGAACCGTTATCACTTCTTATTGCTAGAATAGGGACGTTGTGTTGACGTTGAACCTCGTTGGCGAAGTCAATGACCATTTGTTGAGTCTCGCTCTTCAACTTGAAGAAATAGACCCAAGTGTATCTTGAGTAATCATCAACGATCACAAGGTAGTACTTCTTACCACCGAGGCTTGCATGAGATGGAGGTCCAAAGAGGTCCACATGAAGGAACTCTAAGATCCTTTTTGACGAAATAATAGTCTTCCTTCAATGAGGAGAGTCATGCATTTTCCCTTCAACACAAGCCCTGCAAACACGATCTTTGGCAAAGGAGAAATTTTCTTTTAGTCCAAGGATGTGGCCACCCTTGTGTAGACTTTGCAAAGTTCTCATATTGACGTGGGCTAGTCGGCGATGCCATAACCAGCCCACGTCAGCCTTTTCGAAAAGACACATCGGGCCTGTAGTGGTTTTCCTCGAAAAGTCCACCACGTACAGGTCATTTTCGACATATCCCACGAAAGCGACTTGTAGAGACTTGCTCCACAAGAGTACCACCAAATCAGCATCAATAAAAACTGCAAAGCCCATCTTACCAAGGGCACGAACTGAAAGTAAATTGTAACCGAGAGTCTCAACAAGCATGACGTCCACGAGAGAGATATCATGAGCCACCACAACTTTGCCGAGACCCAATACCTTAGATTTTGACTTTTCACAATAGGAGACGGTTATATGATCATGATTTGGTTGCATCTCTATGATGATCTCCTTCCTTCCGGTCATGTGACTCGTGGATCCGCTATCGAGTACCCATTTAGACCAACCAGAAGCATAGCCCTGCAAGAAAGTTACTTCTTGGTTTTAGGTACCCATTTTTCAATGGGTCCTCTCATGTTAGTGACAAGGGTCTTGGGGATCCAAATAGACCAAGGAATGTAGCAATCATAAGGACCTACATAACTAGCATAAACATCACCATAATGATCAAAATATAACTCAAAGTTAGGATTGTTAGCCCCTGCAAAACCATCATAATTAGACTTGTCATTGGTGGTGGTGCTAGTCTTTGGTTGAGCAGTCTTGCTCTTATTCTTCTTGTTGTTCTTCTTGTTCTTTGTCTTGGGAATATAACCAAGATCCTATTTTCCATTGTTTTTCCTTTGCTTGTTAAGTATCTCATCTAGAACTTCTTTACCTTTGTGTTGAGATCCTTCTACAAGTTCTTCTTTTCCATAAGATGATGTGGAGGTGTTGGGAACATCATACTTCCTCAATTGAGTTTGGAGCTGGTCATGAGACTCATTTAGAGTAGAGTGTTAACTCTCCAATGCCTTGTGAGCAATGTCAAGTTTCTCAAACTTCTCTGAGAGTCTGGCATGAGCAGCCCCAAATTCAATATTTTCCTTCTTTAGTTTCTTTACCATGGCAAGAGCGTTGTCACATTCTTTGATGAGCTGAGCCACAACTTCTTCATGTGACTCCTCAATGGATTCGAGTCTCTCTTCCAAAGATGGTCGAGCTTCCTCTTCTTCCTCCAAGGCATTCTTCAAAGAAGCTATCTCCAAGGCAACTTCTATTTCGATTTTGCCCTTCTCTTCAAGGAGATCTTTGGCTTGGGTAAGTTGACTCATAAGAGCATCAAAATGAAGTTTGTGCTCACCTTACAAGTTAGTGAAAAAGTTGTCCAAAGCAATAAGTTCTTTTTTCATTTTAAGACTAGTATGATCATCCATATCCATATTTATGTTAGTCTTAGGGAATGAAGAATTAGAGTTGATACCTCGGACCCTCTTGCCATAAGACAAGTGACGTTGTTGTTGATGACGTTTTCGTTTGGCGAGTCGAAGAGAGATGATGGAGTCGATGTTGTGGCTATAGCAGCCACCTCGCGAGAACTATCTTCATCCTCTTCATCTTCACTTGTAGAGGAGTATTCTTCTTGTGCCACCAAGACAATCTTGGGTTGCTTCTTGTAAGGGCCATTCTTTTTGATAAATGGCTTTTTCTTAGGTGCCTTGGAATTTTCTTTAAGGATGAGCCTGCCACCATTGTCTTCTCTATTTTGATATGGACACTCGGCCACAAAGTGCAGCCTATCTCCACAATTGTAGCATGTTCTCAGTTTTGGGCAACTTTCTCTTCTTCCACTTGACCCATTCTTGCGCTCGAGTTCCGACTTGGCCTTGGCAGGATCCTTCCAAAAGTTCCTTGCGTAAAACGCCATGTACTCACCATGAGCACGTTTGACTTCAACGGGGCAGTCCATGGAGGCACCCTCGAAAGCTCTTTCGTCCTCATCTTGCTCAACAACATTAGCCTTTAGAGCAACATTAACCCCTTTTTGCATTCCAATGGCATGGGCACGGGCATCTTCCGCGTTCTTTGCAGCAACCTTGAATGATGTCATTTCTTGCATGACTTCATTGGACGTCATTTGATGGTAGTTGCTACCTTGCAAGCTCTTCAAGTTCATTGGCTCAAAAGGCATTAGAGCACTCACATATTTCCTTTTTATCCAAGCATCATCAATGTGAGTGGCTCCATGCTTTCTAAATGTTGTTGCGATGCCCTTGAGTCTTCTATACATTTCTTCATGGTTTTCACCATCCAACATGTAGAATCCTTCAGCTTCATTACTAAGGGCATCATACCTATTCCTTCTCATACTTTCATTTCCAATAAAGATATCTGTGAGAGCATCCCAAGCATCTTTAGCTATGTTGAGATGTTCAATGTGGGGCATGTCCTTGGGACCCACTCCGAGCTGTATCATGTGGAGAGCCGTAGCATTCAATTGGCTATCCACAACTTCTCTTCTTGTCAGATTGGTGTGATCTCCAATATGAAGACCCTCTTCGATAATCCTCCAAAGTTCAATAGAAGAGCTGCAAACATGAGACTTCATTAAGAATTGTCATTGATTAAATGAAGATGCGGCAAGCTTGGGTGGATCACCCCTATTGTTTATATGAGGATGAGGGATAGGTGGGTTGGGGGAATATAAGTGATGAACCTCACTATATTCCTCCTTACCACTTCCCTTCTTGGAGGTGGAACCATTATGTTTTTCACATACCACTTCAGCTTCCTTGGATCCGGTGTTAGCCTTATCCTTGGATGAGCGAGTGGCGGCCTTAGAGGAGGATGGAGATGGGGCTACGGATGATGTGAGGCGAGAAATCATTTGATGCATCTCCTCCATCTTGGTCTCAAAGGATTTCAACAAGGTTGTTTCCAACGTCTTGAGATCATCCATTGTGACCTTATCCACAACCTCATTCCCATTCTCCTTGGTACCCATACTTCTCTTAGGAAGTTAAGCCTGAATAAAGAGTCGAGGCTCTAATACCAATTTAAATGGATCATATGGGCACCTAGAGGGGGTGAATAGGTGCTACTTCAAATTTTAATGCTTTTATAATTTTAGGATTAACACAAAAGGTAAATTCTCTAGATAACTATTTAGAAGAATTTCCCTATATGCAAACCTATCTACTAGCGAGTAAGACGCGAGTGGAAAGAGGGACGACTGAACCATAGTGAAGCACGCGGAGACACAGTATTTGTTTTACCGTAGTTCCTTCCTTGTTAAGGGAAGTACATCTGCGTTTGAGGGGTGGGCGGTACTAAGACCACCACGCCACAATAGGCCTCACCCTGTTCTCCGATGGATCCCACCACCAAAGGCCTGATCCACCTTTCAACTATAGGAACCCTTTGAGGCGGGTATCAACGCCTTCACACAACTAGCGGGGCACGACTCCACAACCAAATTGGAGGCTCTCGTAATGACAACAAGCTGCCACAAGAACAAGTTATTAATAACAAAACACAAGATCTAGATATTAACAAGAATACTAGATCGGGGATTTCTCCAAATGAATGGAGAGAAGTTGAAGTGCTTGATTTGTGATGGCGATGAAGATTGTCTCCTCCTTCAATTTCCCCAAAGATCGAAGCCTTCGGGTGGTTGAAGTGGGAGATCTAGAGAGAGAGCTCTTGCAATGGGTCTGACACTTGTTGAATGAATCAAGAGTACTGCTCGATGGGGAAGAAGGGGCTTTTATACCCCCTTTGCAAACCAAGCCGTTGGAGCCTTTGGGGCCGGATTATCCGGCCCAAGTGAGGGACAGATTATCCGGCCTAGGGAAAACTCCGCCCTAGACTCGGATGATCCGACCGAAAATCCGCCAACGGACAGAAGCTCGCGCAGGCTGGCCCTTAACACCTTCTCATGGGGACCGGATTATCCGGCCCTAGGGCAGGGACGGATTATCCGGCTGGGGAAAAATCCGCCCCAGCCACGGAATATCCAGGGGAAATTCCACCCCCAGACAGAAGATCGCGTAGACGCTCTCTTGGGCGATTCCCCTGGGGCCAGAATATCCGGCCCAACATGAGTGCTGGATTATCTGGTCCAGGGAGAAAATCTGCCCCAGGGCCGGACTGTCCGGGGGAAATTCTTCCCCTAGACAGAAGCTCACGCAGAGCTAGCCCTGGCCAAAATGGTCTGGCCGGATTATCCGGCCCATGATGGGGGCGGATAATCCGGTCCCCCAAAAGCACAAAACTTTCCTGCAACACTTAGTACACATTAGAACTTCCATGGTATTGTTATCTAACACACAAAACACAGGAAATCATGAAATGTTCTTTCAACTTGGCTCTCCACCGACCTTGCCCTTTCGCCTATATATTTCCTCTAGGACGAAAACCCTAAGAACTCGATCAAAATTCCACGTAAGTGTGTGTAGCCGCCGCCATCTCCATCCCAAGATCGGGAGGGATCTGAAGCTCTTCCCGGCACCCTGCATAAGGGGGAGATCACCCTGGAGGCCTTTTTCATCACCATGACTACCTCCGGTGTGATGCGTGAGTAGTTCATCCCTGGACTACGGGTCCATGTAGTAGCTAGATGGTTGGTTCTTCTCCTTTGTGCTACCATGTTTAGATCTTGTGATCTCTGTTCATGATCAATATCATCTATTTGTAATCATACATGTTGTGTTTGCGGGGATCCAATGGATATTGATATGCTATTTCAGATTTATTATTGATTCTATCATGTCTTTGTTATTTGTGATCTTGCATGCTTTCCGTTGTTAGTAGCTATCTTGGCCGATTAGATGCTAGCAACTCCAAGAGGGAGTATTTATGCTCGATGGTGGGTTCATGCCTCTAGGAATCCGGGGAAGTGACAGAAATCTCTAAGGTACTAGATGTGTTGTTGCTATTAGGGAGAAAACAACAATCCTTTGTTCATAGAACAATCATATTGTTTACTTTACACAATTTGCTTAATGCAATTATCTGTTGCTTGCAACTTAATACTGGAGGGGGTTCGGATGATAACCTAAAGGTGGATTATTAGTCATAGATGCAGTTGGATTACGGTCAATGTATAATGTTGTAATGCCCAATCAAATCTCATAGGAGTCAAGATGATTAGTATATGCATGTATGCTTTCTCGGTATCTATCAATTGCCCCGCTGTAATTTGTTCACCCATCATGTCATCTATCTTAAGGAGAATCACCTCTAGTGAACTATGGACCCCAGTCCATTATTTACCATCAATCTACAATATATTTACCGTTTTCTGTTTGCTTTCTTCAAGCAATTACTATCTTCCACACAATACGTTTAATCCTTTGTTTTTAGCAAAACCGGTGAGATTGACAACCTCACTGTAAGTTGGAGCAGAGTTCTGTGGTTGTGTTGTACATGATTCCAAGTTGGAAAAAACACCCTGGAGGTGTTTCCTTGCTCCTACTGGTTCGATAACCTTGGTTTCATAATAGAGGGAAAACTTGATGTTGTGCTCATCATACCTTCCTCTTGGGGTTCCCCAACGAGCTCGATATGTGTTGAGCCATCAAGCTTTTTTCTGGCGCCGTTGCCGGGGAGTCAAGGACATCTTATCAAGGGGAGTCCCTCATAACCAATCTCTTTACTTTGTTTTATTTGTTTTTCTTAGTTTATTTATGCTTTGTTTGCTTGTTTCTTTATCAAAAACACACAAAAAATTAGTTGTACTAGTTTGCTTCTTCATATTAAAAACACACAAAAAAATTAGTCTCTATCTCAAGTTGCTATTATGTCTAGCATTGCTCCAATCACTATGTCGCCTGAGGAAATGATTTTTACGTTCAAACAAGGAATTTAAGAGAGTTTCAAAGAAGCTTGGTCTAGAATCTCTGATATACATGAAAAAACTGAACCTAAAATGACTCAAAGTTTGTTTCTTAGCAGTTTTTACTTTGGAACTGCTCTTTGCTATAGATATGCTTTGGATGCTGTAGTAGGAGGAGATTTCCTCCAATGCAATGAGGATGAAGGTTTTAATGCCATAAATAAGTTGGTTTTAACATATAACTTGCCTAGCAAATCTGATTCTTCCTTTATAAACATATTTGCTAGATTGAACACTCTTGAGACCAACACTGCTAGTTTAAAAGAATGCTATAACATGCTTAGAGAGCATCATGATTATGTCCTAATAAATTTTGAACCCTCAAAATGGTTTCCTACAGTAAAAATTGTTATAAATAATGAAATTGTTTACGCTCGTTGTGATATCATGTCTAAATTCTGCCTTATGCCTAAAGATATCTATGAATCTTTAAATCTTTTGGGACTTTTTGAAGGGGGAGAAGAAATATCTCTTGCTAATAATGCCACAATATTACCCATTGGAATAGTTGAAGGAGTGTTTACGAAGATTCTAGGAAAAATGGTGTCTACTGATTATCTTATTATTGAATGTCTAGGAAAAGGGAAAATTACACTTGGAAGATCCCTACTGAAACTCCTTGGAGCAATAATAGATGTGGAAAAGGGCATCATGCATTTTGCTTCTCCACCAAACAATCATACGTTCCCCAAATATAAGAATAAAGGTAAGAAAGGTAGGGGCAAGAAATCTGGTTTTAATGCTTCTTCATTTGAGAATACTTGATTCTTTTCTTGCTTCTTGTGCCTAACTCAAAGGCGTTAAAGAAAAGCACTAGGTGCTTCGTTGTAAAAATTCTTGAAAAATCTCTCTACATCAGATTGTGCTGTAATGTTTTGTGCTTCTGCCCCAGGCTGTTATTCAACTTTCGTTCGTTCAACACTTTTCGATTTGAGCAATAGAAGGTCTTCGAAAAAATTGGTTTTTACCTACTAGTCTGTTTTGACAGATTTCTGTCATTATTTGCATTTGCCTCTTAATCTCTTTCTCTTTGAGTTCTCTTTGATCGCTTGAACTTTTTAACGGAAGTGCTACAGTAGCTTGTGTCTTAATGGAAGTTTTACTTGTGTTGAAACTGAACCAAAAGACTTATTATCTTGAGTACACTAATGTTGCTAAGGAAGATTGTGTGAAGTTTTGTATGAAGGAGATTTTTAAGTGTAGGGAAGAGTAATGTGATAAGATGAAGTATGGACAAAAGCTCAAGCTTGGGGATGCCACCCGTGTCATCCCAAGAAATATCCAAGAAGTACAGGTGTCAAAGCTTGGGGATGCCTAAGGCATCCCCTTATTCATCAATAAAATTCTCAGGTTTCTTCCAAACACTTCATTTTTATTGTTTCATGCATAGTTGTGTTGTTCTTTGAGCGTTTTTTTGTTTTTTGTTTTCGTTTTCTTAGTTTGCTTATTTTGCTTGAATAAATTGGTTGGACCCCCTCATTCATACATTAGTTTTCAAATAAGTTAGTTTGGATTGGAAAAGAGTACGGAAAGTTCATGCTTAAGTGGTATAAAAGGAGCTTGTTTTTGACTGTGACTTAGACTTTATCACGTCATGCTTGATACTGTTTTGGCTTTATGATTAGTGACTATTGCTGTAGCATGACTTGTTACAAATAATTGAGATTGCTTAATGTGCCTTGAAAGAATCATGCGTTATTTTAGCATATTAAAGCATAGTATTGTGGTATTCTCCTTTAATCCTTTATTTGGGTTGACTTGGCGCATGCTCACACCATGTTAAGACTATACCAAGTCACTATAGCCTCTATGATCATTTAGTTTTCGACTTGTAATGTCACTTTATGCTTTAATTAATGATGTTTTGTCGCTTTGCATGATTATGGTCATTGTTGCTCTCTTAGTTGGTCGCTACCAGTCTTTTGCTAGCCTCCATACCAAGTATGAGTTCCCATGCATCCAACTCCAAATAAAACCAAGTTATCCCAAAGATTCCACCATACCTACCTATTAGTATTTGCTATTCCAAGTATATTCATGTATTTATCTACCTTCCAAATTAAACTTGTTATGTGAAAATTAGTGATTAAAGTTCTCACAAACTTGATTAAACACTTTACTTTTCTTGCACTTAATAAACTTGAACCATTGTGCCCATCTATGTTGTGTATGTGTTTGCACTTTATAAGTTGTGAATTAGCAAAACCATGTTACCATGGGGTACGCTTTTAACATTGCACTTTATTTAGTTGATATCATGTTCTTTTGCTTATGGATCCCAGCAGTGTGAAATAAAAAGGGAGCTTGTAAGCTCATGGAGTTTGTATATGTGTTAGAAAAACACCTGGGCCACTAGCCTAAGCCATGCCTAATCATGGTGGAAACTTGCAGCATAACCATAATCAGCAATCTATGAAGCATCCTCAATAAAAACCTATGCAAATAGCAAATAAAAAGATCGCTGAGATGCTCATTGTCTGCTTGCCTTGTCATTTTGATATGGAAATGCTTCCGTATCATCGGGCTAGGGGTACCCCGTTGGCGGTTCTTTATGATACACATGTACTTACAATGACAAGAACTTACTCGTGACTAAAGTTGAGTAGCATGAGGTTCGGTCTTCGTAAGTAAGGGGCATGAGATTTCAACTTATAACTTGTCAAGCATATCCTCATATTTGTTCACTTTAACCTTAATCACCTAAAGATGCTTATGATAGGGGCAATGAGAGCTGAAAGCTAATACGTACCATAATTTTTGGAAGCTCTTTACGAAACTTGAATCATCGCTTCCTTCTATGAAGGGCCTTTCTTTTACCTTTTATATCGAGGCTCCATCTTCTATCTTTATGCACATATTGAGAGAGCATAGTGGTCATTCTTAGTTTAATGTGCATTGTCCCAAAACTTGTTGATTGATTCATAACTTTGATATTGCTTGTTCTTAAACTATTTGTATCTTGTCACCCTTATAAACTTTGAAGGTGTCTTACGTATTTATGTTTTGCTACACTATGAGGGACAAGCTAAATATCGTTCTCATTATATTTTCTATATGTGAAACAAACAAACGTCTTTCAAAGCATTGTTATTCATGAATCTTTTGTTTGTACCTTTTCATGTTACAACATAGTTGCTATGTCTGATTGTTAGAACTATATCTTTCATGCTATGTTAAAGTACTATGATCCCAGCTATCAATGTTTTATAAATACCTTGATCAAAATTGTGATGGTGCATGTCACCTTAAAAATTATTCTTCTTGTTGGGGGGATACCCCCGGGTAGGGTCACGCCGGGGTATAAAGGCCGAGTTAGCTGAGGATCGGCAAGGCCAAAGCAGATGCTGGCCGGGTCACCTCAAGGCAGGCCGAATCACGGGGTAACCCGGACTAGGGGGCGTTCGCCTAACTAAGTCTCAACCGACTTAAGCAGTAAGTCGGAAGTGCATGTCTTACTTATATGCAGGAACAGGTGTGGCCAGATCAACTATGATCCGGGTCACGTCTGGCTTCTAGGAGAAGGAAGGAATCTAGCTGGTCAAAAGAAGCCTCGGTACGCACTACCTGAGCGAAGCGAGCAAGGACAGGACCACCGGGGCGTGGCCGACAAGGGTGACGACGCCCATGTCGGCTGACGTGGGCGCCGCAGAGGCTCACGTAGCCAAAGCATGTGTGACGTGGGGGAAAAGCACCCCGGTCGGCTTACTACTTTGGGGGGAAGCATATTCTTAGGAATATGCTTCCACGTATGCCCTAGGCAGAGACCGAGCTCCCTCTATAAAAGAGGGGCTAGGGTTTCAGTAGGAGGGGTTGGTTTTTTCTGCTATTCAGTTTCGGCTAGGGTTTTAGGTGTGATCTGTGGGTGAGAGTAAGAGAGCTCCTTCTTCCTCCTCTCGCCAATACAGCTCGAAGAGCACTTGTAATCTTGGCAACGGAGCTATACAAACAATTGTGTGGAGAATCACTCCACTATCCCTCCCTGGATTCCCCTAGCGTGTATTAGTCCCCACCTTTAGCCTATCCATGGCATCTGCCGTGACACCACCACGACAGTTGGCGCCCACCGTGGGGCTAGCGGCGCTAGCGGGGGTCAAGATCCGGACGGGAAACATCATCGGCACCGGCGAACGCATCGTCTCCGGGCTCGTTCAGCGCTTTGGAGCGCTGGATTTCGTCAGCGACAACGCTGGCTGCTTCGGCACGCGTCCTCTTCCACGGAATGGCCTCTTCGTCAGGCTCAACACGCACAAGGTCTACGTCGATGTTGACGTGTTGTGTGTTCATCCACGCCACGTCGTCGAGGCTAGAGAGCCACCCCTCACCGTGGCTCGCGGGGCGCGTATTGCTCGCTCCCCGGACCGCGCAGAGGTGATGATGACTACGCCTGGTGCGGGCGCGAGCAAGGATCCGGCGCCAGATCCGGAGGTAACGCCTAAGGCACCGAGGAAAGGTAGAGGTCCTCCACTTGAGAGGCCAGAAAACGTGTTGAGGGAAGCAATGGACAGCTTGGCAAACCCTATAGTAGCAGCGGTAGATCGGGCTCGAGCGCAGGCCGAGTTGGAAGAAACTAGGCAGAAAATATTAGAGGGCGTAAAAAAGATAGCCGTGGCACAGCAGTCGTTAAATATGACGTTGCGTGAGTACGCAAAGGCAAACAAGGTTGACGCTGTAAAAGTGAAGGGAAGAAATCTCATGAGTGAGATGAACAGAGAGGGTGATATTGGGATTGAGGAATCGGAAAACTGTTTGTCCATGGGGCTGCCGAGGTATAGTACCCCGGGAAAGAACCTCAGAGCAGCGGATGCAGCTGCGTCCGAGTTAGAGGGTCTGACGGGTGAAGCCCGTCAAAGACAACAGGATAGGGTTAATGAGCTGGTTCGGATCGCGAACAGGCAAAACGAGGAACTACTCAGAGCTAACCCAGAGAGAGCTGGAGCCTCCAAGATCGTCCATTCGGCGGTGGGTAACCCGGAGAAATCCGCTGGAGCTGCATCGTCTCCTCATGGTGGTCCAAGGAGAGAAGAGGTAGTAACCTCGGCCAGACGGAACAAACAGATCGTCCCGTATAACCCAACGCGGGCAGGGAAAGGAAAAGAAGCGCATAAAAATGATGATCGACAGAGTGTGAGCCGAGGTGAAGCTGGCCGAGGTAACCGCGACCAAGGCAATGCCGGTCAAGGGAACGTTGTCAACGGCAATGCCGGACAGCGAAACTCGGCTGGAGCAGGACAACCGCAGCAGCGGAATATACCAAGGCAAGAGCAAAGTACCGGTCGAGGTATGCAACAGAAAGGCGCTCCACGAGAGCAAGACAGGTATAATGATGGAGACTCGGAAATGGCAAACGCGAGATACCCAAGGCCGGACTATCATGTGATAGGGTCAAGACTGGGAAGCAGGGATTTGATGCCGGATGATGCCAGGTTGAAACTGGATCGACTGTATAGGTCGGAGCAAATTGAATGTCAAGGTCCACCGGGTCTAGCATGTTTTGGACCCCGGATCATGAAGGAGCCACCGGTACCGAACTTCCAACTACCCAAGGGCACGAAGACATATGACGGCACTACAAAGCCGGAGGATTGGATGATAAATTATGCAACAGCTGTAAAAATTGCCACTGGCAACCTGAGATGGGCTGTACGATATGTACCCCAGATGTTGGAAGGACCGGCAAGGGTATGGCTGAACAATTTGCCACCAGGAAGCATCAACTGCTGGATAGATTTCGAGGAAATGTTCATCAGCAATTTTTCGAGTACGTATCAAAGGCCAAATAGGCCGCAGACCCTAGCTATGTGTAAGCAAAGGCCAAATGAGACAGATCGGGAGTTTTTAACCCGGTTGTGCACTGTGAGAAACTCGTGTGAGGGCGTGATAGAATCACAGGCCATAGCATGGTTTGCACAAGGATGCAGATATGCAAGCGAGCTGTGGCAGAAATTGCAAAGGAAAATGCCAACTACGTTGGCAGAGATGATCTGGATTGCAGATTCGTATGCTTTGGGTTATCCGACTCAGCCTAGGCTCGTATCAAACGAGTCAAACAACGAGTACTATCAGAGAGATGGGGCCGGATCATCCCGGAGGAATGAATACAGAGGAAAAAGGAGAGATGATAGACCGGATCATCGATACGGTTCGCACCAAGTTGCAGCTGTGAATCAAGATCAGCCCGGAGCAGGGGGCAGTCAACGCCAAAAAACTGGAGGGCAGTGGACTCCGAGAAACGATGGCAAGAAGACTTGGACACCAGAGCAAAAGAATCAGTGGCAAGAAAGGAAAGACCGTCCGAGGTATATTTATGAGTCGATGTTGGACCAGCCGTGTAAGTTTCACACGCCAAATCCGAATAACCTAGCGGGTCATATGACGAGGCAATGTGAGTGGATGCGCAAGATTGAACAAGGTGGTTCGGGGAATGCTCAGGCACCCCGGAATGATCATCCTCGGCAGGAGTTACCCCGGCAGCAATTGCTCTCCGGAGCGAACACGCAACAGTTAATTTTGCCTCCCCCTCCGCCGAGGTATGATAACAATGAGAGAAGGGATGCAGTGCATCAAGTAGAAAATCAGCATCAGCCAGATCAGAGATACCCCGGAAATGAGGGGAGAAACGAGTACAGGGAGCACCATCAGAGCTATTGTGTGCTCACCACTGAGAAAACAGATAGAAAGAGCTTGCAGCGTAGGCATATGGAGGTGAATGCAGTGATGCCTGCGGTAACGAGGTACATGCCTTGGTCCGATCAGGAAATCACCTGGAGCATCAGGGATCATCCCAAGCTCATGCCAAGCCCTGGTTCGTATGCGTTGGTGCTGGATCCGACACTCATTGGACCTAGCATCCACGTAAGGTTCTCAAAGGTGTTGATCGACAATGGCAGTAGCATTAACATCATGTATGCGGACACAATGCACAAGTTGGGTATCTCGAAGAACATGCTGCGGGCCACAAGGACAACTTTCCATGGTATTGTGCCCGACATTTCTTGCGAGCCCATAGGCAAGGTCCGGGTTGACGTCTTGTTCGACACGAGGGATAACTGCCGAACCGAAAATTTGGAATTCGAGGTGGTGAACTTGGAAAGTGCGTACCACGCATTACTCGGAAGGCCAGCGTTGAACAAGTTCATGGCAAGCTGTCACGTTAGCTACTTGAAGATGAAGTTGCCCGGACCAAACGGGGTGATTACCATTGCAGGGGATTTCCGACGTTTCATGGAGTGTGCGTCAGCCGGGTCAAAATTTGCCTAGTCACTTGTGATTGCGTAGGAAAAAGGAAAATTCAAGAGGTGGCGGCATTGGCTCAGTCCGCGCAGCAGTATATGCCGGCGCTGAGTAACTAGCATGGAAATGTCTCCTTCCAGGCCACGAAAGATACCAAGAAGGTTCTTGTGGATGACATGTTCCCAGAGCGCACCGTAACAATTGGTGTCGGGTTAAGTGATAAATAGGAAAGCGAGCTCGTCAGCTTCCTCTGTGAGAATCGGGACATTTTTGCTTGGTCCACACAGGACTTGCAAGGTGTTCCGAGGGAGTTGGCCGAGCACTCTTTAAATGTGAGACCCGGAGCTAAGCCGGTGAAGCAACCACTCTGCCGCTTCGCCGAAGATAGGAGGAAAGTCATTGGGGATGACATAGCTCGGTTGCTAGCTGCAGGATTTATCATGGAAGTTCTTTACCTGGATTGGTTGTCTAATCCGGTGCTGGTGGAAAAGAAGAAGGATGACCCGAACGTGGCAGTAGTTTGGCGCATGTGTATTGATTACACGAACCTGAACAAGGCGTGTCCAAAAGATCCATTTCCACTGCCAAGAATAGATCAGGTCATAGACTCAACTGCTGGATGCGAATTGTTGTCATTCATTGATGCATACTCTGGTTTCCACCAGATACCTCTAAATCCGGATGATCAAATAAAGACTGCATTTATTACCCCGTATGGGGCTTATTGCTATCGCACCATGCCGTTTGGTTTACGTAATGCAATGGCAACGTACCAAAGATGTATGCAAAAATGTTTGCACGACCAAATAGGTCAAAATGTATAGGTGTACGTGGATGATGTGGTTATCAAGACCAAGGAAAGCAAAACGCTCCTTGACGATATCAGGCAAACGTTTGCAAACCTAAGGAGGTTCCGGATGAAACTTAACCCGGAGAAATACACCTTCGGTGTCCCGGCTGGCAAATTGCTTGGTTTTCTTGTGTCCAGCCGAGGTATCGAGGTTAATCCAACCAAAATCCGGGCCATCGAAGGAATGGAACTGCTGAAGTGTCTTAACGATGTCCAGAAGTTCACAGGTTGCCTGGCCTCGTTAAGTCGGTTTGTATGTCGGTTGGGAGAGAAGGCATTGCCTCTTTACCAACTCATGAAAAAGTTGGATAAATTCGTTTGGACGCCGCAGGCCGATGAAGCCTTTACCCACCTGAAGAAGATGTTAGCCACGGCACCAGTGCAAGCCTCACCACTATCAAAGGAGCCAATGTTGCTCTATATAGCCGCAACCAACCGAGTTGTAAGTGCAGTGATAGTGGTGGAGCGCGATGAGGAAGGTAAGTCGGTGCAAAGGCCAGTGTATTACTTGAGCGAGGTGTTGTCAGCCTCAAAGCAGAACTATCCACACTATCAAAAAGTGGCATATGGCGTGTACATGGCCGCCAAGAAACTGAAGCACTACTTTGAGGAGCATCCTATCCGGGTCATATGTGAGGCCCCCATATGTGAGATAATGAGCAACAAGGATGCGAGCGACAGAATTGCAAAATGGGCGATTGAGCTAGCTCCTTATGCGCCGCAATATGACAGAAGAGAGGCCATCAAATCTCAAGTTGTGGCGGACTTTTTCGTGGATTGGGCCGAGGTGCAATACAAACCGCCACTCCCAGATCCGAACTATTGGCGAATGCACTTTGACGGATCAAAAACCAAAACCGGGCTAGGTGCCGGAGTTGTACTCACATCGCCAAAGAAGGACCAGTTGAAATATGTGCTGCAGATCCATTTCACGGCATCAAACAATGTCGCTGAGTATGAAGCACTTGTGCATGGGCTCATGCTAGCAAACGAGATTGGGATACGTTGGATTATATGCTTTGGCGACTCGGATTTGGTGGTGCAGCAAGAGTCGGGAGTGTGGGACGCCCTTGATCCAAACATGGCACTGTACAGATTTCATGTGCAGAAGATATCTGGTTACTTTGAGGGATGCGAATTTCACCATGTACCCCGGGTGGAAAATGAGGCTGCCGACATGCTGTCGAAGCTCGGGTCAACCCGACAAGCAATTCCACCGGGTGTAGCATTAGAGCACCTCAGGAAACCATCCATTAAGCCCTCCCTAGGAACCGACTCGATTTATGTCTCGGAGGACACGAAATCCAGAGCTGTGCCCATGGACATTGACATGGGAAGTGGTGCACGAAACCCAGGGACTGCTCCGCAGGACCCGGGGAATGCTCAGCGTGATCCGGTTGAAGTTATGCCGATGGATCAGATGGAGATTGATGAGGATGTGTTCCCTATGTGAGCAATACCGGCTTGGGCATTACCTATATTTCAGTTCCTGAAAGACAGAACGTTACCCACTGAGGAAGTGCTATCCAGGCAAACACAGAGGAGGGCAAAGGCGTACACGATAATTAATTCCGAACTGTACAAAAGTAGTGTGACCAATGTCCTCCAGCGATGTGTTGACCCGGAAGAAGGGCTTGACATCCTCCGAGATATACATTAGGGGGAATGCGGTCATCATGCCTCATCCCGAGCCTTGGTAGCAAAAGCTTTCCGGCATGGATTCTACTGGCCAAATGCCTTAGAGCAAGCGGAAGATCTGGTGAGAAAATGTAATGGTTGTCAGAGGTACGCTACCAAGACACATATGCCAATGTCGGAACTCAAGACCATACCAATTACTTGGCCATTTGCCGTATGGTGCTTGGATATGGTTGGCCCGTTCAAACCAGCAAGGGGAAACATGACTCACATTCTGGTAATGGTGGACAAGTTTACGAAATGGATTGAGGTAAAGCCTATAAGAAATGTGATGGAGCTATGGCCGTAACGTTTCTCAAAGATATCATCTTGAGGTACGGTTATCCTCACAGTATCATAACTGATAATGGCACAAATTTTGCGGAAGGAGCATTTGCGCGTTTCTGCCAGGATAAGAAGATCCGGCTGGACGTAGCCTCGGTAGCCCACCCCGCATCGAACGGACAAGTGGAAAGATCCAACGGATTAGTATTATCCGGGATAAAACCCCGGCTCATTGAGCCGCTGCAAAGATCAGCGGGGTGCTGGATAGAAGAACTACCAGCGGTACTGTGGAGTTTAAGAACAACTCTGAATCGATCAACAGGCTATACACCGTTTTTTCTGGTATATGGGGAAGAAGCTGTATTACCAGCCGACATAGAGCATGATTCGCCTAGGGTCACCCAATACACAGAAGCCGAAGTGCAAGAAGCCCGGCAAAACGATGTTGATCTGCTGGAAGAAGCGAGAGAACTGGCACTGTCCAAATCCGCCATATATCAGCAAAATCTCCGACGCTATCATAGTCGGAAAGTGTGCCCTCGAGTATTTCGGGAAGGCGATCTGGTGCTCCGGTTGGTACAACGTACTACTGGCATGCATAAATTATCCCCCCCATGGGAAGGGACATTCATCGTAAGCAGGGCATTGCACAATGATTCTTATTATCTTATAGATGCAAAGCCACAAGAAAAAAACAAGACGGACAGGTCCGGAGAGGAATCTAAGCGTCCATGGAATATAGTCTACTTCGTTCTTTCTACACCTAACTAAGAAGTGTATGTATCCGAGTCATCTCATATGTCGGTATGTATGTCGACAATGAGCTTATCAATGAAATGTTGGCACCTCGAGCAGTAACTTGGGGACTGCCTTAATAATGTTTGTTGTCTTTTGTTATTTGTGCGTTAGCTGGAATAAGTTAGTCTACTTAACTCGGATTAGTAATGTATGAGCACCAAGAACCCAACTCTTCGACTTGCTGCTATCCAACAAGAATTAGCTTCATGGCAAGCAAGAGAACAAGTTTGGAATTGCGTAGCACATGAAAAACGACTAAGGAAAAGGATTTATTCGAGCTGACGTTTGTTTTTCGGACTAACCCTGTATTTATTTTCAAGTTATTATGCAGTTTTATTCTTCAGCTAAGTCTAAAAGTTTCCCAGTATTGTTAAGACAATTTTTGAAGCTCGGATTCGTAAGTCATAAAACCGAATCAAGGTAGACATGAACCGAGCCAAGAGATTGAACGAACAAGAAAAAGAAACTCGGGGACTACGCCCAAGTTAATCCGGCATAGGAACTTAGTGGCAGAATATCACATGTGTTTGGAATACAACTCCACCCGGCATACCGGGGATCTGATAAATTTTCGAGTTTTTTCGCTCAAGGGGCAGCAGGAGGAATTTCGGCATCATCGTCGCCGCCTTCAATATCCGAGGTGTCATCTTCTCCTTCACCGTCCGATCTATCCTCATCATTCTCAACCTCTTCGTCCGTAGCGGCTTCCAGGAAGCTCGACCCCTCAACCCATTCATGAATGGGAGCATATTTGATGAGGCTATGGGCGCAAGCCTGGCGCCGAGCTACCCACTCCGGGTCATTGGTCCATCTGGATCCCGTGCGCAGACGTGTGAGGAGGTTGAGATCAATCTTCTCATACCACGTGAGTATGTGGTGAAGGATGGTATCAGCTGCGGCATGTCCAGCGGACTCTCTCCAAAGGTCAAGCTGAGTCTCGGTTTCCATTAACTTCTCAATGAGAAGTGTGGTAGTCTCCGGGGCTTCTTCGCCGGGCCAGAAAGTGTTGAAGATGCGAGCTGCAGCGCCGAGGATGTCCTTGCCGTAATTTTTGATGAGCTCCACGCGAGCGACAAGCTGACCAACAGGTCCTCCAGGTCATAAGGAATCCCTTCACCATCAGAAGTGGCCGGAGTACCCCTTTGTCGGTGGAAGTTGGCAACTACTGCGCTTGCAATAGGAGTGCCCTCTGGAAATTTGCCTGGAAACGAGGCAAAGGAGGAGGGTCAAGAAAAGACATATGAAGTAATCCGGAAAAGTAGGTCGGAAAAGGGAAAGGAACTTACGTGATATATGACTGAGGATCCGGGTCAACTCCTTGGTGCAGTCATCACGTCTCTTCCAAAGCTTCTCAAGCTCAGCGTTCGCCGACCCAAGCTGGATGTTGGACTCCTTGAGAAGATCCTGGTCCTTGGCGATCTGGAGGTTGAGGCGCTCGCGCTCTTCTGTGTAATTCTGGCTAGCCTTTTGAAGTTCGGATTGGTGCTGGGCCTTCATCTTCTCCATCTCTGCCTTGAGCCTGGCAATCTCATCATCCTTGGCCCGGAGGAGGGCGAGCTCGTCATCTTTCTTCTTAAGCTCAGCTTGGTGCTGCCCTGCTTGTTCGAGAAAATGCAGCATCATATCAGGCACGGGCACACTATCTTCAATCGATGCTGAAATAGTGTGTTGGCCCGACAGAGTCGAGGTATGAATGTTTGCCGAGCCAAGGAGAAAAGGAAGTGGAAAGCACGGCAAGGTCGGACAGAAATGACTTACCCTTGATCTGCTCCAGGTTTTTCCGCATAATAATGTTCTCAGCCTCCACCCTAGCTGCGGAAACCGAAGAATGAGATTAGTTCGGCAAAGGAAGATGAAGAAAAATGAAGAAGTGATAAGGAACAAATTTACCCCTTTTCTCGTATTCCACGATAAGTGCGGCCTGCTTGGCGTGTAGCATCTTGTGGGTATCCAGCAAGCGTTGGAATTCCGCACTCCGACGATTGGTGGTCACCTAAAAGGGATACAGAAACACAAGTTAGCTCGATGCATATTCGAAGTGTACTAAAATCCGGGCCAAGTGGAACTTAACCCGGCTCTAGGTGTGTGCATATTCAAAGTGTACTAAAATCCGGGCCAAGTGGAACTTAACCCGGCTCTAGGTGTGTGCATATTCGAAGTGTACTAAAATCCGAGCCAAGTGGAATTTAACCCGGCTCTAGGTGTGTGCATATTCGAAGTGTACTAAAATCCGGGCCAAGTGGAACTTAATCCGGCTCTAGGTGTGTGCTTATTCGAAGTGTACTAAAATCCGGGCCAAGTGGAACTTAACCCGGCTCTAGGTGTGTGCATATTCAAAGTGTACTAAAATCCGGGCCAAGTGGAAGAGGAAGCCGTCGTAGCGGATTTCCCCTTAGGAGTGGCCGGGGTAGCTCCTCGCCGAGGTTGAGAAGACTTGGACGAGGCAGAGGAGCTAGGCGCTGGTGCTCTTGTTGCTGGGCTTGGTGCCGCTGCTGATGTTTTTGCAGCTGGAGTTGGTACTAATGCCGGAGTTGGTGTTGGTGCTGGTCTGGTTGTTGATACTGGTGCTAGAGCCGAGGTAGCTTCAGTGGTTGCTGGTTGCGGCGATGCCGAGGTGGTGGATGCCATCGCCTCGGCCGGGCCGGTCTCCCCCGCTCCAAGGTTACCCTCCTCTTGCCGTGGAGCAAAACCCGGAGCGGCCGCAGAACCCTCGGGAATATGGCTCAGCGGGCGTGACTCGTCTTCGCGACGGGGATAAGGGCTAGGTCGGAGAGGTGAAGAGATGCTAGATCCACTTTGAGGGACCTCCACCGGAGCCCTGCAAAATCAAGTAATGTCAGAAGAAAAATTACAACGAGGCAAGGAAGAGAAAGTTACAAAAGGAAGAATGACTTTAGCATCCGAGGTTTGGGCCTCCTTGGGTTTCCGAGCCCTTCGTGCTGGGGCCTTGCCTGCTGGCTTGGAGGAAGTCTTGTCCCCGGACTTCTTTCGCCTCTTAGCGGGCTGAGAAGCTCCGGAGGAAGAACTTGAAGCAGCCCCGCGCTTCTTCTTCGATGCCACCGGAACTGGTTCGCCTGTAGCGAGGGGAGGATCCTCGTGGATGTGACCACCGGGGTGAGCTAAGGACGGAAAAGCAAAAGAAAGGGGGACAGCCTCAACAGGTTCAATCACCTCGACATCCGAGTCATCTTCATCATCGGGCCAATCGCTAATAGAAGAGGGTTTACCCGTGGGTCGTTTCGTGGCGTCGGTCATAGGGAGGAACATCTCCTGGTCCGGATCTTCCTCATCCGGAGTCTCTCGGTCCGGCGCCCACTTAAGGGTCGGATCGGTGCCGTCCTCGAGGGTCTGCTGAAGAAATTGCTGAGGAAAGGAATGAACAAAGGAGTCAAAAATACAACAATAACTGACATATAAATAATCTGGGGTAAGTTGGCAACATGAAGCTTACCGCAGGAGGAAGCCTATCGCGGCAATAATGCTCAATCCCCCAAGTCCACTCGGAGGAGAAGTCCTTGTGGGTGGTGAAGAGAGCCTTAACCCGGCGATAAATCTCCGTGTTGCTCAGCTAGAAGGAGGAGGTCCGGTTGGGGTCACGGCCGAAGCTCATGTGGCACACCTTGTGGGTGCGCTTCTGGAGGGGGGAGATTCGGTTACGCACGAAAGTGATCATGGCATCCTCGTTGCGTAGCCCGAGCTTCTTCAACTCCGCGAACCTTTTGTTGACCTGGTTGGCCAAGGCTGTGGGCTTCTTGGGGACGGCGTCCCACAGATCCGGGTTAGGTGGACCCGGGGTATATGAGAGCAGCCAGATTAAATCTTCGGTGCCTGTGTTCCGGACGTAAAAGAAGGTCCGAGCCCACCCTTTGCAGGACTCTAACCCGGTGACCCGGGGGAAAACGGAAAACCTCCGGGTTGAGATGGAAGCCGCTCCGAATTGAGTGAGCTGCTTGTCCTCCGGATCGGTGTGGATGTTTGGGATAACATTGCGACGAAGGCCGAAAAACCGGATCCATAGCTCCTTCGTGGGCCACAGTCCGGCGTAGCCTTCGATTGTAGAAGCAAAGGCAGAAAGAGAAGTGATGGCGTTGGCTAGAAGATGGTGCGGCTGGAGCTGGTACGTACTAAGCCAGTCCCGGAAAAAATTGCTTGCCGGCAAGCTGAAGCCCCGTTGAAAGTGGGACAAGAACACGACGTATTCACCCGGATTGGGTGAGGGGGCCAGTTTGGAGGAGGCCAGGCGAGCCGCAACGCCGGCGGGGATGCGCCTGGTGCGGTAGAGCCAGTCCAGGTCGTCTTCACAGACCCAGGACCCGGCCCACGCACCGCGGTCTGCCGCCGCGGCGTCCTCCTCCATCTCCTGCTCAGCAACGACGAGCTCTTCTTCCGTCATCTGATCTTCGCTGCCCTCGCTGGCGCTGGCGGCAGCAGGGGTAGAGGCCGGGATTGGTGAGGACCCGTGGCGAGAGAGTTGTGTAGCGGTGGCGGCGGCGCAAAAGTGTGAAGGAAAAGCGCGGCGGCGACGCTGCTATTTGGAGCATTGGCGGCAGCGCGGTCGCAAGGAAGAGGAAGGAGAAGAGCAACGGGCAGAGGGGCGCGGAAGGAGAAAAATCCTAAGGGTTGCGCCCCTCCGCTATTTAACCACGCCCTCAAGCGGTGAGTGGGATCGCATCCTGCGGATCGGCCACACGTGGCCGTGTATCACCTGCCCGGTCCAATCAGTGGAGAGCCACACGGAGGGCCATAGAGCAGAGATGATCCCATGACGTGACACTGTGATGCGATAAACGAGGAGGCAGGCACGACGTGACCCGCGCACAGTCATAACTGACAATTACTGCGGCGGTTACTGTACAGGCCCTTAAAATAAGACGACATAATGATTACCCTTCACATGGGTTGGCGTACGAGAGAAGGAAACGAGACCCGGATGGAACTGTGGTAACCCGGCCAGCAAGTGAAAACTTGGAATGTGCGAAGGGAACGTAAATCCATATAATCCGAGGTAAAGAGGTAACTCGGCAATAACGGCCGGAGCTCGGAATGGAACCTGATGTGGCCTTAGCGGCCAAGGCAGCTAAGACCACACCAGCTTCGGGGACTAATGTTGGGGGGATACCCCCGGGTAGGGTCACGCCGGGGTATAAAGGCCGAGTTAGCCGAGGATCAGCAAGGCCAAAGCAGATGCTGGCCGGGTCACCTCAAGGCAGGCCGAATTACGGGGTAACCCGGACCAGGGGGCGTTTTCCTAACTAAGTCTCAACCGACTTAAGTAGTAAGTCGGAAGTGGATGTCTTACTTATATGAAGGAACATGTGTGGCCAGATCAACTATGATCCGGGTCACGTCTGGCTTCTAGGAGAAGGAAGGAATCTAGCTGGTCAAAAGAAGCCCCGGTACGCACTACCTGAGCGAAGCGAGCAAGGACAGGACCACCGGGGCATGGCCGACAAGGGTGACGACGCCCATGTCGGCTGACGTGGGCACCGCAGAGGCTCACTTAGCCAAAGCATGTGTGACATGGGGGAAAAGCACCCCGGTCGGCACGTATACCCTAGGCAGAGACCGAGCTCCCTCTATAAAAGAGGGGCTAGGGTTTTAGTAGGAGGGTTGGTTTTTTCTGCTATTCAGTTTCGGCTAGGGTTTTAGGTGTGATCTGTGGGTGAGAGTAAGGGAGCTCCTTCTTCCTCCTCTCACCAATACAGCTCGAAGAGCACTTGTAATCTTGGCAACAGAGCTATACAAACAATTGTGTGGAGAATCACTCCACTATCCCTCCCTTGATTCCCCTAGCGTGTATTAGTCCCCACCTTTAGCCTATCCATGGCATATGCCGTGACACCACCATGACACTTCTTTTTTATCACTTACCTACTCGAGGACGAGCAGGAGTTAAGCTTGGGGATATTGATACGTTGCAAACATATCTATAATTTTTGATGTTCCATGCTTTTTTTATATCTACTTTCTTATGTTTTGTCCACACTTTGGAGTATTTTTACACATTTTCTGGAACTAACCTATTACCAAGATGCCACAGTGCCAGTTGCTTGTTTTCTGCTATTTTCGGTTTCAAAAAAGCTAGTAAGGAAAAATTCTCGAGTCAATATTTCACCAGAAGGAATACGGAGTACGGAGGGGAGACGAAGCGAGGAACCAGGGCGGCCACACCTGGTGGTGGCATGGCCAGCGCTAGCCACGCCACCAGGGGGTTTGAGCCCCTGGCGTTCCACCGACCTTGCCCCTTCGCCTATATATTGCCTTCGGGATGAAAACTCTAAGAACCCGATCAAAATTCCACGAAAGAGTCTATAGCCGCCGCCATCTCCATCCCAAGATCGGGAGTGACCTGAAGCTCTTCCCGGCACCCTGCCGGAGGGGAGAGACCACCCTAGAGGCCTTCTTCATCACCATGACTGCCTCCGGTGTGATGCGTGAGTAGTTCATCCCTGGACTATGGGTCCATGTAGTATCTAGATGGTTAGTTCTTCTCCTTTGTGCTACCATGTTTAGATCTTGTGAGCTCCGTTCATGATCAAGATCATCTATTTGTAATCATACATGTTGTGTTTACGGGGATCCAATGGATATTGAGATGCTATTTCAGATTAATTATTGATTCTATCATGTCTTTTTTATTTGTGATCTTGCATGCTTTCTGTTGTTAGTAGCTATCTTGGTCGAGTAGATGCTAGCCACTCCAAGAGGGGAGTATTTATGCTCGATAGTGGGTTCATGTCTCTAGGAATCTGGGGAAGTGGCAGAAATCTCTAAGGTACTAGATGTGTTGTTGCTACTAGGGAGAAAACAACAATCCTTTGTTCATAGAACAATCGTATTGTTTACTTTACACAATTTGCTTAATGCAATTATCCGTTGGTTGCAACTTAATACTAGAGGGGGTTCGGATGATAACCTGAAGGTGGATTATTAGTCATAGATGCAGTTGGATTAAGGTCTATGTATAATGTTGTAATGCCCAATCGAATCTCATAGGAGTCAAGATGATTAGTATATGCATGTATGCTTTCTCGGTGTCTGTCAATTGCCTCGCTGTAATTTGTCAACCCGACATGTCATGTATCTTAAGGAGAATCACCTCTAGTAAACTATGGACCCCGGTCCATTCTTTACCATCAATCTACAATCTATTTACTATTTTCTATTTACTTTCTGCAAACAATTACTATCTTCCACACAATACGTTTAATCCTTTGTTTTCAGCTAAACCGGTGAGATTGACAACCTTACTCTAAGTTGGAGACAAAGTTCTGTGATTGTATTGTACAGGATTCCAAGTTGGAAACAACACCTTGAAGGTGTTTCCTTGCTCCTACTGGTTCAATAACCTTGGTTTCATAACTGAGGAAAAACTTGTTGCTGTGCTTATCATACCTTCCTCTTGTGGTTCCCCAACGAGCTCGATACGTGTTGAGCCATCCACTTTTTTCATAGAATCAGTGAGGGGATTGAAGAAAGATTACCCGTTAGTACATGACGTTATGGACAAAGCTCTCTTCTACTTCAACACCCATGGAGGACACATATCTAAAAAACTTAGGAAGAAAGGTAACGCCTTGCCATGCTTCGTATGAACGAGCAATTCCCTTGCCTGCAGTAGCCTACTACATCATTGCCTAGGCCCAATTTTATGAACGCCTACTACATCATCCATCACATCAGTGAATATGTACGTGTGGTTGATACTCTTTACTTGAGACAAACAACTAGAGAAGCAGAAAGGTGGAGATGAGAGGGATGAGCTCTCACGCATCCAATTGAAGCCTGCGAATACCCTCAACAAAGACGTCATCGACAAATAAGGTGTCTTATATGGCGGTGTAGATACTCCCGATGTGGTGATGGATCGCATGCATCAATAGGGCCACAACCCGCTGTTCAACACCTACCAGGGTGTTTTCATTTCTCCCGAGAAAGTAGTTTTTGAGTGTTATTAAGGCTCGGTTGCATCAAAACTTTGTTAATAAGATTATATCGTCATGTGTGTGCCTCTAAGATTATGTTGAGCGTACAAGTACTTCCTGAGTTACTTAATTTGTTCTTTGGTGTGTATGAACATTCTTGCAGACTTGCTTAATTAGCTATCGAGTTTTCATCTTCTATTGTTGTATTTTAAAGTTAATTATTTCACAGTATATATACTTCTCAATACACTTCTCTGAATCCCTGGCACGCCATCATTTCAGCATATTTCCATGCCACGGCAAGGAAATAGACCAAAATGCTACCGCGGCAGGGTAAAATCCCGCTGGTGCTAAAATATTAGTAGCGTTCAAACAATAAGGAATGCCACTATTACGTTTTGTACTTTTGGCGTTCAAGGAAGGTGCCACTAGTAATACACATAGCGGTGGCGTTCGGAGAGGACGTGACCAATACTGATTTTACTGGTGGCATTCCAGCCACACACCACCACTAGCTGCTACCAATAGCGTGAAGTTAGTGGCGTTTGGATTCACCGTCACTAATCTTATATTTTGAACACCATAAATAAGATTTTTTCTACTGGTCATTAGTCCAATTAGCGAATGGATTTGATGAATTCCGCTGGAATCGAAATGAGAATCTTAGTTGTTTCTACGTAGAATTCACTAGTCTAGCCAGACTTACAAGTTGATAATAACTACTATTAGCGCACATGCTGGGAGGACAAATTTCATTGCGTTTGGACGTGAATACTACAGGTGATTTACGTGATATAGAGGGAACATATAAAATTTGGATATCATCTCTCTCCTGGTCGTATTAATTGCCTCCTAAATAAGAGGAAAAAATCCCAAATTGTCTATACACCTTATATTATGGAATTTTTCATAAAAAACTATACACCTTATCTACAAGTATAAACGGTGCCCCCCCGGCCCTCCTCATAGCGATTGGCGCCGCTGGTCCGTTCGATGCCCTATGTTTCGTGTCTGGCCGTCGAACCCCGTCCGGACTCTCTAGTCCTCCCCCTTTTCCGTCCGATTTCTACCCGGCGTGTACGCGGTCGTGCCTCTGCTTGCGGGTCCGCGTACCCTACTGGCCCGTTGCTCAATTGCTCGCGCTGCTGTGCCCGGCGTTCCTAGCGTGCTTGCAAATATCTCCTTGACGAGGGCAGGGTGGGGTTTCGCGTTGCCTATTACCGTCGCGGGGGCTGCTCTCGGTCTCCGTCTGTCTCATTTGTCCACGCGCTCTTGCCCTCCTCGTCTCCCTCCTCTGATCTTTTGGTCTTCCAGGGGTTGCTCCGCCGCTCGGTCCAGATCGTCAGGGCGTCGGATTTGGCTGATCTTCCCCCATGGCGCCCCGTTGCCGCGGTTTTGGTTAAGGTCGGGCACTCAAGCTGCGTTATTTTTCTCCTTGGGTGTTCGACCTGGTTTTTTTTACGGTTCCTTTTTTGTTGGATTTGGTCGTGATCTGTTCTTCTGTCTTGTTTCGTTCGTTTGGGCCATCCGTTTCATGTCCTAGACCTTCGATTTGGTCGCGATTTGCCGTTTCGGGTTCTCGATCTGGGTTTTCTCCGTTCGATCTAGATTTTTTTAGGATTCCTTTTTTGTTGGATTTGGTCGTGGTCTGTTCTGCTGTCTTGTTTCGTTCGTTCGGTCCGTCCGTTCCGTGTCCTAGACCATTGAGTTGGTCACGAACTGCCATTTTCTCGATCTGGGTTTTCTTGTCCCTTTTTCCCGTTCTCGTTATCGGTCTTCGATTTGGTCAATCTAGGGTTTCTCGGTTCGTTCGCTCCTCGGTGCTGGGCTGATCTGGGGTTCCTCGGTTCGTTCGCTCCTCGGCGCTAGGCCGATATGGGGTTCCTTGGTTTTACCCGCGGCTGGTGGATCCGTTCCTCTGCGCGTCCATCTGCTTATGGGGTTCCTTGGTTTTACCCGCGGCTGGTGGATCCGTTCCTCTGCGCGTCCATCTGCTTTGCTCCTGCCACTGTTTAATACTATGGTCTTCCTCCTTCGCAGGTCGCAAGGTTCAGGGAGGCCGTGGCTTCGTAGAGCCGCGGCTCGTTTCTCGGCCGTCTGGATAGGGGTCCTTTGTCTGGATCCAGCCCTCTGTCTGCTAAGGGTACGCTGCTTTGTTCCTCTTTGTCTTATGTGGATCTGTGCAGTTTGGTACCTCTAGTTGTAATTAGGTTAGGCAGAATTTAGAAACTAGGGTTGTGCGATGCTAACCTTGGAGACAACTAGTTCTGATTGCAGTCAGTTTGAAAGTGCGGAACCAAAAAACAAGAATGATTGTGTGTTTTTCATATAAATTATTTTTTGGACGTCATACCTTCGGGGCACTGTACTTTTTGAATTGCGGTTCAATCCCTCCCTGAGCCACTGCTTGTAGGGTATGTGAGGTCATGCTTGTAATGAAGTTTTAGGGATTAATTTTAGTTCACGTTCTCGTCTAGTTTTTACCTCATCGGGTAGCGAAGTTAAAGAAACAAGAATAATTGTCGTTCTTTCTCTCCTGGGAATTATTAGGCCGGTTCCAGAGAGCTGTTATAGATTGGTTTTTTTGGTCCTATGTTTGGTCAGCTTATCTTGCTGGAAGAGCAGACGTACCCTTACTTCTGGGTGCTGTCCTGGGTTGGGTTCTTTCGGTCCTAGGTTTAGCCATCTTGTCTTGTTGGTTTGCTGTTGAGATTCCTGTCAGTTCTGGTAGTTCTGTGGGTGCCCTACGGTTGATGCTATTGCCATGCCACTAAAAGACTAATTATCTTGCTACGAGGTTTGCTACCTCTTTTGCTATTTTTGTCACACTTTACCTGTCGATTGCCTGTTGTTTCTTTTTTAATTTATATCGTCCTATTTACATGTCGGTTTCCGCAGGTTGCAAAGTCAGCAGAGCTCGTGTGTTCGTACGGACGCGTGGGGTCAGTGCACTTGTTCCACGGATGTCCTTGTGGTGAGTGTCCTTATTCCTAGGTCCTATACCTTGTGGTGAGTGTCCTTATTCCTAGGTCCTATATTGGAAGGTCGTTTTTGAGGCATCCTGGAAATTATTAGCGCCGCCTACTATAGATGCAGGTCAATTTCTGGTTACTAACTAAATTTTCTGGTTGTTGCGATGACCATGCTTGTCTTGCCATGTTAGTGGTTGCCGGTCCTTTGGTCCTTATTGTATTATTGCTACTTTGTAGAACAGTTATTCTATCTGCTGATGGTTAGGTTCGTTCTCTGAATTTGCTGTCAATACCAGAATTTAGTTGCCTTTGTTCCATGTGATTTCCAGATGTATGGTAAAAGTCTGTTTTGCTTTGTGCTTGATTGTCTTCTTTCCGTGCCGTTTTCGGGTACGTGATAAAATCTGTTTTGCTTTGTTTTAGGTTCCTCGTCTGTGTTGCCGGTTGCTCCCTTTGTTTTCCTGCCAGGTACCTACCCTTTGTGGCTGTGCTACTAATTATGAATTGTTCCTGCGTACATCATTCTGTTATTCTTTTCTTTAATTTACATGTGTTCCTAATAAGAGTGTGTTGGTTGGGTTTGTTTACTTTTGGGCGTGTTGTCTTGTTGTGTCTGTTTCTCTGGTGTCACAGGATGTTCAGTCTCCGGTACTCCCCTCTGCATCTATTCGAGATGGTTGCCTCCCACTATCAACTGTCATACCATTCCTACTTACGTGAAGTGGGCGGTGATGGTTCCGTCCTTGGAGGTGTGGAGATTGAGATCGCTATTATCCGGGAGGGAGCCATGCCTGCACGTTTTTTTTGGGTCCTCGGTTGCTGCTGGTTCCCGCTGTCCATATGAAGAGTCGGTGCTGCAGGTCATCCTTTTTTGCAGTCTATATATGGGTTTGTTGTGCGTGACTTCAACTACGAGGCGATGCATGCCTATAGGGATCTTGCTCGGTCTGCCGTTGTTCTTGCGGTGTCGTTAGGTCGATCGGGTAGTCACGTGTCTTGTCCTACTGCTTCTGGTTGTGTGCATTCTTCTCGTGGGTTGGAGCGTTGTCAGGATCTTTGTAACCAACTCATTTCCACGGTTTGTAACATGTAGTGTGTTTACTGTTTTTTGGTCTGCTTGCCTGCGTACCAGAGCCATGTACTATTATACGGTGTGATAATACCTTTTCCTCGGTGCTAAGGCCACATATGAATAAGGAGATCTCTCTTGTATGTTGTTCCTTTGTCTTCTTTTATATTTGCGAGGAGAACTGTGATATACATGATCAGATTCTTTATGTGATGTATCACCGTGCCATCGGTTCACTTTTGTTTCAACGCATGTGGTTGATCAGGTCCTATGACCGTATATTCCAGCTCGGCAGTCATGCCTATTGTAGCTGTGTTCACCATGTGGCCTGACGCCAGGCTTGTTTTTAGGTACTGTCTGTTCCTGCGTTTTTTGTCGACACCACCTGTTTTGGTGGCTGCTCTTCTCTTGCTACAACATTACTTTTAGTGCATGCCTGTATGAATAAGTCGATGTTGCTGGTGATCTGCTGATCAAGCTATGTGCCCTTGTATTTGGATTTTCCTCTGATGGGTCTTTCGGGGTTCTGCTTTCTTTGGTTTCTGCTGTGCGTGGTCTACTGGATTAGTTGGGGTATTGGCTAGCTATCTCTGAGTGATTATAGATGCGCTTGCTGCTAGTGCTTGGTCCATGTTTTAGCTTGCTCCGTTGTCCAGAGGTTTTTTTGGGTGCTGATTCCTCGACATGATCCTTCTTCTCAGATCGTACTTTCTTTCTTCGTGGATACTATTTGTTATGTGGTCTTCTTTATTGTTGTTTACCCGATGACGCCTCCTCCTGCCTGGCTAACCCCGCACTGGGTTCCTCCCCTGGTGGATGGCGAGTCACGTTACGAGAGAAAGAGTATGTTGATTCTATGGATACATTTTTTCCCTTGGTGTCGTCTTCTGCTGTCCTTTGAATTTACTCTGTGTTTTCTACTGGTTATCAGGGGATGGTTGGTATCCGTTCCTTGGTTCCCGGATCGCTAGGTTTTATCGTAAAAGGAGGAGACTTATGATGGGGCTGCGCCGTACTAGATTTGTAGGTGTGGGGTTAGATTTTTCCTGTTTGCTTGCTTTGTTCCTATTATTGCTTGCTGGTGGGGATTTACCTGCTTAGTTCTATCCTTTTGTCATAGAGCATACCATGCGTGATCTGGTAGACGGTGATTGGGAGGGTTTCCCTGGCGAGCTTGCCGAGAGTATGAAAGGTATTAGATCAGAGTCTGTGTGACGTAGGGTTTTTTTTACTTGTTCCTCTTTGCTGGTGTGTTGCTAAAAATTTTACCTTGTGCTTTTTCTCGTTTTCTTAGCTTCATATGCAGATCGATCGTACCTTGGTGCTCCTGAGTACCGCTGCCGGAAATGTGGTGCACATTTTTGGTGGGGGAGCGGGTTAAGACCACAACCTCCGGCCCTCAGCGACGTGTTGACTATAATCTTTGCTGCAAAGGCGGGAAAGTTTATATACCTCCTTTCAAAAAGCCACCCCCTTTCCTTGCTGACCTGCTGCATTTTGATGGTGATCGTCGAGCTAGGCGATTTGTCTCCAAAATTCGACAGTACAACTGTCTTTTCTCTTTCACCTCTATGGGTGCGAACATCGATACTTCTATCAACCAGTCGCATCGTCCAAATGTTTTCAAAATACAAGGTGCTATCTGCCACCGTATGAGTTCCCTTCTGCCTGAGAAAAGTGATTCGGCAGGCTCTGTTCAAGGAAGGAACAAACCAAATTTGCTGAATTATATATCTATGACACCACCAATGAGGTCGATAATAGAATAAACGCTGTTAACCCGGACAATGACAAAAAGAAAGATATAGACCCTGTTATTGTTGCTGGTTTAGTAAACATGCTTAATGGCTGTAATGATCTGGTCAAAAAATTTAGGATGGCTAGCAAGCCCATTAGAGGTAACGGGGGTGAACACGTGGCTATACGTTTGGTTGCTCCCAAGGAAGGCGATGGACCACAGTATAGTTTGCCCTCAACCAATCATTTGGCAGCCTTAGTTGTTAACTCAATAGATCTTGATGCCCCTACCCGTGATATTGTGATCGATAACAAGAAAAAAGGCTTAAAAAGGATTTTGTCCTTACACCCTTCTTACATGTCGCTCCAATATCCTTTGCTCTTCCCTTTTGCTGAGAGAGGTTTTCACCTTGAGATCCCTTACCTGCCTACTGCCACAGATAGGAACGGATCCCGTAAAGTGCTAACTATGCAGGATTATTATTGCTTTGTTTCCCATTATCGATCTGTCCAGACGAATCCTTATTTGTGTTATGGTTTGTTGTCTTCTCAAGCTGTTGTTGATTCCCAGGCTTGCATAGACGAAGGTCGCTTGTGGTTCATACTTAATAATCAGGATAAGCTTAGGAGTGAAAGTTTCCAAGGCATAACCGATGCTGTTGATCTGGGTTTTGTGGATGGCTGTGACGTTGGCAAGTCGATTATCTTGCCTTCTTCCCACACGGGTGGTAGGCGTTATTTCCAGGAAAATTTCCAGGATGCTCTTGCCGTTGCGCGTGTTTACGGTGCTCCTGATTTATTTTCTACTTTTACCTGCAACCCCAAATGGCCTGAAATTACAGAGGCTCTTTTATTTGAGCCTGGACAGAAAGCTCATGATAGGGCTGACATCGTATTTAGAGTATATAACATGAAGCTTAACGAGTACCTTGATGATATTAGATCAGGCCGTGTGTACGGTCGTGTGAAAGCTGGTACCGTTTTGTGTTCTTTTGTTCCAAATTTACTGTTCCTGCATTATTTGGGAGCTTTGCTATGTAAGATGCCTGATTGTTCTTTTATGACAGTTCTTCATACGACCGAGTTTCAGAAGAGAGGTCTACCACACGGACACATCCTCATTTGGTTGGACAGGGCAGATACCGAGGTGAGTATGTCGGTTATTGACTCCTTTGTTTCTGCTGAGATTCCAGATGTTAATGAGGATCCTCTTGGTTTCATTTTGGTTTCTGAGTTCATGATGCATGGTCCTTGCAGAGAACTCAATGACAAGTGTGTTTGTATGAAAGATGGGTAGTGTTCCAAACATTTCCCAAAAGAGTTTCAGGAGGAAACTGCCCTCGATAAGGATGGTTATGCGCTTTATAAACGTCCTGACAATGGTCGGCGTGTGTTCAAAAATGGCAAATGGCTTAGTAATCAATGGGTGGTGCCTTACAATATGCACTTGCTTAAAAAATACCAGGGCCGCATGAACGTTGAGTGGTGTAACAAAGCAATAGTCATGAAATACTTGTTTAAATATGTCACGAAAGGTCCGGACTATTCAAAATTGTATTTACAGAGGATCAAAGGGAAGGGTATTCCTGTGGATAGTAATGGTCGACCCCAGATTAATGAGGTTAGCGAGTATCTAGAAGCTAGATACATCTGTGAGTATGATGCGCTGTGGCGAATCTTTGGTTATACCATACATGGGAAAACTCCATCTATCGAGAGGTTGCCCGTTCATCTAGATGGTATGAATACTATCAGGTTTAGTGAAGATGCTGACCTCACTAGGATTAGCGATAATGAGTTTCTAAGAAAAACAAAACTATAAGAATGGTTTGTCGCTAATAGTACATTCCCCGCGGCTCGCTCTTTAACATACTGTGATTTCCCAACCGAGTGGACATGGGATTCAGATAGTAGATCTTGGCACGCGAGAGGTGGGGGTGAAAAGATAGGTCGCATTTACTATGTGCAGCCAAATGTTGGCGAGCTGTACTACTTGCGTACATTACTTATGATTGTTAAAGGGGCAACCTCGTATTTGGATCTTAGATCTTTCCAGAATATTTCTTACAGTTCCTTCAAAGAAGCATGTGCTGCTCGGGGTCTCCTTGGTGACGATGCCGAGTGGTACCGAGCTTTTGATGAGGCTGTTATTTGGGGTTTTGGGGCACACCTGCGATAGCTGTTTGTCACCATGCTGCTGCACTGCGGAGTAAAGAGTGAGAGAGATTTTTTCAACCGCTACTGGGTTCATCTTGCCGATGATTTGCAGTATGGCATTAGGATTGCACGGCGGGATCCAAATTATGAGGTTCCTGTCGGTCAGCTTAAGGATATCCTTCTCTCCGAACTTGCCAGCGTGTTCCTTAAGAATGGTTCTAGAATTAGTGAATTCAACTTGCCGCCTAGAACAACTTACGATGGCATTTCCCATCTAAACCGAATAATTCAGGAGGAGAATTCTTATGATTTTCCTGATCTTAAGGAAAAGGCGATTCCTTTGTTTGACCAGTTGAATGAGGGCCAACGTTCGGCTTTTCTAAAGATTGTTAGATCTGTGGTTAAGGGGGAGTCTGGCTTTTACTTTGTTTCTGGATTTGGTGGGTCTGGGAAGACATTCCTATGGAATGCAATTGTGTCTTACCTTCGTGGAGAACAGAAAATTGTTCTACTGTTGCGTCTTCGGGTGTTGCTTCTCTATTGTTGCCTGGTGGGCGAACTGCCCATTCGCGTTTTAAGATTCCCTTTAATATCGACAAGACTTCCGTTTGCGAGATTAAAAGAGGTACACATCTGGCTGGCCTCTTGAGAGATACCTCTCTTATCATCTGGGATGAAGCGCTGATGACAAACCGCATGTGTTTAGAGGCGCTGGACAGGACTCTACGTGACGTTTTATCGGCTGAAGATTCTAGGCTTGCTGATTTGCCTTTTGGTGGGGTTGTCATTGTTTTAGGTGGGGATCTTAGGCAGATACTTCCTGTTATTGAGGATGGTTCTAGAGCGCAGGTGGTTTCTGCCACTTACAAATTCCCCTTTGTGGTGTTTTGTGACTGTTTTGGATCTTAAAGAGAACATGAGGCTTGCTGTACCAGGTGCAAGCGCTGCACTCAGCGGGAAATAGCTTTGTTTAGTGATTGGGTTCTTGACCTTGGCGAGGGAAAGCTGCCAGCAGTGGCGCGTGCTAGTGATACCGGGTCCACCTGGATAGAGATTCTAGAGGATCTTTTGATTCGTACCGAGGGCAATCACATTGCAGCTATTGTTGAGGCTATTTATGTTGATTTTCCTTCTAATTTCCAAGATCCTGTGTACTTGCGGCAGCGAGCTATACTTGCGCCCACTAATGATATAGCTGACGAGATTAAAACCCATGTTTTAGCAATGGTACCTACTGAAGGATATGAATATTTGAGTTCAGATTCTAAATCTTCACCGGTTGGGTTAGCTAGAGAAGATGATTTGTTTTATCCCCCCGAGGTCTTGCATGCAATATCTCTCCCTAACTTCCCTGCCCATAGATTGTTTCTTAAGAAGGGTGCTCCTATTATGTTGCTAAGAAACCTAAGCCAATCCACTGGGTTATGCAATGGTACAAGACTTATTATTGTTGACCTTGCCGATCGTTTAATAAAGGTTGTAATCATCACGGGGTCTCGTATAGGAGATGTAGTTTACATTCCAAGAATTGAACTGACGGCAAAAAAAAACTAAATGGCCGTTTATTCTTTTGCGGCGGAAATTTCCTATTCGGCTCTGCTATGCTATGACTATAAATAAGAGCCAAGGCCAAACTTTAAACTCCGTTGGACTGTACCTGAAATCTCTTGTGTTTTCCCATGGTCAGTTATATGTGGTCGTGTCTCGTGTGACATCTAGAGAATCTCTGAAAATATTAATAGTGAATGAAGACAAGACTTGCGGATCATAGACAAAGAATGTTGTATATTCTGAAGCCTTTAGATCTGCTGGTTTGCCTAACAGATGATTCTACGTGCCTTACATATGTGCATATTGTTCATGCTTCTGTATTTTTGGAGATTTCCTTCTATGGCTTCTTCCTTTGTTTATTTGTTATGTCTACTTCCTTGGTTTGTACATTCAGTTTTATATATGTGTATTAGTCCACGTCTTTACCTTACTATCTACGCCTTCACAATGTATATATGCTGCTGTGATTCTGCCTTATTCCTATATTTCTATTCCAATGTTCCTCTAAGGCATTGATCTCCTGTGCAGGTCTATATTTCTGTGTTTACTGCGTTCCTTATTTACATTCCTTGCTGCACATGCAGAAATTTTAGAAGTTCCGATTCCATGCTTTTATATCCTTCTTGCAGATGCCTATCAATCCACTGAGTGACCTTACCGTGGGCAACAAAGACTTGACGATCCATGTGTATGTATCTCGTCTCTGGCATCATCGCGGGGGTACGGACGTTGGCCCTATCAAGCACATGGACATTGTGTTCCAGGACAAGGAGGTACTGCTACAAAATGTGTTCTTTGTTTTCATGTGCTTCTCCAAATATTGCTCTTGTGTTTTTTTGTTTAGTTTTATAGTTAATTGTCTGCACACCTCCGCGCTGTATAATTTGTCTTCCATCGTTTCATGTGTGCTTCATGTTAGCCTTGCTTGCTACTTTTGAAATTTCCTATTTCCTTATGGACATGTTTATTTTATTGGTTCTATGACAAGTCTGAAGTAATAGCTGCTTTCCTTGTTCTAGGGAAGTCATACGTATGCAGAAATCTCTCCGATTTGTATTCCCTAGTTTATCGAGAGAATTAAAGAAGGCAGGGTTTATGAGATAAGGAGGTTCCTTGTGTGTCCAAAGAAGAATTGGTACATGCCAGTAGACCACGATTCCATGCTTAGGTTTAGCAGATATACAACCGTGCGAGAGCTTGCTGACAATATCATGGATTGCCCCCTTTGCACGTATGATATGACACCCCTCGATGATATTCCAAATCCAACCGATAGTCCTGTAAGGTTCACAGGTACCATACTTTACGCGCTTCGATTCCTTTATGTTCCTGGTTTGGATTTGGTTTTTGCCTTGGCTACTTTGCTGGTTTGTTCTGAGATTTTCTTATCATTTCGGTCATGCGTAGATGTGATAGGAATCATCACGGGTGTTTCTCCGACTTCTCAGTACCATAGCACGACCCGTTCGACTCCATCTATCAAGAGGATAATTTATCTTAGTGATCCAAGGTATGCTCTTGTTGCAATGCTGCTTTGTTCTGTGCTGCATTTCTTGCCACATGTTCCTTCCATTCTTCTGTCATCTAACCTACTTTCTGTGTTACAGTGGCTTTGAAATATCGGTGGTTCTTTGGGGAGAGCGAGCTATCGCTTTTGATGGTGAAGAGGTGCTTCGGGATGCTCAGACTGGGCCGGTTATTGTGCTCTTTGTTGGCACCTTGGTTAAGCCGTTTGAAGGTCACGAAAACTTACCCAGGCTCCCTTTTTTCCTTATCTCTTTCTCATCCGGATTCCTCTTCTGTGGCCACAGGACGTAAAGGTTTAAGCGGTGGTGCTCCTTGCCATTGGTACATCGACGAGGACCTGCCTGAGTTCACCGAGCTGCGTGCACAGTGAGTGCCAGCAATATTTTACAGTTCTACCGTGGTCCACGGTTGTTTCTGTTTTCCGTGTTACCTAACCTTAGTTTTTCCTTTGGTTCTGTAGGTTACAGGACAAGATTCCTGCTGTGCGAGGTATCTTGCTTCCAGGTCAGACTCCCGCCGAGATAAGTGCCCAAGTTGATCTTGAGACAAAGACCGTCAAGGAACTTCTTACTCTAGACATCTGGGACCACAGGGTTAGTACATGTATTGCCATGCCCTAGCTGTTGTACTGTGTTATATCTGTTCATAGTCTTAACTACTTGCCTTCATGTTCCTCGTTGCAGAACACAAAGTTCTACTGTACCGCGGCGATCGTAAGAACTAGCCCTGGGGAACGCTGGTGGTTTCATGCCTGTGGAACGTGTAACAAAGGAACTATCCCTTACGGTGCAGTGTACAAGTGTTCTAATAAAGCCTGTGATGGCGCTGCTGGAATGCCCAGGTTATTATCCGGTCTTCCAGTACGTTACATAGGATGGTGTGCTCTTCCCTGTTGTTTGCTGATTTACCTTGTTTAATCAGGTATCGGATTTGCTATTTTGGATCCGATGGTACTGCCGATGTGGAACTGGTGTTTTTTGACAATGCTGGCAAGGACCTTCTCGGTAAAGCAACGCTACCTATTATTCGCTCCGGAGCTCCTAACGCCATATCTGTGGAGGAAGCCATCCACTTTGCACGTGCGGACCAATCTACTCCACCAGAGATTACTTCCATCGTGTCGAGGAGGTTCCGTATGGTTGTTTCTGTGACCACCAGGAGCTTTGACGCAGATTCCATCGTACCATCTTATCAAGTTCATCGAATTGAAATGCTGCATGGAAAACACCCCAGGTCATCTACTCCTCTTGGCCGTAGGCCTGGTCTGGCGTTGGCTTCGCCTGACAACTCTGTTGGTAGTAGTGCGTTGAATGCCGCCGGCAAAGCATTGGCTGAAGATATTACAACTGGTCAGAGTGCTTCTTTCGCTGCTATCACAGATGACATGGATGCTCCAGTCTCTGCTGGTGTTACTACTTCTACGGTCAGCAACCTATTCCTCTGCTACGATTCTGTTTTTTACATCTCTTTATCCAGAGTATGTTTCGGTGTTGGCTATACTCTTCTATCTTTGTTCATGTTTTAACCTACTGCTCCTCTGTCTTATATAAATAGATTGGATCTGGGACTGTTCTCCCGCAAACACCACCGTCAGTTTCAAAACCTCCTCAGACTAGGTATGTTTTCATCCGACGCTCTTCCATCCGTGTGTGGAGACTCCTTCGGTCTTCTCATTGAGCTCTCTCGTATTATTCAGTGGTGAAAAAAGTGAGACCATTTCAACTGTCCAGAGGGCTCTGTTCTCTGAAACATCAACTGCTCAAGAACTGGGAAGTAAAGTGGGGTTGGTTCCTCCTATTCGGCCTGAAGAGGTAGTATCGTATGTACTAACCATCTGTTTCTCGGTTTTAGGCACTGGTTTCTTCTTCTTAATTAGTAGTTTTGTCCCTATGACAGGATGGTTTACCCGTAGTTATCACTCCAGATTCGTCATCCCCATCATCTACCGTAGCTCCAATGGATAAGAAGAAGAATAGGTTAGTCTTTTCTCTTTGTTTCATACTGATATGGCTTCTTTCTCTATGGAAGATGCGCATTTTACCAGGTCTATCATCCAACTGGATTTGATGATGCTCTAGCTGCTTATTGCAACCTTCTGTGAATCATTTGTAGGCGCAGGCAGCAGAAACTTCCGGTGGATACACCCGCCAAAAAGAATAAACCTTGAATCAAAAGCAGGTATGATATCTAAAATTGACCATACACGCCTCCTTGTTTAGACTGTTTATTAGTATGCGTGGATCTTTCGAAGCTTTAGTTTCTAGGTCGGCCTGGCCTTGTTCTCTCCTCTCTGCTCTATCTCTTGTTTTCATAGCTTAGGATTTGTCGCTAATTCCTATGTGGTCTTCTTTCCAGGAGCGTTGCCACTAGGTGGTGCAGAGAAACAGGCCTCTGTTACCTGTTTACTTATCTACTTACCTACTTATATCTACTCACCTTGGGATGTGAGGCCTGCTTCCTCACTTTTGTGCTTGTTGTGTACATATGGACCAAGTACCGATGCTTATTATCTACTTATGATGCGATGTGAGGCCTACTTCCTCGCTTTTGTAATAGTTGTGTAAATATGGACCAGCTGCCGATGCAACAGTCCTCCTGAGAAGCTTCTCTTGCTGGTGGCTCTGCTGTGTCATATATTCCCCTGATGTTGGCTTGTTATCGACATGGTTATAGCCGTGAAACAGATAATTTATGTACATATATTCCCCTGTGTTTATGTCTACGATTGTCCAAGCTCTCTTCCTGTACGGTCTTCACTTGATTGTTACTACTCTTCTATCTAGAGATTGGTAAACTGCCCTTGTAGATTCGGCACGAGTTCATGTATTAGTCTATCAGGTGTCACGTACATCTCTGGTATTACTTTCAGCTCCGCCTTATGTATAGCGTATGTTTAGTTCCTAGAGCCAATAGAACTGACCAGGCAGTTTCTTCAGAGGTTTAGATACTTCTTCACTTCTTCGGGGACCTAGCACTTTCAATTGCTGAGAATGTGAAAGTCTGATGACTGTAAAAACATCCACGGTGAAAAGAAATCCTATCCTACGGCCCCCCTTGTACCCCTGTCCATTTCTTTTCATATAGGGGTGATAATTTTTGCTGTTGTCAAACCTATTCAGCTGTTGGGGGAGCAAGCCCATCTGAAAATGATTTATCCCTTAGTGTAACTGACGAGTGAAGTATTTTGGTCTACAGCAAGGGAATAGAGTATGTTCCATGAAGGCAGCAGTACTTCGATTTGGGCAGGAGGTAGGGGGAAAGGCTTTGCATCGGTAGATAAAAAGATAAACGAGTCTTGTACAAGATATTATTGTGAAAGGAAGTCTAAGATTAAAAGATTCTGGTTTGTAAGGAGTTCGCTTTCTGTTAGAAAAAGCCAAGGACAAATATCAGTAAGCCTGTGCAAAAAATAGAAACGGTCAAACCAGACAAACCGGTCGCTTATACTCTATAAATAGCTGAGAAAAGGACTTTAAAATTAATAGATGTTCAAACATATGCCCGCGGATACTTAGGTACCGCGGATACCTCAGTGCCACAGGTAGAGAGGTTTATCTTAAGTTTTTATACATGACGTAAACACCAGTAGTGACAGCTAAACTTTCATCTATTGGAATCTGGGTGTGTAACTCAAAAAATAAAGTTCTACATTTCTGACAAAACAGTTCGGTTGCTCTTTTCATCTGCTGGGTTCTTATCATGGAAACACAACAGGTAATGCTTATAAGTGAGATACGTGATACGGTAGCTACCAAAACTCAAACCAGAATATCTCCCTCAATACTTTCAAACATGAGTACTATGCACACCACATACATGCATCTGCACACGCAGGGTTGTGGATTGGATCAAAGCCACCATAGATACCAGGCTAATTTGCAAGCCAGACGATTCAGTTTGTCAACACAAGATGATAACAGGTGAAGCTACATAGCTTAACTTTCGAATCGGGAATACAGACTGAAGGTTCCACTTAGCACGTTAAGTTACAAATTCAGGTTCAACTACACAGCACAGAATTCAACTAAGTACTACGGCACAACAACAAGGCTGCTTACATGGCTGACTCCAAACGAAATATTATTCTAATAACAGATGAGTGTAGAGAGCTAACAACAAACTTGGGTTCATGCTTCACCTTGATTGCCTTCTCCTGTGCCATCTACCTTGCCGCGGCAGGTCTTGAAGACATGCTTCCGACTGAGATCTTCTCCCTCATCAGGTAGGAAGCAATCAGGCATGCCATCCGTCAGCAGATGGCCACGGTCAATCACCTCTTTGACATGCATGATCAACTTATACTCGTGGGTGCCCTTCCTTGTAGGAGAACTTGGAGGCGGAAAAGATTCACCTTCTTCATCTAAATCCTACTAGGTAGGTAACAGCACAGGCGCAGGCACCTTCACAGTCAATTCTTTTGGTATAGTGGATGGATTACCCAGCTATGCTTTGACTGGCAACACCTAGCCATCCTTTGGTGGCAAAATCTCGACGAGATGCCCACCAAGGCCTGCCATAACCAGGTTTACAGCTTCTGGCTCCCATGCTTCCTCTGGGAGTCCCTCCATGCTTAGCACGGTGTTGTACTCCATCTTCTCAGGCATACCACGAGCACTGTGGCTCCACCTGCGGATGGTCACGCGCGCTTCGCAACAGCGTATCCCCGGATAGAGATCCACCACGCGAGTGCAGTCTTCGGCCGAGTCAAATCGAACAAAAAAATGGTACGGCGGGCACGTTACCTCCACCCTTGCTGCCGACTGGCGGACGCCACAGTACACCTCCATAGCCACCAACACATCCGCTACTATGACGTGCTTCTCACCGACGATGTTGAGGAACAATGCCCGGCCATAAAACTGCTTCTCCAGAGCCGCCATTCCGGCCGTACGTGGCAGCACGATGCAGCCTGTGTCTGGCCGGAGGTCGGGTCCACTCCTGGGCCCGGGGGGTGTCACTCCTGGTAGCTTAATAGGATATCTAGACTGGCCCCACAGACCAACACTAGACTTTCTGCGCACTTTGTCCTCACTCGTGCGCACCCGGTTACTCACTTCCCGGTCGGTCACCCATCCTAGAATTTCTCTAGGCCAAGCACGCTTAACCTTAGAGTTCTTTTCGAATGAGCTTCCGAAAAAGAAGTTGCAACTTGTTGATATGGGTATCCTATCAATCCTATTAAGCCATATGCCTGGATCTCACACTCCTGCAGGAAAACGCGACTGTCGCGTACACGAGACCAGGCTCCCGCGCTCGCAGGTCGAGCCCTTTTTGCCCTGCGGTGGTCGCCCTCGTCGCCCGCGGGACTCATCCTCTCGCCGCCGTTATCGCCGCCTCTTGGCTTCGCTTGTTTGAGATCTAGGGTTAGGCTGCCGCTTCGATTTGGGGACAAGTGACCAGGAGAAGCACGACCCCGTGATCTCTACTCGCGCTGTGGGTCCAGGATGCGAGATAGAAGGGTATGTTCCCCATGCTCACGATACGTTCGATTTTGCATGGACGGCCCGGGTCGCCTTCCGAGCGATAGAAATATCGCGTTACTGAGAGTAAGTTCGACCTTTCCCGCGCCGCTGACCGACCGGCCATGCCTGCCCCACTTCCTCATCTTCTTTCCCATCTCGCTCTACTCCCTCGTTCCATTACTCACCTCTGCTCCCTCGTTCCTCTTCGTTCCTGCCATTGACACCATGAGTACCCACTCATCTAATATCGATTAAAGTGAGACCTTCATGCTATTCTGCTTCTATTCTCCACGCCGCATGTCCAAGACGGCCTGTCTTTCTGGATAGCTCCTGTTCATCAGATTCAGACCCTCTTTTCCCTGCAGTTCATTATCTTCCTCAAGATCTGAAGCCTCTCTCAAAGTACGGAACCAAGCCATAGATCTACACCCCTAAAGTCGCTGATCTCTTTGGTGAGTAATTACTTGTTCTACATTAAAATGAGATCTACACTGAAATTTAATGTACTAATTATACACGTCGAGGTACCTAACGATCCATTGGTCATTTCCTCTCTCAGGGTAGCGAGAAAAGTACAGAGATAGTAAACTACGAGCCTGGCTCAGTGGCCATGTCCGATGACCAGCAATCGTCGGGTACGACGTCCTTGATCGATGAGAATAAAGAACTGCCTCCGCAGGTAAACACAACTCTCCCTACAGATTTTTCTCTGCTTCCGCGAATATTCTTTAGGGGTTATATCATATCTCAAATCATTTGATTTCTAGAACCAGATGAACCCTCTGCTCACTCACTTTTGTTCTTTGTGGTGTTTTATATGTGCTGATCCAGCCTGTGCTGCTTTCCACAAACCAAAATGCATGTTACAATTGTGCCTCCTTACTTACTACAAGCTAAACACTAGAATTATTTAGTTGCTGTAGAACCTAAACTATTGCCGACCCTCCTATTGTGTGTAAGCTAAGCAACTATAGACCCTTCGCTGAATACCAGTTCTTAGCCTGATTGTAGCGGCGATTGTTTCTTTTTAGATCTACCAAAATAATGCTTGGTTAGACTTATACTCCTTGTTTACCTCAGGCTGTACCAAAACTTGTTTATGTTTCTAAAGAAGGTGTTCTTCGACAAGCTCTAGAAAAACTGTCTCTGAAGATAAACGAGTGCAGGACTTGCGCTGTTGGTAATGGGGAGATAATTGGCTCCATCTGCATCGATGCACCACCACATGGTCAGTATTCTCTGTTACAAAACAGGAAGATTTTTGGTGACTACAAATCAACAAAAGAGGATGCTCTTGAATCAGCGATTCTCGCTGCTTTGGTCTATCTACAGAAGATGGGCCTTATCTTCGTAGATGACATTAATCAAAGCGAGGTTAGAAAGTATGAAGCCAAGCTTACTGACTGCCAATCAAAGTTATTGGATGCATCAAACTGGGCAAACATGTTTCAAGAACAAACGGAACAACTTCAGTCTGAGCTAGCTGTTGCCCATAAAGATAATGAAAAGCTTATCCGACAAATTGAGGTAAAATCTTATTCTAACTACGTACAGGACATACTCTGCCACCTTTACTACCGTCTTTCTTATTCACCTCTTCTTACTTCCAGGCATTTGGTCCTAAAAAGGATGAACCAACAGCTCAAACAACTGACACTGAAAAAAACATGCACGCTCTTCAAGTGATCCACGTTAAGAAAGAAACATCAACTCCACCGCCTTCTGATCACGACACTATTAATCGGTGAGTCCGTTGTTGATCTCTAGCATCTTCCATTTACGTGCTATCCTTTGCTCGATACAAAACTCTTCTACCTCCATCCTTAGCAGGGTCTTGCAATCCAGCGAGTATCCGACGGTAGCTATCGCCGGTGTGAAAAGATCACTCTTCAAAACAGAAACAAAGGAAGATTCTGAGGTAAAGCCTGCTAACAAACAATTACTATTTGGATCAAAATCTACTATAGCATTAGCTTACATGCTAATCCATTTTGTAACCTGTGTGCACACCCTCCGTCGCCAAACTCTAGTAGGAGACTCCAGACGCAGTTACATGTCTACCCCCACAAAATAAACATGCGGACATATCCAAAAGATGTTTTAGTGTGTTTTAAACTGTCGTCTACCCCCCTCCTGTTATACGCCTGAACATTTTCGTTTCTGATAACAGCAAGATTCAGGATGTGCATAAGCCTGCTTGTAAGACCGCCAGGCTTCCTTTCTTTAAACGAAAGAGTATGCCTCGCTGTGCCATTAGATTTTTATTCTAATTATCTTTCGTTGCCACTTCCTCACACAACACATTTTATTGTTTGTTTCCAACAGTCGTGCCGATCCCCGGGCCAGAACACGCTACGGTCAAACGCAAACAGAGGAAACTACACATCAGCTTAAACCGCCTTAAATCTGAAGATTCTGGTGCCACCGCTCGTGACACATTACTTTTACTACTTACTGCATACACATCAGTTATCTATCTCTTTCTACAAGACATATTTTACATGTTACAGATCCTCCTGCTCAAATCGATGAAGACAAAGGCCAAGCAAATGACCTGACTGGCGTGATTAATGATCCAAAACCAGACATGGAATAAAATGTGAGCCTATTCCTTATAATGGCTTCATTTTTCACAGAGATCATCATGAAACGTCTTTGTCTTGCTTGTTTTTAGTTCCACCCAATATATTGTGACACATACAACCTCATAATCAGCACCTTCTCAATGTCTATTTTGCAGGCATGTCGAGTCTACATCCCTAGGTCCCAAGATCGATAGAATTTTGGACGTTAATGTTGTTTGTCGTGTGCACTGACACTGCTATCTCCAGCAACGCGCTATTCAGCTGGCTAAATTACCTTATATATTTTGTAATATACTTATGCCGCTACTACCATCTATGCTCCAGGACTTACTGTCACGGTTAGGTGCAAGAACGTGTTGTTCACCTGCCTAAATTCCAAGATATATTGCCTGTGCTTTGTAATTTGACGACACCGTTGCCTATCTACCGTCCATGTTTCGCTTGCTACTTTTCGTTAAACGGGTATTTAACGGGAGCGTGCGTCAAGACGCACCATACAATCTAGTATTAACAAACGGAGGTAGAAGACGAAGACATCTCTAAATAATATTTTTTTTGCTTAGTATCTTTGTCACGGGTTATTATTACTTCTCTATCTCTACTCTCTACTAAACCACACGGTTCCGTTTTCTGCCGTGAGAGCGCTACGTCCTTTCCTTGGTCGCACTCCCTCTTCTCCATAGTCCATCCTCCGTCACTATTGTTTTTAATTCTCCGCTAATCAAGAAACTCCTCCATCAACGCACCTGCTGTAAACCATCCCCCTTAATCTCTCCTTCGTCTCCACCGGCATCGACGCGACACACCATCATGCCTCCGTCTGGCACCTCCGTTCCTGGCCCTGTCGGCCTATCCTCTTCCCCTCCTCTTGGTGCCCACAGAGCACCCCATAAACAAGGGACACGCATATGCATCTGCCTGCCGGCCGTACCACAGCTGGCAGCCGAGGGCAGGGGAGAACGAGCCATGCGTATGGTAGGCGTTTCCGTTGTGTCCGGCGTGGCGACAGTGTCGGCCGCGGGAGGAGGGAGGTCGCCGCGACGTAGGAATGCCGGCAGGCAGGCACATAGAACGATCTGGTAGTCGATTGCCCAGGGTGTTGCCACCAGCCACGTCCTCGAGCTGCTGTTCTTGCCGCCGACCACCAATTCGACCTGCTGCCGCCGCCCACCTCCCCAACCAACTGCCGGTGAGCTCTCACTTCTCCTCCATGTCGGCCACAATCTCCCTGTCTGAAACACATAGCACTCTACTCGTGATTCTTCGTTGATTCTCCCTTTTATTTCTTGGCATGCAAATTGTTCTTAAACCATATTTACTCTTCTTCACTAATCTTGCTTCTATGTGTGGTGGTTCAGCATAATTTATTTGTTCCCGATCTCACGTTTTAGGAGTATACACCTTGCAGTTCGGTTTGAACCCCTATATTTCTATTATCCACACTAGCAGAACATGATGATATGATTTGTTATTTTTGGAGGCTCGATGTCCACAGTAAATAATTATCTAAACATATAGAAGTGATGAAACATACTGTTTTGACCAACAAAAGGGGTTCTGATATAATGCTGTTCTAAGGTGTACTTTCTTCGCAAGTGGTTTCATGTGCTTAGTGCAAGTTAACATAAGCGTAACACACTTGAACCTTATATTGAGAAGAATTGATAGCACGAGTATTTGGAAGTGCAAGAACTTGTGGTTCTGGAAGAAGGAGCAGTGCTCGAACTTTGAAGGAATGCACAATGATATTAGTATTTTGGTAGTTGCCAGATGGCAAACTAATGATACAAAGCTTCACCTTTATTGATTGTATACTATCAAATGTATTGACGTGATGGCATACATGGTGACAGTATAATTTTTTCTTTTGAGATATGTATGTTCCCAACATATTGTCTATAGTCTATGTTTCACCAATAATATAGAACTTCTGCATGTTTCCTTTCGCTATCTGTATAATAATGCTATAAAGATGGAAACCACTCTAATCGCAAGCCGGCAGTGGGCAGGCAATTTTTTCTTGCTCCTTTTTGCAGTGTAAATTTAGGAAAATGTTTCACAACCTCGCATAGAAGTCGGTGGCAGGGAAGATACGGAACTCGACTACATTAGGTTGGATCAAATGTGTGATACTTTTTACCTGGTCCAATGCTGTCTCAATGTACTTCTCTTTAGAAACAATTTCCCAGCAATATTTGTCCAGTAAGATAACCACATAATCTACCCTCGAATAGTCAAAGAATGCTGATGTGGTGAGTTCTCTTCTGATGAATTTGTTACATTGATATCATGTTGCTAGGGTTTTGTTTTATTTCGAACCTATCCAAAAGATGCAACCTGGAAATACCATATCTCAACTCCGAGATGGTACTACGGGATGAGAAGGACAAGGTCCTTTCTGATCAAATACAATGTTGGAGTAGTATTATATTATTTTTTAATACTTGACATACTATCACGTCCTAAGATTTTGTTATGGTTTGGTTATGGCTTGTTATGTATCCATAAGCAAGTAGATTTATGGCGCACGGTGAAGATGAAGATTGCTATCAAGATACTAATCCCCGGATTTTCTACAAGTCTTTCAAGATGAGCTGGCAGAATCTTTACTACAGTCTCTTGTTTAAAGCAACTAATGAAATTCTTTTGCAGGACTCTCCTAGAAAATATAAGCAGAAGCCCTAGCAGGAGTAGGAGCTTGTCCAGTCTACATCTCCTTTAATACAGAGCACCCATTTACCTATTTTCCTGAAATCACTTATGATTAACTGAAGTGTAGCTGAAGTGCATATCGATTCTCTGCCTAGAAGTGCGGATACTGAACCAAGAATAGACAAACACCGCTGCTAACTTGCTATCATGGTCATCTAATCGTGATACTACTACATATGAGCTTGGATCTGTACCAATATAGGAGGGGATGTCCTATGAGAGTAAGGGGACGACATCGGGGCCTTACCGTGAACTCGAACTCTGATGCCTGATCAAGAAAATATAGAGTATATGAACTTTGTTGTGTCTTAGGCTTCAAATGAGGAAAAGCTTTGCTTTCGTTCTTTGTATACTGCAGTAGACAGGAGGTTGTGTAGAACGTATTGGTAGGTCAGAACTGATATGCTTGATTAATTCAAAAGTTTTTGATTTTTTAAGATATTTCCATGGTCTGACCAAGTGAAGGAGGACAGAAGAAGAGGAGAGACAGGAGAAGAGTGAGAAGAGAAAGAGACATTATGGCTAAGTGATGTGCTGCGCTGAGGATGGGTCATAGTCCCCAACCAAATTCTGTCTGTACATTGCAGTAAATTTACCGTGAGCTATCCAAATCGGAACTGATCGTGCAGATGCACTGGAGAGCGGTCGCCAATCAGCACACATCGAAGGTACACACCGCACATTTCTTAGTGTTTTTTGAGAAAATGTTTTGCTACATGCCCATCTTCAATACCGTTAGATCTAATTATTCCAGTTTCAGGGTTAACGTCGAAAAACTTGTGTGTGCCTCCATGCGACCTGTTCACATCATGGTGTGCATCCGTGGTAGCAAAGGCCAGCATATGTCGGATTGTTGGACTCTGACCTTACCTAGGCTCTGAAAGTAGTCTGTTTTATCACAGATAAGAGAATAGATGTACCTTCCTCTTTCCAATCAGATTTATTTCACGGCAAGGTAAGTCTATTATTTATTATTCTTTTAGGGTTAATAAAGTAAATATAATTTACTAAGGATAATTTGAATGTGTAGATGTATGGAGGAACTCAACAATTGACACTCTAACACCATATTGATCGATCAAGGCTATCTTTGCTACATCTTTCATTGAATATATGCAGGGGTGTAGCATTTTCTAATAAGATAGAGATATCCCTCTATAGATTGAATAATTTAATAAACAATTTTATGTTAGCAAGGTCTATAGTGGTAAAGCTACATTAATACATAAGGCCTCTCCATAGTCAAAACTTTAGATTGGATCCTCTTGGTACAGATTTACACATTTCTGTACCTGAATGTAACTGATTGTGCAAGCGACATAATAATTAATCCCCCCTAGAGCAATTTATTGTTCCCGAAAGACCATAATGTGGCTGTTTATAATAAATTAAAGCGTGTACGTACTGGCTACTACTCTAGCAGTTCTGAGCAGATTAACAAACGATAGGTCCTCACATGGCAGGTAATCAGAACACACAGGTTCATACACAGTAGGTGTTTTTCCCTAAAAGTCAGACTTGACTGCTTCTATTTCTTACAGTTTGTCATTTAATGCTTTTGCGACTAAGTATCTTTGTTCTTTGATATATACATAGATCATACATTCAATCATTCTTGTTGCTGGACTCACAACTTTCTATTAAATTTTTTTGTTGCCCGGTGTCGTGTGAGAGATTAACACCCCATGTTGATACATGACAAAAGAGTGACGTCAATATGGTATTCTGGTATCTGAATATTGGATTAAGCAGAACAAAAATAAAGGTTGAGATGACTCCGTTGTCCAAGCAAATACCTCCCCAAGAATTATTCTAATGCAAGTATGTGTTTGTGTTAGCACCCGAACAAATGTAGCGTTGATATTGTATTAGTCACTTTGTTGCATCACCACACCCGCTTGAGTGTGTGTGGCCATATGAATCATTGTGGTTTGGAAAACAACACATGCAATGTCACTCCAATATGTGTCAAACTATGGTCAGAAAACCCTAGAACATGTTGGAATTCAATTTCCACATGTAATGGAGTACCAGTGTGAAAGAGGTTGCATCACCACACCCACTTTCATGTGTGGACATGTGGATCATTATGGTTTGTAAAAAAACACATGCAATGTCACTACAATATGTGTCAAACCATTGTCGGAAACTCCAGGAACATGTTGGAATTCAACTACCACATGCAATGGAGCACCAGTGTGACAGAGGTTGCATCACCACACTCACTTAAGTGTGTGTGTCCATGTGGATCATTGTGGTTTGGAAAAAAACACATGCAATGACAGACCAATATGTGTCAAACCATAGTCAGAAAGCCCAGTAATATGTTGAATTCAACTGCCACATGCAATGGAGCAGCAGTGTGAAAGAGGTTGCATCACCACACCCACTTAAGTGTGTATGGCCATGTGAATCATTGTGGTTTGGAAAATAACACATGCAATGTCACTCCAGTATGTGTCAAACCATGGTCAGAAATCCCTGGAACATGTTGGAATTCAATTTCCACATGCAATGGAGCAGTAGTGTGAAAGAGCTTGCATCACCACACCCACTTGAGTGTGTGTGGCCATATGGATCATTGTTGCGTGGAAAAGAACACATGCAATGACACTCCAATATGTATCAAATCATGGTTAGAAAGCCCAGGAAGATGTTGGAATTCAACTGCCACATGCAATGGAGCGCCTGTTTGACATAAGTTGCATCACCACACCCACTTGAGTGTGTGTGGCCATGTCGATCATTGTGGTTTGGAAAATAACACATATAATGAGTCTCCAATATGTGTCAAACCATGGTCAGAAAGCCTAGGAAGATGTTGAATTAAACTGCCACATGCAATGGAGCACTAGTATGACATAAGTTGCAACACCACAGCCACTTGAGTGTGTGTGGCCATGTGGATCATTGTGGTTTGGAACACAACACATGCAATGACACTCTAATATGTGTCAAACCATGGTCAGAAAGCTCATGAACATCTTGGAATTCAAATAGCACATGCAATCGAGCACAAGTGTGAAAGATGTTGCATCACCACACTCAAATGAGTGTATGTGGCCATGTGGATCATTGTTGTTTGGAAAAGAACACATGCAATTACACACCAATATGTGGAAAACCATGGTCATAAAGCCTAGGAAGATGTTGAATTCAACTGCCACATACAATGGAGCACCAGTGTGACATAAGTTGCATCACCACAGCCACTTGAGTGTTTGTGGCGATGTGGATCATTGTGGTTTGAAAAGGAACAGATGCAATGACACTCCAATATGTGTCAAACCATGGTCAAAAAGCCCATAAACATTTTGGAATTCAACTGCCACATGCAATGGAGCACCAGTGTGAAAGATGTTGCATCACTACACCCAATTGAGTGTGTGTGGCCATGTGGATCATTGTGGTTTGGAAAATAACACATGGAATTACACTCCAATATGTGTCAAACCATGGTTAGAAGCCTAGGAACATGTTGGAATTCAACTACCACATGCACTGGAGCAATAGTTTGACATAAGTTGCATCACCACTCCCACTTGAGTGTGTGTGGCCATGTCGATCATTGTGGTTTGGAAAAGTACACATGCAGTTTTACTCCAATATGTGTCAAACCATGGTCAGAAAGCCCAGGAAGATGTTGGAATTCAACTGCCACATGCAATGGAGCACCAACGTGACACAAGTTGCATCACAACAACCACTTGATTGTGTGTGCCCATGTGGATCATTGTGTGACAAAGGGTAAGCTCGGCAATGTCCATGGTGAAGTACTTAGGGTTTCGCGAAAAAGAGAACGCTAGGGATTTCGTCCGATGTTAGGAAAACAATGGAGTCAAACTCGCCTGAATATTGGGAAATTGCACTTTTACAAGTTGCCTGGGAGATTTTGGTACCCTCGCTTGGGCTTCTCCCGTCCTATATATAATAGGTCGGGTCTCAAAGCTGTATGCGGATAGGTTTTACATACGTGTGATTACAATACCAACACATTGTTGGTTCAGAGACTCGTCCCTAATACAATCAAAGTCTTTGCCAGTTGCTTCCTTGGGATATCGTCTGAAATCTTCATGGACCGTAAGCCTTTTACCCAGTATATGGTAGCAAATCATAAGCATCTAAATAGTTGTACCTATGCCAATAGTCCCGGAGACTCTACTTGAACCATAGTTTCAGGTTGAGTCTCAAAGTTTCTTTTTCCTTCTTTTCCTTTATTTTTATTTTTATAGGGATTTGGTACAACGAGTCTGATGCTTCCAACGGATCGGGAATCAGTTAATTTCTCCTGGGCAAAAACAAGGTTGTCCTACATTAAATTCAAGTCCCCATGCCTGAACTTGGAATTTACTACTAGTGTAATTCAGTTCGGGCCGCTGAGGTCTTATCGAATACTAAATCCTAGTTTCATTTTAACGGGTACGCAATGCATTCGTCGGGTTTTTTCATCGTATCATTGATACGGATATTTTACTAGCAAAGCGCATTCTTGTGCGATTACCATGCCACACATGACGAATCCTGGGGTCTTACCTTCATGTTTCTGAACATTTGATTCGGATTTTTGTCGCGTTTGAGCGTGATCCGAGATTTTTGGTTTTTTGGCGGTTGGCTTGGTGAGCTGCCAATTTTTCTGAATTTTATCAGATAGTTTTAATGCTTTATGCCGGCTCCCGATGGGAGTAATCTTTTTGAGGATACCTTTTTTTAGGATACATCAATGTAAAACTCATAGGTATTTTCAATCATGGACATTTTTGTTTTAATCATACATAATTAGATTTCTATCGGGTGCGCGCCAGCGCTCCCGATGGGAGTAGCCCCCTAGGCTATGTTCGGATGCCTGTATCTGGACATCGGCTCATAGTTGATGTCAGCTTGATGGAAAATATAGATCTTTTGAACGAATATAAACAATAAAGAACATAAGGTACGAAAACTTATCTTTTATACATAAGGCGAAAAACCGATGATACATTATTTTGGGCGGATGGTGCCTAGCCGTTGGCCTGGATATTCTGGCTTAAGAAGCCGAACCATAAATCTTATCGTATTGCAAGTAATATTATGCGTAAAAGCATCGTAGCTGCACTACGTTCCATGGATTGGAGTATTTGACTCTTGTCTTCTTGTCTTGTAGTCGATATGCTCCTCCGGAAATAACTTCTGTAACAATATATGGTCCTTCCCATGGCGATTCTAACTTTCGGTGTCCATCTTGCTTGAGGCAAAGAACTAGGTCCCCTACCATGAAGGACCTAGGCCATAATCGTCGGCTGTGGTAATTGCGCAAGTTTTGCTGGTACATAGTTGCTCTTTGTAAGGCTTCATCTCGAGCTTCATCAAGTGCATCCACATCATCTTCGAGTACTTCTCTTGATTCCTCTTCATCGTATGCAGCTACTCTTGGGGATTCATGTGACATTTCAACACGAAGCATGGCTTATGCACCATGGACCAGAAAGAAAGGTGTCTCTTGTGTCAAATTATTTGGGTTGTACGTAAACTCCATAAGACAGATGGTAATTCATCAACCCATGCTCCTTTTGCTCTATCAAGTGGTGCTAGTAGTCTTTTATTGAGTCCAACAGTAACTAGTCCATTGGCTTTTTCTACTTGTCCATTTGTTTGCGGGTGAGCTACCGAGGCATAGCTTACTTTGATACCCATCTTCTGGCAGTACTGTTTGAATTATTGGAAGTGAAGTTAGTTCGTTTGTCTGTAATGGTGTTGTTTGGTACACCAAACCGAAATACTATGGATTTAATGAAATTCACAGCCGAAGTTCCATCTTGGGTGGTGACAGGCATTGTTTCGATCCATTTAGCAAATTTGTCGACTGCTACTAGCAGAAAGACGTGTCCTCCTAGTGATGATTTGTGAAGTTTTCCCACCATATCGAGTCCCCACTAAGCGAAGGGCCAAGCCAGAGGTATAGGATTTAACTCAGTGGCGGGTGCTTCAGGCTTTGTTGCGAACTGTTGGCATGCTTCACATGTTCTAACGATATCATTTGCATCTTGAACTGTAGTCAGCCAGTAAAATCCTGTCCTGAATGCTTTGGTAGCAATCGCTCGGCTACTAGCATGGTGACCACAAACTCCTTCATGTATATATTTGAGTGTGATTTTTTCCTTCTTCGGGTGTTAGGCAACGCTACAACACATCCGAAATACTTCTCTTATATAGCCCCCCTTTGATTATTTTGAAGGCCTTTGATCTTCAGGTGATTCACCGGGCTTCTATCACATCTTCGGGTAGCTCGCCCTTAGTCATGTACTCTACATACGGCTACATCCATGTAGGTTCAATTAGCATGACCTCTCCAATTTCCTGCTCTTCTTCTTCGGTGGCCTCTTCTATACTCTTGGTCGTTGATGGAGCCCCCGAGTCTTTTCGCGGGTGACTCTTTTTCCCGTTTTTGGTGCTAAGACCTCGGAGACTCTTTTTGCTTTGATCGATCATTCCGTTATTTCTTCCCAAAAGACCCCGAATGGCACTGGTAAGCACAGGGATCCGATGTTTGCTAGATTATCGGCTTCTTCATTGCTTGCTCTTCCTATGTGCGATACCTCGCATCCATCAAATTGAGATTCCATAATGCCATATAGGTCGCGGTAAGCAATCATGTTATCGCTGACGGCATCGCACTTGTTCATTGCTTGCTATGCCACAAGATTGGAATCTCCAAAGATTTTGAGGCGAGTTGCATCGCAAGCTTTGGCCATTCGCATGTTGTGCAACAAGGCCTCATATTCAGCTTCATTATTGGATGTGTTTGCAAAGCTAATCCAAAGTATATAGTGCATTTTGTCGCCTTGTGGTGATACTAGTATGACTCCTGCTCCTGCTCCTGCTCCTTCCTTTCTTTTTGATCCATCGAAGTACATTGTCCCAGCACTAGAAAGGTCAAGTGGACCCGCACATTGCAACTCTGTCCATTTTGTGATGAAATCTGGCAAAACTTGTGACTTCATTGCCTCGCGCTTCTCATACGTGATGTCTCGAGGGGATAATTCGATGCCCCATAGAGACACACACCCAGTTTCTTCTGGATTGTTGATGATGTTTGACAAAGGTGCTTCATTGACCACTATGATCGGATGTTCCGAAAAATAATGGCGTGGTTTTCGTGCTGTCATAAACACCCCATATGCTAGTTTTTGGTAATGTGGGTACCCTTGTTTGGACGGCGATAAGACCTCGCTCAGGAAGTAGACTGGCCTCTGTACATCATGGGTTTTCCCTTCTTCGGGTCACTCCACGACTAAGACCGTGTTGACCACCTGATTTGTGGCAGCGATATAAAGCAGTAAAGGCTCTTTCTCTTTTGGCCACACGACGACGGGAGATGTCGAAATTGTCCTTTTAAGATCTTCAAAGGCATGTTGAGCTTCTTCCGTCCATTCGAATTTCTCCGATTTCATCATGAGGGCGTAAAATGGCAATGCCTTTTCTCCTAATCTTGCAATGAAACGACTGAGTGCCGCTACTCGCCCTGCCAGCTGTTGTACGCCACGTAGATTTGTTGGATTTTTCATTGTTAAAATTGCTTGTATTTTCCCGGGGTTAGCCTCGATTCCCCTTGCCGATACCAAATATCCGAGGAGTTGCCCTACCGGGACTCCAAAGGAACATTTCTTCGGGTTCAGTTTGATGCTAAACTTGTTGAGATTTTTGAATGTTTTTTCGAGGTCCTTGATGAGTGCAGATCCTTGTCTTGTTGTAACTATAACATCATCGATATATACTTGTACGTTTGTTCCTATTTGACTTCCCAGACATTTCTACATCATCCGTTGATATGTTGCTCCAGCGTTCTTGAGGCCAAAAGGCATTGTTGTGTAGTAGAATACACCATAAGGCATGATAAACGCTGTTTTCTCCTGATCTTCTTCCTTCATACTAATCTGGTGGTATCCTGAGTAAGCATCCAAGAAAGAAAGACGTTCGCATCCCGCGGTTGCATTGATTATTTGGTCGATTCGCGGCAACGGGAAGTGATCTTTTGGATAATGTTTGTTCAGTGCACTAAAGTAGATGCACATCTGGAGTTCTGTAGTATTTTTCTTTGGAACACATACTAGGTTTGCGACCCACTCTGATTTTGTTAGTTCTTTGATGAAGTTGGCGTCAGTAAGGCGATGGAGCTCCTTTCCAATGGCTTTACGCTTTGGTTCTGCGAAGCGACAAAGTGGTTGTCTTACTGGCTTCACCTTTGGATCCAAATTTAATGCGTGCGCAGCGAGTTCCCTAGGAATTCCTGGCATGTCAGAAGGTAGCCATGCGAAGATCTCCAAGTTCTCACAAAGGAACTCGATGAGCGCGCTTTCCTACGTGGGACCAAGATTGGAAGCCACAAATGTTGTTTTCATCGGGTCGATAGGGTGGATCTGTACTTCTTTTGTGCCCTTTGTAGTGTCAAAAGCCTGATTGGGATATACACGTGCTACTTCCAGTGGCTCTACGATTGCCAAAGTTTTGAGTTGTTCTCCGTTGCCATCTCGAAAGATTCAGAAATTTTGTTGAACTCCCGATCACAATTATCGGCACGTGTGAAGCTTCCTATTACCGTGATGATTCCTTTTGGTGCTGGCATTTTCATGACTAGGTACGCATAATGCGGAACTGCCATGAACCTTGCGAAAGCTGGTCGTCCCAAGATCGCATGATATTGTGATGGCCAGTCCATGACTTTGAATTCGAGTTTTTCTCACCTGAAATTTACTTTGGAACCAAAAACAACGTCGAGAAATACCTTTCCTAAAGGAATTTTGGCTTTACCTAGTACTATTCCATGGAAGGATGTTTCTGTTGGCGCGAGATTGTCCAGGGGATAGCCCATTGTTCTTAGCGTTTTTGCGTCGATCAGATTTATGCTTCTTCCCACGTCCATGAAGACCTTGCTCATATCAAACCCGCCAATTTGTGCTTCGACTATCAAGGTTGAGTGACCCAGTCATGGGACCTGGAGCGGGTGATCGGCTCTGCTGAATGTGATTTCTTGCTCTGACAAGTGGAGATATTCAGGTGTGGTTGATGTTGTTGTTTCCGCCATATTGATTTATATTGTGATGAGCTTCTGGGTTCTGTTGGATGGACGCCCTTTTTGAATCATGGACATTGCTCCTTTTGACCTAGGGTATTCATAGTTTTGATCAGTTGTGTTTTGTGGTAACACTGCTGGTGATGGTGGTGGTGGTGCGCCGATGGCTAATGTTCCAGGCGCAGATGTGTATCCTTGGTTTGCCGCTTCGGTTGCTTTTGTATTACATAGCTCCTGCATTTCAAGAATGTTCGATAGTCTTTCATGAGGTGGTTAGATTATCGTCTGCTTGCTGAGTTGATGTAAAAATGCATGTTACAGGGTCCTTCCAGCATTTTCATCGCGGACATGGGTGGGTCTCGAGCTCTTGGCTGGTATTGCTATGTTGACTGGCTTCCTCTGACATCGTTCCTATTATGACGATATCCGCAGTTGTAGTCGTTGCTTCTATTGTTACTTTCACTCGAGAAACCGGCTGTGGCGTAACTTGGTCCCGTGCTTCCATCATCGTTCCTTCTTCTTCTATCGTTGCCGCGTTTATCCCTGTCTTCTTCGGGTGATCGCGTACGCTTATTATGCAGCGCGTCTTCTCCACTAGCCCTGCGATTTGCTATTTCCATTAATTGTGAGATTGTTTTGGGTTTAACCTGTCCCAGTTCTTCTATGAATTCTCGGCGACGAAGGCCGTCGTTGAAGGCATCGATGGCCCTTTCGTCGGATATGGACTCAGCTGAGTTTTTGATGATATTCCATCGTTGGATGAATGCTCTTATTGATTCCCAGATTTTTTCGCGTGCCCGCAACTTCTCCAAGGATGCAGGTCGTTAAACATGGATTGGAAGTGCCAGATGAACTTATCTTCCAGGTCATTCCAACTGCCAATGGAATCTTCGGGTAACTGTCTGAGACATGATCTTGCGGTGCTAGTGAGGTGTAGTTGTAAGCTTTGCATTGCGGTAGCTGTGGAGCCGCCTTGTAACTTGACAGTGGCCAAATAATCTGATAACCATGCTTCGGGTTCCTGGCGTCCATCGTACTTTTGGCGGTCATGCGGAAGTTTGAAGTCCTTGGGTACTGAGGTTTTGCAAATCTGCTAAGTGAAATAGTTGGCCCCACATAGCTCGTAATCATCTTTGTTGTATCCATCATGGTATCATCGGCTGCGATTCTCATCTCTTGATCCATCGTTCTTGTGGTGTGTGTTGTCATTTCTTGTGTTGCTTCGCAGCTTGGGTCCTACGAGGTGTGCCTGGTGTGGCGATCGAGATCGTCGGGTGTGTCCCACTTGCCGAGGGCTGCTGCGATGGCGTGGGGATCTATCGAGATGTCCCGTGGTTCCTTGCTCTGCTTCCGCGAGGGAGGCTCCCACCATGCCAAGGTTCATCAGGGCGGAGCGGTGGAGGGCCGCACGGGGATTGTCAGGTGTGGGTTGAGTGGTGATCAGATATGTTTGCGCAGCCACAATGGCTTCCTGGGCCATTTTTGCCTTGATGTTTCCTGCTTGGTCAATCGACATGAACGATAGATCAAGATCTCGGATGAGTCCACTTCTTTCTGCTTCAGGGATATGTTGTAGTCGAGATGTTCCCCTTCTTGTCGGTGCTCCTCCTGTCACGCTCCCTAATCCTCGGGTAAGGCTTAACTGTGCCCGTCGTAAGCTGGATTCGTCGACTAATGTCTTTCTTTCATCGAGTTGCCTTTGCATCATGAGTAGGTCTCTCTTCTTGTGATGAAGCAGGTATTGGTATGCTAATAGATCCTCATGTGAAGAGTCCGCTGTCATCGGAACTGCTCCCAAAATTGCTTCCCTTGCTTTTTTCCATGTCGTTGCTAGTAGCCAAAGAGTTTTCCTCTCTCCTCCATGAGGTTCTCCGCCTCTTCCTCGGACTATGTGGTTATCCGCCGTCTCTCCTCCGTTTCCATGGTCCCCTTCATTGTGATTTCCTGCATTGTCATCCGATATAATATCGTTGGGGTCAAGGATAGGATTACCGTTAGAGTCGTGTGGTGTTGAGGTATTCCCGTTGACCATGCACACTTGGTGGCGTGTTATGCATGGGATGATGACATTGTCTTCTTGCTCAGAGGATGTACTGGTAATATTCTGGGATTGTAGTTCTAGGTAGATCTCCACTACCCTTTTTCCGAAGTTGATGTTTTCGCTGCTTTCTTCGGGTTACGAATTCGCCGAGCTTGCTTCGCGTGGTGGAGTTGGCTGAGGACCTGATCCGAAGGAGAGATTGTCGTAAACACCATCAAGGTCCCCCACATCTGTCTTGGTTTGCTCGTTTTCTTCGCCTGCTTCAATCTATGTTGTGGTGTCCATGGAGGATCCGACGGAAACTGTTGGTACCGCCATAGGCGTAGGTTTTTCTACTGACGGTTCTGATGTGATCAGGGCCGAAGGGTGCAATTCTTGTGGGTCTTTTACTTGGAAGTGGAAGCTTCCGATGATTAGATCGGATCCGCAGTTGAAATCGACGGGTACCAATATAGAGGTGGGCGGGTGTGGATCTGCGTTTGTCGGGTTGATGCTTGGTGGAGAGTGGTCCACCAAATCCATGTTCCCAGCATTCAGGTTTCCCACAGACAGCGCCAATTGACGAGGGATAACCTCGGCAATGTCCATGTTGAAGGACTTAGGGTTTTGCGGAAAAGAGAACGCTGGGGATTTCGTCGGATGTCAGGAAAACAATGGAGTCAAAGTCACCTAAATATTGGGAAATTGCACTATTACAAGTTGCCTAGGGAATTTCGGTACCCTCGCTTGGGCTTCTCCCATCCTATATATAATAGGTCAGGTCTCAAACCTGTATGCGGATAGGTTTTACATACGTGTGATTACAATACCAACACATTGTCGGTTCAGAGACTCTTTCCTAATACAATACTAGTCTTTGTCAGCTGCTTCCTTGGGATATCATCTGAAATCTTCATGGGCCGTAAGCCTTTTACCCAGTATAGGGTAGCAAATCGCAAGCATCCGAGTAGTCGTACCTATATCATTGTGGTTTGGAAAAGAACACATGCAATGACACTCCAATATGTGCCATACCATGGTCAGAAAGCCCGGGAACATGTTGGAATTCAACTTCAACATGCAATGGAGCACTAGTGTGAAAGAGGTTGCATGACCATACTCACTTGAGTGTGTGTGTCCATGTGGATCATTATGGTTTGGAAAAGAACATATGCAATGACACTCCAATATGTGTCAAACCATGGTCAATAAGACTAGGAACATGTTGGAATTCAACTGTCACATGAAATGGACCACCAGTGTAAAAGAGGTTGCATCACCACACCCACTTGAGTATGTCTGGCCATGGATCATTATGGTTTGGAAAAGAAGAAATACATGTCACTCCAGTATAAATCAAACCATGGTCAGAAACCCTAGGAAGATGTTGGAATTCAACTACCACATGCAATGGAGCACTAGTGTGATATAAGTTGCATCACCACACCCACTTGAGTGTGTGTGTCCATGTAGATCATGGTGGTCTCGAAAAGAACACATGTAGTGATACTCCAATATGTTTCGAACCATGGTCAGAAATCCCAAAAAGATGTTGGAATTTAACTTCCACATGCAATGGAGCACCAGTGTGACATAAGTTGCATCACCACAGCCACTTGAGTGTGCGTGTCCATGTGGATAATTGTGGTTTGGAAAAGAACATATGCAATGACACCCCAATATGTGTCAAACCATGGTCAAAAAGCCCATGATAATCTTGGAATTCAACTGCCACATGCAATGGAGCACCAGTGTGAAAGATGTTGCAGAACTACACCCACTTGAGTATGTGTGGCCATGTGGATCACTGTGTTTTGGAAACGAACACATGTAATGTAACTCCAATATGTGTCAAACCATGCTCAGAAGCCCAGGAACATGTTGGAATTCAACTGCCACATGCAATGGAGCACCAGTTTGACATAACTTGCATCACCACACCCACTTGAGTGTGTGTGGCCATGTGGATCATTGTGTTTTGGAAAAGAACACATGCATTTTCACTCCAATATATATCAAACCATGGTTAGAAAGCCCATGAACATGTTGGAATTCAATTGCCACATGCAATGGAGCACCGGTTTGACATATGTTGCATAACTACACCCACTTGAGTGTGTGTGGCCATGCCGATCATTGTGGTTTGGAAAAAAACACATGAAATGACACTCCAATATCTATCCAACCATGGTCAGAAAGCCCAAGATGATGTTGGAATTTAACTACCACCTGCAATGGAGCACCATTGTTACATAAGTTGCATCACCACACCCACTTGAGTGTGTGTGTCCATATGGATCATTGTGGTCTGGAAAATAACACATCCAATGACACTCCAATATGCGTCAAACCATGGTTAGAAAGCCCAGGAAGATGTTGAATTCAACTGTCACATCCAATGACACTCCAATATGTGACATAAGTTGCATCACCATAGCCACTTGAGTGTGTGTGGCCATGTGGATCATTGTGGTTTGGAAAATAACACATGGAGTGACACTCCAATATGTGTCAAACCATGGTCAGAAATCCCATGAACATCTTGGAATAACCGTCACATGCAATGGAGCACCAGTGTGAAATATGTTGCATCACCACACCCACTTGAGTGTGTGTAGCCACGTGGATCATTGTGGTTTGGAAGAGAACACATGCAATGAAACTCCAATATGAGTCAAACCATGATCAGAAAGCCCAGGAAGATGTTGGAATTCAACTGCCACATGCAATGGAGCACTAGTGTGACATAAGATGCATTAGCACACCCACTTGAGTTTGTGGCCATGCGGATCATTGTGGTTTGGAAAAGAACACATGCAATGACACTCCAATATGTGTCAAACCACGGTTAGAAAGCCCTGTAACATGTTGGAATTCAACTGCCACATGCAATGGAGGAGTAGTGCGAAAGAGGTTGCATCACCACACCCACTAGAGTGTGTGTGGCCATGTGGATCATTGTGGTTTGGAAAACAAGACATGCAATGTCACTCCAATATGTGTCAAACCATGGTCAGAAAGGCCATGATCATCTAGGAATTCAACTGCCACAAGCAATGGAGGACCAGTGTGAAAGATGTTGCATAACTACACCCACTTGATGGTGTGTGGCCATGTGGATCACTGTGTTTTGGAAAAGAACACATGTAATGACACTCCAATATGTGTCAAACCATGGCCAGAAGCCCAGGAACATGTTGGAATTCAACTGCCACATGCAATGGATCACCACTTTGACATAACTTGCAATACCACACCCACTTGAGTGTGTGTGGCCATGTGGATCATTGTGTTTTGGAAAGGAACACATGCAATTTCACTCCAATATATATCAAACCATGGTCAGAAAGCCCATGAACATGTTGGAATTTAATTGCCACATGCAATGGAGCACCAGTTTGACATATGTTGCATAACTACACCCACTTGAGTGTGTCTGGCCATGTAGATCATTGTGATTTGGAAAAAACACATGCAGTGACACTCCAATTTGTATCAAATCATGGTCAGAAAGCCCAAGAAGATGGTGGAATTGAACTGCCACATGCAATGGAGCACCATTGTGACATAAGTTGCATCACCACGCCCACTTGAGTGTGTGTGTCCATATGGATCATTGTGGTCTGTAAAAGAACACATACAATGACACTCCAATATGTGTCAAACCATGGTCACAAAGCCCAGGAAGATGTTGAATTCAATTGCCACATCCAATGACACTCCAATATGTGACATAAGTGGCATCACCACAACCACTTGAGTGTGTGTGGCCATGTGGATCATTGTGGTTCGGAAAATAACACATGAAATAACACTCCAATATGTGTCAACCCATGGTAAAAAAGCCCATGAACATCTTGGAATAACTATCAGATGCAATGGAGCACCAGTGTGAAAGATGTTGCATCACCACACCCACTTGAGTGTGTGTGACCATGTGGATCATTGTGATTTGGAAAAGAACACGTGTACTAACACTCCAATATATATGTGTCAAACAATGGTTAGAAAGCCTAGGAACATGTTGGAATTCAACTGCCAGATGCAATGGAGCACCAATTTGACATAAGTTGCAACACCACACCCACTTGACTGTGTGCGGCCATGTGGATCATTGTGGTTTGGAAAAGAACACATGCAATGTCACTCCAATATGTGTCAAACCATGTTCAGAAAGCCTAGGAACATGTTGGAATTCAACTGCCACATGCAATGGAGCACTAGTGTGAAATAAGTTGCATCACCACACCCACTTGAGTGTGTGCGGCCACATGGATCATTGTGGTTTGGAAAATAACAAATGTAATGACACTCCAATATGTGTCAAACCATGCTCAGAAAGCCCAGGAACATGTCAGAATTCAACTATCACATGCAATGGAGCACCGGTTTGACATAAGTGGCATCACCACACCCACTTGAGTGTGTATGGCCATGTGGATCATTGTGCTTTGGAAAATAACAGATGCAATGTCACTCCAATATGTGGTAAACCATGGTCAGAAAGCCCATGAAGCTGTTGGAATTCAACTGCCACATGAAATGGAGCACTAGTGTGATATAAGTTGCATCGCCACACTCACTTGAGTGTGTGTGGCCATGTGGATCATTGTGATTTGAAAAATTACACATGCAATGACACTCCAATATATATGTGTCAAACAATGGTCAGAAAGATTAGGAACATGTTCGAATTCAATCGCCACATGCAATGGAGCAACCGTTTGACATAAGTTGTATCGACATACCCACTTGACTGTGTGGCCATGTGGATAATAGTGGTTTGGAAAAGAACACATGCAATGTCACTCCATTATGTGTCAAACCATGGTCAAAACGCCTAGGAACATGTTGGATTCAACTGCCACATGTAATGGAGTTCTAGTTTGACAAAAGTGGCATCACCTTAGCTACTTGAGTGTGTGTGGCCATGTGGATCATTGTGGTTTGGAAAATAACACATGCAATGTCACTCCAATATGTGTCAAACCATGTTCAGAAAGCCGAGGAACATGTTGGAATTCAACTGTCACATGCAATGGACCACTAGTGTGAAAGAAGATGCATCACCACACCCACTTGAGTGTGTGTGGACATGTGGATCATTGTGGTTTGGAAAAGAACACATGCAATAAACCTCCAATATGTATCACCATGGTTAGAAAGGCCAAGAAGATGTTGGAATTCGACTACCACATGCAATGGAGCACTAGTTTGACATAAGTTGCATCACCACAACCACTTGAGTGTGTGTGGCCATGTGGATCATTGTGGTTTGGAAGAGAACACATGCAATGAAACTCCAATATGAGTCAAACCATGATCAGAAAGCCCAGGAAGATCTTCAATTCAACTGCCACATGCAATGGCGCACCAGTATGACATAAATTGCATCACCACATCCACTTGAATGTGTGTGGCCATGTGGATCATTGTGGGTTGGAAAAGAACACAAGCAATGACACTCCAATATATGTCAAACCATGGTCAGAAAGCCCACAGACATCTTAGAATTAACTGCCACCTGCAATGGAGCACCTACGTGAAAGAGGTTGCATCACCACACCTACTTGAGTGTGTGTGTCCATGTGGATCATTGTGGTTTGGAAAATAACACATGTAATGACACTCCAATATGTGTCAAACCATGGTTAGAAGCCTAGGAACATGTTGGAATTCAACTGGAAGATGCAATGGAGCACCAGTTTAACATAAGTTGCATCACCACACCCACTTGAGTGTGTGGCCATGTGGATCATTGTGATTTGGAAAAAAAACACCTGCAATGACACTCCAATATGTGTCAAACCATGGTCAGAAAGCACAGGAACATGTTGGAATTTAACTGTCACATGCAATGGAGCACCATTGTGACATAAGTTGCATCACCACACCCACTTGAGTGTGTGTGTCCATATGGATCATTGTGGTCTGTAAAAGAACACATACAATGACACTCCAATATGTGTCAAACCATGGTCACAAAGCCCAGGAAGATGTTGAATTCAACTGCCACATCCAATGACACTCCAATATGTGACATAAGTGGCATCACCACAACCACTTGAGTGTGTGTGGCCATGTGGATCATTGTGGTTCGGAAAATAACACATGAAATAACACTCCAATATGTGTCAACCCATGGTAAAAAAGCCCATGAACATCTTGGAATAACTATCAGATGCAATGGAGCACCAGTGTGAAAGATGTTGCATCACCACACCCACTTGAGTGTGTGTGACCATGTGGATCATTGTGATTTGGAAAAGAACACATGTACTAACACTCCAATATATATGTGTCAAACAATGGTTAGAAAGCCTAGGAACATGTTGGAATTCAACTGCCAGATGCAATGGAGCACCAATTTGACATAAGTTGCAACACCACACCCACTTGACTGTGTGTGGCCATGTGGATCATTGTGGTTTGGATTAGAACACATGCAATATCACTCCAATATGTGTCAAACCGTGTTTAGAAAGCCCAGGAACATGTTGGAATTCAACTGCCACATGCAATGGAGCACCAGTGTGAAATAAGTTGCATCACCACACCCACTTGAGTGTGTGTGGCCACATGGATCATTGTGGTTTGGAAAAGAACACATGTAAGGACACTCCAATATGTGTCAAACCATGCTCAGAAAGCCCAGGAACATGTTAGAATTCAACGGTCACATGCAATGGAGCACCGGTTTGACATAATTGGCATCACCACACCCACTTGAGTGTGTATGGCCATGTGGATCATTGTGCTTTGGAAAATAACATATGCAATGTCACTCCAATATGTGGTAAACCATGGTGAGAAAGCCCATGAAGTTGTTGGAATTCAACTGCCACATGTAATGGAGCACTAGTGTGATATAAGTTGCATCACCACACCGACTTGAGTGTGTGTGGCCATGTGGATCATTGTGATTTGAAAAATAACACATGCAATGACACTCCAATATATATGTGTCAAACAATGGTCAGAAAGCTTAGGAACATGTTCGAATTCAACCGCCACATGCAATGGAGCACCAGTTTGACATAAGTTGTATCGACACATCCACTGGACTGTGTGGCCATGTGGATCATTGTGGTTTGGAAAAGAACACATGCAATGGAGCACTAGTGTGACATAAGATGCATTAGCACACCCACTTGAGTTTGTGGCCATGCGGATCATTGTGGTTTGGAAAAGAACACATGCAATGACACTCCAATATGTGTCAAACCACGGTTAGAAAGCCCTGTAACATGTTGGAATTCAACTGCCACATGCAATGGAGGAGTAGTGCGAAAGAGGTTGCATCACCACACCCACTAGAGTGTGTGTGGCCATGTGGATCATTGTGGTTTGGAAAACAAGACATGCAATGTCACTCCAATATGTGTCAAACCATGGTCAGAAAGGCCATGATCATCTAGGAATTCAACTGCCACAAGCAATGGAGGACCAGTGTGAAAGATGTTGCATAACTACACCCACTTGATGGTGTGTGGCCATGTGGATCACTGTGTTTTGGAAAAGAACACATGTAATGACACTCCAATATGTGTCAAACCATGGCCAGAAGCCCAGGAACATGTTGGAATTCAACTGCCACATGCAATGGATCACCACTTTGACATAACTTGCAATACCACACCCACTTGAGTGTGTGTGGCCATGTGGATCATTGTGTTTTGGAAAGGAACACATGCAATTTCACTCCAATATATATCAAACCATGGTCAGAAAGCCCATGAACATGTTGGAATTTAATTGCCACATGCAATGGAGCACCAGTTTGACATATGTTGCATAACTACACCCACTTGAGTGTGTCTGGCCATGTAGATCATTGTGATTTGGAAAAAACACATGCAGTGACACTCCAATTTGTATCAAATCATGGTCAGAAAGCCCAAGAAGATGGTGGAATTGAACTGCCACATGCAATGGAGCACCATTGTGACATAAGTTGCATCACCACGCCCACTTGAGTGTGTGTGTCCATATGGATCATTGTGGTCTGTAAAAGAACACATACAATGACACTCCAATATGTGTCAAACCATGGTCACAAAGCCCAGGAAGATGTTGAATTCAATTGCCACATCCAATGACACTCCAATATGTGACATAAGTGGCATCACCACAACCACTTGAGTGTGTGTGGCCATGTGGATCATTGTGGTTCGGAAAATAACACATGAAATAACACTCCAATATGTGTCAACCCATGGTAAAAAAGCCCATGAACATCTTGGAATAACTATCAGATGCAATGGAGCACCAGTGTGAAAGATGTTGCATCACCACACCCACTTGAGTGTGTGTGACCATGTGGATCATTGTGATTTGGAAAAGAACACGTGTACTAACACTCCAATATATATGTGTCAAACAATGGTTAGAAAGCCTAGGAACATGTTGGAATTCAACTGCCAGATGCAATGGAGCACCAATTTGACATAAGTTGCAACACCACACCCACTTGACTGTGTGCGGCCATGTGGATCATTGTGGTTTGGAAAAGAACACATGCAATGTCACTCCAATATGTGTCAAACCATGTTCAGAAAGCCTAGGAACATGTTGGAATTCAACTGCCACATGCAATGGAGCACTAGTGTGAAATAAGTTGCATCACCACACCCACTTGAGTGTGTGCGGCCACATGGATCATTGTGGTTTGGAAAATAACAAATGTAATGACACTCCAATATGTGTCAAACCATGCTCAGAAAGCCCAGGAACATGTCAGAATTCAACTATCACATGCAATGGAGCACCGGTTTGACATAAGTGGCATCACCACACCCACTTGAGTGTGTATGGCCATGTGGATCATTGTGCTTTGGAAAATAACAGATGCAATGTCACTCCAATATGTGGTAAACCATGGTCAGAAAGCCCATGAAGCTGTTGGAATTCAACTGCCACATGAAATGGAGCACTAGTGTGATATAAGTTGCATCGCCACACTCACTTGAGTGTGTGTGGCCATGTGGATCATTGTGATTTGAAAAATTACACATGCAATGACACTCCAATATATATGTGTCAAACAATGGTCAGAAAGATTAGGAACATGTTCGAATTCAATCGCCACATGCAATGGAGCAACCGTTTGACATAAGTTGTATCGACATACCCACTTGACTGTGTGGCCATGTGGATAATAGTGGTTTGGAAAAGAACACATGCAATGTCACTCCATTATGTGTCAAACCATGGTCAAAACGCCTAGGAACATGTTGGATTCAACTGCCACATGTAATGGAGTTCTAGTTTGACAAAAGTGGCATCACCTTAGCTACTTGAGTGTGTGTGGCCATGTGGATCATTGTGGTTTGGAAAATAACACATGCAATGTCACTCCAATATGTGTCAAACCATGTTCAGAAAGCCGAGGAACATGTTGGAATTCAACTGTCACATGCAATGGACCACTAGTGTGAAAGAAGATGCATCACCACACCCACTTGAGTGTGTGTGGACATGTGGATCATTGTGGTTTGGAAAAGAACACATGCAATAAACCTCCAATATGTATCACCATGGTTAGAAAGGCCAAGAAGATGTTGGAATTCGACTACCACATGCAATGGAGCACTAGTTTGACATAAGTTGCATCACCACAACCACTTGAGTGTGTGTGGCCATGTGGATCATTGTGGTTTGGAAGAGAACACATGCAATGAAACTCCAATATGAGTCAAACCATGATCAGAAAGCCCAGGAAGATCTTCAATTCAACTGCCACATGCAATGGCGCACCAGTGTGACATAAATTGCATCACCACATCCACTTGAATGTGTGTGGCCATGTGGATCATTGTGGGTTGGAAAAGAACACAAGCAATGACACTCCAATATATGTCAAACCATGGTCAGAAAGCCCACAGACATCTTAGAATTAACTGCCACCTGCAATGGAGCACCTACGTGAAAGAGGTTGCATCACCACACCTACTTGAGTGTGTGTGTCCATGTGGATCATTGTGGTTTGGAAAATAACACATGTAATGACACTCCAATATGTGTCAAACCATGGTTAGAAGCCTAGGAACATGTTGGAATTCAACTAGAAGATGCAATGGAGCACCAGTTTAACATAAGTTGCATCACCACACCCACTTGAGTGTGTGGCCATGTGGATCATTGTGATTTGGAAAAAAACACCTGCAATGACACTCCAATATGTGTCAAACCATGGTCAGAAAGCACAGGAACATGTTGGAATTTAACTGTCACATGCAATGGAGCACCATTGTGACATAAGTTGCATCACCACACCCACTTGAGTGTGTGTGTCCATATGGATCATTGTGGTCTGTAAAAGAACACATACAATGACACTCCAATATGTGTCAAACCATGGTCACAAAGCCCAGGAAGATGTTGAATTCAACTGCCACATCCAATGACACTCCAATATGTGACATAAGTGGCATCACCACAACCACTTGAGTGTGTGTGGCCATGTGGATCATTGTGGTTCGGAAAATAACACATGAAATAACACTCCAATATGTGTCAACCCATGGTAAAAAAGCCCATGAACATCTTGGAATAACTATCAGATGCAATGGAGCACCAGTGTGAAAGATGTTGCATCACCACACCCACTTGAGTGTGTGTGACCATGTGGATCATTGTGATTTCGAAAAGAACACATGTACTAACACTCCAATATATATGTGTCAAACAATGGTTAGAAAGCCTAGGAACATGTTGGAATTCAACTGCCAGATGCAATGGAGCACCAATTTGACATAAGTTGCAACACCACACCCACTTGACTGTGTGCGGCCATGTGGATCATTGTGGTTTGGAAAAGAACACATGCAATGTCACTCCAATATGTGTCAAACCATGTTCAGAAAGCCTAGGAACATGTTGGAATTCAACTGCCACATGCAATGGAGCACTAGTGTGAAATAAGTTGCATCACCACACCCACTTGAGTGTGTGCGGCCACATGGATCATTGTGGTTTGGAAAATAACAAATGTAATGACACTCCAATATGTGTCAAACCATGCTCAGAAAGCCCAGGAACATGTCAGAATTCAACTATCACATGCAATGGAGCACCGGTTTGACATAAGTGGCATCACCACACCCACTTGAGTGTGTATAGCCATGTGGATCATTGTGCTTTGGAAAATAACAGATGCAATGTCACTCCAATATGTGGTAAACCATGGTGAGAAAGCCCATGAAGCTGTTGGAATTCAACTGCCACATGAAATGGAGCACTAGTGTGATATAAGTTGCATCGCCACACTCACTTGAGTGTGTGTGGCCATGTGGATCATTGTGATTTGAAAAATTACACATGCAATGACACTCCAATATATGTGTCAAACAATGGTCAGAAAGATTAGGAACATGTTCGAATTCAATCGCCACATGCAATGGAGCAACCGTTTGACATAAGTTGTATCGACATACCCACTTGACTGTGTGGCCATGTGGATAATAGTGGTTTGGAAAAGAACACATGCAATGTCACTCCATTATGTGTCAAACCATGGTCAAAACGCCTAGGAACATGTTGGATTCAACTGCCACATGTAATGGAGTTCTAGTTTGACAAAAGTGGCATCACCTTAGCTACTTGAGTGTGTGTGGCCATGTGGATCATTGTGGTTTGGAAAATAACACATGCAATGTCACTCCAATATGTGTCAAACCATGTTCAGAAAGCCGAGGAACATGTTGGAATTCAACTGTCACATGCAATGGACCACTAGTGTGAAAGAAGATGCATCACCACACCCACTTGAGTGTGTGTGGACATGTGGATCATTGTGGTTTGGAAAAGAACACATGCAATAAACCTCCAATATGTATCACCATGGTTAGAAAGGCCAAGAAGATGTTGGAATTCGACTACCACATGCAATGGAGCACTAGTTTGACATAAGTTGCATCACCACAACCACTTGAGTGTGTGTGGCCATGTGGATCATTGTGGTTTGGAAGAGAACACATGCAATGAAACTCCAATATGAGTCAAACCATGATCAGAAAGCCCAGGAAGATCTTCAATTCAACTGCCACATGCAATGGCGCACCAGTGTGACATAAATTGCATCACCACATCCACTTGAATGTGTGTGGCCATGTGGATCATTGTGGGTTGGAAAAGAACACAAGCAATGACACTCCAATATATGTCAAACCATGGTCAGAAAGCCCACAGACATCTTAGAATTAACTGCCACCTGCAATGGAGCACCTACGTGAAAGAGGTTGCATCACCACACCTACTTGAGTGTGTGTGTCCATGTGGATCATTGTGGTTTGGAAAAGAACACATGTAATGACACTCCAATATGTGTCAAACCATGGTTAGAAGCCTAGGAACATGTTGGAATTCAACTAGAAGATGCAATGGAGCACCAGTTTAACATAAGTTGCATCACCACACCCACTTGAGTGTGTGGCCATGTGGATCATTGTGATTTGGAAAAAAACACCTGCAATGACACTCCAATATGTGTCAAACCATGGTCAGAAAGCACAGGAACATGTTGGAATTTAACTGTCACATGCAATGGAGCACCATTGTGACATAAGTTGCATCACCACACCCACTTGAGTGTGTGTGCCCATATGGATCGTTGTGGTCTGTAAAACAACACATACAATGACACTCCAATATGTGTCAAACCATGGCCAGAAAGCCCAGAAAGATGTTGAATTCAACTGCCACATCCAATGACACTCCAATATGTGACATAAGTGGCATCACCACAACCACTTGAGTGTGTGTGGCCATGTGGATCATTGTGGTTTGGAAAATAACACATGAATACTCCAATATGTGTCAACCCATGGTAAAAAAAGCCCATGAACATCTTGGAATAACTATCAGATGCAATGGAGCACCAGTGTGAAAGATGTTGCATCACCACACCCACTTGAGTGTGTGTGACCATGTGGATCATTGTGATTTGGAAAAGAACACATGTACTAACACTCCAATATATATGTGTCAAACAATGGTTAGAAAGCCTAGGAACATGTTGGAATTCAACTGCCAGATGCAATGGAGCACCAATTTGACATAAGTTGCAACACCACACCCACTTGACTGTGTGTGGCCATGTGGATCATTGTGGTTTGGATTAGAACACATGCAATATCACTCCAATATGTGTCAAACCGTGTTTAGAAAGCCCAGGAACATGTTGGAATTCAACTGCCACATGCAATGGAGCACCAGTGTGAAATAAGTTGCATCACCACACCCACTTGAGTGTGTGTGGCCACATGGATCATTGTGGTTTGGAAAAGAACACATGTAAGGACACTCCAATATGTGTCAAACCATGCTCAGAAAGCCCAGGAACATGTTAGAATTCAACGGTCACATGCAATGGAGCACCGGTTTGACATAATTGGCATCACCACACCCACTTGAGTGTGTATGGCCACGTGGATCATTGTGCTTTGGAAAATAACATATGCAATGTCACTCCAATATGTGGTAAACCATGGTGAGAAAGCCCATGAAGTTGTTGGAATTCAACTGCCACATGTAATGGAGCACTAGTGTGATATAAGTTGCATCACCACACCGACTTGAGTGTGTGTGGCCATGTGGATCATTGTGATTTGAAAAATAACACATGCAATGACACTCCAATATATATGTGTCAAACAATGGTCAGAAAGCTTAGGAACATGTTCGAATTCAACCGCCACATGCAATGGAGCACCAGTTTGACATAAGTTGTATCGACACATCCACTGGACTGTGTGGCCATGTGGATCATTGTGGTTTGGAAAAGAACACATGCAATGTCACTCCAGTATGTGGCAAACCATGATCAGAAAGGCCAGGAAGATGTTGGAATTCAAATACCACATGCAATGGACCACTAGTGTGAAAGAAGATGCATCACCACACCCACTTGAGTGTGTGTGGCCATGTGGATCATTGTGGTTTGGAAAAGAACACATGCAATAAACCTACAATATGTATCAAACCATGGTCAGAAAGGCCAAGAAGATGTTGGAATTCAACTACCACATGCAATGGAGCACGAGTTTGACATAAGTTGCATCACCACAACCACTTGAGTGTGTGTGGCCATGTGGATCATTATGGTTTGGAAAAGAACACATGCAATGAAACTCCAATATGAGTTAAACCATGATCAGAAAGCCCAGGAAGATCATGAATTCAACTGCCACATGCAATGGAGCACCTGCGTGAAAGAGGTTGCATCACCACACCTACTTGAGTGTGTGTGTCCATGTGGATCATTGTGGTTTGGAAAAGAACACATGTAATGACACTCCAATATGTGTCAAACCATGGTTAGAAGCCTAGGAACATGTTGGAATTCAACTGGAACATGCAATGGAGCACCAGTTTGACAGAAGTTACATCACCACACCCACTTGAGTGTGTGGCCATGTGGATCATTGTGATTTGGAAAAAAACACCTGCAATGACAGTCCAATATGTGTCAAACCATGGTCAGAAAGCATAGGAACATGTTGGAATTTAACTGTCACATGCAATGGAGCACCAGTTTGACCTAAGTTGCATCACCACACCCACTTGAGTGTGTGTGGCCATGTGGATCATTGTGGTATGGAAAACAACACATGCAATGTCACTCCAATATGTGGCAAACCATGATCAGAAAGCCCAGGAATATGTAGGAATTCAATTTCCACATGCAATGGAGCACTAGTGTGACATAAGTTGCATCACCACACCCACTTGAGTGTGTGTGGCCATGTGGATCATTGTGGTTTGAAAAATAACACATGCAATGACACTCCAATATATGTGTCAAACAATGGTTAGAAAGCCTAGGAACATGTTGGAATTCAACCGCGACATGCAATGAAGCACCTGTTTTAAATAAGTTGCATCACCACACCCACTTGACTATGTGTGTCCATGTGGATCATTGTGGTTTGGAAAAAACACATACAATGTCACTCCAATATGGGTCAAATCATGGTGAGAAAGCCCAGGAACATGTTGGTATTCAACTTTCACATGCAATCGAGCACCAGTGTGAAAGAGGTTGCATTACCACACCTACTTGGGTGTGTGTGGCCATGTGGATCATTCTAGTTTGGAAAAGAACACATGCTCGAATATATGTTAAACCATGGATAGAAGCCGAGGAACATGTTGGAATTCAACTGCCACATGCAATGGAGCACCAGTTTGACATAAGTTGCATCAGCACACCCACTTGAGTCTATATGACCATGTGGATCATTGTGCTTTGGAAAAGAACACATGCAATGTTACTCCAATATGTGGCAAACCATGGTCAGAAAGCCAAGGAAGATGGTGGAATTCAACTGCCACATGCAATGGAGCACTAGTGAGCCATAAGTTGCACCACCACACCCGCTTGAGTGTGGGTGGCCATGTGGATCATTGTGGTTTGAAAAATAACACATGCAATGACATCCAATATATAAGTGTCAAACAATGGTCAGAAAGCCTAGGAACATGTTGAAATTCAATCGCCACATGCAATGGAGCACCAGTTTGACATAAGTTGCACCACCACATGCACTTGACTGTATGTGGCCATGTGGATCATTGTGGTTTGGAAAAGAACACATGCAATGTCATTCCAATATGTGTTAAACCATCGTCAAAAAGCCCAGGAACATGTTGGAATTCAACTACCACATGCAATGGAGCACCAGTTTGACATAAGTTTCATCACCATAGCTACTTGATTGTGTGTGGCCATGTGGATCATTGTGGTTTGGAAAATAACACATGCAATGTCACTCCAATATGTGTCAAACCATGGTAAGAAAGCCGAGGAACATGTTGGAATTCAACTGTCACATGCAATGGACCACTAGTGTGAAATAAGTTGCATCACCACACCCACTTGAGTGTATGTGGCCATATGGATCATTGTGGTTTGGAAAAGAACACATGCAATGACACTCCAGTATGTATCAAACCATGGTCAGAAAGGCCAGCAAGATGTTGGAATTCAACTACCACATGCAATGAGCACTAGTTTGACATAAGTTGCATCACCACACCCACTTGAGTGTGTGTGGCCATGTGGATCATTGTGGTTTGGAAAAGAACACATGCAATGACACTCCAATATGAGTCAAACCATGATCAGAAAGCCTTGGAAGATGGTGGAATTCAACTGCCACATGCAATGGAGGATCAGTGTGACATAAGTTGCATCACCCACCCACTTGAGTGTGTGTGGCCATGTGGATCATTGTGGTTTGGAAAATAACACATGCAATGACACTCCAATATGTGTCAAACCATGGTCAGAAAGCCCAGGAACATGTTGGAATTCAACTGCCACATGCAATGGAGCACCAGTGTGAAAGAGGTTGCATCACCACACCCACTTGAGTGTGTGTGGCCTGGTGGATCATTGTGCTTTGGAAAAGAACATATGCAATGGAGCACCATTGTGACATAAGTTGCATCACCACTCCCACTTGAGTGTGTGTGGCCATATGGATCATTGTGGTCTGGAAAATAACACATGCAATGACAGTCCAATATGTGTCATACCATGGTTAGAAAGCCCAGGAATATGTTGAATTCAAGTGCCACATCCAATAACACTCAAATATGTGACATAAGTTGCATCACCACAGCCAGTTGAGTGTGTGGCCATGTGGATCCTTGTGGTTTGGAAAATAACACATGCAATGACACCCCAATATGTGTCAAACCATGGTTAGAAAGCCCATGAACACCTTGGAATAAGTGTCACATGCACTGGAGCACCAGTGTGAAAGATGTTACATCACCACACCCACTTGCATGTGTGTGGCCATGTGGATCATTGTGGCTTGGAAAAGAACACATGAATGACACTCCAATATGTGTCAAACCATGGTTAGAAGCCTATGAACATGTTGGTATTCAACTACCACATGCAATGGAGCACCAGTTTGACATAAGTTGCATCACCACACCCACTTGAGTGTGTGTGCCCATATGGATCATTGTGGTTCGGAAAAGAACACATGCAATGGCACTCCAATATGTTTCAAACCATGGTCAGAAAGCCTAGGAATATGTTGAATTCAACTGCCACATCCAATGTCACTCCAATATGTGACATAAGTTGCATCACCACAGCCACTTGAGTGTGTGTGGCCATGTGGATCATTGTGGTTTGGAAAATAACACATGCAATGACACTCCAATATATGTCAAACCATGGTCAGAAAGCCTAGGAAGATGGTGGAATTCAACTGCCACATGCAATAGAGGACTAGTGTGAAAGATGTTGCATCACCAGACCCACTTGAGTGTGTTTGGCCATGTGGATCATTGTGGTTTGGAAAAGAACACATGCAATGACACTCCAGTGTGTGTCAAACCATGGTTAGAAAGCCCAGGAACATGTTGGAATCCAACTGCCACATGCAATGGAGCACCAGTGTGAAAGAGGTTGCATCACCACACCCACTTGAGTGTGTGTGGCCATGTGGATCATTGTGGTTCGGAAAATACCAGATGCAATGACACTCCAATATGTGTCAAAACATGTTCAGAAAGCCTAGGAACATGTTGGAATTCAACTGCCACATGCAATGGAGCACTAGTTTGACATAAATTGCATCACCACACCCACTTGAGTGTGTGTGGCCATTTGGATTATTGTGGTTTGGAAAAGAACACATGCAATGTCACTACAATATGTGGCAAACTATGGTCAGAAAGCCCAGGAAGATGTTGGAATACAACTACTGTCAGACTATTGGCACCGGGGGTACCCATCTCGTCGAGTTGTCGGGCCCGCTAGATACGCCCTCCCGAGGGCTCGCAAAGAGAGTGAGACTTGAGTGGGGTAATGATGCCCGGAGCCTCTACAAGTACCTAAACCGGTCTTGGCGCTGTACCGAAGCCTCTCGGTAAGGCCTCTAGAGGGGAGCATCATCGACTCCTAGTGTGCCTAGCAAGGAGCCGCGCCAACTGTCGGTCCAAGCGGCAACCGGTCCACCCGGGAAAGCAAAGCACCATGGAGTAGGAGGATAACGTAGGGTAGAGATGGTGCCTGACACAGCCGTTTCAGTGCAAGGAGACCGAAGTGATGATGTAAAGGGGGGATGACCGATCACCAACCTTAGACAGCAGCTGGCTGAAGGCCACAAGAAGACAAGGTAGATTAGAGTCCATCGGGCGGAAATGTGGAAGCCATTCTAGCTAATATCGGGGGGAAGAGGCCCGACGCCACCCTATATAAGGATCCCTTCTCCTACCTTGGAGGGGGTCGATCCTTGAGATCTAAAATCCTAGGCTTTCATCCGCCACTGTATCTTCGCGAAGTGCGTGAGCAATACAACAAGGCAGGAGTAGGGGCTTTACCTCTTCACGAGGGTCCCGAACCTTGGTAAAAAACCGATGTAACCTCTCTATCATGTGCTTGCTCTGTCATCGCCATCGTCACTGAGTTCTTTCGAAACCGCGTGTTTAGCCCCCTCACAAACCAAGGGAACGTTGGACCCTAGTTCCTGCGCGGGAAAATGTTCGACAACTGCCACATGTAATGGAGCACCAGTGTGACATAAGTTGCATCACCACACCCACTTGAGTGTGTGTGGCCATGTGGATCATTGCGGTTTGAAAAATAACACATGCAATGACACTCCAATATATATGTGTCAAACCATGGTCAGAAAGCCTAGGAACATGTTGGAATTCAACCGCCACATGCAATAGAGCACCAGTTTGACATAAGTTGCATCACCACACCCACTTGAGTGTGTGTGGCCATGTGGATCATTGTGGTTTGTAAAAGAACACATGCAATGACACTCCAATAAGTGTCAAACCATGGTCAGAAAGCCCAAGAAGATGTTGGAATTCAACTTCCACATGCAATGAAGCACCATTGTGAAAGGGGATGCAACACCACACCCACTTAACTGTGTGTGCCCATGTGGATCATTGTGATTTGGAAAAGAACACATGCAATGTCACTCCAATATGTTTCAAACTATGGTCAAAAATCCCAAGAACATGTTGGAATTCAACTGTCACATGCAATGGACCACTAGTGGGAACGAATTTGCATCACCAAACCCACTTGAGTGTGTGTGGCCTTGTGGATCATTGTGGTTTTGAAAAGAACACATGCAATGAGACTCCAATATTTATCAAAACATGGTCAGAAATTCTAGGAAGATGTTGGAATTCAACTACCACATGCAATAGAGCACCAGTTTGACGTAAGTTGCACCACCACACCCACTTGAGTGTGTGTGTGGCCATGTGGATCATTATGGTTTGGAAAAGAACACATGCAATGTAACTCCAGTATGTGTTAAACCATGGTTATAAATCAAGGAACATGTTGGAATTCAACTTACACATGCAATGGAGCACCAGTTTGACATAAGTTGCATCACCACACCCACTTGAGTGTGTATGGCCATGTGGATAATTGTAGTTTGGAAAATAACACATGCAATTTAACTGCAATTTGTGTCAAACCATGGTCACAAAGCCCAGGAAGATGTTGAAATTCAACTTCCACATGCAATGGAGCACCACTATGACATAAGTTTCATCACCACACCTACTTGAGTGTGTGTGGCCATGTGGATCATCGTGGTTTGGAATATAACACATGCAATCACACTCCAATATGTGTCAAACCATGGTCAAAAAGCCTAGGAACATGTAGGAATTCAACTGCCACATGCAATGGAGCACTAGTGTGAATGAGGTTACATCACCACACCCACTTGAGTGTTTGTGGCCATGTGGATCATTGTGGTTTGGAGAAGACCACGTGCAATGACACTCCAATATGTGTCAAACCATGGTCAGAAAGCCCAGGAACATATTGAATTCAACAGCCACATGCAATGGACCACCAGTTTGACATAAGTTGCATCACCATACCCACTTGAGTGTGTGTGGCCATGTGGATCATTGTGGTTTGGAAAAGAACACATGCAATGTCACTCCAATATGTGTTAAACCATCGTCAAAAAGCCCAGGAACATGTTGGAATTCAACTACCACATGCAATGGAGCACTAGCGTGAAAGAGGTTGCATCACCACACCTACTTGAGTGTGTGTGTGGCCATGTGGATCATTGTGGTTTGGAAAAGACACATTTTATTTCACTCCAATATGTGTCAAACCATGGTTAGAAGCCCAGGAACATGTCAGAATTCAACTGCCCAATGCAATGGAGCACCAGTTTGACATAAGTTGCATCACCACACCCACTTGAGTGTGTGTGGCCATATGGATCATTGTGGTATTTGGAAAACAACACATGCAATGACACTCCAGTATGTGTCTAACCATGGTCAGAAAGCCCAGGAACATGTTGGAATGCAATTTCGACATGTAATGGAGCACCAGTGTGAAAGAGGTTGCATCACCACAACCACTTGAGTGTGTGTGTCCATGTGGATCATTGTGGTTTGGAAAAGAACAAATGCAATGTCACTCCAATATGTGTCAAACCATCACTACAAGAAAAGTTTCCTTCCGCAACGATTTGGCCCGACGGTCGTCGTAGAAGCCGCGTCTTCTGCCATGAAATTCTTGGCTCGGCCGTGGCCGATGAAAAACTTTTTTTTTCCGGTTTCGCGGCCCTCTACTATGACGGATCTGCTAAAAACATGGAGGAAGCTCGGCCAGCGCATGGCAGAAGCAAGACTTTCGTTTCCTCGCGCGATGTTGACTCGCCAAAATCTTTTGAGGCGTGTGGGTCTCGGACGTCAGTGTCTCTAGCGGACCATACTTTTCGATCGCGCCTCCCTGATTTGAACTTGATAAAGTAGCTCGAGGCGGCTGCCGTTTAGTCAGGCTGCTAGGTCCCACATGTCAGTCTCTCTTTAGAAGGATCGTGTGTATGATGGAATTTTTCTCCTTCGCTCGCGCTACCCTGTTCCGAAGTTGATAGCGCTTCTCGGGGCATCTACCGTCTAATCAACCTCCTGGGACCCACATGTCATCCTCCCATTAGAACAAACATGTGTATGATGGACTTTTTTCCTTTGCTAGCGCTACCCCGTACCGAGTTGATAGCGTTGCTCGACGCATCTACCGTTTCACCAACCTCCTGAGTCCCACATGTCATCCTCTCATTAGAAGAAACATGTGTATGATGGATTTTTTCCTTCGCTCGTGCTACCCTGTTCCGAACTTGATAGCGTTGTTCGATGCATCTACCGTTTAATCTGGGCCCCACATGTCATCCTCTCATTAGAAGAAACGTGTGTATGATGGATTTTTACCCTCTGTCGCGCCTTCGTGTTCCGAACTTGATAGCATTGCTCGCTGCATTAGCCGTTTAATCAAACTCCTGGATCCCACATGTAATCCTCTCATTAGAAGAAACGTGTGTGTGATAGAATTTTTTTCCCTCGGTCGCGCCTCCGTGTTTCGAACTTGATAGCATTGCTCGCTGCATTAGCCGTGCTGGTGGGTTCCTTATGTCAGTCTCACATTAGAAGAATCATGGGTATGACGGACTTTTTTTCTACTCTAGCGCCACCCTGTTCCTAACTAGATAGCGTTGCTTGACGAATCTGTCGTTTGGTCACACAGCTGGGTCCCACATGACAACCTCTTATTAGAAGGATCGGTTGTATGATTGACTTTTTTCTCTGCTCGTGCTCCGTGATTTGAACTTGATAACGTTGCTTGGTGGATCAACCGTTTTTTCAGGCTGCTGGGTCCCTCCATGTCAGCCTCTTATTAGAACAAATGTGTGCATGATGGACTTTTTTTCTCGCTCGTGCCTCCCTATTTTGAACTTGGCAACGTTGCTCGATACAACACCTGTATAAGGCCGTGCTGGTGGGACCCACATGTCGGTCTATCTTTAAATGAAATGTGTGTATGTATGATAGACCTTTTTTTAGCCACGTCTGCTGTTTTGGACTTCCAATAGATTTAAACTATGTGTGTTGCCACTATGCCAAAGATATTTATAGAAAATATATTATTAAACACTCCTTAGTACCTTCAAATTATGTTTTAATGTTTTTAAAAAGATGTCATGTGTCCGTGTTTATATTTTAAAATAGAAGGGCATCCTCCTAGCATTTCAATTTATAAAATGACACATATATAATAGACTAGTTTCTTAAAAATATAGCTGATTTTTTTAAGAGGTGGGGGGCAATGCTCAAAAGGCCGAATTAAAAATATTTTGGGTTATTCTACATGGTCCATCTACATGCGCTATACTCCATGGGCTCCTTTCTTAAATTTCACTCGGCTGTGTTAAGCAGTCCCTTGACCCTGACAAGGCCGAATCAAAATGTTCTTACCTATGCTCCATGGGATCCTTTCTCAAATTTCACTGGCATGTGCTCAACAGTTCCGTGACCCTGCGCTAAAAAAAATAGCTCCCTGACCTCGAAAAGGCGTGTGTGTATGTTGGACTATTTTTTCGGGTCGAACTTGATAACGTTGCTGGGTCCTCCATGTTAGCCTCTCACCATGCTGGACTTTTTTCTCGCTTGCCCCTCCCTATTTTGAACTTGGCAATGTTGCTCGATGCAGCATCTCTATAAGGCAGCGCTACTGGGTCCCATGTGTCAGCCTCTTTGTAAATGAAACATGCGCATGATGGACTTTTTTTTCAGCCCTGTCCACTGTTTTGACATTGGTCCATTGCCAGGTCTAAATATACATGGTACAAAGTAAAGGACCAAATATACACACATACTATATAGATGTCGATCAAATTATATTTTTTTTGAAAATTATCTATTATAATTTTATATAGTGATGATATGGCATATGTCTATTATCTGGTTCTCACGTGTAGGGTACGTGGAACTTACTAGTAATGCAGTAGTTTCAACAAAACAACATAGGTAGGTGGAGATTTTTCTAGGGAGGACTAGGGAAGGGGATGACCATAAAGGCCAAATTAAAAAGATTCTGGGATAGCTGGGGGCGGATGCCCTATTCTTCATGGGCTCACTTCGAAACTGAATGTGCTATGGTCGGCGGCCACAAGACAATGAAAATGCCAAATTTAAGGTTTTGGGCTATGATTAGGTCTGATAGGCTAATTTCATGGGCTCAGTAATAAAAATTCCAGACCTCAACAAGGAAGAACAAAACGAGGGACAAAATTTTGGCCGATATTTTCGCGTGAAAATTGTTGACAACCAAGACACATACCCCGCGCGCGCCAAAACTTTCCCACTCGCGCCTTCCAACTCGTGCCTTCACTCCAGCAGCCAGCTACTGTCTCTTTGCGCCATTCTTCTGGAGACGCGCAGGCGGTCAAAACCACAAGCCGCGCACCAAAATATTCACACTCCGTCTATCAGCCGGGGGGGCCTGACACCATTGCTGGCGGCGCCGTTCTTTTCGAGACGCACATAGGCTGGCGGTCAGCTGATCGATCCCCACGGTATGCTTATAATATCCTTAGTTCGCTCAATCATTCCCTATAAGTAGTTTCGTACTCGATCTGCTCGTTTGACATTGTTCTGCACTTGATCTGTTTGTTCGAATTGGTTGTTATTTTGTGCTCGGTCGATCTGTTCTCTCAAATATGTAACATAGTTCTACACTCAATTTCTGAAATAAGCTAAAGTTACGTGGCATTTATAGATCTATATTCAATCAGGTTGCTCAGATATCTGGGCTTAATTAGATCTATAATCAACCTGTTTGGTGAAATATCTTGAAAGCTTCTGACCATCTCTATCCTCAACAGATGACCATATATTGGATACTGAATGAAAAAAAGTAACACCTTCATATTGGGAAGGTGTTAATGAATTCATGAAGTTTGTTAGATAGCATAACGACGACTCGGATGTGTTTTTCCCATGCCGACAATTCCTTAATTATAAAAAGCTAGTCAGAGCAGAGTCGCAGACCATACTTTCGTTAAGGGGATGCAACACACATATATTAGGTGGACTAAACATGGTGAACCATATGATCATCATGTTCTTGATCCTCTAGCTGATGCTGATCCGCCTGAAGCTCATCAGATCGAGGATGAGGCCCATTTTGGTTTGTTAAGGGACCTATACCCCACTGCAAGCAAAAAAGGCGCTCCTTCTCTTAAAAGATCCCTTTTCTCTGACCTGATAGAAGATGCCAAGTGTTCAGTAGACCCTGATTCTGGTATCTCAAGATTCGATCTGGTAATGAAATTACTAAAGGAGAATTCGTTCAACAAGATTACCAACAAAGCTTTTGATTCAGTGATTAAGGTGTACAGCGAGTCAATCCCTAGGGAAGGACTGCCAAAATCCTTTTATGAGATGAAATAATACATCAAGGTACTTGGACTATCATATTAGAAGATCCATTTTTGTCCAAATAACTCTATACTATTCTGGGAGGATTATGAAAACCTCGATGAATGCCCAGTATGTAACAAATCAAGATGGAAAAATGGTGATAAAAATAAGAAAGATCCTTGTAAGGTTCTGAGATAGTTTTCAATTATAGATAGACTGAAGAGGTTGTTTCAAACAGAACAAACATCTAAGGAAACAAGATGGCACAAAGAGATTCTCAAGCTAGACGATTACTTACTCAGACATCCAGCTGATGGCGATGAATGGAAGAACTTTGACAAGGCCCATCCAGGATTTACAGCGGATCCAAGGAACCTGAGACTTGGCCTAGCTACAGATGGATTTAACCCATTTGGCAACATGAGTAACTCGTAGAGCATGTGGCCAGTACTTGTTACAATTTACAACTTGCCTCCCTAGGCATGCACTGATCAGTCGAACTGCTTGCTGGCTTTACTCATCCCTGGTCCCAAATCACATGGGAAGGATTTTGATCAATTCATCCAACCTCTTATACGAGACTTGCAGGAACTATGGAAGGGTGTCATGACTCCTGATATCCTTGCCAGCAACCATGAAGATGCCAAGTTCCCTATGCGTGCTGCTATGTTATTCTGCACCCATAATTTTCCAGCTCTTGGCACTGTGTCAGGCAGAGTGACAGCAGGTTATAACGCATGTGTTCGCTGTGAGAAAACAGGTCACAGTGTGGCTACAAAATAAGACTGGTTTCCTTGGCCACCGGGTTTTTCTTCCTCAAGGCCACAAATTCCGAAAAAACTTGAAAAATTTGCATTTCTATGGAAAGAGGACTGAATATGGCATTGCACCACAAAAGTTCACTACAGCTGAGTTGCAGGCGCATTTACAAAATGTCAGAAATGTCAAACCAGGAAAACAACCAGCTGCCAGACGAGGTAAAATAAAGAATACAGAAGATGCACCGATAGTAGGAGCAACATCCAAAAGGAAGAGATCGGAAGAAGTAGCAGCAGATTCCCAAGGGAAGGAAAAGGAACCGAGAATATTTTATAAGCGCAGATCCACTCTATGGAACTTGCTGTATTGGGCTGGTAAGACACTTGGACATAATATTGATGTCATGCACATGGAGAAAAATATATGTGACAACATTATAGGCACATTACTCAACATTCCATCTAAGACAAAAGATAGCTATAATGCTAGGCTTGACTGCGAAAAACTCAATGTTAACAACAACTTGAAGCTGCATCCTGAAGATATGGTTAATAAGGGCGGTGAAAAACATTACAAATTTTGAGGTGCATAATTTACCTTGTCGACGAATAAAAGGGTACTATTTTGTGACTTCCTCCGAGGTGTGAAGTTCCCATAGGGATTTGCTTCCAACATTGCAAATTGTATCAATGCAGAGGGGAACAAGCTCCAAGGGCTGAAAACTCATGATTGCCACATCCTACTACAAAGGCTTTTAGCTCTTGGCATTAAAGGTTTAGTGAACAAGGATTTGTACAACGTGCTTGCAGAGTTAGGAAAGTTCTTTATGGAAATATGTAGCAAAACTCTGGATAGAAGAGTTGTAGTGCGTCTTCAGACGGGCATAGCAGAAATCTTGTGCAAGCTTGAGCTGATATATCCACCAGCCTTCTTTGATGTGATGGTGCATTTGGTCGTTCATCTGACTGAAGATGCACTTTATAGAGGTCCCGTACAGAACGGATGGATGTACCCTATAGAACGTCGACTTTGCACTTTCAAGGGTACTGTCAGGAACAAGGCTAGAGCAGAGGCTTGCATTGCAGAGGCATACATTGCTGCTGAAGCATTTGCATTTTGCTCAAGAAACATTCCTGATCGTAAAACGAGATCCAGTATGGGTGGCAGAATTGAAGAAGTTGAAAAATCTGTTTTTAACCATAGTGTTCGCCTAGTAGGAAAGAAGGAACATAGAACATTAATGCAGCACGCATATGACCAACTTACTTGGTATGTGCTGAATAACGCTGATGAGGCTGAAAACTTTGTTACGTAAGCACTATTCATACATAGCCTCACATATATGAAATGAAACTTGTAGCAAGATATGTTCAGATGTCTTACTTGAGTATCATTTTTGTAGGTTATTTAAAGCAACCAAAGGAAATGATTATGCTGCACCAGTATGTGGGGGTGGGTTTCATGAATGGTTTAGGAATCATGTAAGAAGGTCAATTGAACTTTGAATTGCATATGAATTATGCACATGAGATGATCTCTTGATTATTTTGTATAACCGCAGATCACGAAGCTGCGTGAAGAGAATCCAAGCGATGTTAGTGATGGTCTCTATGCCCTATCACGTGGTCCGACAAAGAGGGTGCAGACAGCTTCATCTTGCAATAACGATGGTATCCACTACAACACTTATGAGCGTGAGAAACATCTGAAGACACAAAACAGTGGCATCATGACCAGTGGAGAGCACTTGACAACCAAAATGAAGAAGTCAGATGACTATGATCATTATGGTCGCATAAAAGAGGTTATTGAGTTGAATTATAACGACAAGATTGGTGGTTGATCTATGGTTCTATTCAAGTGTTATTGGTATGACCAAGATCCGAACAAGAAAAGAGGCACCAGAAATGATGGGAATTTCATATCGATCAATACTACTGCCGAGTGGTACAAGGAGGAACCTTATATTTTGGTAACTCAAGCTTCCAAGGTAATTTTATTGGATGACAGAGATAATAAGGACTAGCAATATGTGCAAAAGTTTGAGGCAAGGAGCACCTATGATGTGAATGAGTATGATGAGCCAGTCACCACAGATGTTGCCCACCGAGATGATCCCAGTGGTTGTATGGTAACTGAACTGGCTGACGTCGATGAAAATTTGATTGCCAGAGGCGGCTCTATGGATGATGGACAAGTGGATTTCACTATCGAGGTTAGTGTAGTCGACAAAGATAGGAATAAACTGGTTCTACCCGATGAATCTCAGCACATGTATGATGAATGGCGAGGGGAAGAAGATCCAACCCAGTGGGAATATGTGGATCTAGAACGCGGCGGTGCCAAAGCCGATGATGGTGACGATGATTAGACTGTTGTTTCATATTATGTAGTGATATGATGGAAACTGATTTGTATTGGTTTTCTCTTTGTAAAATGTATGAGACATGATGACAAATTCCTGTAGGATTGTAATCCTAGACTAATTGTTTTCCCTGTCTAAATTGGATTAAGCTTAATTTGACAAGTGTAAAGATATATAGAACAGGTTCACTTGGCATTCATTAGAAACATTGGTTCAGTTCATTAATTAATTATCAACTACATGACAAGTTTCATGCAGAAGGGGGCATATGCACCTTGTGTCAGTAGATATGGGCGAGCACATTGTCTCGGCAGATAAGGCAGCTGGCGTTGGTCTCAAACTAAGTGAAGATGCACTTGCGGTGGTACAGATGGTTGCATCCCCGGAGACGCACCGTTGTGCGCTTCGACAGCGCCTGCATGCATATGCTGTAGTGGCCATCCTCCTGCTCAACCAGGTACCAACTGTCTTGAAGCGTCGACAGATTATGAGCCGGAGATTCAGGCAGAGGGTTAGGTCGAAGTGGAACCCGTCGACCCACATACACGCCTCAAGCTAGAGCCGGTGCAGAATATCGTACGACATGATGATGTACCACTCCCCCACCGTGAGTTGCAGGTTCTTCAGCAGCCATACACGGCCAAGAACCTTGCGCATAGTTCCCACGACCTTGCTCGCTCTTTGCAGCTTGCTGGGAGGCATGCTGAGATTCAACACTTCCTCTTCACAGGGTGTGGTCACGACATCGTCCTCCTCTAGAGGGGCTGGGATGGAGCCAGGCATCCTCCTGAGCTCGTACATCCTCGAGAAGAAGATCTTTAGTGTCATTGTGTACGGCATCGCTGCGTTAACTAACTGCGGCTCGAAGATGGAGAAGTAGGTTGTGGCTGTAGAGATGCGGCAGGCATGGAAGACATGGGGGCCAGACTCGATGGTGCGCTCCTATGAGGAGCGCTCCAGTTCCGGCGGCGCCGCCATTTGGGGGGGCGTGGGGAGGGGAGGGGGCGGGGGCTAGTCCATGGTGCTGGCCTGGATGAGGGGAAGAGGCCAGGGGAAAATGGTGAGGACCTGTTTGATTTGTACGATAGGAAAATCGTAGGAATAGGAAAAGTGTAGGATTGCATTGTAATGTTCACTCCAATCCTATAGGAATTCATATGCACCAAAGTGTGTTTGATTCCACCATAGTAGGAATCTAAAAAAGTGGTATGGATGAATGTTTGATTTCCTACGAAAACTAGTACCATACAAAAGAATCCTTAGGAAAAATCCTATGGGAATCAATCCTACAAATCAAACAATTGTCATAGGAAAATTTCCTATAGGATTTAATCCTACAAAATTCCTAGGCAAATCCTTGGAATCAAATGGACCCTGATAGTGGACTACTCAAACAAAAGGCGGGGCCACGCTACCTCGTCACTCCCCAACATCATCCCTGGCTCGTCCTATCTTCATGGTTCTATTTAGGTTCGTCATAGTGCTAGTGGGAGTAATTTGGGTAGTACTACATAGTCCTACATGTATTGCCAACTAAGCATTTAAATGACATGGCATGCAATTAAATGATGAGAGAGAGAGCCTTGGGGTAACTAGCTATGTTACCATAAGGGCGTCTCCAATGTGAAAATAAGGTCGGATATAAGACACCTATGGTCGACCTTAATGGAATTTAAACATTGTAGCACTCGGTCTTAAGAAACCTTGCGGTCGACCATACTAGTATGACCCGGCCATAAGAACTAGAAAATCATTGTTTCTCTCTCCTCACTAGACAGTGTGCTTCAGAAGAATTTGAAAACAAATTGAGTCTACATTGCAATAAACAAGACTTTGCATGATACCACACCTATGTTACTTTCCACTATGGAGGTAGTAACTTATTTTATTTTATTTTGCAAAAATGGAGGTAGTAACTTAGACTAGTGACATATGCATGTTAAGTTACTCCCCACCATGACCAGCCTAAATATACTAGTAACTTGCATATGTTATTGTCTTCATAGTGGGTGATAACACGTGTGTGGTGTCATGCAAGACCTAATTAATTAGGTTCTAGACTCATAAATGTGTGATGTTATGGTAATACCTCCCTCTTTTTCATCATTAATTATCATGTCATGTCACCAATACATGCAAGTTACTACTCCCACATGATGAGAGGGATGGCTATTGTCTCTGCCTTAAATAGAGGAAGGGTTGTTGAGCTTGACAGGGAAGACAAATATTTCAACATATCCTTGGGTTTTTTGTGTGACATCATCTGTGCAGTGTAGGCACCAGTGCCGGATGGATGAGAAGTGGTTTGGGCACTGATATTTGCATACGCTATGGAGCGCCACCCAAGTTCTACGGATTTCCAAGCTTTTTAGCTAAAAGAGAGCAACTATGTAGACGCATAGGCTGGTGGTACTTCCCCTTGCTATCGGTAAAAGAGAGAAACTATGTGGATGCGATGATAATTCAATTTATTTATATAACATAACTAGTATAGGTACAACACAAGCACGACAGAAACTAAACCATACTCTAGACAGAATCAGCACACACATAGACACCCGGATATCATACGGTTCTTTTTTGTCAAGAATCTATGTCGCCCTCTGCCCGTGTGGGCATACCCTCTGGTGTTCGATGAACTCGAGGAAGCTTCCAGCCATGTCGCAACCTTTGTTGCTGCACTTGAGCTTCATTCCCGAGGACATCTGATCCACGGTAGTGGTCTATTCAAAGATGCCTCCATATTCACATCCCGGGCACAGGCCATCGAACAATTTTCCAACACATTGTGCGCATGCAACGTGCGCCACGGCCTTGCCAAAGCACTTCTCGTGCAAGGAAAAGAGATTTAGCCCAAAAACAAGAGTTGTATCGAACCAGTGTGGAAAACATCATGAAGAAAGAAGTAGTAATAACCATGTACGTGGGACGACGAACAATTTGAGAACTTATCCTGCAACTGAAGGCCTGCCTCATTGCACTCATGTCAATCATAGCTTCAAACCACTCGTCCGCCATAGAGCCGTCTTCTTCAACTGCAGCAGATCTGAGAGGGATTTTGAGACCGAGCGAGAGAGCAGAGGGACGAGCGCAGATCTGAGAGGGTTGATGAGAGCGAGCGAGAGAGACTGGTACAATAGTTAAATACTAGGAGTACTAGACTCCTCATCCCACTCTAGGCAATATCGTCCGTCTATCCAAATTCAACGGCCATGAACCGATACCTTTTCTCTTTGGCAAGAGACCTGCGGAGAAAACTAGGGAAGCGCTATGTTCCCAGATTAATTATGTCCATCTGACCTGGTGTACATGTCGCTTTGACGACCTAGGGCTACGTGGAAGACTAAGTACTGTACTCCAGTACTACTCCAGGATGGAGGTACTAGTACTACTATACCTCTGTTTGGGGTAAGAGTATGAGACTAGCCCCAATGGGGGTATCAGGTGGTACATACTGTATCATGCATTAGGCCTTTCAGAATGGGGTGTAGCTTACCATAGGAGTTATAAATACCTAATAGACAACCTCTCCAATGCATTGTATTTTAGAGGTTGTATCTTAATTTAATGTTTTTTTCTCTCATGCATGCATTTTATTGGACAATCAACTCTTTTTGCCTATGATTACGTGCAAGGGGTGTATCTTAGCTACTACTACTAGTAATTGACATGCCACAAAATCATTGTGCCTAGTATGCCACGCTAAGAGACTCCCCCATTGTCAAAGACCTTATTACATGCATGGAAAATGTTTATGTGTCATGACAATTAATGATGAGGTGTTGATATCATAGAAAAATAATTATAATTTTGAGCCACGTCCATAAAGTATAGGGTGTCTAATTGGTTCTTGTACCTCGTGTCATGTAGAAATCAACCTACTATAATGATGAAAGAGATTGTATTGACATCACTAAAAAAAGAATTATAATTTTGAGCCACGTCCATAAAGTATAGGGTGTATAATTGGTTCTTGTACCTTGTGTCACTGTACGGTCAGGCATGTGCAACTTATTACTACTGTATACTGGAGTACATACATACTCCAAGAATTTACCAGACTCGTTGCTCGAGCTGCCAGCTGCTCGCCACCTCTGTTTCGAGAGTGTATAGTACTACCACTCCTACTATTCGATTAGACTGCGGCCAGCTGAAAGTACGACCTCTACAAGTACCGATATGACATTTCTCTTGTGAGTTAATGCCCCTGAAAACCACCAACTGCGAAAAAACTCACGCGCCGCCAAGCGGTCGCTCTGCATACTCCTTGGAGCATCTAAAAAGTACTCCTTGGAGAAATGCTGGGTAAAAACTGAGTAGCACCGCTAGTTGTACTACTAGTACTATACTTTCTCCTTCATTCTACTCTCTGGTGAAATTTCTTTCTTCCACCAAAGGCATGTTACCCTCACAAATACTTGAAGGAATCCCGGTGGATTGGCTACGTCGTCCTTGGAGGTCTGCTTTGGCTCGAGGCTAGGCCCCGAAACAATTCATCTGGCGGGAACATGCCACCGTTGGAGCTGCCGTTGGAGCGCCTCTGTAGAGCGCCTGATCGCCCACGGTAAACGTGCGTTGGCCCTACCAGCCGACGACGCGATTTTGGGCCCCCTTGATGCTACCGATCCTACGCTGGCCGTGTCACGGAGGCGTCAACACGGCAGGCGAACAAAAGTGGACCTCTACAACAAAGCACCGGTCCCGGTGGGCCTTCCTTTCGACTGTGACGGAGCTGAGTCCGGGCAGGCGCTCTGGCTGGACATCAACCATGGCCAAGTTAAGCCCGTGCAAGACAGCGACCAATCCTTCCGCTGGGAACCTGCAGCCAGCGATAATGCGACTGGGTAGATAACTCGGGTGGGTGCCAGGTTGCCGTGGCCGTGGCCGACGCCGTCCTGGGTCCCCTCAGGTCTATCAATCCTATGCTGGCCCTTCCTTACGATCAGGACATGCTCGAGTTCGAGCTCGCACGCGAGGAACCTGCGGCAAGCAAGCATGCAACCAAGGCAAACAACTCGGGTGGGCGCCAGGTCGCCGTGGCTGTGGCAGACGACGCCATCCTAGGTCCCCTCGAGCCTATCGATCCTATGCTGGCCCTTGCTCACCATCAGGACATGCTCAAGTTCGAGCTCGAGCGCAAGGAACCTGCGGCCGATGAAGGTGCGGCTGGGGGAATCGACTGGGTATGGGGGCAATGTGCTCCTCTACTCGTTCCGAGCAATCTCGTCCTTTCGACCATGATCAACAAGAAGGTGCGCGCTGTGTTTCGTGTGTCAAGCAAACAATAGTAGCAAGAGTATGGCTCATCTGCTCGGTTGAAATTGACCCGGACACAACATCCTTTCCAAGCTAATTTTTAGGGGCCTTTGTGCCAATTGTATGGACTTGGATGTAATTTTCTATTTTTTGATGTAACCTTTGAATTCCACCGAACGTGTTGATTGAAGCATGATGCACTTTTGGGTGAAATTATCTACTCCCTCCGACCCAATTAGTTGACTTAGATTTGTCCAGATTCATGTATCTAGACTTGTTTTTGTGTTATATACATCCGAATCTTGATAAAACTAAGTCAACTAATTTGGGTCGGAGGGAGTATAAAATTAAGCTTGAAAAATATAACATGTAATTTATCCAATAAATTCATGTAGTGCTAGTAGTAAACTAGTAGGTTGCACGTGTACTACACGTGAGACTCAGATAATAGACGTCTGACATATCATCACTATATAAAATTATAATAGGTAAAGCAGAAAAAAATTTGATCAACATCTATAATATATGGGTGTATATTTGGTTCTCGTACTTTGTATATCATGTAGACTGAACAATTATTAGCTAATCTAAAACTTCAAAATTTGGTAACATGGTCTGGAGAAACGAGGGAGAAGATTCTAGAATGATGGAGAAGTGTTTTGAGGTTCCCATATTTCCGGACATAGCGAACCACCCATGTTTTAGTTGTGATTACTAGGTTCTTTGAGTTTTCAAGGTTCGTAGATAAATTAACCCACTTAAATTACACTATTGTCTCCAATTCAAATTAATGTTCTCAGATTTGTCTAGATTCGGGTATATGCATCGAGCACAGAAATATGACTAGATACATTTGAATCTAGATGAATCTATGAACATTAAATATGGATCGGAGTGCGTCTGTCGAAATTATGCCAAATTATTTCGAACCACATGTGAGCTGCCAATTGCTCTTTAAATTCCACAAAAACCTTTTGAAGTTGCCCACCATATAGCCAATATATGGAGAACACGACCGAGAGTTTTCAAACATTCACCTTCTTTCTAGACTTTGCATGCCGGCAAAGTTGACCCTGCTTTCAAAAAAGAGAGAGATATAGGCCAAAAAAACAGGGGGGCTCATGCATGGCGTCCTTTTGCTTGTACTACCTGCCATAAAAAATAATAAACATGAGTTTTTTACAACTTTTGAAAAAAGCCGCTTCACAGAAATGGCCTACCATGTAGTATAAGTATGAACATGTTTCAGGACGAGCGACCAAGCAAGGTCATGGACATATCCATGTTTATGGGAATTTTGTAGTAGTACTACAAGAAAGTAGATGTGCGAATCTTGGCATTGGTAAACAGCTTTGCCAATGGGAGTTCCCAAATACTAGGAAAAGTAACAACTCCAATTTTCTAAGCGATGGAAATATTTTTCTCTGTATAAAGCAAAGTACTACTCCACTTCCGTACTAGTACTACTCGAAAAGGGAGGCGGCTCCTTCTCCAAAAAAGGAGGCAATGCGAGAGCATCGGGAGGAGGAATCGGAAGGTGGTGCGATGTCAGAGCAAAGCTATGGTGGGTTGCTGCCACGAGGTACACTCCACTAGTAGTTAATATATGGACCTACTAGTAGTAATATGCACGCAAAAAAAGTTGTGTTTTCTCTCTCCTTTGCTGGCTCTCACCATCCATCCTCCATCGATCTCTTCTCTGCAGCCGTGGGTGCACATTCCGGCTTGTCTCTTCCTCGTCCACAGCGTGGCGCTGCGCACGTGTGACTTGGTACGGCACATCAATCTACTTCTAGCAACCATTTTTTCCGAAATTCAAGCCATCTACTGGATTAATAATCATGTACACCAATAAAAAAGTGTCAAAAGTAATAATAATTACAAAAAGGTCCTCAGACGACATTGCGACAACTACAAACCCTAGTGCGCTAATTGAAGTGTCTCGCTCCTTCAGGACCTACGGTACCCAGGTTCCAAAAAAGAAATAAAGAATGCCACTTCCCCAATTTTCAGACTAAGTGTACCATGCTTTCTTACAATTCCCAAGTTTTAGGATTTTTCAAGCGGGCATAATTTTTTTCTTCATTTTACTCCTGTTTAATCTTCTGTCTTTTTGATGAGGTTGCTGCATGTAATGCTAGTTGTTCTATAGTTCAAATGTTAGGTATTGTACATGCTGGTATAAAGCCGACAATAGATGACGTGTCACTTTGTTATACCTAACACTCGGTTATACTATTGAACTAGCTCTCATGCACTTGTAGAATATTAATTTAGACCTAATTCGACAAATCGACGAAAAATCGTCTGAGTGGGTGAAATTATCTAGAAAATTAAGCTTGAAAAATATAACATGTAATTTATCCAACCACTTTATGTACTATAGTAAATAATGGCACATGCTATAAACTCTAAGACATATTGATCGCACTTCCTTCTAAAAATACTTTTACTTCTTTACCATGCATGCTAACATGCACCGACCTAGCTGTACCAAAATATGGGCACACGGTCATTATCTTGATGAAGACAGGGTATGTCCATGACCTTGGTCATTTGGCTTGAAACCCAAGAAAGTTCATACATAGTAGTACATGATATAGTAGGCAATACCAGAAGTGTGAGTTTTTCGAGTACTTTTACTAGTAGAAAAATAAGAAAGAATGGCCCCACCAAATTTTCGTACAAAGTGGACATTTTTTTCTTACAGTTCCCAAGTTTAAGTATTTTTCAAAATTCCAAGCTAAAGCTCCATGTGCACTTAAATGCATGACTCTAAGTCGATTAAACGAAATTAGATCAAACTTGAATACATGTGAGCGTGATAGACTATTAGTCTTGAAAATATCCAAAATTCTTTTGAAGGTACCCAGGCAGCCAATATATCATGGGCCAACAATAGTTTTGAAAAATGCCATTACTGATTAGTATTTACATACCGACAAATTTGACAGCGTATGGAAAACATTCAAACAAAATAAAGCGTAAAACAAAAACATGAGACTTCATTACGATTGGGGTACTTTTGCTAGTAGTATTATTAATTGCCAAGAAAAATGATAAACATGAGATTCGACAACCTTAGGGAAAACGGATTCACATTATATCCCATCATGATGTAACATTATTAATTCTTGGTTTTCGGCACGAATGACCAATAAGGTCATGGCCTTCTATATCGATGTATACCCTAGCTACACTTTTACATAGGGTTCTGACATCGGGTAGATGGGTGCGTCTTGGCCTAGTAAACAATGTTGCCCCTGGGAGTTTCGAACAATTAGGAAAAAAACATTTTTCAGTTTTCCAACTAGTTATGGGGATGTTTTGTACTAGCAGTGAAGAAAATCAGAAGAATGTGGCACTGCATGCGAGAAGCGCGCCATGTTTCCGGACATAGCGAACCATCCATGTTTTACTTGCGATTCCTAGGTTCTTTGAGTTTTCAAGGTTCGTAGATAAATTAACCCAATTAAATTACATTACTGTATCCGATTCAAATTAATATTCTCAAATTTGTTTAGATTCGGATATATGTATCTAGCACAAAAACATGACTAGATACATTTGAATCTAGATGAATATATGAACATTAATATGGATCGGAGGGAGTCTGTCAAAATTAGGTCAAATTATATCGAACCACCTGTGAGCTGCCAATTGCTCTTTCAATTTCACAAAAATCTTTTGAAGTTGCCCACCATATAGCCAATATATCGAGAACATGACAGGGAATTTTCAAAGATTCAACTTCTTTGTAGACTTTGCATGCCGGCAAAGTTGACCTTGCTTTGGAAAAAGAGAGAGAAATAGGCAAAAAAACAGGGGAATCATGCATGGCGTCCTTTTTCTTATATTGCCTTCCATGAAAAATAATAAACATGAGTTTTCATAACTTTTGGAGAAACCCGCTTCACAAAAATGGCCTACCATGTATAAGTATGAACAGGTTTCAGGACGAGCGACCAAGCAAGGTCATGGACATATCCACATCATAGTTTATGGTAATTTGGTAGTACTACAACAAAGTAGATGTGTGCATCTTGGCATTGGTAAACAACTTTACCAATGCGAGTTTCCAAATACAAGGAAAAGTAACAACTCTACTAAGCGATGGAAATATTTTTTCTATAAAGCAAAGTACTCCACCTCATTCTGTACTGCTACTCCAAAAGGTAGGTAGCACGAGAGCAGCGAGAGGAGTGTCCTGCACGTGAGACTCGGATAATAGATGTATGACATATCATTATTATAAAAAATTATAATAGGTAAAGCACAAAAACTTATAAATTTGATCAACATACATAAAGTATGGGTGTATATTTGGTTCTTGTACTTTGTATCATCATGTAGAAGTCAAAGATTACTAGCTACCCAAAACACTTGATTTTTTTGGTAATATGTTCTAGAGAGACGGGGGAGAAGATTCTAGTATGATAGAGAAGTGTGTTTTGAGGTTTATGCATAGCATTCATTATGTTGAAGACTATCTATACAATCTTCTAGATGCTATAATGGAAAAGAAGATCCAACGGTTGGAAATATTGGTATTCGCGAGTATTGAGATCCAACGGTCGGCATTCAAAGTTATTTGTACAATCTTATCTTACCAAGTACTATATACTGTACGAATACAAATAACTTTGAATATTGACCGTTGGATCAAGACTCACGAATCCGAACGACATTTCTAGCCGTTGGATCTTCTTTTCCATTATAGCATCTAGAAGATTCTATTGATAGTCTTTAGCATAATTAATGCTATGCACAAACCTCAAAACACACTTCTCCGTCATACTAGAATCTTATCACTCATTTCTCTAGAACAACGTTACTAACAAAAATTTCAAGTGTTAGGTAGCTAATAATATTTGACTTCTACACATGACGATACAAAGTAGAAAAACCAAATATACACCCATACTTTATATATGTTGATCAAATTTATATTTTTCTGCTTTACCTATTATAATTTTATATAGTGATGATATGTCAGACGTCTCTTATCTGATTTGTCTCCGATTCAAATTAATATTCTCAGATTTGTCTAGATTCGGGTATATGCATCTAGCATAGAAACATGACTAGATACATTTGAATCTAGATGAATCTATGAACATTAAAGATGGATCGAAGGGAGTCTGTCGAAATTATGTCAAATTATTTCGAACGACATGTGAGCTACCAATTGCTCTTTAAATTCCACAAAAATCTTTTGAAGTTGCCCACCAGACAGTCAATATATGGAGAACACGACCGAGAGGTTTCAAAGATTCAACTTCTTTCTAGACTTTGCATGCCGGTAAAGTCGACCCTGCTTTGAAAAAAGAGAGAGATATAGGCCAAAAAAAATAGCGGGTCTCATGCATGGCGTCCTTTTGCTTGTACTACCTGCCATGAAAAATAATAAACATGAGTTTTTCACAACTTTTGAAAAAAGCCGCTTCACAGAAATGGCCTACCATGTAGTATAAGTATGAACAGGTTTCAGGACGAGTGACCAAGAAAGGTCACGGACATATCCATGTTTATGGGAATTCTGTAGTAGTATTACAAGAAAGTAGATGTGTGCATCTTGGCATTGGTAACCACCTTTGCCAATGGGAGTTCCCAAATACTAGGAAAAGTAACAACTCCAATTTTCTAAGCGATGAAAATATTTTTCTCCATATGAAGCAAAGCACTACTCCACTTCCGTACTAGTACTACTCGAAAAAGGGAGGTGGCTCCTTCTCCAAAAAAAAGGAGGTAGCGCGAGAGCAGCGGGAGGAGGAATCAGAAGGCGGTGTGATGTAAGAGAAAAGCTATGATGGGATGCTGACATGAGGTACACTCCACTAGTAGTAAATATATGGACCTACTAGTAGTAATATGCACACAAAACAACTTGTGTTTTCTCTCTCCTTCGCTGGCTCTCACCATCTAGCCTCCATTGATCTCTTCTCTACAGCCGCGGGTGCCCAGTCCGGCTTGTCTCTTCCTCGTCCACAGCGTGGTGCTGCGCACGTGTGACTTGGTACGGCACACCGATCTACTTCTAGCAACCGTTTTTTCGAAATTCAAGCCATCTACTCGATTAATAATCATCTTGTTTTTTTATGAACAAGTTTTGGGCCGAGCAACCTCGCAAGTTCATGGACATATCCACATCATAGTTTATGGTAAATTTCCTATATTTGGTAGTACTACAAGCAAGTAGATGTGCATATCTTGCAATTGGTAAACAATATACGAAGAACTTTGAATATTGACCGTTGGATCAAGACTCGCAAATCCCAATATTTCTAGTCGTTGGATATTCTTTTCCATTATTCTAGCATCTAGAAGATTCTATTGATAGTCTTCATCACAATGAATACTATGCACAAAACTCAAAACACACTTCTCCATCATTCTAGAATCTTATGCCTCGTTTCTGTACACCATGTTACCAAATTTTTAAATTTTTAGATAGCTAATAATCGTTGACTTCTACATGATATACAAAGTACAAGAACCAAATATATATATATATATACACCGATATTTTATAGATGTTGATCAAATTTATATTTTTTCTTCTTTACCTGTTATAATCTTATCTTACCACTATATAGTGTACTAATAACTTTGAATATTGAACGTTGGATCAAGACTCGTGAATCTCAACATTTCCAGCCGTTGGATATTCTTTTCCATTCTAGCATCTAAAAGATTCTATTTGTTTGAATGGTCTAGAAGATTCTATTGATAGTCTTCGTCAAAATGAATGCCATGCACAAAACTCAAAACATGCTTCTCCACCATTTTAGAATCTTCTCCCTCATTTGTCTAGACGATGTTACTAAAAATTTCATGTTTTAGATCTCCACTACTATAATGGAGAAGTTTTGAATTGGATCCATAGCACCAATCCTAACCGTTGGGCTGTTAAATCCAATGGTTCAAAGCAGCTAGATTCGTGTTGAATACTCCTAGAGCAAACTCCACCATGTTCTAGAACCATCATGTCACCACCCCAAAATTTCATAGCATAATAGGCTATATTCTAAATATGTGTATATAATTATTATTAATAGACTAAATTTATGCATTTTTCTCTAATGTATGACATGTGATTTAACAAAAATTGAGTTGGTATTAACCAATAGTCTTGTTAGAGAAAAAATGCATATCCATTAAGTGTATTAATAATAACTATATCTACACATACTGAGAATACAGCCTAATAATGTGCTACCAAATTTTAGGGGTAGTCACATGATGGTTCTAGAACATGGTGGAGTTTTTTCTAGGTACGTACTATTCAACATGAATCTAGATGCTCTGAAACATTGGTCTATGAGCCCAACGATCAGGATTGGTGTTATGGATGCAATTCAAAACTGCTCCATTATAGTACTCCTTCGACCCATATTAGTTGACTTGGATTTATCTAGATTCGGATGTATCTAGTACTAAAATATGTCTACCTACATCCGAATCTAGACAAATTCGAGTCAACTAATATGGGTCGGAGGGAGTAGTAGAGAGAATACATCCTACTGTGCTATGAAATTTTGGGGTGGTGACATGATGGTTCTACAACATGCATGGTGGAGTTTGCTCTAGGTGCTATTCAACATGAATCCAGCTTCTCTAAACCATTGGATCTAATGGCACAATGGTCGGGATTGGTGCTATGGATCCAATTCAAAACCGCTCCATTATAGTAGTAGAGATATAACCACTATATAGTGTATGAATAACTTTGAATGCTCGCCGTTGGATCAAGACTCGCGAATCCTAATATTTCGAATCCTAATGAATGCTGGCCGTTGGATCAAGATTCTATACATAGTCTTCAACATAATGAATGCTATGCACAAACATCAAAACACATTTCTCCATCATACTAGAATCTTCTCCCTAGTATGGAGTAGCTAATAATCATTGACTTCTACATGACCTTATCTTATCTTACCACTATATAGTGTACGAATAACTTTGAGTGTTGACCGTTGGATCAAGACTCGCGAATCCCAGTGTTTCTAGCAGTTGGATCTTCTTTTCCATTCTAGCTACTAGAAGAATCTATTGAAAGTCTTCGACATAATGAATGCTATGCACAAACCTCAAAACACATTTCTCCATCATACTAGAAGCTTCTCCCTTGTTTATCTAGACCATGTTATCAAAAATTTCATGTGTTAGGTAGGTAAATAATCTTTGACTTCTATACAGTGTATGGATAACTTCGAATGTTGACCGTTGGATCAAGACTCGTGAATCCCAGCTTTTCGAGCCATTGGATCTTCTTTTCCATCCTATCATGTAGAAGATTCTATTGATAGTCTTCGGCATAATGAATGTTATGTACAACCTCAAACACACTTCTCCATCATACTAGAATCTTCCCCCTTGTTTCTCTAGACCATGTTATCAAAAATTTCATATGTTAGGTAGCTAATAATCTTTGACTTCTACATGATGATACAAAGTACAAGGACCAAATATATACAACCATACTTTATAGATGTTGATCAATTTATTTTTGAGCTTTACCAATTATAATTGTATATAGATATACATCTACTATCCGAGTCTCACGTGCAAGGCACGTACAACTTACTAGTAGCTAATAATCGTTGACTTCTACATGATCTTACCACTATATCGTGTACGGACAACTTTGAGTATTGACTATTGGATCAAGACTCGTGAATCCCAACATTCCAGCTATTGGATCTTCTTTTCCATTCTAGCATCTTGAAGATTCTATTGATAATCTTCATTATAATGAATGCTATGCACAAAACTCACTTCTCCATCATTCTACAATTTTCTCCCTCGTTTCTCTAGACCATGTTACCAAAATTTTAAAGTTTTTGATAGCTAATAATTGTGTACAAATAACTTTGAATATTGATCGTTGGATCAAGACTCGCGAATCCCAACATTTCTAGCAGTTGGATCTTCTTTTCCATTCAAGCATCTAGAAGATTCTTTTTTTTAACGGTCTAGAAGATTCTATTGATAGTCTTCATCACAATGAATTATATGAACAAAACTCAAAACACACTTTCCTCATCATTCTAGAATCTTCTCCCTCGTTTCTCTAGACGATGTTACCAAAAAAATCATGTTTTAGATAGCTAATAATAGTTAACTTCTACATGATCTTATCTTAGCACTATATAGTGTATGGACAACTTTGAATATTGACCGTTGGATCAAGACTCTTGAATCTCATCATTTCGAGCTGTTGGATCTTCTTTTCCATTCAAGCATCTAGAAGATTCTATTGATAGTCTACATCACAATGAATGTTATGCACAAAACTCAAATAAAACTTATCATTCTAGAATATTCTGCCCCATTTCTCTAGACCAGCATGTTACCAAAATTTTAAGTTTTATATAGCTAATAATTGTTGACCTCTACATGATATCCAATAGCTACAAATGCGGGGATTCACGAATCTTGATCCAACGGTCAACATTCAAAGTTATCCGTACACTATATAGTGGTAAGATAAGATAATATAAGATCATGTAGAAGTCAACGTTTATTAGCTACGGGGGAGAAGATTCTAGTATGATGGAGAAGTGTGTTTTGAGGTTTGTGCATAGCATTCAATATGCTGAAGACTATCAACAGAATCTTCTAGATGCTAGAATGGAAAAGAAGATCCAACAGCTGGAAATGTTGGGATTCATGAGTCTTGATCCAACGGTCAATATTCAAAGTTATTCATACACTATATAGTGGTAAGATATCTCTATCTCTACTACTATAATGGAGCAGTTTTGAATTGGATCCATAACACCAATCCTAACCGTTGGGCTGTTAGATCCAATAATGGCTCAGAGAAGCTGGATTCGTGTTAAATAGTACTTAGAGCAAACTCCACCATGCATGTTCTAGAACCATCATGCCACCACCCCCTAAATTTTATAGCACGGTAGGTTGTATTCTCTCTACTACTATAGTGGAGCAGTTTTGAATTGGATCCATAACACCAATCTTGACCGTTGGGCTGTTAGATCCAATGGTTCAGAGCAACTGGTTTCATGTTGAATATATAGTATAGACCTAGAGAAAACTCCACCATGTTCTAGAACCATCATGTCACCACCCCCAAAATGCATAAATTAAGTCTATTAATAATAACTATCTACACATATTGAGAATACAACCTACCGTGCTATGAAACTTTGGGGGTGGTGAAATGATGATTCTACAACATGGTGGAGTTTGCTCTAGGTACTATTTAACACGAATCTAGCTGCTTTGAACCATTGGATCTAACAGCCCAACTGTCAGGATTGGTCCTATGGATCCAATTCAAAATAGCTCAATTATAATAGTAGAGATAATTTTATATAGTGATGATATGTTAGGCGTCTATTATCTGAGTCTCATGTGACGGGCATGTGCAATTTACTAATAGTGGTAAGATACGAATAACTTTGTATGGTGACCGTTGGATCAATACTCGTGAATCCCAATATTTCCAACCGTTGGATCTTCATTTCCATTTGAGCATTTAGAAGATTCTATAGATAGTCTTTAGCAGCATGAATGCTATGCACAAACCTCAAAACACACTTCTCCATCATACTCCTAGAATCCTCTCCCTCGTTTCTCTAGACCATGTCACCAAAAACTTCATGTGTTAGGTAGCTAATAATCTTTCACTCACTTATACATGATGATACAAAGTACAAGAACCAAATATACACCCATACTTTATATATGTTGATCAAATTAATTATTTTTTGTGCTTTACCTATTATAATTTTATATAATGATGATATGCCATATGTATATTATCTGAGTCTCACGTGCATGGCACGTGCAATTTACTAGTAGCCTAGAATGTATGAACATTCTTGGGTTTCAGTCCGAAGGCCCAATAAGGTCATGGCCATATATCGATACCCTAGCTACACTTTATGATATAGTTCTCACATCGGGTAGATGGGTGCGTCTTGGCGTAGTAAACAATGTTGACCGTGGGAGTTTTAGATGATTACGAAAGAACATTTTTCACTTTTCTAAGTGATTACGATGATGTTTCATACTAGTAAAGAAATTCAAAAGAATTTGGCTCGGAATGCGACAAGCGCGCCATGTTTTCGGATATTGCGGAGCATGCATGTTTTCCTTATGATTCGTAGGTCTGTCTGTCTAAATTAGTTCAAATGAGTTGGCATATGCATATGCGCACCGTTTAGCTAAGAAACCCAAGTTCACTCAGCCGTTTCGCTCACTACAGTATATGGTTCCCATTTGTACAAATAACTTTGAATGCTGACCGTTGGATCAATTATTTGATGTATTTACACGAATTTGAAATATTTATTTATTTTTATGAGGGCCACGGCTGGCAGCCAGCACCACCCCAATTTTCTTTTTCATCTAGTATCCACCACCGTACTAGACTCCGACTTTTCTTCACAAGCTGCACACCCCACAGTCCCATCGCATTCGATGCATCCTGCTTTTCGAGCCTTCATTTTTATACTACTCGGGAGGTGAGCCAAGCGCGATTCAGCACTAAATTTTCGCGTGATATTGGCGGGATCTTCTAGTTCAAAATTTTAGAGGATTACTGGCGGGACCCTCCCTTCTACCTTTCCCAAAATTTAACCCTTCCTTCACTTCTCAGTTCTCGGCAAACGCTAGCTACCTCCATACTGACGGGGCCTCTCACTCGCTCGCCCACTGACTCCACAACCCATACTCACATCATCCTCTATCCCATCCCTCCTTAGCCGACTTCCAGGTCACTGGAGTCTACTTAGCAACACCGTCATCCACGCTACCGTCATCTATGCTCCTTTTTCTCCTTATCCAGTTTCGCTCAAACTCTGGGTCATCTTATCTTGTGTTGATTTGGAAAAGTTTTTGCTAGCTCGTCTCATCTTTCAAAACTTAGGTGCCTTTTTGGCATGTCGTTTCTTAACCAGTTGACCTAGTGTTGAGTTCTCCAGAGTCAGTTGTGCGTGTGTTCCTTGTTTTCCCTTTGCTCTGCTTCCATTGAGAGATTCCTTTCCAACATTATATCTCTATCTTTTGGTTCCACAACATCATGTTGATGGTTCCATAGTGATCTGTTCTAGGCCTTGAAGTTCCCTTTCGCCTTTTGTGCCTCCTTTTCATTTGTTGGGTACTTCAAAAGTCGTTTCTTCTCCAGAAGCTACCTCATGGTTACTACCTTGTAGTAACCTCTGTGCTACTAATATAGTAATTACTTCTTTCTCGGGTTTTAACCCTTGGACTTGAACCAAAGATCCCTGATTGTGCTAGATTCTGGTGTTGAGAATATTGTACACGAAGTTGACCTTTAACCCAAGATCCATTTTGTTGACCCCTATTGTTAATGTTCAAGCGTTACCCCAGGATGGCTAGTACCTTCTACTTTAGCCTTCAAGCTTGTGATTATTGTTGTGATTAAATTACAACAAACAAAGGACTTCCCCTACCACTAGCTATGGCAGATGTTCTTTAATGGAACCAAATAGATCACGGCAAGAGTACTCCTTGTGAGTCTCGCATATGTACCCGTGACTCTGCCACATCCTACCTTTCCTGCATTGGTCCTCGGAAGAATTGTATGCATCCACATCTCGGGATTCTATCCTGAGCATGTTCCTTCTTTCCTTGTTGTTTCCGACCTTTGTCTACTAGTTGGTAGCCAACTAGTAATGCACATCGGTGTCTTCCGATGCAAGATACTTTTGTGGTCCGTCAAGACAAACCATTTCGGGATGTCAGGAGAAACAAACTCTGGTACCTCGTCATTTCTAGGACCAGGTCAAAGTGTTGTAATCCGCAGATCAAGAGGCAATGATTAGCTTTCGATATGTTCCACCTTAAGGTATCACACTCCTTTATACTAAGGGGTCATGCTGAGTTTCATGACTCCCTTACCGAAGTGATGCTCTTACACATACTTTACCCACCCTTCCTCCGAGCTTTCGTGCTCGTGAATGATGCGTGTGTGTAATAACTGAAGGGAATATGCCCGAGAGGTAATAATAAAGTGGTTATTATCTTATTCCTTGTTTATGACAAATGTTTATTTTGCATGCTATAATTGTATTAATTTGGAAACGTTAATACATGTGTGTTTAATAAAAAAAAGGAAAGTTTCTAGTTATGCCTCTCTTATAAACTAGCTCATTGATTAACAAGATGATCAATGTTTCCTGATCATGGACATTGGATGTCGTTAATAACAAGGTCACAACAATGATGGAATGATGTGATGAACATTCATCCGAAGTATAGCATTACGATCAGAGTCATTATGTTTATATTGCTATAACATCATACGAAGTAACCTTTGTCCTTAGACCATGAGATCATGTTAATTGCTAACACGGGAAGAGTATCTTGATAACATCAAACGTCAGACCGTAATAGGGTGACTATAAAGGTGGGTTCAGTGCTACGAAGGTGTTATGTTGAGGCTCATAGATCAAGAGTGGGATTTGTCCATCCCGATGACGGGTAGATGTACTCTGGGCCCTCTCGGTGATATCACATTAAGATAGCTTGCAAGCAAGTGATGTGATCACTAGAATGTTATATCACGGGAACGAGAAAAGAGTGCATGTCGGCAACGAGATCAAACTAGGTATGGAGATACCGATGATCGAATCTCAGACATGTAATATATCGCGAAACAAAGGGATTTAGTTACTAGCGTTAAAGGTTCTCACGATCACAGAAGTCATCGCTGAATGTGTAGGAGTCAGTATGGATCTCCAGGTCCCACTTCTGATTATTGGTCTGAGAGGGGTCTCGATCATGTCTGCATTATTCGCGAACCATAGGGTGACACACTTAAGGGACACCGACACCATTTGGAGCAAATATGTTTTAGATAAAGATTTAAGAAAGCGCTGGAATTATTTCAATAGACACCGAAACTGTTTCGGGTGAAATTGCTGAAATTGGTTCTACATGTAATATTGAAATGTTGCAGGGGGTTTTATGTGAATGTTTGTTAATTAAAGTAATTAACAAAATTCTGAATAAAATTAATAAAAGAGTTTTATTAAATGAGGGAGCATTAAATTTGGAGAAATTTAAGGAATTTAAAGTGGAGACTTTAAAAGAGAATGTGAAGCGGAAAATTTATGTGGAGGGAGTTACCACCACATGAATGAGGAGGTGAGGGGTCACCCCTTGGGGCGCCGGCCATGGGGAGGGGTACCCTCCCCTCCTCCTATAAAAGGCCCCCCTCTCACACCTTCACGCTCACACCTCCTTGTGAAGGATCTCTCTCCCATCTAGTATTATTCCCCCATGGTCTCGGATTAGCGAGATACATGTTCCCGGTGGCTTTATCTGGAAAGGAGTTGCTGCTTCCGCTGCTTTGTTGGAGCGAGGGACGGAGGTTGTCGGGGGTACCGGACGTGTATGCGATCACGGATGCACCGCTGCTTTGCGGTGCTGGACTTGGTGGTGCTGGACTTGCTGGAGCTGGATCTGATGGACGTGCTAGACCCGGACCTGCTGGACATCATCACGATCTTGAGATCGGCAAGCGTATGACTATATCATCCACGAGTTCCTACTCATTAACAAAACTCGTTGTCTTCAAGGGTAAGTTCTCCATGGATGTATATCAACCCGTTGCTCTGTATCTATTAGATAGATCTTGGTGTATAGTTCTCATCGTAGGAATTTTTTTGTTTTCTATGCTGCGAACCCCAACAATAATGTGACCATCTGAGATTCTTAGCAAACACTATTGCTTTGGACCTCAACAAGGACATTTGTGTCATTTTTAGCTTGATAGTTAATCCTATCACTAAGCCAAGAATGATTGTGCTACCAAGTCTGTTACTCTGGTACACCCTCTCCGGTCAAAGAGTTAGGCTTGTGACAAAGCTCTAAGACTATGTCTCCTTGCATTACTAAGTGAGTTCCCTCTCAAACAAAGTGACATATCGGGGGTCCGTGATATTCTAGATGTCTACTAGAAATATTGCCATGTTGCCACGTGATCGTGTTTGTCAAGTTCTTGAGCAAGCAAGTTCCCTGAACTGCTCCCTTCTCCAAGGATCCATACTGGATACCCCTGAACTAGATGGTTGAGCTTAAACAACAACTTGGAGAGTTGTAAGACAAAAGTTCTATCAAACTTGTTCCTTCTAATGATGTCTAGTTTTGTTCATGCTGAAGAAGTATAGTGTTTCCTTCGTGGAAATGTTATCGTCCCCACCTTTGATTTGATTTGGGCAATCGTCAAATCAAACTCAGTCCTAAGGATTATCCTCATGATGTATTTACTTGTGATGTTTCACCTGGGTACATCTTCATGTTCTTTGGTCTGACCAATATCTATGTCATGTTCGTATAGTATATGAGTCTATCTTCTTGGAGTGTCATGATAAGTTTGTTATTGAGCCCATCGATGACATCCTTATCTTCTCCATGTTAGACTAGATTTATATGGAACATATGGCATTCATGTTGGAAACTTCTGAGAACCGTCTCTGTGTTATCTCGAAGCATGTGTTCTGGATGTTAGAAGTGACCCTCCCTGGCTCACGTGCAATTGCTGAAAGATGTCGCCATGGATTAGAGTAGAGTTATCTTTGTTTCCTCAGGAATCATTTCAAGTCATTCAAGCATGTGCGAAGCATTCTTGATATGGTAGGTTGATACCCACATGTCTCGAGAATATTCTTTAAGCACGCCAAGCCACTGATGATTTGTCATGGAAGAGAAGAAGTCCTACAAACTTCAGTGTCCTCCTAAACATCTTCCAACAATAAGGATGCATTTGTGTTCCGTTGCAATCAATTCATGTAGGGGAAATTATCTTTTGGATAATCTTCTAATACATGGGTTTCGCAACCTAGCTCATTCTTTTGGAGCTTTACAATGTAGTCCATGTCTTGAGAATCTAGTAACTTCACCTTTGTGGTAACTGTTGCAAACTTTCTATTCGGACATGCCGAGTCTGAAGTATCATTCCACCTAACCAGAGTTGAATCTCAAGCAACAACGATGGTTGGTGTTGATCAAGGTTTTTGACATAGGTATCCTCGAAAGTCTGGCAAGATTGATGTAACGGTTGACACAATTAGCTGGAAGACCTATTGCCACATTCTCTTGAATCGGCAATAACAACCACTCCTCATAAGGCTTCTTCTATGACTTGTTATAGGAGTTGTGCTTATGGTTTCCTTTTTATCCAAAGTCCAACCTTTACTTGATGTCTACTTTCTCGAACATCAAGGAGAACATTTAAAGTAGAGTTGCTAAATGTCTCTCAGTTAATCCTCCCGACCCTTTTATGTTGGCAAGCGTATTGTTGTGCCAAGTAATTGAAGTCTGAGAATGAAGTTTATTTTTCCTCGTGTCATCAAGAATCTTCTTATATATCCATCTTAGTGGTGTAAAGTGATATCACAATCTTTGGCAAAGATTTTGATATACCTAGATGAATAAAGAGTTTCCTTCGGTTCCTCTAACATGTTCGAAGAGCGACTATGGTTTTGATAATAAAAAGTTCCTCTTGTTACATGTTCCTTGTGGCTCTTGTGAGTCCTCGCCACAAAATAACCCTTCTATCTTGACCTTCTACTGAACGAAAGAGTGATCCTTCTGTATCAAAAGTAGTTCAACAGCTTTGTTATCAGTATCTTTGTATCCCTGGAAGCTCTACTTAAGCCGTTTAGCAGAGTTTCATCTCTCGAAGTCTGTGGTCATGTTCTTTCCGTTGTACGCTCTCTTCTTCAGAAGCTTAAACTCTTCTGAAGCTCCATGGTCTCAATCCTTACGAAGACCAGTTGTCTGCCAACTTGAAAACCTTCTCCCTTTGTTCCTCCTTTATCTTGATGTGTTTCATGCTTGTTAGCTCCAGAGATGTTATGAAACATCTATCCATGAGTTGATCGTGAGATACGCTGTTCGTGGTTTTGTGTCATTCCCTCTCCTCTTTAGTGTGTGAAGCTACCTCGAAGAAAATGAAGCGCTTCATTCATTCAGTCATGGTGGTATGGATCAACCTCTCCAACAAGACCATAGAAGTTTAGTGTGACCTTGTTCCTTCTATCTTCCTACCTAGGAATCTCGGGGTGAGATTCTGTTAAGGGGGATAGAACTATAACACCCCTAGTTTTATTAAATAGTAATTAGGGTTTGATTTGTGCATAGCATGAGCATCATCGACTTTAAATAAAATGCATGGAAGAAATAAAACCCTAAACCCTAGTTTCCTCCCTCTCTCAAATCAAATCAAAATGTTTTGAATTTCGAAAAGTACCAAAATTATTGGAGCCCAAATGGATTATAAGGGTCCCTATAGTATTTCAATACTTTTACAAAGTCTCTGGTATTTTTGAATGACCCAAAACAAAGATGAATTTGAAATTACAAAAGAGATAAAAGAAAACAGAAAAGAAAAAGGGTTCTACAAGAAAAAATACAACCCTAGCTATCTGGGCCGTAGCCCAACCTTTCCCTCTCCTCTCTGCCTCCCAGTGCAGCCCGCTTGTAGCCCAGCACGGTCCACCCTAGGACCAGTACCCCTTTGTCGTCCTATCCTCGTCGTCCACCTCCGGCCACGACGAAAGTAGGTCGCTGGCGCCACCGCGTCGCTCGCCAGCATGGAGATGCGCGCCACCGGCGGCTTCGACACCTACAATACTCCCTCTGCGCCGCTAGAGAACCCTAGCCCTCTTTCTTCCCCCTCGCGTGTGTTCTCTCCCTCTCTGCGCCGCGCAAGGCCGAACCCTAGCTCGCCGGCAACCTCTAGTTCCCGCCGTCTCCGGCCACCCCGAGCCCCGCTGAGGTGCCCTGGAGAACCGCCATGCTCCCCTCTTTCTTCTCCCGGAAGGAATCGATTCAGGGTTCTCTCAATCGAGCCCCACCTTGTCGTTTTCTTCTTCACCGACGGAGCTCATCGCCGACTGTGTCGTCAATTCCGGCCTCCTCGCTCCTTGCCGATGCCATCAACACCACCAGGGTGAGCTACTAGTGCTTAAGCGACATCCCTCTTCACCTCTCTCGCTCTGGCCGCTTCCCCGTCGACCACCTGCAAGCGTCGCCGTCGACCGTCGTCGTGGATGTCGCTCCGGCGACCATTCCACGGCGGCGCCGCCACCGTTGGGCTCAGCGTGAAATGCTGCGTCGAACGCAACTACCCCCGAAGACCCGCATCACTGCTAGCACCGTGCCTGAGCTTGATCTGGGAGCACCGGCGATGATGACGTCATCGTGATGTCATGCTGACGCCAAAATCCTCTTTTCTTTTCTATAATTATTTTATTAAATAGAAATGCTGACAGGTGGGCCCTGTCTGTCAGGGTTTTATTCATTTTGGAAATAATTTCTGAAAATATTAAACTTCTGACATGTGGGTCTAGCTGGAAATAATTTTAATAAATTCCAACAATATTTAATTGTTTTAAAATTATTTAAAAATGGATTAAAAATTAGAAAAATCATAACTAATTCATTTTATGTCAGAAAAATACAAATAATATATCAAAATGTTCGAAAAATGAGATCTATCCAATAGACTCATAATCATGCATTGTTAAGCAACTTACATGACAAGTTTATTTAGAAGAACAAACTAACCCCTCTCATATGCATCTGGGGTTTCTCCGAATTAGGGTTTGGACCCCTCGGACCCTGTTTAAAATGACCAAGCGTGCTACAGGGTTACATTTAAATACACTTTAACCTGTCATATCATCATCCTTGCTTGTGCATTGCATCGATGCCATGTGTTGATTGTCGCTTTCGTTTCCAATGTTTCTGCTTCTTCTCGGTAGACCTCGGAGTTGATGTGAGCAACGAGATCAAGTCCAACATTGAATACCGGGATTAACACCATCGAAGAGAAGTACGTGATCAATGGTGAACAATGTCAAGCAGATGAATCTGAAGATCTATATCCGAGTATCAACAGGCAAAGGCAAGCATAGCCCCACACATGATAAAATCCTATGATTTCAATGTACTTCATTCTTGCCATGTGCATACGATTCCAAAGTCTTTCATCGATAGATACAATAATCCCTGATCCACTGCTCCTAGCATAACTAGGGTTTGGCTTATGAGCTTCGATAGAGCTGCTATATTCGTTTGAGCTTAGCCATGCTTAGCTTTAACCGCTGATCCATCCGGTTGATGAATTAGAGCTGCGATTGAACCTAGTATGACAGGATGATGTGGTATGATCAAAGATGAATATTAAACATGCTAAGGCTTGTATGGGAGGCCATGTCGGGTTGTGGTTTTTGCAGTCCCATACTTGCCACCACTAGGACCTGAGTTCTTTCCTCTTGAACGAAGACGAGTGTACAGCTACACGGGGGCCTGGATACCCCCTCGACCAACTAACTTGACTAGTAGATTCCATGAGTCACATAGTTCAGGCGTTCCATTTGACATATGCATTCTGGTTGTTCTTGAAGGAGGTGGAGGAGGTGCATTCATACAGGTAGGTAAGCGTGGCCGGGAACAAGAGAGGCACAGCCTCTGTAATCTTGTTCCCCGCACACATCTCTAGGGACGAGCTTCAGGACTTGACCCGTTACGGCGGCATCTCCTTAGGGCGTGACTCATGATCTCGGCGAAAGCAAGGTAACGGTACTGTCCATCTGCTCTCTGTCAGCCTTCCAAGGAAGAGGGCTAATAATATTTGGCATTAAGAGGAGGGTGGTACGTGTGGGTAAAGTTGTGCACCCCTACAGGGTATTAATATTTTCGAAAAGCTATGTCCATGGTTATGGATGACTTGGGAATGGATTCTAAGATCATAGAGAAGAATAACCCAATCATAAAACTTGATAAGAGATGTGAGGTGTGCTTAAGGATGCTTCCTCGGGGATCGAGGATGTGATCCTAGTTGGTAGGTTCAGCTGATAAAGATTCGGTGGATATCAAAAGATGATCAAAGCTAGAGATATCGTTTTCTTATCCCCTTTCAAATATTCTACTTAGTCGAGCTTCTCCTATCTCTTTACAAATAAAGATAGCTTTATGCACAGTAACCCCACCAGCCATAAGTCTTGCGGAATACACCCTGTTCTCAGCCTGGCTTTGTTGTTCCTTTTGCAGTAGGTAAGTGTTATCATAGAAGATGAGTTCATTACAACATCGACATCGATGAGTAGCTTGGGGTTCCCGGTCGGCAACCTGGAATCTATGGATTGGGACGTCATCGTTATGCTTCAAGCCTCTTTGGCCATTTGTTAAGTTTGCTATACTTAATAGCATAATTTGCCTTCCGTTGTTTGATGTTTGTGGTCAGTGACCTCTGCTTGTAATAATTTGGTTCTCTTCTCAGCTATGAGCTTGCTGTAATAATTTTTGTGTCGTAGGGTCACTGTAATGTTATCGATTCTTTCTCTGTATGCTTCCGAGATTTAGTTTAGGATTATATGAGACGGAGGTCTGGGATTTGTCTAGCCCTAATCCCGGGGGTGTCACATGTTTTCTTTTCGAAACCACAATGATCCACATGTCCACACACACTCAAGTGGGTGTAGTGATGCAAATTATGTCAAACTGGTCCTCCATTGCATGTGGTAGTTGAATTCCAACATCTTCCTGGGCTTTATGACCATGTTTTGATACATATTGGGGTGTCATTGCATGTGTTCTTTTCCAACCCACAATGATCCACATGGACACACATACACACACATACTCAAGTGGGTGTGGTGATGCAACCTTTTTCACACTGGTGCTACATTGAATGTGGCAGTTGAATTCCAACATGTTCCTAGGCTTTGTGACCATGGTTTACACATATTTGAATGACATTTCATGTGTTCTTTTCCAAACCACAATGATCCACATGGAGACACACACTCAAGTGGGTGTGGTGATGCAATCTCTTTCACACAGGTGCTCCGTTGCATGTGGCAGTTGAATTCCAACATCTTCATGGGCTTTCTGACCATGGTTTGACACATATTGGAGTGTCATTGCACTTGTTCTTTTCCAAACCAGAAGGATCCACAAGGCCACACACACTCAAGTGGGTGTGGTGATGCAATCTCTTTCACACTGGTGGTCCATTGAATGTGGCAGTTGAATTCTAACATGTTCCTAGGCTTTCAGACCATGGTTTAACACATATTATAGTGACATTGCATATGTTGTTTTCCAAACCACAATGATCCACATGGCCACACACACTCAAGTGGATGTGGTGATGCAACCTCTTTCAAACTGGTTCTCCATTGCATGTGGCAGTTGAATTCCAACATGTTCCTAGGCTTTCTGACCATGGTTTGACACATATTGGAGTATGATTGCATGTGTTCTTTTTCAAAAAATAATTATCCACATGGCCACACACACTCGAGTGGGTGTGGTGATGCAACCTCTTTCACACTGGTTCTACATTGCATGTGGCAGTTGGATTCCAACATGTTCCTGGGCTTTCTGGCCATGGTTTGACACATATTGGAGTGTCATTGCTTGTGTTCTTTTCCAAACCACAATTATCCACATGGACACACACACTCAAGTGGACACACACACTCCATTGCTTGTGGCAGTTGAATTCCAACATCTTCCAAGGCTTTCAAACCATATTTTGATACATATTGGAGTGTCATTGCATGGGTTCTTTTCCAAACCACAATGATCCACATGGACACACACACACAAGTGGGTGTGGTGATCCAAAAAAAATTACACTAGTGCTCCATTGAATGTGCCAGTTAAATTCCAACATGTTCCTAGGCTTTCTGACCATGGTTTGACACATATTGTAGTGACATTGCATGTGTTATTTTCCAAACCATGATGATCCACATGGCAACACGCACCCAAGTGGGTTTGGTGGTTCAATCTCTTTCACACTGGTCCTCCATTGCATGTGGTAGTTAAATTCCAACATGTTCTTGGGCTTTTTGACCATGGTTTAACACATATTGGAGGGACATTGCATGTGTTCTTTTCCAAACCACGATTATTCACATGGCCGCACACACTCAAGTGGGTGTGGTGCTGCAATCTCTTTCACACTGGTGCTCCATGTCTTGTGGTAGTTGAATCCCAACATGTTGATGGGCTTTCTGACCATGGTTTGACACATATTGGAGTGTCATTGCATGTGTTCTTTTCCAAACCAATATGATGCACAAGGACACACAGACTCAAGTGGGTGTGGTGATGTAACCCCTTTCACACTTGTGGTTCATTACATGTAACGGAGGAATTTCAACATGTTCCTGGGATTTCTAATCATGGTTTAACATGTATTGGAGTGACATTGCATGTGTTATTTTCCAAACCACAATGATCCACATAGACACACACAGTCAAGTGGGTGTGGTGATGCAACCTCTTTCACATGGGTTCTCCATTGCATGTGGAAGTTGAATTCCAACATGTTCCTGGGCTTTCTAACCAAGGTTTAACACATATTGGAGTGTCATTGCATGTGTTATTTTCAAAACCACAATGATCCACATGTCCACACACTCAAGTGGGTGTGGTGATTCAACATCTTTCAAATTGGTGCTCCATTGCAGCTGGCAGTTGAATTCCAAGTGGGTGTGGTGATTCATCATCTTTCAAATTGGTGCTCCATTGCAGGTGGCAGTTGAATTCAAAGTGGTGATCCATTGCATGTGGCAATTGAATTCCAACATGTTCCTGGGGTTTCAAAAAATGTTTTGACACATATTGGAGTATCATTGCATGTTTTCTTTCTCGAACCACAATGATCCACATGGCCACGCACAATCAAGTGGGCGTGGTTAATGTAACCTTTTTCAACCTGGTGCTCCCTTGCATGTGGCGGTTGAATTCCAACATGTTCCTGGGTTTCTAACCATTGTTTACACATACATATTGGAGTGTCATTGCATGTGTTATTTTTCAAACCACAATGATCCACATGGCCACACACACTCAAGTGGCTGTGGAGATGCAACTTATGTCACACTGATTCTCCATTGCATGTGCCAGTTGAATTCCAACATGTTCCTGGGCTTCTAACCATGGTTTGACACATATTAGAGTGTCATTACATGTGTTTTTTCCAAACCACATTGAACCACGTGGCCACACACACTCAAGTGGGTGTTGTGATACAACCTCTTTCACACTAGTGGTCCATTTCATGTGGAAGTTGAATTCCAACATGTTCCTGGGCTTTCTGACCATTGTTTAATACATATTAGAGTGACATTGCATGTGTTCTTTTCCAAACCACAATGATCCACATGGCCATAGACACTCAGGTGGGTGTGGTGATGCAACCTCTTTCACACGGGTTCTCCATTGCATGTGGTAGTTGAATTCCAACATGTTCCTAGGCTTTCTGACCAAGGTTTGACACATATTGGAGTATGATTGCATGTGTTCTTTTCCAAAAAAACGATTATCCGAATGGACACACACACTCTAGTGGGTGTAGTGATGTAACCTCTTTCACACTGGTTCTCCATTGCATGTGGTAGTTGAATTCCAACATGTTCCAGGGCTTTCTAACCATGGTTTGACACATATTTGAGTGTCATTACATGTGTTCTTTACCAAACTAGAATTATCCACATGGCCACACACACTCAAGTGGGTGTGGTGATGCAACTTCTGTCAAATTGGTGCTCCATTGCATGTAGCAGTTGAATTCCAACAAGTTCATAGACTTTATGACCATTGTATGACACATATTGGAGTGTCATTACATGTGATCTTTTCCAAACCACAATGATCCACATGCCCATACACACTCAAGTGGGTGTGGTGATACAATGTATGTTAAACTGGTGCTCCATTGCATGTGGATGTTGAATTCCAACATCTTTCTAGGCTTTCTGGACATGTTTTGATATATATTGGAGTGTCATTGCATGTGTTTTTTCCAAACCACAATGATCCACATGGACACACACACAAGTGGGTGTGGTGAAGAAACCTCTTTCACACTGGTGCACCATTGAATGTGGTAGTTGAATTCCAACATGTTCCATGGCTTTCTGACCAGAGTGACATTGCATGTGTTCTTTTCCAAACCACGATGATCCACATGGCCGCACACACTCAAGTGGGTGTGGTGATGCAATCTCTTTCACACTGGTGCTCCATTGCTTGTGGCAGTTGAATTCCAACATGTTCATGGGCTTGATGACCATGGTTTGACACATAATGGAGTGTCATTGCATGTGTTCTTTTCCAAACCACAATGATTCACTAGGCCACACACTCAAGTGGGTGTGGTGATGCAACCTCTTTCACACTTGTGGTTCATTGCATGTGGCAGTTGAATTCCAACATGTTCCCAGGCTTTCTAACCATGGTTTAACACGTATTGGAGTGACATTGCATCTGTTCTTTTCCAAACCACAATGAGCCACATGGACACACACAGTCCAGTGGGTGTAACCTCTTTCACACTGGTGCTCCATTGCATGTGGAAGTTGAACTCCAAGATGTTCATGGGCTTTCTAACCAAGGTTTGACACATATTGGGGTGTCATTACATGTGTTATTTTCCAAACCACAATGATCCACATGGCCAGACACACTGAAGTGGGTCTGGTGATGGAAATTATGTCAAGCTAGTGCTCCATTGCATGTGGCGGTTGAATTCCAACATGTTACTGGGTTTCTAACCATAGTTTACACATATATATTGCAGTGTCATTGCATGTGTTCTTTTTCAAACCAGAATGATCCAGATGGCCACACACACTCAAGTGGGTGTGGTGATGCAACTTATGTCACACTAGTGCTCCATTGCATGTGTCAGTTGAATTCCAACATGTTCCTGGGTATCTAACCATGGTTTGACACATATTGGAGTGTCATTACATGTGTTCTTTTCCAAATCACAATGATTCACATGGCCACACACACTCAAGTAGGTGTGCTGATGCAACCTCTTTCACGATGTTGCTCTATTGCATGTGGCAGTTAATTCTAAGATGTTGATTGGCTTTCTGACCATGGTTTGACACATATTGGAGTCTCATTGCATGTGTTATTTTCCGAACCACATTGCCACACACACTCAAGTGGATGTGGTGATGCCACTTATGTCACACTGGTGCTCCATTGCATGTGGCAGTTGAATTCAACATCTTCTTCGGCTTTTTTACCATGGTTTGACACATATTGGAGTGTCATTGCATGTTTTATTTTCCAAACCACAATGATCCACATGGCCACACACACTCATGTGGGTGTGCTGATGCAACTTATGTCAAACTGCTGCTCTATTGATATGGCAGTTAAATTCCAACATGTTCCTAGGCTTTCTGACCATGGTTTGGCACATATTGGAGTGTCATTGCATGTGCTCTTTTCCAAACCACAATGATCCACATGGCCACACACACTCAAGTCGGTGTGGTGATGTAACCTCTTTCACACTAGTGCTCCATTGCATGTGGTAGTTGAATTCCAACATGTTTCTTGGCTTTCTGACCATTGTTTGACACATATTGGAGTGTCAGTTCATGTGTTGTTTTCCAAACCACAATGATCCACATGGCCAGACACACTCAAGTGGGTGTGGTGATGCAACTTATGTCAAACTGGTGCTCCATTGCATGTGGCAGTTGAATTCCAACATGTTCCTGGACTTCTAACCATGGTGTACACACATATATTGGAGTATCATTGCATGTGTTCTATTTCAATCCACAATGATCCACATGGCCACACACACTCAAGTGGGTGTGGTGATGCAACTTATGTCACACCGGTGCTCCATTGCATGTGGCAGTTGAATTCCAACATGTTCCTGGGCTTTCTGACCATGGTTTGACACGTATTCGAGTGTCATTGCATGTGTTGTTTTCCAAACCGCAATGATCCACATGGCCACACACACTCAAGTCGGCGTGGTGATGCAACCTATTTCACAATGGTGCTCCATTGCATGTGGCAGTTGAATTCCAACATGTTTCCAGGATTTGTGACCATGGTTTGACAAATATTGGAATGTCATTGCATGTGTTCTTTTCCATACCACAATGATCCACATGGCCACACACACACTCAAGTGGGTGTGGTGATGCAACTTATGTCACACTGGTGCTCCATTGCATGGTGCAGTTGAATTCAACATCTTCCTGGCTTTCTAACCATGGTTTGGCACATATTGGAGTGAAATTGCATGTGTTGTTTTCCAAACCACAATGATCCACATGGCCACACACACTCAAGTGGGTGTGGTGATGCAACTTATGTCAAACTGGTGCTCCATTGCATGTGGAAGTTGAATTCCAACATGTTCCTAGGCTTCTGACCATGGTTTGACACATATTAGCGTGTCATTACATGTGTTATTTTCCAAACCACAATGATCCACATAGCCACACACACTCAAGTGGGTGTGGTGATGCAACCTCGTTCACACTGGTGCTCCATTGCATGTTGCAGTTGAATTCCAAGATGTTCATTGGCATTCTGACCATGGTTTGACACATATTGGAGTGTCATTGCATGTGTGTTTTTCCAAATCACAATGATCCACATGGCCACACACACTCAAATGGGTGTGGTGATGCAATCTCTTTCACACAAGTGGTCCATTGCATGTGGCAGTTGAATTCCAACATGTTCATGGGATTTCTGACCATGGTTTAACACATAATGGGGTGTCATTGCATGTGTTCTTTTCTAGACCACAATGATCCACAAGGCCACGCACACTCAAGTTGGTGTGGTGATGCAACCTCTTTCACACTGGTGGTCCATTGCATGTGGCAGTTGAATTCCAACATGTTCCTGGGCTTTTTGACCATGGTTTAACACATATTGGAGTGACATTGCATGTGTACTTTTCCAAACCACAATGGTCTAAATGGCCACACATAGTCAAGTGGGTGTGGTGATGCAACCTCTTTCACACTTGTGCTCCATTTCATGTGGAAGTTGAATTCCAACATCTTCTTGGGCTTTCTGACCATGGTTTGACATTTATTAGAGTGTCATTGCATGTGCTCATTTCCAAACCACAATGATCCACGTGGCCACACACACTCAAGTGGGTGTGGTAATGCAACTTATGTCAAACTGGTGCTCCATTGCATGTGGCGGTTGAATTCCAACATTTTCCTAGGCTTTCTGACCATGGTTTGACACATATATATTGGAGTGTCATTGCATGTATTTTTTTTTCAAACCATAATGATCTACATGGCCACACACATTAAAGTGGGTATGGTGATGCAAATTATGTCACACTGGTGCTCCATTGCATGTGGCAGTTGTGGGAGATTTGTCCCGCGAAGGAATTAGGGTCCAACGTTCCCTTGGTTCGTGAGTGGGCTGAACACGTGGTTTCGAAGGAACTCGACAACAATGGCTACAACGGAGCAAGCACACAACAGAGAGGTGACACCGGTTTTTTACCAAGGTTCGGGACCCTTGTGAGGAGGTAAAGCCCCTACTCCTGCCTTGTTGTATTGCTTGCGCACTTCGTGATGGTACAGTGGCAGATGAAAGCGTAGGGTTTTAGATCTCATGTATCGACCCCCTCCAAGGCACGAGAAGGGCTCCTTATATAGGGCGGCGTCGGGCCTTTTTCCCTTGATATTAGCTGGAAGGGCTTCCACATTTCTGCTCGATGGACTCTAATCTACCTTGTCTTCTTGCGGCCTTTAGCCAGTTGTTGTGTCAGGATGGTGGTCGGTAATCCCCCCCCCCCACTTTATGTCGTCACTCTGGTCTCCTTGCACCGAAATGGTTCTGTCAGGCATCTCTGCCCTGCGTCATCTTCCTACTCCTTGGTGCTTTGCTTTCCCCGAGTGGACCGTTCACCTCTTGGATCGACCGTTGGCACGTCGCCTTGCTAGGCACACTATGAGTCGATGACGCTCCCCTCTGGAGGCCTCACCGGGAGGCTTCGGTACCGTGCCAAGACTGGTTCGAGTACTTGTGGAGGCTCCGGGCATCATTCCCCCACTCGAGGCTCACTCTCTTTGTGAACCCTCGGGAGGGTGTATCCAGCGGGCCCGGTAACTCGAGGAGATGGGTACCCCCGGTGCCAATAGTCTGATAGCAGTTGTATTCCAACATATTGTGGGGATTTCTGGCCATGGTTTGCCACATATTGGAGTGACATTTCATGTGTTATTTTCCAAACCACAATGATCCAAATGGCAACACACTCAAGTGGGTGTGGTGATGCAACTTATGTCAAACTGGTGCTCCATAGCATGTGGCAGTTGAATTCCAACATGTTCCTAGGCTTTCAGACCAAGGTTTGACACATATTCGAGTGTCATTGCATGTGTTATTTTCCAAACCAAAGTGATCCGCATGGCCAGACATACTCAAGTGGGTGTGGTGATGCAACTTATGTCAAACTGGTGCTCCATTGCATGTGGTGGTTGAATTCCAACATGTTCCTGGGCTTTCTGACCATAGTTTGACACATATATATTAGAGTGTCATTGCACGTGTTCTTTTTCAAACCACAATGATCCACATGGCCACACACACACTCAAGTGGGTGTGGTGATGCAACTTATGTCACACTAGTGCTCCATTGCATGTGGCAGTTGAATTCCAACATGTTCCTGGGCTTCTAACCATGGTTTGACACATATTGGAGTGAAATAACATGTGTTATTTTCCAAACCACAATTCTCCACATGGCCACACACACTCAAGTGGGTGTGGTGATGCAACCTCTTTCACACTGGTGCTCCATTGCATGTTGCAGTTGAATTCCAAGATGTTCATTGTCATTCTGACCATGGTTTGACACATATTGGAGTGTCATTGCATGTGTGTTTTTCCAAATCACAATGATCCACATGGCCACACACACTCAAGTGGGTGTGGTGGTGACCCCTTGATACGTCGTAAACGCATCTATAATTTTTGATGTTCCATGCTTGTTTTATATCTACTTTCTTATGTTTCGTCCACACTTTGGAGTATTTTTACACATTTTATGGAACTAACCTATTAACAAGATGCCACAGTGCTAGTTGCCTGTTTTCTGCTGTTTTTGGTTTCAGAAAGCAAGTAAGGAAATATTCTCGGAATTGGAGCAGACAAAAGCCAAAGTCAATATTTTACCCGATCAAAATTCCACGAAAGAGTCTATAGCCGCCGTCATCTCCATCCCTAGATCGGGAAGGATCTAAAGCTCTTCCCGGCACCCTGCCGGAGGGGAGAGATCACCCTGGTGGCCTTCTTCATCACCATGCCTGCCTCCGGTATGATGTGTGAGTAGTTCATCCCTGGACTACGGGTCCATGTAGTTGCTAGATGGTTGGTTCTCCTCCTTTGTGCTATCATGTTTAGATCTTGTGAGCTCCATTCATGATCAAGATCATCTATTTGTAATCCTACATGTTGTGTTTGCGGGGATCCGATGGATATTGAGATGCTATTTCACATTGATTATTGATTCTATCATGTCTATGTTATTTATGATCTTGCATGCTTTCCGTTGTTAGTAGCTATCTTGGCCAAGTAGATGCTAGCAACTCCAAGAGGGAGTATTTAGGCTCGATAGTGGGTTCATGCCTCTAGTAATCTAGGGAAGTGACAGGAATATCTAAGGTACTAGATGTGTTGTTGCTACTAGGGAGAAAACATCAATCCTTTGTCCATGGGACAATGGTATTGTTTACTTTACACACTTTGCTTAATGCAATTATCTGTTGCTTGCAACTTAATACTAGAGGGGGTTTGGATGATAACCTAAAGGTGGATTATTAGTCATAGATGTATTTGGATTACGGTCTATGTATAATGTTGTAATGTCCAATCAAATCTCATAGGAGTCAAGATGAGTAGTATATGCATGTATGCTTTCTCGGTGTCTATCAATTGCCTCGCTATAATTTGTTCACCCAACATGTCATCTATCTTAAGGAGAATCACCTCTAGTGAACTATGGACCCCGGTCCATTCTTTTGCCATCAATCTACCATCTACTATTTACTGTTTACTGTTTACTTTCTACAAGCAATTACTATCTTCCACACAATAGTTTAATCCTTTGTTTCAGCAAAACCGGTGAGATTGACAACCTCACTATAAGTTGGGGCATAGTTCTGTGGTTGTATTGTGCAGGATTCCAAGTTGGAGACAACACCTTGGGGTTGTTTCCTTGCTCCTACTGGTTCGATAACCTTGGTTTCATAACTGAGGGAGAACTTGCTTTTTTGAGCCATCAAGCCTTTTCTCTAGCGTCGTTGCCGGGGAGTCAAGGACATCTTCACAAGGGGAGTCCTTCATAATCAATCTCTTTAATTTTTTTTTGTTTTGCTTAGTTTATTTCTTATTTGTTTGCTTATTTCTTTTATCAAAAACACAAGAAAATTAGCTGTAATGGTTTGCTTCTTTATATCAAAACACAAAAAAATTGTCCTTTTCGGTAGTTGTCACCTCGTTATTTGCTCACCATGTTGATCCCTAAGTTCACTCTGAAAGACTTTTCAATAGGTAGTGGCTCCATAATTGGTAAAGATAATATTGAAGAATTCTTCAATCATGTTAGCAAGCATGAGGATATTGAGGATAAATCCTTAGCAGAATTTGCTCCAAATTATGAAATTGCCGCAACTTCTTTAGTTCACGTGCTAGAAGCTAGGTTTGTTAACCTTTATCCCATAATGCAAGTAATGTTTCTTAAACTTAAAGATATTGAGGATACTGAAAAGAGAGATCTCATTCTAGAAACTTTGCTTAAAGAATTCTATGATGCTGTTAAGGACGCTAGAAAAGTCTTTGATCGTTTTAATATGCTAGGCTCATGTGTAGATGTTATTGGTACACGAGAAAAGATGGACAAAACCAAACCTAAAAATGGAGGGGAAACTAAAATACCGATACCTTTTACGCTTGTAGGAATGCATGAAGGCTTAGAAAAGAATTTTGACTGGATTGTTCCCGAAAACCCGTTTGATGAAAATAGTTAACCCAAAAGTAGTGAGAGAGGACCCTCTAAAACTTATTTGGATGAGATACCTTGCCTTGTTGAAGATATTTCTGGTATTGATCTTAATGCTTCTTTATTTGAGAATACTTGAATCTTGCTACTTATGCCTAGCTCAAAGGCATTAAAGAAAAGCACTTGTTGGGAGAAAACCCAAATGTTTAGTCAATAAATTTTTCTTTTGTTGAGTCTTGGAAGTTATTGCCTCAGTAATAACCTCTCCTTATCCTTTTTGTGTGGTTTTTGTGCCAAGAGTAACCTCTAATGAGAGAGAAGTAAGACTTGGGAAAGTTGCTATCCCGAAACTGATTTTTGTGCTTCACCGTAAAAATTCGTGAAAAATATCTGTATGTCGGATTGAGCTGTAATTTGTTTTTCTTCTGCCCCAGGTTGTTATACAACTTCCATTAGTTTAACACTTTTCTATTTGAGCAACATAAGGTCTTCGAAAAAATCGGTTTTTACCTGCTGGTATGTTTTGACAGATTTCTGCCATTATTTGCATTTGCCTCTTAATCTCTTTCTCTTTGAGTTCTCTTTGATCACTTGAACTTTTAAAAGGAATTGCTACAGTATCTTGTGTTTTAATGAAGTTTTACTTGTGTTGAAACTAAACCAAAATACTTATTATCTTGAGTACACTAATGTTGCTAATGAAGATTGTGTGAAGTTTTGTATGAAGGAAATTTTAAAGTGTAGGGAAGAACAATGTGATAAGATGAAGTATGGACAAAAGCTCAAGCTTGGGGATGCCACCCGTGTCACCCCAAGAAATATTAAAGATGTACAAGCGTCAAAGCTTGGGGATGCCCATGGCATCCCCTTCTTCATCAATAAAATCTCAAGTTTTCTTCCAAACACTTCATTTTTATTGTTTCATGCACAATTGTGTTGTTCTTGGAGCGTCTTTGTTTTTGTTTTCAGTTTTCGTTTACTCGGTTTTCTTAAATAAATTGGTTGGACCCCGCATTCATACATAGTTTCAAATAATTTGATTTGGATTGGAAAAGAGTAGGAAAGTTCATGCTTATAAGTGGTATAAAAGGAGCTTGTTTTTGACTGTGACTTAGACTTTATCATGTCATGCTTGATATTTCTTTGACTTTATGCTTAGTGATTATTGATGCAGCATGACTTGCTACAAAAAATTGAGATTGCTTAATGTTCCTTAAAAGAATCATGCGCTATTTTAGCATATAAAAGCATAATATTGTGGTATTCTCCTTTGATGCTTTTTTGGGTTGACTTGGCGCATGCTCACACCATGTTAAGACTATACCAAGTCACCATAGCCTCTATGATCATTTAGTTTTTGACTTGTATATCACTTTATGCTTTAGTTGATAATGTTTTGTCGCTTTGCATGATTATGGCCATTATTTTTAACACCCGAAAAATATTAATCAAAATTATCAAGTTCTAATCACCCAAGTTTAGGGTTAATAAAAACTTTTATTATTAAATTGAATATGAGTGTATGTGTGATTTGCATTAGTGTATGAATGAGTGCAATTGCCATGTTTGATTGCTACAAATGATAAGGAATGGTTTAAAGATGAATACTACATCATCTAGGCCAATTACAAACAAAATCCAAAGAAAAGAAATTCAAATATGAATCATATAAGCAAATGGTCATTTTGACCAAAATTAACCACTAGACCACTTTGAGTGTTCCTAGTAAAGAATTTCTAATAGAAACATTTCCAATTCTTTTCACCCCTTGCTAGACCAAGTAAAAGTGAACCCAAGCCCACTTTACAAACTCACGTAAACTATTTTCAAATCTACTTAAAGGACAATTCAAAATTGAATCAAGTGTATGTACTAAGACACCATTTTTCAAAAACCACTCAAATCAATTCACCTTGACTTTTCCAAGCAACCATAGACACTCAAGAAAGTACTCAGAACACTCACTAAAATTCATTCAAAATTTTCAAATATGAATTTATGCGGCCATTTGGTCGAACACCTGGCAGACACAGAAAACATTTGCCTAACTTCTACTATTATGTGCAGTGATCACTTGCCACTAGCCCCTCATTTCACTCCCCTGGTCTCCCCCAGCACCTAGCAGCGCAGCAGACCACTCCCCCCTCTGTCGTTTGTGCCAGTGTCGTGCCGCCCGAAGCCGCTGTGCCGGTCAACCATGGACAACTCTCCACAGCCAGCGCCGCCCTCTCCCACGATGCCCAGGAGACAGGCTACCGTCCACCGCCACCCTCTGTCCACCCCTTGATCGCAAGCAAGCCATGGAGTAGCCACATTAGCCACGCCCACCTGCCTGTCTGCCATGCTGAGAGCGCGCAACAGCGCCGTAGCCGACCAGCACGCATGTGCCACGTCTCAGCCTCTCCGCGCATGCACACACTCGCCGTGACCCTAGCTACCTCCCAGACATGCCCGTTCGCCGCCGCGCGACCCGTAGCCACTATGCGCCATCTCGAATGTCGCCGCTCCCGTGCAGAGCACTGCTCGTTCCCGACCAATCTCGATCGCCCCTTGCCGCGCCATTAAGCCTGTGACGACCGCCCTGAAGCACCTTGTCGCCCCTACCCTCAGCCATGCCGCTAGCCCCCTGTATCACCATCACCGACGAGCCCGAGCCATCCCGCTCTGTCCCTCTAGCCGGTGTATAAATATAGGACACCTCCGCCTCAATTCACCACACCATATCACTCCCCACTCCTCATAGAACCTCCCTCACCCTTCCTCGGAGCAAGGCGAGCACCACATCGCCGGAATTTAGCCGGAGCCCGCCACTGTAGTGAAGGAAGGGTGTCGTTGATTGAAGCCGCCCTAGGAGTTGCCGCGACCACCATTCAAACCACCGTCATCTACAACGTCGTTCGCTCCCATCGCCGACCCTAGCTGGAGCCCTGGTGAGCCCCACGTATCCCCCACTGTCCCCGTTAGGGTTCAGTCTCGTCGGAGTTGTTCGTCATAGACGATGCATGTCAGCCGTTAGATCCTAGTCTAATCGCACGACCTAGATTGAAACATACCGATTCGGGTTAGATGAGCCGCTGGCTAGTGGGACCCCCTGTTAGCAGCCCGCTGCACCCACGCAGTGCAGCTAGGCCAGCCCATTTACTTTCCCGCATAGAGCCCACCAATTCGAATAGGATTTTTCTAATTTAGTTAAAACTAGATTCTGTCATTAGATTGAAAAATCAATTCAAAAAGATTCACTAAACCAAATTGCATGATTCGAATTTTGTTAGAAATATATACAAATTATCCATCCAAGCCCGTTGGATTCAAACCATTTGAAATTATAGATCACCTATAGTAAAATAACAAGGCAGAGACTTTCGCCACTTCAAACATTTTTCAAAAATCAACAATAAATGATTTTGAGTTGATTCCAACTCTCAAAAATCACATTTGACAAGATCTATCTGAATATGTAAAAATATTTAGATTTACATGTAGTGATCTTGGACTAGTACTAAAAGAATGCTATATAGGCATTTCCTGTCACTTTAATTGCATTAAATAATAATTTTAAACTTTATAAAATATTACCAGGGACGGCGCTAGGCCACCGCGACCATGGCAACGGCCAAGGGCCCATGGCTAGGGGGGGCCAAAAATATGTACGTATATATACTCTTTGGTATATACATCTTCATAGGATTTTTTTGAAAAGGCCCACTATGCTTCCTAGAAGCGCACGACACGCCTGGACACCACACGAGCGGATTCATGATTGACATGCCTGGACACCACATGGGGGAGTCCGTGATCGACACCACGCACGACGACACGAGGTACCGCTGGACTGGCGCATCGCGATCGACACCATTCACGATGCGACACACGAGGCACATCCACACAGGCGCGTCGCATCGGCGATTGATCTCCCGTCTGTCTTCTGGCCGTCAGGCCCTTCTCCCATGTGCCCTCCTACCTTGTTCTGGTCTTCGCCCCTCTCCGGAGTAGGGCGCCGAAAAATCGATCACGATAACCAGATGGCAGACGCCAGGCAGGTCGATTGGATCCCGTAGGTTCCCAACGCCCCGAGGTATATTAAATCCAAGCCTGATTAAATCTCGCAATTTCGCAAAAAGTACATATATACCTTATACTGATTAAATCTCGTCCTTGATTACTTGCGTGTCATTTGCCTTTTAGGGTTCTATTTTATTTTTAGTTTTTTATATGATGTAGTTGATTTCTTCACAATTTTAAGTGATCTGACGCCGAGATAGAAGTCAAAGTGGTCTATTTTTTATATGTCTTCATATACATTAGTCTCAGAGGCCTATGCAGTCGACTTCGTCTCGGGCCCCGCAATACATAGAGCCGACCCTGAATATGACCACCACTTTAAATCACATTTCCAAGTATTAGAATATGTGGTGATGACAAGTGTCAATATGATCCCATATTTTAATTGCAGAATATTAAATCTTACGTATTTTCAATGAGTAGAAGTTACTTTTCAAAAATAAAATAAATAAGACTAGGTCTTTTTTTCATGTAATGATTGTGATGATGCTAGATCATCAAGTGTGAACCTAAGTGTGCTAAATAGAAATAGTTAAGTATTGATTGGTGATAGTGTACCACGTATTCATTTATAGATGCTAGTACCAACCCGGGATACAAGGAGGAGAAGTACTACGAAGAAGAAGAAGAGAACTTCAACCACTACACTACTCAAGGCCAGCTAACACTTGCAAGTTTCATAACTATGCAAGCTAACACTTGCAAGTTTCATAACTACGCAAGCTAACACTTGCAAGTTTCATAACTATGCAAGCTAACACTTGCAAGTTTCATAACTACGCAAGCTAACACTTGCAAGTTTCATAACTATGCAAGCCTAGCAATACAAGTTAACCATGCAAGCTTCATGACCTATGCAAGATGCATTAGGCATGCTTGGTAATGTAACCTTGATTATACTAATCCCACGTTTTACTTGCAAGCTTTATTCTTTTACATTTACCAAAGTTCTTTACCTTTATTTTAGTGATTTGTGAGCATTAGAAAGGTAGGATAGATACCATAAAGAGTACAAAGTGGGCCTAGCTAGTTATACTTAGATGTCATCAAAAGGCATACAACTAGAGTTGGATAGCTACACTTGATTAGCACCCCTCATTTGTGAATACCCTCAACCTTAGTGGCTAGTGCTAACCATAAAAGTTGTTCACTTTAGATGGGAATACTTCGTGAAAATGATTATGAAAACCTTGGAATGATGATTCATTCTATTGAAATGTTTTGACTTGTGTTGAGAAACACAATGGTGATGATGAAAATGTTGAGGCATGAGCCTTGGCCCTTCATAAAAACTGATGGTTAGGTTCGGATGCAATACCATTCCAATTTTACCGTACAACCACAATACCTAAATTGGGTAGGGTTTAACTGGAAGTTTATATGCTTTAGTATGGGTTCCCTTGCGGAAGAGGTTGAGCTGAGGCTACCTCGTGATGAATGTCCACCTATGAAGTGCCCAGGATGGCAGATGGCCATGGCTCGGAGGCCAAGCTCATAGGGGACGTGCCTATACTAGGGTGTGTAATTGAAAGGTTATGATTGATTATCCGCATACCAAGTATGATGATTCAAGGTTATCCCTGACAGATGCATCGAATTTTGTGGTGAAAGTGTACCACCTTGGTAGAGTGTCAAACTATTCGAATACCCGCGTCCGCGGTCATGGAAAGTTGCAGTGGCCATAATATTCCGTTGTCAAATGTTTTCCAAAATGACTTGTGAATTGAACTATGATTTTGACTTGACCACAACAGGGTTGTGTACATGAAAACTAGGTTCCCACTTAAGTGATGTAGAACATTAAATTAGTTTTCTTTACTTCTAAACTCAGTATGAGATAAACTTGTCTTTTTGCAAATGAACCTAGAGCTTAATATTTCTACTAGACTACCTTACTTGTTAGTGATAGTTTGCGATTACTTAAAGAGTAATCATGGCTTTGTCCCTGGCTATTCCCGTGGCTAGACTATGAGGAGGACTACCATGATGATGGACATCAGGAGGTCTATGGCAACTAGGATCATCTCCCAGCGCCAGCATTGCATGTGACTCTGAAGATGGAGCCCCTACTACGTTTATTTTCCGCTACTTTGATTGTATTAAGACTAGATCATGAGATCCTTTATTTGTAAGACCTTTATTATGGTTTGTAATGGATGATGTACTGTGGTACCAAATTTGTTATGTCTCGCCAAAATGGTAATCCTGGGATTGCGATGTATGGCATAACAGGCATCTAGGATTAAAAATCCGGGTGTTGACAAGCTCGTATCAGAGCCATCCTGACCGTAGGAGACCCTAGTTAGAATGGACATCCAAACAAAAACTTAGTTTCAAAACAAAAGACGTGAGTATTTATGAAAACCTATTCCCACTCTTATCCTTGAGATTCTTTCAAAAAAATCATGTTCCTCAAAAATTCTTGCAATTCTACATAAAATTGACACACTTGATCACCCCACTAACTTGCTCACCCTAAATTCTTATAGATGGAGGTCCAGTATTGCAAGTTCTACCAGCTGGGCAACGGTGGCCACCTGATCATTGAGAGGGATCTTGATGCACTCGCAGAGTATCTAGAGCGCCCGTACCTAGAATTCTTCGGGGCACAACTCAACGATCATGTAGGAGGAGATCTACAATGGCTGATAGTTGCAGATATTAGAGGCAAGATGGAAGCACCCACTTCGGAGAAGATCCAATTCAGCTTGAGGGAGAACAACTGGCTAGACGGATTAGCCAGGGCTATGCATGAAGCTCTTGCCTGTCTGTGTGGGCAAAACATCAACCAGATCCAGGGAACTCGCTTTGCTCACTACGCATGGCGTGATTCTATGGGAATGCCATTGGAGATGCCAGGACACCTGGAGCTGAAGCACCAGGTGGACAATATTGACTTCATGTTGTATGATAGACAGAAGGAGTTGGACAATGCTCGTGCCTACGCCAACCACAACCATGCTATTGCAGTCAACAAAGACCAGACCCTCGTAATCCTCGCCAAGGAGCGTCAATCACTTTGTCGTAAGCGTGACAAGAAGGATCGCATCATCGATCGTCTCCGCAAGAAGGTGGCCACTCTTGAGAAGACCATCCGTGAGCAGGAGATCCAGCTTGAAGCAAAGGAGGAGGAAGGTGAATATATCTAAGGAGATCTCTACTCTTACCTCAGCAATGATAACGACTACCTGGAGGACGATGCCATGGAGTTCCACACTAATGATGATGATTCTGACTTCATTGATGATGATTAGATGCACTTGAGCTCTACCGTAGGAGTGTGTTGTACTGGTCCCACTATATCGTAGTTTCGTAGAATGGTTCTTAAAATCATCTGTTTTCTATTTGTGTTGTGGTGTGTGTTTGTACTGTGTGCTTGAATGAATGAATCAGAGGAAGTTGTTAGTTTGCAAAACCTGAGTCAAACTCAAAGTTTAAAACTTTTGAAACAAAACCATGAACTTTAGAGATTTCCCTCTTATCTCATTATCTATGTCAATCTTCAGATGCCTCGTGGAAACCCCGGAGGAAGCAGTTCATCTCATGACCCAATGCTGCAGATTCTGCAAATGTTAGTTTCTGACCGTGAAGCTAGTAGAGCTGAACGTCAATCCAACATAGCCACTCTTCAATAGATAGCTCAGATGGCTGACAATAATCAAGGCCACAGAAACCAAGATAACCATGGATCCAAGCTCAAGAACTTTTAGAATATTAACTAACCTATATTTAGTAAGTCTGAGGATCCTTTAGATGCTGATGACTGGCTGCAAACCATGGAGAACAATCTATAGGTCACAGGAGTTGAAGCCAATGAAAAGGTACTGTTTGCCACCCACTATCTAGCAGGATATGCAAGAGCCTGGTGGAATAGCACTCGTACCATGAATGAAGGTAAGATGATGACTTGGGAAGCATTCAAGATCAAGTTCAGCTGGAACCATGTGCCCCAAGGTTTGGTCACTAGGATGAGGGATGAGTTTAGGGAACTAAAGCAAGGGAGAATGACTGTGGTGGAATACCATGAAAAATTTCTTTCCCTAGCTAGATATGCCGCTGATGAGATTAACACCGAAGCAAAGAAGAAGGAAAGATTCCTGAATGGATTACATGATGAGATGTAGACAGTGTTAGTCAACATCCGTTTTGTAGATCTAGAAGAGCTAGTGGACTCTGCCATCCATATGGAAGGAAAGATCAACTAAGCCAATGACAACCGTAAGCGTCGCATGATGCACTAGCCTGGAGCCTACCATATCCAGAAGTATCGCCCCAACCCATCTGCAGGATATGCCCCAAGAAAAAAGAGACCCCTATGTCCCGTCCGAACTATCCCAATTGTAGCGGAGGAAACTTGAAGTCTGGAGGAAACCACAACAATAACCCCGGAAACTCCAAAATCTTCAACCGTGCACCGCCCAAGTCCAACAACAACAACAACAACAACAACAATACTACCCCAAGGACTGGAAGCAATATTGTGCATGTTGCAGGAAAAGTCAAGTCTCTGATTACTTGCTCTGAATGCGGATTCAAGGGTCACTACTCCAACGAGTGCCTCAAGAAGCTTGCAGCAACCACCACTGTGAATGCACCTACTCAGCAGCAGCGCCGTGTTCATCCTGGAAGTAGATTTTCCCCAGGGAACTCGCTCAACCGCAATGGCAGTCTGTTCCAAATGAATGCTGAGGAAGCCCAGGAAGCGCCAGATGTCGTGCTGGGTATGTTTTCTATTAACTCAGTACTTGCAAGAGTGTTGCTTGATTCTGGAGCATCGCACTTGTTTGTTATAGAAGAATTTGCATGCAGTAGTAAGATTCAACCAACAAAATGGAAGCATGTTATGATAGTTCAAATACCTGGTTCAACCACCAAAGCTAGAAAAATTTGCAAGGCTGTACCTATCAGAATCCATGGAATATATTTTTATGCTAATCTAATAGTACTTGGAACCAAAGGTTTGGAAGTAGTACTAGGAATGGATTGCATGTCGAAACATAAATGATTGATCGAATCTGCCAAGAAAGCCATAACCATGACCAATATCACTGGAGTATCACTAGAGCATGTATCTAGGACGCTGCCCCGTCAATTAAAATGCAACAAGAGTCTAGCCCAACCAACCCAAGACCAAGTCAAAGTAGTTTGTGAATACCCCGACGTGTTCCCAGAGGAATTGCCCGGTATGCCCCCAGATCGCGATATCGAGTTCATCATTGAACTAATTCCTGGAACTGGACCCATATCTCAGAGACCTTATAGTATGAACCCATCTGAATTAGTGGAGTTGAAGAAGCAATTTGATGCTATGTTGGAGAAAGGTCTGATTCAACCAAGCGCATCACCATGGAGATCGCCTGTTTTGTTTGTGGATAAGAAAGATGGAGGTAACCATTTGTGCACAGATTACCGGAAGCTGAATGACGTCACCATTAAGAACAAGTACCCACTGCCGAAGATAGAAGATCTGTTTGACCAGTTGACTGGTGCCAGAGTGTTTTCTAAGATTGATCTTAGGAGTGGTTATCATCAAGATTCATGCAAAAAATATTCCAAAGACCGCCTTTACCACCAGATATGTATTGTATGAGTACACCGTCATGTCTTTTGGATTAACCAATGCCCCCGCTTATTTCATGAACTCATGAATAAGATTTTTATGAACTTCCTAGATAAGTTTGTCGTTGTTTTTATCGATGATATTCTAATCTACTCCAAGTCAGAAGAAGACCATGAGCTACACCTGAGAACCATCCTTGCAACCCTTAGAGAACATCAGTTGTATGCCAAGTTTACCAAATGTGAGTTTTGGTTAAAGGAAGTAGGATTCCTAGGACATATTGTGTCGGCAGGAGGAGTCATTGTCGATCACGCCAAGATCAAATATGTTGAAGAATGGAAAGCCCCAACCACTCAAACCCAAGTCCACACATTTCTCGGATTAGCGGGATATTACCGCAAGTTTGTTGAAGGATTTTCGAGCATCGCAAGACCGATGACCTAACTGTTGAAGAAAAATAAGAAGTTTGAATGGACGGACAAATGTGAAGCAGGTTTTCAAGAGCTCAAGAAGAGATTGATTTCATCCCCAATCTTGATTATGCCAGATATCAAGAAGCCTTTTGATGTGTATTGTGATGCATCCAAGATTGGTCTCGGATGTGTGTTGATGCAAGAAGGCAAGGTCATAGCATATTTGTCCCGATAGCTAAAGAAACATGAGCAAAACTACCCTACCCATGACTTAGAACTAGCAGCCATAGTTTTAGCCTTGAAGACAAGGCATCATTACCTTATGGGTAACCACTGTGAAATTTATTCGGATCACAAAAGTCTGAAATACATTTTCACCCAGAAGGAACGGAATATGAGGCAAAGGAGATGGATAGAGTTAATCAAGGATTATGACCTTGACATTCACTATCACCCCGGCAAAGCCAATGTGGTAGCGGATGCTCTTAGTAGATTGCTGTGTAGATTAAACACCATGATCAAAGAAGCCCAGCAAAGTTTGCATGAAGAGTTGGAGTAGTTTAGAACGGAGCTAGTTAGCAAAGGATTTTTAGCTAACATAGAACTTTAACCCACTTTGATCAGTCAGATCAAGGAAGCCCAGAAAGGAAATGCAAGTATCGACATAATCAAGTGTCGTATCGGTATAGGGAAGGTACCCGGATTCACCGAAGATGAAGAAGGAGTTTTGTGGTCCAAAGGACGTATCTGTGTACCAGCAGATTCCGAGATGAAGCAAATCATCATGCAGGAAGCTCATGATACTCTTTATTCTATCCATCCCGGAGGAACAACGATGTATCAGGATTTGAAGGAGCAATTTTGTGGCACAAGACGAAGAGAGAAATCAGAAGCTACATAGCCAAGTGTGATATCTGTCAGAGAGTAAAAGCGGAACAGCAGAGACCCACTGGACTTTTGCAACCATTGAAAATTCCAGAATGGAAATGGGATTCTATCAGAATGGATTTGATCACCGGTTTGCCTACCTCTAGTAGGGGAAATGACTCTATTTGGGTCATAGTTGATAGACTGTCCAAGGTAGCCCACTTTATACCTATCAAGACCACCTACCAGAGTTCGAAGCTAGCAGAGTTGTACATTGCTAGAACCGTTAGTTTGCATGGAACCCCTAAGACCATACTGTCGGATCGAGGAACCCAGTTTACCTCAAGATTTTGGCAGAAGGTCCTAGAAGGATCAGGAACCAAGTTGAACTTCAGCATAGCTTATCATCCCCTTCAGACCGATGGACAAACTGAAAGAGTCAACCAAATCTTAGAAGATATGTTGAGAGCTTGTGTGCTAGAATATGGATCAAAATGGGAAGATTGTCTGCCATTCGTAGAATTCTCATACAACAATAGTTATCAAGCTAGTTTGCAAATGGCCCCATTTGAGTTCTTATATGGAAGAAAGTGTCGTACCCCCTTGAATTGGTTGCAAGTAGGAGAGAGTCAGATCTTTGGACCCGACATCCTAAGAGAAGTCGAAGATAAGGTTCACAAAGTACATGAACACCTCAAGACCGCCCAATCCAGACAGAAGAGTTATGATGACAAAAGACGTCGAGACCTGACCTTCAATGTCAGAGATTTTGTGTGTCTCGAAGTATCACCCTTGAAAGGAATGCAACGTTTTCGTCTGACTGGAAAGTTAGCCCCCCGATATATTGGACCCTTCCAGATTTTGAATCACCGAGGAGAAGTATCATATCAACTGGAACTGCCAGAGGAGATGTCAGCCATACATAATGTGTTCCATATCTCGTTACTTCGCAAATGCCTAGAAGTTCCGAAGAAAACCGAAGTTTTCAAGAACATCGATCACCGAGCCATAGATATCAACAAGGATCTAACCTATCATGAAGTACCCATTCGTATTTTGGAAGAAGCCTTCAGAACCACCAAGACCCGGAGTATCAAGTTTCTCAAGATCCAGTGGAGCAACCATACTGAAGAAGCTACTTGGGAGCGAGAATATTATATTAGGACTAAGTTTCCAGATCTCTTTAGTTCCTAGTTTTTGTTAATCCCGGGACGAGATTTTGTTTAAGGAGGGAAGGTTTGTAACACCCCAAAAATATTTATCAAGATTATCAAGTTCTAATCACCCAAGTTTAGGGTTAACAAAAACTTTTATTATTAAATTGAATATGAGTGTATGTGTGATTTGCATTAGTGTATGAATGAGTGCAATTGCCATGTTTGATTGCTACAAATGATAAGGAATGGTTTAAAGATGAATACTACATCATCTAGGCCAATTACAAACAAAATCCAAAGAAAAGAAATTCAAATATGAATCATATAACCAAATGGTCATTTTGACCAAAATTATCTACTAGACCACTTTGAGTGTTCCTAGTAAAGAATTTCTAATAGAAACATTTCCAATTCTTTTCACCCCTTGCTAGAGCAAGTAAAAGTGAACCCAAGCCCACTTTACAAACTCATAGAAACTATTTTCAAATCTATTTAAAGGATAATTAAAAATTGAATCAAGTGTATATACTAAGATCACCATTTTTCAAATACCACTCAAATCAATTCACCTTGACTTTGCTAAGAAACCATAGACACTCAAGCAAGTGCTCAGAACACTCACTAAAATTCATTCAAAAATTTCAAATTTGAATTCATGCGGCCATTTGGTCGAACACCTGGCAGACACAGAAAACATTTGCCTAACTTCTACTGTTATGTGCAGTGATCACTTGCCACTAGCCCCTCATTTCACTCCCCTGGTCTCCCCCAGCACCTAGCAGCGCAGCAGACCACTCGCCCCTCTGCCGTTTACGCCAGTGCCACGCCGCCCGAAGCCGCCGTGCCGGTCGTCCATGCACAACTCACCATAGCCAGTGCCGCCCTCTCCCACGATGCCCAGGAGACATGCAACCGTCCACCGCCACCCTCTGTCCACCCCTCGATCGCAAGCAAGCCATGGACCAGCCACATTAGCCACGCCCACCTCCCTGTCTGCCATGCCGAGAGCGTGCCAGAGTGCCGCAGCCGACCAGTGTGCACACGCCGTGCCTCGCCCTCTACACGCGTGCACATCCTCGCCGTGACCCTAGCTACCTTCCAGACATGCCCGTTCGCCGCCGCGCGACCCGTAGCCAATGTGCGCCGTCTCGAACGCCTCCGCTCCCGCGCAGAGAACCGCTCGTTCCCAACCAATGTCGACCGCCCCTTGCCACGCCATTAAGCTTGTGATGACCGCCCTGAAGCACCACGTCGCCCCTACCCTTAGCCATGTCGCTAGCCCCTGTATCACTGTCACCGACGAGCCCGAGCCATCCCGCTCTGTCCCTCTCGTCGGTGTATAAATAGAGGCCACCTCTGCCTAAATTCAACACACCATCTCACTCCCCACTCCTCACAGAACCTCCCACACCCTTCCCGGAGCAAGGCGAGCACCACATCGCCGGAATTTAGTCAGAGCCTGCCGCTGCGGTGAAGGAAGGGCGCAGTTGATTGAAGCCGCCACAGGAGCCGCCGTGACCACCATTCAAACCGCCGTCATCTACAATGTTGTTCGCCCCCACCACCGACCCTAGCTGGAGCCCTGGTGAGCCCTACTTACCCCCCACCGCCCCTGTTAGGGTTCAGTCTCGCCGGAGCTATTCGCCGTAGACGATGCATGTTACACGTTAGATCCTAGTCTAATCGCACGGCCTAGATTGAAACATACCGATTCGGGTTAAATGAGCCACTGACTCGTGGGACCCCCTGTTAGCAGCCCACTATGCCCGCGCAGTGCAGCTGGGCCGGCCCATTTACTTTCCCGCATAGAGCCCACCAATTCAAATAGGATTTTTCTAATTTAGTTAAAACTAGATTCTGTTAGTAGATTCAAAAATCAATTCAAAAAGATTCACTAAAACAAATTGCGTGATTCCAATTTTTTTAGAAAGATATTCAATTTATCTATGCAAGCCCGTTGGATTAAAACCATTTGAAATTATAGATCACCTATAGTAAAAATAACAAGGCAGAGAATTTCGGCACTTCAAACATTTTTCAAAAATCAACCATAAATGATTTTGAGTTGATTCCAACTCTCAAAAATCACATTTGACAAGATCTATCTGAATATGTAAAAATATTTAGGTTTACATGTAGTGATATTGGACTAGTACTAAAAGAATGCTAAATAGGCATTTCTAATCACTTTAATTGCATTAAATAATAATTTTGAACTATATAAAATATGACCACGACTTTAAATCACATTCCCAAGTATTAGAATATGCGGTGATGACATGTGTCAATATGATCCCATATTTTAATTGGAGAATATTAAATCTTAAGTATTTTCAATGAGTAGAAATTACTTTTCAAAAATAAAATAAATAAGACTAGGTCTTTTTTTCATTCAATGATTGTGATGATGCTAGATCATCAAGTGTGAACCTATGTGTGCTAAATAGAAATAGTTAAGTATTGATTGGTGATAGTGTACCCCGTATTTATTTATAGACGCTAGTACCGACCCGGGATACGAGGAGGAGGAGTACTACAAAGAAGAAGAAGATAACTTCAACCACTGCACTACACAAGGCAAGCTAACACTTGCAAGTTTCATAACTATGCAAGCTAACACTTACAAGTTTCCTAACTATGCAAGCCTAGCACTTAAAGTTAACCATGCAAGCTAACATTAGGTATGTTTGGTTATGTAACCTTGATTATACTAATCCCAGGTTTTACTTGCAAGCTTTATTCTTTTACTTTTACCAAAGTTCTTTACCTTTATTTTAGTGATTTGTGAGCATTAGAAAGGTAGGATAGATACCATAACGAGTATAAAACTAGGCCTAGCTAGTTATACTTAGATGTCATCAAAAGGCATAAAACTAGAGTTGGATAGCTACACTTGATTAGCACCCCTCATTAGTGAATACCCTCAACCTTAGTGGCTAGTGTTAACCATAAAAGTTGATCACTTTAGATGGGAATACTTGGTGAAAATGATTATGAAAACCTTGGAATGATGATTCATTCTATTGAAATGTTTTGACATGTGTTGAGAAACACAATGGTTGATGATGAAAATGTTGAGGCATGAGCCTTGGCCCTTTATAAAAACTGATGGTTGGGTTCGGATGCGATACCATTCCAATTTTACCTACAACCACAATACCTGAATTGGGTAGGGCTTAACTGGAAGTTTATATGCTTTCGTATGGGTTCCCTTGCGGAAGAGGTTGAGCTGAGGCTACCTCGTGATGAATGTCCACCTTTGTAGTGCCCAGGATGGTAGATGGCCATGGCTCGGAGGCCAAGCTCATAGGAGAGGTGCCTATACTAGGGTGTGTAATTGAAAGGTTATGATTGATTATCCGCATACTAAGTATGATGATTCAAGGTTATCCCTAACGGATGTATCGAATTTTGTGGTGAAAGTGTACCACCTCTGCAGAGTGTCAAACTATTCGAATAGCCGCGTCTGCGGTCATGGACAGTTTCAATGGCCATACTGTTTCATTGTCAGATGTTTTCCAAAATGACTTGTGAATTGAACTATGATTTTGACTTGACCACAACAGGGTTGTGTACATGAAAACTAGGTTCCCACTTAAGTGATGTAGAACATTAAATTAGTTTTCTTTACTTCTAAACTCAGTATGATATAAACCTGCTTTTTTGCAAATAAACCTAGAGCTTAAGATTCCTACTAGACTACCTTACTTGTTAGTGATAGTTTGCGAGTACTTAAAGAGTACTCATGGCTTTGTCCCTGGCTATTCCCGTGGCCAGACTATGAGGATGACTACCAGGATGATTGACAGCAGAAGGTCTACGACAACTAGGATCATCTCCCATCGTCAGCATTGCCAGTGACTCTGAAGATGGAGCCCCTACTATGTTTACTTTCCGTTGCATTGATTGTATTAAGACTGGATCATGAGATCCTTTATTTGTAAGACCTTTATATGGTTTGTAATGGATGATGTACTGTGGTACCAATTCTGTTATGTCTCGCAAAAATGGTAATCCTGGGATTGCGATGTATGGCATAACAGGCATCTGGGATTAAAAATCCGGGTGTTGACATTATTGCTCTCTTAGTTGGTCGCTCACAGTCTTTTGCTAGCCTCCATATGTACCAAGTATGAGTTCCACTCATGCGTCCAACTCCAAATAAATTCAAGTTATTCCAAAGAGTCCACCATACCTACCTATTAGCATTAGTGCTATTCCAAGTATATTCATGTTTTTATCTACCTTCCGAATTAAACTTGTTATGTGAAATTTAGTGATTAAATCTCTCACGAACTTGATGGCACACTTTACTTTCTTGCACTTAATAAACTTGAACCATTGTGCCCATCTATGTTGCGTATATGCTTGCACTTTGTAAGTTATGAATTAGCAGAACCATGTATCATGGGGAACGCTTTCAACATTGCACTTTATTTAGTTGATATCATGTTCTTTTGCTTATGGATCCGGCGGTGTGAAATGAAAGGTGAGCTTGTAAGGCTCATGGAGTTCGTATATGTGTTAGAGAAACGCCTGGGCGGCTGGTCTAAGCCATGCCTAATCATGGTGGAAACCTGCAGCATAACCATAGTGATCAATCTCTGAAGCATCCAAAAAAATATAAAAAAAGAAAGAAAAAAGAGAAAAAAGGGAAATCCCTATGCAAATAGCAAATAAAAGGATCGCTGAGATGCTCATTGTCTGCTTGCCTTGTCATTTTGATATGGAGAATCTTTTGTATCATCAGGCAAGGGGTACCGCGTTGGCGGTTCTTTATGATACACATGTACTTACAATGATAAGAACTGACTTGTGACTAAAGGTGAGTAGCATGAGACTCGGTACTCTTAAGCAAGGGGCATGAGATTTTCAGCTTATAACTTGTCAAGCATATCCTCATATTTGTTCACTTTAACCTCAATCACCTTAAAGATGCTTATGATAGGGGCAATGCAAGCTGAAAGCTAATATGTACCATAATTTTTGGAAGCTCTTTATGAAACTTGAATCCCTGCTTCCTTCTATTAAGGGCCTTTCTTTTACTTTTTTGTTGAGTCTCCATATTCTATCTTTATGCACCTATTGAGAGAGCATAGTGGTCATTCTTAGTTTAATGTGCATTGTCGCAAAGCTTGTTGATTGATTCATAACTTTGATATTGCTTGTTCTTAAACTATTTGTATCTAGTCACCCTTATGAACTTTGAAGGTGTCCTATGCATTTATGTTTTGCTACGCTATGAGGGACAAGCGGAATGCCATTCTCATTATGTTTTCTATATGTGAAACAAACAAACATCTTTCAAAGCATTGTTATTCATGAATCTTTTGTTTGTACCTTTTCATGTTACAACATAGTTGCTATGTCTTATTGTTAGAACTATATCTATCATGCTATGTTAAACTACTATGATCCTAGCTATCAATGTTCTACAAATACCTTGATCAAGATTGTGATGGTGCATGTCACCTCAAAAATTATTCTTTTCTCTATCACTTACCTACTCGAGGACGAGCAGGAGTTAACATTGGGGATGTTGATACGTCGTAAACTTATCTATAAATTTTGATGTTACATCCTTGTTTTATATCTACTTTCTTATGTTTTGTCCACACTTTGGTGTATTTTTACACATTTTCTGGAACTAACCTATTAACAACTTGCCATAGTGCCAGTTGCCTGTTTTTTGCTGTTTTTGGTTTCATAAAAGCTAGTAAGGAAATATTTTCGGAATTGGACCAGACAAAAGCCAAAGTCCATATTTTACCCGATCAAAATTCCACGAAAGAGTCTATAGCCGCTGTCATCTCCATCCGTAGATCGGGGGGGATGTGAAGCTCTTCCTGGCACCCTGCCAGAGGGGAGAGATCACCCTGGAGGCCTTCTTCATCACCATGCCTGCCTCCGGTGTGATGCGTGAGTAGTTCATCCCTAGACTACGGGTCCATGTAGTAGCTAGATGGTTGGTTCTCCTCCTTTTTGCTATCATGTTTAGATCTTGTGAGCTCCATTCATGATCTAGATCATCTATTTGTAATCCTACATGTTGTGTTTGCGGGGATCCGATGGATATTGAGATGCTATTTCAGATTGATTATTGATTCTATCATGTCTATGTTATTTATGATCTTGCATGCTTTCCGTTGTTAGTAGCTATCTTGGCCAAGTAGATGCTAGCAACTCCAAGAGGGAGTATTTATGCTCGATAGTGGGTTCATGCCTCTAGGAATCTAGGGAAGTGACAAAAATCTCTAAGGTACTAGATATGTTGTTGCTACTAGGAGAAAACAACAATCATTTGTTCATATAACAATCATATTGTTTACTTTACACACTTTGCTTAATGCAATTATCTATTGCTTGCAACTTAATACTGGAGGGGGTTCGGATGATAACCTGAAGGTGGATTATTAGTCAGAGATGTAGTTGGATTACGGTCTATGTATAATGCTGTAATGCCCAATCAAATCTCATAGGAGTCAAGATGATTAGTATATGCATGTATGCTTTCTTGGTGTCTGTCGATTGCCCCGCTGTAATTTCTTCACCCAACATGTTATCGATCTTAAGGAGAATCACCTCTAGTGAACTATGGACCCCGGTCCATTATTTTACCATCAATCTACCATCTACTATTTACTGTTTACTTTCTGCAAGCAATTAATATCTTCCACACAATAGGTTTAATCCTTTATTTCAGCAAAACCGGTGAGATTGACAACCTCACTGTAAGTTGGGGCAAAGTTTTGTGGTTGTGTTGTGTAGGATTCCAAGTTGGAGACAACACCTTGGGGTTGTTTCCTTGCTCCTACTGGTTCGATAACCTTGGTTTCATAACTAAGGGAAAACTTGCTGATGTGCTCATCATACCTTCCTCTTGGGTTCCCAACGAGCTCGATATATTTTGAGCCATCAATGGTGCATGCCACCTCCATTGCATGTGGAATTTGAATTCCAACATCTTCATAGGCTTTCTCACCAAGCACTACAAGAAAAGTTGGCTTTTACAACGGACGATTTTCGTGGTTGAAGGCCCGTTTTGGCTAAAAAGTCTTCTACGACGGATGCCCATCGTGGTAAAAGCCCCATCACAAAATAATCTACCACGGGTTTTTTCCTTACCGTGGTGGATCGCACCCTTCAGCCATGAAAACTTGTTACGTCGTAGATCTGTTCACTAGCCGCATTGACTGTTGATGTCATGCAAAATGCCATGTGGCAAACACCATTAATGACCAGTTACCGCTGTTAACGGCCACGGAAACCATGGTAGAAGCCAGGCCCAGCCAATGCCTCCTCACAATTAAGTGGGCCGGCCCATCAGGAGAGCCCAATAAGATTACGACCCTTTACTGTTTCGACCGACACTGTTTGAGATGGGCCCAAAGATGTAGCCAGCAGCAGCCCGCGAATGTCAAGCCCGTTACTGTTTCGGCCTACAAAAGCCCACAATTTTCAAATACTGTGCAGCCCATTAATAGGTTGCATCAAGTAGGCTCGATACTGTTAAAGCCCACGGTCAGCCCGTCATGTTCTCACAGCTCATCATGGGCCGCCTATGAATGCCCCACTTTTGAGAAGGTTCGATATTGTTCTAGCCTTTTACTATTTTGGCTCGTTACTGTTCTAGCCGTCTACTATTCATGTCCATCACTGTTGTGGCCCTTTACTGTTCAGGCCCGTTACTGTGCTTACTGCCGCTGTTCTGGCCTGCTACTGTTCAAGCCTGCTACTGTTCTAGCATGTTTGCTTTTCTGGTCTGTTACTGTTCTGGCCTGTTATTGTGCTGGGTTTGCTATTGTTCTGGTCTGCTTGTGTTTTGTCCTGCTACTGTTCTGGCATGTTACTGTTCTGGCCTGCTACTGTTTAGGCCTGGTACTATTTAGTTTTGGCCTGTTACTGTTTTGGTCTATTACTGTTTTGGCATGTTACTATTTTGGTTTGTTACTGTTTTATCCTGTTACTGTTCTACCCAGTTGCCGTTACTATTTCCATAATTTTGAAGGCCATGCAAATATCATAAAAGGAGTATAATTAGCGATCATCTTTTATTGTTCATGGAAGGCGCAATAAAAGAAGGGCAAATAACAAAACCATATATAGTTACCTGATCGACCTGGCTGGTGCAGTAATGGTACCGCCATTCGTGGACGGCGTCAACTAAATGCCTACATGGCCTATGGGAGTTATCTAGATATTACATCATCTGTAAACTTCTTTAAAATATTACATAATATGAACAAAAGGGAAAAAAAATTCAGCATTTCAGTTGCCAATCAAGTTGATAGCAGAGTTCTCAATTTGCTTTCTCAATCCATCATCTGCATCTCCCTTTGAGTGTGACAGCTACATTGGAAAACCACCTTGAGACGTGATCTTGCAGTCCCCTCTTTGGTGGCGATAGCAATAATTGTAGTCTGAAACTAACTAATAACAAGTTAATACAACAAAGAATACAAACTACTCATAGCTAAGAATGAACCAGGTAGGAATTATAACTGCATAATACGAACATGTAGAGCAGGAATGCAAACCATGAATTAACTATATAGTAGAGGATAGTTATGTCGTTGCCTAGGACGAACCAGAACCAGATACGAGATATAATTGTGTGGCTTGTGAACCTGTAGAACAGGACAAACAAACATTAGACAAGTATTCCAACAATGAAATGAGCAATCAAACAAAGTGTTTCTTAGAATTTCAGTATAAACTAGCCAGATCATTTCAGCAAATATATATGGAAACAGTAGTATCTCCTGGAATGCAAGAGTCTTTGGGTGACTCGGAATTTGCGGTGAGCTACACAATGGCATGCAGTTACTGTCGTAGGTAAGCATGAACCACACACAAATTATAATCACAGCATACCAGAACTTGTGAGCAGGAATGGAAAACACGAATGAACTATATAGTAAAGAATAATTATGTCGTTGATTAGGACGAACCAGCACTAGAAACAAAAAATATATAATGGCATCACTGGTGGACCTATAGGATGTGCAAACCAACATGTTTAGTGTTGCCTTTTTGAGCTCTACGCAAAGAAAAAGAAAATAGTTAGTGTTGCAGCTTTTGAAGAACCAGATGGTAACAACAAAATTATAATCGAACTAGTACGAAGAGTTTGAACGGGTACTACAGGATAGCAGAACGATGCCAGGGAGGAAATAATAGCAGGAACTTAGCTCAGGAATAACCAGGTAGAGTCAGTAACTGTGGAGCAGGGAATCCACACTAATATTTTCCACTAACATTACATTTTCCAAGAACTACACAATAGCAGGCAATTACTGGTGTACGGAGCAGCTAAGATAAGAACATGTGCATGACAATATAACAGACATGTGCATGACTTGAAATTTGTAGAGCAGCGATGCAAACCAACATGTCTAATGACATTGTATGTACTAGCACAAAGAACAGGCGTGCCTAGTGACTTGCATGTACTAGCACGATTACAAAATGCAGTTCACTCTGACAGGTTTGAACCTGCTATACCGCTGAAAAAAAAACGGGTTGGAGATTTGGTTACCTTGGTCGGAGAGGCGTCTAAGCATCATCGGTACCGCGCGAGTGACGTCCAAGTCACCGAGGGTGCTGCGGTTGCGGTGGTTGTTGGCATCGGGGTAGCAGATCTTGGGCGGTCGATGCCGGTGCAGTCAACTGCGACAACTGCGTAGCTGGTCTGGAGCAGTGGACATGGAACTTGTTGAACTAGATCCCGTCTGGTGCACAATGGTGAAGCTGCTCCGGTACGCTTGGGTAGCTTTCGGCGGCGGGGAAGCAGAGCGTGGGCAGTCGACGACGCCATAGGTGCGGTCAGTGAAACCACAGCTCTGGTGGAGTAGCAGAGAGACCCGGTGAACTAGATCCGATGGGGTGGGCATCAATGAAGCGGCTCCGGCAGCCGTGGAATTGCCGCCGGGCGGTGCACGCGGTGGTCGTGGAGGTGAGGGCGTGGAAGAGAAGCCTAGGATTTTGGGATGGCCAGCTAGAAAAACTGCGCGAATCGGGACTATGGAGGTGAACAGAAAATAATTACGATCATGCCCCCAAGCTACCGACTTTAGTGTGCCCATAGAGCGTCTGAACAATGGGTAGAATGGGAATTTTAAAGTCAAAAGTTTTTGAAACGGAGGAGCGCGAAATTCTTCAAAGTCGGCGTGTTATTTTGCCACTCGACAAAGATTTGGAATTTGGCTACCGGCCAAGTAATCATAATAGAAATGTGGTACTCCCCTGTGGGAGATTTTGGCTCAAAGTTTTTGAAACTGTGGGGCAGTAAATGCTTCAAAGTCGGTCTTTGATTTTGCCGCTCGACAGAGAATTTGAATTTCCCTACTGGCCAAATAATAATTAATAGTAAAGTGGTACTCCCTGGTGGGAGATTTGGCCTCAAAGTTTTTGAAACAGTGGGGCGGGAAATGCTTCAAAGTCGGTTTTTGATTTTGCCGCTCTACAGAGATTTTGAATTTGGTTACCGGCCAAATAATAATTAATAGAAAAGTGGTACTCCCCGGTGGGAGATTTTGGCTCAAAGTTTTCAAAACGGTGGGGTAGGAAATGCTTCAAAGTCGGTGTTTGAATTTACCGCTCGAGACAGATTTTGAATTTGGCTACAGGACAAATAATAATTAATAGTAAAGTGGTACTCCCTGGTGGGAGATTTAACACTAGGGCGGGAAATGCTTCAAAGTCGGTGTTTGATTTTGCCGCTCGACAGAGATTTTGAATTTGGCTACCGGCCAAATAATAATTAATAGAAAAGTGGTACTCCCCGGTGGGGGATTTGGCCTCAAAGTTTTTGAAACGGTGGGGCGGGAAATGCTTCAAAGTCGATTTTTGACTTTGCCGCTCAACAGAGATTTTGAATTTGACTACCAGCCAAATAATAATTAATAGAAAAATGGTACTCCTCGGTGGAAGATTTGGGCTCAAAGTTTTTGAAACGGTGGGGAGGGAAATGCTTCAAAGTCAGTGTTTGATTTTGCCACTCGACACTGATTTTGAATTTGGCTACCGGCCAATTAATATTAATAGAAAAATGGTACTCCCCGGTGGGAGATTTGCCCTCAAAGTTTTGAAACAGTGGGGCGGGAAATGCTTCAAAGTCGGATTTTGACTTTGCCGCTCCACATATATTTTGAATTTGACTATTGGCCAAATAATAATTAATAGAGGTTCTCCCCGGTGGGAGATTTGGCCTCAAAGTTTTTGAAATGGTGGTGCGGGAAATGCTTCAAAGTTAGTGTTTGATTTTGCCGCTCGACAGAGATTTTGAATTTGGCTACCGGCCAAATAATAAAAATAGAAAAATGGTACTCCCCGGTGGGAGATTTTGCCACAAAGTTTTTGAAACGGTGGGGCAGGAAATGCTTGAAGGTTAGTGTGTGATTTTGCCGCTCGATTGAGATTCTGAATTTGGATACTGGCCAAATAATAATAGAAAAAAGCTAGTAGATCATACGCTATCTGTCCAGGAATTCAAGTCCTAGAGTCACATCAACTAATCATCCATGAGCATAATAATTGTGCAGACTGATATTTTGAATTTGGCTAGCGTCCATGCAACATTTGGATAAAAGGTGTACTCCCTATTCAGGAATTGAAGGCCGCGAGTGACATTAACTTATCATCCATAATGAAAATTGGATAACTCCGATTCAAACAGGGTTGACTGCAGGTTTTGCCACTCGACTGAGGTTTTTTAATTTCGTTAATGGTACTCCGTCGGTACTAATTTAAGGATGATTCACATCAACTGATCATCAAAATACTTATCATATTGGCAAAGAAATTGGATATATTATCTCTGATTCAAACGGGGTAGGCGGTAGGATTTGTCGATGGACTGAGATTTTGAATTTGGCGGTTGTCCAAATAAGAAAAAACCTTTGTGAGGTTCATGAATCCAAGGCTGAGAGACTGAGGTTGGGGCACAGGATTTTTGTGCATCGAGCATACGTTAAACAGATAAAAGCATGATGCGAAACAAATACTCCCTCCGTTTTTGTTACATGGCCCCAAACACAACTCGAGCTCTATAGCAGGAACGATTTCACATGACCATTGTACTCACCTTTCATTGTCAGGGTTCATCTTCAATTTAGACAAGTCTCTTCATCTATGTGCTCTCGAGAATTCTGCTGATCTCATAACATCTTCAACTCCGCATCACATGCTAATGCTTTCTATCTCATATCATCGATTGCTCGTCTATGCATTTCCCGTTCAGCCCGTAGTGCTACAATTTCTTCCTGACCAGACAAATAGAGCGACTTGGACTTGCACTGCCACAACCCAGCATTATGCAAGAACATGCTTTTACGATGACCTTCACCTTTTAGTACCATTTTAAATGTTTCTAGACATTCTTCTTGGGTTTGTTCCAGACCATCTTTCCCAGGTTTTGCCATCTCCTCATTCAATTTAATCTATAAGGTTATCATTTGGTAGACATGAGTGAGATAAGAAAAGCTAATACAGAGAAACATGCAGACAACACATTTAACCTGTATGTGAACAAATCTTACAAGTTGGCATGGCTGATTACGCATCATATATATAGTAGTAAAAGTATAGCTATCTGATCATCCTGCTAAGAATTTTATCACTAGCACGCAATAATAGGACTATGCAAACATGGCATCTGTACTGACAACTCTTTGTACAGCTGAAAACTAAAACTCACACTAGTTGGAAATCATCTAGTACTTAAATTAAAAAGAAAACTGGGCAGAAGTTCAGGCAGTGTTGCACATATAACTATACATATAAATCACTGCAGGTGTGTCATCACAAAATATCAATCGAACAGAAGACTTACAATAACACTCTTAGCGGAGGGATTGAGCCCTTCTTTTTTGCTCATTTGGGATGCCTGGAATTTTTGCTGCAGACTTATCGCACCTTTCTGCAAAGTGGGCATAACACATTATCATAATATAAGAAGCAAAAAGTCTGTAGAAGATTAAAAAGTAATTATTCTTACTATTGCGCTCAAGTGGCCAACCAATGCACGAGATCCAGTTCGGTTTGTTAAGCATTGTGTGGCTCGGTTTCTCTTGTTTTTTTCAGCGTTCCTCTGCAAAAGGAGACTAGTGATACAGATATGGAAATAGGAATTTTGAATGTGATATGGTATCAGTCTTCACAAACCATACCGTAATCTTTGGATCAAACCAGTGGTCGAGAAGATCTATCCAGTGTTGGTCAGTCATAGTGTGTTCCATAGGAGTCGTTCTTTGAATATCCTTGCTTGCGTTACCATCAAAGTATTTACTCTTTATCCTATGGCGCTGCTAGCGCAAAGAAAAGGAGAACATGTCCATGAGAACATACTCTACATCCTCATTATCCTGATCGAAGTTGAATTTTGTCTGTCGGCAAGAATGGAACATTTGATGTGTTATGTGACTCAGAATAGAACCAAGAGCAAGCTTGAATGCATGGGATAGAGCACCATAACTTACATGTAACCTCTGTAGTAATGAATTGTAATGGTCAGGGGTCTGTTGGTGGAGCTTGAACGATGCGAAGATGGGAATATCATTCCTGACAAAAAACGCCTATTTCGGATGCTAGAAAAGCAGATTCTTCTGGATCTTCTGGCCTTCGCTTGCTAGGCACAATAGAATTGATGCAATATCTAGATTGTGTTCCGAAAATTTTAGCTTCAAGATTTTTTCCTACCGTTGGCCCCCTTTAGCGACGGGTTGATCAACAGGTTGCTGATCATCGTTGGCTTGTTGGTGTTGTACCAGCAGTGTTAGGCAAGTAGAGGTCAAAACTGGTTCGGCTGTCAATTGTCGCTGGGTATCTTGATTAGCAATTGGTGATTGTGGAATGTGTGGGATGGTATTTACCACGTCTACTACTGTAGGAACCTGTGGTGTGCCACCAAGATGACACTTTTTAGCCGTATTTCACTTTCCTGATTTTCGTTTATTGTATTTCACGGTGTATGTTTGTGTTCCACCAGTAGCATTAGCAGGACTGCTTGTCGATGCTTCCCATTTGTCACCTGAACATGTGTTACATGAACTAGCTGATTCCTGACACACATAAACAATACTTCAATCTGTTATAGTTCTATATGTAATGAGATGCACATGGAACAGAAGAATAGTAAGGCAAAATGTTCTCTATATATATGATGCATGAACTAGGTAGAGGGCATTGCAAAATATTTGGTGGGATTGAAATACAAAACATGGAAAATGCAACAGATATCACAATTAAAAGATAGAGCAAGCACCTTGGGGGTGGACAAGCTGGCGGACTAGCAGGGAGGTCCTCGACGGGTCCAACTTCCTGAGTCAGGTCTCCCTCGAAATATTGTTCATCAACAGAAACTAATGCTGAATCAGACATTTTCCGATCATAGTTTTTCTCCCTGTTGGTTCCTGGAAGGGTCTTAGGTGAACCAGCTGATACCTGACACACATAAGCGATACATTAATCTATCAAAGTCCTATGTAAAATGAGACGCGGATAGAACAGAAGAACAGTAAGGAAAGATATGTTGAACATATATGATACATGAACTAAGCAGATGGCATTGCACAACATTTGGTGGGAATTGAGGTACGAAACATGGAAGATGAAACAAATATCACAATGACAAGACAGAGCAAGCACCTTGGGCAGTGGACAAGCAGGCGGATTAGGGAGGGGGTTCTCGATCGGTCCATCTTCCTGAGTCAGGTCTCCCTCTGGGTTTTGTTGATCTTGAGGATAAAATTCCGCATCAGAATCCTGGACTTCATGATTGGTGGTGGTAGCTACGAGAGATCTAACTCTCTGTGGGACGAGCGACCTTGCATATTTGAAATTCTTTAATAATCTATCTTCCCTAATCTTTTGTTCTTCCTCATCAGGCGGCCGGAAATCACCTTACATGCATCAGCAAAAATATATCTTATGAGATTTAAGAGCGAGGTGTGTGTAGAAGAGGAAGTTAGTACAGTGCTAGCAAGCAGTTGAAAGCTCTGAAGGAACAAAGACAGACATATGCTTAATTTCTTATACGGTGCCTCGACAAGAAATGTCAGAGTACAAGATAAAAAAACTCAGTCTGAGAATGTAGTGAAACAAGCGATGAACTACTTTCAGACATCAAATGTGTAAAGAGCATATGAAGTGTATGGCGGCAACCTTTGTGACCGCGATTACGTGATTTCCTTCCTGTGCCTTTGCCGGACTTATGGTGAGCTACGACCTCGCCGTTCGCCCTTGAGCGGGTTTGCCTCCCCATCTCTCTGGCGTCGTGGACCTCATACAGAGGACCTGATGTGGTGCGGGCCAACATCGAGAGCTAGTAAAACATCTTCACTGTCGCTACGGTGGCATGCCGGTGGAGAGGCTGTGAAGGGGAGATGGGATGGAAGGAGCACGGTCGTGGTGGTGCAAGGTGATCTCGAGGGATTCAGCCCGAAGGGCGCAGGTGGTACTTGTATGTTTGAAACTTTGAATTGTGTGGCGTGTGGGAATTTACAAGAGAAACCATTTTGAGGAATGGCCTTTGGCGTGTTGTTCTGGAGCGAAGGGCGAGATGAAAATTTAGTACCTTTTCAATTTTGGACGCAGGATCCCATTGCGGCGGGTGTTTCTGGTGCACTGCTTGGTGGAAGAGGTGATTTCGGCTTGTGGTTTCTCGCTCAGTTGATTTTTTTGTACTCGATCTACTACTGCAGTCTAAAAGTTTGACTTTAGGGCCACACAAGTATATAGTGCACGAATTTATTCACTATAATGGGCACGAACTACCTTTCATGGTAATGTGTTAATTTTCGGCAAAACGTGTTTCTATAGATCAAAACGAAAGTGCAAAATAAGGCTTTTTCATTTTCCGAATGGCTAGAATGAGACTGGGATACATTGTCCAGATGAAGCAATTAGGTATAGTACAGTTTCATACAGCGTGCCAAAGAAAATATCAGGCTGACAACACAACGAAAGTCATCCTCATTATTCGAAATAACAATCTATTCGCATGGCGGCTCTTTCATCACCCTTCGAAAATCATCTGCCTGCAAAGATGCGCGGAGAATCTCTACTCATGCTTTGACCTGTTCCAAAACCGTCACGTTGATCTCATTGACATCTGCATCAGCTGAATTGGGAACACGATTTTCAGCGACTAACTTCTGAAGATCAGCGGCAGCATCAAGGCCATCTTGAAATCCATCCTCGGTTCAATTCTCTGATCCGCCGAGTGGCTTTGTCCAAATCCTTTTGGAGAAGCCTAATCTTAGCTTCATCCATGCACCATACTTCGGTTTGGTTCGTAGAAATGGCTGTATCACTGGCACGCCGAATATCTCTGCTGCGAACCTCCTTGGCAGGGACATGATCATGCACTTGCTTCCGCAAATTGCAATGCAGCAAATCAATCAGTAAATAACATGCAAGATGCAACAAATAGCCATGTTTAGGGTACTCGACTAGGTCATGTTTCCGTACCAGTTGTGCTGTGCCGAGCGGGGCTAGATCCGCATGTCCAAAACTCTTCAGGATTCCTTGGCAAGATAGGGCATGTTTCGGCAGTACATCATCTTCCATGCCTTATAAAAAATATATACTAGTATGACAAGACAGGGAAGCAAAGCCTGAACTACTCTCAAAAATAAAATGCATAACCACAACGCGCGTATATGCAAAATGGAGGCAAACCATTGTCTGGGGAGGATTGTTGGGGTTTATCATTGGGCTGGCGAGGCTTCGTACTAGTGTGAGATAACCAATTTGGCTTGACGACTAGCAGTTGCCTTCTTTTCTCTTTGAACCGATCCCGTGGTACTGCAACTAGCATGCATTAGAAATAATTGGTAACGAGAAGGCATAGCAAGGAAGCAATAAACTACATTCCGAAGTAGTAGTAGTAAAGTGCAAGGAAAGCGGGCATAGTGTGTGACGCAACCTTCATCTCGGTTGTACGGACTTCTAACCATCGCCCTGGTGAGGGGTCCATGTGGCGTATGCATCTCTCGGTTGGGCTGGTGGGGAAGCTGACACTCTGAGTGGGGGAAGCAGATGCGACGAAGCAACAGAGTTTTCACAAATACTTTTCAGCTTTAAAATAGTTTTCACAAGCACTAGACTCAACATTGACTAGTAGGAAGGTTTTCCTATAGTCGGTACTGCTCTGATACCAAAACCTGTGACACCCCCGGGATTAGGGCTAGACAAATCCCAGACCTCCATCTGATATAAGCCTAACCTAAATCTCAGAAGCATATAGAGAAAGAATCGGTAACATTACAGTGACCCTACGACACAAAAATTATTACAGCAAGCTCATAACTGAGCAGAGAACCAAATTATTACAAGCAGAGGTCACTGACCACAAACATCAAACAACGGAAGGCAAATTATGCTATTAAGTATAGCAAAAACAAATGGCCTATGAGGCCTGAAGCATAACGATGACATCCCAATCCATAGATTCCAGGTTGCCGACCGGGAACCCCAAGCTACTCGTCGATGTCGATGTTGTAACAAACTCATCTTCTATGAGAACACTTACCTGCTGCAAAAGGATCAACAAAGCAAGGCTGAGTATAGGGTGTACTCCGCAAGACTTATGGCTGGTGGGGTTACTTTGCATAAAGCTATCTTTCTTTGTAAAAGAGGTAGGAGAAGCTTGACTAAGTACAATATTTCAAAGGGGATAAGAAAACGATATCTCTAGCTTTGATCATATTTTGATATCCACCGAATCTTTATCAGCTGAACCTACCAACTAGGATCACCCCCTCGATCCCTGAGGAAGCATCCTGTCATGGAAATGGCCACAGCAGTCGCTGCTACTACCAGTGATTGATTCTAACATGAGGAAGAGCTGGCAGCCATCTACGGTGCGAGATGGGGGCGGATGCACATGGTTTTACCCAGGTTCGGCACCCCGGAGGGTAAAGACCTACTCCTGTTAGATTGGATTGACGAGGAGCGAGTTACAAGGGCGGCAAGCTCGGCGTCTAAGCAGCGAGTCGCTCGAAGGGGTGTATGATGGAACGTAAGTCCTCAGGATACCTTAGGGAGGTTTATATATGGGACACCTCGCTAGGGTTTACAGTCTATAACCGAACAAGATATGGGTTCAGAGGCTTTTGACCTAATCCGACTGGGCTTCAAACGCACTTCTGGGCCTCCAGTCTCCAGTCGCCAGGCCTTCTTCTCATACGCATTCCAGTTGCCGTCCAATCAGAACGTCTTGCTGGGCATACCTCATTTGGCGTATCCCCATCAGTAGTCCCCAAGGCCATCGTTGATTCAGACGCAGGTGGTCATTTGGTAGTCGGAGTAGGCGAGTCCAATTTGGACACCCAGTCGAATCGGCAGTGGACTCCACCGAGACCAAGGAAATTTCCCAAGGTCCTCAGTCGCTGCTTTGGCGAACGCTATAGCCGTCTAGTCGCTGCTTCGGCGAGTGGATGTGGACCAGCTGCAAACGAGTCGAATGGAGGAGTTGGACCGTCAATCTGGTCAAACTATCCGTTGGAAATTCCAATGGTAACTTCGGCATAATTACCGCGGGTAACGGCTATCCCGAGTTTGGCGGGTAGCGCCTCTATAGGGGGAGTGACGAATCTGCCCTGCAGATCCTTCCCCGTATTCTTCATTATTGCGCGTCCATTTCTCCTATCTGCGTTCCATCCACACCCCTCTAGACCAAATGCCTCCACTTCCCTTCTTGATGGCGCCTCCGAAAGGCTCGTGGGGGAAGTCCAAGTGCTCCACGCTGCAACTCAAGTCAATCGAGGATGCCGGTATCCTTCGCAAGGGGAATTGGAGGATCCCCGCGTCTTCCGAGATCGAGCCGAAGCCACGCACCGGCGAATTCATTTGTTTCCCCAGTCATCTTGAGAGGGGTTTGGGGTTCCCCACCTCACTGTTCTTTTGGCGCTTCTGTGCATATTACGCAATCCAGCCGCCGGACCTTAGCCCACACGACATTGAGCAGCTGGCGATCTTTGTCACCTTATGCGAATGTTACCTCGGCCACAGGCCTTACTTTCCCCTGTGGTTGGAGCTCTTCCACGGCCGCATCGGGCACGAGGCGTCCAGTGGCCTGATGTTAGAGGCTAGTGGCCTTAACTTCCAATTGAAGCCGAGGGCCAACTTCGTCAAGCTTCTGCTGCCTAAGAAAGCCGCGAGTAAGTGGAAGAGGAGCTGGTTCTACGTGAAGGAGTCCACTCCCTCTAGCAAAGTGGAGCTTCCCGAGTTCATCGCGAAAAGGAGCGAGCCTCACCGGTTGGTGCCAAAGAAGCTCCATGAAGACCAGAAGATGTCCGTGGCGGAGATGTTGGACCAGATCCAGCGGCTGAAGGATCAAGGGCTATCCTCGATCAACCTCTACAACTGCTGGCTCGGGCGGTGTCTGGTTCCATTAGCGGCCCGGCCGCATTGGATGTATGAGTACAGCGGGAAGAACGATCCCTCCCGCACCAGCAAAGAATCGTGGGAGGCCGAAGATTATAAGGATGTCCTGAAGAAAATCACCGACGCGGAGTTTACAACCACGTCGGCTGGGCTTGCCTCGTACACTCCCGTGAAGAACGAAGCCCCCACTGTAAGTTCTCCTCTCTGAATTTTATCTTCATTCGCAACTTTCACAGTCCGATTCGTACCTGTGTTGTCTGAAATTTACTCGTATCTATCATCAGCTGTTTCAGGTTTTGGAGGGCTGGCTCCCCCTAGTCGATGAGGAGGTTCCCCGCGAGCTCGAAGAGGAGGCCTCAGGCGAATCTTCCACAGAAGAGGAGGAGGAGACGGAGGCTCCTCTCCCAGCACCTGTGGCTCGCAAGACCCGCATGCAGAGGCAACGCGAGCTAGAGGCGAGTCGCATCCTCGAAGAACTTGAAGAAGGCAATGAAGCCTTGCAGGAGCACACTTCTCGGAGAACGGTGACGCCGACGAAACCCGCTCGCACGCCAAAGTCGCCAGCAAAGAAGGCGGTGTCTCTGGCTAAGTCGGCGATGGTCTTCGAGTCGGATGACGATTCTGACGATGACTCCCCTGACGTTTCGCTCAAGATCCCGGAGGGCGCAATTCCGATGATGGGGTTGGAGGTAGAAGATGCCGAGGCGGCAGTAGAGGACCCTCTAGTTGTGCTTGTGCCCACGGCTTCGACGGCACCTGATCAGGAGGCGGCCGACGCCGTGGCTTCAAAGTCGCCTCAACCTTCTCGATCGGCCGCGTCTTCAGATCCGGAGATTCTAGCGACCGCGGCTTCATCATCGAGGAAGCCCGCGGTGTCGTGGGCTTCGGACGTCTTCGAGAAAGGTCTCTCGCGCAAGGTGGGGCCAGAACTAAACAAACCTGCCCACATCAGTACCGGGCTACGCTCTCTTCCGGTCGCCATGTAAGTTTCTCCCCTTTTCTTCCAAAACTTGCTAGATTTCTGTGTTTTATCCTCTTTGATGTCGGAGGTTTCGCAGATCTGGCGCTAAAAAGATTGGTCACCCTTCAGTGGCAAAGATTCCGCCAGTCACCACCGTAGGGGAAGGCAACCTCCCCTCGAGGAGGAAGCCTGCTACAGATGTTGCGCCTGTAGAGGGCACGAAGAAGCACAAAGGAGATGTAGGCGACACCACGGTGGGAGGTAGTGCCCAGGGGAGTGACCCTGCTACGTCCGCTGAAGAGGTAGTCGCTGCCCAGTCGGAGCCAGCCAAGGAGGCTCCGACGATGGAACCGCCGGCTTCGACGACTAGTGCCCCGGCTAGGGGGTCGGCAACATTTCCGTGCTTCCTGGCGAAGGGGTTTCTAGGCGTGGTGGACCACCAGTCTCTGCAGAGCCCGGATATCATTGATGAAGACGTTGGGTCCCGTCGTGGGCGCACCTCCTTCGTGGTCCCTTCAACGGACGCCAGAGAGCTTCACAAGATGCTTGGAGCTGCCATATAGGTATGTCCAGTCCCCGAGTGTCTAGTCGCTGAATTTCAGTGGCTAGGCACTGAGTTAATTCCAGTCTCCAGTCCCCGAGTTCCTGGTCGCTGAATTTCAGCGGCTGGGAACTGAATTTCTGTTTCTGTGAATGCTGACTTTTACTTTTTGTTTCAGGGCTTGCAGAGGGAGTCGACGGACCGTCAGGCCGCAAGGGAGCGTCTAGAGCGGGACCTGCATGTGGCGCAGGAGGCGAACCGGTGACTCCAGGAAACTATTGGTGAGTGCTTGATTTGTTTTTCAGCTATGAGCTGTTTGTGTTCTGTCGTTTTGACGATTTCTTCTTTTCTGTTCAGATGGTCTTCCGGCTGAGATTTCCAAGGCTCGTGAAGGGTATGTCCCAATTGCCGAGCTGGACGTGGCGAATGGGCGAATCTCCTCACTGGTCATGGAATTGGAGGAGGCCAAAGCAGCATCGATTTCTTCTGAAGATAGAGCAAAGGCTGCGGTCACTGCGGCTGAAGAGGAGTGGAAGTCCACGGACTCGATCATTCTGGGGCTGCAGAGCGATCACGCCGCCTTGGAGAAGCACGTCACCTACAACTGTCGGAATCTCCTTGGTAAGTCTCTATTCTTTTGCTTAACCTCTGTAGCGAGTCCCCGAGTGTGGGGAATCCATAGTTTCACTGACGTCTGATGTTGCAGCTTTGATAGGGCAAAGCGACCCAGTGGTGCAGACCTTCAACGCCCCGTAGTGCGTGACTGCTATGGTGAATGCGGCTACTGCCTCGGCGTTGTGCATCCAGGCAGTCCTTCAAGGAATGTATCCCACCGAAGTTATTCCCGGTGGGCAGACCGAAGTGTGGCGCTATCTGGAGGAGGTGCCCAGCGTCGTGGAGTAGATAACACGCTCAGCTTTTAGGTGTGGGGCCACCACGGCCTTGAGCCTAGGTCTTGCCCACTTCCCCGACAACTTCGACCTTGATGACGTCACCAGCGGCTATCCTTCGGCGACTCGTACGGTGGAGATGTCGGAGGTACTGAAGCTGACCGCCAAGGCCGCCCCCTTTGCTGATCGGGTGTTGGCGATGGGGGACCTTCTGCCGTACCAGGAGATGGTGGTGGCGCCTGGCGACCCCGAGCCGGAGCCGGAGCATCGCGACCTAAGGTCGGTGCAGCCCTTCCGGTCGGCACTGGCAAAGTCGCTGACGACCTTCCCATCAAACCCATGGCAACCTTTCGTCCGCGTCAAGAGTGGAGGGGATGCTTCCACGTCGGGTCCTACGAAATAAATAGTATCTCTAGGCAGGTTATAATATGTGCCAAGTGGCGACTTTTGTAATGTAACCAATATTTTGAGTGAGAGGAGTCAATCGACTCGCAATACGATCTATATTGTGTGGTGTTTTTAACTTGTTTGTTTGAGCGAGTCCCCGAGCGCGTATGCCCTTTAATGGGGTATAACTCGTATGTATACATATGTGTTTTCTTTGGATTGTGCGTTGTTTGTCTTTTGTGTCTTCTAAAGGGGCGAGTCCCCAAGCGCGAGTGGGGTTGTTTGTAGGTGAGTCCCCGAGCGTAGTGCTTTTGGGTGCTTGCCTTTTGCGAGTTGCTGGTGCGTAGTTTGTAACGCGTCTCCTCCCCTGGCTCGGAGAGCCAGTCGCTGGGCGTGTCCAAGGCAGCTCTCTTACTTGGTGTGTTCTGAAGCCGCGTGAGGGTTTCCATTTTGCGGAGTCCCCGTGTGTGGTACTAAACCGTTCGAGTCGCTTTGTGCGAGGATGGGAGGGACATGTCACTGTGAGAAGCGTGTGCCGGTCGTCCTAGCCTGATGGGCTAGTCGAGCTAGGCCACTCCGATAGTGGCTCCGGATTGACGTATTCGTGGACATCCTAAGGCCCAAATATTTTCGGTGCCCTTAGGCCGCACTACTTAGCCGTGCCGGTCGCTCGACCAAGGGTTGACTTCCATGGGTAGCATTTTGCTAATTGTACGAGTGCGAGTGGCACAAGAGTATGGCGAGTAGACACAATTTGTGTGATCCAAATGAGTTTCATTTATATATATCGACTGAGTACAAGTTGTTCTATGTATAGAACTTTCGGAGGAGATTCACATTCCATGGCCTTCTGACCTCGAGTTGGCCATCGCCTCGTATGTCGATGAGCTAGTAGGCGTCGTTGCCAAGGACTCACCCTATGGCGAATGGCCCCTCCCATGGGGTTGAAAGTTTGTGCATGCCCTTCTTGTCTTGAACCAGTCGTAGGACTAGGTCGCCCTCCTGGAAGGTGCGAGTCCTGACTCGGTGGCTATGGTAGCGGCGGAGTCCTTGGTGGTAGATGGCGGTGCGAGAGCGAGCCAGGTCGCGTGCCTTGTCGAGTTGGTTGGTGATGTCTTGGCGGGCGACCTCATGTGTCGGCTCGACGTAATTGGCGACTCGAGGTGAGTTGTGCTCCAGGTCGGTTGGCATTACTTCTTCAGCGCCGTACACTAGGAAGAAGGGTGTGAATCCGGTTGAGCTTATTACGGACGTGCGGATCCCCCATATTACAGAGGGGAGTTCTTCGACCCAGCATCCTGGGGTGCGCTTGAGGGGCACCTGGAGTCGCGGCTTGAGCCCGTGGAGGACGCTCTGGTTGGCACGTTCTGCTTGTCCGTTCGACTCCGGGTGGGCGACTGAGGCGAGGTCGAGTCGTATGCCATGCTCTTCGCAGAATTCTGCCATGGCCCCCTTGGAGAAGTTGGTGCCGTTGTCTGTTATGATGCTGTGGGGGTAGTCGTACCGGTAGATGAGCTCGCATAAGAACTTGGTGGAGGTCTTGCCGTCGCACTTTTTGATTAGCTTGGCCTCGACCCATTTGGTGAATTTGTCGACCGCGACCAGGAGATGGGTGAAGCCGGATGGGGCCTTCTTGAACGGGCCTACCATGTCCATGCCCCATACATCGAATGGCCATATGATGGGGATGGTCTTGAGTGCTGAACTAGGGATGTGCATCTGGTTGGCGTATTTCTGGCACCCGACGCACCGTTGGACGATGTCGGTGGCGTCGGCATGCGCGGTGAGCCAGTAGAAACCGTGCCGCATGGCCTTGGCGACCAGCAACTTGGCGCCTGCGTGATGGCCGCAGTCGCCGGTGTGGATGTCCTAGAGGATCTTGCGGCCTTCTTCTGGCTGGACGCAGCGTTGGAAAACGCCAGTTACGCTGCGTTTGTGGAGCTCGCCGTTGATAATGACAAAGGATTTGCAGCGGCGCATGATCATGCGCGCCTCCATCTCGTTGCTTGGGAGGATTTTGTGCTCGAGGAAGGCGACGTATGGTGTCGTCTAGTCGCTGGGCTCCGCAACCATGGCGACTAGTGCCGGCTCGTGCTGTAGTGGTATCCCGATGTCGATCTCCTTCGGTGGGCAGACCAAAGGCTTGTGGATGATCTCGAGGAAGACTCCTGCGGGTGGCATTTGTCGAGCCGACCCGATGCGTGAGAGGGCGTCTGCTTCCTCATTCTTGCGTCTGTCGATCCACTCGAAGGAGTAGCCATTGAAGTGTCCTCCCAGCTGGTCTACCGCTTGGCGGTACGCGATCATTGTTGGAGAGACGGCGTCACATGTCCCAGCAACCTGGCCGGCGACTAGGTCGGAGTCGCCATAGCATCGTAGGTGGTTGATGGTCATCTCCTTGGAGGCCCGCATGCCATGTAGGAGGGCTTCGTATTCTGCCATGTTTTGGTGCAGGGCTTGAAGTTGAGGTGGAGCGCATAGTGGAGCTTGTCTCCCTTTGGGGAGGTCAGTATGACCCCGGCACCTGTGCCGTTGGCGATCTTGGAGTCGTCAAAATGGAACGACCAGTAGTGGAGGTATGGGAGCTTCTCCGGCTGCTGTGCTTCTTCCCAATCTGCGAGGAAGTCAGCTAGGGCTTGTGACTTGATCGCTTTGCGGGGCTCGTATTTGATGTTGTGGATGCCGATTTCGACAGCCCACTTGGCGATCTGAGTCGCCTCGCGGTTGCGTATTCTGTCCTCTAGAGGTGCGGAGGAGACCACTGTGATTGGGTGCTCCTGGAAGTAATGGGGGAGTCGTCGCTGAGCTCGGAACACTACGTACACCAGTTTCTGGTACTGCAGGTAGCGCTGTCGTGAGTCCGTCAGAACTTCGCTGATGTAGTAGACAGGGCGCTGTATGGGGCGCTCCTTGCCCTCCTCTGGCCGTTCGACGACCATCACGGCGCTGACGACTAAAGTGGAGGCCGCCGCGTATACGAGCATTGGTGCTTTGTCGACTAGGGCAGCGAGGAGTGGATCCGCGAGTAGCACTTCTTCGAGTGCTTTGAGTGCATCGTCCGCTTCCGCGTCCCATTGGAACATGGGGTTCTTGCGCATCAGGCGGTAGACAGGCATTGCCTTCTCGCCTAGCTGGGGGATGATGCGACTGAGAGCCGCGACTCGCCCGGCCAACTTCTGGACATCGCGTAGGCACTCGGGTTTCCCGAGTCACGCGATGGTGTCGATATTGGTGGGGTTGGCCTCAATGCCCTGCTTGGAGACTACATATCCCAGTAGTTTTCCAGTGGGGACGCTGAAGGTGCATTTTCCTGGGTTCAGCTTGATGTCATACCTCCACAGATTTGCGAAGGTTTCGGCCAGGTCAGCGAGCAGGTCGTCCTGGCGGTTGGATTTTACCACCACGTCATCGATGTAGACATGGATGTTGTGGTCAATTTGGCTCGCAAGGCACTCCTGGATGCACCTTTGGTATGTGGCGCCGGCATTCTTGCGGCCGAACGTCATGGCCGTGTAGCAGAAGGCGCCGAATGGCGTGATGAACGTCGTCTTCTCCTCATCATCAACTACCATTTTTATCTAGTTGTAACCAGAATATGTGTCGAGGAAGCACAGCGACTCTGATCCCGTGGTCGAGTCGATGATCTGATCGATGCGCGGTAGGACGAACTCCTTCTTCGGGCAGGCGTTGTTGAGATTGGTGTAGTCGATACACATTGTCCATGTGTTGTTCTTTTTTAGGACTAGGACTGGGTTTGCCAGCCACTTGGAGTATTTTATTGACCGAATGAAGCCTACGGCTAGCAGGCGCTATACTTCTTCGGCGATTGCTCGACAGCGCTCTTCATTGAAGGGCCGTAGCGACTGCTTTACTGGTCGCACTTTGGGGTCGGCGTTTAATTTGTGCTCAGCAAGTTCCCTCGGGACACCTGGCATGTCAGATGGCTTCCATGCGAAGATGTCGGGGTTCTCATAGAGGAACCCGATGAGCGCGCTTTCCTATGCGGGGCTCATGTGCGCCCCGATGGTGACCGTCTGGCTGGAGTCGCCTGGGCCAAGCTCGACGGTGTGAGTGTGCGTGGTTGCTTCGAACGTGGGGTTTGCGGCGGTTGGCTTCTTTAGGATGGTAGGGTCATCCTTTTTGATGTTGCCCGTGTATTTCGCGAGCTCCTCTGCGTGGTCAGTCTCCACAGCGATAACGGCGTCGGCGAGCTTGGCGCCTTTGTCCTCGCATTCCACGGCCATATCAGGGTCGCTGTGGACGGTGATGATGCCGCTTGGCCCTGGGAGCTTCATCATGTTGTAGGCGTAGTGTGGGGTCGCCATGAATTTGGCGAACGCTTGGCGACCCAGGACACACTGGTAGGGGTTGCGGAAGCTCACCAGCTCAAACATGATCTTCTGCGTTCAGTAGTTTCCGGTGTGCCGAAGGTGACTGGCAGCGTCACTTTTCCGATCGGGTACGCCTTCCGACCGGGGACGATAGCATGGAAGGTTGTCAGGGTTGGCTCGATGGCTGCTTCTGGGAGCTGGAGCCTCTTGAACGTGTCCAGGTACATGATGTTGATGGAGCTCCCGCCGTCCATCAGTGTCTTGGGCAGCCAGTAGTCGGCCACCTTGGGCCTGACCACCAGGGCGACTCACCCTGGGTATTCGATTATGGGCGCATGATCTTGGCGACTCCAGGTAATGCTCTGCTCGGACCAGTTGAGGAAGCAAGGGATGTCGACTTGGGTCACTGCATTGACAGCGACCGCGCGTGTGAGCACCTTCTTCTCGCGCTTGGTGCCGAGCCCAATGAAGATGTGTAGCAAGCCGACAGTGTTGCCGAAGCCGTCGGTGTTTCCGTTGTTCCGGGGTGGGTTGTTGTTAGGGTCTTCCCTTGCTCTCCTTGCCTTTTCGATCTCTTTGAGAGAGTGGCAGTCCGTGGTGGTGTGGGTGGCGGGTTTTCCCTCCCTGCTTTGGTAGATGCAGGGCTGATTGAGCAGGGCAGCAGGGTCGAATTTCGGCCTCGCCGCGTTGTTGGCGCGGTAGTTTTCGCTGTCGTGGTAATTTCCTCCATCGCGACAGTAGCTCTTGGGGTCGCGTTGGCCGTAGCCAGTGTTGGCGACGAAGTCGACTCGCCCGTCCGTGGCGGCGCTTGCCGGTGATGCGGGTGTTGCTATAGCGCATGTCGCGTAGGCGCCCGCTGCCGTGGATGCTGGTGCGGCGCCTTCCTCCCGACTCGTCGTCGAAGTCTTGGTTGGGGTCTTCCTCCACGTAGCGCTTGGCAATCTCGAGGAGGTCGGGGATGTTGTCGAGCGTCCGGTAGACCCGCTTGATATTGGCGACCAGGGGTTTGTACCGGCACGCGTTCTTGAAGCAATGTATCGCCGTGTCCGGGTGGATACCGGAAGCATTGATCCACAGTTCTTGCCACCTTTCGATCCAGTGGCAGGTCGACTCGTGCTATCCCTGGATGCACCGCTCCAGGTCTTCGATGGTGGTGGAGCGGGTGTAGGATCCCTCGAAGTGCCTGACGAAGGCGTCCCGCATTTCCTCCCAGGAATCGATGCTGTCAGCGGGAAGGGTGTTTATCCATTGCCGGGTCGCACCTTCCATCATCAGAGGAAGGTAGCGAGCGGCGAGCAGGTCGGTGTGACCGGCGATTCCCATCTCCATGAGGTATGTGTCCAGCCACACTACTGGGTCATACGTTGGATCGTACTTTTCGATCTCTTTGGGCGCCTTGAAGTTGGCGGGGTACTTTTCCCCACTGATCATAGGCCCGTAGCATTGGGGACCGACTCGGCTGAGCGAGCCCCTGGGTTCGGGGTCGCCGCGATTATTGAGGGTATGCCTCAAGTCATTGGGCTGGCACGCCCGCCAGGCTTGGTTGTTGATGATGTGCGTGCGGGCGTCGATGGGCTGCCCATTGGCGGCGACCGTGTTGTTCGCCGATCGCGATTCATTGGTGGAGAGTGCAGGGTTGGAGGCCCGCGGTTGGTTCGCCAGTGGTTGCGGTGGTGGGCAGTTTACGGCGTTGGCGATGGTAGGGTGGCCGCTTGAGGCCGCCCTGCTTGCTGAGGAGCGGGAATACATCCGACCCCGCGGGTCGACTCCCGCGGCTTGTTGCTCGATAGCCCTACCGAGTAGGGCTTTAGCGTACTGGATCTGCAGCGCGCCGTCTCCCTAGAGGTCGAGGTTGGCGACCGCGGCGTCGACCGCGACGATGTTGTCCATCGAGGTGGAACTCGCGGGCTTGCGGCAAGATGATGATCCGTGGCTGGTCCGGTGGGGGCACACGGTCGATGGGTGGTGGAGGGGCTCCGGTCGCCTGTGCGCCGGATGGTGGACGGTTGCTTCCACCTAGTGGCATGTTCTCGCAGCACTCACGCTCGGCCGCGCGTGCGGGGTCGCTTTCGTCATTGAAGTTCAAGACGCGGCCTTGGACGTTAGAGTCCAGGCGGGTCCTGATGCGGCGCTGGGGATAGAGCGATAGCTCCCGCGCCGTTTCCCGCTCGAGGCGATATTTCTCGCGCTCGGCGAGCTCATTGCGTTGCGCCTCCGCGAGTCGTAGGCGGGCCTCCTCCACCTCTGTGGTCGTGGCAGTGGGCGGGATCGGTGTGGAGAACGGATCTGGCAGGGTGGCCGTGCTGCCCGCCATGTAGATCGCGTTAAAGTGATTGGATCTGGCGCGGAAGTCTTCGGGCGACTCCAAGCCGGAATCGGAATCGAAGATCCCGAGGATGGAGGAGTCCTCGAAATCCTCAGGGTTGGAGACCCGCGTGATGGAGTCCTCTCGTGATGCTGTGGTGATAGATCCGTCGCCCGAGGCAGGGGTCACGGAGTCGGCATCGTCGTTTAGGGCCTCGTCGTTCGTGGCGGCATTGGTCTCAGCCGCGTTGCTGGCGGCCGAGTCGTACTCGGTGACGAGGCTCCTGATGGAGCGGACCTGCTCCTCCGAAAGCAGATCGCGGTGCGGCGGCGATCCGCCAACAATCACCGTCGCCGCTGGGTCGACCGCGCCGGTGAAGCTGACAAAGAGGTTGATGGAGCCGACCGACATCACCGCATCGTGGGTGATTTGGCGCGACGCTGGGATGTAGCTGCTGGGCAGGACCTGTAAGATCCTGCCGATGGCGATCATGCCGCCGGTGGCGCGCGGCCGATCGATTGGTGAGTAAGGTCTCGCCACAGAACTCAGGTCAGTCCGGCTATGCCCCACGGTGGGCGTCACTGTCGTGGAAATGGCCACGGCAGTCGCTGCTACTGACCGCGATTGATTGTAACGTGAGGAAGAGCTGGCGGCCATCTGCGGTGAGAGATGGGGGCCGATGCACATGGTTTTACCCAGGTTCGGCCCCCGGAGGGTAAAGACCTGCTCCTGCTAGATTGGATTGACGAGGAGCGAGTTACAAGGGTGGCAAGCTCGGCGTCTAAGCAGCGAGTCGCTCAAAGGGATGTATGATGGAACGTAAGTCCTCAGGATACCCTAGGGAGGTTTATATATGGGACACCTCGCTAGGGTTTACAGTCTACAACCGAACAAGATATGGGTTCGGAGGCTTTTGACCTAATCCGACTGGGCTTCAAACGCACTTCTGGGCCTCCAGTCTCCAGTCGCTAGGCCTTCTTCTCAGTTGCATTCCAGTCGTCGTCCTGTAGGCCCACTTGTGAGACCTTTGGCCCAATCGGAACATCCTGCTGGGCATACCCCATTTGGCGTATCCCCATCACATCCTTAAGCACACCTCACATCTCTTATCAAATTTTACGATTAGGTTATTCTTCCCTATGATCTTAGAATCTGGTCCCAAGTCGTCCATAACCGTGGACACAGCTTTTCAAAAAGATTAATACCCTGCAGGGGTGCACAACTTTACCCACACGTACCACCCTCCTCTTAATGCCAAATATTATTAGCCCTCTTCCTTGGAAGGCCGGCAGAGAGCGGATGGACACTACCTTTACCTTCATTTCGCCGAGACCATGAGTCACGCCCTAACGAGATGTCGCCGTAACAGGTCAAGTCCCAAGCTGGTCCCTAGAGATGTGTGCGGGGAACAAGATTACGAAGGCCGTGGCTCTCTTGTTCCCGGCCACGCTTACCTACCTATATGAATGCACCTCCTCCACCTCCTTCAAGAACAACCAGAGTCCATATGTCGAATGGAATGCCCGAACTATGTGACTCATGGAATCTACTAGGCAAGTTAGTTGGTCGAGGGGGTTTCTAGGCCCCCGTGTGGCTGTACGCTCGTCTTGGTTCAAGAGTCAAGAACTTAGGTCCTAGTGGTGGCAAGTATGGGACTGCAAAAACCACAACCCGATATTGCCTCCCATACAAGCCCTTACCATGTTTAACATTCATCTCTAATCATACCACGTCATCCTGTCATACTAGGTTTAATCGCAGCTCTGATTCATCAACCGGGTGGATCAGCGGTAAAAGCTAAGCATGGCTAAGCACAAACGAATATAGCAGCTCTATCGAAGATCATAAGCCAAACCCTAGTTATGCTAGGAGCAGTGGATCAGGGAGTATAGGCTACAAAGGTAACATGCATCACATAGGATTACTGTATCTATCGATAAAAGACTTTGGAATCGTATGCATGTGGCAAGAATGAAATACTTTGAAAGCATAGGATTTTATCATGTGTGGGGCTATGCTTGCCTTTGCTTGCTGATACTCGGATATATAGATCTTCAGGTTCATCTGCTTGACATTGTTCACCATTTCTCAAGTACTTCTCTTCAATGGTGTTAATCCCGGTCTTCAATGTTGGACTCGATCTCGTTGCTCACATCAACTCCGAGGTCTACTGAGAAGAAGCAGAAACACCGGAAAGGAAAGCGACAATCAACACATGGCATCGATGCAATGCTCAAGCAAGGATGCTGATATGACAAGTTAAAGTGTATTTAAATGTACCCCTATAGCATGCTTGGTCATTTTAAACGGGGTCCGAGGGGTCCAAACCCTAATTCAGAGAAACCCCAAATGCATATGATATGGGTTAGTTTGTTCTTCTAAATAAACTTTCATGTAACTTTCTTAAAAATACATAATTATGAATCTATTATATAGATCTCATTTTTCTGAACATTTTGATATATTATTTGTATTTTTCTGACTTAAAATGAATTAGTTATGATTTTTTCTAATTTTTTATCCATTTTTAAATCATTTTAAAACAATTAAACATTTTTGGAATTTATTAAAATTATTTCCAGCTGGACCCACATGTCAGAAGTTTAATATTTTTAGAAATTATTTCCAAAATGAATAAAACCCTAACAGACAGGGCCCACCTGTGAGCATTTCTATTTAATAAAATAATTATAGAAAAGAAAAGAGGATTTTGGCGTCAGCATAACGTCACGATGACGTCATCATCGCTGATGCTCCCAGATCGAGCTCAGGCACGGTGCTAGCGGCGATGCGGGGCTTCGGGGGTAGGCATGTTCGACGCAGCGCTTCACGCTGAGCCAAACGGTGGCAGCGCCGCTGTGAAATGGTCACCGAAGCGACATGCACGACGACGGCCGACGGCGACACTTGCAGGTGGTCGACGGGGAAGCGGCCAGAGCGAGAGAGGATAAGAGGGATGGCGCCTGAGCACCACTAGCTCACCCTGGTGGTCTTGATGGCGTCGACGAGGAGCGAGGAGGCCGAAATCGACGACACAGTCGGCGGCAAGCTCCGTCGGTGAAGAAGAAGACGGCAAGGTGGGGCTCGATTGAGAGCACCCCGGATCGATTCCTTCCGGGAGAAGAAAGAGGGGAGCACGACGATTCTCCGGGGCACCTCAGCGGGGCTCGGGATGGCTGGATATGGCGGGAACTAGAGGTTGCTGGTGAGCTAGGGTTCGGCCTTGCACGGCGCAGAGAGGGAGAGAACGCACGCGAGGGGGAAGAAAAAGGGCTAGGGTTCTCCAGTGGCGCAGAGGGAGTCTTGTAGGTGTCGAAGCTGTTAGTGGCGTGCATCTCCACGCCGGCGAGCAACGTGGTGGCGCCACCGACCTGCTTCCGTCGTGGCCAGAGGTGGACAACAAGGATAGAATGACAAAGGGGTACTGGGCCTGGGGTGGACCATGCTGGGTTGCAGGCGGGCTGCGCTGGGAGGCAGAGAGGAGAGCGAAAGGTTGGGCTGCAGCCCAGATAGCTAGGATTGTATTTTTCTTGTAAGACCCTTTTCTTTTCTGTTTTCTTTTATATCTTTTGTAATTTCAAATACATCTATGTTTGGGTCATTCAAAAATACTAGAGACATTGTAAAAGTATTGAAATACTGTAGGGACCCTTATAATCCATTTGGGCACCAATAATTTTGGTACTTTTCGAAATTTAAAACATTTTGAATTGATTTGAGAGAGGGAGGAAACTAGCGTTTAGGGTTTTATTTCGTCCATGCATTTTATTTAAAGAGGATGATGCTCATGCTATGCCCAAATCAAACCCTAATTACTATTTAATAAAACTAGGGGTGTTACAAAACACACGCAACGACAATCCAATATGTGTTAAACCATGGTCAGAAAGCCTAGCAAAATGTTTGAATTCAATTGCCACACGCAATGGATCACCAGTTTACATAAGTTGCATCACCATACCCACTTGGTGTGTGTGTGGCCATGTGGATCATTGTGGTTTGGAAAATAACGCATGGAATGTCACTCCAATATGTGTCAAACCGTGGTCAAAAAGCCTACGAAGATGTTGGAATTCAACTGCCACATGCAATCCAGCACAAGTGTGCCATAAGTTGCATCACCACACCCACTTGAGTGTGTGTGGCCATGTGGATCATTGTGGTTTAAAAAAACACATAAAATGACACTCCAATATGTGTCAAACCATGGTCAGAAAGCCCACGAAGATGTTGGATTTCAACTGCCACATGCAATGGAGCACCTGTGTGAAAGAGATTGCATCACCACACCCACTTGAGTGTGTGTGTCCATGTGGATCATTGTGGTTTGGCAAAGAACACATGCAATGTCACTCCAATATGTGTCCAACCATGGTCAGAAAGACCAGGAACATGTTGGAATTCAACCGCCACATGCAATGAAACACCAGTTTGACATAAGTTACATCACCACACCCACTTGAGTGTGTGTGGCCATTTAGATCATTGTGGTTTGGAAAAGAACACATGCAATGACACTCCAATATGTGTCAAACTTGGTCAAAAAGCCCAGGAACATGTTGGAATTCAACTTCCACATGTAATGGACCACTAGCTAGGTTGCATCACCACACTCACTTGACTGTGTGTAGCCATCTGGATCATTGTGGTTTGAAAAAGAACACATGCAATGTCACTCCAAAATGTGTTAAACCATGGTCAGAAAGCCTAGGAACATGTTGGAATTAAACTGCCACATGCAATGGACCACAAGTGTGAAAGAGGTTGCATCACCACACCCACTTGAGTGTGTGTGGCCTTGTGGACCATTGTGGTTTGGAAAAGAACACATGCAACGACACTCAAATATGTGTCAAACCTTGGTCAAAAATCCCATGAACATGTTGAAATTCAACTGCCACATGCAATGGGGCACTAGTTTGACATAAGTTGCATCACCGCACCCACTTGAGTGTGTGTGGCCATGTTGATCATTGTGGTTTGGAAAAGAACACATGCAATGTCACTCCAATATGTATCAAACCATGGTCAGAAAGCCTAGTAAGATGTTGGAATTCAACTGCCACATTGTAGCATCCCGGCTAAAACCACTACTAGAAATCACTGTGTTTTTCCCTTGTGCATCATCATGATAGCTTGATCATGTCATCATGCCACATTGCATTTGAGCATCATCATCATCATGCATATGTTTGGCTAAAACTATTTTCTAAAAGCCTAGCTTTGTTTTCTAAATAACTCCCTCTCTATTTCAAATCAAAACCCTCGGTCCGGCCAGATCTTTTATTTGTCTAAAAACTATCTATAAAAGTATTTTATATAAAATAAATAAATAAAATAAATAAAAACTATTTTTGTCCGGGAGGCAATCTAAACTAAACCCTAGTCAAAACCCTAACCAGCCCACACCTACCCCAGCCGCCACACCCAACCCAGCCGCCACACAGCCCCACCCGCAGCAGCAGCGCACACGCCCTGCGCTCACACCCGCATGCGGACCCACCCCCTCATGACCACGACTGCCCTATGTCTTGCCACCACCCGACCCTGCCCCGTGATACATGCCAGCGACCTCGCTCGCGTACATCACCCGCACGCAACACACGTTGCCCTCTCCCCCGGCCCCACCCCGCGTTGCTAGTGCACGCCAACCCAGCGAACCTCTCCTATCCACCTACCCCCATCCACAAGCCCGATGCTCCCCTTGATCGCCACCAACTCCTAGCTCGATCCTCGGCAGTGCCGTCGGCCATGGCCTCGTCCGCTGCCGCCTCCTCGGCATGATCCCCCTCGCCGTAGATGAGCACCACCTGGACCTTGCCGGCCTTCTCTTCCCCGCCACTGAGCTCGGTCCGGCCACCCCAGAATCTCCGGTTGCCACCACTCCTCTGCCAGTCCATCGTCGCCCCGTCATCTGTCCTCGACCCCGCGCCATCGACGCGTCCCTTCGCACGCCGCTCGGCCGCGACCGTGACCGCCGCCACACATGTGAGCACCGCCGCCTCTCCCTACAGGTCTCCGCCACGCGGCCCTCTCTGCAGCACCTGAAGTCGTCGATGCTCCTCCGTGTTGTCCACCTTTGAGCGCAGCACCTCCATCGGTCTCCCTCAACGCATTGTATCTCCTCTTCCTCACTGCTAGCAACCGCCGCTGTGGTCCCTTCTCCTTTTTTGTCATCGCCTTCCTCGAGACCTGCTCGCTCGACATCGCCTCTGTCTGGAGCTCGGCTGTGTCGTTCCTCACCTCGTCCCCTCTCCACTGTGGTGCTCCGCCTCCCTATAGCACCACACATCGCCCCGCGTGTCCTCGAGCTCACCAGCGCTGCTCCTTTCTGTGCCCCATCCATGCTCGCGGGAGCCGGCCCCTATTCCAGCGTGCGCGACAACAGCTGCCAGCCCTGCACCGATCTATCACCACCCCTGCAGTCAACGCCCCGGTTTCCACCAGGTGTTTGAGAAAATGTATGCTCAGGGCATGTCCCCCCCCAGAGCACTTTGATCATGTTCTGTGTTTTATCCTTGTGCCTTGAGCTCACATTTTGATAGTGTGATGTACCGATCATGGCACGGTGGCCCCTAATATCTGTCCGGATGATCTACGAGTAGGGTGTGGAATGGACGACAATCATGTGAAGATGCGTGATGCCACCTGAAGAGTACTGAAGTATCATGAAGTTCTTTGTTCCTGGTTTTTGTTAAGATCTTCCGAAGACCAACGGTACCAACCCAAGTTCGCCATCGATGACAATATGCCTGATCCTAAACCCGACGCTGCGCCAAGTTCTCCTTCCCGGATCCGACGACCGAGACCGATCTCATCGAACCCCGAGACCCAACCCAATGTGTCACCCCTAACTGAGGCCCCTATTTTTATAATATTGACATATACATGTGCATATAAATTGTTCATACTCGCATACATAGTTTGTGGGTTTGGGGCATTATGTCGATTCACCTTATAATTAAATATGGAGTGCATGTGCGGGCTATTCTTGTCTTATACCGCCTCCATTTAAATTTTGTAGCGAACTGGTGCCATGTTTTGCCTTGTTAAGACAACATTTCAATTGTGGGGTAACTAAATAACTTGAACCTTCTAATTAATTGTTGGGACCCAAGTTCCGCTTAATATTGCCTAATTGCATCACACCTTTGCCATGTCATGCCTCATACATGCATCATGCCCGATCTTCTATCATAGTATTAAATAGTGCATCCGATGTTTCTTTTAGTGCTTTGCTTCTTCGCGGATTAGGCAATTGAGTTGATGCGAGTATCGACAAGTTCCTCGGATAATATATCTTCGACAATGTTTCCCAGGCGAGCATTCTCCCCCTTTCTACCTATTTTGCGTTTCCTCATGTTGATCTATTGCTATCCTTGTTGCAATGCTTTAGTTTTCGTGCACCATCATATTCCCTGCAGCCTCTATATTCCCTTGGACACCTCCTATTACCTATTGTTTGATAGATAGTCGGCCTTGCGAGTCGTAGTTGCTTGCTCAAGTGCTGCTTCGCATCGTCGATGTTCCACCGTTGTTGGGAGGTTGGCACATGCTTAATGGTGGAGATGATCATGACTTTAATTTCAACTGGATAATTAAAATGCTGGGAATAGATATAACTAATGCAGAGGAACCGGTGGGCAATAGCTAATATTTGGTTTTTAACTGCTCACTTGTGTCCCATTGGCCCCGAGCACTTGATACATGTTCCTTGACTATCGCACTATCCGCATGTGGGACCATGAATCCCCTTAGTCAGAGCTTGATTCATTTCTTATTTCTTTGGGCCACAAAGTAGTTTGGGGCTTTATTACTATCATGTACGTATGCCATGTTTTACCACTTTATTTACGATTGTGCATGGAGCACCTGTACTATTTAGTATCTCGCACCATGTTTATGCTATATCGACAAGCCCAGTCACACTTTCGTGTTCCCAGTTGTTTACCACCGTCGTTGCAAACCCTGAGTCCGGCTCAAAGCTAGCCAACTTCATTGCGGGTAGCTTATTGGGGTGGCCCCCTAAAATATTTTATGAATCTTGTGATTGCTTTGTCATGAAAGCCTCGTTGGGTTTTATTTTGTTTTTCCGAGGTTGATCGTGCGTGAGTTGCTATTTGTGCACCCCGTGCAGGGTAAATCTTTCTAAAAGCCGTGTACGCAGTTATGGACGACTTGGAGCACAGTATCTCGATCATAGACAACCATAACTAAAGTAGTGCTATAAATTTGACTTTAACATGTCTAGTAATTAGTTTCACTATAACGGAATGAGTAAATAAAAGTGCCAACAACTGCTGGATTTGGGATGTCTCATGCTTATGTTATCTGACTAGTAAGTATTGCAACTCCAACATAATTGTTAACTAAAACTTCCCACTACTTATGATATCAGGATGACTCATGCTATCAATATATGACTAGTAAGTGCTGCAAATATAATGGAATGAATAAAGCTGCCAACTGTGTGAGTTCCTTGGTTTGACTTCCTCGTTTGGTCTCGAGGGGAAATTACTAGGATGGGTATGATTGTTGTTAGTATCAGGTTGGTTCTAAATAGGTGTTTCTTATCTCTCTCTCTAATAGCCGATAGTTGTATCGAGTCTCTATAGGTTGTTTAGTGCATGTTGCGCTGCCGCTTTAGTCCACCATACCTATGTAGGCGAGAGCCGCCGAATTCTAGACTCGCCATGTACTAGCCTCAGTACTGACCGCTCTCTCTCTTTTTCCTTTGCCCTTTGTCGGCCCCCTTCTGTTTTAGCAGGTTTGAGATCGGCGCTGTTAGCAGGGTTACCCTGCTAGCTTGGCCTGCGCAGGGTTATGGATGCCATTGGTTATTCTTTTGGACTCTTAGCCCCATTTGCATCTTATCCGTACTCGGATGTTGTATCATTTTCAAGGTGATTTGGATCTTTGTACTGTATATCTGTATTCTTGACTCATGGAGTCGTTGTTGTATATGTATGTTCTGTGGATTCCATCATGGACTATTGTGTAATGATATTACTTTGTTTTCCACCCGCACACAAGTGATTGGTGGGAATCTTTGAATCGTTTCTGTTTTGGCGAGAATCGCTAAAACTTGCATAGGGCCGATTCAAGGGTGTTACCAAGTGGTATCAGAGCCATTCCGCCCTTCAGGGTCTCAGCCAAGATGGTCGTTATCAGTCTAGAAAATATTTTGGTAGCTATGTACACTAGGGAAAAACTAAACGTGAGAGTAGGACTGCTTCCATTTTTCTTCTTACCCACCCACCCTTTTCTGGTAAGAAAGTGTAACGTTTGTCTATCCTCTTCTAAAAATTCAAACTAGGATTCTTGTGTTTGGGGTTTCTGTAGTACCATAGGATGTGTGTGTTAATTCTTTGTCTATCTGTTGCCTCAAACTTTGTTGTTGCAGTCTGCTTTTGGTTATCAACTATTGGTACATTCTGTACCAATGTGCTTATGTGTAAACCGACACGATCTATCCGACTCTTTGTTAACCGGCATGATCTTTTAAGGGTGTTCTTCCTTCCTACATGTTTTCACAGAATCTAGAGTTGCTAAGCTCTATCCGTTGAGTTGTTTTTCGCATCTAGTTGGTATTTTAATGCCGAAAAATGCGGATTTTTTCTTTCATACATCTGTGTTTCCACACTCCTTTTCAGTCGTGTGTGATTCACTATTCACCTTATTTATCGGCATGTCCTTTTTCTACCGGCGCTTCAATTTGGAGTTTACACTTCATCTTCAATTATTTTGGGGCTAAATACATAACGTGTGTCGATCTGATGCTCGTGATTGTAATTTGGTTCTCGGTATATCCATATGACGCTTATCATGAATGGAATATGGTCAATGCTATCAGTCTTATCCTCCAAACGATGTCGTGCTTCATATCATTTTGGGAACTCCATATCTGCAAGGTTCTCTTTGATATGAGAGGATCTTATCCTTTCATCTCCGATGGCTTTGCTTAAATGTATGAGTTATCATTGCTTATTTATCCAAGATCTTTCTATCTTCTTAACCAGTGATCCGACCAACCAAGCGAACCAGTCAGTATCTATTTTCTTATCCGAAGGGCTAGATAATCTATTCTTCCAATGCATCGTTTTCAGCACGAACCTTGCTCTTAATGTTGATTTTTCGAAGAGCATTGAGCTCAGAAAGTGTTTCGAGCATTCGTTTGTTTACCGCTTCATGGACTTGGTATTCTTGGAATATCTCATTAAATTCATGGTGGTATATCTTGAGGATATTCTTCCTATTCTATATCAATGGAAGAACATGAAGAACATCTTCTTCCCTTTCTCCCAAGCTTCCTGAACATCGCCTATGTGCAAAGTTCTCAAAGTATGAAGTTCTGATTTGAAGTCACCTATCTTGGCCACGTCCTTCGGCTAAAGACATCGCTACAATTCTAGAATCATCAAGTAAGTAGTTAATTCCATCCTACAAATCCCAATCAACTCCGGAGTTTTTCCTTGGTTTGGCAAGTAATTCTCGCTGCTTTGTTCAAGGCTTCCTCAAGAAGGCTAAATATCTCTTAGATCTTCTCAAGAAGGACAAGAAATTCCTTGGTCTTTCGCTCATCAAGAAACCTTTTGAAATCCTCTCTCTATCTTCTATGCTCAATCCGATGGATGCCATGAAGACTTTTCAGATCTTATGTAATCCTTCTATTCAAGTTGGTGCTACCTTTTCTCTATCTGTTGAATCTTGCAGCTATTCTCCATGATCTTCATTCATATCTTTCCGATGGCTTGGGACTTCCAACATGATGACGACACCATCATCGTTATCTACTTTGGACATGACAAAGCATAGGCCATAGTCAAAAACAAGCTCCTTTTACCAGTTAAGCATGAACTTTTCTTACTCTTTTCCAAATCAAACCAAACTTATTTGAAAACTAATGTATGAAATAGGGGGTCCAACCAATTTATTCAAGCAAACTAAGAAAAACAAGCAAACAAAAATGAAAACGAAGACGCTCCAAGAACAACACAATTGTGCATGAAACAATAAAAATAGAGTGTCTGGAAGGAACCTGAGATTTTTATTGATGAAGAAGGGGATGCCCAAGGAATCCCCAAGCTTTGACGCTTGTACTTCTTGGGTATTTCTTGGGGTGACACGGGTGGCATCCCCAATCTTGAGCTTTAGTCCATTCTTCATCTCATTACATCATTCTTTCATTACACCTGAAAATTTTCCTTCATACAAAACTTCACACAATCTTTATTAGCAACATTAGTGTACTCAAGATAATAAGTATTTGGGTTCAGTTTCAACAGCAATAAAACTTCCATTAAAACATAAGCTCCTGTAGCACTTCCCTCCATAAGCTCAATTCCCCAAAAAACCCAAAAAGGGATCAATAAGAAGCAAATGCAAATACTGGCAGCAATCTGTCAAAACAGACCAGCAGGTAAAAACCATTTTTTCGGAGATCTTCTGTTGCTCAAATTGAAAAGTGTTGAACTAACAAAAGTTAGATAAAAACCTGGGGTAGAAGAACAAAATTCACGCCACAAACCGGCGTAAAGAGATTTTACGCGAATTTTTACAGCGAAGCACAAAAATCTGTTTCGGGACAGCAACTTTCCAAAGCATTACTTCTCTCTCATTAGAGGTTACTCTTGGCACACAAAAAGAAAATAAAAGGATAAGGAGCGGTTATTATAGAGGTAATAACTTCCAAGACTCATCTAAAACGTTTGGGTTATCTCCCAATAAGTACTTTTCTTTAACGCCTTTAAGTTAGGCATAAGAATTTCGATGATGCTCACATAAGAAATATGAATTGAAGTAAAAGAGAGCATCAAGAAGCAAATTCAAAACACATTTAAGTCTAACCCACTTCCTATGCATAGGAATCTTGTATACAAATAAATTCTCAAAGAACAAAGTGACAGGCATAGGAAGATAAAACAAGGGTAACTTCAAAACTTTCAGCACATAGAGAGGTGTTGTAGTACCATGAAAACTTCTACAACCATATTTTTCTCTCTCATAATAATTTTTAGTAGCCTCATGGATAAACTCAACAATATAACTATCACATAAAGCATGCTTTTCATGATCTACAAACACATAATTTTTATCAAGCCCAAAAATAGTGGGATTAAAACCTTCAAATCCACTTTTAACAATTTTATAACAAGATGACTCATCAATCTCATTTTCAATAGTAGTACAATTAATATTATCAAACAATATAGTACCATCATCTAGAGCTTTATCATAAACATTTTCTAAGAAACGCTCTTTAGTACCATGCATTTCGAAGTTAGGCACTAATAAAGGATTATCATAGATAACAGGAACATAATTATTATCACAAGTTTTACCCATAGTAGATTTTTCAAGAGAATCCACATGAACATAGCATTCATCCTCCTTTTGTAAGCATGGGGGCAATCAAATAATGTAAGGGACAAATAGTTACTCTCATTAGAAGGTAGGCATGGGTAGCTAATCCATTCTTCCTCCTTTTGCCCATCACTCTCCTCCTCTTTTTCATCTAATGAGCTTTCAGGTTCAATAATTTCTTCTTCCATAGGCTCCTGCAAATTGTGGACACATTCTTGTGCATGACCGAGTCTCTCTTTATAATCAATGATATAACAATTATTGCTGAAATTTTCTATGCAAGATCAAGGATAGAAGAGACAATATCTTTAAGGTCTTTACAAGCAACATAGGTTTCATAGTTTTTAGACATGAAGGATTCTATTTTAGAAGCTCCCATAAACAAAACGAATTGTTCTACTTCTTCATATCCAAGATGAATATAGTTATTCCAATGATAGTTCATAATTACAAATTCTTTATTAAAGCCACATTGGAATTTAGGATGTTTAGTATCATGTTCAGAGCAACAATTTATATCATGGCATTTAAGCAAAATTTTAGTAATTAGATCCAACCTTTTTAACACGGCTCTCATGACTTCACCCTTATAAGATTGTCTATACCTTATAAAATCTTCCATGGAGGTTCTAACTGGCGGTGGTTCATCTACTACCTTAGCAGTGATAGTAGTTTTCCCAAATAGGAAACCGAGTGGGATATCCATAATGAAATAGTGATTGGAGCAGAACTAGACATAAAAACAACTTGAAGTGGGAACTAATTTTTTTGTGTGTTTATGATAAAGAAAGCAAACTAGTACAACTAACTTTTTTGTGTTTTTGATAAAGAAACAAGCAAACAAAGCAGAAAATAAACTAAGGAAAACAAATAAAACAAAGTAAAGAGGTTGGTTATGAGGGACTCCCCTTGTGAAGATGTCCTTGACTCCCCGGCAACGGCGCCAGAATAATACTTGTTGGCTCGTGTTGATATCGAGCTCATTGGGGAACCCCAAGAGGAAGGTATGATGAGCACAGCAATAAGTTTTCCCTCAGTTATGAAACCAAGGTTATCAAACCAGTAGGAGCAAGGAAACACCTCCAAGGTGTTGTTTCCAGCTTGGAATCGTGCACAACACAACCACAGAACTTTGCCCCCAACTTATAATGAGGTTGTCAATCTCACCGGTTTTGCTGAAAACGAAGGATTAAACGTATTGTGTGGAAGAAAATAATAGCTTGCAGAAAGTAAACAAAAAACATTAAATAGCTGTAGATTGATGGTAAAAGAAAGGATCGGGGTCCATAGTTCACTAGTGGTGATTCTCCTTAAGATAGATGACATATTGGGTGAACAAATTACAGCGGGGCAATTGACAAACATCGAGAAAGGATACATGCATATACTAATCATCTTGACTCCTATGAGATTTGATTGGGCATTGCAACATTATACATAGACCGTAATCCAACTGCATCTATGACTAATAATCCACCTTCAGGTTATCATCTGAACCCCCTCTAGTATTAAGTTGCAAGCAACTGATAATTACATTACACATTGCGTGTAAAGTAAACAATACAATTGTTTTATGAACAATGGATTGTTGTTTTCTCCCTAGTAGCAACATCACATCTAGTACCTTAAAGATTTCTGTCACTTACCCAGATTACTAGATGCATGAACCCACTATCGAGCATAAATACTCCCTCTTGGAGTTACTAGCATCTACTCGGTCAAGGTACCTACTAACAATAGAGAGCATGCAAGATCACAAATAACAAAGACATGATAGAATCAATAATCAATCTGAAATAGCATCTCAATATCCATCGGATCCCCATAAACACAACATGTATGATTACAAATAGATGATCTTGATCATGAACGGAGCTCACAAGATCTAAACATGATAGCACAAAGGAGGAGAACCAACCATCTAGCTACTACATGGACCCGTAGTCCAAGGATGAACTACTCACGCATCACACCAGAGGCTTACATGGTGATGAAGAAGGCCTCCAGGGTGAATTCTCCCCTCCGGCAGGGTGCCAGGAAGAGCTTCAGATCCCTCCCGATCTAGGGATGGAGATGATAGCGGCTACAAACTCTTTTGTGGATTTTTGATCAGGTCCTTAGGGTTTCTGTATCGGAGGCATATTATAGACGAAAGGGTAGGCCGAGGGGGTGCCCTAGGCGGCCACACCACCCCCTAACGTGGGCCAGGCCTGGCCGCTTGTCTAGGTGGTGTGGGCGGCCCCTGGCCCCTCTCCGTCTCCTATTCTGGCTCCGTGTCCCCCTCGGTGAAATATTGACTTTGGATTTTGTCCCATCCAATTTCTGAGAATATTCATTTTGTGACTTTCCTGGAACCAATAACAGCAGAAAATAGGTAGTTGGCACTGTGGCATCTTGTTAATAGGTTAGTCCAAGAAAGTGTATAAAAAGTACTCCAAAGTGTGGACGAAACATAAGAAAGTAGATATAAACCAAGCATGGAACATCAAAAATTATAGATACGTTTGCAACATATCAGTCGTTGATGTTTCACCGTTGTTGGGAGGTTCGCACATGCTTAATTGTGGAGATGATCATGACTTTAATTTCAACTAGATAATTAAAATGCTGTGAATAGATATAACTAATGCAGAGGCATCGATGGGCAATAGCTAATATTTGGTTTTTAACTGCTCACTTGTGTCCCGTAGGCCCCGAGTACTTGATACCTATTCCTTGACTATCGCACTATCCGCATGTGGGACCATGAATCCCCTTAGCCAGAGCTTGATTCATTTCTTATTTCTTGGGGCCACAAAGTAGTTTGGGGCTTTATTACTATCCTATACTTATGCCATGTTTTACTGCTTTATTTATGATTGTGCGTGGAGCACCTGTACTATTTAGGATCCCGTGACACGTTTATGAAGTATCGACAAGCCAAGTCACACTTTCGGGTTCCCAGTCATTTACCGCCACCATCACAAACCCTGGGTCCATATCGGAGCTGGCCAACTTCGTTGCGGGTAGCTTATTGGGGTGCCCCCCTGAAATATTTTATGAATCTTGTGATTGCTTTGTCGTGAAAGCCTCATTGGGTTTTATTTGGTTTTTCCGAGGTTAATCGTGCGTGTGTTTCTATTTGTCCACCCATGTAGGGTAAATCTTTATGAAAGCTGTGTCCGCAGTTATGGACGACTTGGAGCACAGTATCTCGATCATAGACAACCATTACTAAAGTAGTGCTATAAATTTGACTTTAACATGTCTAGTAATCAGTTTCACTATAACGGAATGAGTAAATAAAAGTGCCAACAACTGCTGGATTTGGGATGTCGCATGCTTATGTTATCTGACTAGTAAGTATTGCAACTCCAACATAATTGTTAACTAAAACTTCCCACTACTTATGATATCAGGATGATTCATGCTATCAATATATGACTAGTAAGTGCTGCAAATATAATGGAATGAATAAAACTGCCAACTGTGTGAGTTCCTTGGTTTGACTTCCTCGTTTGGTCTCGAGGGGAAATTACCAGGATGGGTATGATTGTTGTTAGTATCAAGTTGGTTCTAAATAGGTCTTTCTTATCTCTCTCTCTAATAGCCGATAGTTGTATCGAGTCTCTATAGGTTGTTTAGTGCATGTTGCGCTGCCGCTTTAGTCCACCATACCTATGTAGGCGAGAGCCGCCGAATTCTAGACTCGCCATGTACTAGCCTCAGTACTGACCGCTCTCTCTTTTTACTTTGCCCTTTGTCGGCCCCCTTCTGTTTTAGCAGATTTGAGATCGACGTCGTTAGCAGGATTACCCTTCCGGCTTGGCCTGGGCAGGGTTATGGACGCCAATTGGTTATTCTTCAGGGCTCTTAGCCCCATTTGCATCTTATTCGTACACGGATGTTGTATCATTTTCAAGGTGATTTAGATCTTTGTACTGTATATATGTATTCTTGAATCATGGAGTCGTTGTTGTATATGTATGTTATGTGGGTTCCATCATGGACTATTGTGTAATGATATTACATTGTTTTCCACCCATACACAAGTGCCTGGTGGGCATCTTTGAATCATTTCTATGCGGGTTTCGGTGGGAATCGCTAAAACTTGCATAGGGCCAATTCGAGGGTGTTACACACATGCAATGGAGAACCAGTGTGCCATAAGTTGTATCACCACACCCACTAGAGTGTGTCTCGCCATGTGGATAATTTTGGTTTGGAAAAGAATACATGCAATGACACTCCAATATGTGTCAAACTATGGTCAGAAAGCCCAGGAACATGTTGGAATTTAACTGCCACATGCAATGGAGATCTAGTGTGAAAGAGGTTGCACCACCACACCCACTTGAGTGTGTGTGTCCATATGGATCATTTTGTTTTGGAAAACAACACATGCAATCATACTAAAATATGTGTCAAACCATGGTCAGAAAGCCCGTGAACATGTTGGAATTCAACTGCCACATGCAATGGAGCACGAGTGTGAAGGAGGTTACATCACCCCACCCACTTGAGTGTCTGTGGACATGTGGATCATTTGGGTTTGGAAAAGAATACATGCAATGACACTCCAATATGTGCCAAAGCATGGTCAGAAAGCTCATGAACATGTTGGAATTCAACTGCCACATGCAATGGAGGACCAGTGTGAAAGAGGTGGCATCACCACACCTACTTGTGTGTGTGAACATGTGGATCGTTGTGGTTTGGAAAAGAACACATGTAATGACACTCCAATATGTGTCAAGCCATGGTCAGAAAGCCCAGGTACATGTTGGAATTCAACTGCCACATGCAATGGAGCACCAGTTTGACATAAGTTGCATCACCGCACCCACTTGAGTGTTTGTTGCCATGTGGATCATTGTGGTTTGGAAAAGAACACATGCAATGTCACTCCAATATGTGGTAAACCATGGTTAGAAATCCCAAGAATATGTTGGAATTCAGCTGCCACATGCAATGGAGCACCAGTGTGACATTAGTTGCATCACCACATCCACTTGAGTGTGTGTGGCCATGTGGATCATTTCTTTGGAAAATACCACATGCAAGGTTTGATCGTAACCTTGGCTCCCAATGGTTGAGGGCCCCCAGTGGTGGATGTTAGATCGAGTCTTCTAGAAAGCCCGCCCCAAGACACTTATTATGCATCCTGATTGTTATGGACCATTCGATCGGGGTGCTTGGACGATTGGGATGGTTGTTCGTAAGAGCGATCCGCGAGTAGGATGCTCTACGACATGATTTGCCACGCTTACTATGCGCTTGCTCCTAACAAACTAGCAATACCATGTGCTTCCACTTGCCACTATCACGTGTTTGGTGGGCCCACCTGCCAGTGTCACGTCCCCTTTACTTCTCTTCCTTCCTCTTGAAGCCACTGTCTCCACTTCTCTTCCATCCTGCCATAGCCGCAAGACAATGGCGCCTATAGCAATCTCTCCTGCAGCCACACCAGTCCCCACCACCTTTCGCCATGGGTTGATGGGGAGATGGTGGGGAAACGCATCGTGAAGATTGTGATGGTGATTTCGATATGAGTCATCTCATCTCTAACATATGTGGTCATTTACCTATTTTGAGCTAGATCTACTCTGACTACTCATGCATGTTTGATGTGTTAGGCCAACCAGAAGCATTACGACTCCGATTATCATGGTTTAGCAGAGGGATACAGTCCTTTGCAATGTAAACATGGAGATGTGCCCACTAAATTTGAAGCGTTCGAAGGATGCAATGCAGGCAGAGGTTTTTAGGGTGTCAAGGACAAAGTGCATTGTTGCCACGCAGAAGTTGCGGTGTTGTTAAATAGCTAGATCCGGAGTGCCCCGAATCGATGCAAAAATCGCTGGACAAACTATGGGATATGACTATTGTGTTGAAAGAATCCATAGTAAGCTGAATTCTTGAGAGTACTGAGATGAAGTTATTTGACCATGGTGACACAACCAAGCTTCACTGTGATCTCATGAGGGTGAAAGACAAGGTTAGCAAAGTCAAGGAGGAGAGGGACATGGTGTTAGCCCTTAAGGCTAAAGCAGAGCAAGGATTGAACTTCACCAGGCCAAAGTCTAGCAGGCTACAACTATGGGTATGGACAAGTTCATGAGGATAAGTGTAGAGAAACAATTGAAGATGTACAAGGAAGATGCTAAAAGCATGGCGTGGACCATTCAATCCTTGTGCTTGCAGGAAGATGTGCATCTGGCTAAGATTAAGAAGATCAAGGATATGTGCGATAACTAGTTCTATTTAGCTAGACCTCTATACTTTTTTAATTGTAATAATAGTACTTGTTGACTAAGTGGTCTAAACTAGTGGTCTCGGAGTCCTGGGAGAAAAAAATGGTCGTTTGTTCTTATGTCTTAGCCCTTCATTTCTTCCTTTTGTCTGATGATGGTGGTAATCTAACTTTGGTGGTTTGTTTAAACGTAATCTACGTGCATTATGCCGCATGCAAATGGCATGGACACAATTTATAAAGTGTAAGCACGTACACCCTATTAGTGCGTTGGAACGATTGTTGGGAATATGCCCTAGAGGCAATCATGTATGATGTTATTCCCAATGTATTCATAAAGTTATTGTCCATGTATGAACTACTGATATGTATCATTGAATATGTGATTTGATTATGGAACTATATATTCATGTTGTTCATACTAGTCGTCCTTGGTCATTGAGGTTGTGTTGGACACACAACTTAGACTAATGTGAAAGTCGGTTGATGACTCAGTTCCACTTGTCATGGGCATGGTGATGCTATTCTGACTTACACTGATTCGGATAAAGAGTTTAGCGAATCGGACTGACCCATAGTTGAGATGCAACGAGCATGTTGTCATTTGTAGTCTCAAGCAATGGAATCCTTCGACCTGAGGTGATCACATGATCCCAGTTGTGCATCGCCAGCTTAGGTCCTATCAAACGCTGTTCCATAAATGGGAAGTTATAAAGTAGGGTTCGGGTTGGTTGTGAAGCAAGCTGCGGACGTGGATTACCAAGATGGGATTTTCCCCTTCGTAATGGAGAGATATTCTCTGGGCCCTCTCGTGTGATATGATTCGGAAGCATGGGCATGCGCGACTTGGTTAAGTGTTAACCAAGGAGTTGGACTAAGTGTTAGTCCAGTGAATCATATATCACGGAACAAGAAGAGAGAGTCGAGCTATTAAAAGGATGGCAACAACTCGCCTATAGCTTGACAAGATATATCGTGAGGCAAAGGGACTTGGACGAAAGTCACATCGAGAAAGGTTTGTCTTCTAACTTTATGGCGCTTGGGAGTTGGAACATCTTGCTAGAGGCCACTACCAACTATCGAATCGGAGTGGTGGCTCATGTTGTGTCCAGGCGTACGTAAACCTAAAGGGTCACACACTTAAGGGTAAGGAGCCCATGTGGATTAGATCAATGTGGAGGTTGGGGTACGGCCTAGATGAGCCTCAAGCGTTGAGCTTAGCTAGGAGTGTATATAAGTGGAGTGACAAGGGATTGTACCTGACCTAGCCATCACTTTCTCCACTCCCATTGCAGGCTAGACAGGATCTAGCAGTCCTCTGCCTGGAGCTCCTTCCTGTATGTGTGGATACCGGTAGAGGCATTGCACGTGCGGCGCTGGGGACAAGGAGGTCCGTGGGGATCTGGACGTGCTATATGGGGATTGTTCGGCACGGCATCAACTGACGCGCTTCATCAACAATTCGCACATGCGCGTCTAGTGGTAAAACTCGTGGCCTATCACCTGAGCTAGATCTTGGGTGTACCGCGTAGGGTAAAAGTTTTTGTTTATCTCTGCGTGGCCCTTTAGTGGTATAAGAGCATTAGATCCTGGTTTTAGGCTCGAGATCTTGCATATGTGATATGCGATTGGCGTTAGATTGGATCTAATTGCAGTTTTGGTGGTTGACCTATGAGATAGATCGGTTTTGTATGAAGTTGATTGGATCAACTGTACTCGGGGAATGGATGATCTGGTTTCCGTGATCTAACTACTAGGATCACGGAATGGCATACCCCTATCAGTCAGCTTCCGCCATTGGGGTAGACTGTATGTGGTGATCAAAGATCAAAGAGTTTGGTCGAATCGGAGTACGGATCTGATTTGGGTAAAATTATTTTATCCAATGACAAAATCCATGTTCGGAATACAGATGAGATCTGTGTTTTTGGAATAATTGTCGGGCGTTGCCCCTTCGTTCCCCGACCGCTATCTGGCTAGCAGGACCGCCAGCTTTGCCCTGTCGTAGCACCTTAGATGTCGTTGCGAGTTTCACAACACCGGTATATATCATATCTATGCATAACTTGTTTCTGCAGGATGATGTTGTGAATGGTATGGCTTATGTGCATGTGATGTGTCTAATCCATACATGATCTGCGTATCACGGTTTTTGTCAACCGGCTCGAGCCTAGGTGCTATCATTTTATTGTATAACGACCTGCGTATCGGATTCTCTATGTAATTTACTTTACTAGCTAGTGTAGCTGTTTGGAGAACTCGGTTGGCATGCAAGTCGATGTACAAGTAGGCTACATGGTGTAAGGCGGCACGTGACAAGATTTGACACGAGTCAAATTACAAGCTTTGTGGAGATGGAGATCGCCATGAAGAGAGCCATACCATTTCACATTATAATTGCATTATTTGTGATATGTTTATGTCTCTGTTTTACCTCTATTAGATAGTTGGTAGAAAATAATCCCTCAAAGAAGGTCTAGTCGGTTTCCCCGCCAGTGTTGCACAATCACAAGTCGGACATTTTTTTGGTAGTGGGCTCATAAAATTGAGGTGCTATCAATTCTTTCTGACTAAGGTGGGTTCGAGTCGAACTCTTATAGCGGAAGCACTCGGTAATCTAGACGGGTCTATCACAATGGTTGTGGGACTCGGGGAAAAGTCGGATGGGAGCCAGGGCATGTGATGCCACCCATCCAACAGGAGTCGTATGAGATACGATTGACAAGGAGTTGTCTACCAAGATCATTTGACGGCTAGCGGTGATGCTAAAGCTCACTAGTCGGCTTGCTTATTTAGGATCCTGAATCACTTAGTAACCATCAGAGGGGTGTTGGTTCTAGTGGGAGCATAAGTATTAAAGTGTTTAATATGGTTGGTATTTTATGAATACATGTCTTAAGTGTTTTGCATATTTTTCTGTTGTAGATCAATGACACCTAGCAGTCTCCCTTAGATTTCTAGTTTTGCCTGGAGAACCATCTTAGATAAAGATAAGCTAAATGGAACGAACTTCACCAACTGGTATCGTAATCTGAGAATTGTTCTCAAGCAAGAAAAGAGGGACCATGTCCTAGACAACCTACTTCCATATGAGCCGAATGAGAATACGATTGTCGCAGCCACCAATGCCTACCGTAGGACATGTGATGAGTCTACGGAGATTAGTTGTCTTATGCTTGCTCACATGGAACTGGCCTTGCAGCAGCAGTTCGAGAATGTTGAGGCCTACGATATGACCGAAAGCCTCAAAAGTATGTTCCAGGCTCAGGCAAAGACTGAGAGGTATCAAGTCTCTCAGTCTTTGTTGAGTTGCAAGCTTAAGGATGGCGATCCACTGAGTCCGAATGTGATCAAGATGGTTGGTTACATGTAGTCTCTGGAAAGGCTTGGCTACCCCATTAGCGAAGAGTTCACCATGGACAAAATTTTGAACTCTCTTCCTAGTGCGTATGGTCAGTTCATATCGAACTACCACATGCATGGTATGGATAAGAAGCTCACTAAATTACATGGGATGCTCAAGCAGGCTGAGGTGGATCTCAAGAAAGGCGCCAGTCAAGTGTTGATGGTGCAGAATAAGGCTATGTTCAAGAAGAGTTCTTGGACTAAGACGAAGAAGGCAAAGTCGGGAGGTAAGGCCGAGGACCCGGTCCAAAGCGCTTCCTCAGGGACTAAGCCATGTCCTGCAGCCAGCTCCACTTGCTTCTATTGCAAGGCGGATGGCCACTAGAAGAGGAATTGCAGCAAGTATCTGGCTAATAAAGCCAAGAGTGGAGGTGTGACTTCCTACTCAGGTACGTTTGTTTGCAATGTTATATACATTTATCTTGCCAATGCACCTGGTAGTTCTTGGGTATATGATACCGGATCAGTTATTCACATCTACAACTCGTTGCAGGGACTGGTAAGAACTAGGAGTGTGGCGAGAGGCGAGGTTGACATTCGAGACGACAACAGAGCGAGAGTCGTTGCGTTGGAAGTCGGCACGATGCAACTTCATTTACCTTCTGGATTCTTAATGGAGCTAAATAATTGTTATTATGTTCCAGTGCTTAGTCAAAACATTATTTCTGCCTCATGTTTGATGAGACAAGTCTATGAGTCGAACAATAAGAATAATGGTTGTTTTTGTATTTGAATGATATGTTTCACGGCTTTGCACCCATCCGCGACATATCCTTTACTTTGAATCTTGATGGTGAATCTGTCTATAATATAAATGTGAAAAGGTTGAAACCAAATGATCTAAATATGACTTAATTTTGGCACTGTCGGCTTGGTCATATAAGTTGGAAACGCATGAAGAAGCTCCATGATGATGGACTCCTAACTTTGTTCGACTTGGAGTCGTTTGAGACATGTGAATCCTGCCTACTCGGCAAGATGACCAAGACACATTTTGCAAAAAGTTGTGAAAGGGTGTCCGACTTATTGGGGCTAATACATAGTGAAGTATGTGGCCCGATGAGCACGATAGCTAGAGGTGGTTATGAGTACTTCATTACCTTCACTGATGATTTGAGTAGGTATGGATATATCTACTTGATGAAACATAAGTCGGAAGCCTTTGAAAAGTTCAAGAATTCCAGAATGAGGTACAAAATAAACTCGGCAAGAAAATAAAGCTTCTTCGGTCGGACCGAGGAGGCGAGTACATGAGCCATGAGTTTGATGACCATCTAAAGAGTTGTGGAATAGTTCCCCAACTCACTCCGTCGGGAATGCCACAGAAAAACGATGTGTCGGAAAGGCGGAATCGGACCTTGTTAGACATAGTATGATCAATGATGAGTCAGACAGATCTACCTTTATCATTTTGGGGTTATTGTCTAGAAACTGCAGCATTCACACTAAATAGAGTACCATCAAAGTCGGTAGAGAAGACACCGCATGAGATGTGGACTGGCAAGAAGCTAAGTTTGTCTTTTCTTAAGATTTTGGGTTGTGAAGCATTTGTCAAGCGACTTCAGTCAGACAAGCTTACAGCCAAGTCAGATAAGTGCATTTTTGTTGGCTATCCAACGGAAACCTTGGGTTACTACTTCTACAACTGAGAAGAGGGCAAAGTGTTTGTCGCTCGGAATGGTGTCTTCCTTGAGAAAGAGTTTCTCAGTCGGGAAGTCAGTGGGAGTACGGTGTGGCTCGAAGAAGTTCGAGAGGAACCGGTCAGTAGCGATTTGGTGAAAGCCTTGGAGGTTGAGCCAGTCGTGGTAGCTGAGCCGGCAGCTGCACCTACACTGCGAAGATCAGAAAGATTGCGAAGTGTTCGCGATGTATTACTATTGGACAGTGATGAGCCGGTAACTTATTCAGAAGCGATGGTGGGTTCAGATTCTGTGTCATGAGATCCGATTTAAAGTCCATGGATGAAAATCAAGTTTGGAACTTGGTTGATCTGCCATACGGTGCAAGAACCGTCGAGTGCAAATGGGTCTTTAAGAAGAAAACTGATATGGATGGAAATATTTCTATCTATAAAGTACGGCTTGTCGCGAAGGGGTTCCAACAGGTTCAAGGAGTTGACTACGATGAGACTTTCTCACCTGTAGCGATGCTTAAGTCAGTTCGGATCATGTTAGCTATAGTAGCCTATTTCGACTATGAGATATGGCAGATGGATGTCAAGACGGCTTTCCTTAATGGAAATTTAAGCGAGGACGTGTATATGATATAGCCCGAGGGTTTTGTAGATCCGGCTAATCCTGACAAGGTATGCAAGCTTTGGAAATCCATTTATGGGTTGAAGCAAGCATCTCGGAGTTGGAATATTCGCTTTGACGAGGTAGTCAAATCGTTTGGCTTCATCAAGAGTGATCATGATTCTTGTTTATACAAGAAGTTTAGTGGGAGCAAAGTAAACTTTCTGATCTTATATGTGGATGACATATTATTGATTAGAAATGATGTCCATATGTTGCAAGAAACCAAAGAATCATTGGAAAATATTTTTTCAATGAAAGACTTGGGTGAGGCGACTTACATACTAGGAATCCGGATCTATAGAGATAGATCAAGGCGGTTCATTGGATTGAGTCAGAGTACATATTTGGACCAAGTGTTGAAGAAGTTCAACATGGAATTGTCTAGGAAGGGGTTATTACTGATGTCCCATGGCATGAAACTTAGCAAGACTTAGTGTCCTTCAACAACTTATGAGCGAAATCGGGTGAGTGAGATTTTGTATGCTTCTGTAGTTGGATCCATCATGTACACTATGATTTGTACTAGGCCGGATGTTTCCTATGCTCTAAGTGTTGTGAGCAGATACCAGGCTGACCCTGGAGAGATCCATTAGGCAGCGGCTAAAAATATCCTTAAGTACTCAAGAAGGACTAAGGATATGTTCCTAGTTTATGGAGGTGAGGATGAACTCAGTGTAAGGGGTTACAGGGATGCGAGTTATCTCACTGACTCGGATGATTCTCATTTGTAATCCAGATATGTGTTTGTGATAAACGGAGGGGCTGTGAGCTGGAAGAGTTCCAAGCAAGAGACGGTGTCCGCGTCTACGACAGAGGCTGAGTATATTGCTACATCGGAGGCGGCAAAAGAAGCCATTTGGATGAGGAATTTCCTCATGGATCTTGGTGTGGTTCAAGGCTTGTCCAATCCGTTAGACGTGTATTGTGACAACAATGGTGCTATCGAACAATCCAAGGAACCTAGAAAACACCATAAGAACAAACATATACGCATGCGGTACCACCTAACTCGCTAGTTCGTGGATCAAGGTGATATCAAGTTATGCAAGGTACACACGAATGCAAATATTGTGGATCCGTTGACAAAGCCGCTACCACAGCCGAAGCATGAGGCGCACCTAAGAGCTATGGGCATTAGATGCCTAGACATGTGATGTCACATGATTGACTCTAGTACAGGTGGGAAACTGTTGGGAATATGCCCTAGAGGCAATCATGTATGATGTTATTCCCAATGTATTCATAAAGTTATTGTACATGTATGAACTACTGATATGTATCATTGAATATGTGATTCGATTGTGGAACTATATATTCATGTTGTTCATACTAGTTGTCCTTGGTCATTGAGGTTGTGCTGGACACACAACTTAGACTAATGTGAAAGTCAGCTGATAACTCGGTTCCACTTATCATGGGCATGGTGATGCTATTCTGACTTACACTTATTCGGCTAAAGAGTTTAGCGAATCGGGCTGACCCACAGTTGAGATGCAACTAGCATGTTGTTATTTGTAGTCTCAAGCAATGGAATCCTTTGACCTGAGGTGATCGCACGATCCGAGTTGTGGATCGCCAGCTTAGGTCCTATCAAACCTTTTTCTGTAAATGGGCAGTTATAAAGGTAGGGTTCGGGTTGGTTGTGAAGCAAGATGCGTGACGTGGATTACCAAGATGGGATTTTTCCCTTCGTAATGGAGAGATATTCTCTGGGCCCTCTCGTGTGATATGATTCGGAAGCATGGCCATGCGCGACTTGGTTAAGTATTGACCAAGGAGTTGGACTAAGTGTTAGTCCAGTGAATTGTATATCACGGAACAAGAAGAGAGAGTCAAGCTATTAAAAGGATGGAAACAACTCGCCTATAGCTTGACAAGATATATCGTGGGGCAAAGGGACTTGGACAAAGTCACATTGAGAAAGGTTTTTCTTGTGACTTTACAGTGCTTGATAGTTGGCACTTCTTACTAGAGGCCACTACAAACTATCGACTCGGGGTGGTGACTCGTGTCATGTCCAAGCGTATGTAAACCTACAGGGTCACATAATTAAGGGTAAGGAGCCCATGTGGATTAGATCCATGTGGAGATTGCGGTACGACCTAGATGGGCCTCAAGCATTGAGCCTAGCTAGGAGTATATATAAGTGGAGTGACAAGGGATTGTCCCTGACCTAGCCGTCACTTTCTCCACTCCCATTTCAGGCTAGACAGGATTTAGCAGTCCTCTGCCTAGAGCTCCTTCCTATACGTGTGGATACTTGTAGAGGCGTTACACGTGTGGCGATGGGGACAAGAAGGTCCGTGGGGATCTGGACATGCTGTACGGAGATCATTCGGCATGGCATCAACTGACGCGCGTCATTAATAATCCGCACCTGCGCGTCTAGAGGTAAAACTCGTGGCCTATCACCTGAGCTAGATCTTGGGTGTACTACGTAGGGCAAAAGTTTTTGTTTATCTCTACGTGGCCCTTCAGCAATAGATCCGGGAGCTTCACTAGATGCAGGGGAGGCAGGAGCAGGGAGGTGGTGAGATAGACGGGCTCAAGTTTAGGTTAGACAGTGGTAACAATTTCCTCATTATCTAGGCATTATCGGTTGCCATTGTTATTTATGTTGTCATCTCATTGTCCAGCAGCTGAAATAAGTTGTTGCTTCATGGAGTGTAGCAGCTTAGAACTTGTTTTTCAGCTCAGAACCTTATAATAAGTGTAATCCCAAAAGTATAGATTTATGAAGTGCTTAAATAATTTATTTCTGTCCCACTAACATCCATCGAATTTGGAGACCCCCTCCTCCTCAGCAATCGTGGTCTCGGTGCTGCATGTTTTCAGATAGTACTGGCATAATCACAATTTTGGATTCAACTAGTGACTCGGCCATTTCCAAACCTCAAGTCGCGGTGCATTTTACTCCAAGAACGGGGGTAGATTGTTTCGCCGACAAGTTCCATGCACAAAGCTCCAGAATTTAAGCGAATTACATATATAGGTTCAAGTTCAACACATTATTATGCATCTTCATTGCCAGCCTTCTTCCCCTGCCTAGATGCTAACTTGCTTGCCTTCATGTCCACTAGCTTCTTCATTATCTACCTTATTTCTCTTCCTAGGTGCCAATTTTCTTATCTTCACGTACTCTCCATCTCCGGAACAATCATCACCAGAATCATGTCCAACGTCATCACTCCACTCATTTTGATTTTCTTCCTGTAGCAAAATGACTGACTCGATAGTCATGTTTCTAACCTTGCGCTTCTTGCCAAAGAAACAAGACACGGCTAACTACCTAACATCTACAGAGTAAACAAAAGAATTACAATTCAGCATAAACATGTGAACCCCAAGGGACTTTTGCTTACCAGGAGCAAGGGTTCGAGTGACCACCTTGTCCAAGAATAGCAGGGCGACTCCTAGTAGCACCAGCTTCCACATCCAGTAGATTACAATTCAACATAAACATGTAAGCCAAAGTAGACTTTTTCATCGACCCAATTAGCTAATTGTCACACGTTACAGGAATAATGATGCCTCGTTCATCCTTGAAGTTGAACTACGCAGTCTGCTTTGACCCTATTTTAGCATCTTTATGTAGAGCAGCAACCGTATCAGGGATAGTGCAGATCTGAGAAGGCGCTTCTTCCATTGTGAGACAATGAAGTTGATTCCACGTTCCCTTTGAATTTGCTAATTTAGAATCGTATCTAAAGAGGTTTACCGTAACCAGGTAAGGGTGGTCTGCAGAGATCCTACTTGATAGAAATTTGGGGACAAAAAATAAGAATTGTTTGTCAGTGTTGGTATAGAAAACAATTCTAGGTTCGATCTATCTATATAATGTCAATAGCCAGCTAGCAGTTATAGTTAGTGTGAATAGAAAAGAGAAGAGTAGCTCACCCGCATGTAGCCAGAACTTCTTCTTTCTTGGTAGTATGATCTGCCATCCTCCATGCTTCTTAGCTCGCCGGCGGCGGAGGCAGGCTAGAGCCTCGTAACGGCGGTCCCGTCATGTGGCATTGGAGCTCGGGATCAGCGAATGGGTGTAGCAACTTGGTGCCAGAAGTCAAATGTCATAAGGGATCGTCCTGGTTGGAGGGTGGATTTCACCTCTGCCAATGCTAGGGTTCATGCGAAGGAGGGAGTGAATTTGTGAATTTATTCAACACACTAAGGCGTTTAGTTCCTCGTTTTTCCTACGTGGTTTCCGCACGGGTGCTAGCGTCACAGACAGATTACTTACATGAGGGTCCCGATCGTCTACTTCACGGGGAAATTGACAAAATGTTGAATTTGGTAGGGGTGGGATGAGTTTCCCTCGAAATGGGCCCTCTCGGTAGTTGGCAGCCCAAATTTGCGAAACACGGCAATTACAAGAAATTTGGACCTTGCGATGCACTCGCCCAAAAACTTTGGGGCCACAAAACTAACAAGCCCGATTTTGTGGCAGAATGGGCAAACGAGATGGCCCGCACAGGAGAGCCCGGCAGCCACTCGGAGATCTGGACACTACTCTTTGACGGCTTGCTCACCATAAAGGGAGCCGGATCCAGGGTCGTGCTTATTGCTCCAAAGGCCGAACCCCTGCAGTATGCCCTCCATATACATTTTCGCGCCTCCAACAATGTAGTAGAATATGAGGGGCTACTCGCAGGTCTAAGGGCAGCCTCGTCCCTGAAGATAAAGGTCCTTAAGGTCATGGGGGACTCACAACTTGTGATAAAACAGGTGAACAAGGAATACAGGGCCACCGATGACACCATGGCACTCTACCTTCAGGAGGTCCGCAAGCTCGAATCCCATTTCAACGAAATTGAGTTCCACTACATCCCAAGGATGGAAAACTGTTTGGTGGACACACTCACCAGGCAGGCCTCCTTGAAGGGTCTCATGCCAGCCGAGGTGTTCGTCGGGAGGCTATCTTAGTTATTGGTGGAACACGAAGAAAATCTTTCCGGGAAAATAATATGGAGCTAAACAACCCTCAACAAGACCTGCCACGCGGGATCGCTGAGGAGGTCATTCCAGTAACTACCAGGTTCTAGGTGGCCAGGAAAAAACCCGAGACAGAGGATCCACTACTAGTCTTCACTAAACGCACTCCCCACAACGTTAGTGAAGGGAATATGCCCGACAGGCAATAATAAAGAGGTTATTATCTTATTCCATGTTTATGATAAATGTTTACTTTGCATGCTATAATTGTATTAATTGGAAACGTTAATACATGTGTGTTTAATAAACAAAATACAAAGTTCCTAGTACTGCCTCTCATATAAACTAGCTTGTTGATTAACAAGATGATCAAGGTTTCCTGATCATGGACATTGGATGTTGTTAATAACGAGGTCACAACATTGGTGGAATGATGTGATGAACATTCATCTGAAGTATAGCATTACGATCAAATTCATTTTGTTTATATTGCTATAACATCATACAAAGTAATCTTAGTCCTTAGACCATGAGATCATGTTAATTGCTGACACCGGAAGAGTATCTTGATAACTTCAAACGTCACACCATAACAGGGTGACTATAAAGGTGGGTTCAGTGCTACAAAGGTGTTGTGTTGAGGCTCATCGATCAAGAGTGGGATTTGTCCATCCCAATGACGGATAGATATACTCTGGCCCCTCTCGATGATATCACATTAAGGTAGCTTGCAAGCAAGTGATGTGATCACTAGAATGTTATATCACGGGAACGAGAAAAGAGTGCATGTCGGCAATGAGATCAAACTAGGTATGGAGATACCGACGATCGAATCTCGGACATGTAATATATCGCGAGACAAAGGGATTTAGTTACTAGTGTTAAAGGTTCTCACGATCACAGAAGTCATCGTTGAATGTGTAGGAGTCAGTATGGATCTCCAGGTCCCGCTTCTGATTATTGATCTGAGAGGGGTCTCGATCATGTTTGCATCATCCGCGAACCGTAGGGTGACACACTTAAGGGATACCGACACCATTTGGAGCAAATATGTTTCAGATAAAGATTTAAGAAAGCGCTAGAATTATTTCAATAGACACCGAAACTGTTTCGGGTGAAATTGCTGAAATTGATTCTGCATGTAATATTGAAATGTTGTAGGGGGTTTTATGTGAATGTTGTTAATTAAAGTAATTAAAAAAATTCTGAATAAAATTAATAAAAGGGTTTTATTAAATGAGAGAGCATTAAATTTGGAGAAATTTAATGCATTTAAAGTGGAGACTTAAAAGAGAATGTGAAGGGCAAATTTATGTGGAGGGAGTTACCACCACATGAATGAGGAGGTGAGGGGTCACCCCTTGGGCACCGGCCATGGGGAGAGGCATCCCCCTCCTCCTATAAAAGGCCCCCCTCTCACAACTTCACACTTAGACCTCCTCGTGAAGGATCTCTCTCTAGTATTATTCCCCCAAGGTCTCGGATTAGCGAGATACATGTTCCCGATGGCTTTATCTGGAAAGGAGTTGCTGCTTCCGCTGCTTTGCTAGAGCGAGGGATGGAGGTTGTCGGGGTACCGGACGTGTGTGCGATCACGGATGCACCGCTGCTTTGCGGTGCTGGACTTGGTGGTGCTGGACTTGCTGGAGCTGGATCTGATGGACGTGCTGGAGCCGGACCTGCTGGACTTCATCACGATCTTGAGATCAGCAAGTGTACTACTACATCATCAACGAGTTCCAACTCGTTAATAAAGCTTTGTTGACTTCGAGGGTAAGTTCTCTATGGATGTATATCCACCCGTTGCTTGTATCTAGTAGATAGATCTTGGCGTATAGTTCCCACCGTAGGAATTTTTTTGTTTTCTATGCTGTGAACCCAATAGTTAGCATGCGGGTCATGTCGGTAATATTACCACAAGAGGTGGAGTGGAACCAGGGGACAGTCTTCACACCGGGGAATCCTTTGCCAGAGACGATACCTAGATGGGTCCTCTGGTGTGCTACTTAGAGAACAACCAACTACCTTAGGAGCAGGATGAGGCCAAGAAGATCGCTAGGCTGGCCTCAAGGTACGCACTCGTCGAGGGCGAGCTCTACAGGAAATGAGCGCTCGAAGTCCTCAGTAGGTGTGTCACTGCAGAACAGGGGCGCTCCGTTCTGGAAGATATACATGGATTGTGCGGCTCACACACCTTGTTCCGCACCATAGTGGGGAAGGACTTTAGGAAAGGCTTCTACTTGCCCACCACATGTCAGGACGTTAGCGACCTCAACAAGAAATCCCAGGCATGCCAGTTTCACGCAAGGAAGATCCGCTAGTCCGCTTAGTCCCTGCAGACTTGGGGGGATAGACCTCATGGGACCTTTCCCTAGGGCACCCGGGGGCGTCACCCACCTGATGTTCATGATCGACACGTTCACCAAATGGATCGTAGCGGAGCCTTTGACCACCATCATAGCAGGCAGGGTCACAAGCTTCGTCCTGAGAAACTTCTTCACGCGTTCCGGAGTACCAAGAAAGATAATCATGGATAATGGGAGCTAGTTTGCTAGCCAAGCCTTTATCGGCTTCTGCGAAGAATAGGGGCACGCCCATGCTTTGCATCAGTCGCTCACCCGTATTCCAATGGACAAGTTGAGAGGGAAAATGGGCTAGACCTCTAGGAGATCAAAAAAGGGTGGAAAACAAACTCCATGATGTCGGGAGGATATGGGTAATGGAGCTTCCCACCATCCTATGGTCCGTCAGGACCAACCAGAGCAGGTCTACACGGAAAACACCCTTCTTCCTAGTCTATGGAGCCTAGGCCATGCTACTCTAAGAACTGAGATTGAAGTCGACCAGGGTGCAGCTCTTTGCGAAATCTGACTAGGAATAGTAGTGGGTAGATGACCTCAACCTCATCGAGGATTCCAGAGACGTAGCCCACATATGGGCTACCAAATATCAATAGTCGCTTCAAAGGTACTATGAGAAGAACATCTCAAGAAGGACATTCCATATCAGAGACCTGTTACTGCGACTGATATCGAACAATGTGGGCCGGAATAAGCTCAACCCAAAGTGGGAAGGACCTTATCGGATCGTAGGAAATCCCCAATCTAGGGCCTACCTTTTAGAAAAGGATGGAGTGTCTTACTCCAACACATGGAATGTCTCGCTACTACGGAAGTTCTACAACTAAAGGACCTCGGTGGGGCAACACGCCCGGATGTAATATAGAGGAAGGAAGTTAAATAAATCGTCTCCTCCATGTACTGTCAACCTGCAACCTTCTACAAAAGCTCTGACAAAGGACGTCCGGCCAACACCATATTCCACTCTACCACCTGAATGCCCCGGGGCTAGGAGTAGCAAGTCACAAGGTCCCTCATTAACGGTAAATTTCCTTTTAAAAACCTCTCAGTCCATGTTATCACTCATAGATCAGGGAAAAGCACCTTACCAAGCCGCTCGCAAGCCCAAAACGTGTCTCTCGGGGAATGTTGGTACAGGGATAGAGGAGGATGGCTTCCTTATGAGCAAGTGTACTCAGGGCTAGCTGAAATTCACACCCACCTTAAACATTCCAGCAAATGCATTCAGGACCATGAAAAAAGTGAGCTACTATCCTTGGTCCTGTCATGCGCGAGAACCCAGGGGTGAGACGCTCCCTCATCCACGGGCATCCCCATAAAATATGAACCTCCTGGTCAAACCTCAAAAGTCGGCAATGGGGACTAAAGATATACAACTGGATAATTCAAGCACAACAAGGTCTAGACATTATGGTCCCATCCCCTGAAGTGGGAAATGGTGGCTAAGTTACAGTCAGATCCAGATCAAGATACGACCAGCTCTCAGCTCACTGCTCCGTGGAGCTCGAGGGCTATAGCTGACAGTTGACAAACATCAAGGCCTTCTCCACCCACATGGTGAGGAGAATGTCCTCCCCGCAAGGTTTGAGGTCCTCCAGCATTGGAGGATCAAATGGACGCTCCACACAGTCAGATTCAAGACCTTTGAATCCATGAGCTCGGCCAGGGCACTAGACAAGACCTTAGCTAGCTCCTTCCTCACATCCTAGTCGAAGTCGTCATCTGAAATCTTTGACATTGCCTTCTCATACGGGAAGATGACCTCCTTGGCATGCATTTCTGAAAAGAATAGTACCTGAGACTGCAAGGAGGGATGTCGTGCAGCTATGAAGGGATCAGCAGCCTAGAGCACCCTCGGAAGTGCGGTTCGAGCAAGGGTGACACCATCCTTCAAGCCCCACGCCGCGACCATGACCTCATCCCGAAGCTTCAGCGCTCTAGCATTCTCCTCGGGGGACTAGGAAAGCTATCCCATCATGGCCATGACCTCCTCCTCCATCTTGCTCTTCTCCGGCATCCCCTTGGACTCGCCTATTTTATTCCTGGAGGGTTGACACCTTGAGACTTGGGCCACCGAGCTCATACGTGACTACCGCCTCGACACGGGCGCTCACCTGATCAGGGAACAACACTTCCTTCTAGGCATCAAGGAAATGAGTCATCACCATCAAGTTATTCGGATCAAGGTTGGAAAAATTGGCGCCCTTAGCAGACCTCAATCCTCCGGACCAACGTTGTTGCATCCTCGAGGAGAGTGTTTGGCGGCGCTGCGATACTTCCCCATTACCAGGAGCACGGCCACCTTGGTCGGGGCAAGGTTTGCCTCCACGGAAGATTGGGACTTCCTCTGGCACTTGGACCTGGAAGGAATTATCTGAGCGGGTCGCCTAAGCCTGGAAGATTCGTGAAGCGAAAAATCAAGGAATCAAGGGACAAGAGGACATCAAAGCTATAAGAAGTGGTCCCATCAGATTCTACTAACCTGGCCTGCGCAATGATGGACTGTAGCTAGACTCAGTGACGGCGATACAAACCCGCTTCTTCAACGACATTCCCTCCTCCATTAGAGAACCCTTTCTTTGTGAAAGGTCACTGCTAGACATCTCACCCGAGTCCTACTAGAGAACGGAAGACTGTCGGAATGGAGGAACGGGGAGATCGGATACTGGTGAAAGAGAAGGGAAAGTCTTACAATGGATTGCCCTCTCGGGGCTATGGACAACCGATCCTTCCCTTTGAACAAGTACGAAATTCGGTTCGACACACTCGTCGCTCAGGGGTTCGACAACTGTGGGGAAGGAGTCAGTCAAGACTATACAAGGAAAAAAGGAGAGAAGGATGTGATCAATGGAAAAGGGGAAAGCCCACCGGGGCCTGTACCTGGCTCATGTGTGGGATTGAAGGGTTGGTCACTGAGGGGAAAGCTCTAGTGATGTAAGAAATCAGCCACCACCGTGACTCCTGTCACTCCCTAATCCCCCAAGGAGTTCACCTTTTCAGCAAGGTTTAGTACTTCATCGCTGGAATTGGGAGAGGAGTCCACCCGACGGAGGCCATCAGGGGAGTATCCACGAATGGTGGGTAGGATCTCCCACCACATCAAAACAACCACTTATCTGCAGTATTGGTCCATGATTCCTTCAGACCAATGGGAATATAGGAGTGAGAGAGCCTAGGGCAGATGTAGAAATATACGTTGGCACACAGCCTGCTCGCCGTATTGTTGGAGGATTTGAGGTGGTAGAAATGGAGAAATAGATCAAGCCAGGGATCTATCCCAACAAAGGACCAGCAAATATACAAAAAAATGGAAAGGATGATGCTAGAATCAGGAGTTAGGTGGAGAAACTAGGTCTATAAGTGAGTGAGAACCTCTAGGACGAAGGTCTAGCAGCACCACTATCTCCCCCTCTTGTAGGATAGAGAAGGATGCCCCTGGCTTGGCTCTTAGACCGTGGTTCGCCGGGAGTCGTTCATCGCCAACAAAGTTGTCAAGCTGGCTAGAAGTGTCGATGCACATCGACCACTTTTTAGACCTCTTCTCCTCAATATCTATGATGGTTGAGTCCATTGGTGGTAACATAGGCTCAAGGTTGAGAAGATGATGGAAAGACTCCATGGGCTTAGGGTTTGTAAATAGGGAGGATCAAAGATTCCAAGAGAATCGGGAGATCTGACCATGGCTGAGCTCTGAGGAAAGCAGAAGGGGAAAGTACCTTCGCCCGAAGAAAGTACTGACTTTATGGTGTGGACAGTGAGAAAGGAAGCGACCCCGCAGTTCACAGCGGGTTTCCGGCTGTCCTCGTGGGCAGGAATCTCATTATGATCACCACCTTCAATTTTGCCGGACAGAACAGATTCCCACGCGATAGGCGGAGCTCTAAGAAGAAGCAATTAATGGAAAGACCTCGTTAATCGGTTCAGATTTAGGTCCTCGCAGTCTCAGGAAAGTTCCTCTCAACACACCTCCCCGGGTCACAGAAGAAGTTAAAGCTTCAATTGCGTCATTGATTACGTCATCCTCATTGTGTCCTATGGGTCCACACACAAGGTTCCAACATGATAAGATATGAAATTACGGATACCCTCGCGGCCTCTCGGTTTGGTACTCCACATTATATATGGTACCGCTCCCTCAGACCTCCTCTAGTCATTAAGGTACAAGCAAAGCACCACAAGAGGATTGTTTTATTCTATTTTGTTATTAACCCTTTTACAGGACCTCGTCGTAGGCCATTGTCCTTGGACATATGAGATGGGAAGGCTCATCGGGCATACACTAATAACGGGCATACAAAAATATCTGCGTGATCGAGATGTCTACAAATGCCGGAGACATTGCACTAGCACCTCGGGCATTCATAAGGACCTCACGCCGCAAGATCAAGAAGAAGTCATCCAGCTCACTAGGCGGAGGTTGAGTACGAGCTACACCAACTCAGCTACAAGGAAGACCATCTTATTGAAGGTACTAATTACGGGCTTGTTGGTGATGGGTGGACTGAGGCATGTACCTAGCATGGGCCTGAACCCATGATTCTTGCCCACGACGACCTCTAACAATCAAGGACCTGAAGCCTGCATCTAGAAGCTCTCGAACCGACCTAACCTCAACTGACCTGACCTGTAGGGCTAGAAGACAACTCTCTAGAGATCCCAAAGACTAGATAGATGTACTAGGAAGATTGGAGGTCATGATTACATGCAAGACAAGATAAAGACCTGACGTGACTAAGAAGGACTCGACTACCATCAACACCTATAAGTACCCAAAAACATTCACCTGAGAAGGACACACCATAATCGCTCAAGTCTTTGCCATTAGCCTTAGTCATAGCTCTAGATTCATCTCACTCGTCGGGTATCATTATAAACCCATTGATATCATCTTGTAGGCACATTGTACGATCTCTCGGTCGCCTTATGAATAAAGTCGGAGGGCTTCCTCTTGTTCTCTACATATCTTTGTCTTTGAGATCCAAACCTGCTGGCCCGAGCCGTCCGCCAAACAAATAAACTCTCTTCCCTCAGAAGTGAGATCGTGGAAACTATCATTCATCAACAGTAGTTGTCTTGCTGTTAGGGCCCAATAACATATGGGCCGTTGTACCCTGGTTGCCACTGGCCCGACAGGTGTGAAGAATGAGTCCATTCTTCATGATGCGTTGTTGTGATCCGCCACAAGCCACAAGAAGAGGTGATCGACTAAAAAACCTTGATTATTGTTGTGGACCTTTAGTGTGATAGATCACCAGCTTGCATTTGTGAGAGAAGAGATCAAAAATCTTGTGGACCACAACTATTCTGAACATGTTGCCAGGAAAAATATATAGATTCCACTAGCAAGCGAGAGACCGAGAATAGGGCATTTGAAGGCATATGTTTGACACAAACTGTGATATGGACTGGAATATATAATCCTATTTATGGAATTCCATTTGTTCGTTCAAGAATATTATTTTTTTATCGATGTATCACTTATATTATTGGTGTAAATGAGTGTAAGGTTATGAGCTAAGAGAAAACAATGTTTTTGCAAAATGTATAGTTTACCAAAAAATTGCTTGAAGAACTACCACGATTTGATTTCTCAAGAGTACACGAGAAAACCAGCTATTACCTACCCACCTATATATTTAATTTATAGGAGGCACTAAAAATGCCAAAAAAACGTATTATCATCTTCCGATCCACCACTCCTACCATGTAGAGACGAAGCTCGCCCAAGGCACAAGTTTTTCCTGCTTTGTTTTATTTTCTATTAAGGATATCTTAAAGTTCAGGTTCTAAAAGCATAAGTTATTGGGAAACACCATTCTCATGGATTAATAATAGTATACTCCCGCAGTTTTAAATATAAGAAACATAGATAAAACTATACAAAAAACGGTCTAGATACAACTTTTTATAAAGTTAAAGCATCTTATATTTTGAAACTCAGGGAGTACATAACAGCAAGAAAGAAGTGCAAATAACCCCTCTAAGTATTGGGTTTGGGACACTAACCCCCCTATGTTTGGATTGAGGCACTTAACCCCCCTAAGTATCAAATACCAGGCAAATTACCCCCTCTAGCAGCTGATGGCTGTTTTGGTCCACGTGGACAAGTGGTTTCAGTGCTTGTAACTGATGCTGGCGCCTGGCCTGAGGTTTGTTCAGTTCTTTCAGTACTAGGAAAAGAAAATACTCCACTGCTCTAGTCCTTTCATTCGCTGCTGCCCCAGTAGCTGAATGATCATCTGGGTAGCCTGGTGCTGCTATGAGAATAGAGCAGGGTGGCAAAGATCATAGTACGTAACTAAGCACGGCGCCACGGCCAGACTCGGCGTGTGAGGGAAGAAACTATAGGGAAATCTAAAGGCCAGCAACGCTCCAATCAATTGATGCTCTCTTGGACTCTCTACTAGCTTCAGGTGATGTCATATATACACATATGGAGGCCCAGAACAAGGAGGTGGCCGCTCTGCTGAATAAGATCGTCGGCCTCTATGTCGCCATCTCGAAGCTGTGGTCGCTGAGCCCGTCTCTTGAGGTTGACGTCCTGTTCATCACCCTTGTGGCCGTGTTCTTCCCGCCGATCCCTGTCGTCGTGGCCACGCTGCGAGCCAAGGTACAGAGGATGCAGGATGAGCTCGTCCGTCTCTTCCCGACGTAGAGGCGCGTCTCGAGGCACACTGCTCTGACTCGCTCGCCGCGCTCGCCGCGCTCGACCACCCGTTCCACCACCTGAGGCTTTTCCCGTACTACGGCAATTGCATAGGCCTGAGCGACCTGCAGTTGCAGCACAAGCTCCTATCCCACCATGCGCCAGACCGCCTCGCCGCGCCCACGCACGACATGTTCGTCGGGTCAGGCTCACTGCCACTCAGCTCGCTCTTGCTTGCCACGCACCACACGCTGGACGCCACTGTCGAACGCTTCGACCGAAGTGGGGGGATGCCAACGACCGCGCTCGGAGGCTGCTGCTGTTTTCGTTCAGAGGATGTGGAACAGAGAAGGTATAAATTAACCGCTAATATCCACCGTGGCTAAAACCACTTGTCCATGTGGACCAAAACAGCTACCAAAACAGCCATCAACAGCCGGAGGGGGTAATTTGCATGGTATTTGATACTTAGGGGGGTTAAGTGTCCCAATCCAAACTTAGAGGGGGGTAGTGTCCCAAACCCAATACTTATGGGGGTTATGTGGACTTCTTTCTAATAGCAATGGATTCCCCCCACGATTTCCCTCCCTTCACGCCTCGCTCTTGTTCTCGCGTTTCCTAGCCCTGCCGCCACCACCAACGTCGGCCGCCACCGAGGACCGCTCCATCTCCTCTTCTATGGATACCCCTATGCCCAGCTCCTCCAGATTCGTTCCCCCATGTCTCGTGCGGCGCAGCTCATCTAGGGTTAGCGCCTCTGCTCGTGCTGTCCACCGCCGCCAGCTTGCTAGTTGCAGTCCCCAGTTGGGGAAGATGTCTGACGCGGACATGGTGACCATGCTGGTGCCTGGTAGTGGCGCAGTTGATGGATCCCATGTGCTGATGCCGCGATGCTTAAGGATTCAAGAGGCGTTGGCGATGCTAAATTGCTAATGACTCGGAGTGAAGAACACAGCCAAGTAGCTGGCCCGTGAGGTTATCCATGCTCCGCAACTAGGTCACTTCTACACATCCCAATTGTTTATTTGGTTCTTGTCGTGCTATCCATAGTAGTAAAAATGAAGCTATCAATGTTTTCCCATTCATATGTTGATTCTAGCACTAAAAATGATTAGATACATCTAAATCTACACAAATCCAAGAACAATAATTAGGATTGGAGTGTGTAACATCCTAAAACTTTAATCCAAGTGATCAAGATCCAAATCACCCAATTTAGGATTAACAAAAACTTTATCCCATTTAAAATATTTAAGCATGCATATGTGTGTTGCATTAAATAGGAGTTGTTTTGAAATGCCATGATTGTTTGTTCTAATGGTTGTAAAATGACTCTAAGATGAATACCACATCATCTAGATCATTCCCAAGAAAAATCCAAAGAAAAATAAATCAAATACAATTAATAATGGAAATGGTCACTTTTGCCATTTTAATCAACTAGCCCACTTTTAGTGTTCCTAGCACTCAATTTCAAACAAAGACAATAGTGGATATTTGCACCCCTTGCTAGTACAAGTAGAGATGTGCCAAGGCCCACTTTGTGATCTTCCAAAAACATTCAAACACTAAATTTAAATGGCATTTCAAAATGGAACCAAATATATGTATTTAGATCACACTTTTTCAAAAACCATCCAAATGAACTCCATTTGAAAATCCCAAGCAACCAGAGATGCTTAAGCATGTGACTAACAACCCCACCAAATTTCATTTCAAAATTCAAAATCGAATTCTTTTGGCCATGTTGACTAACACTTGGTGTGCACAAATCAAACAAAAATCAAAAACACTAGTGTGAGCAGTGTTCTGGCCAAACTTGTCTCCCACATTGCAACCACAACCTCCCCGGTGCACCCCCTACCCTTTTCTAGCCCGGCTAACCACTGTGCCCACGATCAAATAGGCATGGCCATTAATGCCGAGCACCTTAAGCACCCTCACCGGTGACAGCGCGCCCCTAGTGCTGCTAGCCTCGCCCACCTTGCATAACACGTCGCCCGTGCACCACTCCCTCTTCCAGGCTAGCCCCAGCTCGAAGAAAGAGAGAGGAGGAGCCAGGAACCACCGTGCCTGGAACGTGTCTGCCATGCCGACGCCGCCCGCAGTGCGCGCACGGCCCCCGCTCAACCAGACCCCGCCTCGCTCTCGCCGCCCACCTACATGATCACCACCGCCCCAAGAAGCTAGCAGACATGCCCGTTTCCCCGACCATGACCCGTAGCCGCCAATCGCCGCGAAACTCGCCGTCGACAGAGACATCGTGCGCGCCGCACCGCTCACTCCTCCCGGACACAATTCGCTGCACACGCAGCACCGTGACGACCACTAGGGAACCACCCACCGTCCTAGCCCACCGCCCAAGCCTCTAGATCATTGTGCCGTCATCTCCGATGAGCTCCGCCCATGCCTCGCTGCACCCCTTGCCCCGCTATAAATAGAGCGCCTCCCAGCACCGTTTCCTCACACCATTCCCATCCACTCCCCCTCAGAGAACTCCCAGAGCCACACCGGAGCCAGCTGCAGCCCGTAGCGCCCCAATTTTGCCGGAGTTTGCCGCGGAAAGAGGAGAAGGGCGCTAGTGATCCAAGCCATCTCCCGGGACGCTGCTGGTACCAGGAGAACCGCCATCGTCTCCTCGTTCGTTTGCCCGCCTCGCCGCACTCGCTGGAGCCCTGGTATGCCCCCACTGCACCCCCACCGAGCCGTTAGGGTTCCACCTCGCCGGCGATAGGTCCGTCGTTGACGATAAGCCCCAGCCGTAGATTCTAGTTCTAATCCTACGCTCCATGTTACCCCGTACCGCTTCGCGTTTAATGAGCCACTGACAGGCGGGACCCCCCCTGTCAGTAGTCCTCAGCGCCGCAGAGTGAAACTAGGCCGGCCCGTTAGTGCCCCTGCCTAAGCCCGTAGATTCAAATTTAGATTTATCTATTTTGGCTGAAACTTAGTTATGTCCCTTAGTTTGAAAATCAATTCAGGGAGTTTTACAAATCCAAATTGAGTGATTCTAATTTTGTTGGAAAGGTAATAAAAATCTCTATCCAAGTCCGTTGGATTTAAATTATTTAGAGTTATAGATATCTCCAAGCTAAAATAACAAGATAGAAGCTTTTGCACATTCAAACATTTTTATAAAGTCAACCACAATAGCTTTTGAGTTAATTCCAACTCTCAAAAATCAGATTTAACCATACCTATCTGAATATGTCATAATATTAAGGTTTACATGCGGTGACTTTGGACTAGTACCAAAATAATTCTATATAGGCATTTCTAGTCACTTTAAATCATTAAATATTAAACTTAAACTTATTAAAATGTGATCCAACCTTTAAATCACATTGCCATGCATTAGAATATGTGGTGATGACATGTGTCCATATGATCCCATATTTTAATTGCAGGATATTAAATCTTAGTTATTTTCAATGAGTAGAAATTACTTTTCTCAAATAAAATAAATGAAACTAGTTCATTAAACCTTGTGATATTTGTGATGATAATAGATCATCAAATGTGTGCCTTTGTGTTATAAATAGACTAGTTAAGTATTGTTTGGCGGTTGTGTATTATGTATGTATTTATAGACGATAGTACCGAACAAGTCTTCGAGGAGGAGGAGTTCTACCAAGAAGAGGAGGAAGAGAATTTCGACCACTTCACCAACCAAGGCAAGCTATTGTTAGCAAGATAGAATTAAGCAAGATAACCTAATAAAGATGCATTAGGAATGCTTTGGTTATACCTCTTGACTTATACGTACTCCAAGTTTTATTTACAAGTTTTACTTCCTTTTACTTTACCAAAGTTTCTTACTTGTTTATAGATAGCATAAAGAGTATAAAGCTTGGCCTATCTAGTTAGACTTAGATGTACTACTATGGCATGAGATGGATCTTAGCATCCCACCTTAGTGAACACTCTTAACTTGGTAGTTTAGAGCTAACCCAAAAACTTGATCACTTTAGATGTGAATACTTGGTGAAAATGACTTGTGAAAACCTTGGAATGATGAGTCATTCTATTGAGATGTTTTGACATGTGTTGAGAAACACAAATGGTTTATGATGATGATGAAAATGTTGAGGCATGAGCTTTAGCCCTTTTATAAAAACTGATGGTTGGGTTCGGATGCGATACCATTCCAATTTTACCATACAACCACAATACCTGAATTGGGTAAGGCTTAGCCGGAAGTTTATATACATTAGTATTAGTTCCCTCGTGGGAGAGGTTTGAGCTGAGGCTACCTCTCAATGTTGTCCACCTATGCAGTGCCTATGATGGCAAATGGCCATGGCTAGGAGGCCAAGCTCATAGGAGAGGTGCTTATACTAGAGTATCTAAAGGAAAGGTTATGTTTGATTATCTGCATACTAAGTATGATGATTCAGGGTTATCCCTGATAGATGTATCAAATTTTATGGTGAAAGTGTACCACCTCTGCAGAGTGTCAAACTATTCAAATAGCCGCGTCTGCAGTTATGGGCAGGTGGAGTGGCCATACTGTTCCGTTGTCAGATATTTTCAAAATGACTTATGAAATGAATTGTGACATGACTTGACCACAACATGGTTGTGACTATGACAACTAAGTTCCCACTTAGGTGAATTCAAACTTTACTTTATCTTTCTTTGTTTCTGAACTTAGCTTAGGTTTCAAACTTAGCTTTACAAATAAACTTAGAGTTAGCATTCCTACTAGAACTATCATACTTGTTAGTGGTAGTTTGCGAGTACTTAAAGAGTACTCATGGCTTTTGTCCCTAGATATTCCTATGGCCAGACTATGAGGAGGACAACCCTGAAGGAGGATAGCAGGACGGCTACGACAACTAGGATCATCTCCCATCGTCAGCATTGTCTGTGACCCTAAAGATCGACCCCACCGCTATGCTAATTATTCTGCTACTTGATTGTATTATTACTGGATTATGAGATCCTTTTATTTGTGTAAGACCTTATTATGGTTTGTAATGAATGATGTACTGTGATATCCAATCTGTTATGTCTCGCAAAAATGGTAATCCTGGAATTGCGATGTATGGCATAACAGGCATCTGGGATTAAAAATCCGGGTGTTGACAAGTTGGTATCAGAGCCATCCTGACCATAGGAGACCATAGTTAGAATGCACGTCCGAACAAAAACTTAGTTTCAAAAACCAAAGTGAGTATTTATGAAAATTATTCCCTCTCTTACCCTTGGGATTCTTTCTCTCAAAGAAAATACATGTTCCTCCAAATTCTTTCATTACTACATAAAATCTTGACACACGTGATCACTTCACTAACTTTCTCTTCCTAAATTCTTTATAGATGGAAGTTCAGTACAGCAAGTTCTACCAGTTGGGCAACGGAGGCCAACTGATCTTCGAGGGGGATCTGGATTCACTGTCTGAGTACTTGGAGCGTCCTCATCCAGAATTTCTTGGAGCTCAACTCAATGGTCCCCTAGGAGGAGATTTACAATGGCTAGTAGTTTCTGATCTTCGAGGCAAGTTAGAAGCACCAATGTCTGAGAGGATTCAGTTCTTCGTAAGAGAGAACAACTGGCTAGATGGATTAGCCAGGGCAATGCATGAAGCTCTCGCTCGTCTTTGTGCACAGAATGTCAACCTAATCCAAGGAACCCGCTTTGCTCACTATGCAAGGCGTGATTCTATGGGAATGCCGCTAGAGATGCCATGTCACCCGGAGTTGAAGCGTCAAGTGGAGAACCTTGACTTCCTACTGTACGACAGACAGAAGGAATTGGACAATGCTAGAGAGTTCGCCAACCACAATCTCACCATTGCTACCCAAAAGGCCCAGACTTTCTCACTACTAGTCAAGGATCGTCAGTCTCTTCGCCGTCAACATGCAAAGAAGGATCGCACCATCAACCATCTTCGCAAGAAGGTGGCCGACCTCGAGAAGACCATCAAGGAGTAAGAAGCTCAGCTTGCAGCAAAAGAAGAAGAGGAGGAAGGTGAAGACATCCAGGGGATATTCACTCGTACCTCAGCAATGATGATGACTATCTGGAGGATGATGCCATGGACTTCTACACCGACGATGATGACTCCGACTTCATTGTTGATGAGTAGATGCACTAGAGCACCATCGTAGGAGTGAGAAGTATCGGTCCCATTGCATCTTAGCTTGCAGAATGGTTCTTAAAACCATCTGTTTTCCTTTGATGTTGTGGTGTGTGTGTGTGTGTTTGTATCGTGTGCTTTGCTTGAATGAATGAAAAGAAGTTAGTTGCAAAACTTGAGTCAAACTCAAAGTCTTAGCTTTGCAACCAAAACCGTGGACCTTAGAACTTTCCGTATTAACCCTTTATCTACCTCAATCTTCAGATGACTCGTGGAAACCAAGGATGGAGCAGCTCATCGCAGGACCCAATGCTGCAGATTCTGCAGACGCTCATTGCAGATCGTGAAGCTAGTAGGGCAGAGCGCCAAGCAAACCTAGTCACCTTGCAGCAGATCGCCCAGATGGCTCACAACAATGAGAACCATGGAAATCATGATCATCATGGATCCAAACTCAAAAACTTCTAGAATACCAATCTCCCAATATTTAGCAAGTTCGAAGACCCGCTGGATGCTGATGACTGGTTGCAGACAATGGAGAACAACTTAGAAGTAGTCGGAGTGGATGTCAACGAGAAAGTTCTTTTTGCCACCCACTATTTGGCAGGAGATGCAAGAGCATGGTGGAATAGCACCCGCACGATGAACCATGCTCAAGTGATGACATGGGAAGCCTTCAAAGTCAAGTTTAGCCGCACCCACGTGCCGCAGGGTCTAGTCACCAGAATGAGAGATGAATTCAGAGAGTTAAAGCAAGGCAGAATGACTGTAGTGGAGTACCGTGATAGATTATTGTCCCTCGCCAGGTATGCACCTGATGAGATCAACACGGAGGTCAAGAAGAAGGAGAGATTCCTGAATGGACTGCATGATGAGATGCAAACAGTTCTCGTCAACATCCGTTTCGATGATCTCGAAGAGCTAGTCGACTCTGCAATTCAGATGGAAGGGAAGATTAATCAAACAAACGACAACCACAAACGTCGGATGATGCACCAAGCCGGATCCAACAGTCACCAGAAGTACCGCCCCAACCCTTCTGCAGGATATGCCCTGCGGAACAATCGACCCCCAATGTCTCACCCAAGCTACCCCAACCGTAGCGGAGGAAATGTGAAGTCCGGAGGAAACAACAACCACCCTGGCAACTCCAGCAATTTCAACCGTGCACCTCCCATTCACAACAACAACAACACTGCACCCAGAACTGGAAGCAATGTTGTGCCCGTGGCAGCAAAAGACAAGTCTTAGATTACTTGTTTAGAGTGTGGAGTGAAGGGTCACTACTCCAATGAGTGTCCCAAGAAGATTGCCGCCACGGCCAATGTGAATGCCCTAGCTCAACAGCAGCATCGTGTTCAACCCGGAAGAAGATTCGCCCCAGGGAACCCTCACAACCGCAACGACCGTCTCTTCCACATGAACACCGAAAAAGCCCAAGAAGCGCTAGATGTAGTGCTGGGTATGTTATCTGTTAACTCAGTTTTAGCAAGAGTGTTGTTTGATTCTGGAGCATCGCACTCATTTGTCACCGAAGAATTTGCATGCACTAGTAAGATTCACCCAACCAACTTGAAGCATGTCATGATAGTTCAAATCCCCGGTTCAACTACAAAAACTAGAAAATTGCAAAGTGTTGCCTATCAGAATACATGGGATAGATTTTTATGCCAATCTAATAGTACTTGGAACCAAAGGTTTGGAAGTAGTACTAGGAATGGATTGGATGTCGAAGCATAAGGGATTGATTGACTGTGCCAAGAAAGCCATCACCATGACAAGTAGCTCTAGAGTATTAGTAGAGCATATATCTGAAACCTTGCCCCGTCAATTCAAGTGCAACAAGAGCCTAGCCCTACCCACCATAGACCAAGTCAGAGTAGTCTATGAATACCCCGACGTATTCCCAGATGAATTTGTTGGGTTCCGTAGCAGAAAACAAAAAAAATTCTATCTACTCGAACACTAATACCAGGATCTATGTTATGTAGACATAAGTAACGGAGAAGGAATACAGTATTGATACCTTTGCAGAGAGAGGCACGCCTTATGAAGGAAGGCGTATATTGATGAAGACGAGTAGCACCCCAAGTGTGGTGCCCCCAAAGTTCGTCACACATCTGGTGTAGGTGACGTCAACCGGGCTCCGATCCAGCCAAGCAGCGGAAGAAGTAGATGCCGGATCGTCGATCACACGACGGTAGTGTGAAGGTGGAGAACTCAACCACGAGGTCCTCCCCAATATTACGGGGAAGTCCTCAGCAGATGAGAGAGAGAGAGAATAAGAGGAATGGGGTGATTCCAAAGGGGGAGGGGGACCCCTTTATATAGTGGGAGGGGGAGGGCACCACCCAGGGGCCAGGCGGTGTGGGACTAATCCCACACCCGCCGGCCACCTTGGGGCAGCCGCCGGCCCTATGTGGGCCCCATTAGGGTGGCCCACCAGCCCTACGCCGGCCGGCCCCACTCCCTAGGCGCCTTGCCCACTTGGGCATCCCTTCGGGTGAGGCCCATTAGCAATATAGTGTCTTCAAAAATAAAATAAAATATATATTTAATATTAATTCTCCAATTAACATTCAAATACACATATTATATTATTCCTTCACTCCGGAACACCTTCCGGACCCCTTCCGATCTCCATCGGATGTTACCGAAACTATTCCGGTTTCTCTCTCTCTATTTCTCATACGATACCTCATCTACCCTAAGCGTCCCTACCCTTAAGCGTGACATCCTTCGGTTCGGAAACACTCCGGACATGATAGAGACCACTCTCATATCAATGATCAATAGAGGGACCTGGATGGCCATGTGACTCCCGTGTGTTTCACGAATACAATCGCTCGAACCGTGAGATAGTCGTTCCCCGTTCCCTTTGTCATTCGATACCTAATTCATCCGAGACTTGATCTTCGGTATCTCCATACCTTAGTTCGATCTTGTTACTGATGAGCTTGTGTTCTCGTTCTCATGTCGTTGCATTCTGTGACCTAGTCACATGCTTGCAAGCTTCATTAATGCAACGTCATCGAGATGGCCACATGTATCTGTCTGTTACATGGACTAGACAAATCCTGGTCTTGATATGTACTCCTCTACGCATTCCTTCGGAAAACCTGAGTGTCACCTTTTTTATCACCCTGTTACGAGATGATTCTTGATAACCATCTAAGCTTCTTCCAGAATGGTGATTTGCATTACTTCACAGTCAAAAGATCAAGTTGCGAGGTTCTCTGTGTTTTATCATCAATGGTGAACTTTGTAACTAGATCTCATTAAGATATAACGGTCGGATGTTTGTCTATCATGTTATTCAACTAATAACATGACCTCATTGTCAGTTGGCATAAATGCCCATGATCTTGAAACACAGACCATCCTCATGACCAATGAACTAGTTCACTAGAGGTAACTAGACACACGGTTTGTTTACATACCACACGTGTATTAACGTTTCGTATTAACACAATTATAGCACAGTATGAAACGTATTATGAACATACAGGAGATATATCAAATAATGCACTTTAATATTTTCCTCTAGGGCATAACTCCTTTAGTCTCCCACTTGTACTAGAGTATAAACAAAACTAGTTTACAATAGGCAGGAACCTAACACCAATGGAATCTCGGTGTTGTTCGTGCTTTTCTAGATGGAGAGCTTTCGTCAAAGGATCTGCCACATTCAGTTCCGTATCTACTTTGCAAATCTTGACTTCACCTTCGTCAACGTTCTGCCGGATGACGTGAAATCTAAGCTTGATGTGTTTGGCTGTGGAATGAGTTCTTGGTTCCCTTGCGTTTGCAATAGCTCCCGTGTTATCAGAATAGATCGTCACAGGGTCTTGCGCATTGGGAAAAACTCCTAGTTCGATGACGAAATTACTTAGCCAAAGAGCTTCATTTGCTACATCAGCTGCAGCAATGTATTCAGACTCCATTGAAGATTGTGCCACCACCGACTGCTTCTTGCTCTTCCAGCTTACCGCCCCACCATTCACCACGAAAACAAATCTTGTTTGAGAGTTCGAGTCATCATGATCTGAATTCCTGCTTGCATCTACGTAACCTGTTACGTTCAGAGCTTCATCATTTCCTCCATAGATTAGGAACATATCCTTTGTTCTTCTCATATACTTTCGGATATTTTTCACAACTGTCTAGTGATCCGGTCCTGGATTACTCTAATATTGGCTCGTCAAACTAAGAGCCAATGCCACATCAGGTCGTGTACTAAGCATTGCATACAAGATAGATCCTTTGGCTGAAGCATAGGGGATGTAAGACATCTTCTCTCTATCATCGTCTGTTACAGGACATTGAGTCATACTCATTTTGCAATTCTTCATCATATGTGTAAAACCCCTATTGGTGTTTTCCATTTTGAACCTCTTCAAAATCTTATCTATGTAAGTACTCTGACTCAATGCTATTAGGTGCCTTGATCTATCTCTATAGATCTTGATTCCTAATATGTATGCAGCTTCACCTAGATCCTTCATGGAAAATTGGTTGCTCAAATATGCTTTCACGCTTTTCATAAGCTCCACATCATTTCCCATGAGTAATATGTCATCCACATATACTATTAAGAAAACAACCGAGCTCCCACTCGCTTTCTTGTAAACACAGAACTCTTGTTGGTTTTGGACAAATCCAAAACTCTTGATCACTTGATCAAAACATTGGTTCCAGCTCCGAGATGCTTGCTTCAACCCATAAATGGACCGTTGGAGCTTGCATACCTTTCCAGCATCCTTAGGATCAACAAAACCTTCCGGTTGCATCATATACAACTCTTCATCAATGTGACCATTGAGGAATGCAGTCTTCACATCCATCTGCCAAATTTCATAGTCGAAATGTGCAGCAATTGCTATTAAAATCCTGACAGCCTTAAGCATCACTACGGGAGAGTAAGTATCGTCGTAGTCAACTCCATGGATTTGTCGAAAACCCTTTGCGACAAGTTGAGCTTTGTGAATGGTCACATTATCATTCGCACTTGTCTTTTTCTTAAAGATCCATTTATTTGCCACGGCCTTGCGGCCTTCTTGAAGATCCACCAAGGTCCAAACTTGGTTTTCATGCACGGATCCTATTTCGGATTTCATGGCTTCCAGCCATTTCTCAGAGTCAACACTATCCATAGCTTCTTTGTAGTTTGCAGGTTCTTCCTGTTCATCTAGGATGACAGACATCACAAGGCTACTGTACCAATCAGGAGTGGCACGAACCCTTGTAGACCTACAAACCTCGGGAGTCTCGATCTCATTGTTTTGATCATCATCAATTGGCTATTCCTCCATGTTGGAGAGCGGTTTTGGAATAGCTTCTGTTGCGCTACTCGGAATTTGGAGAGAAGGGTCAACAATTTCATCTAACTCAATTTTCCTTCCACTCACTCCTTTTGCAAGAAACTCTTTCTTGAGAAAGGTGTCATTTCTTGCGACAAACGTTTTGCCTTCGGCTTGGTTAAAGAAAGTATACCTAGCAGTTTCCCTTGGATATCCCACAAAGATACATGTTTCCGATTTGGATTCGAGTTTGTCAGGCTGCAGTTTGTTGACGTAAGCCTCACAACCCCAAACTTTCAGAAATGACAACTTGGGCTTCTTCCCATACCATATCTCATATGGGGTTGTCTCCACGGATTTGGATGGTGCTCGGTTTAAAATAAAAGCGGCGGTTTCTAACGCGTATCCCCAAAAATACACAGACAAATCAGTTAAAGACATCATGGACCGTACACTATCTAATAGGGTTCGGTTACGGTGTTCCGACACCCCATTACGCTATGGTGTTCCGACTAGCGTAAGCTGTGGGATCATCCCACAGTCCTTCAAGTGCATTTAAACTCATAACTCAAATACTCGCCTCCTCGATCCGATCGAAGGTGCTTGATTTTCTTGTTAAGTTGATTCTCTATCTCTTTCTGAAATTCCTTGAACTTTTCAAAGGTTTCAGACTTGTGCTTCATTAAGAGATATATCCATATCTGCTTAAGTCGTCAGTAAAGGTAACAAAGTAACGATAACCATTGCGTGTTGAGACACTCATTGGTCCACATACATCCGTATGTATGATCCCAAGTAGGTTTACAGCTCTCTCCACTATACCGGAGAATGGTGTCCTAGTCATTTTGCCCATGAGGCATGGCTCACATGTATCAAGGGATTCGAAATCCAATGATCCAAGAAGCCCTTCTGAATGAAGCTTCTTCATACGTTTTACGCCAATATGACCAAGACGGCAATGCCACATGAACATCGAATTACCATTACTGTGCTTACAACATTTAGCATCAACACTATGGATGTGTGTATCACAATCAAGATCAAGTAAGAATAAACCATCACGTACAGGAGCATGAACATAGAAAACTTCATTCATATAAATTGAACAACCATTTGTTCCTGATTTAAACGAATAACGGTCTTGCAACAAGCAAGACCACTCACAATATTCATACTCAGTGCGGGTACATAATAGCATTTATTCAAAACCAACAATAATCCTGATGGCAGACGTAGATGCAGGGTGCCGACGGCCATCACTTCGACTCTCGAACCATTGCCGACGCGCATCATCACCTCGTCCTTCCTTAGGCGCCTCCTACTCTACAGATCCTGCTGAGAGTTACAAATGTGAGCAACAGATCCGGTATCAAATACCCAGGTGTTACTCCAGGCGCTCGTAAGGAATACATCAATAACATGTATATCATATATACCTTTGTCCGGGATGGCTATCTTGCCAGCTCGCTTCTCTTCAAGGTAGTTAGGGCAATTGCATTTCCAATGCCCATCCCCTTTGCAGTAGAAGCACGAAGTGCCGGGCTTAGGGCCAGGCTTGGAAGTCTTTGAGGTGTTAGGAACAAACCTGTCATCCCTCTTAGACTTTTTACCCTTGCCTTTCCCCTTTTTCCCTGGTTTCTTAAAGTTGGTGGTCTTGTTGACCATCAGCACCGTGTGCTCCTTCTTGATTTCAACCTCAGTAGTTTTGAGCATGGCGAACACCTCAGCAAGGGTCTTAGTCATCCCTTGCATGTTGTAGTTCATCACAAAACTCTTATAGCTAGGGACAGCGAGTGCAGCACCCTATCTATAGCGAGCTCCTCCAGGATTTTGCAATCCAGGGCGTTTAAGAGCTTAACGTAGCCAGACATTTTGACCACGTGCTCACTAATACTACTGTGCTCTTCCATTTTAGCAGAGAAGAAGAGCTCGGAAGCATCATACCTCTCTACACGAGCCTGTGGAGCAATGACAGCCTTGAGATCCTCAATGATCTCAAAAGCATTCATCTTCTCAAAACGCTTTTGAAGCTCCGGCTCCATGGCATAGAGCATTCCACTCTAGATGAGGGAGAAATCATCCGCCTTGGACTGCCAGACATTCTTTTCGTCCTGGGAGGCGGAATCTGCAGGCTTAGCCGGAAGCTAAGCCTCAATGACATAAGTCAACTTATAGGGGACTAGGAGGATCCTAAGATTGCGGAACCATGTGGTGAAGTTGGTTCCATCAGTTTTCAGCTTGTCCTTCTCGAGGAAAGTGCTAAGGTTGAAGGTGGGTGGGCGAGACATCTACAAAGGATTTGCAAAGTATTTAGACTATGTTCATAATAATGAGTTCAAGTTTTAACAAAAATAACTCCCACTTAAACGAACATCCCTCTACTCGTTTAGTGATCACATGATCCCAGTCCCCTACACCTCCCCCGGTTAAACACAGCCATCAGTGCAGTATCAAGGATGGACATTCCCTAATGTCGATCACATCAACTATGTGATTCATGCTCAACCTTTCGGTCTCTTGTATTCCGAGGCCACGTCTCTGTAACGTGCTAGGCTCGCCAGTTCTAACTCGTGTGTATTCGCAGTGCAACATGGCTTACACCCACTATATGCAAACGTAGATATGTCTGACACCCAGGCCTGTAACCCTGGATTGCCTCATATCGAAGAACTTTCTTGGTGGTGCACACACAAGGGGAATACGATAACTAGAATACTATGAGGGATTATCTTATTATGCTACAGTCTAGTAAGCATACTAGCACAATAAGTAATACTTCAAAAGTAAAGTGTTATGACATGGTTGTAGCGTTATGATCATCATCAACAGCCTTAAAGTTTCACAAACTTGTCAATGCCATGTTATAATACTTGCCCCTATGCAATAATGAAGATAGACGCCTCTATATTAACTATTGCATGTTTTACGCGGCTTTAGGGCTTTCGCGGTAGAACCCCTTCCCACCTACGAACGTCGAGCCACAACATGGATTCAATGATTGCCGTTCTTCTTCCCTTTTCAGGGCCCTCTAGTGTCAATGCCATATCAACTACTGTAGAGAGACAGACACCCCCCCTAAGCCACTTTGATTTGTGGACCAGTCTCGTGAATCACCACGTGACGTCGGTTGGGGGCCGCTTCATCAAGCAGTGCCACGATATGAACAATAACACTAAAGAGGGTAGCAACTAGAGAATCAATTACCACATATTGCTATGTGTTCTATCCATACGACATGTCTACCCACAGACCCGCTCCGATACCACTGTTAGGTTCCGTAGCAGAAAACAAAAAAATTCTATCTACTCGAACACTAATACCAGGATCTATGCTATCTAGACATAAGTAACGGAGAAGGAATACAGTATTCATACCTTTGTAGAGAGAGGCACGCCTTACGTAGGAAGGTGTATATTGATGAAGACGAGCAGCACCCCAAGTGTGGTGCCTCCGAATTTCGTCACACGTCCGGTGTAGGGGACGTCAACCGGGCTCCGATCCAGCCAAGCAGCAGAAGAAGTAGATGCCATATCGCCGATCACAAGACGGTAGTGTGAAGGTGGAGAACTCAACCACGAGGTCCTCCCCAATATTACGGGGAAGTCCTCAGCACATGAGAGAGAGAGAATGAGAGGAATTGGGTGATTCCAAAGGGGGATGGGGACCCCTTTATATAGTGGGAGGGGGAAGGGCACCACCCAGGGGCCAGGCGGTGTGGGACTAATCCCACACCCATCGGCCACCTTGGGCCAGACGCCGGCCCTAGGTGGGCCCCACTGGGGCGGCCCACCAGCCCTAGGCCGGCCGGCCCCCACTCCCTAGGCGCCTTGGCCACTTGGGCCTCCCTTCGGGTGAGGCCCATTAGCAATATAGTGCCTTCAAAAATAAAATAAAATATATATTTAATATTAATTCTCCAATTAACATTCAAATACACATATTATATTATTCCTTCACTCCGGAACACCTTCCGGACCCCTTCCGATCTCCATCGGATGTTATCGAAACTATTTCGGTTTCTCTCTCTCTATTTCTCATACGATACCTCATCTACCCTAAGCGTCCCTACCCTTAAGCGTGACATCCATCGGTTTGGAAACACTCCGGACATGATAGAGACCACGATCATATCAATGATCAACAGAGGGACCTGGATGGCCATGTGACCCCCGTGTGTTTCACGAATAAAATCGCTCGAACCGTGAGATAGTCGTTCCTCGTTCCCTTTGTCATTCGATACCTAATTCATCCGAGACTTGATCTTCGGTATCTCCATACCTTAGCTTGATCACGTTACCGATGAACTTGTTTTCTCGTTCTCATGTCGTTGCATTCTGTGACCTAGTCACATGCTTGCAAGCTTCATTAATGCAACGTCACCGAGATGGCCACATGTATCTGTCATTACATGGACTAGACAAATCCTGGTCTTGATATGTACTCCTCTATGCATTCCTTCGGAAAACCTGAGTGGCACCTTTTTGATCACCCTGTTACGAGATGATTCTTGATAACCATCTAAGCTTCTTCCAAAATGGTGGTTTGCATTACCTCACAGTCAAAAGATCAAGTTGCGAGGTTCTTTGTGTTTTATCATCAATGGTGAACTTTGTAACTAGATCTCATTAAGACACGGTTTTTTTACATACCACACGTGTATTAACTTTTCGTATTAACACAGTTATAGCATAGTATGAAACGTATTATGAACATACAGGAGATATATCAAATAATACACTTTGTTATTTGCCTCTAGGGCATAACTCCTTCAGAATTGCCCGGTATGCCCCCGGATAGGGATATTGAGTTCATTATTGAACTAATCCCCGGAACCGGACCCATAGCCTAGAGACCCTATAGCATGAACCCCTCAGAGTTAGTGGAATTGAAGAAGCAGTTGGATACTATGTTGGCAACAGGCTTGATTTAACCAAGCGCATCGCCATGGAGATCGCCCGTGTTATTCGTCGACAAGAAGGATGGCGGCAACCGTTTTTACACAGATTACAGGAAGCTGAATGACGTCACAATCAAAAACAAGTACCCATTGCCAAAGATAGAGGATCTATTTGATCAGTTGACTGGTGCCAGAGTGTTCTCTAAGATCGATCTTAGGACTGGTTATCACCAACTTAAGATTCGTGCAACGGATATTCCAAAGACCTCCTTTACTACTCGTTATGGATTATACAAGTATACGGTCATGTCTTTTGGATTAACCAATGCCCCTGCTTATTTCATGAATCTCATGAATAAGATCTTTATGAATTTTCTAGACAAGTTTGTCGTTGTGTTTATCGACGATATCCTTATCTACTCCAAGTCAGAAGAAGAGCATGAGAAACATCTGAGAATCATCCTTGAAACCCTTAGAGAGCATCGGTTGTATGCCAAGTTCAGCAAATGTGAGATTTGGCTGAAAGAAGTAGGATTCCTAGGACATATTGTGTCTGTCGGAGGAGTCGTTGTTGATCCCGCCAAGATTAAAGATGTTGAAGAATGGGAAGCCCCAACCACTCAAACCCAAGTCCGTGCATTTCTTGGATTGGCGGGATATCACCGCAAGTTCGTTGAATGATTTTTGAGCATAGCAAGACCCATGACCCAATTGTTGAAACGGGACAAGAAGTTTGAATGGACCGACAAATGTGAAGCAAGTTTCCAAGAGCTTAAGAAGAGATTGATTTCAGCCCCAATATTGATCATGCCTGATAGCCGTTTGATGTGTATTATGATGCATCCAAGATTGGTCTCGGATGTGTGTTAATGCAAGAAGGCAAAGTCATCGCATATCTGTCCAGACAACTGAAGCAGCATGAGCAAAACTATCCTACCCATGATCTTGAGTTAGCAGCCGTAGTTTTGGCACTGAAGACATGGCATCATTACCTTATGGGTAATCGTTGTGAGATTTACTCAGATCATAAAAGCTTGACGTATATTTTCACCCAGAAGGAGCTGAATATGAGGCAAAGGAGATGGATAGAGTTAATCAAGGATTATGACCTTGACATTCACTATCACCCCGGCAAAGCCAATGTGGTAGCAGATGCTCTTAGCCGATTGCCGTGTAGATTAAACACTATGATCAAAGAGAAGCAACCAAGTTTGCATGATGAGTTGGAGCAGTTTAGAACTAAGCTAGTTAGCAAAGGATTCTTAGCTAGCATTGAACTTCAACCCACTTTGATTAGCCAAATCAAGGAAGCCCAGAAGGGAAATGCAAGTACCGACGGAATCAAGCGTCATATTGGTACATGAAAGGTACCTGGATTCACCGAAGACGAAGAAGGAGTTTTGTGGTACAAATGACGTATCTGTGTGCCAGCAGATTCGGAGCTGAAGCAAGTTATCATGCAAGAAGCTCATGATACTCTTTCTTCTATCCACCCCGGAGGAACAAAGATGTATCAGGATTTGAAGGAGCAATTTTGGTGGCACAAGATGAAGAGATAAATCGGAAGCTACATCGCCAAGTGTGATATCTGTCAAAGAGTCAAAGAAGAACATCAGAGACCCGCAGGACTGTTGCAACCATTGCAGATTCCGGAATGGAAATGGGATCCCGTCGGAATGGACTTTATCACCGGTTTGCCTACTTCTAGTAGGGGAAATGACTCAATCTGGGTCATTGTTGATAGACTGTCCAAGGTAGCTCATTTTATACCTGTCAAGACAACCTACCAGAGTTCTAAGCTAGCAGAGTTATACATTGCCAGAATTGTCAGTTTGCATGGAACTCCCGAGACCATAGTATCAGATCGAGGAACCCAATTTACCTCGAGATTTTGGCAGAAAGTCCAAGAAGGATTAGGAACCAAGTTGAATTTCAGCACAGCTTATCACCCGCAAACCGATGGACAGACTGAAAGAGTCAACCAAATCTTAGAAGATATGTTGAGAGCTTGTGTGTTAGAGTATGGATCAAAATGGGAAGATTGTCTGCCTTTCGCAGAATTCTCATACAACAATAGTTATCAAGCCAGTTTGCAAATGTCCCCATTTGAGTTCCTATACGGAAGAAAGTGTTGTACCCCTTTGAATTGGTCGCAAGTAGGAGAGAGTCAGATTTTTGGACCCGACATCCTACGAGAAGTCGAAGAGAAGGTTCACAAAGTCCGTGAGCACCTCAAGACCGCCCAATCCAGACAGAAGAGTTATGGTGACAAGTGAAGGAGAGACCTGATTTTCAATGTTGGAGATTTCATGTATCTCAAAGTTTTGCCATTGAAGGGAACGCAACGTTTTAGTCTGAAAGTAAAGTTAGCCCCCAGATATATCGGACCCTTCAAGATTCTGTATCTCGTATCAACTGGAAATGCCAGAGGAGATGTCAGCCATCCACAATGTGTTCCATATCTCGTTACTACGCAAATGCCTAGAAGTACCGGAGAAGACCGAAGTTTTCAAGAACATCGATCACCGAGCCGTTGATATCAACAAGGATCTGACGTATCGTGAAGTTCCCATCCATATCTTGGAGGAAGCTTACAGAACCAACAGGACCCGGAGTATCAAATTTCTCAAGATCCAATGGAGCAACTATTGGAAATATGCCCTAGAGACAAATAGTAGTAAGGACTATTATCATATTTCATATAGTTTATGATTAAGTTTTATATCATACTATAATTGTATTGAGTGGAAACATCAATACACGTGTGATATACAAACAACTAGGGGTTCCCAGTGAAACTCTAGTCACTAGTTCATTGGTCAACAGATGATCATGTTTCCTGATCATGTGGCATTTATGCTAGTTGGAAATGGAGTCATCTCATTCCGGGAATGAGATGATGAACCAATACCCAAGCTAAACATCGTGATTCGATCATGTCACGAAGTTCAAGTTACGATGATTAGAAATGGATCCTCGTAGACTATTCCTTAGACCGTGAGGCTATATCAATCATTGTCTCCCGAGAGTGCTTAGATAGCATCAAACGCCATCTGGTAAAACGGTGGTTATAAAGGTGTGTTCAGGTATTCGGAGGAAACCGTAGAGGCAATATATGTCAAGAGCGGGATTTGTCCGTCCATGTGACGAAAAGATACTCAAGGACCCACTCGGAGAAGTTATATCCAATAGCTGCGCAGCGTGTGATTAGATCATGGGGATATCACTTGTCGGAACGAGTCAAGTAGCATTGTTCAGTAACGAGATTGAACACGACATGGTGATGTCATTGATCAGATCTCGGGCAATGCAAGTATCGAGCGACAAAGGGAATAAGACACGACTGTCCTAGTTCAAACGACGAAAGATCTTCGTGGAACGCACAGGGGTCACATGGCCATCCAGGTCCCTCTGTCGATCATTGGTGTGGGAGTGTCCCGACCATGTCTAGAGTGTTCCCTAACCGTGGGGTATCACACTTAAGGGCATGATGATGCTTAGAGAGTGTTTATAGGATCGGTGGAATCATCGAAGAAGAGAAGGGAGAAAACCGGAAGGGTTTCGTTAAGTCCGGAGGATGTCCGGAGTGGAGGTGGAAGGTGTTCCATAGCCACGGAGGTTGAATAATATGTGAATGAATGTTAAATATTGATTTAATCATTTATTCATAATTATTTATAAAGAGAAAATCAACTAAAGGTCAAAAAGGCTTAATGGGCCAATTTCCGGAGGGAGAGGGCCCATTAGGGGAAAGGAGAGAGGGAGAGGGGCCAAGGGGGAGGCCTGATGGGCCTAGCCCCCCCCCCCCCCCCCCGCGGGGCCCACTAGAGGCTAGCCGGTGGCCACCCCACCCCCTCCTCTCCTTTTGTCCCACCCTGAGACTTTGAGGGAGGGTGTACCACTCCTCCCCCTATATATAGTGGGGTATTTGGCCTAGAAAAATACACCAATAATCAATAAAGGTCTCCCCACTTTTGGGAGGACCTCTAATTGATATTTTCTCTCTCCCCCCTCTCTCTCTCGTGACCGTGGTCCCAAGTCTGGACTGCGCGAGCAAGAGACATCTTCACTGCGGAGCGCCGTCGTGCTGCGGGATTCGGATCCGGGACTCTACTTCCGCAACTACTGCTGGATCAGGGAAGCGGGAGTCATCGTCAGGCACCGGACGTGTGTAACTCCCCGCGAGGTGTCGCACTTGAGGCACTCAAGTCGTTGGAGCCAAGGAGCGCAAGGAATTCATCACGACCTTGAGGTCGGCTTCGGCTCGTCTACATCAACCACGCTCTCCTGAGCGTTGACAACGCTTTTCAGTCTTCAAGGGTAAGTTTGCGAAAAGCCCCTCTCATTACTGTATTACTAATATATAGGTCCTGGCAGCTTCAGGGGTTCAGGGGCGTAGGGTAAAATTTTATTGTTTTCATACGCGGAACCCCAACAACAACCATATCGAAGAAGAAGCCACTTGGGAGCAAGAAGATTACAATAGGACTGAGTTCCCAGATCTCTTTAGTTCCTAGTTTTCTTTCTTAAATCTCGGGACGAGATTTTTTTAAGGGGGGAACGTTTGTAACATCCAAAACTTTAATCCAAGTGATCAAGATCCAAATCGCCCAATTTAGGGTTAACAAAAACTTTTTCCCATTTAAAATATTTAAGCATGCATATGTGTGTTGCATTAAATAGGAGTTGTTTTGAAATGCCATGATTGTTTGTTCTAATGGTTGTAAAATGACTCTAAAGATGAATGCCACATCATCTAGATCATTCCCAAGCAAAATCCAAAGAAAAAGAAATCAAATACAATTAATAATGGAAATGGTCACTTTTGCCATTTTAATCAACTAGCCCACTTTTAGTGTTCCTAGCACTCAATTTCAAACAAAGGCAATAGTGGATCTTTGCACGCCTTGCTAGTACAAGTAGACATGTGCCAAGGCCCACTTTGTGATCTTCCAAAAACATTCAAACACTAAATTTAAATTGCATTTGAAAATGGAACCAAGTGTATGTATCTAGATCACACTTTTTCAAAAACCATCCAAATGAACTCCATTTGAAAATCCCAAGCAACCAGAGATGCTTAAGCATGTGACTAACAACCCCACCAAATTTCATTTCAAAATTCAAAAGTTGAATTCTTTCGGCCATTTTGACAAACACTTAGTATGCACAAATCAAACAAAAATCAAAAACACTAGTGTGAGCAGTGTTCTGGCCAAACTTGTCTCCCACATTGCAACCACAACCTCCCCAGTGCACCCCCTACCCTTTTATAGCCCGGCCAACCACTGTGCCCATGACCAAATGGGCATGGCCATTAATGCCGAGCACCTTAAGCATCCTCACCAGCGACAGCGCGCCCCTAGCGCCGCCAGCCTCGCCCACCTTGCCCAATGCATCTCCCGTGCACCACTCCCTCCTCCAGGCCAGCCCCAGCTCGAAGAAAGAGAGAGGAGGAGCTAGGAACTGCCATGCCCAGAACGTGTCTGCCATGCCGACGCCACCCGCAGTGCGCGCACGGTCCCCGCTCAATCAGTCCCCGCCTCGCTCTCGCCACCCACCTACATGATCACCACTGCCCCAAGAAGCTAGCAGACATGCCCGTTTCCCCAACCATGACCCGTAGCCGCCGGCCGCCGTGAAACTCGCCGTCGATAGAGACATCGTGCGCGCCACGCCGCTCACTCCTCCCGACCACAATTCACTGCACGTGCACCGCCGTGACGACCGCCAGGGAACCGCCCACCGTCCTAGCCCACCGCCCAAGCCTCTAGCTCGTTGTGCCGTCGTCTCCGACGAGCTCCGCCCATGCCTCGCTGCACCCCTCGCCCCGCTATAAATAGAGCGTCTCCCAGCACCGTTTTCTCACACCATTCCCATCCACTCCCCCTCAGAGAACTCCCAGAGCCACACCAGAGCCGCCGCAGCCCGTAGTGCCCCAATTTCGCCGGAGTCTGCCACGGAAGGAGGAGAAGGGCACCAGTGATCTAGGCCATCTCCCGAGATGCCGCTGGTACCAGGATAACCACCATCGTATCCTCGTTCATTTGCCCGCCTCGCCGCACTTGCTAGAGCCCTGGTACGCCCCTACTGCACACCCACCGAGCCGTTAGGGTTCCACCTCGCCGGCGACAGGTCCGTCGTCGACGATAAGCCCTAGCCGTAGATTCTAGTTCTAATCCTACGGTCCACATTGCCCCATACCGCTTCGCGTTTAATGAGCCACTGACAGGCAGGACCCCCCTGTCAGCAGTCCTCAGCGCCGCGGAGTGAAACTACGCCGGCCAGTTAGTGTTCCCGCCTAAGCCCGCAGATTCAAATTTAGATTTATCTATTTTAGCTGAAACTTAGTTCTGTCCCTTAGTTTGAAAATCAATTCAGGGAGTTTTACAAATCCAAATTGAGTGATTCCAATTTTGTTGCAAAGGTAATAAAAATATCTATCCAAGCCCGTTGGATTTAAATCATCCTAGCTAAAATAACAAGACAGAAGCTTTTACACATTCAACATTTTTATAAAGTCAACCACAATAGCTTTTGAGTTGATTCCAACTCTCAAAAATCACATTTAACCATACCTATCTGAATATGTAATAATATTAATTTTACATGTAGTGACTTTGGACTAGTACCAAAATAATGCTATATAGGCATTTCTAGTCACTTTAAATCATTAAATATTAAACTTAAACTTATTAAAATGTGATCCAACCTTTAAATCACATTCCCATGCATTAGAATATGTGGTGATGACATGTGTCCATATGATCCTATATTTTAATTGGAGAATATTAAATCTTAGTTATTTTCAATGAGTAGAAATTACTTTTCTCAAATAAAATAAATGAAACTAGTTCATTAAACCTTGTAATATTTGTGATGATAATAGATCATCAAATGTGTGCCTTAGTGTGCTAAATAGACTAGTTAAGTATTGTTTGGTGATTGTGTATTCCGTATGTATTTATAGACGATGGTACCGAACAAGTCTTCGAGGAGGAGGAGTTCTACCAAGAAGAGGAGTAAGAGAATTTCAACCACTTCACCAACCAAGGCAAGCTATTGTTAGCAAGCTAGAATTAAGCAAGATAACCTAATCAAGATGCATTAGGCATGCTTTGGTTATACCTTTTGACTTATACCTACTCCAAGTTTTATTTACAAGCTTTACTTACTTTTACTTTACCAAAGTTTCTTACTTGTTTATAGATAGCATAAAGAGTATAAAACTTGGCCTATCTAGTTAGACTTAGATGTCCTACGATGGCATGAGATTGATCTTAGCATCCCACCTTAGTGAACACTCTTAACTCGGTAGTTTAGAGCTAACCCAAAAACTTGATCACTTTAGATGGGAATACTTGGTGAAAATGACTTGTGAAAACCTTGGAATGATGAGTCATTCTATTGAGATGTTTTGACATGTATTGAGAAACACAAATTGTTTATGATGATGATGAAAATGTTGAGGCATGAGCCTTAGCCCTTTTATAAAAACTGATGGTTGGGTTCGGATGCAATACCATTCCAATTTTACCGTACAACCACAATACCTGAATTGGGTAAGGCTTAGCCGGAAGTTTATATGCATTAGTATTAGTTCCCTCACGGGAGAGGTTTGAGCTGAGGCTACCTCTCAATGTTGTCCACCTATGTAGTTCCCAGGATGGCAAATGGCCATGGCTGGGAGGCCAAGCTCATAGGACAGGTGCTTATACTAGAGTGTGTAAAGGAAATGTTATGTTTGATTATCTGGATACTAAGTATGATGATTCAAGGTTATCCCTGATAGATGTATCGAATTTTTTGGTGAAAGTGTACCACCTCTGCAGAGTGTCAAACTATTTGAGTAGCCTCGTCCGTGGTTATGGATAGTTGGAGTGGCCATACCGTTCCGTTGTCAGATGTTTTCAAAATGACTTATGAAATGAATTGTGACATGACTTGACCACAACATGGTTGTGACTATGACAACTAAGTTCCCACTTAGGTGAATTAAAACTTTATTTTATCTTTCTTTGTTTCTGAACTGATCTTAGGTTTCAAGCTTAGCTTTACAAATAAACTTAGAGTTAACATTCCTACTAGAACTATCTGACTTGTTAGTGGTAGTTTGCGAGTACTTAAAGAGTACTCATGGCTTTTGTCCCTGACTATTCCTATGGCCAGACTATGAGGAGGACTACCCTGAAGGAGGACAGCAGGACGGCTACGACAACTAGGATCATCTCCCATCGTCAGCATTGCCGGTGACCCTAAAGATGGACCCCACCGCTATGCTATTTATTCTGCTACTTGATTGTATTAAGACTGGATCATGAGATCCTTTTATTTGTGTAAGACCTTATTATGGTTTGTAATGGATGATGTACTATGATATCCAATCTATTATGTCTCGCAAAAATGGTAATCCTGGGATTGCGATGTATGGCATAACAGGCATCTAGGATTAAAAATCCGGGTGTTGACATAGTGGGTAAGTATTTTTTGTAAAGGATTGATGAATTGGGAGTACTCTTGCATTGTAATCTCAAGTGTTGCCCCTGAAACTGTAGATGCCTACTTGCAATAGTAGTCTAAACTGTTGTCTTAGTGATGCATTAATAATACTAGTGTCCATGTGCAGCGTTTCACTATCGCTGGGCTTGAACTTCCCAACAACGTTATCGTCGTCCAGAATTTCAGTGGCCACATGAGATCCTTCTTTTGACCAAAAGTAGAGGAAAGGATATAGTACAAAAGTTTGAGAACAGGATCATGTGACAGTTTGATTGAAAGAATTGTATCATAGGTAAGAAAGGTGTAGGTCTAACCATATGCTAAATGACATGCATCATGATTCCCCTAAGGCAGAACGAAGTGTCAGAAATATTCTGATTTTGTAAAAAAATGTTATATGTCTGATCTGATTTTGACATTGTAGTTGGAATTTGAAAATTTGTATCAAAATTCAACACGAATAGTAGTTAAAGAAAAATTAGACATGGCAATATGACATTAGTTAGGCACAGTGATGTATTTATCCCTCTTCGATGTATACATTCCAAAATCTAGGGTTCATCGTGGCAGTTAACAAAATGACGAGCAACAATGATGCGGGAGATGAAATTCTGATGTATGCCAATGCTATGGTTACAAATACTTTTTGAGACCCTTTAAAGTATGTTATGAACTATATATATCCTCAGTTGTTGATTATGATCATGAATTGTTAGATTAGAATCGATCCTTCGAGCCGGCTTGCGAGCTTAACCGAGCTGGCTTGTCGAGCCTCGAACCTAAGTAGTGAGGTTTAGGCTTGACCTGTCCAACCTCTGAGTCGAGCCCGAGCCAAGCCTCGAGCCTTGTGTTCACCCCTAGTGGGGGAGCTATCCCTGCCACAGCCAAGTATGCCAGGGATGATCCTTGACAAGGTCCTATCCTCACGAGACACTGGTGCGCGGCAGTGTGATAACTCAGTGCACACAGTAAAGGCCGGCCCACGGGTAGTCACTCCATCCTTTCTGTATCCCAGCCTATCTCCACGCACCCTGCAGTGTTGCGCGAAAACAATGTGGGCTCCTCCTCGCCCACATGTGCATCAAATTTGAACCCACTTTTCGCAGGCTTCTTCTAGGAGAGGATGTTGGATGCACTTCCGCATTGATAGAATAGATGAATGAACGGTGAATCATGAGACGCGGCTAGGAAAGAAAGGAGTGGTGCCTTGGCATAGGATGAGAGTCGGCCCGAGCCCATTTGGCTTGACGTCTATAACACCCTCGAATCGACCCATATGCAGACTTTAGCGCTTCCTGCCAAACCCGCATAGAAACGATTCAAAGATGCCCACCCGGCACTTGCGTGCGAGTGGAAAACGAAGTAATACTATTACACAATAGTTCACGATGGAACCCACAAAACATATATATACAACAACGACTCAACGAGTCAAGAATACAGATATACAGTACAAAGATCCAAATCACCTTGAAAACGGTACAAGATCCGAGTACGGATAAGATGCAAATGGGGCTAAGAGCCCTGAAGAATAACCAGTGGTGTCCATAACCCTGCCCAGGCCAAGCCGGAAGGTTAACCTTGCTAACGACGTCGAACTCATACCTATTAAAAAAAGGTGTGCCGACAAAGGGCGAAGGGAAAAAAGAAGCTGCCAGTACTGAGGCCAGTACACGGCGAGTCTAGAATTCGGCGACTCGCCTACATAGGTATGGTGGACCGAAGCGGCAACGAAGCATGCACTAAACAACCTATAGAGACTCGATACAACTGTCAGCTATCAGAGAGGCATAAGAAAGACCTATTTGGATCCAACCTGATACTAACACCAATCATACCCATCCTGGTATTTCCCCCTCGAGACCAAACGAGGAAGTCAAACCGAGAAACTCACACAATTGGCAATTTTATTCATTCCATTATAGTTGCAGCACTTACTAGTCAGATATAGACATCATGAGTCATCCTGATATCATAAGCAGTGGGAAATTTTAGTTAACCATTCCATTGTAGTTGCAATACTTACTAGTCAGATACAATTAGTCAGAGATATCCCAAATCCAGCAGTTGTTGGCACTTTTATTTACTCATTCCGTTATAGTGAAACTGATTACTAGACATGTCAAAGTAAATTTATAGCACTAATATAGTTATGGTTGTCTATGATCGAGATACTATGCTCCAAGTCATCCATAACCGCGAACACGGTTTTCAGAAAGATTTACCATGCAGGGGTGCACAAGCAACACATGCATGATCAACCTCGAAAAAACCTAATAAAACCCAACGAGGCATCACGAAAAGCAATCACAAGATTCATAAAATATTTCAGGGGGCCACCCCCAATAAGCTACCCATTACGAAGTCGGCTGGCTCCGCGACGAACCCAGGGTGTGTGGCGACGGTTGTAAACGACTGGGAACCTGAAAGTGTCACTAGGCTTGTCGATACAGCGTAAACGTGGCACAGGGTTCCTAAACAGTACCGACGCTCCACGCATAATCGTAAATAAAGCAGTAAAGCATGGCATAAGTATAAGATAGTAATAAAGCCCAAACTAGTTTGTGGCCTCAAGAAATAATAAATGAATCAAGATCTGGCCAAGAAGATTCATGGTTCCACATGCGGATAGTACGATAGTCAAGGAACAGGTATCAAGTACTCGAGACCTACGGGACACAAATGAGAGGTTAAAAACCTAATATTAGCTATTGTCCATCAGTGCCTCTACATTAGTTATATCTATTGCCAGCATTTTAATTATCAAGTTGTAATTAAATTCATGATCATCTCCACCATTAAGCATGTGCCAACCTTTTAACAACGGTGGAATGACAACGACACGAAGCAGCACCTGAGCAAGCAAGTACGACTCGCAAGACCGATTGTCTATCAAACAATAGGCAATAGGATATGTCCAAGACAATACAGAGACTGCAAGGAATATAATTGGTGCACGGAAACTAAAGCATCGCAACACGGATAGCAATAGATCAACAAGAGGAACTAAAGACTAAACAAAAAAATAGGTAGAAAGGGGAGAATGCTCGCCTAGGAAACATTGCTGAAGATACATTATCTGGAGGACTTGTCAACACTCGCGTCCACTCAATGGCCTACTACGTAAAGAAGCAAAGCACTAAAAGCACTGGATGCATTATTTAATACTACGGTAGAAGAATCGACATGTTTATGATATGATGCATGACATGGCACAGATGCAGTGCAATTAGGCAATATTAAGTGGATCCGAGGTCCCGACAATTAATTAGGTGGTTCATGTTGTTTGGATACCCCACAATTTAAATGTTGTCTTAGCAAGGCAAAACATGTCATTGGTTCGCTACACAAATTTAAATGGACCCAATATAAGACTAGAAAAGCCCGCATATAGTCTCCATATTTAATTATTAGATGAATCGACATAATGCCTCCATACAAATGAATAGGTATGCGAGCATGGACAATTTAATATGCAACAATTTATATAGGAGGCATTTATAAAAATAGGGGCTCGAATCGGGTCACACATCAGATCCATGATCTTGGGGGCTCGGAGTCATCGGATCTAGGGTCTTGGTGTCCGTGACGGGGACCTTGGCATTCCTCGAAATCGGGTTCCATGGTCGTTGGATCCAGGAGAACATGTCGCTCCGGGTAGGCGATCTTCGGTATAGTGTTCGACATATCTTATCAAATTGTACGTGGACTGATTCTCGATTGTGGCCTTGTCGACGACGGTCTTGGAAGCAAAACCCGTGGTCTCCGGAGATCACCGTGGTGCGACTTGGGAGAAAACGTGTCACGATGGTTATCTCACAAAGACTTGATTGAACAACCTACGGGAAACACAACATCACGAGTAGGCAAAGGGATGCGCATAGGCAAGGACACAGGGGTGCTCACGGGCAATAGAAAAAGCAGAAACTTGTGCGGAGATGCTGCAAACTTGGGGTCCGTGGAGAACCAGGAGGCGGTCACTGGACTCGGGACCGGACGACGAGGCGGTGGTCGGGGACGGCGGCTCGCGGTGGTGAACGACGCGGCTCCGGCGGGAGGACAGCAAGGGGAGGTGCCTGGCCAGCGGAGCGGCGAGATGAGGAGGCGGGCTTGGGGAGGACGCGGTGAGGATGCTCGCGGCCAGCGGCGGAAGGGGATCACGGCCAGCGGCCAATGGATGGCAAGACAGAGACAAGGCGTGTGCGCGCGGTGCGACGCAGCTACCGAGAAGGAGCCCGGTGGCGGCGGGGTCTGCAGAGGGCGTGGCCGGCTCCGGGCAAGGTAGAGCACGGGGAGGCAAAGCGAGGCCGAGGTGAGCGGCGGCGGTGCGTGTCGCTGGCAAGGGAATCAAGAGCGAGGAGGACGGAGGAGGCACGGCCTCGATGGGAAACAGGGGTAGGCGGGGGTCGCGGGGTGGGGCCAGGTAGCGGGGTTGGGTTGCGGGCGCGTTACAGGGTGGTTTCCGGGGTGTGTCGAGTAGCGACGGGTGGGGTCGAGGTGGTTCGTTGCATCGCGCATAGTGCGTGGCGCGTGCAGATGCGTCTAGGTTAGGTGGTTGTCTCGCGTCGGAGTGGGGCCGGGTGCGGGTGGCTGCGATTTGTGTGTGGCGAGCAAGGGAGTGTGGCAGATGGTGGCGGCTGCGGCAGGGTGAGGAGTAGGTGGTGTGCGGATAGGGTTAGGACTAGGATATAGAAGTAGGGTTTGTCTAGCTTTAGGATGGAGGTGGCCGGTTGGATTTTTAGGCAACTGGCTGTCTTCCAAAAATAATATAATTTTTATTTATTTATTTAAAACGATTTTTATAGTTAGTTTTTAGATAAATAAAATCTCAAGGTGGACCCGGAGTTTTAGTTTGAAGTAAAGACGGGAATATTTAGAAAACAAAGTAGACTTTTAGGAACATAGTTCTAAGAGACAAATATATGTATGATGTCATGACGATGCTTAAATATAATGTGGCATGTTGATACGAGCATACTATCATGATGATGCACCAAGATAGAAATAACAAGCGGTTTTTTTAGTAGTGGCTTTACGGAGTGCTACAACGTCTCGCGGGGAGCTTTAGTTTGATGGGTCCCGTCCCGAGCAGTGACCAGTATGGGCTCTGGTTTGCAACTTTGTGGCTACACCTGGAACATTCAAATGCACACTGGGAATCTCCTGATGGGTATGCGGGTGTGTGTGCTCTTGCTTGGATTTATCCTATTGGGAGTTGTTTATATTCTAGGTTCTCCCTTGCAATGCTAGCATGATTCTTCCTCAGTTTGCAAGCTGCATCTCTGCTCGGATCTTCAATGCTCTCTCTCTCTCAAAAACACTTTCTTGAGCCGCTATGATTACTAGTAGATATACTATATTCAAGGCCGGAGAACTGCGCCTGCATGCCACGGAGATATTGTTCTCTTCAATGGTGCCTATAACCCGAGGAGAGCTAGCTAGCTGGTGGCTGCAGCCTTGCAGGGTCGACCAACAGTGGCAGCACGCCTGGTATTATCAACTGGTACAACAACTTGTGCACCTGGAGAAAATTCATACAACAACTTGTAAAATGGACAGAATGGTACATAAACTCGTGTCGCCGTGCAAAATTGGTACAAATGATCCTAGTGCAGACACGTGGCAGCGTTCTTTTTGCGCAAACAACCTTTTAAATATTTTTTCCTGGCACGTGTGGCCCTAGTGCTACCTTACATGTGGGTCCCACTAATCAAGGAAGAATTAATAAAGAAATAAAATCACGAAGACTAGGTAGGGATTCAAATCCAAAAGTTGGAGGCAGTGACCTCCTGCGCTTACCACTACAACAAACAACACTTAGTGACTTAAAATAATTAATACGTATTTTTATTATATATAATATAAGCCTGCACACACATGCACATGAGAGGATGGCATATTGGCATGGTGATCCTCCAATTACGAGCCTTTTTGTGGATATCTCATACCCCTCGCGTCAGCATCGCCGTCAAAGCCGTGCATCTAATGCACACTAGCTACTGCAGGTGCATGCTGGATGCCGCTGGTTGCATTGCATTACGTGCTACTATTGTTGCGCATCACAATTTTTTTGAAAGAGTTGCGCATCACACCAGGTGCTCCTTCAGTGCTGCTGCATGATGTCTATCCCTCTAGGTGCCACCATGGCCATCCTCCCGCCCTTCATGTCGCCGTCAACGTCGGCATCATAGGCGTCGCCGGCGAGCTTCAATTCCACGTGCCCCATGTTGTATTTGTGTCGAATATTATGTACGAGTTGGGTTACGTTTGGACTTGGAGTTGTATTATGTGGATAGGTTACGAGTAGTAGTAGAGTCGGACTCTTGTAGCCTAAGCCTCCCATATAATGTGAGGGGTGCCGCACGATGTAACCTATGACGACTTGATAGCAACTGGCTCACGGAGGAGCCGGCGACTTGTGCCGGCGCCTAGGGCGGCCGTTGCGGTATCTTGGGGAGGAGCGCCCGTAGTCATGCCTCGCAGAGTAGGCCTATGCCGAACTGCGTTACCAAACATCGTGCTTTGATGTCGTCTATGATCTGGCATGGCGGTAATTATCGTAACAAGTGGTATTAGAGCCTAGGCGAGGCAGGCTATGCGGAAGACCATCTGGAGGTACGAGGATCATGCTCGATGGGTGCCTCGAAACGTCCGATAGGCGCAAGGTGGAGCATGACGGCGATCGCAGAGGCGGTCGGTGGTATCGGACACTTCGGGCAGGAGGCATGGACCGTCCGATGGGCTACAACTGGTAGGGATGCGCTAGACGTGGTGGTCGGACCGGCAAAGTGGCTGTTGAAGACGCCAAGGAGACGGCGACTTCGGCTCGCGATCAGATCGACAACCAGATGTGGAAGACGACCGAATAGGTCAGAGCGGGAGGGCATCAGGATGATGCGCTCGGTGTTGTACGAACGCAGCGACATGGCACTGCGGACGGATTGTGTCGGCAACGCGGGTGGCCAGGGTACACACGGCTCGTGCACGGACGATGCGCGAGGTGATGACTGTTGTGGCAGGGCCGCCGTTCGAAGCACGCGTGGCAGGGCAGCGACAGATCGTCGGCGAGAATCAAGAAACAAAAGCGAAGCTGGTTGTCGGAATCAGCGACGAAGTTTTCTCCAAGAGATTACGGAATCTAGAAAAGTTGGTCGGACGAGGTAACAACGTCCGGGCATTTGGTGGCGTACGCCAGGAGGTCTGCGTGGTCGTTTGCAACACGTCGAAGAGAAAATCATAAATAGATACGCATCAGTGCCGGAGTCTAGGGGATTACTATACGTATACAGATTTAGATTTAAAAGTGTACGTGCGTGCAAGTTGATCTAGGGCGCAACCAAAATATGCGTGTCATGTTAGATTTGGACAAACGGACGTGTACGTGCATGTCGGGTTCAATTTGGACTCTTGACCGGAGATTATACAAATACGTGACAGCTGAGTATTGGTTTCCGTGAAGGACAGGGAAAAAGAAAACGCTGGTGTCGATCGGTTGTAAAAAGCAGGACGACGAAAAGCTAGGAGACACGCATGGAAAATATCGATCTGAGGTTCAGGAAAAGGTGGAGCAAGCTACAGCGATATAGCAAGGGTCCACGGTAATTTCTGAAGGGCTACGTCGACAAGTGCGGGTCTGTGTTTTCTTGACAGATTGCGTTAAATCTTCATTAGCGGAAAATCCATCAGGGATACAGCGATAGTTCATCGGGAAGGCGTTGACGATCAAGGAAAATCAAGACATTAAGGTTGGATAGAAATTATCCTTCAGTAGTCAGCTATATCATGGCACCAACGGGTTCTAGGTTTGAAGTGCAAAAGTTCGATGGGACTGAAAACTTCGCGCTATGGTAGACAAGGGTGAAGGATTTATTAGCTCAACAAGGATGCTTGAAGGCGTTGCGGGATGTCAAGCCAGCTAAGATGGATGATGATGACTGGGAGGAGTTGCAGATGCAAGCAGCCGGGATCATACAGTGTTTGTCAGACCAGGTCATGTATCATGTGATGGATGAGACTGTGCCGAAGAAGATCTGGGAGAAGCTGGAGAGTCGGTTTATGTCCAAGACTGCGACGACCAAAGTGTATTTGAAGTAGAAGTTCTATAAGCCGAAGATGCAAGAGGGGTCGGATCTTGTGGAGCACATGAATACCTTTAATCAGGTTGTCACGGATCTAGCACATATTGCGGTGCAGATTCCAGACGAGGATAGGGCGATTCTTCTTCTATGTTTGTTGTCACTGTCCTATGAGCATTTGGTCACTACATTGACATATGGCAAGGAGACCATCAAGCTTGAGGATATTACTGCAGCGTTATTGTCCTATGATATGAGAAAGAAGAACGGCGCAAAAGAAGTCTCTCATGGTGAAGGTTTATTGGTCAGGGTGAGCAAGGCTGGAAAGGACAATAGGAAGGAAAGAACAGGAAAAAGAAGAAGAATGTGCAGTGCTACAAGTGTAAGCAGTGGGGACATATGAAGAGGGTCTGTCCAAAACTCAATGGTGATGACTTGGACAGCGATGGAGAAGTTCTCTTAGTTGCAGGTGGAGTCATGGAGACTAAAGTTGCAGGAGGAGCACAAGTGTTCCATGGAGGCGGCGGGTCTGATTTAGACTCGTCGGGTAGCTTACTCTAAGCTACGAAGAAGACAACTCAAGTCCGAGTACATAGAGTTTCGACACTTGGACAAATTCAAGGTGGCGGAGAATATTCGCCAAGGTGGAGTTTGTTGTATTTGTGTCGAATAGTATGTAGGAGTTGGGTTACGTTTGGACTTGGAGTTGTATTATGTGTGGATAGGTTACGAGTAGTAGTAGAGTCGGACTCTTGTAGCCTAAGGCTCCCATATAATGTGAGGGGTGCCGCACGATGTAACCTATAACGACTTGATAGCAACTGGCTCGCAGGGGGAGCCGGCGACTTGTGCCGGCGCCTAGGGTGGCCGTTGCGGTATCTTGGAGAGGAGCGCCCGTAGTCATGCCCCGCAGAGTAGGCCCATGCCGAACTGCGTTACCAAACATCGTGCCTTGATGTCGTCTATGATCTTGCATGGCGGTAATTATCGTAACACCCCATGCTCCTAGCATGGAATCACACTTGGTGCTGACACCGGGGCAGAGCACCACTCCACACGCTCCGTTGTCGGGTTGTACTCACAACTATGCCTATGTGAGCACTTCCTACACGCGGGTTGTACCCACGTCCGTGCCGATGTGGGCACCACCTCCACCCGCCCTGTCGTCGGGCTGTACCCACGGTCGTGCTGATGCGCGTCGGCTACCATTCCCGATGGAGGCCTTCAGCAGGCACCACCACGTCCGCCAACCGGTGCCCGCCTCGAACATGAACACCTGAAAGCAGTAGGCGTTGTAGCCAGTGCGCACCTAGTGACAGACGAGCATGTCGTGTGGGAGAGAACAATGACCGCGGGGGCCTGACATTGCGAGGGTTTGGACGCACATGACCAGCACAGTGTGGCCTGGGCCGTTGACAGGAGTTGTTCCGACGACAATGTCCACATATGTTGTCTTCTTGAAGGCTGGTCGCCACTAAGATCAGAACAAACTTCACAACCTGTTGGGCAAGAGCTCCACTATGAATATGTTTGTGTGCGCTGATTATGTATAACTAAAAAATGTTCTAATTTCTATCACGGAGCATTGTTGGGCACAGTGGCGTGATGTTTTGGCAACAGTTTTAGATTCAGCGTTCGAATCCCCACCCACATATAAGACAACACTAGGGTCACATGTGCTAGGTAAAAATGTGCAAGGGCGTTTGGGAAAAAAGAACACCACATGTACGCACCATGATCGTTTGGACCAGTTTTGCACAACGACGCAAGTTTATGTAACACTCTGCTCTATTTTGCAAGTTGTTGTATGAATTTGCTCTAGGTGATCAAGTTGTTGTACCCTCGATGCTAATACCTCTTTTAATTCGGCGGTACAACTATGAAGCAAACAACACATGATGGTCACAAGAGTTTACCAGTGTCTAGTCGATCCGGGCAACTCCTGCATGCATGAACCATTCCACACGTGATCGATATGTCTGATTTCTTTCTTGTCTGAAGCTCACAGGCCTTGCAGTTGTGCAGTGCAGCTGTGCAGGACACGATCGATCAACCTCTTTATTCTTGATCTTGACCCGACGATGTGAAACTTCATCATCTGCATCTACCCCGGTATGTGAGTAAAAAGCTACACCTAGTAAATCACACCGCTATGTGAAAAATACACCTAGTAAGTACTCTCTCCGTTGACGTGAGTTTGTCAAGATTCAGATATATCTAGACACGTTTTAGTATATAGATACATGCGAATCTACACAAAGTCAAGTCATTTATTTTGGGACGGATGGAGTACTTAATCTATATCTATATCTATATCTATATCTATACCTAATAATAAAGTACGAAACGATTCTAACAACCAGCCTTTTTTTAACCGTTTTTCTCTCCCACTAAACCTAATATTACCCACTAATGTCAAGTCAGGCACCGGTTCGTTTTTTTCCTTGCTTTATCAATCCCGACCGACACCTCCCCCTTCCTTTTCTTCCTCTCTGTTGGTCGCTCGGTCATGTCCGCCATCGCACTGGACTGGGGGTACCAGGGAAAACAAACGAGGGGAAATATTGGAGTTGGAGCGCGCGCGTGCACACCCCGGTTCGCTCGGCAGCAGCGCCCGACCTAGAGACACGGGGCCAACCCGGAGGCGTGGCGAGCGGGACCATGCGACTGGACCAGGAGGCGGGCGGCGGCCGGTCGGACCAGAGATTGGTGGCGAACGCGGAGCTGAGGCCTAGCGGAGACCGCGGTGTAGAGGTCTGTGTCGATCTGGAACGGCCCAACCCTGAGGATCCGCTCAATCTGGACCTGGACGCCGGATTACCCGCTCGAGCTGCTCTGAAGGAGGGATTTTCTCACGACCTGTCCATCGCACACGACGACCGTGGTAGAAATAGAGCAGCTAGAGAGGATAGAGGAGCCCGGCAACTATGCTATCTTGACCGGCGGCTGAAGGGGAACAACCGTGATGCTAGATTTAAGAGATGTCGTATGTATGAAGAGCTCGGAGGTCGATTGATTCGGTGGACACAGAGATCAGAGATTAATCTCTAACCAGGCACTGATCTCTGCATGTGCTCATGCTCATATTTTTTAGTTTGTACTTTTATAGCATAGCGTACGAGAGTTTCTTCACTACAAATGTCAATCCTAGGAGAGGAGGGGAAGATCGGTGGCTACTGAACCAGTGGGCATCTGAAAGCTTTCAATGGTCAGTTACCTAAGAAATATTAGACGTAGAAAAACGACTTGTGTTGGTTGATGTATGAGAAATCCCTCCACGCGGATATCAACAAATATGTTAGCTTTGCGACAAGTAAATAACGAAGAACGAAAATAAAATCGCAGCGAGGGGAACATGAATTTAACGTGGAAAACCCTCTCCAACAAAGAGAGGGGAAAAACCACGGGCGCTAGCCAGCAAAACTTCACTATAACGGGGAGTGTTTACACAATGCCTGGGATTTCACAGATGCAACCTATCGCAGCCGGTGGCTTACAAGAGGTATATATAACGGTGGTAACCTAGGTCATCAACGATCCGTACCGCGAGGGTCTGTCGCCCCCCGCACCCCCCACAGGCGTCCCTGTTGGGCACGGAGCCTCCGCATCGGCCCAAGCCTCCGGCGACGGGCCTCGCTCCGCTCCGTCAGAAGTTGGCCTTTACTTTGTAGAATTTGGATCAACATATAACAAAATGTATCTGCAGGAGGCGTTTCGGTGTGGGCATCTGAAAGCTTTCCATGGTCAGTCACCTAAGAAAAATTAGACGCAGAAAAACGACTTGTGTTGGGTTGATGTACTCCCTCCGTCCCAAAATAAGTGACGTGGGTTTGTCTAGATTCCGATGTATCTAGTCTTGTTTTAGTGTAAGATACATCCGAATCTAGACAAATGCAAGTCACTTATTTTGGGACGGAGGGAGTATGAGAAATCCCTGCACGCGGATATCTCCAAAATGTATCTGCAGGAGGCGTTACGGCGTTTCGGTGAGAGATACCAGTGGAATCAAAATCTTAAATCTAGGATGTGGTGCCAACACTTGAAATGCATTGATTTTTAGACTGATTCAAAATGGATGACAATCTAATGTTGTCGGCTCGCTGCAATCAGATGATGGATGCTACCATACGCCCAAAGATAGCTTCACCCCCAATCATGATGCATTCAGTTCCGTTGTTCTCAATACTACTGTGAGCAAAGAAAGCTCAAGGTTATGTGCTCAGATAGTGACTATGATCAGAGCAATAATGTTGTATGTGCACTGATCGATAAATATGTGCTCACCCGTGTTGGTATACTTATAAGAGAGCACTTATTCATTGCAACTGAAAAATGCACCATTGGTCCCTTATTAGAACTCATATGTTGACCGAACAGGGGGCTAGAATGGAGGCAGACCAAGAAAAGGGCATGTGATCCAAGTCGCATGAGCTAGGGGGTTATAATCAATTCCCCCATTTTTTCAGCTCGAGGCCTTGTCCAAAGGAAGGCGATGAAGGGCAGCCGGCTTGGGACGCGTGGGGAAGGGCAGCTAGCTTGGGACGCATGGGTCCTTGAGGGCGTTGACAGGAGACAAGCGCCATGGCGTCGAGGACGAAGCTCAGCTTGGTCGGACTTCGTGCCAGCGACCGAGCAGAGACGACGCCAGCTGCGGAATGTCGTAGACGAGGCGACATGCTCAACGGAGGGGTCGAGGTAGAGGCCCTGTAGGGAGGAGGAGGCATCCCTTGGGTTTGCCGTCGGGAGGGACAGACAACGGCGGAGGCATCCCCTAGGTTTTCCGGATCGGCCCAAGCCTCCGGCGACGGGCCTCGTTTCGCTCCGTCAGAAGTTCGCCTTTACTTTGTAGAATTTGGATCAACATATAACAAACTCCATCTTGAGACAAATTCCTTCTTGTAGCATCAACAGTAATCATCTCCCTGAACAAACAAAGGAAACACTTTCGGCGCCAATAGCCACTTGGGCTAAGCAGTTATACCAACTAAGCTTGAGCATAGCTCAAACTTATCAACATGAATAGGCTTTGTCATCATATCAACAGGATTATCATGAGTGCTTATCTTGCATACCTTCAGTGTATCTTGTGCAACAATGTCACAGACATAATGATACTTGATATCAATGTGCTTTGTTCTCTCATGGAACATCTGATCCTTAGTAAGGTAAATATCACTTTGACTGTCACATAACAGGTTAATGCAAGAATCATCCTGACAAAGCTGAGCATACAAACCTTTCAACCAAATAGACTCTTTGCAAGCTTCAGCAATAGCCATATATTCTTCTTCGGTTGTAGATAGAGCAACAACTGGTTGCAGCGTTGCCTTCCAACTCACGGCACATCCACCTATTGTGAACACATAACCTGTGAGGGACCTCCTCTTATCCAAGTCAGCAGCAAAATATGAATCCACATAGCCTGCGAGTCCCTCACCGGTCTTGCCAAACTTCAAGCAAGCATTCGATGTGCCACGGAGGTACCTGAAAATCCACTGAACAACTTTCCAATGTTTTTTACCAGGATTAGCCATGTAACGACTCACCAAACTCATAGAATATGATAAATCAGGGCGAGAGCAAACCATGGCATACATCAAGGAACCAACAACACTAGAATAAGGAACTCGAGACATGTACTCAATATCTTTATCAGAACTAGGACATTGCAATGCTACCAATTTAAAGTGAGGAGCAACAGGAGTACTAACTGACTTTGCATCATGCATATTAAAACGTTGAAGAACTTTCTCAACGTAACTTTGCTGACTAAGAAACAACAACCTAGATTTTCTGTCCCGTTTAATTTCCATACCTAGGATTTTCTTAGCAGCACCAAGATCTTTCATCTCAAATTCACTACTTAGGCGTGCCTTCAAAATAGTGATTTCTTTCATGCTCTTGGCAGCAATTAACATATCATCAACATATAACAGCAAGTAAATAGGTGATCCATCAACAAACTTAATATAAACACAGCTATCAAACTGAGATCTCTTAAAACCTTGTGAGATCATAAATGAAATCAAACCTTTTGTACCACTGTCTTGGAGATTGCTTCAAACCATAAAGCGACCTCTTCAATTTGCACACAAAATCCTATTTTCCAGGAACTATGAACCCTTCATGTTGGTCCATGTAAATCTCCTCCTCCAGTTCACCATGCAGAAAAGCAGTCTTTACATCTAGTTGCTCAAGCTCAAGATCATGCATGGCAACAATACCAAAGAAAGTACGAATAGAGCTATGCTTCACAACCGGAGAGAAAACATCATTATAGTCAATACCTGGAATCTGGCTAAAACCTTTTGCAACTAACCTTGCCTTAAACCTTGGAGGCTCATTAGGAGACAAACCTTCCTTTCTCTTGTATATCCACTTACAGCGGATGGCCTTCTTCTGTTTAGGCAAGCGCACAACTTCCCATGTGCCATTCTTATCAAGCGATTGCATCTCTTCTGGCATAGCAGAAACCCACTTCTCGCGATCAATGGATGCAACAGCCTCATTGTATGTAGCAGGTTCAGTATCATGCTCCACCTGTTTAGCACAACTCAAAGCATAATGAGCAAGATTACGCTCTTCAATTAAATGACGAGGTGGAACTATGTTACGCCTCGGCCTATCAGCAGCAACTGATTCCTGTGGCTGCTGCAAAACAGTAGCTGAGTGCTGAACAACATCATCATCAAAATTTTCCTCATGAGTATCATCAACGCCAACATTATTATCAACAGATTTCTGCAGGCGCTCCACCTGCACACGAACTCCCTCCTCTCCAATAGCAACAAGAGAGAGATCTGATGGCAAGCTGTCATGATACATAACAGATTCATTGAAAACAACGTTCCTACTCAACAAAATCTTTTTAGTTTCAGGATTCCATAGTTTATATGCCTTAACTCCTAAACCATAACCAAGGAATATGCACTTGACAGCTCTAGGCTCTAACTTTCCATTATCAACGTGAGCATAAGCAGTGCAACCAAAAACTCAACTGTGAATAATCAGCAGGCGAACCTGACCATGCCTCAATAGGAGTTTTCTTCTCAAGTGGAATAGAAGGTGACCTGTTGATGAGGTAGCACGCTGTGTTGGCTGCTTCAGCCCAGAAATGTCTATGCATACCTGCATTGGACAACATACAACGAGCCCTCGAGATGATGGTTCTGTTCATGCGCTCAGCCACGCCATTTTGCTGAGGAGTGTAAAGGATTGTGTGGTGCCTGATTATACCATCATTACTGCAAAACTCCTCAAACTCATTAGAACAGAATTCCATACCATTGTCAGTACGTAGTACCTTTACCTTCTTTTCAGTTTGCTTTTCTACCATAACTTTCCACTTCTTAAAAGCATCAAAAACATCAGATTTATGTTTCAGAAAATATGGCCACACTTTTCTTGAGTAGTCATCAATAATAGTAAGCATGTAATTAGCACCACCAATAGAAGTCTTACGGGAAGGTCCCCATACATCAGCATGCACATAATCTAATATGCCTTTGGTGGTATGAACGAAAGCATTGAATTTAACTCTTTTATGTTTGCCAAAAACACAGTGCTCACAGAACTCAAACTTACCCAAGTTGCAACCATCAATCAACTCTCTCTTAACCAATTCTGCCATTCCATGTTCGCTCATATGCCCAAGACGCATATGCCATAGATTTGTTTTACCACAATCATCAGAATCATTAGCAGTAACAGCAGCAGCAATACCAGACAAAGTGCTACCTCTAAGAACATATAACTTAGCAGAATTCATATCACCTATCATATGAATAAGAGAGCCTTTCGGTACCTTTAACAACCTACGCCCGCCGGCGTACTTGTATCCATCAACATCCATGGTACTCAGGGAGCTTAGATTTCTGGCCATGCTTGGTATGTGCTTTACCTTATTCAATGTACGCGTCACGCCATCATGTGTCTTGATCTTAACAGATCCAACTCCGACAATATGGCATGGGTTGTCATTCCCCACACGAACAAAATCTCCAGTCTGCACAGACTCATATGAACTGAACCAAACTTTGTTACAACAAATATGAAACGAACATGCAGTATCAAGTATCCATTCATCATCACGAGAAGCACAAGAAGCAAAAACGACTAAACATTCACCGTCAGAACTATCACCAGAAACAACGGCAGCCTTACCATTACCCTAATCCTTATCTTTCGGTTGGTAAGTACCGTTCCTTTTCTCCTTATTCTGCAGCTTCCAACAATCATCAATAACATGATTAGATTTCATACAATACCTGCAGAACTTGTCCTTTCCCTTAGACTTCGAACGACATCTGCCGTCTTTGCTCTTATCTCGGTTGCCATGGTTGTTAAATCTCTGCTTGGTCCTGCCACGAACCCGCAGAGCTTCAGCCTTGGAAGACACCCCATCTGCCTGCACCATAGATTTCATATTTTCCCTCTGTTTGAGGGCATCTTGCACTTCATCAAGGGTTATCTTATCACGGCTCAACAACATTGTATCACGAAAGTGAGTATAAGAACTAGGTAGCGAGCATAAGAGTAATAGGGCTAGATCCTCATCATCATATTTTACTTCCATAGATTGCAAATCAGAAATAATCTCTCTGAAAAGAGTTAAGTGATTCATTACCGATCCACCTTCATGCAATCTATGAGAACAACTTCATCTTCACATGCATCTTACTGGTAAGATCCTTTGACATGCAGATCGATTCCAGTTTCCCCCAAAGGGCAGCAGATTTCTCTGTCAAGACTTCCTGCAAAATATTATTGGATAGATGAAGTTGAATCATAGACAAAGCCTTACGGTCCGTCCGCTTCTCTTCGTCAGACTAGCTCTTAGCATCCTTTTCCCCAAATCCATCCAGCGCATCATCCAGATCTGAAGTTTGGGCGTGAATTCGCCCGCATCTTCACCTGCCACAAGCAGAATCTTGTGGAGTAGTCTAGCTGCGGTAGATCGAACTTCAATGACGACATGTCGCAAACCCTAGATTAGAACCCGGGGCTCGGATACCACTTGTTAGCTTTGCGACAAGTAAATAACGAAGAACAAAAATAAAATCGCAGCGAGGGGGACACAAATTTAACATGGAAAACCCTCTCCAACAAAGAGAGGGGAAAAACCACGGGCGCTAGCCAGCAAAACTTCACTATAACGGGGAGTGTTTACACAATGCCTGGGATTTCACAGATGCAACCTATCGCAGCCGGTGGCTTACAAGAGGTATATATAACGGTGGTAACCTAGGTCATCAACGATCTGTACCGCGGGGGCCTGTCGCCCCCCGCACCCCCCACAGACGTCCCTGTTGGGCACGGAGCCTCCGCATCGGCCCAAGCCTCCGGCGACGGGCCTCGCTCCGCTCCGTCAGAAGTTGGCCTTTACTTTGTAGAATTTGGATCAACATATAACAAAATGTATCTGCAGGAGGCGTTTCGGTGTGGGCATCTGAAAGCTTTCCATGGTCAGTCACCTAAGAAAAATTAGACGCAGAAAAACGACTTGTGTTGGGTTGATGTACTCCCTCCGTCCCAATATAAGTGACGTGGGTTTGTCTAGATTCCGATGTATCTAGTCTTGTTTTAGTGTAAGATACATCCGAATCTAGAAAAATGCAAGTCACTTATTTTGGGACGGAGGGAGTATGAGAAATCCCTGCACGCGGATATCTACAAAATGTATCTGCAGGAGGCGTTACGGCGTTTCGGTGAGAGATACCAGTGGAATCAAAATCTTAAATCTAGGATGTGGTGCCAACACTTGAAATGCATTGATTTTTAGACTGATTCAAAATGGATGACAATCTAATGTTGTCGGCTCGCTGCAATCAGATGATGGATGCTACCATACGCCCAAAGATAGCTTCACCCCCAATCATGATGCATTCAGTTCCGTTGTTCTCAATACTACTGTGAGCAAAGAAAGCTCAAGGTTATGTGCTCAGATAGTGACTATGATCAGAGCAATAATGTTGTATGTGCACTGATCGATAAATATGTGCTCACCCGTGTTGGTATACTTATAAGAGAGCACTTATTCATTGCAACTGAAAAATGCACCATTGGTCCCTTATTAGAACTCATATGTTGACCGAACAGGGGGCTAGAATGGAGGCAGACCAAGAAAAGGGCATGTGATCCAAGTCGCATGAGCTAGGGGGTTATAATCAATTCCCCCATTTTTTCAGCTCGAGGCCTTGTCCAAAGGAAGGCGATGAAGGGCAGCCGGCTTGGGACGCGTGGGGAAGGGCAGCTAGCTTGGGACGCATGGGTCCTTGAGGGCGTTGACAGGAGACAAGCGCCATGGCGTCGAGGACGAAGCTCAGCTTGGTCGGACTTCGTGCCAGCGACCGAGCAGAGACGACGCCAGCTGCGGAATGTCGTAGACGAGGCGACATGCTCAACGGAGGGGTCGAGGTAGAGGCCCTGTAGGGAGGAGGAGGCATCCCTTGGGTTTGCCGTCGGGAGGGACAGACAACGGCGGAGGCATCCCCTAGGTTTTCCGGATCGGCCCAAGCCTCCGGCGACGGGCCTCGTTTCGCTCCGTCAGAAGTTCGCCTTTACTTTGTAGAATTTGGATCAACATATAACAAACTCCATCTTGAGACAAATTCCTTCTTGTAGCATCAACAGTAATCATCTCCCTGAACAAACAAAGGAAACACTTTCGGCGCCAATAGCCACTTGGGCTAAGCAGTTATACCAACTAAGCTTGAGCATAGCTCAAACTTATCAACATGAATAGGCTTTGTCATCATATCAACAGGATTATCATGAGTGCTTATCTTGCATACCTTCAGTGTATCTTGTGCAACAATGTCACAGACATAATGATACTTGATATCAATGTGCTTTGTTCTCTCATGGAACATCTGATCCTTAGTAAGGTAAATATCACTTTGACTGTCACATAACAGGTTAATGCAAGAATCATCCTGACAAAGCTGAGCATACAAACCTTTCAACCAAATAGACTCTTTGCAAGCTTCAGCAATAGCCATATATTCTTCTTCGGTTGTAGATAGAGCAACAACTGGTTGCAGCGTTGCCTTCCAACTCACGGCACATCCACCTATTGTGAACACATAACCTGTGAGGGACCTCCTCTTATCCAAGTCAGCAGCAAAATATGAATCCACATAGCCTGCGAGTCCCTCACCAGTCTTGCCAAACTTCAAGCAAGCATTCGATGTGCCACGGAGGTACCTGAAAATCCACTGAACAACTTTCCAATGTTTTTTACCAGGATTAGCCATGTAACGACTCACCAAACTCATAGAATATGATAAATCAGGGCGAGAGCAAACCATGGCATACATCAAGGAACCAACAACACTAGAATAAGGAACTCGAGACATGTACTCAATATCTTTATCAGAACTAGGACATTGCAATGCGATGAAGGGCAGCCGGCTTGGGACGCGTGGGGAAGGGCAGCTGGCTTGGGACGCGTGGGTCCTTGAGGGCGTTGGTAGGAGACAAGCGCCATGGCGTCGAGGACGAAGCTCAGCTTGGTCGGACTTCGTGCTAGCGACCGAGCGGAGACGACGCCAGCTGCGGAATGTCGTAGACGAGGCGACATGCTCAACGGAGGGGTCGAGGTAGAGGCTCTGCAGGGAGGAGGAGGCATCCTCTGGATTTACCGTCGGGAGGGACAGACAACGGTGGAGCAAGGCGCGTGGGTCGCGCATGACGACGCCATGCTATGGGGGAGGGTGTTCCATGGAGGCTGGCGGCGGAGCTCGGCCTTGAGCCAGAGGTCGAGGGCCATTATGAGGTACCAGGGGAAGAGGATGACGACAGCAGAGCTTGAAGAATGGAGGGCCGCTAGCACTCTGCAAGACGAGGGAGCAGGGAAGCGTGCGCAAGGCGAGTGCTACTGGCGGCAGGGTCGAGGACGAGGGGATCGCGAGCGAGATAGGAGGGCTCGGGCATGGACGGTGTTGCGGGGTAGGCGGTAACGAGATGCGAGTGTGTTCGTGTTGTGCCCGTGTGTGGCGTGTAGCCTGGGACGGCAACGCTGCGTGCGATGTGTGTGCGTGTGGGGTGAAGTTTAGTAGTTAGGGTTAGACTTAGCGGGGTGGTAGGTGGCCTGCTCGCTGGACCTTTGGCCTGGCCGGTGTCTACCTCTCCTTATTTTTTTAAACAAAACCTTTTTTATTTAAAATATTTTTCTGGTTTGATTTAAAAGCATTTTGTAAATAGTTTTTAGTAAAACAAAATTTTCAGAAAAATGGGGTTTTTAAGTTGAAACAAAACGAGAAGTAATATAAACTAAAAATATGGTTTTAGCAAAAAATATAGGGGAAAAATATACATTATTTATAATGATGCGAAAATAAAAAAATATAAACTAATTGTCACGGAATTGTAACTAATTGTTTAGGAGGGATTTCTTTGAAATGGTTAGTAGTTTGTCCAAGCATATGATTGTGTAGAATAAAAATGGCGGACGAAGTTCATCTTACAGAAATGCCAATTTTTCACCCGGTGCACGCACAGGCATTTGCTAGTCTATACCTAATAATAAAGCACGGAACGCTTCTGTCAACCAGCTTTTTTTAACAGTTTTGCCCTCCCACCTAAATCAATATTACCCACCAATGCCACCGCTAAATAAAATAACGGTTGAAAAAAAAAGTTAATAGGCGTCGCCCGAATCCTCTGCTCCCTCCGATCTGGCGATGAAGTTCCCCACCAAGGCGAGGATTGACTCTGGTGATGAAGTCACCCTCCAAGGCGCGGATTTGCCGTGCTTCCCTCGTCGTCGGACTGTCCGAGCGAGCAGAAGTATGACTGCTCTGCCTTGGCTTGCCTTCCCAGGCCAAGCGGCGGCGTCAAGGCAGCAGGTCTATCACCTCCGTTCCATCTCCCCTGATTTCTGCGATCCAGCATCAAATCCATTCGATTTGAGGTATCTCGAGGAGGATTTGGGGTACGGGAGGAGCAGACGAAGTGAAGATCCCTAGATTCATTTGATGCAACATCAAATCCATTCGATTTGAGGTATCTCGAGACGGATTCAGGGTAGGGGAAAGAGCGGACAAGGTGAGGATGTGAGGAGGTTGGGACGAACTCACCTTTCTTCAGTGTTTCGTCCGTCACGGGGTGCGCGTCACTCCTGGCCGTGGCGCGCATGGCGGTTTGGTAGGCGAGCCGACATTATTTTGCGCGGACTGCGACCACGAGTGAGACGGCTCTTCTAGGGATGCTCAGCGGCGTCCGAGCTTGCCGCCTCTTGGGGCTCGAGCTCCTCCCTAGGGACAATGTCGCAGGGGTTCCAAACTATGCCAGAGTCCGCGTGTACGCCGTTCGCCATCTGGCCGTATGCGCTCATGAAGCTGCTGCCATGCTCTGGTGCCTTCACCGCCCCTGCCAGCCGCCTTCACTTGGTCGTGCCTCCAGGTGCATCTCATCACCGACATGCCCTCCAGGTCGTCCACGGAGGCAGAGGGATCGGCGACAACCACGACGTCATTGTCGAGCGAGCTGAAGTGGGAGAACATTGTGCCCAGGAGTTGCAGTTCGGAGTTGAGGTGGGTTAGAGACTGCGCGACCTCGCCAGCGACAGGTAGAATCGTCGGTGGTAGCTATGGTGGCGGGGGCTGGGGGACTGGGGAGCAGTTCCACGGATGCTGAAGCACTGGTTTCCTGGCTACGATCATGCCGCTGCGAGGCCAATGTTCAGCAATGGTTCTTGTGCAGCCCCAGATGGTCATGCGATTTTTCTTGCCAACAATTTGATAAGCTATTATGCGAGATTCCATCAGGATTAAGTTGCAAGGAAAGTGTTCGACAATATGACGGACATAAATGTTGTGTCGTGGACAGCTATGATGAGTGAATATTAGAAGTCAGGAAACTACAGTGAGGTCGTTACTCGTGAGGCTCTTCTTTGATATACATAGCATTCTAAACTACAGTCAAGCATATTCCAGTGAGTTGTTTCTTGCGAATGCCTTCGAATTTAATTGTTTTCTAATTTTGTTAAATTAGAGGAGCTTGTATGGGTGTTTAGTATTCTTGGAGGCTTCTGAGTAGTAGGTGGTCAGCTTAATTACCTTGCAACACTGAAACGTGAAATCTCTAAGAAGTGAAATTTGAGATTTTACTAATTTAGTTGGCACAGATTGTGTTATAGGCATACATTTATTGTTTACCAGCGGGAGTGACTGCTCGGCCCCGGCGGTGTCGGTAGAGGCACATAGCGGAGGTGCCGCCGGCGGACCGTCCTGCCCTGCTTGCCCCCTCTGGCCTCACCCGTCCCCCAAACCCCACCTACTTACGAGTGTCGGCCTGCTGCCGACCCTAGACCAGAACCCTCACCGCCGTGCCCTTCGATCTGGTCGGTCACCTCCGCCATTCGATATGGTTAGCAAGGTTTTCCCTTTAGGACCGATTGCAACAAGTTCGCGACTCTAATAGAAACAAAGGGTCAACTTATTTGAAAAAGATCCAGTGTGCTCTCGCTGCTCAGTCAACCTATAAGTCAATATATCATGTACTATGGCTGGACTGTAGCTTAAGCTTGTCTGTCCAATTTCTGAATTTAAAAGAAGTACGCAAAGAAGTGTATTCTCTTTGATCAATAATCATATTCCACTTGCTTTTTCTTTGACATGCACGCACAAGAGAGTTTGAGGAAGCCTGTTGTTCTAGCAACAGGATGTTGGTTTCCAGAAGTTTTTTCTCTGCTTGAGAGTTTCAGATGTATGGTGGAGCTTAGGTTTGTTAGTGACTTCTAAATGTTGATTCATTCATAGACCTGTAAAACATATGTTGCTCATATTAGTTTGAACTTTTAACACAGTTCTATGTGTTGACTCGGTAGATTACTGTTCGAGTTCAATTTGTAGGAGTTTATATGGCACAACTAATTACATATGGCCATTTTCAATAACTTTTTTTGGTAGTTTATCCTGAAACAACACCTGTTCTAAGATGTTGGATCTTCACAAACCGGATCTTCCATACTGTTACTGGAGGACACCAAGGTGCTCATCCTGCTAATGGTGAAATTAACATACGGAACTATACTTCTATTCACTTGTTGTTCCATATTGTACTATACTGTATAAAAAAACTCAGGATCTGATTTTGAATGTTGGCCTTAGTGTTTCCTGGATAAGTATTGCTATATATCCATGTCTGAGAGTATGCTTATATCATTTTTGTAATTATCTTGCAATATAAACTAAAGCGATGAACATTATTCGGTTTTGATCAACATTATTAGGTTTTGATCAAACACATGCATGTGGTTCATGGCTGATTTATTAGCTGAACATGTACAAATTTATGAGCCTATATTCCTTGGATCATTTTTCATCATGTTGTGTTAAATATTATCATGATCTGGCTTCATTCACCTGATTTGTTTTGGAAAGACTCGAGTTTTTGAACCTGTCATCTTCTAAAGCTTTCTTGCAGGTCTATAGACCCCTTAGTAAGGAATAATAGAGTCCCTGCATGATAACAGCCTTTTGTGATGTTCTTGCATAATTTCAGAAAATTCCTTATCAATAATGTTCATCCAAGAAAAGAAAATGGAATTAATTGCCAGTTTTGCTACGCTCTATAGTATGGGTTAATCTGTATTGTGATTGAATCAGGTCAACTGATCGGGCTGGTACTTAGTACTTGTACTCAAGGTCGAACCCGAAAAGGGAACCTTCATGTTACAACGACATCATTTTCACTGAATATTCGTCAGATGATCAACAAAGACCAGCAAGCAAAGAAGGAGGCGGTCGCACAAGATGCTACACCGAGAAACAAGAAACTTTTTGCATAATCACCGGAGGTTAGTACTAACAGATTTTTTTGTAATGGGTGACATAGGACATGAATATAGAAAATTCAAACTTGCAGGTAGAATGTGGTAAGCGGCCTATGGAGATTTTGTTCCCATACATTTGCGTTCAGTGGGTGTTGAATGAACTGAACCTCTGTAGTGAAAAGAAGACCTACTTTGTTGTATGATTGGTAAAGAAGACATGAATTATACTCGGGAACAAAAATTAATTTGTAGTGTGGAAGACATATACCCAAATATGGAATTCGCATCATGGTTAACTTCTTTCTGTCCATTTTAGAGGTCTTCTATGTATTTTATTATTTTTGAATTGAACTTTTAACGATGATAGCAGGCATGGAGTGGGCATTTCTTAACTTGGACGGTCACAAAATATATCAAGATTTCCATTGTTAATGGTTGCACAACCCGATAAATAAGCTATCCCGACTATTGACGATAAGCTATCCCGATTATTGACCATAGATCTATTTCCTTAAAACTCTCGGTGTCATTCCATGACCTAAAATATAATCACAAAAAATAACCCGTAGCAACGCACGGGTATTTGTGCTAGTCTATACCTAATAATAAAGAAATCAATGTTTCTGTCAACCAGCCTTTTTCGGATGGTTTTACCCTCCCACTAGATATCTAATTACACACCAATGCCACTCGTAAGTGGAAGTCGCCCACTATCGCGTGTCTTCGTCCTAGAGCCATACTGGCATATCCCATCGCCGCTCGTTGTGCTCTCCCCCGATAGAGCGCCGCCGACGCCGGCGGACATAACGCCCGGATCTTTCTGCCGCCGGCCTCCTGCAGAAGCACCCACACTCGCCGATGTCTCCGCCACCGGCTGTAATCAGGGCACGCGGTCGTCCCGAGCTCTGCCTCCTGCCTAACCCGCCCAGATGTCTAACCCCCGCCGCTGAGATATGAATCCTTCCATTGAGGCCTCCGCTGTCAAGCTATTCTGCGTGCTACTTCGTCGTGGTCACCGTTGACCTCCCACTAGTTGGGAGGTGAGGGAGGAATGGGAGGGGGCTCACCGTGGATGTGCGCATGGGGGAGGGGATAGTGGCCAGCAAGGGAGGGGAGGTGAGCTCGCCCCACGCATGTGTCGCCTTCGAGCGCAGGACCCTGATGCGCTCGACTTTCGACGTAGAGCTCGTTGGGAACCCCAAGAGGAAGGTACGATGAGCACAGCAGTAAGTTTTTCCTCAGTTATGAAACTAAGGTTTAATCGAACCAGTAGGAGCAAGTAAACACCCCAAAGGTGTTACTAGCTGAGCTTTGGCAGGGCGCACTACCGGTGCTAGTAGCAACGTGGAGACCTGCACAACACAACCACATAACTTTGTCCCCAACTTGCAATGAGGTTGTCAACTCACCGTGTTTTGCGGAAAACAAAGGATTAAATGTATCGAATGGAAAGAAGTAAAAGTTTGCAGAAAGTAAACACAAAGCAGAAACAATTTATAGATTGTATGCAAAGAAAAAGGACCGGGAACCATAGTTCACTAGAGGTGGCTCTCCTTAGATAGATAACATGCTGGGTGAACAAATTACAATTGACAAACACCGAGAAAGCAATATATGCATATACTAATCATCTTGACTCCTCTGAGACTTGATTGTGTATTACAACATAATACATAGACCACCATCCAACTGCATCTATGACTAATAATCCACCTTCAGGGTTATCATCCGAACCCCCTCCAGTATTAAGTTGCAAGCAACAGATTATTGCTTTACGAACTGCGTGTAAAGTAAACAATACGATTGTTCTATAAACAAAGGATTGTTGTTTTCTCCCTAGTAGCAACAGCACATCTCGTACCTTAGAGATTTCTGTCACTTCCCCAGATTACTAGAGGCATGAACCCACTATCGACCATAAATACTAACTCTTGGAGTTACTAGCATCTACTTGGCCAAGATAGCTACTAACAACGGAAAGCATGCAAGATCTCAAATAACAAAGACATGATAGAATCAATAATCAATCTGAAATAGCATCTCAATATCCATCGGATCCCCGCAAACACAACATGTATGAATTACAAATAGATGATCTTGATCATGAACGGAGCTCACAAGATCTAAACATGAATGCACAAAGGAGGAAAAACCAGCCATCTAGCTACTACATGGATCCGTAGTCCAAGGATGAACTACTCACGCATCACACCAGAGGCTTGCATGGTGATGAAGAAGGCCTCCAGGGTGAATTCCCCTCTCTGGCAGGGTGCCGGGAAGAGCTTCAGATTCCTCCCGGTCTAGGGATGGAGATGACAGCGGCTACACACACTTTCGTGGATTTTTGATCGGGTCCTTCGGGTTTTCGTCCCGAGGGCAATATATAGGCGGAAGGAGAGGCCGAGGGGGTGCCTAGGCTGGCCACACCACACCACCCCCTGGTGCGGGCCAGGCCTGGCCGCGCGGCCAGGTGGTGTGGCCGCCCTCTGGCCCTTCTCCGTCTCGTATTCTGGTACTTGATGACTTCCGGAAAAATAGGCACTTTGGCTTTTGTCCCGTCCAATTCCGAGAATATTCATTTTCCGACTTTCCTAGAACCAAAAACAGCAGAAAACAGGCAGTTGGCACTGTGGCTCTTGTTAATAGGTTAGTCCAAGAAATCATGAAAAGTACTCCAAAGTTGGAACAAAACACAAGAAAGTGGATAAAACCAAGCATGGAACATCAAAAATTATAGATACATTTGCAATGTATCAACATCCCCAAGCTTAACTCCTGCTCGTCCTCGAGTAGGTAAGTGATAAAAAGAAAGAATAATTTTTGAGGTGACATGCACCATCGAAGACTTGATCAAAGTATTTGCAAAACATTCAAAGCTGGGATCATAGTACTTCAATCATAACATGAAAGACAAAGTTCTAGGAATAGGCAAAGAAACTATGATGCAACATGAAAAGGCACAAACAAAAGATTCATGAATAACAATGCTTTGTAAGACGTTTGTTTGTTTCACATAAAGAAAACATAGCGTAAAAGTATTCAGCTTGTCCCTCAATAGAGTAGCAAATATAAATGCATAGGACACCTTCAAAGTTCATAAGAGTTACTAGATACAATAGTTTCAAACAAGCAATAACAAGTTATGCATCAATCAAGTAGTCTTGGGACAATGCACATAGAACTAAGAATGGCCACTATGCTCTCAAAGTAGGTGCATAAAGATAGAAGGTGGAGACTCAATATAATGGTGGAAGAAAGGCCTTTTGTAAAAGGAAGTAGGGATTCAAGTCTCATAAAGAGCTTCCAAAAATTATGGTACTTGTAGTTTTAAGCTCTCATTGCCCCTATCATAAGCATCTTGAAGGTGATTAAGGTTAAAGTGACACAACTAAGAGGATATGCTTGACAAGTTATAAGCCGAAATCTCATGCCACTTACTTACGAAGACCGATCCTCATGCTACTCAACTTCAGTCACGAGTAAGCTCTTGTCATTGTAAGTATATGTGTATCATTAAGAACCGCCAACGGGGTACCCCTTGCACATGATACGGGAGCTTTCCCATAATCAAAATGACAAGGCAAGCAGACAATGAGCATCTCAGCGATCTTTTTATTTGCTATTTGCATAGATTTTTATTGAGGATGCTTCATAGAGTGCTCATTATGGTGATGCTGCAAGTTTCCACCATGATTAGGCATGGCTTAGGCTAGCGGCCTAGGCATTTCTCTAACACACATACAAACTCCATGATCTTACAAGTTCCACTTTTATTTCACACCGCCGGGATCCGTAAGCAAAAGAACATGATATCAATGGGGTACAAAGTACAAGTGCAATGTTGAAAGCGTTCCCCATGGTACATGGTTCTGCTAATTTCAACTTATAAAGCGCAAGCATATACACAACAAAGAAGGACCCAGTGGTTCAAGTTTATTAGAGGCAAAAAGTAAAGTGTGCCATCAAGTTTGTGAGAGCTTTAATCACTAGTTTTCTCATAACAAGTGGAAGGTAAATAAAAGCATGAATATACTTGGAATAGCATAAGCTAGTAGGTAGGTATGGTGGACTCTTTGGAATAACTTGGTTTAGGGAGTTGGATGCATGAGTGGAACTCATACTTTGTTGTGGAGGCTAGCAAAAGACTGTGAGCGACAAACTAAGAGAGCAATAATGGCCATAATTATGCAGAGCGACAAACCATCATTGATCAAAGCATAAAGTGATACTACAAGTTGAAAACTAAAGGATCATAAAGGCTATGGTGACTTTGTATAGTCAAAACATGGTGTGAGCATGTGCCAAGTCAACCCAAATAAAGCATCAAAGGAGAATACCACTATACTATGCTTTAATATGCTAAAACAACGCATGATTCATCCAAGGCACATCAAGCAATATCAATTGTTTATAACAAGTCATGCTACAGAAAAGAATACTAAGCATAAAGCCAAAACAATATCAAACATGTCATGACAAAGGATAGGCCACAGTAAAAAATGAGCTCTTTTTATCACATAAGTATGAACTTTCCTACTCTTTTCCAAACCAAACCAAACTATTTGCAAACCAAATGTATGAAAGAGGGGGTCCAACCAATTTATTCAGAAAACTAAGCAAACCAAGCAAACTAAAAAAAAATGAAAACGAAAAAGAAGACGCTCCAAGAACAACACAACTGTGCATGAAACAATAAAAATGAAGCGTTTGGAAGAAACCTGGGGTTTTTATTGATGAAGAAGGGGATGCCTTGGGCATCCCCAAGCTTTGACGCTTGTACTTCTTGGATATTTCTTGGGGTGACACGTGTGGCATCCCCAAGCTTGAGCTTTAGTCCATCCTTCATCTCATTACTCATTCCTTCCATAGACCTAAAAATTTTCCTTCATACAAAACTTCACACAATCTCATTAGCAACATTAGTGCACTTAAGATAAATAAGTCTCAAGGTTCAGTTCTAACACCAAATAAACTTCCATTAGAACACTAGCTACTGTAGCACTTCCCTCAAAAATCTCAATTCCCCAAAGGAACTCAAGAAGGAACTAACAAGAACCAAATGCAGAAAATGGGAGAAATCTGTCAAAACAGACCAGCATGTAAAGAAGAATTTTTTCAAAGACCTTATGTTGCTCAAATAAAAAGGTGTTGAACTAACGAAAGTTAGATAACAACCTGGGGCAGAAGAAAAACAAATTACAGCTCAATCCGACGTACAGAGCTCTCCCAGGAATGTTTACGGTGAAGCACAAAAATCTGTTTCGGGACAACAACTTCCCCAATTATTACTTCTCTCTCATTAGAAGTTACTCTTGGCACAAAAAGCAAATAAAAAGGATAAGGAGAGGTTATTATAGAGGTAATAACTTCCAAGACTCATCTAAAACTCTTGGGTTATCTCCCAACAAGTACTTTTCTTTAACGCCTTTAAGTTAGGCATAAGAAGCAAAGAAAGAATCAAGTGTTCTCAAATGAAGAAGCATTAAGACCAATACCAGAAATATTTTCAACAAGGCAAGTTATATCATCCAAATAAGTTCTAGAGGATCCTCTCTCAATGCTCTTGGGTTCACTATTCTCATCAAAAGGGTTTGCAAGAACAATCCAATCAAGATTCTTTTCTATGGCATTATGTATTGCTACTAGTTCAAAGGGTATTGGTATCTTAGGTTCCTCCCCATTAGGTTCGGTTTTGTTCATCTTTTCTCGTGTACCAACAACATCTACACATGAGCCTAGTATATTGAAACGTTCAAAAACTTTTCTAGCTTCCTTGGCAACATCATAGAACTCCTTAAACAAAGTTTCTAAAATGAAATCCCTCTTTTCAGGCTCCTCAATTTCTTTAAGCTTAAGAAACAATACTTGCATTAAGGGGTTGAGGTTAACAAACTTAGCTTCTAACATGTGAATTAGAGAAGCTGCAGCAATCTCATAATTTGGAGCAAGTTCTACAAGGGATCTATCCTCAGTATCTTCATGTTTGCAAACATGATTAAAGAATTCTTCAATATTATCTTTCCCAATGATAGAACCACTACCAATTGAAAGGTCTTTCAAGGTGAATGTAGGGATCAACATGGTGAGCTAAGGAAGAGGTGACAACTAAAGGAGACATAATTTTTTTGTGTTTTCAAATAAGAAAGCAAACTTGTAAAACTATTTTTTTTGTGTGTTTTTGAAGAACAAAATGAGCAAACAAAGCAAAAAGAAACTAAGCAAAACAAAAACAACAAAGTAAAGAGGTTGGTTATGAGGGACTCCCCTTGTGAAGATGTCCTTGACTCCCCGGCAACGGCGCCAGAAAATCTTGATGCGCTCGAGTTTCGACGTAGAGCTCGTTGGGACCCCCAAGAGGAAGGTACGATGAGCACAATAGTAAGTTTTCCCTAAGTTATGAAACCAAGGTTTAATCAAACTAGTAGGAGCAAGGAAACACCCCAAAGGTGTTATTAGCTGAGCTTTGGCAGGGCGCACTACCGGTGCTAGTAGCAACGTGGAGACTTGCACAACACAACCGCAGAACTTTGTCCCCAACTTGGGATGAGGTTGTCAATCTCACCGTGTTTTGCGGAAAACAAAGGATTAAACGTATCGAATGGAAAGAAGTAAAAGTTTGTAGAAAGTAAACACAAAGCAGAAACAGTTTATAGATTGTATGTAAAGAAAAAGGATCGGGATCCATAGTTCACTAGAGGTGGCTCTCCTTAGATAGATAACATGTTGGGTGAACAAATTACAGCGGGGCAATTGACAAACACCGAGAAAGCAATACATGCATATACTAATCATCTTGACTCCTCTAAGACTTGATTGGGCATTACAACATAATACATAGACCGCCATCCAACTGCATCTATGACTAATAATCCACCTTCAGGTTATCATCCGAACCCCCTCCAGTATTAAGTTGCAAGCAACAGATTATTGTTTTACGAACTGCGTGTAAAGTAAACAATACGATTGTTCTATGAACAAAGGATTATTGTTTTCTCCCTAGTATCAACATCACATCTAGTACCTTAAAGATTTCTATCACTTCCCCAGATTACCAGAGGCATGAACCCACTATCGAGCATAAATACTAACTCTTGGAGTTTCTAGCATCTACTTGGCCAAGATAGCTACTAACAACGGAAAGCATGCAGATCTCAAATAACAAAGACATGATAGAATCAATAATCAATCTGAAATAGCATCTCAATATCCATCGGATCCCCGCAAACACAACATGTATGAATTACAAATAGACGATCTTGATCATGAACGGAGCTCACAATGTCTAAACATGAAAGCACAAAGGAGGAAAAACCAGCCATCTAACTACTACATGGATCCGTAGTCCAAGGATGAACTACTCACGCATCACACCGGAGGCTTGCATGGTGATGAAGAAGGCCTCCAGGGTGAATTCCCCTCTCCGGCAGGGTGCCGGGAAGAGCTTCAGATCCCTCCCGATCTAGGGATGGAGATGACGGCGGCTACAGACTCTTTCGTGGATTTTTGATCAGGTCCTTAGGGTTTTTGTCCCGAGGGTAATATATAGGCGGAAGGAGAGGCCGAGGTGGTGCCTGGGCTGGCCACACCACCCCCCGGCGCGGGCCAGGCCTGGCCGCGCAGCCAGGTGGTGTGGCCGCCCTCTAGTCCTTCTCCGTCTCGTATTCTAGTACTTGATGACTTCCGGAAAAATAGGCACTTTGGCTTTTGTTCCGTCCAATTACGAGAATATTCATTTTTTGAATTTTCTGGAACCAAAAACAGCAGAAAACAAGCAGCTGGCACTGTGGCTCTTGTTAATAGGTTAGTCCAAGAAATCATATGAAAAGTACTCCAAAGTTGGAACAAAACACAAGAAAGTGGATAAAACCAAGCATGGAACATCAAAAATTATAGATACATTTGCAATGTATCAGATCCCCATTTTGATCTGATATTATCCCCATTACGATTTGATTTATTCCCCATCTTGATCTAATTTGCCTATGTTTTCTCCGACTTGATTCGTTGTCTCTGCATGGTGTTTTCTGTATCTGGGATGATGATGCAACCATGATCTACAACAAAGGTGAGGCCGGCACTAGAATTGTCGGTAAAGCCAACATGAGCAAAACTGATGTGTGTCTCTGAAACCTATTCTTCTACCTGTCTCACCTGTTGCATGCTGCACACCAAAATTATGGCACCGCTATGGTACAGACACCTACTGCTGCATGAGTTGAATTTAATCTGGGGAGGAGACGAGGAGCGGGAGAGATTTCTTCGTCTTCCGCTGGAGCGCCTCGCTGCGAAGATGTTCCCCGTCGTCCTCGGCCTTCTTTCCGCAAGGCCTACATGGAATTAGTCGTGGTCCCGGTGTCATCTGCAGGTAACATGCAGAGGTCAATTCGATCGGTGCAACGAATGAGGTGTGACGGAAGGACGAACGGTGCTATCTCAATCCATTATCTCAAAGTGTGTAGAATTGAGAGAATTCAGAGTCGATGTAGAGTCAGCGAAAACTTAAGGCAAGGTATCATCTCTGACATAAAACTTCGTAATGCTGAATTGTGTGGAGCAGATCTATGATTTATAAATTGAAAGCCTTGGTGTCAATCGACATGCATCATTACTACTACAGAGAAGCTTAAGGTTGTAGTTTGCTGCATCCAAAGTAACAACATCATGGCGGTTTGCTTAACTACTGAAAACAAAATGTTGAATTGTGTGTTATATAAAGATGCCAGCAGGATTCTTATTGACATTTAGCTTCTAAAGAGATACTACTTTTTTAAGGAGATTGACCTATCTCTAAAAAAAGCTCAGTGGACACTTTTGGTGTTTTGTTGCTTTTGTACTCAGCCTGGTCTAAAAAATGTACGCCTTATGTTGTTTCTGCTATATACATGTGCGTGTATGAAGTTTGAATAGCTCATTTTACTGGTTAGAAATATACTATTCATGCAATTAGTTTCCTTTGATGAATTATCAAAAGTTTTTCTCTAGATAATTATCTTATTGTTTGAGCTTAACTGATCTGGTTAGGAGTATACTGTTTCTACAATTAGTTTTCTTATTCGGATTATCAAAAAAATTTGATAATTATCTTATTGTTTGAGCTTAACTTATTTAGTAGAAACATATAGAAGAGTGACATCAAGTATGACCTGATGATTGGATTCATGAACTGATATAAATGGTAGATTGCTATAATGTAATGTGCATTTATCTAGCTCTTTCATGTTGTTCATCGTCTCCCATGCCAAATGCAGCTCTTTCATAAATCCATCGTCATGGCAGCGCCGGCATGCGAGCGTGTACTCAAGTTCTAGTTAGAAACCCATACTCACTACGTCATCTCCAGTAATCGGTGAAATTATTGTCGGAGAGTGTTGTGCCTCCAAGGAGGCCGCCGTTGCCGCTTCCAGACTCTGCGCAGGGTACGAAGGGAAGCTACTGGATGCAAAGGGGCGGAGCGGGCCACCGCTGCCATGTGCTGAACTGCTAATAGGGTGCTACTATCCGCTAGCTATCAGTTATATGTGGTGACAGAGCACCTCTCACACGTTGCCAGGTTGCTGCTGCTTTCGCACGCACCTACTGTTAGTTCTATTAAGCTCTCTCTCCCACTTTGTAACACCAAATATGTAAAATACTTCATCTAATTGACTTGCAAGATTGCAGTTAAGGTTGCTCTAGCTATGTATCTAAAATGTCAGATACAATTTGCATTTTCTGATCGATCGAGTACTAACTTAATTTTCTTGCATTGTATGGTTAGTACCTGCATGGCAGGCGATATTAAGATTTTGGGAGAAGAAAACTTCAATGCAGCTGTCTCTTTATAGTAATCTTCTGTTATAATGATGTATGCTTACATGAACCAGGAGGTTAATGTTAGATAAATTCATACTCCCTCTATTCAGATTATAGGGCAAAGAGATATTTCAAAAAGGCTAATTTATGTATTTATTGTTTGGATTTACTCCCCTCAATTACTCCAAAGGATCCCTTTTCCCCTCCCCGTTGGGTTTCCATGCATGCATGCATGCTATGTGAAAATAGTGAAGTTTTCCTTGGTTTCCTTACGAGGTGTAGTAAATTTGTCGCATGGCCAAGTAGCGTATTAATTATGCACATCACTCAAGGCTAAATTTTTATGTTTCTCTCTTTTTCATAGCCAATGGGTAGCCACCTAGGTCCTAGCGTTTTTCTAATTTAGCCCCTATAATTAGGAATGGGGGAGTATTATTATTGTGACAACAATGCAAGATAAATTCATGAATGTCTTGCAATGATAAAAAAATCCGTGTCATGGTTTTTCTTTCCCGTTGTAACGCACAGGCATTTTTCCTAGTATAATATATATAATATAATATAATAATAAAGGATGGAACGCTTCTGTCAACCAGCTATTTTTTGGACTATTTTGCCCTCCTAGAAAGCAAAATATTACCCACCTTGCTACTGGTAAGTTAGGTACCTATTTAACTTTTTCTGTCTTGTTCCCCTTCCTCCAATCAATGAAAAAACCCTCGTGCATCCCTTCCCTGCAGTGCCGCCTTCTGGGCCATAGCGCCGGCCGTAGCTCCCTCCAGAGCCAAATCCCAAGAGCCATCAACACCTCCTCCCCTAGATTGGCGGTAAACCTCTTAGTTCAGCGAGAAGGGAAGGGAAGCGGCCACACCTGGTAGGTATCCAATCGTCGGTCGTTGAGAGGAGAGGAATGTGGCGGCTTGGATCGATTCTTGCGACTAGTACGTCGGAGACGACCTGATAGTGACGATTCACAGACCATCTAGACAAGGGGTTGGCTAGAGCGACGAGCGGCGGACCACGATGGAGGTACAACCCTCCTCCGCCCCGCACGAAAATCAGCCCCATTTGTGGTACCAGATGAGGCCCGTGAGCTCCCCGACGTCCTATGCAGTTGGAGAATACACGGATGGAGGTCAGGCCCGTCGAAGGTCGGAGAAGGACCATCAAGCACACAGAGGGAGGGAATGGGAGAAAGAAGGGCGCTCCAGCCGCCTCGCACCACGACGAGAGCCGCCGGGGCAAGAATTGAGGAGCCGAGTCAGGAGGAGAGGCGCAACCCAAACTAGATGCTGCCAAGACCGAGTGATTCATGACGGAGTGCAAGATGGATGAGAGCGCATCGGGTCCCGGTCAACCACCATGATTTGTTAGCTCAGCTTGGTATCCACCCGGGTCGTTGCTGCCATCTGAACATGGGAGTAATTTGGGTTTTTTCCTGCGTTAGCTCGTGCGGAGGAACAATAGTGAACACCCCTGATAAAATATGCTGAATTAAAGATACTAATGGTATTACTTCGCACGAGCTAACTGATGGAGTATTAAAGACGTCGTTCCCCTTCTATGTGGTCAGATATTTAGCGTGATGATTTATTTTTAGGCTAGTTATAGCGGGCGTAATTTGGGTAGTAACATAGTCCTACATGTATTTCCAACTAAGCATTTAGATAACATGGTATGCAATTAAATGATGAGAGAGTCTTGTGGTAACTAGCTATGTTATGATAATATCACACATTTTAAGACAACATAAGTCAGCATTGCACTTTTGACACATATTGGAGTGACATTTCATGTGTTCTTTTCCAGACCAGAATCATCCACATGGCCACACACACTCAAGTGGTTGTGGTGATGCAACCTCTTTCACACTGGTGCTCTATTGCATGTGGCAGTTGCATTCCAACATATTCCTAGGCTTTCTGACGATGGTTTGACACACATTGGAGTGTCATTGCATGTGTTCTTTTCCAAAAAACACAATGATCCACATGACCACACACACTCAAGTGGGTGTGGTGATTCAATTTATGTCAAACTGGTGCTCCATTGCATGTGGCAGTTGAATTCCAACATGTTCCTGGGCTTTATGACTATGGTTTGACACATATTGGAGTGTCATTGTATGTGTTATTTTCCAAACCATAATGATCCATATGGCCACACACACTCAAGTGGGTGCGGTGATGCAACTTATGTCACACTGGTGCTCCAGTGCATGTGGTAGTTGAATTCCAACATGCTCCTAGGATTTGTGACCATGGTTTGACAAATATTGGAGTGACATTGCATGTGCTCTTTTCCAAACCATAATGATCCAAATGGCCACAAACACTCAAGTGGGTGTGGTGATGCAACCTCTTTCACACTAGTGCTCCGTTGCATGTGGCAGTTGCATTCCAACATGTTAATGGGCTTTTTGACCATGGTTTGACACATATTGGAGTATCATTGCATGTGTTCTTTTCCAAACCAGAATGATCCATATGGCCACACACACTCAAGTGGGTGTGGTGATGCAACTTATGTCAAACTGGTGCTCCATTGCATGTGGTAGTTGAATTCCAACATGTTCCTGGGCTTTATGACCATGGTTTGACACATATTGGAGTGTCATTGTATGTGTTATTTTCCAAACCACAATGATCCACCTGGCCACACACACTCAAGTGGGTGTGGTGATTCAACCTATGTCACACTAGTGCTCCAGTGCAAGTGGTAGTGGAATTCCAACATGCTCCTCGGCTTTGTGACCATGGTTTGAAACATATTGGAGTGACATTGCATGTGCTCTTTTCCAAACCATAATGATCCACATGGCCACAAACAATCAAGTGGGTGTGGTGATGCAGCCTCTTTCACACTAGTGCTCTGTTGCATGTGGCAGTTGCATTCCAACATGTTCCTAGGCTTTCTGACCATGGTTTGACACATATTGGAGTGTCATTGCATGTGTTTTTTCCAAACCACAATGATCCATATGGCAACACACAGTCAAGTGGGTGTGGTGATGCACCTTATGTCAAACTGGTGCTCCATTGCATGTGGCAGTTTAATTCCAACATGTTCCTGGGCTTTCTAACCATGGTTTGACACATATTGGAGTGATATTGCATGTGTTATTTTACAAATCACAATGATCCACATGGCCACACACACTCAAGTTGGTGTGGTGATGCAACCTCTTTCACACCGGTGCTCCACTGCATGTGGCAGTTTAATTCCAACATGTTCCAAGGCTTTCTGACCATGGTTTGACACATATTGGAGTGACATTGCATGTGTTTTTTTCCAAACTACAATGATCCACATGGCCACACACGCTCAAGTGTGTGCAGTGATGCAACCTCTTTCACACGTGTGCTCCATTGCATGTGGCAGTTGCATTCCAACATGTTCCTAGGCTTTCTGACCATGGTTTGACACATATTGGAGTGACATTGCATGATTTCTTTTCCAAACCACAATGATCCACATGGCCACACAAACACTCAAGTGGGTGTGGTGATGCAACCTCTTTCACAATAGTGCTCCGTTGCATGTGGCAACTGCATTCCAATATGTTCCTAGACTTTCAGACCATGGTTTGACACATATTAGACTGTCATTGCATGTGTTATTTTCCAAACCACAATGATCCACATGGCCACACACACTTAAGTGGGAGTGGTGATGCACTTATGTCAAACTGGTGCTCCATTGCATGTGGCAGTTTAATTCCAACATTTTCCAGGGCTTTCTGACCATGGTTTGACACATATTGGAGTGACATTACATGTGTTCTTTTCCAAACCACAATTATCCACATGCCCACACACACTTAAGTGGGTGTGGTGATGCAACTTACGTCAAACTAGTCCGCCATTGCATGTAGAATTTGAATTCCTACATTTTCCTAGGCTTTCTGACCATGATTTGACACATATTGGAGTGAGATTGCATGTGTTGTTTTCCAAACCACAATGATCCACATGGCCACACACACTCAAGTGGTTGTGCTGATGCAACCTCTTTCACACTAGTTCTCTATTGCATGTGGCAGTTGCATTCCAACATGTTCCTGGGATTTCTCACCATGGTTTGACACATATTGGAGTGTCATTGCATGTGTTCTTTTAGAAAAACCACGATGATCCACATGTCCACACACACTCAAGTGGGTGTGGTGATGCACTTATGTCAAACTGGTGCTCCATTGCATGTGGCAGTTGAATTCCAACATGTTCCTGGGCTTTATGACCATAGTTTGACACATATTGGAGTGTCATTGCATGTGTTCCTTTTGAAACAACAATGATCCACATGGGCACACACACTCAAGTGGGTGTGGTGATGCAACTTATGTCACATAGGTGCTCCATTGCATGTGGAAGTTGAATTCCAACATGTTCCTGGGCTTTGTGACCATGGTTTGACACATATTAGAGTGACATTGCATGTGTTCTCTTCCAAACCATAATGATCCACCTGGCCACACACACTCAAGTGGGTGTGGTGATGCAACCTCTTTCACATTGGTGCTCCGTTGCATGTGGCAGTTCCATTCCAACATGTTCCTGGGTTTTCTGACCATGGTTTGACAAATATTGGAGTGTCATTGCATCTGTTCTTTTCGAAACCACAATTATCCACATGGCCACACACACTCAAGTGGGTGTGGTGATGCAACCTCTTTCACACTGGTGCTCCATTGCATGTGGCAGTTCAATTCCAACATGTTCTAGGGCTTTCTAAGAATGGCTTGACACATATTGGAGTGACATTGCATGTATTCTTTTCCAAACCACAATGATACACATGGCTACACACACTCAAGTGGGTGTGCTTGTTGGGAATATTCCCTAGAGGCAATGATGGTTGATGATATTTCCCAAAGTATTCATAAAGTAAAGTTGTCCCTGTATGAACATCAGATATGTATCACTGTTGTGGAACTATATAATCAATATTTTTCATACTAGATTGTCCTTGGTCATTGAGGTTATGTTGGACACACAACTTAGACCAAAGTGCAAGTCGGCCGATGACACGGTTCCAATTGTCATGGGCATGGTGATTCTATTCCGACTTACACTGATTCGGCTAAGGACTTTAGCGAGTCGGACTAACCCATAGTTGAGATGCAACGAGTTTGTTGTTATTTGCAGTCTCAAGCAATGGAATCCTTTGACCTAAGGTGATCGCATGATCCGAGTTGTGGATTGCCAACTTAGGTTTTATCAAACGTTGTTCCATAAATGGGTAGTTATAAGGGTAGAGTTCGGGTTGGTTGTGAAGCAAGTTGCGTGGCGTGGATTACCAAGATGGGATTTGCCCCTCCATAATGGAGAGATATTCTCTAGGCCCTCTCGTGTGATATGATTCGGAAGCATGGCCATGCGCTACTCAGTTAAGTGTTAACTAAGGAGTCAGACTAAGTGTTAGTCTAGTGAATCAGATATCATGGTACTAGAAGAGAGTTAAGCTATTAAAGGGATGGCAACTACTCGCCTATAGATTAACAAGTATATCATGAGGCAAAAGGACTTGGACAAAAGTCACATTGAAGGTTCGTCTTCTGACTTTACGGCACTTAGGAGTTGGCATGTTTTGCTAGAGGCCGCTACCATATATCGACTTGAGACCAAGTGTTCATGGGAGTGAGTTGGACTCAAAGCCATGACGGGATACTTGGAGGACTAGCTCATGTTGTGTCCAGGTGTACGTGAACCTATGGGGTCACACACTTAAGGGTAAGGAGCCCATGTGGATAGGTTCCATGTGGAGATTGTGGTACAGCCTAGATGGGCCTCAAGCGTTGAGCCTAGCTAGGAGTGTATATAAGTGGAGTGACAAGGGATAGTCCCTGAACTAGCCGTCACTCTCTCCACTTCCATTTCTGGCTAGATAGGATGTAGCAATCCTCTGTCCGAAGCTCCTTCCTTTATGTGTGGATACCGGTAGAGGCGTTGCACGTGCAACGCTGGAGACACGATGTCTATGGGATCCGGAGGAGCTGTCCGTGGGATTGTTTGGCACTACTTCGACGCGCTACATCAACTTGCACATATGCACGTCTAGCGGTAATCTCGTGGCCTATTACCTGAGCTGGATCTTGGGTGCACCGCATATGGGAAAAGTTTGTTTATCTCTACGTGGCCCTACAGTGGTATCAGAGCGAAAGCTTCAGGTTTTAGGCTCTAGATCTGTGCGTATGTGATATGCACGAGGTGGTGGATAGGATCCACTTAGGGTTTTGGTGGTCGATCTATGAGATATATCAGTTTTATACAACATTGATTGGATCAATCGCACTTGGGGGCGCATGGAAGATCAGGTGCGGATGATCAATGAGATTGGTCAGATCTCACAAGGACCATATTTGGGTAAAAGTGTTTCATCCAATGAAGGAATCTATGGTTCGGAATGCGGATTAGATCTGTGATTTCGGAAAAATCATTGGGCGCGGGGCTTCGCCCTGCCGTAGCACATTAGATGTCGTTGCGAAGTTCACAATGCCGAGAGATATCGTATCTATGCATAACTTGTTTTTGTAGGAAGTTGTGAATGGTATGGCTTATGTGCATGTGATGTGTGTAATCCTTATGTGATCTGTGTATCATGGGTTTGTTAGCCAGCTGGAGCCAAAGTGTTGTCATTGTTATTGTATAACGACCTGCGTGTCGGCATGATATGCCATCTTCTTGTATGTTCCTTAGTGCTCGTGTAGCATGTTTATAGGACTTGAAGGACATGGCAGCCAAAGGCATGACGAACAGGTTCATGGAGATGGAGATCACCATGAAGGGAGCCATACCATTTCACATTATAATTGGATTATTTTGTGTTATTGTTATGTCTCTAGTTTTACCTCTATTAGATAGTTGGTAAACCTTAATCTCTCAAAGAAGGTCTAGTCGGTCTCCCCACAGGTGTTGCACCATCAAAAGTCAGACATTCTTGGTAGTGGGCTCATGAAATTTAGGTGTTGTCAATTCTTTTCGACTAGGTGGGTTCGAGTCGGACTCTTACAGCGGAAGCACTTGGTAAGCTAGACGGGTGATACATTGCAAATGTATCTATAATTTTTGATGTTCCATGCTTGGTTTTATCTACTTTCTTGTGTTTTGTTCCAACTTTGGAGTACTTTTCATATGATTTCTTGGACTAACCTATTAACAAGAGCCACAGTGCCAGATGCCTGTTTTCTGCTGTTTTTGGTTCCAAGAAAGTCAGAAAATGAATATTCTCGGAATTGGACGGGACAAAAGCCAAAGTGCCTATTTTTCGGAAGGGATCAAGTGCCAGAATACGAGACGGAGAGGGATCAGGGGGCCACCACACCACCTGTCCGCGCGGCCCAGCCTGGCCCGCGCCAGGGGGTGGTGAGGCCAGCCCTGGTACCCCCTTGGCCTCTCCTTCCGCCTATAAGTTGCCCTCGGGACGAAAGCCCTAAGTACCCGATCAAAAATCCACGAAAGAGTCTGTAGCCGCCGTCATCTCCATCCCTAGATCGGGAGGGATCTGAAGCTCTTCCCGGCACCCTGCCGGAGAGGGGAATTCACCTTGGAGGCCTTCTTCATCACCATGCAAGCCTCCGGTGTGATGCGTGAGTAGTTCATACTACGGATCCATGTAGTAGCTAGATGGCTGGTTTCTCCTCCTTTGTGCTTTCATGTTTAGATCTTGTGAGCTCCGTTCATGATCAAGATCATCTATTTGTAATTCATACATGTTGTGTTTACGGGGATCCGATGGATATTGAGATGCTATTTCAGATTGATTATTGATTCTATCATGTCTTTGTTATTTGAGATCTTGCATGCTTTCCGTTGTTAGTAGCTATCTTGGCCAAGTAGATGCTAGCAACTCCAAGAGTTAGTATTTCTGCTCGATAGTGGGTTCATGCCTCTGGTAATCTGGGGAAGTGACAGAAATCTCTAAGGTACTAGATGTGTTGTTGCTACTAGGGAGAAAACAACAATCCTTTGTTCATACAACAATCTTATTGTTTACTTTACACACAGTTCGTAAAGCAATAATCTGTTGCTTGCAACTTAATACTGGAGGGGGTTCAGATGATAACCTGAAGGTGGATTATTAGTCATAGATGCAGTTGGATGGCGGTCTATGTATTATGTTGTAATGCCCAATCAAGTCTCAGAGGAGTCAAGATGATTAGTATATGCATGTATTGCTGTCTCGATGTTTGTTAATTGCCTCGCTGTAATTTGTTCACCCAGCATGTTATCTATCTAAGGAGAGCCACCTCTAGTGAACTATGGATCCCAGTCCTTTTACTTTACATACAATCTACAATCTTTTACTACTTTGTGTTTACTTTCTGCAAACTTTTACTTCTTTGCATTCAATACATTTAATCCTTTGTTTTCCGCAAAACACGGTGAGATTGACAACCTCATCGCAAGTTGGGGACAAAGTTCTGTGGTTGTGTTGTGCAGGTCTCCAAGTTGCTACTAGCACCGGGAGTGCGCCCTGCCAAAGCTCAGCTAGTAACACCTTTGGGGTGTTTCCTTGCTCCTACTGGTTCGATTAAACCCTTGTTTCATAACTGAGGGAAAACTTACTGTTGTGCTCATCATACCTTCCTCTTGGGGTTCCCAACGAGCTCTACATCAACTACGAGTCAGCAAGATTTTTTCTGGTGCCGTTGCCGGGGACTGAAGAACAAGAAGAAGCTCCCACGTCAACTACGCACCAGATTTTTTATGGCGCCGTTGCCGGGGAGTCAAGGACATCTTCACAAGGGGATCCCTCATAACCAATCTCTTTACTTTGTTGTTTTTGTTTTGCTTAGTTTTCTTTTTGCTTTGTTTGCTTGTTTTGGTTCTTTAAAAACACAAAAAAAATTAGTTTTACTTGCTTGCTTTCTTATTTGAAAACCCCAAAAAATGACTACTCTTGAAAACACTAAGTTGTGTGACTTCACTAGCACCAACAACAATGATTTTATGAGCACACCTATTGCTCTACCTGTGGCTGAAAATACTTTCTTTGAGATAAAACCCGCTTTACTCAATCTTGTTATGAGAGAGCAATTTCTGGTATTGGTAATGAAGATGCTGCTTCCCATCTAAATAACTTTGTTGAACTTTGTGAGATGCAAAAGCATAGGGATATAGATGGTGATATTATTAAGCTGAAATTGTTTCCTTTCTCTTTGAGAGGAAAATATAAAGAATGGTTGAATTCCTTAACTAGGAATAGTATTAATTCTTGGACTAAATGCAAAGATGCTTTTATTGGAAAATACTATCCTCCTGCTAAGATTATATCCATGAGAAGTGAAATAATGAAGTTTAAACAACTTGATAATGAGCATGTTGCTCAAGCTTGGGAAAGAATGAAATCTTTGGTTAAGAATTGTCCCACTCATGGACTGACTGCTTGGATGATCATCCAAACTTTTTATGCAGGATTGAACTATTTTTCAAGGAACCTATTGGATTCTGCTACTGGAGGTACCTTTATGACCATCACTTTGGGTGCTACAACAAAACTTTTGGACAATATGTTGATTAATTATTCTGAATGGCATACTGAGAGAGCTCCACAAGGTAAGAAGGTAAATTCTGTTGAGGAAATCTCCTCCTTGAGTGATAAGATTGATATTATTATGTATATGCTTGTTAATGGGAAAGCCCATATTGATCCAAATAATGTTCCTTTAGCCTCTTTGGTTGCTCAAGAAGAGCAAGTTGATGTGAACTTCATAAGAAATAACAACTTTGGCAACGATGCTTATGGTAATAATGCTTATAGGAACAATTTTGGTAACAACAATTATAAGCCATATCCTCCCAACAATGGTAATGCTTATGGAAATTCTTACAACAATAATAAGAGTGCTCCCTCTGAACTTGAAGTTATGCTTAAAGAGTTTATTAGTAAACAAACTTCTTTCAATAAAATTATTGAGGAAAAACTCTCTAATGTTGACAGAAATATAGCATCTTTGGCTGAAGCTCAATCTACTTTGAATAAAATGGCTGCTAAACCTGAAACTAATGAGAATCCCTTTGCAGCTACTAATGCTGTACAAGTAAGAATTGATGAAAATGTTAGACTATTAGCTGAATTACATGCTAAGTGGGAAAGAGAAGATGAAATTGCTAGAAACATTAGTGTTTCTACTATTACAACCACGAGTGTTGAGGCTAGTAATAGTTCTACCACTTTAGATGATAAAGTTGATTTTGATCTTGATGGTTGCAATATCTCTGAAGTTATTAAGTTCGTACAAAAGCTTGCTAAAAGTCCTAATGCTAGTGCTATGAACATGGCTTTTACACAACAAATTACTGATACTCTCATAGAGATTAAAGAAGAAAAGATGAAACATAAAGCTTCTATTCCTATAAAGCAAGAATATGGTTGGGAACCCATCATTAATATGAAAGTGAATGACTTTGATTTCAAATCTTTGTCTGATCTTGATAGTAGTGTTTCTATTATGCCTAGAAGGATTTATGATATGCTTGATTTGCCTCCTCTTGAAGATTGTTATTTGAATGTCCCACTTTATGCCAATGCTAAAAAGAAACTCATGGGGAGTCTTAATGATGTTCTTATTATGGTTAACGATTCCTATGTCCCCGTTGATTTCTATGTTTTGGATGTTGAATACAATGCTTCTTGTCCTATTACTTTGGAAAGACTTTTTCTTAGAACTGTTGGTGCCATCATTGATATGAAAGAAGGCACCATTAAATATCAACTCCCACTCAAGAAAGGTATAGAACACTTCCCTAAAAAGATAGAAAATATTTAATTTTTTTCTCCTATGAAAACAAAATTTGGTCTTAATGCTTCTTCATTTGAGAACACTTGATTCTTTCTTTGCTTCTTATGCCTAACTTAAAGGCGTTAAGGAAAAGTACTTGTTGGGAGATAACCCAAGAGTTTTAGTTGAGTCTTGGAGTTATTACCTCTATAATAACCTCTCCTTATCCTTTTTATTTGCTTTTTGTGCCAAGAGTAACCTCTAATGAGAGAGAAGTAATGATTGGGAAAGTTGTTGTCCCGAAACAGATTTATGTGCTTCACCGTAAAATATCCTGAGAGAGCTATGTACGTCAGATGGAGCTGTAAATTTTTGTGCTTCTGCCCCAGGTTTTTATCTAACTTTCGTTAGTTCAACACGTTTTGATTTGAGCAACATAAGGTCTTCGAAAAAATTCGTCTTTACCTGCTGGTCTGTTTTGACAGATTTCTGCCATTTTCTGCATTTGCTTCTTGTTCGTTCCTTCTTGAGTTCCTTTGGGGAATTGAGCTTTTTTAGGAAAGTGCTACAGTAGATAGTGTTCTAATGGAAGTTTATTTGGTGTTAGAACTGAACCTTGAGACTTATTTATCCTAAGTGCACTAATGTTGCTAATGAGATTGTGTGAAGTTTTGTATGAAGGAAAAATTTCAGGTGTATGGAAGGAATGAGTAATGAGATGAAGGATGGACTAAAGCTCAAGCTTGGGGATGCCACGCGTGTCACCCCAAGAAATATCCAAGAAGTACAAGCGTCAAAGCTTGGGGATTCCCAAGGCATCCCCTTCTTCATCAATAAAAATCTCAGGTTTCTTCCAAACACTTCATTTTTATTGTTTTATGCATAGTTGTGTTTTGCTTGGAGCATCTTCTTTTTCGTTTTTGTTTTGGTTTTTAGTTTGCTTGGTTTGTTTAGTGTTCTGAATAAATTGGTTGGACCCCCTTTCATACTTTGGTTTGCAAATAGTTTGGTTTGGTTTGGAAAAGAGTAGGAAAGTTCATGCTTATGTGGTAAAAAGAGCTTGTTTTTGACTGTGGCATATGCTTTGTCATGCCATGCTTGATATTTTTTTGGCTTTATGCTTAGTATTCTTTGCTGTAGAATGGATTGTTATAAACAATTGAGATTGCTTAATGTGCCTTGGATGAATCATGCGTTGTTTTAGCATATTAAAGCATAGTATAGTGGTATTCTCCTTTGATGCTTTATTTGGGTTGACTTGGCACATGCTCACACCATGTTATGACTATCTCAAGTCACCATAGCCTTTATGATAATTTAGTTTTCAACTTGTAGTATCACTTTATGCTTTGATCAATGATGTTTTGTCGCTCTACATGATTATGGCCATTATTGCTCTCTTGGTTTGTCGCTCCCAGTCTTTTGCTAGCCTCCACCACCAAGTATGAGTTCCACTCATGCATCCAACTCCCTAAACCAAGTTATTCCAAAGAGTCCACCATACCTACCTACTAGCTTATGCTATTTCAAGTATATTCATGCTTTTGTTTACCTTTCACTTGTTATGAGAAAACTAGTGATTAAAGCTCTCACGAACTTGATGGCACACTTTACTTTATTTCCTCTAATAAACTTGAATCATTGGGTCCTTCTTTGTTGCGTATATGCTTGCGCTTTATAAGTTGAAATTAGCAGAACCATGTTTCATGGGGAACGCTTTCAACATTGCACTTGTACTTTGTACCCCGTTGATATCATGTTCTTTTGCTTACGGATCCCGGCGGTGTGAAATAAATGTGGAACTTGTAAGATCATGGAGTTTGTATATGTGTTAGAGAAACGCCTGGGCCGCTAGCCTAAGCCATGCCTAATCATGGTGGAAACTTGCAGCATCACCATAATGAGCACTCTATGAAGCATCCTCAATAAAAACATATGCAAATAGCAAATAAAAAGATCGCTGAGATGCTCATTGTCTGCTTGCCTTGTCATTTTGATTATGGGAAAGCTCCCGTATCATGTGCAAGGGGTACCCCGTTGGAGGTTCTTAATGATACACATATACTTACAATGACAAGAGCTTACTCATGACTAAAGTTGAGTAGCATGAGGATCAGTCTTCGTAAGTAAGGGGCATGAGATTTCGGTTTATAACTTGTCAAGCATATCCTCTTAGTTGTGTCACTTTAACCTTAATCACTTTCAAGATGCTTATGATAGGGGCAATGAGAGCGGAAAACTACAAGTACCATAATTTTTGTAAGCTCTTTATGAGACTTGAATCCCTACTTCCTTTTACAGAAGGCTTTTCTTGCGCCATTATATTGAGTCTCCACCTTCTATCTTTATGCACCTACTTTGAGAGCATAGTGGCCATTCTTAGTTCTATGTGCATTGTCCCAAGACTAGTTGATTGATGCATAACTTGATATTGCTTGTTTTAAACTATTGTATCTAGTCACTCTTATGAACTTTGAAGGTGTCCTATGCATTTATATTTGCTACTCTATTGAGGGACAAGCTGAATACTACTATGCTATGTTTTCTTTATGTGAAACAAACAAACGTCTTGCAAGGCATGTTATTCATGAATCTTTTGTTTGTACCTTTTTATGTTGCATCATAGTTTCTTTGCCTATTGCTAGAACTTTGTCTTTCATGTTATGATTGAAGTACTATGATCCCAACTTTGAGTTTTGCAAATACTTTAATCAAGTCTTTGATGGTGCATGTCACCTCAAAAATTATTTCTTTTTTTTATCACTTACCTACTCGAGGACAAGCAGGAGTTAAGCTTGGGGATGTTGATACATTGCAAATGTATCTATAATTTTTGATGTTCCATGCTTGGTTTTATCCACTTTCTTGTGTTTTGTTCCAACTTTGGAGTACTTTTCATATGATTTCTTGGACTAACCTATTAACAAGAGCCACAGTGCCAGCTGCCTGTTTTTTGCTGTTTTTGGTTCTAGGAAGTCAGAAAATGAATATTCTCGGAATTGGACGGGACAAAAGCCAAAGTGCCTATTTTTCGGAAGGGATCAAGTGCCAGAATACGAGACGGAGAGGGATCAGGGGGCCACCACACCACCTGTCCGCGCGGCCCAGCCTGGCCCGCGCCAGGGGGTAGTGAGGCCAGCCCTGGCATCCCCTCGGCCTCTCGTTCCGCCTATAAGTTGCCCTCGGGACGAAAACCCTAAGTACCCGATCAAAAATCCACGAAAGAGTATGTAGCCGCCTTCATCTCCATCCCTAGATCGGGAGGGATCTGAAGCTCTTCCCGGCACCCTGCCGGAGAGGGGAATTCACCCTGGAGGCCTTCCTCATCACCATGCAAGCCTCCGGTGTGATGCGTGGGTAGTTCATCCTTGGACTACGGATCCATGTAGTAGCTAGATGGCTGGTTTCTCCTCCTTTGTGTTTCATGTTTAGATCTTGTGAGCTCCGTTCATGATCAAGATCATCTATTTGTAATTCATACATGTTGTGTTTGCGAGGATCCGATGGATATTGAGATGCTATTTACGATTGATTATTGATTCTATCATGTCTTTGTTATTTGAGATCTTGCATGCTTTCTGTTGTTAGTAGCTATCTTGGCCAAGTAGATGCTAGCAACTCCAAGAGTTAGTATTTATGCTCGATAGTGGGTTCATGCCTCTGGTAATCTGGGGAAGTGACAGAAATCTCTGAGGTACTAGATGTGCTGTTGCTACTAGGGAGAAAACAACAATCCTTTGTTCATAGAACAATCGTATTGTTTACTTTACACACAGTTCGTAAAGCAATAATCTGTTGCTTGCAACTTAATACTGGAGGGGGTTCGGATGATAACCTGAAGGTGGATTATTAGTCATAGATGCAGTTGGATGGCGGTCTATGTATTATGTTGTAATGCCCAATCAAGTCTCGGAGGAGTCAAGATGATTAGTATATGCATGTATTGCTTTCTCGGTGTTTGTCAATTGCCCCGCTGTAATTTGTTCACCCAGCATGTTATCTATCTAAGGAGAGCCACCTCTAGTGAACTATGGATCTCGGTCCTTTTACTTTACATACAATCTACAATCTTTTACTACTTTGTGTTTACTTTCTGCAAACTTTTACTTCTTTCCATTCGATACGTTTAATCCTTTGTTTTCCGCAAAACACGGTGAGATTGACAACCTCATCACAAGTTGGGGACAAAGTTCCGTGGTTGTGTTGTGCAGGTCTCCACGTTGCTACTAACACCGGTAGTGCGCCCTGCCAAAGCTCAGCTAGTAACACCTTTGGGGTGTTTCCTTGCTCCTACTGGTTCGATTAAACCTTGGTTTCATAACTGAGGGAAAACTTACTGATGTGCTCATCATACCTTCCTCTTGGGGTTCCCAACGAGCTCTACATCAACTACGAGTCAGCAACGGGTCTATCACAACGGTTGTGGGGCTCAGGGAGAGGTCGGTCGGTAGCCAAGGCATGAGATGCCACTCGACCAACATGAGTCGCATGAGATGAAGTTGGTAAGGAGTTGCCTACCTAGATCACTTGACGCCTAGCATTGATGCTAAAGCTCACTAGTCGGCTTGCTTATTTAGGATCCTGAATCACTAAGTAACCATCGGAGGGGTGTTGGTTCTAGTGGGAGCATAAGTATTAAAATGTTTAACGCGCTTTCTCTTTTATGAATAAATGTCATAAGTGTTTGCATATTTCTATTGTAGATAATGGCATCTAGTAGCAGTCTCCCTCAGTTATCCAGTTTTGCTTTGAGGACCATCCTATAGAAAGATAAGCTTAAGGGTACAAACTTCACCAAATGGTATCGTAATATGAGCATTATTCTCAAACAAGAAAAGAGGGACCATGTTCTAGACAACCCACTTCCAGATGTGCCAGATGAGAATACGAGTGTCGCAGCAACCAATGCCTACGATAAAACATGTGATGAATCTACAAAAATTAGCTGTCTTATGCTTGCTCACATGAAACCATACTTGCAGCAGGAGTTCGAGAATGTTGAGGCCTACGATATGATCGAAAGCCTCAAAAGTATGTTCCAGGCTCAGGCAAAGACCGAGAGGTATCAAGTCTCTTAAGCTTTGATAAGTTGTAAGCTTAAGGATGGTGATCCACTGAGTCCGCATGTGATCAAGATGGTTGGTTACGTGCAGTCTCTGAAAAGGCTTGTCTACCCCATTAGGAAAGAATTTGCTATGGATATAATTCTGAAATCTCTTACTAGTATGTATGAAAAGGGTTTAACTCGCCAATGCACATTGTTATGGACTTGGGTTTTCGAGAAGGATGGGGCGCTAGAGGCATCTATTGGCTAGCAAACAAGCACACATGGATGGAAGGTTTACCCAGGTTCAGGCCTCATAGAGGTCCCTACTCCTGCTTGTCTGCTCTTGGAATTATCGAGGGAATCGAAGATTATAGGGGTGCGCAGATGCAATCTGGCGATGGTTGTGGAAACTAGGGTTGTGATGGTCCTCCTCGCCGCCCCTCCTAGCCTTTATATAGATAGGCTAGGTCTCGGGTAGCAGGTCGAGTCGGTTACAGATTAGGGTTCGTCCCTTTGAACTTCCTATCTTAAGCTTCTTCTTGCGTTGCAAGCAATCGGAGAGTCCATGGGTCGCCCTAATTCTGCATTGGGCCTTGACAACACCGTGGGCTTCTGCCGTATTTGGAACATATATACCAAACTCGAGTACCTGTAGGGTATGCCCATGTCAGTTTGTTTTCAAAATATGGCCAAATTTGGCGGCATGCAAATTCTTGCATATGGGATCACGAATCATCAACATAAAGTATGATGTAGATATGGTCATGACCTTGGTCATTCGTCTTGAAATCCAAGAATGTTCATACTCATCGACTACTACTACTAATATTTTAAATACGTTTAAATTTTACCACTTACTTTTAGGTTCGAATTTACAAGAACGGACGGTGGGAATACATTTTACATCAAGGACCTAAAAAGGTAAAATTACATCGAGGTCCATACATTTAGCACGAAGAACCCTAAAATTAAGCAGGGAAAACAATCATGTTTTGCTCCTTCTCGAGAGAAAAGTTGATCAAGCCATACTCTTCATACTACTTCCTCTTCGATTGTTTTCAAAATATGGCGAAATTTGGCAGCATGCAAATTCTTGGATATGGGATCATGAATCATCAAAATAAAGTATGATGTAGATATGGCAATGACCTTGGTCGTTCGTCTTGAAATCCAAGAATGTTCATACTCATCGAGAACTAATAATCTTAAATATGTTTAAATTTTACCACTTGCTTATAGGTACAAATTTTACACGTATGAATGGTGGGAGTACATTTTACATCAAGGACCTAAAAAAAGGTAAAATTGTTGGAGATATGCCCAAGAGGCAATAATAAAGTGGTTATTATTATATCTTTATGTTTATGATAAATGTTTGCATCCCATGCTATAATTGTATTATTAGGAAACACTAATACATGTGTGTTTTGTAAACATAAAAGAGTCCCTAGCAAGCCTCTTGTTAAACTAGCTTGTTGATTAATGGATGATCATGGTTTCCTGATCATGGATATTGGATGTCGTTAATAACAAGGTTATATCATTAGGAGAATGATGTGATGGACACACACCCATAGTAAGCGTAGCATAAGATCAAGTCATTAAGTTCGTATTGCTATAAGCTTTTAAATGCATAGTAACCTAATCCTTCGACCATGAGGTTATGTTAATCACCATCACCGGATGGATACTTTGATGACATCAAACGCCGCTTCGTAACTGGGTGGTTATAAAAGTGTCATTGGGTATTCTGAAAGTATGTGTTGAAGCGCATGAACCAAGATTGGGATTTGTCCATCCATATGACGGATAGATATGCTCTGGGCCCTCTCGGTGGAATGTCATATAGTTAGCTTTCAAGCATGTGACTAGGTCACAAGGGATGACATATCACGGAACGAGTAAAGAGTACTTATCAGTAACGAGGTAGAACTAGGTATGGAGATACCAACGATCAAACCTCGGATAAGTATAGTATCGCGAGACAAAGGGAATTGGTTTCATATGTAAGTGGTTCAATCGATCGCGAAGTCATCGTTGAGTATGTGGGAGCCATTATGGATCTCCAGGTCCCGCTGATGGTTATTGATAGGAGATGTGTCTCTATCATGTCTACATATTCACGAACCGTAGGGTGACACACTTAAGGTTCGAAGTTGTTTTAAGTAGATATGGAATGTGCGTTGGAGACCGAATGTTGTTCGGAGTCTCGGATTGGATTCGGGACATCACGAGGAGATCCGGAATGGTCCGGAGAATAAGATTCATATATAGGAGATCATTTTATGAGTTAGGAAATGTTCCGGAGTGTTTGTATGAGGATTCTAGAAGGTTTCGGAATGTTCCGGAAGGTTCTAGAAGATATCTTGGAGTTTGCTTGAAAATCAAGATAGGGATCAAGGAGTCCTGGTGGGTCAAGACACAGATTCGTGGGGGAGGAGGACTCCTCCCCCCTCCCCAAATTCGTTGGCCATAGAGGAGGGGAGTCCTACAAGGACTCCCCCTCCCCAGGCGCGCCTCCTCCCCTTAAATAGAAGGGCAGGGGCGCCCCCTCCACACACGCTCTCATAACGTCTAATCTCTGCCGCCTCTCTCCTCCACCATATTCTGCACAGGCATAGGCGAAGCCCTGTAGAATTCTCTACTCCACCACCACACGCCGTCGTGCTGCTGGGATTCCGTGGAGAAGATCTACTACCTCCGCTGCTCGCTGGAACGGGGAGAGGAAGGTCTGCTTCGACTCCACACGTGTGACCGACTGCGGAAGCGCTGCCGAATCGTGGCGCCGGAAGGATCGTCTACTTGACCAAGGGCGGAAGCGCTGCTGGAACGCGACGCCGGAAGGATCGTCTACTTGACCGAGGGCGGAAGCGCTGCTGGATCGCGACGCCGGAAGGATCGTCCACACGATCTTGAGATCGGCAAGTGATCGACTACATCAACCACGAGATCTAATCTCGTTAACGCTTTTGGATCTACGAGGGTTAGTTCCTATCTATCTCGTTGCTCATGTCTCATAGATTAGATCTTGGCTTTTATCTAGATTAGATCTAGGTTTTGTTCGTTCTTGCGGTAGAAATTTTTTGTTTTCCATGCTACGAACCCATCAGTGGTATCAGAGCCGTATCTATGCGTAGATCTGTTGCACGAGTAGAACACAATGTTTTTGTGGGCGTTGATGCTTTTGTTGTCGGTGTCTTAGCGTGTACTTTGCATCTTGCGGCATGGTGGGATGAAGCGGCTCGGGCTAACATTACATGTCATCGCACATGAGACTTGCTCCACGCTTGACGTGCAACTTGCTTTGCACAAGTGGCTTTGCGGGTGTCTGTCTCTCCCACCATAGTTAAGATTCAATTTACAATGAGCATCTGACAACACTTGTATCAGCGTTGTGGTCCTTGTTCGTAGGTAAGATCGGTCTTATGCGAAAGCCCCAAACCACGTAAAACTTGCAAAGAAAATTAGAGGCGTCTAACTTGTTTTTGCAGGGGTTTTGTGATGTGATATGGCCATCATGTGATTATGATTATATTTGATGTATGCAATGATCCTTGTTGTAATATGGCAACCGGCAGGAGCCTGATGGTTGTCTTTAAATTTTGTTTAAGACCTGCGTGTCTATTCATCATGTAATAGCTTTATTCCAAGTAGTTGTAATAGTTACTGTTGGTGATGGACAACCATGAAGCGGCGCCACGGACCTTGACGCAATGCTGGTGATGATGGAGATCATGTCCGTGCTTTGGAGATGGAGATCAAAGGCGCAAGAAGAAAGGGCCATATCATATCACACTAATTATGAATTGCCTGTGATGTTAATCCTTTATGCATCTTGTATTGCTTAGATCGCGACGGTAGCATTATAAGATGATCCCTCTCACTAAATATCAAGTAATAAAGTGTTCGTCCTTAGTTGGCACCGTTGCTAAGACTCGTCGTTTCGAAGCATCTCGTGATGATCGGGTGTGATAGACTCTACGTGTGCATACAACGGGTGCAAGCCAGATTTGCACATGCAGAAACTAAGGTTAACCTTGACGAGCCTAGCATGTACAGACATGGTCTCGGAACACGGAATACCGAAAGGTAAAGCATGAGTCATATGGATGATATGATGAACATGTTGATTGTTCGCCTTTAAAGCTACATCATCTCACGTGATGATCGGACTTGGTGTAGTGGATTTGGTTCATGTAATCACTAAAACAACTTGAGGGATGTTGTTTTGAGTGGGAGGTCATTTGTAATTTGGATTAGTCAAACTCAATTTATCATAAAAACAATCAAAGTAAATTTGCATAGTTTGTTGTAGTCATTGGCATCCGTTCACCACCTTACGCTTAGTTATAGTTGAGATAGTGGAACTATAGAAATTCTGGATATTTGCTTTACGAACTGGTATCGTATTGTTTTGAGTGTCAATTAAAATTTATAAGTCCTATTGCAAACTTTCAGCAAACTCAATTTACTCCATGAAGTTTAATAAATAGTATTAAATCAAGAGTAACAATTCCAGTGTTAGTATCTAATGTATCATGTTAGCCTCCATGATTCTTGATACTCAAAAGATTGTTTTTAATATCAAGTTTATCTAAGAGCTGAAAGCAATGTTTCAGAAACCATCATATGTGAAAGGTATTACGATATCTAAAACAATGTGTTGGTTACAACATGACAGAGTATACATCCTCATATTTGATGAGAATTTGTGAAGGTTGGAGACGCTAGTCGTCCTAATCCTCCAAAAGGTTTTGAAAAAGAAACATTATACTCACAATTCACCTTTATAAGCTATAGCAGCTTGATCATGAAAGTTGTCATGATAAGGATGAATAGAAGATATAAGTAAAATGTTTACTACGCTAAAAGATTACTAAAGAATGGATTTTTGAAAGAACACCAAACATTTGATGATGGTGATCCACCTCAAAGTGCAAGTCCAAAGGTATTAGTAGTTGACTATATACGCTTTGTACCATGTGTCATGTTGATGACACTGCTATTGATGTTGATAGATTCTTTTAAAAGAAAAGAAATTGCTGAAAGAGAATCTATAAAATATTTGGCAGAAAATAAAAGGTTGGAGATGTCCAAATTAGGCATATAGAAGATATACATGTTATGGTTGTATTCCTTGCCTGTTAAACAATGTGGTTCTCCGGTATTGGATACCGAATTGGTTGGTATGAAGTGTCATACATGACAACACAATTCATGAACTACAATGGCCTAAGTAACTAGCAAGAGAATATGTGATGATGTTCATCGAAAACAAACAAAGGGTTGTTGTGTTGCTCGTTAACATCAAAGCTTGCCTTCAAGATTTGTTATTTTGTTCCGGTATTACGAGAACAATGGTTGTTCAAATAATTACCATATTCCATAAAGGATGGATGAACTTTTACAAGTCTGGTAGGAGAAATCACATCCATAAACACTATTGCTAAAATGTCGCAAGACAAATGATTGAAAGATCACTTGCGAAGTGACACCGCCGTTTAAATTATATTGAAAGGGATACATGAAGAAACTCCATGTTGATGGATTTTTGGAGTCTTTGATTTGGATCAAATGACGCTTGTGATAACTTCCTGGAGATAATTAAAACTCCGTTCGTAGGCCAAAAGAGGAACGGACGACTAACTGATTAGAATTTGTACATATTGATGTATATAGTCCATTATGTGTAGTCGTGGGCGATGGATTTCAACTTCATATGCTTTCTCCGAAGATTTGAGTGAGTATATGTATATACTTACTCAATAAGGAAGAAGTATGAAACATTTGAAAAATGTTCAAAGACTTTCAAGATGAAGTGGAAAATCATTGTAACAAGAAAATAAAAGAGTTTATGATTGGATCATAAAGGAAGATATTTGAGTTACATGTTTAGCAAAAACACCTAAGACTTGAGGAATTGTTCTATGATTTGTGTTTCTCGATAAACCATAGGATTATGGCATATTCGAGAGATAAAATCAAACCATGTTTGAGATGGTAAGATCAAAGGTGTCATTTATAAAACTGCCATTATGTTTTTAAAGATTAAAAGCTTTAGTGAATACCGCTTTTACACTGAAAAGAGCACCATCGTGATCCATTGAAATGACACCATATAAGTCATGGTTTGGGATAAAACCCGAATTGTCTTTTCTTAAATTTTGGTATTATGCATAAGTAAAATGTTTACAACCAAAGTCGGATAAGCATGTCTTTGTAGGTTATCCAAAAGAATTTGTTGGGAATTTCTCCATAACACTGAGGACAAAAGAGTTTGTTACTTGGAACGTCAAGTCTCTTGTGAAAGAATTTTTCGTGAAAACTTAAGTGGGAGGACAATAGAACTTTAATAAGGTTGTTGAACCTTAGCTATATGTGCTAAGTAGCGCAGCGCCGGAAAGTGTCCCGGTGACGGCCACAATGCTCATGGCTCTCGTGATTACAAAAGGTGTGATCTCGGAGATTAGAGTTCCTATAGAACCATGTGGGTCAGTAAGAATCAAATAGTAAGATTTGATAAGCAAGTCGTTATTGTTTTGACAATGATGAACCGACTACATGCAAAGAAGCGATGATGGGCCCTGACTCCATAAAATGACTAGAAGTCATGGAATCCGTGATAGTATCCATACACGAGAAAATCAAGTTTCTGAACTTAGAAGACCCTCCGGAAAGGTGTGAAGCCTATCGGTCGTGTTTGGATCTATAAAGAAATAGACATGGATGTTTCAAATCTATGAAATTGTCGACATGTCGGAAAGAGTTTACGACAATGTTCAAGGAATTGACTATGATAAGATTTGATCTTTCATAACGATATTTAGTCTGGACGGATTAATGTAGCAACCACTACATATATTTAGGTATATGGTAGTTGAACAAACAAAACAAGTTCTTCTAATAGAATAGTTACCTAGGACGTGTACATGACACGATCCAAAGGGTTTTGTTAATTCAAAGGATGCTAAAAGAGTATGCAAAACTTCAATGGTTGAAGTAAGCATAGCGGAGTTGGAATCTTCACCATGATGAAACTGTTAAAAGAGTTTAAATTCATCGGAGATGATGAAGATGCTTGCATTTGCAAGAAATTAAGTGGGAGCGCTGAGACATATTTCTAATACATTATGTAGAGGACATATTGTTGATTGGAAATGATGTATCTTGTATTGACACAGGTTAAGAATTTCATTTTGATGAAACACTTAGGCATAACCCAAGAATTAGGCATCAATGTCTATATGAATAGATTGAGGCGCTAATATGGTTTTGCCAAATGTACATAGATAAGATGTTGAATGAGTTCAATATGGAAACAACAAGAAAGGTTCTTGATGCACGGAAAGGACTGAATCAAGATTCGAGTGTGTTGACACGAGATTCAAGTGTTTTGACACTTGGTGAAATTACAAGAATATTTTGATCAATCATTCTTTGAGATGTACACATCCAGATATGTCCTATGCTCTAAATGTTATGAGCATATACCAGAATGATTCATAAGATGATCATTGGACAATAGTAAAAATATTCTTATGAGCTTTGGAAGAACTAAGAATATATCATGTATAAGTGACAAATAGTTAAAGGTAGTTCATTGTAAAGTGTTACATTGATACTAGTTTTGTCACAGGATACAAATTAAGTTTATCTCAATTTAAACTATGGGTGGCACAATGTAATGAAAGGAAGTTCCATAACGGATTTGGTTGAGTACCAAAGTTAAAACATTGTGACAGATACTACAACAAAAGGCTAAGTATATAAACTGCTATAGTAGCAGCAAAGGAGGGCATTTGTGTTAAGTAGTTTATCAAACTAGGTGTGGTTCAAAGTGGGCTAATACTGTGAAGATATATTGTGTGACAATAATATCAACATATTTTGAGCCGAAGGAACTAAAGGTCTCACTAAAGGACCAAATTATACAATGCCATCTCATTGGAGAATGAGTAATGCGTAGAGACGCAAGGACATGCAAATACACACGGACCTGGAAGTGTCAGATCCGAAGATCATGTTTACCACTAGCAATAGTGTCTATACAACACCAGAAAGCCATAGGTGTTGAATGCACAAGTTTTTAACTAGATTATTGACTCTAGTGCAAGTGGGAGACTGTTGGAGATATGCCCAAGAGGCAATAATAAAGTGGTTATTATTATATCTTTATGTTTATGATAAATGTTTACATCCCATGCTATAATTGTATTATTAGGAAACACTAATACATGTGTGTTTTGTAAACATAAAAGAGTCCCTAGTAAGCCTCTTGTTAAACTAGCTTGTTGATTAATGGATGATCATGGTTTCCTGATCATGGATATTGGATGTCGTTAATAACAAGGTTATATCATTAGGAGAATGATGTGATGGACACACACCCATAGTAAGCGTAGCATAAGATCAAGTCATTAAGTTCGTATTGCTATAAGCTTTTAAATGCATAGTAACCTAATCCTTCGACCATGAGGTTATGTTAATCACCATCACCGGATGGATACTTTGATGACATCAAACGCCGCTTCGTAACTGGGTGGTTATAAAAGTGTCATTGGGTATTCTGAAAGTATGTGTTGAAGCGCATGAACCAAGATTGGGATTTGTCCATCCATATGATGGATAGATATGCTCTGGGCCCTCTCGATGGAATGTCATATAGTTAGCTTGCAAGCATGTGACTAGGTCACAAGGGATGACATATCACGGAACGAGTAAATAGTACTTATCAGTAACGAGGTAGAACTAGGTATGGAGATACCAACGATCAAACCTCGGATAAGTATAGTATCGCGAGACAAAGGGAATTGGTTTCATATGTAAGTGGTTCAATCGATCGCGAAGTCATCGTTGAGTATGTGGGAGCCATTATGGATCTCCAGGTCCCGCTGATGGTTATTGATAGGAGATGTGTCTCTATCATGTCTACATATTCACGAACCGTAGGGTGACACACTTAAGGTTCGAAGTTGTTTTAAGTAGATATGGAATGTGCGTTGGAGACCGAATGTTGTTCGGAGTCTCGGATTGGATTCGGGACATCACGAGGAGATCCGGAATGGTCCGGAGAATAAGATTCATATATAGGAGATCATTTTATGAGTTAGGAAATGTTCTGGAGTGTTTGTATGAGGATTCTAGAAGGTTTCGGAATGTTCCGGAAGGTTCTAGAAGATATCTTGGAGTTTGCTTGAAAATCAAGATAGGGATCAAGGAGTCCTGGTGGGTCAAGACACGGATTCGTGGGGGAGGAGGACTCCTCCCCCTCCCCAAATTCGTTGGCCATAGAGGAGGGGAGTCCTACAAGGACTCCCCCTCCCCAGGCGCGCCTCCTCCCCTTAAATAGAAGGGCAGGGGCGCCCCCTCCACACACGCTCTCATAACGTCTAATCTCTGCCGCCTCTCTCCTCCACCATATTCTGCACAGGCATAGGCGAAGCCCTGTAGAATTCTCTACTCCACCACCACCACGCCGTCGTGCTGCTGGGATTCCGTGGAGAAGATCTACTACCTCCGCTGCTCGCTGGAACGGGGAGAGGAAGGTCTGCTTCGACTCCACACATGTGACCGACTGCGGAAGCGCTGCCGAATCGTGGCGCCGGAAGGATCGTCTACTTGACCAAGGGCGGAAGCGCTGCTGGAACGCGACGCCGGAAGGATCGTCTACTTGACCGAGGGCGGAAGCGCTGCTGGATCGCGACGCCGGAAGGATCGTCCACACGATCTTGAGATCGGCAAGTGATCGACTACATCAACCACGAGATCTAATCTCGTTAACGCTTTTGGATCTACGAGGGTTAGTTCCTATCTATCTCGTTGCTCATGTCTCATAGATTAGATCTTGGCTTTTATCTAGATTAGATCTAGGTTTTGTTCGTTCTTGCGGTAGAATTTTTTTGTTTTCCATGCTACGAACCCATCAGTGGTATCAGAGCCGTATCTATGCGTAGATCTGTTGCACGAGTAGAACACAATGTTTTTGTGGGCGTTGATGCTTTTGTTGTCGGTGTCTTAGCGTGTACTTTGCATCTTGCGGCATGGTGGGATGAAGCGGCTCGGGCTAACATTACATGTCATCGCACATGAGACTTGCTCCACGCTTGACGTGCAACTTGCTTTGCACAAGTGGCTTTGCGGGTGTCTGTCTCTCCCACCATAGTTAAGATTCAATTTACAATGAGCATCTGACAACACTTGTATCAGCGTTGTGGTCCTTGTTCGTAGGTAAGATCGGTCTTATGCGAAAGCCCCAAACCACGTAAAACTTGCAAAGAAAATTAGAGGCGTCTAACTTGTTTTTGCAGGGGTTTTGTGATGTGATATGGCCATCATGTGATTATGATTATATTTGATGTATGCAATGATCCTTGTTGTAATATGGCAACCGGCAGGAGCCTGATGGTTGTCTTTAAATTTTGTTTAAGACCTGCGTGTCTATTCATCATGTAATAGCTTTATTCCAAGTAGTTGTAATAGTTACTGTTGGTGATGGACAACCATGAAGTGGCGCCACGGACCTTGACGCAATGCTGGTGATGATGGAGATCATGTCCGTGCTTTGGAGATGGAGATCAAAGGCGCAAGAAGAAAGGGCCATATCATATCACACTAATTATGAATTGCCTGTGATGTTAATCCTTTATGCATCTTGTATTGCTTAGATCGCGACGGTAGCATTATAAGATGATCCCTCTCACTAAATATCAAGTAATAAAGTGTTCGTCCTTAGTTGGCACCGTTGCTAAGACTCGTCGTTTCGAAGCATCTCGTGATGATCGGGTGTGATAGACTCTACGTGTGCATACAACGGGTGCAAGCCAGATTTGCACATGCAGAAACTAAGGTTAACCTTGACGAGCCTAGCATGTACAGACATGGTCTCGGAACACGGAATACCGAAAGGTAAAGCATGAGTCATATGGATGATATGATGAACATGTTGATTGTTCGCCTTTAAAGCTACATCATCTCACGTGATGATCGGACTTGGTGTAGTGGATTTGGTTCATGTAATCACTAAAACAACTTGAGGGATGTTGTTTTGAGTGGGAGGTCATTTGTAATTTGGATTAGTCAAACTCAATTTATCATAAAAACAATCAAAGTAAATTTGCATAGTTTGTTGTAGTCATTGGCATCCGTTCACCACCTTACGCTTAGTTATAGTTGAGATAGTGGAACTATAGAAATTCTGGATATTTGCTTTACGAACTGGTATCGTATTGTTTTGAGTGTCAATTAAAATTTATAAGTCCTATTGCAAACTTTCAGCAAACTCAATTTACTCCATGAAGTTTAATAAATAGTATTAAATCAAGAGTAACAATTCCAGTGTTAGTATCTAATGTATCATGTTAGCCTCCATGATTCTTGATACTCAAAAGATTATTTTTAATATCAAGTTTATCTAAGAGCTGAAAGCAATGTTTCAGAAACCATCATATGTGAAAGGTATTACGATATCTAAAACAATGTGTTGGTTACAACATGATAGAGTATACATCCTCATATTTGATGAGAATTTGTGAAGGTTGGAGACGCTAGTCGTCCTAATCCTCCAAAAGGTTTTGAAAAAGAAACATTATACTCACAATTCACCTTTATAAGCTATAGCAGCTTGATCATGAAAGTTGTCATGATAAGGATGAATAGAAGATATAAGTAAAATGTTTACTACGCTAAAAGATTACTAAAGAATGGATTTTTGAAAGAACACCAAACATTTGATGATGGTGATCCACCTCAAAGTGCAAGTCCAAAGGTATTAGTAGTTGACTATATACGCTTTGTACCATGTGTCATGTTGATGACACTGCTATTGATGTTGATGACACTGCTATTGATGACACTACATCAACCACGAGATCTAATCTCGTTAACGCTTTCGGATCTACGAGGGTTAGTTCCTATCTATCTCGTTGCTCATGTCTCATAGATTAGGTCTTGGATTTTATCTAGATTAGATCTAGGTTTTGTTCGTTCTTGCGGTAGAAATTTTTTGTTTTCCATGCTACGAACCCATCAAAAATTACATCGAGGTCCATACATTTAGCACAAAGCACCCTAAAATTAAGCAGGGAAACAGTCATATTTTGCTCCTTCTCGAGAGAAAAGTTGGTCGAGCCACACTCTTTATACTACTTCCTCATTGTTTGTTTTCCAAATATGGCCAAATTTGGCGGCATGCAAATTCTTTGATATGGGATCATGAATCATCAACATAAAGTATGATGTAGATATGTAAATGACCCTGGTCGTTCGGCTTGAAATGCAAGAATGCTCATATTCATTGACAACTAATAAGCTTAAATACGTTTAAACTTTACCACTTGATTTTATGTTTGAATTTTACATAGACGGTGGTAGTACATTTTATATCAAGGACCTAAAAAAGGTAAAATTACATTGAGGTCCATACATTTAGCACGAAGCACCCTAAAATTAAGCTGGGAAACAGTCGGCTTCAGCTCCTTCTCGAGAGAGCAGCTGGTCGAGCCATACTCTTCATACTACTTCCTCTTCGTTTGTTTTCAAAATATGGCCCAATTTGACGGCATGAAAATTCTTGGATATGGGATCATCAATCATCGATATAAAGTATGATGTAGATATGGTCATGACCATAATCATTTGGTTTGAAATCCAAGATTGTTCATACTCATTCACAACTAAGCCTAAATACGTTTAAATTTTACCACTTGCTTTTATATTCGAATTTTACACGGACGGTGGGAGTGCATTTTACAGCAAGGACCTAAAAAGGGGTAAAATTACATCGAGGTCCATACATTTAGCATGAAGCACCATAAAATTAAGCATGGGAAACAGTCATGTTTTGCTCCTTCTCGTTAGAGAAGTTGATCGAGCCATAATCTTCACACTACTTTCTCTTCGTTTGTTTTCAAAATATGGCCAAATTTGGCGGAATGCAAATTCTTGCATATGGGATCACGAATCATCAACATAAAGTATGATGTAGATATGGCCATGACCTTGGTCATTCGTCTTGAAATCCAAGAATGTTCATACTCACGGACTACTACTAATAATCTTTTAAATACGTTTAAATTTTACCACTTTCTTTTAGGTTCGAATTTATAGGTACGGACGGTGGGAATACATTTTACATCAAGGACCTAAAAAAGGTAAAATTACATCGAGGTCCATACATTTAGCAAGAAGAACCCTAAAATTATGCTGGGAAAACAGTCATGTTTTGCTCCTTCTCGAGAGAAAAGCTTATCGAGCCATACTCTTCATACTACTTCCTCTTCGTTTGTTTTCAAAATATGGCAAAATTTGGCGGCATGACAATTCTTAGATATGGGATCCTGAATCGTCAGCATAAAGTACGATGTAGATATGGCAATGACCTTGGTCGTTCGTCTTGAAACCCAAGAATGTTCATACTCATCGAGAACTAATAATCTTAAATATGTTTAAATTTTACCACTTGATTATAGATACAAATTTTACACGTACGGATGGTGGGAGTATATTTTACATCAAGGACCTAAAAAAGGTAAAATTACATCGAGGTCCATACATTTAGCAGCACCCTAAAATTAAGCAGGGAAAACAGTCATATTTTGCTCCTTCTCGAGAGAAAAGTTGGTCGAGCCATACTCTTAATACTACTTTCTCTTCCAAATATGGCCAAATTTGGCGGCATGCAAATTCTTTGATATGGGATCATGAATCATCAATATAAAGTATGATGTAGATATGTCCATGACCCTGGTCGTTTGGCTTGTAATGTAAGAATGTTCATATTCATTGACAACTAATAAGCTTAAATACGTTTAAACTTTACCACTTGATTTTATGTTTGAATTTTACATGGACGGTGGTAGTACATTTTATATCAAGGACCTAAAAAAGGTGAAATTACATTGAGGTCCATACATTTAGCACGAAGCACCCTAAAATTAAGCTAAGAAAACATTCGGGTTCGGCTCCTTCTCGAGAGAGCAGCTGGTCGAGCCATACTCTTCATACTACTTTCTCTTTGTTTGTTTTAAAAATATGGCCCAATTTGATGGCATGCAAATTCTTGGATATGTGATCATGAATCATCAATACAAAGTATGATGTAGATATGGCCATGACCTTGGTCGTTCGGCTTGAAATCCAAGATTGTTTATACTCATTCACAACTAAGCCTAAATACGTTTAAATTTTACCACTTGCTTTTATATTCGAATTTTACACGGACGGTGGGAGTACATTTTACATCCAGGACCTAAAAAGGGGTAAAATTACATTGAGGTCCATACTTTTAGCACAAAGCACCCTAAAATTAAGCAGGGAAAACAATCATGTTTGGCTCCTTCTCTAGAGAGAAGCTAATCGAGCCATACTCTTCATACTACTTCCTCTTCGTTTGTTTTCAAGATATGGCCAAATTTGGCGGCATGAAAATTCTTGGATATGTGATCATCATCAGCATAAAGTATGATGTAGATATGGCCATGACCTTGGTCGTTCGTCTTGAAATCCAAGAATTTTCATACTCATTGACAACAAATAATCTTAAATACGTTTAAAAAAGGTAAAATTACAGCGAGATCCATACATTTAGCACGAAGCACCCTAGAATTAAGCAGGGAAACAATCATGTTTTGCTCCTTCTCATGAGAGAAGTTGATCGAGCCATAATATTCATACTACTTCCTCTTCATTTGTTTTCAAAATATGGCCAAATTTGGCGGTATGCAAATTCTTGGATATGGGATCACGAATCATCAACATAAAATACGATGTAGATATGGCCATGAACTTGGTCGTTCGGCTTGAAACCCAAGAATGTTCATACTCATAGACAACTAATAATCTAAAATATGTTTAAAAATTTACCACTTACTTTTAGGTTCGAATTTTACACGGATGATTGGAGTACAATTTACATCAAGGACCTTAAAAGGGGGAAATTACATCGAGATCCTTACATTTAGCATGAAGTACCCCAAAATTAAGCAAAGAAATAAAACAGTCGGGTTCGGCTCATTCTTGAAAGAGCACCTGATCGAGCCATACTCTTCATACCGCTACTTCCTATTCATTTGTTTTCAAAATATATGGCCAAATTTGGTGGCATGCAAATTTTTGGATATGGGATCATCATCAGCATAAAGTGTGATGTTGATATGGCCATGACCTTGGTCGTTCGGCTTGAAATTCCAAGAATGTCCATACTCATTGACAACTAATAATCATAAATACTTTTAAATTTTACCACTTGCTTCTAGGTTCAAATTTTACACGGACGGTGGAAGTACATTTTACATCAAGGACCTAAAAAAGGTAAAATTACATCGATGTCCATACATTTAGCATGAAGTATCCTAAAATTAAGCAAGGAAAATAGTTGGTTGGGAAGCTTGAGAACTCATAAAACTTGGTAATCAATCGTAAGTGTATCAAGGTTCACGCTTTGTCTAAAAACTAGGGTAGCCATTTTTCTTCGTACTTGCTTACAGAAAAAATCTTGTTCCTTTCAGTTTTATTGTTCCTATAAGTTGGAAACTATGGTTGCCACCATTTTTCAACTTGCCAAGATGCACACACCTACCAAATATGGGAACATTACAATAAAATACGATGTGCATATGGTTGTTACCTTTGTCGTTCGGCTTGAAACCCAAGAGTGTTCATACACTATAGGACATATATATTGTGTAACTATTTTTTTGTAATTTATGATGACTCACTGTTATTAATTATATTTCAGTGCAAATAGTCGTACACGCAAGAGGATGCCATGAAGAAGGCTTCATTTTTAGGGTTTTCATTATTTTTGTTCATAGCTAGGGAGGATCAGATTGTCAACATGCATATTTGTAGCAAGAATTTTAATCCTACAAAACTCTCATTGGTTTTTGAAGTATTGACCACCTCGGTACCATAAAGACTCAAAGGATGTTTGTAACTTTTTATGAGCATTCTATCATGTTTACTTGTAGTTCAAATTTGAAAATGATTTTATATTCCTAAATTTTGGAAACTCCTAGTACTGGTAGCATTATTGTTCTCTATGCCAAGATGCACTCATCTACCAAATATGGGAACATTACCATAAATTATGTTGTACATATATAAGGCCATTTAGCTTGTCTTTCGGCCTGAAGCCTCAGGATATGTTCATACATGGCAGACCATATTTTCAATTACATTGTTTTTATATGTGAACTCTCTTGATAATAATCATTTTTCACAGCAAGTAGGACAAGTCAGAGGTCACCGTGCAATGTTTTTTATTGTTTTTAAATAAAAGAAAAATTTGTACATGCAAATGCTTAGCAAGAAGTTGAATCCAATAAATTCATTGGTTTCCGATATATTGATAGTCTGGGTGTGGGTACCTTCAAAAGATACTTGTATAACTTTAAGAGCAATCTACTACTTACTCATAATTCAAATTTTATCTAACATTGATAAATCAGCTTAAATTAGTTTTATAATGTGAAGTTCACTAGGAAACCTTGAGAACTCAAAAAAGTTCGTAATCGTAAGTGAAACATGTATAAACTTTGTCTAGAAACCGGGCTTATGGCATTCCGAGGCATATTCACCGTGCTTGATCTTAGGAAATAAATCCTGGGAAAATAATAATCTGCTTAAAGTTTATGATAAATCGGGGTGTTTTTTGTGTGAGGTGTAATAAACAAACATATATCGTTCGTCTGACACTTGAAAAGAAACTCTTTGATGGACATTTGGATATGTGAATGAAAAGTCAAATCTTATGTATAAACAAGTTATGTTCAAAAACAAGTTTATTACAACCAAATAAAGCATTCACAAATTCAATGTGTGACGGACTGATATGTTAGTACCTTTGTGTAAATATTGATATTTCATATGAAATAAGTCTCTTACATACCAGCTACATGCATCCAAAAAGTATTGTGGGTGATAAAATATCGTTAGTATCCAGTTTTTAGCATCATTCAAATCTTTGTGTGTGAATGGGAGCAATGGCATCCGGGGACCACTTGTCAGTATTGCTACCAATGAGGTTAAATCGGTCATTACAGGACTAACTGGACAAATTTGTGCATATTAGGCCAAAAACTATTTAAATGTATAAAAATGATGTCCATCAAGTGTTTTGTGCAAAAGTGCGATGAAAAGATGGTGGGTCATGCAATTTCCTTTATCTAAAAAATGTTTTATACTACACCCTCTGTCCCAAAATATAAGGCGTCTAAGGATTGGACAAAAATCAAACCCTACTAACTTTGACCAAGTATTTAGAAAAAAATATCTACATCTACAATGTTGAATGGACATATTAAGAAAATATACTTTATGGTGAATCTATTGATATTAATTTAGTATTATAAATTTTTATATTTTTCTGTATAATCATGGTCAAACTTAAAAAATGTTAACTTTTGACTAATCCTTAGGCGCCTTATATTTTGGGATGGAGGGAGTACCATGGAGATTAATACAAAGTATTGTACTGTACTTACTACTAGCAAAACAGGTACTAGATGGAACTTTGAAACCTAAAGGGTGCCCACTATTTCAGTCCGTTCAAAGAAATGATCTAGTTCATCAAAAAGTGATGATATGTGAAATGTATCTTTTTTGTAATAGGTACCCACTCCCATTCTCTAACTCCTCCCCCACCATTCCCTCTCTCGCTATCACATTCCCACACTAACCTCACAACTCTCAGTTGTTAACTCAGCCATTGCCTTGATGAAACCAATGCCAAAACCTTAGTATGCGGTTGAGCTGGGGTCCTCATCAAGATCTGCTTCGGAGCTGCAGGTGTCTTGTTCAATTCTGACGGCCTCAACACCCTCTCTGAAGCGTCCTTCGCCTTTTGTGTGTATGTGGGCCATGCCCAAGGTGAGGCGTCCGTCGCCCTTAGGGTTTTGGCCAGTCGCGCTGAAACCCTCATTGCCCGCCGAGCGGTTGTCCAAGCCTCCGGCGCCGCGTGCGTTGGGACCGAATGCTCGTGCGGCGACGGACGCGTCCTTTTCGTCTACAGGTTGGACTCTCATTCCCAATGTGCCAAATTTTAGAGTGTACATGGTGAAACACCTATCGGTGCCCCCCTTCATCAACGATTGTCTGTGCTTCTTCGGTGTATGTGGCTGGTTCTTCTTCAGTGGCGCCTTGTTCATCTGCTCAACCCATCGACCCATGTGCAAGTTCATGCCCCCCAACTGCGACGAGGTTAGATCTAGAGGATTGGGGCTTTAACCCAAATCAAACGTGTATCTAGTTAGATTTTTGCAACGCGTACTGTAGTCGCTAGTTCTGCCAAACCGAGAAGACGCCCTAGGTCGGTTGGACACTATGCCACGGCGCATCTTCTTAGGTGCTTCTACATCCACATAGTCTAGCATGACTTGTATATGCCTATCATCCCGACTTACTTCAAGCCTTACTTGAAGGGACGCCCCTACCCACAACTAGTGGTGGTCCAAGCATGCGAGGAATGCAAGTGTGTTGTCCCTGCCAACCGCAACAAAGACCAGATCGTCCTGGACAAAAAAGTGGGCTACCTTTGCTACTTTCCATGAGTTGAAGGAGGGTGACTGCCTTATGTTCAAGGTCACCGCAGATGGGTTCAAGATGAAAATCTACGACCGCATCACCTCCTGCCGGAAGGTGTCCATCTGTCATGAGCACGCACATCTTGATTAAGTGCCAATTTGGTTCGAAGGATTTTCAAAGGAATTTTGGAGGAATTCGACCCACAAAGGCAACCTAGCTCAGTAACGGCCAGAACAGTAACAGACCAGAAAAGTGGCAGGCCAGAACAGTAAAGGACCACAACAGTAACGGACCTAAATAGTAGATGGCCAGAATAGTAACGAGGTAGAACAGTAGTAGGCTGAAAATTTTACCAGATAGAATAGTAACAGGCCAATGATGTCTACGCACTTCTATTCTTGTAGATAGTTGTTGGGCCTACAAGTGCAGAGGTTCGTAGAACAGAAGAAAGTTTCCCTTAAGTGGATTACCCAAGGTTTATCGAACTCATGGAGGAAGTGGTCAAAGGTATCCCTCTCAAGAAACCCTGCAATCAAGATACAAGAAGTCTCTTGTGTCCCCAACATACCCAATACACTTGCCAGGTGAATAGGTGCACTAGTTCGGCGAAGAGATAGTGAACTACAAGTGGTATGGATAATTATAAGTGGTAACGGTGCCAGAAAAGAGCTTTGATGCCGCGTGGTTGATGTGGGAAGAGACTAAAGGCAATCTGAAATAAAGATGGAAGCAAGCAAACATGTAACAGATCTAGTTGCAAACGGTGTTTCAATGCTTAGAAACAAGGCCTAGGGATCATACTTTCGCTAGTGAAAACTCTCATATAAATATCTTCTCTTCATGATACTACTCTGAACTACTCTCTGGTTGGACACTCCAATCCATGGTAGGGCTATAACAGCACACCTCAAAGTTTGCTTTCCCCATCTAGATAACCCCACACTATCACCTTGAGCGCTAGATGGTTCCAACAAACACCACAATTTCATAGAGACATCCAACTCCAAATATAACTCAAAACAAGTATTTGGAATCTCTGGCCTAAGTGCCACCGCAGTGTGTACGCTGTCACTTTCACACACGTGGGGAGAGCAGAGATCAATTAAAGCACTTGAGTAGCAAGGTAGATCTACTTGATTACAAAGCTCATGATCACAATATGATCATGCATAGAGAGAGAGATGAACACATAGCTACCGGTATAACCCTTAGCCTTGAAGAAGAACTACTCCCTCATCATCATGGGAATCAGCAACGGCGATGGAGATGGTGGTGGAGATTGATGGAGATGGCTCTAGGGGAAATTACCCGTCCCGGCAGGGTGCCGGAACAGAGACTTTCTATCCCCCTGATACGTTCAAAACGTATCTACTTTCCTGAACACTTTTGCTATTGTTTCTCCTCTAAACCTGTGTGATTTGGATGCAACTAATGTAGACTCACGCTGTTTTCAGCAGAATTGCCTTGCTGTCTACTTTTTGTGCAGAAAATCAACTATCAGGAAAAATCCCGGAAAATATGCCAAAAATCCTATTTCACCCGAAGACTCCAGGAGCCAGAATACGAGACGGAGAAGAGCCCTGGGGTGGCCACACCACCTGGTGGCGTGGGCCAGGCCAGGCCGCGCCAGGGGGTGGTGTGGGCACCCCAGGCACCCCCTCGGCCTCTCTCTTCGCCTATAAGGAGCCTTCTGACCGTAAAACTTTGGGGGGGGGTCGACGTTTTTCCAGAAGGAGTTCCGTTCCGCCGCCACCACCATATTCCACGAAACAGTACCAGAAACTCCGTTCTGGCACCCTGCCAGGACGGGGAATTGGAGGAGATCATCGCCATCATCACCACCATCGCTTATCCATCGACCATCCATGTTTCCCCCATCTATGAGTGAGTAATCCCCCGCTGTAGGCTATGGGGATGGTAGGGATTGGATGAGATTGTTCATGTAATAGCATCAGATTGTTAGGTCATGGTGCCTAGTATCTTTTATTAGTGCTTTGTGACTTTGTTGCGCTTGTCACTAGGGCCCGAGTGCCATGATTTCAGATCTGAACATGTTATTGATTCATTATGATAGTATTGTTCTTGGTCTTATCTACAAGTTGTATACACACGTTGTTGTCCGGAACCTATGGCCCCGAAGTGACAGAAATCGGGATAACCGGAAGGGAAAGGCTTTGATGTGAGGATCACATGTGTTCACGGAGTGTTAATGCTTTGCTCCGGTGCTCTATTAAAAGGAGCACCTTAATTGCCAGTAGTTCCCTAGAGGTCCCGCTGCAAACGGGCTGGCAGGACAAAAGATGTTGTGCAAGTTCTCATTGCGAGCACGTATGACTATATATGGAACACATGCCTAGGATTGTCTAGTACTTGGGTGCTTTATCTTATTTATCTGCAATTTCCCTATGTTCTGATTGCTATGTGAATTGTCTTGTCCATGCAAAGCCCGTACATCCATCCCTATGCCTACCGCACTCGAATCCCACTGTTTACTGCTTTTGTTACTACTGTCTTTGCTTTAGTACTGCTGTTACTTTACTATTCCTACTACAAAACTGTTGCTACTGATAAAGTACTGTGAGCAAGATTGTTTCTAGGTGCAGCTGAATTGACAACTCAGTTGTTAAGGCTGATAAATATTCTTTGGCTCCCCTTGTGTCGAATCAATAAATTGGGTTTCACTTCCCTCGAAAATACTGCGATACACCACCTATACTTGTGGGTCATCAAGACTATTTTCTAGCGCCGTTGCCGGGGAGCATAGCTTTATTTATCAAGTTCACTTGGATTCTCTATTGTTCGCTACTATCCATCCATCATGGGCGAGTCTCGTGATGGCAAGGTTCCTATTTTACCATCCACTACAAGAAGAGGTACAGTTCTGAACACCTCTACCGCTCTTGATTCACCGTATGTTTTGAGTAAGTTCCTTACACCACCACATACACATGCTACACACACTGCTACTACTGCTGAATCTGAAACTTCTGATACTTATGATGCTGCTTCTACTTTGCTTGATAAGAGTGGTTCATTAGGTCCTTTCCTAGATGCTACGATTGCTAGAACTATAGCTGGAAATACCGAAACTCCTAATGAAGACACTACCACACCTGTTAGCTCACCTGAGTCTAGTGAGAGTTATGATACTGAAGAAGATTATGTTGAGATAACCGATGAGTTTATTGAAGAATGTAAGAACACCCATGATAGGAGCGCTGCTAAGAGTCTCCTTGAGAGGCGTACTATTAGACCCAAATTATCTCTTGATGCTAAGTTTGCTACTTCTCCCATAAACATTATAGATGAAGATTATGATTTCTCTCTCGATCTATCTTACATAGCTATTGTCGAGAAAGAACCTTTTTGTGGGACTAAGAATGAAAGTGCGGTGGCACATATGAATGAACTTTCTACTATGAGTGGCTTGTTTTCTGATGATATTAAGATGCGTACTTATTTTGTTGCTAAGATTTTTCCTTTTTCACTGAAAGGAGAAGCTAAAACGTGGTTTAATAATTTACCTCCTGGATCTATTGATAGCCCTGAGTGCTTGATTAGTAATTTTCTGCAGAATATTTTCCTCCCAGTGCTAGACATGCTATTTTGCAGGAACTTTTTATTTTAAACAGGGAGAAAAAGAGGTATTGCCCGAATCTTGGGCAAGGTTTTGTGCTCGCCGCCTAGCTGCTAGGGGGCCTATCTTTCAGTGGATCCCGATGATGCTATGCTAGCACCACAGAGGCTCGACCTTGTTGCCATGAAAACTCATCACTTTGTCACTCCTACCTCTGATTTGAACAATCTAGTATATAGGATGCTTTTCACTGACGAGGATGAAAGGGAGATCCTTTTGCCACAGTTGTAGCACCCCGATAAAATCACTACTAGAAAATCGCGTGTTGTTTTTATTTTTGTGCATCATCATGACCGCATGTCATGTCATCATGCCACATTGCATTTGAGCATCGTCATGTCATCATGCATGGTTTGCCTAAAAGTATTTTGCTAAAATCCTATTTGTTTTCTAAATATCTCCCGTCTTTTATTACAAATCAAAACCTCGGGTTTGTCCGGAGTTTTTTGTTTATCTAAAAACAAATTACAAAAGTCTCTTAAAATAATAACCAAAATTGATATTATTTTTAGGAGGTAGTCCGCCAGGCCCAAAAGCCCAGCCGACCACCTCCAAACAAAACTAAACCCTAATCACCCACCTACCCCAAACCCTCTACCTAGACACCCACCAGCCGCCGCCACTCCCCTGACCCGCGTGCACCGCACTCCCTCGCCTACACGCAGCAGCGCTGCACACCACACGCGTCTACGCGCGCGTCCCAGCCTCGCGTTGACCGGCCCACCTCCTCACCAGTCGCGCGCGCGACCATCATCCCCTCGTCGCGTTCGCCCTGGCCCCACCCCGCACCGCGACACATCCCGCACGAGATCCAACAGCGCCCGCCCTGCTCCCCGACAGCCTCATGATCTCCGCCCGGCCCCACCAACCCTCCCATCGCCCGCTCCCCTCGCGCACGATCCCCACCTTCCTTCCCTCGCTCGAGCCCCTTCGCTGAAGCCGCCGCCGCCCTCCCAAACCCCGCCACCGCGCTCGCTCACCATCCCCACGCCTTGTCTCTGGCCTCCTCCCGCAACCGCGGTGCTGCTCCTTTGAGTCCGGTGGTGAGCTCTTCACTGCGGCCCGTCCCTCTGTGTCGCCCCGTTCCGGTCCCATGGCACCGACCCGCTCGTGGCCGACCTCGGTCGCCGCTCGCAGCGCCGGGCTCTCCCCTTGCTGGCCCCATGCACGCCTGCCCAAGCCACCATGGACGTCCTATCGTCTCACCTCCTCCTCCGTCGAGCTTCCTCCGCCAGAGAGCTCTCTCTTCCTACCGCGAGCAGCGCCATGTTGACCAGCACCACCATGTTCCGTGCGAGCCCGGCCATGACACCGCCATCGCTAGAGCACGTCATCCCGCCTGCACCGCGCTGTCGTCGGTCGGTCGCCTCCGGCCACCGGCCTTGTTGCCCTTGTCCGTGCGTCCTCGAGAAGAACCGCCGCCTCTGTCCCCGAGCACCACCTCCACCGCCTTCTCTGCTCCCAGGCACGACCCGCTGACCCGCTTCAGCAGTGAGCCCGCTTCCGACGCCCCGGCCTCCTGCTCTTCCGCGTGGTGCCCCGCCGCCAACCACTGTGCCGTGGGCCGCCGTCGACCTCCTCCGCGCGTGCGAGGTGCTGTTTGCCCCTGTGCGTGTCTGCGTGCCCGTGACCAATCCGTTGCTGCTCCTATGCAAGCCGGCAGTGTTGTTGGCTTGTTGCTGTTTGGGTGGAATGGTTGCTGCTGCATAACGCCAAGACCTGCCCATGAGCCCATCAAGATCTTCGTGATGACAAGTTTGACATATCGACAGAAGTCCTCCACCAAGATCTTCGGAACCACTCGCACTATGGACAAGGACGTACTAAGTTCTCCATCGACAATCCAAGACAAGGAAACCCTAGAGACCACCTTCACGGATGACAACTTCATCGAGACCCTGGGTGCGCTATCATGGATCCCAAGACCGAATCGTAGTCCTCGAAGGCCCCGTTCCCGGATCCGAAGACCGATCCCTCGAACCCACTATGTGTGACCCTTATCCTCCCCTATTTTATAATATATGACATATACTTGTTGCATTTAAATTGTTCATACTTGCATGCATATTGTGGGGTTTGGGGGCATTAGACGATTCACCTAAATTAAATATGGAGTCCAGCTTCGGGATATCTTTATCTTATTCCGGACTCCATTTAAATTGGTGTAGCGAACCGATGCCGTCTTTTGTCTTGTCAATACAACATTTAATTTGCGGGGTAGATAAATCACTTGAACCATATAATTATTTGTCAGGACCCCGGTTTTGCTTAATACTGCCTAATTGCACCGCATCTTCGCCATGCCATGCATCATATCACAATCATGCCGGATCTTCTGCCATAGCATTAAATATTGCATCCGGTGTTTCTTCTAGTGTTTGCTTCTTCGCGGATTAGGCCGATGAGTTGATGCGAGTATCGACAAGTTCTCCGGATATGATCCTTCGGCAGTGTTTCCCAGGCGAGCATTCTCCCCCTTTCTACCTATTTTGCATTTATAGTCTTTACTTCCTCCTGTTGATCTATTGTTATCCGTATTGCGATGCTTTAGTTTTTCGTGCACCATTTATATTCCTTGCAGCCTCTATATTTCCTTGGACACATCCTGTTGCCTATTGTATGATAAATAGCCGGCCTTGCGAGTTGTAGTTGCTTGCTCATGTGCTGTTTCGTGTCGTTGTTGTTCCACCGTTATTGGAAGGTTGGCACATGCTTAATGGTGGAGATGCTTAATGGAGGAGATGATCATGACTTTAATTACAACTTGATAATAAAATGCTAGAAATAGATATAACTAATGCAGAGTCATCAGTGAGAAATAGATGTTATTTGGTTCTTCCACGCTCACTTGTGTCCCGTAGGACCCCGAGTACTTGATACCTGTTCCTTGACTATTCGCACTATCCACACCCGGGAGAGTCTATGAATCCCTCTTAGCCAGAGCTTGATTCATTTCTTATTTCTTGGGGCCACAAACTAGTTTGGGGCTTTATTACTATTCTGTATCTATGCCATGCTTTACTGTTTTATTTACGATTGTGTGTGGAGCACCTGTACTGTTTTGGATCGTGACACGTTTTCGCTGTATCGACAAGCCCAGTCACACTTTCGGGTTCCCAGTCGTTTACCGCCGTCCACACAAACCCTGGGTCCGTCTCGGAGCCGGCCAACTTCGTCGCGGGTAGCTTAGTGGGGTGGCCCCCTGAAATATTTTATGAATCACGTGATTGCTTTGTCGTGAAAGCCTCGTTGGGTTTAGATTTGGTTTTTCCGAGGTTGATCATGTGTGTGTTGCTATTTGTGCACCCCTGCAGGGTAAATCTTTCTGAAAGCCATGTCCGTGGTTATGGACGACTTGGAGCACAATATCTCAATCATAGACAAGCATAACTAAAGTAGTGCTATAAATTTGACTTAATATGTGACTAGTAATCAGCTTCAGTACAATGGAATGGATAATAAAAGTGCCAACAACTGGTGGAACTGGGGTGTATCGTGTAATGTTATACCTGCCTAGTAAGCACCGCAACTCCAATGGAATGAAATAAAAGTGCCAACAACTGCTGGGTTTTAGATGTCACATGCTAATTGTATCTGACTAGTAAGTACTGCAACTACAATTGAATGGTTAACTAAAACTGCCCACTACTTATGCTATCAGGATGACTCATGCTATTTATATCTGACTAGTAAGTGCTTTAACTATAATGGAATGAATAAAATTGCCAACTGTGTGAGTTCCTCGGTTTGACTTCCTCGTTTGGTCTCGAGGGAGAATAACAGGATGGGTATGATTGGTGTTAGTATTAGGTTGGTCCCGAATAGGTTTTTCTTACCCCTCTCTAATAGCCGACAGTTATATCGAGTCTCTATAGGTTGTATAGTGCATGCTTCGCTGCCGCTTCAGTCCACCATACCTATGTAGGCGAGAGCCGCTGAATTCTAGCCTCACCATGTACTGGCCTCAGTACTGACGCTCATCTTTTTCCTTTGCCCTTTGTCGGCACCCCTTTTGTTTTAGTAGGTTTGAGATCGACGTCGTTAGCAGGGTTACCCTTTCGGTTTGGCCTGGGCAGGGTTATGGACGCCACTGGTTATTCTTCAGGGCTCTTAGCCCCATTTGCATCTTGTCCGTACTCGGACGCTGTAGCGATTTCAAGGTGATTTGGATCTTCGTACTGTATATCGATATTCTTGACTCATGGAGTCGTGTTGTATATATATATGTTCTATGGGTCCCATCGAGGACTGTTGTGTAATGGTATTACTTCATTTTCCACCTGCACGAAAGTTCCTGGTGAGCGTCCTTGAATCGTTTCTATGCGGGTTTGGCGGAAAAGGGCTAAAACTTGCATAGGGCCAATTTGAGGGTGTTACAATAGCCTGCTTTGTTTAGTGTTGACAGGAGACCGTGGTCCCGCTCCAAGGAGGAGGTGGACGAGCAGCTTCGTTTGCTGGGGTTCCACGAGCAGCACCAGCAGGATGTGCCCTCCTACGATTACTCTGTGCACTACGGAGGGACGTACTCGAGCTCGCAGCAGGACGAGTGTACCTCCTCGTCATACCACGGTGACACTTCATCCTGGCCGGCTTGGGATTGATTCCCACTTAGGCCCAAATCCTGAGCTTGGGGGGACGTACGCCGACACCGCACTCATCTCCATATCATGTTGCGTCGGCACTTCGTATATTCATGTTTTTGTTCTCTTTTTAGTTTTTGTTCTTCTTTGCTTTTGCTTTCTAAAAACACAAAAAGACCAAAAATATTTCTGTTGTTTCTCTTTGGTTTCCTTCTTCTTTTTGCCTTGGTTTGCTTTTCCCTTTTTGCTTTGTTTGAACTTTTCAAAAAACCCAAAAAGATTTTGCTTTGCTTGTTTTTCTCTTTTGGTTCTTATTTAAAAATCGAAAACACCAAAAATATTTGTCGTTCTTCTTGGTTTTTGCGAGTTTGCTATAGGGTTCGGAAGTTCTCAGTGGATTATTGGCTTCATATTATTATTCAAGCCACACAAGTGAAGAGCAATTATGAGGATTAATGACAACTTGAGGCATGGTAAGAGGCTGGTAACGAACTCTATTTGTCTTCATTTTTGTACATATACTCATGATTGTGAGCTTGCTTAGTCCGTTCATGAAGAGTTTATGTTTTCTTTGGATGCTTAATAGTTCTTGCTTTCTTATGATTAGCTCCAGCTCGCTAATAGTTTGTAGCATGTCTCATGAATGTTTGCTTGCATTACTCTATTCATAAATTGGTATGACACCGTGGTATCCTCCTCTGAATGTTTCATTTGAATTGACTTGGCACATTCTCACGCATGCACATGACCGTAATAATCAGTTAAGCCTCGATGAATTATTTTGCCTCGAGGATCTTGAATCACTTTCATGTAATGAGTAGTCCTGTTTTGTTGCAAGCATGATAATGACAGCTATTGCTCTCTCGTTTGTCGCTCCCTTACTTTTGCTAGCCTTCACTTCCACTGAGTATGTTTTACTCAAGTTTCCAACTCCCTAAACCAAATATTTCTAAAGTGTCCACCATACCTACCCATTAGCATCATTTGCTACCTCCGTGCATATTCAATATGCCTTGTTTTCTTCCGAATAAAATGTTTGCTTGTTATGAGAAAGTTAGTTAGTAAAGCTCTCACGAACTTGATGGCACACTTTATTTTCTTGCACTTAATAAACCCGAACCATTGCGTCCTTCTTTGTTGTGCATATGCTTGCGCTTTATGAGTTGAAGATAGCAGAACCATGTATCATGGGGACCGCTTTCAACACTTCATAGGTACTTTGTACCAAGTTGATATCATGTTCTTTTGCTTATGGATCCCGGCGGTGTGAAATAAAAGTGGAACTTGTAAGATCATGGAGTTTATATGTATGTTAGAGAAACGCCTGGGCCGCTAGCCTAAGCCATGCCTAATCATGGTGGAAACTTGCAGCATAACCATAATGAGCATTCTATGAAGCATCCTCAATAAAAATCTATGCACATAGTAAATAAAAAGATCGCCGAGATGCTCATTGTCTGCTTGCCTTGTATTTTGATTATGGGATAGCTCCCGTGTCATGTGCAAGGGGTACCCCGTTGGCGGTTCTCTATGATACGTATATACTTACAATGACAAGAGCTTGCTTGTGACTAAAGTTGAGTAGCATGAGGATCGGTCTTCGTAAGTAAGGGGCATGAGACTTCGATTTATAACTTGTCAAGCATATCCTCTTAGTTGTGTCACTTTCAGCTTAACCACATTAAAGATGCTTATGATAGGGGCAATGAGAGATCAAAGCTAACGAGTACCGTACTTTCAGCATTTGGAAGCCTTTCAAATTATTCAAAACATTTTTCTTCTACTTATTGAGTCTCCACATATTCTTCGAGCACCTTCTTGAGAGCATAGTTGTCATTCTTTGTGTTTTTCCCATTACTTGATTATTTGTGTTATGACTTTGATGCTTGTATCCTTGATATCTTTACTTCTAGTCATCACTTGAACTTCAGAGGTGCCTTGGCATTCATAATCAAAGGCAAGTGAGATACCACTCTATCATACTTTTTTATGAGCATGGTATTGTTGCTTATGTTTGTGCCTCATGCTACTTATTATTCTTGAGTTGGAATCTCTTCATAGCTTGCAATGACTATTAAGTAGACTTGGTTGCATACTCTTTATTATGAATTGTCTAAGTAGTTGATCACATTGCTGAGAATATTTACATCATATGAAGCAAATGTGTTCGTGAAAGTTCTTTTACCGCACTCAGTTTTCAACTGAATTCCTTGAGGACAAGCAATAAGCTAAGCTTGGGGGGAGTTGATACGTCCAAAACGTATCTACTTTCCCGAACACTTTTGCTATTGTTTCTCCTCTAAACTTGTGTGATTTGGATGCAACTAATGCGGACTAACGCTGTTTTCAGCAGAATTGCCTTGTTGTCTACTTTTTGTGTAGAAAATCAACTATCAGGAAAAATCCCAGAAAATATGCCAAAAATCCTATTTCACCCGAAGATTCCAGGAGCCAGAATACGAGATGGAGAAGAGCCTTGGGGTGGCCACACCACCTGGTGGCACGGGCCAGGCCGTGCTAGGGGGTGGTGTGGGCCCCCCAGGCACCCCCTCGGCCTCTCTCTTCGCCTATAAGGAGCCTTCTGATCTAAAAACTTCGGGGGGGGGGGGGTCGACGTTTTTCCAGAAGGAGTTCCGCTCTACCGCCACCACCTGATTCCATGAAACAGTACCAGAAACTCCGTTCTGGCACCCTGCCGGGACGGGGAATTGGAGGAGATCATCGCCATCATCATCACCATCGCTTCTCCATCGAGCATCCATGTTTCTCCCATCTATGAGTGAGTAATCCCTCGCTGTAGGCTATGGGGATGGTAGGGATTGGATGAGATTGTTCATGTAATGGCATCAGATTGTTAGGACATGGTGCCTAGTATCTTTTATTAGTGCTTTATGACTTTGTTGCGACTTGTTGTGCTTAATGCTTGTCACTAGGGCCCGAGTGCCATGATTTCAGATCTGAACATGTTATTGATTCATTATGATAGTATTGTTCTTGGTCTTATCTACAAGTTGTATACACACGTTGTTGTTCGGAACCTATGGCCCCGAAGTGACAGAAATCGGGATAACCGGAAGGGAAAGGCTTTGATGTGAGGATCACATGTGTTCACGGAGTGTTAATGCTTTGCTCCGGTGCTCTATTAAAAGGAGCACCTTAATTGTCAGTAGTTCCCTAGAGGCCCCGCTGCAAACGGGCTGGCAGGACAAAAGATGTTGTGCAAGTTCTCATTGCGAGCACGTATGACTATATATGGAACACATGCCTAGGATTGTCTAGTACTTGGGTGCTTTATCTTATTTATCTGCAATTTCCCTATGTTCTGATTGCTATGTGAATTGTCTTGTCCATGCAAAGCCCGTACATCCATCCCTATGCCTACCGCACTCGAATCCCACTGTTTACTGCTTTTGTTACTACTGTCTTTGCTTTAGTACTGCTGTTACTTTACTATTCCTACTACAAAACTGTTGCTACTGATAAGCTACTGTGAGCAAGATTGTTTCTAGGTGCAGCTTAATTGACAACTCAGTTGTTAAGGCTGATAAATATTCTTTGGCTCCCCTTGTGTCGAATCAATAAATTGGGTTTCACTTCCCTCGAAAATACTGCGATACACCCCCTATACTTGTGGGTCATCACCCCCGAATCTCCCCTTCGATGGTGGCGGTGCTGCGGAACTTTTCGTGGCTGGAGGCTGGATTATTTAGGTTTTCTGCATCGGAGGCTTCTTATAGGCGAAAGGGCGATGTTCGAGGATGGACCAGGGACCCACACCACCTGGTGGCATGGCCAGGGGGACCCGCTCCACCACAAGGTGTGGCCAGCCCCTGTCCCCTCTCCGTCTTGTCTTCTGGCTCTATGAGTCTTCCGGTAAAATATCGACTTTGGCTTTTGTCTCGTCCAATTCCAAGAATATTCATTTCCTGGCTTTTCTAGAACCAAAAACAGAAGAAAACAGGCAACAGGCACTATGGCATCTTGTTAACAGGTTAGTTCCAGAAAATCTGTAAAAGTACTCCAAAGTGTGGACAAAACATAAGAAAGTAGATATAAAATAAGCATGGAACATCAAAAATTATAGATATTTGCAACGTATCAGCCAAACATATTGCCAGGCCAGAACAGTACCAGATCAGAAAAGTTGGAGGCCGCCGGTGGGCCCAAGAAGTTGACGGATGGTCCGGTAAAAGGCCAGAATAGTATCGGACCTTCTCAAAAGTGGGCCGTTCGTAGGCGGCCCTAGACGAGCTGTGAGAACAGTGACGGGCTGACCGTGGGCCTTAACAGCATCGAGCCTACTTGATGCAGCCTGTTAACGGGCCGCACATTATTCAAACAATGTGGCCTTCTATGGGCCGAAGCAGTAACGGGCCTGAAATTCGCGGCCTACTGCTGGCCACTTCTTTTGGGCCCATTTCAAACAGTGTCGGACGAAACAGTAACATGCCATAATCTTATTGGGTTCTCCTAATGGGTCAGCCCACTTAAGTATTACCAGGCCTTGGCTAGGCCTAGCTTCTACCATGGTTTCTGTGGCCGTTAACAGCGGTAACTGGGCATTAAGGGTGTTTGCCACGTGGCATTTTGCATGACGTCAGCAGTCAACATGGATGGCAAACAGATCTATGATGGAACAAGTTTTCGTGGCTGAAGGGTGCGATCCGCCATGGTCAGAATAAAAACCGTGGTAGATTCTTTTGTGATGGGGCTTTTACCACGAAGGGCATCCGTTGTAGAAGAACTTTTGGCCACGAAAATTTTCTGTTGTAAAAGCCAACTTTTCTGGTAGTGCTTGTTAATATCTAGATCCTGTGTTTCAGTTTGATAATATTTGTTCTTGTGGCAGCTTGTTGTCATTACGGGAGCCTCCAATTCGGTTGTGGAGTGGTGCCCGGTAGTTGTGTAAAGGCATTGGTTCCCACCTCGAAGGGTACCAATAGTGGAAAGGTGGATCAAGCCTTTGGTGGCGAGATCCATCGGAGAACAGGGTGAGGCCTATTGTAGCGTGGTGGTCTTAGTACCTCCCACCCCTCCAACGCATATGTACTTCCCTTAACAAGGAAGGAACTACGGTAAAACAAATCATGTGTCTCCGCGTGCTCCACTACGGTTTTTTCGCTCCTCACTCTTACTCGCCTTTACTCGCTAGTAGTTAGGTTTACATATAGGGAAATCCTTCGTAGTTGCATATCTAGAGAATTTACCTTTGTGTCAATCCTAAAATTGAAAAAGTATTAAAATTTGAAGTAGCGCCTATTCACCACCCCCTCTAGGTGCCCATACGATCCATTTCAATTGGCATCAGAGCCTCGGCTCTTTATTCGGGCTTAACATCCTAAGAGAAGTATGGGTACTAAGGGAGATGGGAGTGAGGTTGTGGACAAGGTCATAATGGATGACCTCAAGACGTAGGAAACAACCTTGTTGAAATCCTTTGAGACCAAAATGGAAGAGATGCAGCAAATGATTGCTCTTCTCACTTCATCTACAGCCCCACCTCCATCTACCTCTGAGGCCTCCACTCCGCTATCTAAGGAGAAAGCTCATGCTAACTCCAAGGAAGATGAGTTGGTGGGTGAGAAAAATAATGGCTCCTCCTCCAAGAAGGGAAGTGGTAAGGAGTGCTATAATGAGGTCTCTCACCTATATTATCACGACCCACCTATCCCTCACCCTCATATAAACAATAGGGGTGATCCACCCAAGCTTACTGCATCTTCATTTAATCAATGGCAATTCTTAATGAAATCTCATGTGTGTAGTTCGTCGATTGAGCTTTGGAGGATCATTGAAGATGGCCTTCATATTGGAGACTCCACAAACTTGACAAGAAGAGAAGTAGTGGACAGTCAACTAAATGCAACGGCTCTTCACATGATTCAGCTTGGTGTGGGTCCCAAGGACATGCCACATATTGAACACCTCAACACCGCTAAAGAAGCTTGGGATGCTCTCACTGACTTTTTGATCGGCAATGAAAGCATGACAAGAAATAGGTATGATGCTCTAAGCAATGAAGCCAAAGGATTTTACATGTTGGATGGTGAAAACCACGAAGACATGTATAGAAGGCTCAAGAGCATTACAACAACATTTAGAAAACATGGGGACACACATATTGATGATGCTTGGATTAAAAGAAAGTATGTTAGTGCTCTCATGCCATTTGAGCCCACAGATTTGAAGAGTTTGCAAGGTAGACACAACTACCACCAAATGACTTCAAATGAAGTCATGCAAGAAATGGCGGCTTTCAAAGTGGCAGCTAAGAATGTCAAAGATGCTCGTGCTTGGGCAATTGGGATGCAAAAGGGCGTAAATGTTGCACTAAAGGCCAATGTTGTTGAACAAGATGAAGAGGATAGAGGGTTTGACATTGTCTCCATGAGCTGTCCTGAGGAGGTCAAGTGTGCTCATGGTGAGTACATGGCCTTCTACGCAAGAAACTTTTGGAAGGATCCAGCTAAGGCTAAATCTGAACTTGAGCGCAAGAGTGGGTCAAGTGGGCAAAAGGAGAACGACCCAAAACTAAGAACTTGCTACAATTGTGGTGACCGTTTGCACTTTGTGGCTGAGTGTCCCTACCAAAGTAGAGAGAATAATGGGGGCAGGATCATCCTCAAGGAAATATCCAAGGCACCTCGGAAGAAGCCGTTCGTCAAGAAAAATGCTCCCTACAAGAAGCAACCTAAGATTGTTTTGTTGGCACAAGAAGAGTATTCATCCAGAAGCAAAGATGAAGAGGATGAAGATAGCACTTGAGAGGTTGCTGCAATAGCCACCACATCTACTCCAATGTTGCTCTTCGACTCTCCCAATGAGAATGTCATCAATAAGAACGTCACTTGCCTTATGGCAAGAGGTTCCGAGGTATCATCTTCTATCTCTTCTTTTCCTAAGACTACTATGAATGTTGATATGGATGATCATACAAGTCTTAGAGTAAAGGAAGAAGTTATTTCTTTGGACCATTTTATCACTAACTTGCAAGGTAAGCACAAATTACATTTTGATGCCCTCATGAGCCAACTTGCTCACTCCGAAGAACTCCTCGAAGAAAAGGGCAGAATTGAAAGAGAGGATGCCATGGAGATTGCCTCTTGGAAGAATGCTCTAGAAGAGGAAGAAGAGGCTTGAGTCTCTCTAGAGGAGAGGCTTGAGTCAATCGAGGAGTCTCATGAAGAGGTTCTGGCCCATCTCATAAAAGAATGTGGCAATGCTCTTGCCAAGGTAAAGAAATTAAAGAAAGAGAAGATTGACTTTGGGGCTACTCATGCTAGACTCTCTGAGGAATTAGAGAAACTTGACATTGTCTAGAAGGCATTGGAGAGTGAACACTCTATTCTAAATGAGTATCGCAATTAGCTCCAAACTCAATTGGACAAGTATGATATGCCTAGCACCTCTACACCATCATGTGGACATGAAGATGTCATTGAAGAAAATGCTAGATTGAAAGATGAACTTGCAAAGGGATCCCAACCCAAAGGTAAGGAAGTCCTAGATGAGATCCTTGGTAAGCAAAGGGCAAGCAATGGAAAAGAGGGACTTAGTTATGTTCCCAAGACAAAGAAGAAGAAGAACAAGAAGAAGAAGAAAAGAAAAACTACTCAAGCAAAGACAAGCACCGTAACAAATGACAAGACTAACTATATTGGTTTTGTAGGGTCTAATAATCCTAATTATGAATTATTTTGTGATTACTATGGTGATGTATATGCTAGTTATGTTGGTCCATTTGATAATTACATTTCTTGGTCTATTTGGGTCCCCAAGACCCTTGTTACTAACATTAGAGGAACCATCGAAAATGGGTACCTAAAATCAAGAAGTAATTTTCTTGTAGGGCTATGCTTCCGGTGGGTCCAAATGGGTGCTCGATAGCGGGTGCACGAGTCATTTGACCAAAAGCAAGGAGATCATCTCGGAGATGTGGCCAAACCATGATCATATAACCGTCTCCTATGGTTATAAGTCAAAATCTGAGGTATTGGGTCTTGGCAAGGTTGTGGTTGCCCACGATATTTCTCTCGTGGACGTCATGCTTGTTGAGACCCTCGGTTACAATTTACTTTCTGTTCGTACCCTTGGTAACATGGGCTTTGCAGTTTTTATTGATGGTGATTTAGTGGTACTCTTGTGGAGCAAGTCTCTAAAGGTCGCTTTTGTTGGATATATCGAAAATGACCTGTATGTGGTGGACTTTTTGGGGAAAACCACTACATGCTCGATGTGTATTTTTAGAAAGGCCAATGCGGGTTGGCTTTGGCATTGTCGTCTAGCCCACATCAATATGAGAACTTTACAAAGCCTTCACAAGGGTGGCCACATTCTTGGACTAAAAGAAAATGTTTCCTTTGCCAAAGATCGTGTTTGCAGTGCTTGCATTGAAGGGAAAATGCATGACTTTCCCCATCAAAGGAAGACAATTATTTCATCAAAGAGGATTTTGGAGCTCCTTCATGTGGACCTCTTTGGTCCTCCATCTCATGCGAGCCTTGGTGGGAAGAAATATTGCCTCGTAATCGTTGACGATTATTCAAGATATACATGGGTCTACTTCTTCAAGTTGAAGAGCGAGACACAACAAATAGTCGTCGATTTCGCCAATGAGGTTCAGCGTCAACACAATGTCCCTATACTGGCAATTACAAGCGATAACGGCTCCGAGTTCAAGAACTACACTCTGAATGAATTCCTAAGTGAAGAGGGGATAAGACACCAATATTCCGCTGCATACACCCCTCAAAAAATGGTGTAGCCGAGAGGAAGAACCGGATTTAATGTGTATGGCAAGATCTATGTTGGCTGAATTCAAGTCACCATATAACTTCTGGGCTAAAGCCATTTCCACCATGTGTCATTCATCCAACCGGCTCTACCTCCGCAAAATCTTGGACAAGACACCTTATGAAATACTTACCGGTAACAAGCCCATATCTCCTACTTCTGGGTATTTGGTTGTAAGTGTTTCTTTCTCATCAAAGGAGTTTGTTTATCTAAATTCGATTCTAAGGCTTTAGAAGGTATTTTTGTTGGTTATGGTGCTGAATCCCACACTTATAGAGTCTACAATAAGCTCTCTAGAATTGTTGTAGAATCTTGTAGTGTGGTGTTCGAGGAAAATGATGGATCCCATGTGGGGAAAGTTGATGTTTGTCATGCAAATGTTGAAATACCCCAAGATGCCATAAGAAGAATGGGCGTGGGATTTTTCCGCCCCATTGAGGAAACCCTTATGGCGGATCAGCAAGGAAAATTCTCTAGTCAAGTAGAGCCATCATTGACATAAGCTCAACATGCTCCACTCGTTGGAGAAACCACAACACCAACACCTCCACCTGCTGAAGATCTGCCATCATCTGCTCCAGGAAGCTCAAGGTCGGATTATCCGGTCGACACCGGATTATCTGGTCATACTGCCTCGAATGCAAGGACCGAGAAGATCAACCAAGAAATTTATGCAACTCCTAGGCCGGATTTTCCGGGCGACACCGGATTATCTAGCCCTTCTCCAACTCGGGCTAGAAACATCCAAAACAGCCAAGAATGACCAAGTACTCCCAGGTCGGATTATCCAGCCACTCCCTCGGCCGAATTATCCGGCCCTAAAGACTCAGAACAGCAGCAGCCTCCTGTTATGGCTGCTGATCAAAATCAAGGGCAAGGTTCTTCTTCTCCTGTTCATGTTGAACAAGTGGTCGATCAAGGTCAAGCTAATGGTCCCAATGAAGACTCAAATGATGAAGAAATTCCTCCTAGAAATAACAAGTTGATTGAACTTTGCCGTAAAGCTCGTGAAGAAAGGAACCTTGAATTGAGAGGTCACACTCTTGATAAAGTTCTAGGTGGTCTCAGACGGAGGGTGTCCACAAGAAGGGAGCTAGCAAGATTCAGTGAGCATCAAGCTCACATATCCATGGTGGAACCCAAGAAAGTGTTTGAAGCTCTTGAAGATATGGACTGGGTTGCTGCTATGCATGAAGAGCTAAATAATTTCGAGTGCAACAAAGTCTAGAAATTAGTAGAGAAGCCCAAAGATTGCCGCAATGTTATTGGCACAAAGTGGATTTTCAAGAATAAGCAAGATGAGAATGGAATTGTTGTAAGGAAACAGGCAAGACTTGTGGCACAAGGCTATTCACAAGTTGAAGGCATCGACTTCGGCGAGACTTATGCTCTAGTGGCTCGTCTTGAGTCCATCTGTATCCTCCTCACTTATGCAGCTCATAATAATTTTAAATTATAGAAAATGGATGTTAAGAGTGCTTTTCTTAATGGTCCACTACATGAGTTGGTATATGTAAAGCAACCCCGGGTTTTGAGGACGCCAACTTCCCGAACCATGTTTACAAACTTGATAAGGCACTCTATGGCCTTAAACAAACCCCGCGTGCGTGGTATGAGCACCTTAAAGAACTTTTGCTAGACCGTGGTTTCGAGGTTGGGAAAATCGATCCCACTCTTTTTACTAAGAAGGTTTAGGGGGATCTCTTCATATGCTAACTATATGTAGATGATATTATCTTTGGTTCTACTAATAATGCTTTAAATGACGAATTTTCAAAGCTTATGACTGACAGGTTTGAGATGTCTATGATGGGGGAATTACGGTTCTTTCTTGGATTTGAAATCAAACAACTTAGAGAAGGAACCTTCATAAATCAAGTAAAATACATCCAATACATGCTCGATAGGTTCAAGATGATGGATCTTAATGGCGTCGCCACACCAATGCAAACTAAGTGCCATCTTGAACTCAATCCCAATGGTAAATATGTGGACCAAAAGGTATACCGGTCCATGATCGGCTCTCTCCTTTACCTATGTGCATCTAGACCCGATATTATGTTGAGTGTAGGAGTGTGTGCAAGGTATCAAGCAGCTCCTAAAGAAAGCCACTGAGTGGCAGTCAAGAGAATATTCCGATATTTGGTTCATTCCCCAACTTTTGGTTTATGGTATCCCAAGGGCTCCAATTTCTCTCTATGGGGTTACACTGATTCATATTGGGCTGGTGAAAAGGATGATAGGAAGTCAACTTCTGGAGCTTGTCAATTTTTGGGAAGGTCTTTGGTATGTTGGTCTTCTAAGAAACAGAACTGCATATCTCTCTCCACCGCCGAAGCTGAATATGTGGCTGCTGCAAGTGCATGTACTCAATTATTGTGGATGAGGAAAACTTTAAAGGAATACGATGTTGTGACAAAGTGCCTCTTTTATGTGATAATGAAAGTGCAGTCAAAATTGTGTATAATCTAGTGCAGTATACAAGGACAAAGCATATTGAGATTCGGAATCATTTTATTCGAGATCATGTTGCTCATGGTGATATTGATCTATCCTTTGTGAGCACGAAGAACCAACTTATTGATATTTTCACGAAGCCACTTGATGAAGCAAGGTTTCGTTATTTGAGGAATGAGCTAAATATCGTTGATTGAAGGAGTTTGTCTTGATTACTCATGCACACCCACTTACATCTCCTCCTTTATTTGGTTTACATGTGGGCATGGATATAGGGGAGTGTGGTCCTAATTGATTGGACTAACCCTCCCCCCATAATGCCAAAAGCAAGAAAAATCATTTCTCTTAATATCATTTTGTGATATGTGAGCTTACTAATGAGTATTGGTCATGAACCCAAGATATATCTTTGCAGTGTCATACCATGTTTAGCCACCGCCCTCTTTCGTAAGAAGAGTTGGTTCGGTGTGGATTTTTCTAGATTTTCTTTCTTATCTTGTGCTTATGGGAAACACACCCAATTTTGGCTATTATTTGATTTGGTTCTTGCAACCTTGGGGGTGTAGTACGATCTCAGTTTGATTATCTAAACCCAAGCCTTTTTTCATCCTTGAGCCATCTATTCTTGCACACAAGTCCGTTGTTTCCTTTGTGGGGGTTTGTTTGGGGGTGCGCGGGCCTGAATCTGTGTACAACATAATTTCAGAAAAAGGGCCGGATAATCCGCCCCAAGTTGAGGCTGGATAATCCGCCCCTGGTGGTTTTTGCCTACTAAGGGCAGGGCGACGGGGGAAAAAGATCAAACAGAGTAGTTCTTTTCCCCCGGCCGCATCTCTCTCCCCAAGCCACCGCATGCCGCTCTGGCCCTCCCCGGAGCCATTCCGGCCACCGGATTCTCTGGGCCTCCTCCGGATATTCTTCCCCATGCATCTGGGTACCTTATCCTCCGTGTTCTTCCTTCAATGAGTGAGGGTAACTCCCTCTCCGCCATCTTTTGTATAGATGTGTTGATTGTTGGTGGAACTTGCACTAGAAGTCGCCTTGTGGTTTATATTCTATTTAGAAACCGTAGTCTTACAATTCATGCACCTGGTCTACTTTGTTTCATGAGATTTGGGCTCATTCTGAAATTTTTTCCATGGTCGGATTATCTGCCTATGGCAAGGCCGGATTATCCGGCCTGGCAGATTCAACTCTAGTTTAGAATTTCTTAGATTTTGTGTATATGGTATTTTGAGTTGTGGATTGTTTGCCTACTGTTTCTACATCTCTCTTGGACTTGTGTGTGTGCTTACCCCCATGCTATCCCTCTCATTCATTTCACAGGTGGTTCTAGTGTTCCCAAGACCTACAAGTGTCGTCCTTGTCCTCGTTACTTCAGGCCTGGTGGTAAAGGTGGGTTGATTGACGAGGTAGAATTGCGCAGGCAAAAGAGAGAGGCTGACCGAATGGCTGAACAAGCAAAGAAGGACAAGATCAGGAGGAGTGTCGCAAAGAGGAAGGGTAAGGTACCAAGGCTAATTGATGAGTGCATATTTGCATCATGTTTTATATTATTATTTTGCATTGCCGATGTAGGATCTTGGTATTTTATGGCACTCGCGCGCACATTTTATGTCTGTTTTCACCAGGATTAGGACAGATGATGGATACAATGGACACAATTTTTGGAGCAGTTGTACTAAGGAGAAAAGGAGTCAAAAACAACATAAATTGCTTATTTGGGAAATATCAATAATACTAGAAGAAAACCCGAAGCGATCAAGGCATACAGACGGTTTAATGACCAACTATACAACGGGAATAAATTTTCTAGTCGTATAGTTGGCGCCTCCACCGCCTCCTCAAATAGTTTCACCCCATGCAACTAGATTGGGAAGACGATGTATAGACCAACTAGAAATTGTCAAAACCTCACCTCCGGAAGGCATCTAGAGGGGGAACTCGTCCACCAGGGATCCATCTTTGCCCTGCGCAGATTCGGGAGGCTAAGGCATCGATCTTTGATGTCTACGCACGCTTCTATTCTTGTAGATAGTGTTGGGCCTCCAAGTGTAGAGGTTTGTAGAAGTGTAGAGGTTTGTAGAACAACAGCAAGTTTCCCTTAAGTGGATCACCCAAGGTTTATCGAACTCAGGGAAGCAACCCTGCAATCAAGATACAAGAAGTATCTTGTGTCCCCAACACACCCAATACAGTTGTCAGGTGTATAGGTGCACTAGTTCGGCGAACAGATGGTGAAATACAAGTAATATGGATGATTAAAAGTGGTAATTGCAATCTGAAATAAGAGTGGCAGCAAGCAAACATGTAACAGAACTGATTGTAAATAAATGGTGTTTCAATGCTTAGAAACAAGGCCTAGGGATCATACTTTCACTAGTGGACACTCCCATATAAATATCTTCTCTTCATGATGCTACCCTGAACTACTCTCCGGTTGGACGATGTAGGGTTATAACAACACACCTTAAAGTTTGCATTCCCCATCTAGATAAACCCACACTGTCAGCTTGAGCGCTAGATGGTTCCAACAAACACCACAAACTCATAGAGACATCCAACTCAAATTATACTCATGGTAAGTGTTTATGTAACTTTAGCCAAAGTGCCACATGGTGTGCACACTGTCAACTTCACACACGTGGGATACGCAGAGATTAATTAAAGCACTTGAGTAGCAGAATAGATCTATAGATTACAAAGCTCATGACCTCATAAGATCACGCATAGAGAGAGAGATGAACACATAGCTACCGGTAGAGCCCTTAGCCTCGAGAGAGAACTACTCCCTCCTCATCATGGGAGTCAGCAACGGCGATGGAGATGGCGGTGGAGTCGATGGAGATGGCGGTACAGTCGATGGAGATGGCTCCCCGGGCACTTCCACGTCCCAGTAGGGTGCTGGAACAGAGACTTCTGTCCCCCAAATCTCCTCTTCGGTGGCGGCAGCGCTGTGGAACTTTTCGTGGAAATCTAATATGGTACTTAGGGTTTTCGTCCCAAGGGCAATATATAGGCGAAGGGGCAAGGTCGGTGGAGAGCCAGGGGCCCACACCCCCTGGTGGCGCAGCTAGGGCTGGCCGCGCCACCACCAGATGTGGTCGGCCTGGTTCCCCTCTTCGTCTCCCCTCTGGACTCCATGTTCCTTCTGGTGAAATATTGACTTGGGCTTTTGTCCGGTCCAATTCCGAGAATATTTCTTTACCAGCTTTTCTGAAACCAAAAATAGCAGAAAACAGGCAAATGGCACCGTGGCATCTTGTTAATAGGTTAGCTCCAGAAAATGTGTAAAAATACTCCAAAGTGTGGACAAAACATAAGAAAGTAGATATAAAACAAGCATGGAACATCAAAAATTATAAATACATTTACGATGTATCAACATCCCCAAGCTTAACTCCTACTCGTCCTCGAGTAGGTAAGTGACAAAAAGAATAATTTTTGAGGTGACATGCACCATCACAATCTTGATCAAGGTATTTGTAAAACATTGATAGCTGGGATCATAGTACTCTAACATATACATGAAAGATATAGTTCTAACAATAAGACATAGCAACTATGTTGTAACATGAAAAGGTACAAACAAAAGATTCATGAATAACAATGCTTTGAAAGATGTTTATTTGTTTCACATAAACAAAACATAATGAGGATGGTATTCAGCTTGTCCCTCATAGTGTAGCAAAACATAAATGCATAGGGCACCTTCAAAGTTCATAAGGGTGACAAGATACAAATAGTTTAAGAACAAGCAATATCAAAGTTATGAATCAATCAACAAGTTTTGGGACAATGCACATTAAACTAAGAATGACCACTATGCTCTCTCAATAGGTGCATAAAGATAGAAGATGCAGACTCAACATAAAAGTAAAAGAAAGGCCCTTCATAGAAGGAAGCAAGGATTCAAGTCTCATAAAGAGCTTCCAAAAATTATGGTACTTATTAGCTTTCATCTCTCATTGCCCCTATCATAAGCATCTTTAGGTGATTAAAGTTAAAGTGAACAAATATGAGGATATGCTTGACAAGTTATAAGCTAGAAATCTCATGCCCCTTACTTACGAAGATCGTTCCTCATGCTACTCAAGTTTAGTCACAAGTAAGTTCTTGTCATTGTAAGTATATGTGTATAATAGAGAACCACCAACAGGGTACCCCTTGCCCGATGATACGGAAGAATCCCCATATCAAAATGACAAGGCAAGCAGACAATAAGCATCTCAGCATCCTTTTATTTCCTATTTGCATAGGTATCTCTTTTTTTCTTCTCTTTTTTCTTTCCTATTTGCATAGGCTTCTTTTTTTATAAAGAGGATGCTTCATAGATTGCTCATTATGGTTACGCTGCAGGTTTCCACCATGATTAGGCATAGATTAGATCAGCCGCCCAGGCGTTTCTCTAACACATATACGAACTCCATGAGCCTTACAAGCTCCCCTTTTATTTCACACCGCCAGGATCCATAGGCAAAAGAGCATGATATCAACTAAATAAAGTACAATGTTGAAAGCGTTCCCCATGGCAGCATGGTTCTGCTAATTTCGAACTTACAAAACGCAAGCATATACGCAACATATATGGGCACAATGGTTCAAGTTTTTTAAGAGCAAGAAAAGTAAAGTGTGCCATCAAGTTCGTGAGAGCTTTGATCACTAATTTTCACATAACAAGTTTAATTCAGAAGGTAGATAAAAACATGAATATACTTGGAATAGCAAATGCTAATAGGTAGGTATGGTGGACTCTTTGAAATAACTTGGTTTTATTTGGAGTTGGATGCATGAGTGGAACTCATACTTGGTATGGAGGCTAGCAAAAGACTAGGAGAGACCAACTAAGAGAGCAATAATGGCCATAATCATGCAAAGTTACAAAACATTATTAATTAAAGCATAAAGTGATATTACAAGTCGAAAACTAAATGATCATAGAGGATATGGTGACTTGGTATAGTCTTAACATGGTGTGAGCATGTGCCAAGTCAACCCAAATAAAGCATCAAAGGAAAATACCACAATATTATGCTTTTATATGCTAAAACAATGCATGATTCTTTCAAGGCACATTAAGAAATCTCAATTGTTTGTAATAAGTCATGCTACAACAATAATCACTAATAATAAAGCCAAAACAATATGAAGCATGACATGACAAAGTCTAAGCCACAGTCAAAAACAAGACTCCTTTTATACCACTTAAGCATGAACTTTCCTACTCTTTTCCAATCCAAACCAACTTATTTGAAAACTAATGTATGAATGAGGGGGTCCAACCAATTTATTCAAGCAAACTAAGCAAACTAAGCAAACAAAAACTAAGAACAAAAACAAAGACGCTCCAAGAACAACACAACTGTGCATGAAAAAATAAAATGAAGTGTTTGGAAGAAACCTGAGATTTTATTGATGAAGAAGAGGATGCATTGGGGCCCCAAGCTTTGACGCTTGTACTTCTTGGATATTTCTTGGGGTGACATGGGTGGCATCCCCAAGCTTGAGCTTTTGTCCATACTTCATCTTATCACATTACTCTTCTCTACACTTTAAAATTTCCTTCATACAAAACTTCACACAATCTTCATTAGCAACATTAGTGTACTCAAGATAATAAGTCCTTTGGTTCAGTTTCAACACAAGTAAAACTTCCATTAAAACACAAGCTACTGTAGCACTTCCTTTAAAATGTTCAAGTGATCAAAGAGAACTCAAAGAGAAAGAGATTAAGAGGCAAATGCAAATAATGGCAGAAATCTATCAAAACAGACCAGTTGGTAAAAACCAAATTTTTCGAAGACCTTCTGTTGCTCAAATAGAAAAGTGTTGAACTAAAGAAAGTTGGATAACAACCTGGGTCAGAAGAACAAAACATTACAGCTCAAACCAACGTACAGAGATTTTTCACGAATTTTTACAGCGAAGCACAAAAATCTGTTTCAGGATAGCAACTTTCCCAAGCATTACTTCTCTCTTATTAGAGGTTACTCTTGGCACAAAAACCACACAAAAATGATAAGGAGCAGTTATTACAGAGGTAATAACTTCCAAGTTTCAACAAAACAAAAACTTACTGAATAAAAAATTGGGTTATCTCCCAATAAGTGCTTTTCTTTAATGCATTTGAGCTAGGCATGATAATTTCGATGATGCTCACATAAGAAATATGAATTGAAGTAAAACAGAGCATCAAGAAGAAAATATGGAACAAATTTAAGTCTAACCCACTTCCTATGAAAAATAATCTTGTAAAGAAACAAGTCATGAAATCACAAAGCAACAAGTATAGGAAAGCAAAACAAGTGCAACTTCAAAATTTTCAACATAAAGAGGGGAAACTTAATATTATTGAGATACATAAAACCATGTTTCCCTCTCTCATAATAACTTTCAGTAGCATCATGAATAAAATTAACAATATAAGTATCACATAAAACATTCTTGTCATAATCCACATGCATAAAAGAATTAATACTCCCCACATAAACATAGTCATTCTTATTCATTGTAGTGGGAGCAAATTCAACAAAAGAGCTATCATTATTATTCTCATCACCATAATCATCAAATATAGGAGGCATATTGTAATTATAATTAATTTTCTCCTCACTAGTAGGTGGACTGAAAATATCATATTCATCATTGTGATCATCATATATTGGAGGTATAGTATCATCATAAGCAATAGAATTGTTATCTTCCAAAGTGTGTTCATTTGTATACATATCATCATTGGAAGGAACGTGGATAGTACTAACAGTACAACAATTATTAACATCTTCATTTTCAGAATTGGTACCGAAGAGATTTTCAATATCAAAATTAGTGTGATTTTCCCAATCATGATCACTACTATAGATAACAGGCATAGGAACATCATCGAGTTCAGACTCATCAAAAACAATAATAGGAGCAACATGCTTAGGGGAAAATACCATTTCCTCCCTCCTTTTACTCCTCCTCTTCTTCTTTTTCTTCTCCTCTTTAGGAGGGAGAGGCTTGAAAGGAAGGTTCTCCATATACCCTGGTTTATTGTTAGAGACAATAGAAGAAACTTTGGAGGATTCCTTATTTTCATTAATAAGATCAAAACACATATTAGTCCTGTCATATTTTGGTAAAATCTCATCTTTTATAATATTTTTTTATGTAAGTATTTGTGTGGCAATTATCAACACAATAAAGATGACAACCATGCAGGACGCTATTTATATCAAAAGCATTCATATCTACCAAAGAAGTTTTTCTTGATAATTCTTCACATCCCAAAAATAATGTAAGTTCATCATGCTGATTAGGAGTGATCATGTCATCACAATACAAACTTGCAGTACTCATTGGATTAGAAGGGCTATTATTATGTCCTGAGCATTGAAAATTTAAATGACCCACTTCAAAGCAAAGTTCACAAATAAAAGGATAGAGGGCACAAACATTTTTACCAAGATCATTTAGAGCCCTATACCATGTTCTAGTTTTTTCATTCTTGTGGGTGATGCAATATTATTCTTCAATTTGATTCTTTCACAAGGTCTATGTACTCCACAAAAATTAACATGCTTATAAGAAATAGTACTTTCAGAGGTTTGAGCATATTTATTGCTATCATTAATAACAATTTCATTTTTCATGCAAGTGTCTTTAAAAGGCTCATGATACATGTCCCATTTTCCTTTAGGAGCATTAATATGAGAAGCAACAGCTCTATAACAATCAACAAGAATTTGAGGATCAAGACCATATTTAGCACTAAGCTCTTGAAAATCAGCAATTCCAGCGAAAGACTTAATGCAATCATACTCATAGTTTATACTTGGTTCTTTACCTTTGTTGTTATCCCAATCTTCGGTATTGCTTTGAATTGTTTCAAGAAGATCCCACTTAGCTTTTGACCTCCTTAGTTGTGAAGGATCCCTCTAAACAGGTATCTAGATAGTCCTTGTAATGTCCTAAAAGCCTTGCATAAAAATTATTAATAATAATATTCCTAGGGAGCTCATGAATGGGTCATTTGAGCATTAGTGATTTCAATCTCCCCCATGCTTGGGCAATACTTTCTCCATCATGAGGATGAAAATTATAAATATAATTCATATCTTTATGAATTTCATGAGGAGGATAAAATTTAGAGTAAAAGAGAGATTCGAGTTCCTTCCATGTCGAATGGTGAGGATTGTCTAGTAGCTCATACCACTCCCTCGCTTTGCCCTTAAGTGAGAAAGAGACTAGCTTCCTCTTAACTTGGTTCATTGAAATACCTGCACACTTGAAAAACTCGCATAACTCATGTATAAAGAGTAAATGATCACCGGGATGGACAGTTCCATCTCCAAAATAACAGTTATTCATAAAACGTTCAACAATTTACATAGGTATTTTAAAAGGGACGCTTTCAGTATGTGGATTTAAAATATCACAAGTATCATTAGAATTACCACATATGGGAGATAAAGTATCGTTAGAGCAAATTGTCTCCTTTAATGTTGGGGAACTAAAACGATCATTTTCATAAAAACTAACTTCCCCAAGCTTAGACGTTTCCATACCATTAGTAACAAAGTTTTCAAAAAATTCATACTAATAACATTGCTATTAGGATGCAAAGAAAGTTCCATGGGTTTTTTAATTTCCTTTTCAGACCACTTCATGTCCTAACTCAAGATAAATACTATAAAGCTCTCTAATTTTGTTGTTGTTTTCCATTAAGCCTAACTAGTGAAAATAAAAACAAGAAACAAAAAGATATAATTGCAGGATCTAAAAGAAATAACTTCGAGCACTCACACACCAGCAACAGTACTAGAAGATAGCTTAGTAGCCAGAGGATGTGAGTACCTTTTACCTTACCTCCCCGGCAACGGCGCCAGAAAATAGCTTGATTTCTATGCATGCTTCTATTCTTGTAGACAGTGTTGGGCCTCCAAGTGCAGAGGTTTGTAGAACAGCAGCAAGCTTCCCTTAAGTGGATCACCCAAGGTTTATCGAACTCAGGGAGGAAGTGGTCAAAGGTATCCCTCTCAAGCAACCCTGCAATCAAGATACAAGAAGTCTCTTGTGTCCCCAACACACCCAATACACTTGTCAGGTGTATAGGTGCACTAGTTCGGCGAACAGATGGTGAAATAGAAGTTGATGATTATAAGTGGTAATTGTAATCAGAAATAAGAGTGGCAGCAAGCAAACATGTAACAGAACTGATTGTAAATAAATGTTTCAATGCTTAGAAACAAGGCCTAGGGATCATACTTTCACTAGTGGACACTCCCATATAAATATCTTCTCTTCATGATGCTACCATGAACTACTCTCCGGTTGGACGATGTAGGGCTATAACAGCACACCTTAAAGTTCACATTCCCCATCTAGATAACCCATCAATGTCACCTTGAGCACTAGATGGTTCCAACAAACACCACAAACTCATAGAGACATCCAACTCAAATTATACTCATGATAAGTATTTATGTAACCTTAGCCAAAGTGCCACATGGTGTGCACACTGTCAACTTCACACACGTGGGGATAAGTAGAGATTAATTAAAGCACTTGAGTAGCAGAATGGATCTATAGATTATAAAGCTCATGATCTCATAATATCACGCATAGAGAGAGATGAACACATAGCTACCAGTAGAGCCCTTAGCCTCGAGAGAGAACTACTCCCTCCTCATCATGAGAGTCAGCAACACCGATGGAGATGGCGGTGGAGTCAATGCAGATGGCTCCGGGGGCACTTCACCATCTCGACAGGGTGCCGGAATAGAGACTTCTGTCCCCCGAATCTCCTCTTCAGTGTCGGCGGCGCTGTGGAACTTTTCGTGGAAATCTGATCTGGTACTTAGGGTTTTCGTCCCGAGGGCAATATATAGGCGAAGGGGCAAGGTCGGTGGAGAGCTAGGGGGCACACCCCCTGGTGGCACAGCTAGGGCTGGCCGCGCCACCACCAGGTGTGGCCGGCCTGGTTCCTCTCTTCTTCTCCCCTCCGGACTCCGTGTTCCTTCTAGTGAAATATTGACTTGGGCTTTTGTCCGGTCCGATTCTGAGAATATTTCCTTACCAGCTTTTCTGAAACCAAAAATAGCAGAAACCAGGCAACATGCACTGTGGCATCTTGTTAATAGGTTAGTTCTAGAAAATGTGTAAAAATACTCCAAAGTGTGGACAAAACATAAGATAGTAGATATAAAACAAGCATGGAAACATCAAAAATTATAGATACGTTTACGACGTATCAATCTTCATCATCAACCACTGCATCACCACCATCTCCATCCATCCCATCTATATCTTATCTAGATCTTGTTGTAATTTCCATACTCGTTGTGGATTTATACAGGTACTATTCATGTATGATAGATTCCATTGTTATTGCCATCATGTTGATTGCCTCCATGTCTGAGTAGATCTTTAGTTCTTGGGGATATGGAGAAACCCTAGTATGAGATTGAAATAAGATAAAGTTTATTATGATATTCATCGCTATGACCATGTGTTAGATTGTCTTCATCTTGAGGTTGGGAGAAGTCGACCTCTCAATATTTGCCTTTTATGGGGACTTGATGGAGGGAACTACTTGTTGGTAGACGGGGGTGTGTTAGCACTTACAGTGACTATAAAGTTGTTGGCACTCCTTACGTATCAACTTGGGAACCGAGGAAACTCACGGAACACTATCCATGCCATGGGATACGTCCTACGGGATTAAGTCTCTTAATAGCGCAGTAATTCGATTGATGTCGATTGCTAACTGCTGTGGTTATGAGGATAATGTGAGCAGTGGTTGATGCCTATTTGTCCAAATACGGAGTTCCTCCCACACATACACAGTCGAGAATGTTCATGATAATAATCGTTACCTTAGTTCTTTATAATGATAGTGGTGTATCCGCTACTCCCTGAGAACGCTTTTTCCCTATTGCAGTTCCAATCTCTCCTACATACGTGATACTTACTTTCTGTGTTCAGTTGTTTTACTTTACTTATTGTTGCTCTTGTACCAAAAACCCAAAAACACCATTTTACGCAATACTCGCATTTTATCTTGTCACTTAGAACTTTATTTAGCATTTCTATTGTAGTATTTAATTCAAGAGTTATTAGACTTCAGACTCCTGCTCCCTATGGGATCGATATCTTTATTTCAAAACTAGCTACAAATTATCTATGCACTTGCAGTCATTAAGCTATTTTCTGGCACCGTTGCCGGGGAGCTAAGCGATGTAGGTCATTTAGTTTTTGCTTATTTATTTTTGTCTTGCTAATTTTTGTTTTGAGTTAGAGGTTGCCACCAACATGATGGTGTTTGAGCATATGACTAGTGCTAACCCACTCAGCCACTTTGGAAAGCCCTATGATATTTATAAAAGACACAACTCCAACAAGAAGACGAGGGGGTTTGAAATAAATCTTCTATTACTTGGTATTCTACACAAGAAGTAATTTATTGGAGATGAAGAAGATCCTGATCCATATGAGCATATTGCATGTTTCAAAGATATATGTGGCACTTTTCAATTGACGAGATATACTGGTAATGAGGTAAGGGTTAAACTTTTTAGTCAGACTTTGACTAGTACAGCTCTTTCATGGTATAGATCTCTACACCCAGAAGCCCCTACTACTTGGGATAATTTAGCCTGTGAGTTTCTAGCAAAATATTACCCATTATAAAAATCTTTTGGAATCAGGCGTCTTATAATGACTTGGAGCCACCGTCCTAATGAAGGACTAGTAAGAGCTTATATCTAATTTAAAGATTTACTTAATCTATGTCCACATCATGATTTTCCTAAATGGTATTTATTGCATATCTTTTATGGTGATTTAATTGAACCTAATAAAATTGAACTAGACTCTTTCACAAAAGGAGCCTGTAAGATCTCACCCTAATAAGGTAAAGATCCCTGTGATTGCAGTGCTAGTCCCTGGATCAAAATGCTAGCACCCACAGTTTAAGATGAAGTACATAGATACAAAGGTCATTATTACATCGCATATCCAGGAATATAATAGTTCTTACAACTCACTTAGCCCAAGGCTAACATTATTCAAAGTTCACGAGACATAGTATAATAATAGAGTCTTTTGTCTTCATGCGCCATAGGCAAACATGTCGAGTGTAAACCCGTAACCCTACTCATCGTCAGAGTATTCTGCAACATAATAAGTTATAGCCACAAGGGGTAAATACAGTTGGAATTGTATTGGCAAGTGATACCATAGTTACTTAGTAAAATCCAACAACTACATGAATATATGGCTAAGTGTGGTTCTTGGCTGACTTTGCTAAAAGCAAGGTTTTATCTTATAGTTTTTGAAGAGTAGGTTTTCCCTTTCAAAAACATTAAGGTACCATTGATAGACATCAATGAACCTCTACCCTTGTTCTCCCACAAATTTTAACTTAGAGAAATTTGGATGAGGAGATTCTTGAACTGCTTCTATGTCTTGACGCTCAAAAATTGTCCATAACCGGGGACACGGCTAAGTACTTAGTTTTACCCACTCGAGAGGTGGTGCACTTTTCCCACAAGACTCGACATGCATCGAGACGAGACTTTTCAGAAGCAATCCCTCAGACCACCACAGACGCGTTCCATCCTATCATAACTACCACCCTCTATCCGTCTGGCTGGGTTCTCGCAACTTAGTCAGTCAAAGCAGAGCCCATATGCCATGTGGCTGCACTAGAAGCTTCGCAACAAGAACGTATCCAATCTCTTTGTTCCTGGGTGGCCATCCACAAGTGCGATACACCAGGGTAAACCATAGACATGGCCCTTGAGTAACCACTCAACATAATCTGTACAAGTCCCATTTCCACCCGGGTGTTTCATTAACATTCGTTGTTTTTCTTAGTCAAAAAGATATATACTTCCATACTATCTTAATGAATTTCCACCCACGAATTCTAAATATCATGGCTAAGCACTCTAGCATACGATGTCTTCTAACTGGAAAATACTACCAAGATATATTCTATAGGATAGCCATAGCATAGTAACATATATAAAACTATCATGCAAAGATCTACTAAAATAGCACTAGTGCAATAGTGAAAATAATAGGACATATGATGAATTATCACTTGCCTTGGTAGCTAGGGGAGTAGGTACAATCCTCATAGCAACAAACTTCACAATCCACACAATCTACACAAAAATAACACCAACAACAATAATACAATCAATATAGGCACCACAAAAATATGAATGCATGCAAAATGCAATGAGATGAACAACACTCTTTAATAATCAGAGTCTACAGTACAGAGGTTAAAATACTCTATCTAAAGGCATAAGGATTACTCAAAAATAATTTATGAAGTGATTTTTATGGGAAAAATACCCCTAAAAAGGTTATGCTTATAAGTCCAATTTTTTGGAAGCTAAATGGTGAAATAAGGCCTCTACAGTGCATTTCTCAATTTTCTCAATCCATGGACACCAAATTTGTATTTTTCTGATTTGTGGATCAATAGTTATTGAATTTCTAAGTTAATCCCTAAATTCCATTTAAATCTTTTAAATCCAACTGGGGGAAACACGTGGCCTAATTCTACTGGCCGGTACCGCTTTGGTCGGATCGACAACGTGGGACGTTGGATCTAAGTGATAACAAGCGGATCTAATCAAATGATACCACTTCGTTAAATGATCTATCCTAGCCGCTGGATCTGGATCGGACGGTGCTCAGCACGTGGCCAAGAACTGGCGGCGCTGGCTCTCTGCACGCGGCGGCGGCACGGCGGGTGGGTGGCGTTCCGGCGATCCTAGAGGGTAAGGGGAAGCAGCGAAGTTACCGAGGGGTAGCGATGGTCTCAGTGGTCTCGGTGGTGGTCACGGTTGAGGGAGGGGTGCCCTGCTTCGCCCTAGATTCCTCGCCGGAGTTCTTGCCAAAGCCGTCGGTGCTCGAGCGTGATGGTGGCGTTGTCCTGGGGCTCGAGCAGGCAAGGCAAAAGGTCAGTGAGGAACGCCAGGTCGTGTAGAAGCTGGTGGTGGGCAAAGTAGGGCGGCGGGAACTCACGACTCACCTTAACTCGTCGGTGAACGGCGACAGCAGAAGCAGCTCAGGTGAAAACCGTGGCAACAACCTAGGGTAGGTAGAAATCGAACAAAGGGGGTTAATCGGTGCGCCTAAGGGTTGCGGAGCTTATAGGACAAAAAGGAGGGCGCGGGGTAGTCGATTCTCACCAGAAACATCACCGGAGTCCGTCGGTGCTCGTGGCGGTCTGAGCTCGAATTCGTGGAGCCTGGGGGCTCTTAGGTGGTGGGGTGTGAGGGGGAAACAGAGAGGGTTGAAGGGGGATTTAGAGGCTGGGGCCGTAGTGGGGAATTAACCCAGCAATTAAGCAAATTTGCTCAAATTGATTCGAGTAGAAACAGTAGGGGAGGGGGAACGAGCTGTTCGTCTCGTGGTGGAAGACGGAGAGGTGGAGGGTGACGGGGCAGTGGGGCCAGGGTGTCAGCGAGAGGGGTGTGCAGGGGGTTGCTGAGGAAAAGAAATAGCGGGGGGAGAAGGGGAGAGCCGGGTGGGCTTTAGTGGGCTAGGGTTGGGCCGAGCAGGCCAGTTGTGCTGCTACTGCTGTTTTTTTTCCTTTTGCTTTTTTTTAGTTTTTCTTTTTAGAAAGATTTGAATTAGCAAATGAGCTTCAAGATAACTCAAATTTTCACCAGAATTTTGGGGGATAAATCTAAATGCAATGCAACACATGCCATGCTGATATGAGTGCAATGATGATGTTTTCAAAAGAAAATTTTGGGATGTTACAAAGCCGTTATGAATCTTCCTATAACTAAATCTTGGGCTTTACTTAATAGAATTCGCGATCATAGAGTTTCATGGAATTTTGGTCTAGGAAGTGAAGGAGGCATAGAAATAGACTATGATTGTATTCATGACTATAATAAAAAGGGCCATGTTAAAGAATTATCTAAGGAACTTTATTTGGATTCAGATCTTGTGTTGCATGTTGTTAAAGCTTTTATAGAACACATCAAAGCTCCAAAAGAGGGTTTTGTCAAGTATGATCCACCACCCGAACCTGAAAAGAAGAAAGAAGTTAAAGCAACACTGGCCTACCTAGAACCAACATATGAGATACCTTTCCCTAACACTACACAGAAGCATATTTTTGAATATGAGCAGGTCAAAGCAGTACAGGAAAAGAAGGAAGAGGAAAGTATGCCAGAAGTTGTGAAACATCTGGAAGAAACCAAATATGAAGAGGTAACCAAGGAAGCAATTATGGCTATGTATGCACATTGTAACATAGTTGAACTTGATAAAGAGACTTCCATGTTGGTTGAAGGTAAAACAAAGGTAAAAGATGTGGGTAAGCCTATTCTTCCCTGCATATTTAAGGAAACCTCGCATTATGGTTTATGCGATCTTGGCATCGAAGTTAATGTTATATCTTATGATTTTTATTTAGAAATAAAAGAAGAAATAGAACCGGCTACAATTGAAAATACCAATTTGACAATCATGTTAGCCAATAACACTCTTAGAATTCCAATGGGAGTAGTTGAAGATGCAACTATCACAATTGGCAACAAAAACTTTCCTATCGATTTTGTAGTTGTTGATATGCCAACAGACACTCTTTGCCCAATTATATTTGGAAGAAACTTTTTGAGTGATGTAGGTGCCAAAGTTGATTTCAAAAAGGAGATTGTGTCTCTTAAGCTTGGGGAAGCGGAAAAAGAATTCCACTTTTCCAAATTTAAAGACAGGCCTCCACAAATATAAGAAGAAGAGAAAGGAAAAACTCTTCAGGAAATGGCAGCTCTCTTCTTTAGTGATCAAAAATAAGAAATAAATGAAGACTTAAATTATGAAGAAATAGTGATGGAGGACAAGTCCCTAGAAGAACTAGAAGATGAATTCGATTCACTTCCCATTATAGGGCCTCCAACTGATGCGGCTTTTGAAGAGCCAGAAAAGAGAGGGGACGAGGACCACCCCTAGAATTGAAGACTCTACTAGATAATCTTAAATACAGATTTTTAGATGATACAAATAAATTTCTTGTTATTATTAGTGCTAAACTTTCATGAGAAGAAGAAGAAGAAGAACTCATGAAAATACTTAAGGAGCATCGCAAGGACTTTGTGTACTCAATGGATGATTTGAAGAGCACTAGTCCCATGATAACCGTCCATCGAATATTCATGGAAGAAGGTGCTAAACCAGTTGCAGAATTTAATAGAAGACTGAAGCCCGAAATGAAGGAAGTGGTAAGAAAAGAAATTGTACGCCTATTGGACGCATGTATAATCTATCATGTTAAAGAAAGTGAATGGGTAAGTCCTATTCATTGTGTTCCTAAGAAGGGCGGTTTTACTGTTGTTCCTAATAAAAACAATGAATTGATACCTACTATAACTATTGTTGGACATAGGATGTGCATAGATTTCAGAAAATTGAATAAAGAAACTAGGAAAGAACACTATCCTTTACCGTTCATAGATCAAACTTTAGAAAGGTTAGCAAACCACACTCATTTTTGCTACTTGGACGGATACTCTGTTTTTTCTCAAATAGCCGTTCATCCAGATGACCAACTTAAAACAACTTTCATTAGTCCATATGGTTTATATGCTTACTGACGTATGCCTTTTGGTTTATGTAATGCTCCAGCTACTTTTCAAAGATGCATGACTGCTATTTTTGCGGATTTCATAGAACTGATAATTGAAGTATTTATGGATGACTTTTCTGTCTATGGAACTTCGTCTACTAGTTTCTTGGATAATCTCAAAAGATTTTTGCAGCGTTCCGAAGAAACCAATCTTATTTTAAACTAGGAGAAGTGTCATTTTATGGTCAAAGAAGGTATAGTCACATAAGGTAGCAGGTAAGGGAATTGAAGTGGATCGAGCTAAGGTTGAGGCCATAGAGAGAATGCCACAAACTAGGGATATAAAAGGTATACGAAGTTTCCTTGTTCATGTGGGTTTTTATAGAAGGTTCATTAGAATTTTCTCTCGAATATCTAAACCTTTGACTAATCTCCTGCAAAAGGGAGTAAGATTTAATTTTGATGAGAAATGTCTTATAACCTTTGATAAACTTAAAAATGCTTTATCCCATACCCCTATCATTAAACCACCTATCTGGGATATGAGTTTTGACTTAATATGTGAAGCTAGTGATGATGTTGTAGGAGTAACTCTAGGACAATACATAGGCCACAGATTAATATTATACATCATGCTAGTAGAACTCTCAATAGTGCTCAAAAGAATTATCCTAAGGAAGAGAGGGGACTTTTTCTGTATTTTTCTCTTGCGATAAATTTCGTTCTTATATAGTTGATACAAAAGTAAGAGTTCATACGAATCGTGATGGTTTAAAAGAACTCCTTGAGAGGAAAAACCATAAGCCAAGGCTGATCCGTTGGATTCTTTTACTTTAAGAATTTGAGTTGCAGATCATGCAGAGGCAAGAAATAAAGATGTTGGATGCAGTGTCCATATTTGCCAAGCAAGACACCAATTTTGTTGAGTGGAACTTTAGTCCTAGTGATTTTCGCTTGCGAGAATTATTCAATGAACTAAGATCAATTCCTCCAAAAGAGAAGAAGTCTTTGTTGTTGGGGGACCTTATCATCCCCGAGTAAGTAAACAGTAAGTTCAAGGTAAGTGTTCTTACTCCAATAAGTCATTTATTTTCACAGATTTTATTCCTAAAATTTCTGCCTTTGAATTCCTTGTGTTTTTCTTATGTTTTTGAGGGTTTTACCAACTATACGGGCGGAGCTATACGACCAGAGAGGAAGCTCCCACTGTATAGTTGGTCGTTAAACTCTATATCTTCTTTGTGAAAAAAATTCGATGTCTGGAACTATACGGGTGCAACTATATGACCAGATGAAATAATTTCGGTCGTACAGTTGGTCGTTGAACTCTCATGCACTTCCGATTTTTGGTGTATGTATCTATACGGTCGCAACTATATGACCGAAGATGAAATTCCGGCCGTATAGTTGGTCATTAAACTATCAGACATCTTTGTTTACTTTTTCATTTTCTATTAGAAAAAAAGCGGTATTGTCGGTTCCAAGTCGGTAACTTAACCGACATGGACTCGAGATATTTAGAAATATCTACCCGGAACCAACTATATGGCCGGAGCTATACGGGTCGCGCCCATATAGTTAGTTGTTACGCGGCAGGACTTCTCCAAATCCGCGATTTCTTTCCCTATTTTGTTAAGATTCTTTTCTTGGGCGTGAATTTGGTCTTTCTCGTGACTTTTACCGACCTCTAACCCCCCTTATATACTGCCATTGTCTCTCTCTCTAATCATAATCTCCAGGAACCAATATATCTCTTATTCATATGTAAGGACACGCAAACCAAGGGACAGAAGCCAAGGAGAGAATTCCTATGGAGATCGGGAGCAATAGCGAGCAAGGCAAGGATATCAAGATTGTCCCTATGGAGTTCCTCGATACCGACAATGAGCGAAAAAACCATAAGCCAAGACGGATCCGTTCGATTCTTTTACTTCAAGAATTTGAGTTGCATATTATGCAGAGGCAAGAAATAAAGATGTTGGATGCAATGTCCATATTTGCCTAGCAAGACACCAATCTTATTGAGGGGAACTTTAGTCCTAGTGATTTTTGCTTACGAGAATTATTCAATGAACTAAGGTCAATTCCTCCAAAAGAGAAGAAGTCTTTGTTGTTGGAGGATCTTGTCATCACCGAATAAGTAAACGATAAGTTCAAGGTAAATGTTCTTACTCAAATATGGCGAGAGAGAGGGAGGTGGTCTGCTGGGGCGAGTGCATGGTCGGCCGGCGAGCTAGTGCTCGGGGTGGCTGGGCACTGTGGCTAGGGACAAGGGAGATGGGTGCTAATGGTATGGTTAGATCATGAGGGGACCAAAGGATTAAATGGGGATCAAATGGGGGCAAAACCCTGTGCAAAACAGTGAGCTATGGTTTAGAGTTTAACCCTGCCTGCCAAGTGTTTGATTAAATGGCCACAAGAAATAAACTTTGGAATTTTGAAAAGATTTTTGGTGGGTTTTCTAGGCATGAGCTTGAGACTCTGTGGGTGCTTGGGTTTGAAAATTGAGCTTTTTTGAGTGGTTTTTGAATTAGTGGGATCTTCCCATATGAAATAGATTCAATTTTAAACTGTCATTTCAAATTAGCATTTGAAAGATTTTTGCAGATCACAAAGTGGGCCTTGGTACCTCATTATGTGTACTATCAAGGGGTGTAAAGATCCACACATGTTTCTGTTAAGTTTTGAATACTAGGAATAGCCAAAGTAGGCATGAGAGTTAATTTGGCCAAAATGACCATTCACTTCAAATAATCATTTTGAGTTATTTTTCTTTGGGAAAAGCTTGGGAATGATTTAGATGATGTTTAAATTACCTAAGAAACATTTTACAAGCAAAGAATCATAGAACCATGGCAATTCAAATCAATTCCTAATTTGAATGCACATACACATGAATGCTTTCATTTTTAATTTGGAAAAGTTTTTGTTAACCCTAATTTTGATGATTTGGATCTTGATAAGATTGGATTGAAGTTTTGGGATGTTACAAACCTTCCCCCCTTAAAAAAAATCTCTTCCCAAGATTTACCAAGAAAACTAGGAACTAAAGAGATCTGGGAACTCTGTCCTAATGTAATCTTCGCGCTCCCAAGTGGCCTCCTCCTCGGTATGGTTGCTCCACTGAATCTTGAGAAACTTGATACTCCTGGTCCTGGTGGTTCTGTAGGCTTCTTCTAAGATACGGATGGGTACTTCTCTATAGGTCAGGTCATTGTTGATTTCTACAGCTCTGTGGTCGATTTTCTTGAAAACTTCAGTCTTCTTAGGCACTTCCAAGCATTTTCGAAGTAACGACATATGGAACACATTGTGGATGGCTGATATCTCTTCAGGCAGTTCTAGTTGATACGATACTTCTCCTCGACAGTTCAGAATCTTGAAGGGCTCGATATATCTGGGGGCTAACTTTCCTTTCAGACTAAAGTGTTGGGTTCCCTTCAATGGTGAAACTTTGAGATACACAAAATCTCCAACATTGAAAGTCAGGTATCTCCTTCTCTTGTTAGCATAACTCTTCTGTCTAGATTGGGCGGTCTTGAGGTGCTCACGGACTTTGTGAACTTTCTCTTTGGCTTCTCGAAGAATGTCGGGTCCAAAGATCTGACTCTCTCCTACTTGAGACCAATTCAAAGGGGTACGGCACTTTCTTCCGTATAGGAACTCAAATGGTGCCATTTGCAAACTAGCCTGATTACTATTGTTATATGAGAATTCTGCGAAAGGCAGGCAGTCTTCCCATTTTGATCCGTATTCCCACACACAAGCTCTAAGCATATCCTCTAGGATCTGGTTGACTCTCTCAGTCTGTCCATCTGTTTGCGGGTGATACGCGGTGCTGAAGTTCAACTTGGTGCCCAATCCTTCCTAGACTTACTGCCAAAATCTTGAGGTAAACTGAGTCCCTCGATCTGATACAATGGTCTTGGGGGTTCCATGCAGACTAACAATTCTAGCGATGTACAGCTCTGCTAGCTTCGCACTCTGGTAGGTAGTCTTGACAGGTATAAAGTGGGCTACCTTGGACAGTCTATCAACTATGACCCAGATTGAGTCATTTCCCCTACTAGAAGTAGGTAAACCGGTGATAAAGTCCATTCCGACGGAATCCCATTTCCATTCCGGAATCTGCAACGGTTGCAACAGTCCTGCAGGTCTCTGATGCTCTGCTTTGACTCTTTGAAAGATGTCACATTTGGCGATGTAGCTTCCGATTTCTCTCTTCATCTTGTGCCACCAAAATCGCTCTTTCAAATCCCTATACATCTTCGTTCCTTCGGGGTGGATAGAATAAAGAGTATCATGAGCTACCTTCATGATAACTTGCTTCAGCTCCGAATCTGCAGGCACACAGATACGTCCTTTGTACCACATCACTCCTTCTTCGTCTTCTGTGAATCCAGGTACCTTTCCTGTACCAATATGATGTTTGATTCCGTCGATACTTTCATTCCCCTTCTGGGCTTCCTTGATTTGGCTAACCAAAGTGGGTTGAAGTTCAATGCTAGCTAAGAATCCTTTGCTAACTAATTCAGTCCTGAACTGCTCCAACTCTTCATACAAACTTGGCTGCTTCTCCTTGATCATGGTGTTTAGCCTACACAGCAATCTGCTAAGAGCATCCGCTACCACATTGGCTTTGCCGGGGTGATAGTGAATGTCAAGGTCATAATCCTTGATTAACTCTATCCATCTCCTTTGCCTCATATTCAGCTCCTTCTGAGTGAAGATATATTTTAAGCTCTTGTGATCTGAGTAAATCTCACAGCGATTACCCATCAAATAATGACGCCATGTCTTTAATACTAGAACCACAGCTGCTAGCTCAAGATCATGGGTCGGATAGTTCTGCTCATGTTGCTTCAGTTGTCGAGACAGATACGCGATGACTTTGCCTTCTTGCATCAGTACACATCCTAGACCAATCTTGGTGCATCACAATACACATCAAATGGCTTCTTGATGTCTGGCATGATTAATATTGGGGCTGATATCAATCTCTTCTCCAGCTCCTGAAAACTGGCTTCACATTTGTCTGTCCATTCAAACTTCTTATCCTTCTTTAACAATTGGGTCATGGGTCTGGCTATGCTTGAGAATCCTTCTACGAACTTGCGGTAATATCCCGCTAATCCGAGAAATGCATGGACTTGGGTTTGAGTGGTTGGGGATTCCCATTCTTCGACATCTTTGATCTTGGCGGGATCAACAGAGACTCCTCCGGCAGACACAATATGTCCTAGGAATCCTACTTCTTTAAGCCAAAACTCACACTTGCTGAACTTGGCATATAACTGATGCTCTCTCAGGGTTTCTAGGATAACTCTTAGATGTTGCTCATGTTCTTCTTCTGACTTGGAGTAGATAAGAATGTCATCGATAAACACCACAACAAACTTATCTAGGAAATTCATAAAGATCTTATTCATGAGATTCATGAAATAAGCAGGGGCATTGGATAATCCAAAAGACATAACCGTATACTCGTATAAACCATAGCGAGTAGTAAAGGCGGTCTTTGGAATATCCGTTGCACAAATCTTAAGTTGGTGATAACCAGTCCTAAGATCAATCTTTGAGAATACCTAAGCTCCAGTCAACTAATCAAATAGATCCTCTATCTTCGGCAAAGGTTACTTGTTCTTGATAGTGACGTCATTCAACTTTCTGTAATCTGTGCACAGACGGTTGCCTCCATCTTTCTTGTCGACGAATAACACTGGTGATCTCCATGGCGATGCGCTTGGTTGAATCAAGCCTTTGGCTAGCATAGCATCCAACTGCTTCTTTAGTTCTACTAACTCTGAGGGGTTCATGCTATAGGGTCTCTAGGCTATGGGTCCGGTTCCGGGGATTAGTTCGATAATGAACTCAATATCCCTATCCGGGGGCATACCTGGCAATTCATCTGGGAATACGTCGGGGTATTCACAGACTACTCTAACTTGGTCAATGGTGGGCAGGGCTACACTCTTGTTGCACTTGAATTGACGGGGTAAGGTTTCATATATGTGCTCTACTGTTACTCCAGAACTACTGGTCATGGTGATGGCTTTCTTAGCACAGTCTATCAGTCCTTTATGCCTTGACATCTAGTCCATACCTAGTACTACTTCCAAACCTTTGGTTCCGAGTACAATCGGGTTGGCATAAAAATCTATCCCATGTATTCTGATAGGCACAACTTTGTACATTTTTCTAGCTTTGGTTGTTGAACCGGGTATTTGCACTATCATGACATGCTTCAGATTGGTTGGGTGAATCTTACTAGTGCATGCAAATTCTTCGGTGATAAATGAATGCGATGCTCCAGAATCAAACAACACTCTTGCTAAAACTGAGTTGACAAAAAACATACCCAGCACTACGTCTAGCGCTTCCTGAGCTTCTTCTGTGTTCATGTGGAAGAGACGACCGTTGCGGTTGTGAGGGTTCCGTGGGGGCAAACCTTCTTCCTAGTTGAACACGACGCTGTTGTTGAGCTGGGGCATTCACATTGGCATTGGCTGCAGTCTTCTTGGGACACTCATTGGAGTAGTGACCCTTCACTCCACAATCGAAACAAGTGATCTGGGACTTGTCCTTGACTGCGACAGGCACAACATTGCTGCCAGTTCTGGGTGCAGTGTTGTTGTTATTGTTGCTGGTGTTCTTGGGAGGTGCACGATTGAAATTGTTGGCATTGCCAGAGTTCTGATTGTTTCCTCCGGACTTCCCTTTGCCTCCGCTACGGTTGGGGTAGCTTGGGCGAGACGTTGGGGGTCAGTTGTTCCTTGGTGCATATCCCGATGAAGGGTTGGGGCGGTACTTCTGGTGACTGCTGGATCCTGATTGTTGCATCATACGACTCTTGCGGTTGTCGTTGGCCTGGTTAATCTTCCCTTCCATCTGAATGGCTGAGTCGACTAGCTCTTCGAGATCCTGGAAACGGATGTTGACAAGGACAGTCTGCATCTCATCATGCAGTCCGTTCAAGAATCTTTTCTTCCTCTTGGCCTCCGTGTTGATCTCATCAGGTGCATACCTGGCAAGTGATAGGAATCTATCACGGTACTCCACCACAGTCATTCTTCCTTGCTTCAGCTCGCGGAACTCATCTCTCATTATGTTGACTAGACCTTGCGGCACGTGGGTGCGGCTGAACTTGACCTTGAATGCTTCCTATGTCATCACTTGACCATGGTTCATATTGCGGATACTATTCCACCAAGCTCTTGCATCTCCTGCCAGGTAGTGGGTGGCGAAGAGAACTTTCTTCATTTTCATCAACTCTTGCAACTTCTAACTTGTTTTCCATGGTTTGTAACCAGTCATCAGCATCTAATGGGTTCTCAGATTGGTTGAAGATTGGGGATTGGTGTTCTGAAAGTTTTTGAGTTTGGATCCCTGGTGATCCTGATTTCCATGCCCTTGGTTATTGAGAGCCATCTAGGCGATCTGTTGAAGTGTTGCTAAGTTGGCTTGGCGTTCTACCCTGCTTGCTTCACGGTCGGCGATGAGATTCTGTAAGATCTGCAGCATTGGGTCTTGCGACGAGCTGCTCCCTCCTTGGTTTCCACGAGTCATCTGAAGATTGAGATAGATATAGGGATAAGAGGGAATTCTAAGGTTCATGGTTTTGGGTTTTCAAAGCTAAAACTTTGAGTTAGACTCAGGTTTTTCAACTAACTTCATTTCATTCATGCAAGCAACACGATACAAACACACACCACAACAATCAAAGTAAAACAGATGGTTCGAAGAACCATTCTGCAAGCTACGATATAGTGGGACCGATACATCTCATGCTACGATAGTGCTCTAGTGCATCTACTCATCGTCGATGAAGTCGGAGTCCTCATCATCAGTGTAGAAGTCTACAAACATCCTCTTCTAGAAAGTCATCATCATTGCTGAGGTAAGAATCCATGTCTTCCTGGATGTCTTCACCCTCATCTTCTTCTTCCTTGGCGGCAAGCTGAGCTTCTTGCTCCTTGACGGTCTTCTCGAGCTCGGCCACCTTCTTGCGAAGACGGGCGATGGTGCGATCCTTCTTTGCACGCTGACGGCAAAGAGACTGGCGATCCTGGACAAGTAGTGCGAAAGTCTGGGCCTTCTAGTCGGCAATGGCACGGTTCTGGTTGGCTAACTCTCTGGCATTGTCTAGTTCCTGCTGTCTGTCATGAAGCAAGAAGTCAAGATTCTCCACTTGACGCCTCAACTCTGGGTGACTTGGCACCTCCATCGGCATTCCCATGAAGTCACGTCTTGCATAGTGGGCAAAACGGGTTCCTTGGATCTTGTTGACGCTGAGGGCACATAGACGTGCGAGAGCTTCATGCATGGCCCTGGCTAATCCATCTAGCCAGTTGTTCTCTCTCACGGAGAATTGAACTCTCCCAGAAGTTGGTGCTTCGATGCTTCCTCTAAGATCCGTGGTGACTAGCCACTGTAGGTATCCTCTTGGGGTTCCTGGGAGTTGAGCTCCAAGAAACTCCGGATGTGGGTGTCCCAACAAATCTGACAGTGAATCCAGATCCCTTTCGAAGATCAGCTGACCTCCGTTTCCCAACTGGTAAAACTTGCTGAACTGAGTCTCCATCTACAAGAATTAAGGATGAGGAAGTTAGTGAAGTGATCAAGTGTGGCAAATTTTAAGTAGTAGTGTAAGAATTTTGAGGAACATGAGTTTTTGAGAAAGAATGAATCCACAAGGATAAGAGAGGAGATAGTTTTTCATAAATACTCACTTTGGTTTTAAAATTAAGTTTTTGCTCGAACGTCCATTCTAACTAGGGTCTCCTATGGTCAGGATGGCTCTGATACCAACTCGTCAACACCCGGATTTTTAATCCCAGATGCCTGTTATGCCATACCTCGCAATCCCAGGATTACCATTTTTGCGAGACATAACGGATTGGATATCACAGTACATCATCCATTACAAACCATACATAAGGTCTTACACAAATAAGGATCTCATGATCTAGTCTTAATACAACAAACAACGGAAATAACAGATAAGCATAGCGGTGGGGTCCATTTTCAGGGGCACAGGCAATGCTGACGAAGGCAGATAGTCCGAGTAATCATAGCCGTCATGTTGGCCATCATCTTGATAGTCTCCTTCATAGTCTGGCCATGAGAATAACCAGGGACAAAAGCCATGAGTACTCTTTAAGTACTCGCAAACTACCACTAACAAGTAATATAGTTCTAAGTTAAAGTGCTAACTCTATGTTTAACTATAAGGTTAAGTTTGAAACCTAAGCTGAGTTCAGAAGAAAAGAAAGATAAAATAAAGTTCTAGAATTACTTAAGTTGGGAAGCTATTGTCATAAACACAACTCTGTTGTGGTCAAGTCAAGATTCATCATTCATTTCATAAGTTATTTTGAAAACATCTGACAACGAAACAGTATGGCCATTTCAACTGTCCATAACCGCGGACGCGGCTATTCGAATAGTTTGACACTCTGCAGAGGTGGTACACTTTCACCACAAGATTCGATACATCTGTCAGGGATAACCCTGAATCATCATACTTAGTATGCAGATAATCAAACATAACCTTCCCTTTACACACCCTAGTATAAGCACCTCTCCTATGAGCATGGCCTCCCAACCATGACCATCAGTCATCTTGGGCACTGCATAGGTGGACAACATTGAGGGGTAGCCTCAGCTCAAACCTCTCCTGCGAGGGAACTAATACTAATGCATATAAATTTCCAGCTAAGCCTTACCCAATTCAAGTATTGTGGTTGAACGGTAAATTTGGAATGGTATCGCATCCAAATCCAACCATCAGTTTTATAAAAGGGTTAAGGCTCATGCCTCAATAATTCACCATCATAAACCATTTGTGTTTCTCAACACATGTCAAAACATTTCAATAGAATGACTCATCATTCCAAGGTTTTCACAATTCATTTTCACCAAGTGTTCCCATCTAAAGCGACTCAAGTTTTTGATCTACTCTAAACTACTAAGTTAAGAGTGTTCACTAAGGTGGATAAGATGGGTTCAATCTCATGCCATAGAATGACATCTATAGGGATTCTAAATAGGTCAAGTTTTATACTCTTTATGCTACCTTCAAAACAAGTAAAAAACTTTGGGTAAAGTAAAGGAAGTAAAACTTGTAAATAAGACTTGGGGTAACTAATAGTCAAGGTGAACTGACTCAAGCATGCCTATAGCATCTTGGATCAAGTTACTAGCTTAATTCTAGTTTACTACAATAGCCTGCCTTGGTTGGTGCAGTGGTTGAAGTTCTCTTCTTCTTCTTCTTCTTCTTGGTAGAACTCCTCCTCCTCGAAAGCTTGGTCGGTACTATCATCTATAAATACAAACGGATTACACAATCACCAAACAATACTTAACTAATCTATCTAGCATTCTAAAACACACATTTGATGATCTATTATCATCACAAGCATCACAAGTTTAATTCACTAGTTTCATTCTTTTTAATTTAGAAAAGTAATTTCTACTCATTGAAAAATTAACTAAGATTTAATATTCACCACTTAAAACATGGGATCATGTGGACACATGTCATCACCACATATTTCAACGTGTGGGAATGTGATTTAAGGGTTGGATCAACATTACTTTGGTTTAAGTTCATTATTTAATGATTTAAAGTGATTAGAAATGCCTATATAGCATTATTTTGGTACTAGTCCAAAGTCACTGCATGTAAACCTTAATATTATTACATGTTCAGATAGGTATGATGAAATGTGAATTTTGAGAGTTGGAATCAACTCAAAACCTATCTTGGTTGATTTTATAAAAATGTTGCAAGTTGCAATTGCTTCTGTTTTGTTATTTTCACTAGTAGAGATCTATAACTCTAATTGAATTAAATCCAACGGGCTTGGATAGATAATTTCAATACCTTTCAAGCAAAATTGGTTTCATGCAATTTGGATTTGCCAAACTCTCTGAATTGATTTCCAAACTCAGAGACAGAACTAAGTTTAAACTAAAAAGGGAAATCCTAATTCAAACTAACTGGGTCGCGCGGGAAACTCTAACGGGCCGGCCCAGTGTCACTTCACGGCGCGGGGCTCAACTGATAGGGGGATCCACAAGTCAACGGATCATAACGCGCGAAGCGGTACGGGGAGATGTGGGTCGTTAGATTAGAACTTGGATCTACCGCTGGGGGTCGTCGTCGACGACGAACAAGTCGCCGGCGAGCTCGAACCCTAGCGGCTTGGTGGGGGTGCATAGGGGGTGTACCAGGGCTCCAGCGACGATGGCGAGGAGGGAAAACGGACTGGTGGTCGACGGCGAGCTCAGGGATGGTCGAGGCAGCTCCTGGGGTGGTCGCAATCAGCGGCGCCCTTCTCCTCCAGAGGCGGCCTGCTCTGGTGCAATTCCGGCGAGCTGCTGCTCCCCTTGCTCCGGCTAGTGGTGTGGGACGGTCAGCGAGGTGAGGAGAATGGAGTGGTGTGCTTCGAATGGCTGGGGGTGCCCTCCTTTTATAGGCTCGATGGCGAGACCGAGAGGGATGGGCAGGCGACGGTGGCGACCTGGCTACGGGTGGCTAGCGGCATGGCTGAGGGTGGCAATCGACATGCGGTCTCCTGGCGGTGCTCTAGGAAGTGAATGCGGGCTTAGGGGCGGTGGTATGCGGTCGGGGGCAGCTGGCGCTCTGAGCGGCAGAGGCGGCGGTGTCCACGGCGAGCGGTGGCTGTGGTGCGTTGGGCGATGAATGGGCGTGTCCGTCGTGTTCCCTGGGTCGTGGCGGAGCGGTGGGCGTGGGCTGTGGTCGAGCGGCGGCTTGTGCACGCGTGCCGGGTGCGGCGCTTTGGTGCGTGCTCGGCATGGTGCGGTGGCACTGGGCGCAGGCTCTCCTCGGTGGTCCACTGCTGCGCTTGGCTTGGAGAGGGGACAGAGGGTGGCGGTGAGGTCCTGGCTACCTCCTAGACATGGCGAGAGAGAGGGAGGTGGTCTGATGGGGCGAGTGCATGGTCGGCCGGCGAGCTAGTGCTCGAGGTGGCTCGGCACTGTGGCTAGGGACAAGGGAGATGGGTGCTAATGGTATGGTTATATCATGAGGGGACCAAAGGATTAAATAGGGATCAAATGGGGGCAAAACCCTGTGCAAAACAGTGAGCTATGGTTTAGAGTTTAACCCTGCCTGCCAAGTGTTTGATTAAATGGCCGCAAGAAATAAACTTTGGAATTTTGAAAAGATTTTTGGTGGGTTTGCTAGGAATAAGCTTGAGACTCTGTGGGTGCTTGGGTTTTGAAAATTGAGCTGGTTTGAGTGGTTTTTGAATTAGTGGGATCTTCCTATATGAAATAGATTCAATTTTAAACTGTCATTTAAAATTATCATTTGAAAGATTTTTGCAGATCACAAAGTAGGCCTTGGTACCTCATTATGTGTACTATCAAGGGGTGTAAAGATCCACACATGTTTCTGTTAAGTTTTGAATACTAGGAATAGCCAAAGTAGGCATGAGAGTTAATTTGGCCAAAATGACCATTCACTTCAAATATTCATTTTGAGTTATTTTTCTTTGGGAAAAGCTTGGGAATGATTTAGATGATGTTTAAATTACCTAAGAAACATTTTACAAGCAAAGAATCACAGAACCATGGCAATTCAAATCAATTCCTAATTTAAATACACATACACATGAATGCTTTCATTTTTAATTTGAAAAAGTTTTTGTTAACCCTAATTTTGATGATTTGGATCTTGATAAGATTGGATTGAAGTTTTGGGATGTTACAGGTGGCGAGATCCATCAGAAAATAGGGTGAGGCCTATTGTGGCGTGGTGGTCTTAGTAACACCCACCCCTCCAACGCAGATGTACTTTTTTTAATAAGAAAGGAACTGCGGTAAAACAAATCCTGTGTCTCCGCATGCTCCACTACGGTTTCCTCGTTCCTCACTCTTACTCGCCTTTACTCATTAGTAGTTAGGTTTACGTATAGGTAAATTCTTCGTAGTTGCATATCTATATAATGTACCTTTGTGTCAAGCTTAAAATTGAAAAAATATTAAAATTTGAAGTAGCACCTATTAACCCCCCGCTAGGTGCCCATACGATCCATTTCACACGCGTGTGGGACTGAGAAGCAAAGCTGGTGTGAAGAGCCATCCACGCATCCCGAGACATAGCGGCGAAGAGGACCAATGACGAGACGCTTGGTGTGAGCAAAGACTGGATGGAAGAGAGGATGGGCTGATCCCGGGCCACCCACATATGATATCCTGGATGATATGGTGATGGGCACAACAAGGAGCCATCGACGTATCCCTCCAAGTAGCGGCTACGGAGGAGAGGCAGCAATTGCGCATGCCAAGACAAGTAGTTGTCCGGCGTGAGCTTCACCAGGATGAGGTGCGAGAAGTAGAAGGGCAACGACGCCATATCGGGATCAGCAGGAGCCGATGGCTATGCCGCGTAGAAGCCCATTAGTGGGGCCGTCTCTAGGGATGGGGAAGGGGCAACGGGTACCGAAGGAGCCCTGTAGGCCGGCCCTGCACCACCATATGGCGATGGATGTAGACTCCGCAGGGATCCCTAGATGGAGCACCATAGGGCGGCGAGGGTGGAGCCCCATAGTGTTGCACACGCGACACCGCGTAGGGCTGCGAAGGCGGTGCACCATATGGTTCCACAAGCCAAGCAGATGGTGGCGTCGGGAAGGCACCATAGGTCTGGGTAGGGGCGCTGTAGGTCGGCACCGGGTAGGCGCCATAGGGCGCGGGCCCACCATAAGGTGGCGGCGCGGCCACTTCGGTCGAGGAAGAAGGGGTGCTAGAGGGAATCAGCGGCAGCAGATCGCCCTCAACGCTAGGGGCAGCGACGGGCGGGGGGAGGGGGGTCATCGATCCAATCTGAGGCGGCTGCGGGAGAGGACCCGGAGGCACGACCCAAGGGGACCGAGCTTGCCTCCATGCCAGGGGCTGCAAGAAAGGGTGAGGCAGGGGCCAGCGCGGCGACCACGGCGGAACCAGGGGCAGCGAAAGACATATCGAAACCAAAAGTGATACCATGTAAAACAAAGGGTTTGGGAAACTGCTCGACACCCTAATACGGGTGTAGCTATCTCATATATATAGAGGTACCAAGAGATACAATACAAGGTATTTACGTAGGCTAGGTATATACAGTCTACCAGAGTCTAGGCAGGTGGGGGCGCGGGGCCGAAGTACAAGTGGCCGGGTAGGGCGGGCGGCGCCAGAGTTCAGGCTGGCGTGGGGCTGTATGCCCTACGTTGCTGCATCGTGGCCTCTGTCGAGTTGTTGTGCCCGGCTGCTTCAGGGTCACCGTCGAGCTGGTGTTGCGCATCGGAGCGTTGCGACATGCGAATTTCCCGCACCTGCGTACAGTTTGCCTCCCTCCCGTGTCTGGCCAATGAGACTAGGACATTGTAAAATCTATTTTTGGTTCTTGCTCACAGCTACAGAAATCTGAATGCACCATGCTTTTGAAGATCTGTGGTTTCTACAATAGGAACAAGCATATGTGTGGTTTCTACAGCAGGAACAAGCATATGCGACGGACTTTTGCTAACTAAATGGATGCACGAATATTTCTAAATTAAGTGTATACCGAAGCTCTTAGTTCTGCTAGCAGTGCATCAATATGCTCACTTTGTGAATGAATGTTTTACTCACATACTTGTATAAAGGAAGTGTAGAGATAAAAAATAAAGTTAACCATGTTTATGTTAAATTAGAGTTCATGAAATGGTTGTTTACTTTTTCGGTCAGAATAGTTGTTGTTTATACAACAACTCTTTCTCCATCCGATAGAAATGATTCAGGTATATTAGCTGTAGTACCTTCTAACTACCGTTGCCATCTTTATTATTAATTTTACATTGGTGATGGATAATTCACCCAACACCAATTGCTCAAATATAAATCAAGTACTAAGATTAGATTAGGGATTGTTGATCACATTATTTATTTTCTTTTTAAAGTAAACCACACTAGTAAAGAGTTTCTTCGAAGGTTCACATTTGATCAATTATGATTGTCAGGTCCGAGCTAGATAGTGCATGGGAGAATTCGGGAAAGGGGTGAGAAGGGTGACACTTCAAAGCACATGAAAATGGAGAGGGGAGTGGTGCTAGCGAAAGGGAGTGGGGATAGATCCATTTGCTGGTGGAAGGTGAAGGGCGTGGAGGCGGCATACAGGTAGAAAAAGTGGTGATCCATAAAAGTTAGCAGAGAAGGGTCACCCGTAGCAACGCACGAGCGTTCCAGCGAGGAGGTGCTTTGGTGAGAGGTGACCAGGGAAAAGAGGTATGTGGGAGTCATAGTGGGATGAGTTTTGGGAGGAGTACAGGTGGAATATGTGTTGCTCCTCGATCTAGATCCGCTGCTTCCACCTCTATATGTTCTCTGAATTTCCGATTGCACATGATTCTGAATTTTTTGTTGCACATGGTTGTAAACAAGAGCAAAACGTGAGCTTCACTAATTCAGGCTCCAGCTCCTCAATCATGTCCATGATTCATAATCTCTGATTTATTTACAAGCATTAGGAGGGATTTGAGGATCAGAACACACTTTTCTAAAGATGAATAGACCCGTGCGGGAGGTTATTTGTCTTGGATCGATGAGATATTTGGCTTAATCTAGACTCCATCCCCAAAGTCCACCGCCACCGCCTGCGCAATGAAGCCGCTCGGCGAGAAGGAGACCACAATGGTCTTTGAAAAGCTCTTCAAGTTCACCGCCTCAACCAGAAGCATCTCATGGAGTGGCCTTGCATGGAGGGCCTCACCTAGAGCCCGGCCGCTACTGCCCCGCCTCCACAAGAACCGCGTTTTCTACACCTCTGAGTCACTCGTCCGCCGCGCCATTTCCCCACATGCGTCTCTCCGAGGAGGGCGCAACCATTGAAAGGTTCACCCCCGGCGGCGCCTTCCACCTCACCGTCCACGCGCTCGACCTCCTTACCGCCCATGCGCGCCGGTGCGTCTGGCTCAAGCACGACACTGACCGCTTCTTCATCTTCGGGAACTCGGTGCCCAAGTCTTCCCTTACACGCATCACTGAGAACACCAAATCTGGCAATGGCGTTGTCGTCATGTCCATGGCGTGTCATGTCCATGGCAGATGTGCCGCTCAGGTTTGGGATCGCCGCAAGGGGCGCGCGGGACCGCAGGAAGGCCGACACGTGGTTTTGCACCAGTCTGACGCTAGCGAGTATCTCTGCAAGGAGGAGGAGGGGGAACTCATGTGAGGTTAGCCTTGGCTGTTACTGATTGGACATAGTAGGGACCCATTGTCTCGCTACATGTATGAGGATTCATGCATATGATGTACTGATTGATTAGTTGGTTATTATGCGATGGCATGGCTGCCAGTTTGTTCTATATTGATGCTAATTTATCTTTTTGCTTGAAGAAACTAATTGATCTTTTTCTCACTTATGAAGTTGTGAGTACTCCCTCCGTCTCAAACTGGATGTCGCTCACAGGTTTGTCAAAGGGGGTCATATTATTTGTATTCATGTGAACTTAAAATCAGATAGTCCAAGATTACTTGTTTTCATTATCATTAAAAACATAGTCATCGTGAAGGACATGCAGTAAAAAATTAAGCAAAATTTGAGTTGACGAGGAAGATCGATAATACATAAGGTTTTCATATGTTGGTAAACGGTTAATAACATTGAGCATGACGGTATGAGAGGTTCACAATGAGGGGAGTAAGGACATTATCGCGTGCTCGTGGTAGTGTCGTCAAGAGGCACTCCATCCATAACTCACATAGATATGTTCATGACACGTTACTAGATATAGCAAAGCGAAAATTTGAGCTTTATTAAAATTTAAAAAGACCGTAGCAACGTACGGGTATTCAGTTATAGTTTTAAGGCCACGTACAATATGCTGACGTCAGTCTTTTCTTACAGTCACCACATTAAATTTTCGTTTAATTGGAGGAGAGAGAATTAAGAAAAAAAAGGTTGTCTTCTCTTTTAGCTAAGGTTGTGACTTCTCTTATCAAGACAACTTCTTACTATAGTTAGTTAATTCACATTAATTTAGAGATAATAATAAAAGATGATCCTTCTCTGTATTATGTGGAGAATTAAGAGAAGACGTGACTTTTCTAGGACTGTACGCCCTAATAGTCTCTGTTAGGACGAAACCTTGCAACTCGCGAGAGATGCCGAATAACGAACAAAACGTGCACACAAAATCAGTGTACTGATCTGGAGCAGCTTCTTGCTTACCGGAAGGAATTCAATTGAGCTTGAGCCCAACACAAGAGAGTATAAGAGGAAGCCAGAGCGAGAGGTCTGGGACTGGGAGAGGAAATGGAGCAGCTGTTGGGAGCTCAGCAGCAGCATCAGCCCCATCGTTCCGTATCGCCGAGGACTCCGACCCGCCCGCATCTCCAGCACATCCCCTCCAACAGGTTCCGGGATCAACACCACCACCACCCGCAGCCTCTCAAGATCCTCCGAATCACCCCGCCATTCTTCCTCCTCCTCCTCGCCTCCGTCTACCTCCTCGCCTCCTTCACCATCCTCTCCGCGCCCGCGCCCTCGCTCCGCCCCGCCAAGAACCCCAACAGGCTCATCCTCCACATGGCCGCGCCGTCGCCGCCGCTTTCGCCGGAGCTGTTCGAGCTCGACAATGGAAGGATTCGCGCCAGGATCAGCAATGTCGGCGCCGCCATGACATCGCTCCTCGTGCCGGACAAGAACGGTGCGTTTTTGTTTTGTCTCTGCGGACTGATTCGTTGCTTCTTTTCGGTTCTCTTTCTTTACAATTCCTTGTGCTTCCTCAGGGGTTCTTGGTGATGTCGTGCTTGGATTCGACTCCCTGGATCCATACATGGTTAGTCTCACCATGTGTCCTTCGGATTCGTAAAGATTAATTTCAGTATATCGGTGCGTTCTCGGAGATCTCTCCGCGATTATTGTTTGAGGTCCTTTGGATTCTTGGTTTCTGACTTTTGGATGTCAACTAGAAGCCTTGTTTTCTTTAAGTAAGCTGATGTGTCAAAAACCTTTCTTGTTCCTTCCTAGTTTGTTAAATAAATTGTAGTGTGAGGATTTTATATTAATTATACAGCTATAATAGGTCAATTCGTCATGACAGGTTTGATAATTGTTTTTATCTTAAATTCCCTTTTTAGGGATGCAGCAGATCATTTTATCTATTCGTGTATTGAATTATTTGGAGTAAGAGACTTCGGGTTACAAATTAAACCTTACTTGAATTTACCCAAGCTTTACTGGTAGGTTTTTGGATGATGATTAGTTTTTGTAATGAACAATAATGGAAGTAGTACTATTTACAGTTCCCCTGACTATTTAGTCTCAAACAATGTGCATGGTTTCTCAACTTGAAACCTTTCAACTCAAAGGTATCTAATCGAAACATCTCTTTGGAGTATTTAAGATCTGAGGGTTGACATTTTATTTGAGTTAGATCTAGTGGCTACTAGATCATATAGGAACATGTTGCCGCGCCTGTCCAATGGTAAATAGATTGTTAGCAATAGAAGAAAATATCTTGAACTACAGTTCCATTTAGATTTGTTGTTTAGTTTGTTAAACATTTATCTTACCCAGTAAAATTAGAGGTGGCATGTGTTACCACAACCGTCTATACCATGTGATGATATGTATCACAATACATGCATAAATTAACAAGGAAGAAGAGCGGTATTGGTCAGCAATAAATAAAAGGTAATTTTAATCCTCTTACAAGATAGGTTGGTGGTATTAATCAGCACTTGCAAGGTCAGGACTGGTCCAGTTTTCAGATTTAGAAGGCTGATGGTTAACTCAAACCACCAGCACAAGACAAGTTTTAAAGTAGACCGGCTCAATTTTAAAAAGATAATGGTGGACAGATAACATGACTGTCATGTGCAGACTTCCTCCATATTTGGTTAAGAAACAAAAATACAGAATTAAAAGGTCAGTAAGTATCCTTGGCATTATCATAAATTAATCCTGCAATATAGTAAAATTGTTTAGGAAAAAGTACCTTGAGTGCTTAACCTTTACCTAAGTTTTTTTTAGGGCATGCTAAATACCTTTTGAGGAATCAGGTGCAGCTAGTTCTTCGTTTTCATTTTAGAACATGGCTGAGATTCTATTGGAAAGCAAAGTATAGTTTAGGCTATGAAAACTATAAGTATAGTCGAGACATGAACTAAACAACCTTGTAGGAAGGAAAATTATCAAAACTGAGTTACATCTGCATGCTACACTAATGAAGAGAACAACTCTAAACATTAGGCATGTGCAGAAGGATGCGCACACAAGCATATGTACAATCGAAAAATAGCTTCTCATTAAATCAAGCTTCATGCCACTATTTCAACACAATATCTTGTTGGGGATATACTTTCCGGGTATCCTCACAGTTCCTCACTGACTAGGGTGGCCCACTTCGGGTTAGAGCTTTGCTTCACGGGCGGCCCAGTCAGGGAGAAAGACGGAGTCCAATCCGGCTACGGGAAGGCCCAGAAGACTTACCGACTTAGACCCATATTGTTACTTGTAGTTCAAGATGTGCTCTGTAACCGACTCTTAGTCGTAGCCGGATAGATCTCTCCTGTAAACCCTAGGCCGGATATCTATATAAGCCGTCCTAGGGAGAGCCTTTAGGGCACAACCTAATACTTTAGACCCTCAACTCGCACAGGCGAAATCCTTGTAACCCATATTCCGGCTCTGCCGTATTACTGGATTGCTAGCAGGAGTAGGATCCGTCCAAAGCTGGCGGATTCGAACCTGGGTAAACTTGTGTGCTCACCGTCTCGGAATACCGTACGTCTCACACCCCTCTCTTCTGCACGCCTCGAGGACCCCCTCATGGCGTACTTGTCCTCAATCCGATGACAGTTGGCGCCCACCGTGGGGCAAGTGAGTTTCGGATCTGCGTTCCGAGCGGAATCTGCAAGAATCGGAATCGGCGAGACTTCGCCGTCGGCCGCATCCTCTACGCCAGCGACGTCCCTCTCATCGTTCTCGACGAGACTTGAATTCCGGCTAAGGAGGCTGTGACTGCCTACACAATCATGTCTTTTGGCGAGATCGATGTTTACATCGGCTTCGCTGAACCTGCCCACCCCACCCCAGCGGTGATGATAGAGGCAGAAGAATCTTCTGGGTCCCCTTTGTCCGCAGAGGCGGCAGAGTTCCGGATATCAGGAAACCCTATTCCCACCCAGCCCGCACCAGTTGTGGAGATAGTGGAGAAATCCGAGCCTGAAGAAGACCTAGCGGTCCAAGTCGAATTTGGAGTGGATCTCCCTAGAGAAGCCGGATCCCAGATCGACCCACCCGTGGAAGTCGAAATTCAGGAGGAACACATCAACGACACTGATTCCGGCTCTGATGACGCCGGGACAGATAGGCCTTTCCTGAGGTACACACTACGACGTATGATACTGCAAGGCGAAAGCGCAGATGCAATCCTCGAGAGCATCAAAAGTTTCGACATGGCTGATCGCGAAAGCCGCAGGTACCTCAGGAAACACGCGTCGCACTTCGTCGGATACGTGGGATCCGGATCCGGCTCTGCCGATGCTGGAGAAAACACCGACTCTGTGCTGGAGGCAATTGGAACAAACGCCGACGTTCCCGCATCCTCGGATGAATCCATGACGTCGGCAGATTTCCGAAAGTTCTCCGCGGAATATGAAGAGGAGTATAACTCCAAAGCTGCAGAAGAAGGAGAAGCCATGGATGAAGGATTCGGGGAACACTCTCCCAAATCGCAGGATGACATGGACGTCGGAGATAATCCCGAGGTCCAGATGTCCGAAAGTACCGATCAGAGCTTGACTCCGGGAAACGGACCCAAAGCCGTCTTTGCTACCGGCGCTGCCAAGAAGGCAAAGAAGAAGAACAAGAAGAACAAAACCCCGGCAAAAGACCCTCTGACAGAGGAGGTGATTGCCGAGGAATACGAGGAAGACTCGGATGGAGCACTTATCCCAGACGAGCTGAAAAAAGAATAATCGGTGGATGGACACGTGATCACCGAAGGTGCGCGTAAACTCATCGATGCTGCATTAACCACACCTATCCCTACAGCTGCAGAACTTACTGCTGAAGAGCTGGACGAAAGGGCCCAAGCTCTAGAAGCGCGTCGTCAACAACTCCTCGATGAAGCCAAAAACATCGAGGTGGAGAAGAAACGCATGGCAACTAAGGACTACATGTCTCGGTTGCATCAGAAGACACGGAAGCGTCACACCGATGACGACCAATTCCCACGTGTCCGTGCCGTCCTTTTTGGAGATGAGATGGGTAAGCCACGGAAAGATAGCAACGGAGATTGGGTATACCCAACCCTAGTACAGAATACCGTGGCGGCCCGAGAAATTCTATCGGCTAATCTAGGACCGGAGGAGATCCGTTTGGGTATTAAGCTACTCAACAAAGGACTGGAGCAGCAAAAGGTCGCCCTGTCCGGAAGTCAAAAACTGGTCTCGGATTTTGACCAATGTCGCACAGATCCGGCATGGGCTGGCGTAAGATCCCATTACGTTCGGGCGCAGTATCATAACCCCGAACGACGGGAAGACAATTATTCAAGAACCGGATCGTCAGGACAGCATCACAGAACTACGCGTAACTGGAGCAATGTCGCTCCAGCGGCCGAGAAAGAGGCCATCGCTGCACTGAATCCGAGGAACCCTCCTCGACGAGAGTCTAACGACCGAAGGGGAGAAGATAAAGAGAAACGTCGGGAGGAGGATCGTCAAAAAATGCCACCTCCTAAACATGCAAGCCGTCCGGCTGAGCCTCACCATGGTGGGAACGACGGACGAAGGAACGACGGAAACCATGCTGGGACAAGCCGGCAGGGGGCTCGTCGTAGTCAAGATCCTCCCCGGAACCGGAATAATGACGCTCCGGACGGAGGCCGGCGATCAGCTGGAAACAATTCAGCTGCCCCACCCTCTCCACCAAGCAGTCATCACAACGGCTCCCAAGGAGGGCAAGGAGGACGACGAGGCGGAGGAGGTGGTGGTAGAAGCCGAAGTCCGGCTCCAAGGCACCGCAACCACAGCCGGCATTCGGGACGATCTCTATCCCCGAACGACGCAAGGCACAGGATCAATTCCAACATAGAGGCGCGGCGCTACGAAAACGATGATATCTACGTGGGCCCAAAGTGCTTCGGACCACGCATCAGAGCTACAAGATTCCCGGAAGGATTTGCTATCTCAAGACATATCCAAGCCTACGACGGCATTGCTCGGCCAGATACCTGGCTTTAGGACTTTCTCCAAGCTTGCTGCATCGCCAAAGGCGGAAACAGCCTGGTCGCAACCCGATATCTCCCACTTATGTTGCGGAAGACGGCGCGATCATGGCTCAATGAACTTCCGGAGAACACCATCCATAACTGGTATGACATGCAAAGTGCGTTCTTTTGGAATTTCAAAGGCACATATCGGAGGCCCTGTACGGTTGGAGACCTACAGCGTTGCACCCAGAAAGTCGGAGAAACTTGCCGGGATTATCTCGGACGATGGATCGACACCAAGAACTCCTGTGAAGGAGTAAACGATCAAATCGCGATTGAAGCTTTCATCGCAGGACTCCCAATTGGTCTACTACGCCACCGCTTGAAGTGTGACAAGGTCACTGATTTGGGAGAGATGATAGAAATAGCGAGCAAGTATGCAGATGCTGACGACGATGCAGAGGGATTACTCAACGTCCTAGCTGTGCCTCAGTCGGCAAGACAACCAAAGCAACAAGCTCAGAAGCGCAAAAATAAAAAATACCTCGGAAGAAAAACACAGCGCGGAAACATCGGTGGTTACTACTGTTTCCGGGTCTGGAGGATGAGGAGGACGTGGCGGAGGCCGCGGGCGTGGCCGTGGGACTTCAAGGGTCCAGGGTAGAGGAGAATAGCAACCAGGCAAAACCTACTCTTGGGCCGACATTGCCAATACCCATGTGTGCATCACCTAGACGCCAATGGGGGCTCGTCCCACACCAACGCTGAATGTCGTTTCAATGACGACATCAAAAAGAGATGATACCGCAGGCTACAAAGCTAAGCGGAAGAAGGGAAAGAAAAATCCCGAAAAGGACAAAGAGACCCAAGGAAGATTCCGACATGGAGGAAGCTGATGCTTCAAATCCCAAGCCGGAAAGGAAGAAGACTTTTCCCACCAAGAAGGACACTTACGTCACTTTCCTCGGATCTCAACCAGCGAAGGTTAAGAAAGCAGTTCTTCACGAGCTCAATGCAACAGTTCCAGCTGTCCCTCAATATCTGGACTGGTCGGAAGTGGCAATCATATTTGACCGCGCTGATCATCCGCCTAAGTTGCACAGGCGAGGAAAATACGCCTTAATCGTCAACCCACTTATTGACGGTTATGGTTTCTCCAAGACCCTCATGGACGGTGGTAGCAGCATCAATATTCTCTATGTCGAAACGCTACGCCGGATGAAGATCTCGGAAACACAGCTGAACCATAGCTCTGTGATCTTCCACGGAGTTGTCCCAGGAAGACAACCTAATTCCCTGGGAGAGATTACTTTGGATGTTACCTTTGGAACTCCAAAGAATTATCGGACGGAGGCACTTTCCTTCGAAGTTCAAGAGCGCATACCACGCTATATTTGGACGTCCGGCTTACTGGGCTTTTATGGCTCGTCCGTGTTACATTTACAATATGATGAAAATTCTAGGTCCCAACGGCGTGATCACCATCAGGGGAGACCCGAAGAAAGCGCGAGAGTGCGAGGATGGAAATGCCGCCTTTGCCGAAGCCGTGCTGCACGCCCAGGAGTACCAGGAGATCAAGAAGAGCATAGATCCGTCCGAGATGCCCGCAACGAAGGAGGTGACAAAGCCAAATCCGGAGTTCAAGGCATCAGAAGAGACGAAGAAAGCGCCATTGAAGGATGGTGACCCCTCCAAGGTGACCCAGATAGGCATAGGCCTAAGTAGCGCATAGGAAAGCACGCTCCTCAAGTTCCTCCAAAAAAATCAAGATATCTTCGCATGGCAGCCATCTGACATGACCGGAGTACCTAGGGAACTTGCCGAGCACTCTCTAAATGTAAACCCGAACGCTAAACCCGTCAAACAGTCCCTACGACGGTTTGGCGACGAAAAGCGTAAGGCAATAGCTAAGGAACTAGCACGGCTCGAGTTAGCCGGATTCATAGAAGAGGTCATCCACACTGAGTGGTCGGCCAATCCTGTAATGGTCCCTAAAAAGGACACCACTGATTTAAGGATGTGTGTTGATTATACTGCCTTGAACAAGGCTTGTCCAAAAGATCCGTTCGCTCCGCCTAGAATTGATCAAGTCATCGATTCTACGGCAGGCTCGGAACTCCTCTGTTTTCTCGACGCATATTCCGGCTATCACCAAATCCGGATGAAGGAATCTGACAAAGTCAAAACATCGTTCATAACCCCTTTCGGAACCTTCTGTTTTGTTACGATGCCCTTTGGGTTGAAGAACACAGGAGCTACGTACCAGCGCACGATGCAGCGTTGCCTCCACGACCAACTCGGACGCAATGTACATGCATACGTGGATGATATCGCGGTGATGTCCAAAAAGAAGAAAACACTGATTTCCGACTTGGAGGAGACATTTGCCAATCTACGAAAATACAACATCATGCTTAACCCGAAGAAATGCTTCTTTGGAATACCAGCCGGAAAATTGTTAGGTTTCATCGTGTCTCAGAGGCATAGAGGTGAACCGAGACAAAATCAAGGCTATACTCAATATTTCCAGGCCAACTCGTCTGAAGGACGTACAAAGACTAACTGGTTGCATTGCTGCAGTCAATCGGTTTGTAAGCCGGCTTGGTGAACGAGCCGCACCATTATACAAACTCCTGAAAAAGACCAAAGATTTTGTTTGGACCGATGAAGCTGAAGCTGCATTACAAGACCTGGAAAAAGTACTCTCATCTGCTCCTATCCTTGCAGTGCCGGAACCTCAGGAACCGATGTTGCTTTACATTGCTGCAAGAAATAAGGTCGTCAGTATTGAAGGCGAGTGTGGTCACCACGCTGCAGCCAAATCTTTAGTGGCAAAAGCTTTTAGACACGGATTTTTCTGGCTTATAGCTCTGGCAGATGCCGAACGATTAGTCAAGACGTGCAAAGGCTGGCAAAAGTACGCCAATCAAGCTTATGTTCCGACTGATCAGCTGCGAACAATACCTATAACTTGGCCTTTTGCGGTCTGGGGGCTTGATATGGTAGGACCATTTAAACGAGCTCCAAGTGGATTTACTCACCTCTTAGTGATGGTGGATAAATTCACCAAATGGATTGAGGCAAAACCCGTCACTAGTTGTGATGGAGCAACAGCCAAAAGATTTGTCGAGGATGTTATAATCCGGTATGGTTATCCGCATAGCATTATCACGGACAACGGGAGTAACTTCTCAATGGGAGAATTGGCTGAATTCTGCAACGAGCAAAATATCCGGCTTGACATTGCATCAGCTGCACATCCATAGGCTAACGGACAAGTCGAAAGAGCAAATGGTTTAATCCTACAAGGCTTAAAACCGAGACTCGAAGCACCACTACGACGTGTTGCGGGGGCTTGGGCAGAGGAACTACCCTCTGTAATTTGGAGTTTACGAACAACTCCAAACAGGTCAACAGGATACACACCTTTCTTCTTGGTCTATGGCGCAGAAGCAGTTCTTCCTAGTGATTTGATTCATACTTCTCCTAGAGTGGCCGCGCATATCGAAGAGGATGCCGAGATTTCTCGACAAAATGATCTCGACTTAGTCGAAGAAGTTTGCGTCGTTGCTGAAATGAGATCTACAGCCTATTAGCAGAAGTTACGCAAGTATCATAGCCAGAGAGTCCGAAATAGATCTTTCAATAAAGGTGATTTGGTTCTCCGGCTTGTGCAGCAAAGAAAGCACAAACTTTCCCCAGTATGGGAAGGGCCCTTTTTAGTTAGTCGAGTATTGCACATTGGATCGTACTACTTAACTGACATGAGGCCAGTCAAAGAAAGACCTGCTACTAAGAAGAGAAAGAGAGCTGGAGGCAGTACAAATCCGGATGAGTTAGACAGACCGTGGAATATTGCTCAGCTACGTCCCTTTTATTCTTAGTTTATCCTTCTTTGTAATCATACATATGTACATGTTCTCTGAGAAATAAAAGTTTTGGTTACCTCAAGATTTTCTGAGAAGTTTTTACCATCTTATTTCCAAATGATCATGTCATAATCGAAAATCCTAGAATGCTTGAAAGTACTTTATGCTCATGTTCGTTCTGGTTTAGATTTCCGATTCTAAAATTGCTACCCTCGGGTATAACTCTAAAATTTCTAGTCTTTACTTTGGTTATTTGTCTGATTGCTGGATGCGGGCATTTTTCGAGTAGTGAATTGTTGGTACTGGAAGCCGGCTTTGTTTTCGAGTTTAAACTGGTTTAACAATTGAGCTCCGTTGCTCGGCAAAGTTTCCGGCGGAAGGTTTAGCCGGCTCACGAAAGGGACGAGGCGGAAAGCCAGATAAACGATAAGTGTAGACGAAAAAATACAAGTGCTTATGTAAACATTTCAGGCACACAAAAAAAATCAAAGCCAAAAGTGCTGAGTAGATCAAAAGCTTAGCACTAGCAAAATAATAGTATTTCATATTTACAAACGCATCATGTTTTTCTAGGATAATACAAAAATTTCTGATCTATGATGGAGGAGGAGATGAAGGAGCTGCCGGCTCGCTGGTTACGCCGCCTTGGTATCGTTCTGAGATGTCCGCATCCGAAGTGGTGCGTTCATCGTCGGAAACTTCTGCGGATTCTTCTGGAGGAGGAGGCGGAGTATCCACGCGGGTGAAGAAAGGGGTCTCGTAGCTGGTTAGGTCAGCCACGTGACACCCATATCCGGCGCAGGAGTGCATGATGGCTTGAAGGTCCTGCTCCTGGCCGTCCTCATCTACTTTGCAGTACCCTCTGGTCACTTGCCATATCTCCATGTTTCCATGGTGGCTCATGACCATGGTGAGAGCGTTCTGCGCTGCAGTCCGCGTGTAGGACATGTTCCAGTCCCGAACAAGTTGCGGCATCTCTTTTGCTTTGTCCCGCACCTGAAAATCCGACATGTTGTGCATGTCCGGAATCTTGAGAGCTTCGCCGATGTCCTCAAGGGATTGGCGGAAGTCATGAAGCAGGTCACCGACTTGGGTAAGCCGGTGGGTGCAGGGCTCAGCGGAGGTGGAGTCCGTCAAGTTCAGAGGACCTATAAACAAAACAAGTTAAGAAAATCCGACGTTGATAGAAGTCGAAGAAAAAGATAAGTCAGACAGATGGAACGTACCGAAAATGACGTCGTCAATTTTGGTCTTCTCCTCCCGGAGACTTTGGAGTTCAGCCCGAAGCGCCTGGGAAAGATCCCTCTCTCTGCTAAGCTCACTCTTGAGGTCCGAGATTATTTTGTCTTGAGCAGCGATCTTGCGATCACGCTCTTCAGTAGCCATGGAGGAGGATTCAAGGACTTGAGCTATGCTCTTTTCATGATCTGCCTTGAGCTGGTTCAGCTCTTGGCGAAGCTCCTTGTTCTCCACCACCAAGGTCTTGAGGTTCTCGGCCTCTTCAATCATGGCACAGGATTGTTTTACCAACGCTGTAAGCCAAAAAGAACAACAGTTTAGAAAAATTCGACATTGAAATACAAAGGCAAGGTTTGAATCTCGGAATGTTTACCTTCGGCTTCATCCTTGGCTACTTTAAGTTCAACATTTTTAAGACGGAGAGCTTTGATCTCTCTCCGCTTATCGCAAACATTCTTCAACAAATCCTGATTATAGGAACATACTTTCTGTAAGTCAGAATACCCAAAGTCAGAAAGCTACTTAAGACTCGGGTTAATATTTTTGCTAAATATCAGCACGAGCCTTGGGGGCTACACTAGTTCGTTCTTTGGCATCCTAATGAAGCATAAACCCGGATTATATATCCTACTTCATGCTTGGGGGCTAGAGGATATGGTATAAATGGAAAAAACATGAGTTGGAATTCCGACTTACATATTGCTCGCGGGTAAGTTTATCCAAACCCGCGTTCACTTCAGCAGCCACCTTCTCGGCGAGAGTTAGAGGAATCACTGGTGCTGTTGGAAGCTCACCAGTCCTTATCCTTTCGTCGCGGAGGCGCACCTGGGCAAGAAGGTCGGAGAACTTGACGTTTAGCAAAAATTTCTTGCGCTTCTTCTTCGGCAGATAAATTTCTCTTCTCTAGGCACTGCCTGGCTAGCTGCTGGATCTCTTCTGCAGATTTTCGGGACAGGCCAAACTTGGCAAGTCCCGGATTGCTGAGAAGGTTTTCGGCGAAGGTTTTTGCCGAGGGATCATTACCCAATGAGGGTTCACCCTTATCTAAATCTGACTCACCCATGGTGATGTCAGTTTGCGACTCAAGTTTCGCAGGCTCCGTTGAAGGAGCCGGATCTTCTGTGGCGTCCGGGGAGATCACCGGAGTTGTGGAAGGTTGAGGGGCAGGAGTCGGAGGAGCCACGGTAGGAGAAGCTATGGTAAGCTTCATCTGTCGCAGCGGCTTCGAAGGAATCCCTTTGCCCTTGACGAGCGGCTTTGCTCTGAGAATGTAATAAAGTCGGAAACATTACATCTCGGAAAGAAATTCGAGTAAAGTACAAAGGCGGAAATTGTGATTGAAAGTTACCTCTTCACAACAGGCACCTCCTTTGTGCCAACAGCCACTGTCGGAGCTTTGCGCTTCTTGAGCGCAAGGTGCGGCAATGGGACCACCTCTGTCTCCTGAGAGAACTCGGGAGGATATCCTTCGAGCGGAGCAAATTCCGACTCGGGGAGGTCAGCGAGCTGAAAATAAGAAAACATATCAGCATTGCAATGTAACTCAAAGATTGAAACACATAAAAGGTGTACTGTAGAAACTTACCGGCACCACGGGGTTTTCCGCCGTGTGCATATCCAGAGAAACCTCCGGGATTCTCCTCTCGATCCGCTCCTTGATCAGCCACTTGATTTGGCTTATATAGCCCTGTGTGGTGTAGGCTTTGGGCTGATGCGGAGGGAATCTTTTTTGGATGACGTGATGGAATGCATCAGTCGATTCCCATGGTACTGAAGGGGCTGGATCCGACGTGAGACCCAGCATTGGACCAAGTCAGATCCCTTCAGAGCTTTGTGTTTGATCAAATATTCGATCCGCCTCTTAGCGAGGATCAGATCGTCGGTGAGAGCCGGAGCAGCCTCGTCCCAAGAGGGTTGGGCCATGGCAGCTCCGTCAACAAAAGCCGGCAAAGCAGTGGCTTTGCCGGGAGCCGGAATATCCTTATGATAGAAAAATGTGGCTGGCCATTATTTGACCGAGTCACTAGCTAAAATTTTGGGATATGCGCGCTCGCGTCTAAGCGAAAAACTAATAGTGCCGGTGATGTAAGGAACACCGACAGTAATGGAGTTTCTACGGACATGAAAATAATACCGGAAAAGAGTCGAACTCGGCCTAATGCCGAGAAAGCCCTCACACTACGAAGCGTAAGCGCTCATCTCTAAGAGAGTTGGGAGGAAGATTGTGGAGTTGAAGTCCGTAATGATCAATCACCTCGGAGAAGAACTCCGAGGGAGGAAACGACAAACCTCTGTCGAGGTGGGTGCCGAAGTGGACCCGCTCGCCGTCGCGCGGGTTGGGGACGGTTTCCTCGAAGCCGCTCCGCCAGTTGCCGGCGGCGAGAAGCCCCTCCTTCTCCACGTTCTTGAGGCTCTCCTCGTTGAGTGCGCAGGGAATCCAGAGCCCGCGAAAGCTCCCTTTCTCCGCCACCGCTTCCGCCGTCGCCGCCGCCGCCGCTGCCGCCAAGCCGGAGGAAGAAGATGAAGCCATTTCTTCGGCGAGCAGTTGACCTAAAAGGGGCGGCGCTGGGAGTTCTGTGGGGGAGGAACGGGGAGCTCTGTGCGCGCAGGAAGATTGGGAGGAAAGGAAAAGGCAAAGACTGGTGGAAGGAGAAGGAGAAAATCCTAACCCCTTATATCCACCTAACTGCGCCAAGATTCGTGCAAATGCTACAGTGTAACCGCCACGCGTCGTGGAAGGAACTGGGAAGGACCCACGCGATGATTGCGTGGCCTCGATCTCCACGCACGCATTGAAACGGCGCCTCGGTTCCGCGAACTGCGTACCCACCAACGGTCGTGCTGACGGAATGCCTGTCAGATGACGTGATTTGACCATGACTTGTGTCAGGTGGCGTTAGGAACCAAGTTCCGGTTTAGTTTGAAATCAAACTGGAAAATCCGAGTAACCTGTTGATAGGTCCGATTTATTTTTAAGACCCGGATCGTATTTCTTGTTGTGAAGTTTCAGGAACCCTTCAAGATTCTGCAAGCCGAAGATCAAGCTAGGCGATGATAAATCCGACTTTGGATCTTGGAGGCCTCCGGGGGCTGCTGTTGGGGATATACTTTCCGGGTATCCTCATAGTTCCTCACTGACCAGGGTGGCCCACTTCGGGTTAGAGCTTTGCTTCACGGGCGGCCCAGTCAGGGAGAAAGACGGAGTCCAATCCAGCTACGGGAAGGCCCAGAAGACTTACCGACTTAGGCCCATATTGTTACTTGTAGTTCAAGATGTACTCTGTAACCGACTCTTAGTCGTAGCCGGATAGATCTCTCTTGTAAACCCTAGGCCGAATATCTATATAAGCCGTCCTAGGGAGAGCCTTTAGGGCACAACCTAATACTTTAGACCCTCAACTCGCACAGGCGAAACCCTTGTAACCCATATTCCGGCTTTGCCGTATTACTGGATTGCTAGCAGGAGTAGGATCCGTCCAAAGCCGGTGGATTCGTACCTGGGTAAACTTGTGTGCTCACCGTCCCGGAATACCGTACGTCTCACACCCCTCTCTTCCGCACGCCTCGAGGACCCCCTCATGGCGTACTTGTCCTCAATCCGACGACATATCTACATAAAATGGGACACCAGACAAAAAGGAATACATTAGACAACACTTATAATGTTTGTTTTACAAATTTACAGCCGAACCTTTTCTTCTTTCAATTGCGGCCTTCCCTGAAAATAGCAACCACACCTGGTACTTTATCTTCATGTTTCTTCTTCTACTGATGAAGGAAGACTTTCAGAAAGTCAGGTTGGCAAGTGAAATAAACTGATAACTAAGTACTAAAATACTTCTCATATCGCCTAGAAGAATCATAGCACCCAAGTTCTTCTAGATATTTTTTTTTGAAATGGGGAGCTAAGCCCCGGCCTCTGCATCAATAGATGCACACAGCCTTTTTATTGCATCGTTCAAAAAGTATCACAGTCTTACACTCAAGGATCAGATAGGGTCGATACATGTATCAACCATCTAAAAATAAGAAACAACCAAAATTTATCCATTCTGGAGTCTACTAGTGTGCGGTCAGCATGTTGCTCGGAAATAAGAAACCATGTCTTCCCGCTGATCCGCTGGGAGGAGGAAAGACCATAGATGAATCCAGTGCACCGCGAGCCGAATAATCTGCAAGAAATTTGTAACACAATGTTATTTCTGGACGTCCAAATGGACCAACATAAAGCCAAAACACCTACACGTATTCTAGCTTTATAATCTTATCATTCCCATCTAACCAATTACCAAACATATTAGTAATACTGGACGGTGGGGGAATGTTATGAGCAAAGTACACCATGCGCCAAATAATACGAGCAAAAGGACATGTCAAAAAAAGATGATCTATAGACTCTTCAGAGTCACAAAAAACATATTTTTGACAGCCATGCCAATTCCGTTTGGCTAGGTTATCCTTTGTTAATAAAACTTTATTTTTAAGGAACCACATGATTTTTTTATCTTAAGTGGGACTTTTACTTTCCATAGGTACTTATGCAGGAATGGCGGCGCGTGTGGGCGACCAGGAGGCGATCTACCGGCGTTCAGGTCCTGCACGGCGCACGGAGGCAATGTACACCACGTCTTGGATCATCTCCCGCGGGATCTGCCATGGTGGAAACGCGGTTAGGGATGGGTGCAAGCCTGGGGGAAGATGGGGACGGAGAACGAGTGATCCAAGGGGTCACGTCAAAGCTGGCCAAGCTTGGTCTGACCGCCAAGGAGAAGACGATCTTGGTGATGGAGGATGAGGAGGATGAAGGGGCTCCAGTGAAGTCTGCAGTGATGGGCAAAGTTCTGTCAACAAAAAAATTCCATATTCAGACGATTGACAGTGCGTTGCGGCCGCAGTGGGGAAACCCTAGGGGTCTGTCCTTTACGGCTAAGGGTGACGATGTCTTCTTAGCTAGTATGGACTTTGAGAGAGATCGGAAGCGCATCTGGGAGGGGGCACCATGGACAGTATCAAAACATGCAGTCGTTCTGGATGATTTCGATGAGAGTACGAAGCCATCGGAAATCAAATTCAAGAGACTTCCGATGTGGTTCAGATGTGATGATCTGCCGTTTAACTGGATGAATGAAGCTCGTGGAAAATCTATTGCTAGCCAGGTTGGAGAATTTATCAGGCTAGATCTGCATGGTAATGGCTCCAGGTCTGGTTGGGGGCAGAGTCTGCGTGGTAGAGTTTGGATTGATCTTGATGAACCTCTTATGAGGGGGTTCCCGATTGAATCTAAGAAGAGGAGGATGGTAGAGTGGTACCCCATAAAATATGAGCGTCTGCCATATTTCTGTTTCTTGTGTGGGAGAGTCGGTCATTCCGAATTTTTTTGTCCAACTCCCGCTGAAAGAGATGAGGAGGGCAGTTTTCCATATGATGCCTTGCTGCGCTACCAGGATCCATGGAAGCAAGAATCTCATGGGCAGCAGGCAAGGACCAGAGACGAAACAAAGATGCATTATCATAGCCGGGAAGGTGACTCTAAGGTTTAACGTGATGGAACCGCTAAAGCTAATGGAACTGACCCTGGAAAAAGTTTTGATCCTTCTACCAGCCATGTGAAGAATGTGGTATCGAATTTTAACTTTAGGGCTACAGGAGGGGCTCGTGATGGAAGTGCCAAAGTGTACAAGAGGAGGGAGATGCCGAAAGCATCGCTGGAGATTGTCTTTCCTGCTATTAAAGGCCCCAACGATGTCGTCATGTTTGAAGATGATCCAGCGGGCAACAAGCGAAATGCTCTAGTTAATTCTCCAAGTAAAGTTTTTGGTATTAGTATCCCGGCAAAGCGAACTAAGGGCACTGGAGATATTGACGAACATCAATCCGAGTCTGATTCTTTGGCGGAGGCTGAGAACCAGCCCCGCCTGGACCAATGAGTTGCATAGGCTATAACTGTCGGGGGCTTGGGAACCATCCGACAGTTAGAGAACTCCGCAATGTTATTAAGCGGGAAGCGCCCTCTCTTCTCTTTGTTATGGAAACGAAGATTGGAGGTAAAAGAGTGGAAAAATTGGCAAACTCTTTGGGTTTTGGAGGGAGTTTTGCAGTGAACAGCGATGGACTCAGTGGTGGTATTGGGCTGTTCTGGAAAGCAGATATGGTGGTAGAACTGAAGAGTTTTGGTTCCAATCATATTGATGTCCTTATCAAATCTATGGGGAATGATGAGAAACCATGGCGCTTCACCGGCTTCTATGGTGAACCCAGGAAGGAAAATAGGAATCTGAGTTGGACGCTCTTGAGGCGGCTAGCTCACTCTCTAGATTACCCATGGCTGTGTGTGGGCGACTACAATGAAACGTTGTTCGCTAGTGAGCACTTCAGTACCTCGGAGCGCCCGGAACCTCAAATGCGGGCGTTTCGGGAGTGTGTTGAAGATTGCAATCTAACTGATCTTGGCTGGATGGGACTTCCCTTCACTTAGGATAACAGACAGCCGGAGGGATCGAATGTGAAGGCAAGACTGGATCGGGGTTTTGGTAATGACGCTTTATATGAAAATTTTATGGTATCCCGAGCCCAGCACTTGAGCATGGTGGAGTCTGACCATAGTGCCATTCTTATTCGGATGACAAGAAAGAATTTAAGTGCTGGCAAAAAGGGACAGAGAGTGTTCAGGTATGAGAATGTCTGGCAAACGCACACCGAATATGATCAAATTGTTCAAAATCTGTGGACAGAGAATGTCGTCGGTGGTGGTTTGAGGGGTGTAATGAGTACACTGCAGAATATGCAGAAGGGGCTGGATAAATGGGGTGACAAAACTTTTGGAAATTTCAAGGACAAGTTATCCAAGCTCAGAAAGGTTTTGGATCGACTTAGGCTGAATTCCATGGGGTCTGGTCCAGGCAAGGAGGAGAGGGAGGTGATGGCTGAAATTACCAAAGTCCTTACTCAGGAGGAAATATGGATTAAACAACGCTCCCGTGTCCAATGGTTAAAGGCAGGGGATAAAAACTCTGCCTATTTTCATGCTCAGGTGGCTCAGAGGAAGAGGATAAATCGAATTTCATCTCTCAAGAGAGATGATGGCTCTTTGTATGTTGAAGAAGGAGAAATACATGAAGAGGTTCAAAACTTTTACCAACAGCTGTACACTTCTCAAGGGGCACCAAATATGGATGCACTACTGTTTTTTGTCCAGGAACGTGTAACAGATGAGATGAGGGTGTCTTTGGATAGACCATTTACGGAGGAGGAGATCAAGTATGCTCTATTTCAGATGCATCCGTCTAAAGCTCCTAGGGTAGATGGTTTTACCGCGGGGTTTTTCCAACGTCACTGGGAGACCGTGAAATCTATCGTGGTTCCGGCGGTGTTGGAATTTCTGAGTGGGGGCGAGCTTGAGCTTAATGACACATCCATTGTGTTAATCCCGAAGGTTCGAAACCCCCAGTCCATTAAGCAATACCGACCGATCTCCTTGTGTACAGTGATTTATAAGATTTGTACAAAGGTGATTTCTCTAAGGTTAAGGCCGGTTTTGGAGGGAACAATTAGTCTAGAACAGAGTGCCTTTGTTCCGGGACGGTTGATCACAGATAACGCTTTGGTGGCGTTTGAGTGCATCCACACAATGAGGAGAAGAAAGAAGGCCAAAAACGGAGTTTGTGCGGTAAAGCTTGATGTGATGAAGGCGTATGATAAAGTGGAATGGCCCTTTCTTGAGGCTATGATGCGCAAGCTGGGCTTCCCAGATCACTTGATAAATCTTATTATGAGATGCGTCTCGTCAGACAGATTTTCAGTTAAGGTTAATGGTGAACTGCTGCCACATTTCAGTCCTTCTCGAGGTATACGGCAGGGTGATCCGGTTTCTCCCTACCTCTTTCTAATGTGTGCAGAAGGTCTCTCAACGCTCCTAAATAATTATACAGGGGGCTTTGTGGATCGAGGCATGCGGGTGTGCAATCGTGCACCATGGATCACACATCTCCTATTCGCTGATGACTCCCTCATCTTCATCAATGTATTTGTCCAGGGTGCAGATCGTCTAAACACTATTCTACATATGTATAATGAGGCTTCGGGTCAAATGGTAAATAGGGAGAAAAGTTCCATTTTCTTCAGTTCTGGAATTCCCGATGATACCCGTGATTTGGTGAAACAGGAGCTGGATATAATGGTGGGGGCCTTTAGCGAGAAGTATTTGGGTCTACCTACGGCAGTGGGCAATCTCACTAATGAGGACTTTGTGTATATTTCCGATCGCATATGGAGTAAGATAACTGGATGGGATAAATTGATGTCTTATGCGGGAAAGGATGTGATGATCAAGGCAGTGCTCTAGGCTATCCCAACTTTCAGTATGAGTTGTTTTCAGCTTTCAAAGGGTATTTGTCAGAAAATTGTATCCCTTATTGCGCGATTCTGGTGGAGTGGCTCGTTGGATAAGAAAGCTATGCACTGGCTTTCATGGGAAAAACTTGCGCGGCCGAAGGCCTCTGGCGGGATGGGTTTCCGTGATTTGGAGCTATTCAATTTGTCCCTTTTGGGGAAGCAAGGATGGAGACTGCTGACTCAACCTCAATCCTTATGTGCCCGAGTTTTGAGTAGCAGGTACTATCCAAGTGGCGATTTTATGTCAGTTACCCCAGCTCGGACTGCATTAAAAACCTGGAGGGCAATCCTTGCAGGACGACAAGCACTTGAATTGGGACTGTTAAAACGGATTGGTGATGGGTCTACTGTGTCTATATGGCAGGATCGGTGGATCCCTGGTTTGGCTGCTAGCCGTCTAATGGGTAGTTTGATTGACACTGATGTTGTGACAGTTAATGAGCTCATTGATCCTGTGCAGCACCAGTGGAGAACTGAGAAGATACAGAAAATTTTTCTAGCCCTGGATGCTCGAGCGATTTTGCAGATCCCTCTTCGGAGGAGTGTAGGAGAAGATTGGCTAGCGTGGCATAATGAGAAAAATGGAGTTTATTCTGTTAGATCGGCCTATCGTGCGCTGTTGTCAGCAAAGGAGGGTAGAGAGGCAGCGATCACTAGTGGAGTTGGACATTCTAGTATGCACAATGATGAAAAATGGAGAAGACTCTGGAAGTTGGATGTGTTATCGAGAGTACGAGTTTTTTGGTGGCGGGTTTTGAAAGGCATCTTGCCGGACTATGCAACTCTCACCAGGCGGCATGTCAGAGTAGATAGTACATGCTCGGTATGTAAGACAACATCAGAGACTTTGTATCATGCATTGATGGAGTGTGGGCATGCGAAACAATTCTGGAGAGCTGCCCGAGACATCTTGCATTTGAAGTTACTGAATCTGCATCCCGAGACTTGGGCAATGGACATCTTATGTGATGCTATGTTCGGTCAAGGGGAGCGAGAGAGATTGATTTCCATAATGTCAGCAATTTGGGATTCCAGAAATCGATGGACGCATGTAGATACGGGATATGACCCTTCTAAAACACTGGAGTCTATTGTTGAGACATTGGGTTATCTGGAGATGAAGGTCTCTAAGGGGGGAGCTAGTCGACCACCATGTACCTGGCATGGCCCAGGGCCGGATGTTATAAAACTGAACTGTGATGGTGCAGTTAGAGAGGAGCAGGGTTTTGCAGGAGGTGGAGGTGTTGCGAGGGATGCAGGGGGTTTTAGGGCTGCGTGGTGTCATGTTTACCACGACATCTCGGATCCTCTCTCTGTCGAAGCACTTGCCTTCAGATATGCAGTTGCCTTTGCTAAGCAATATGGTTTTGTGCGAGTCATTTGTGAGTCAGACTGTACATAGTTGGTGAATCTATGGAGAGGAAGGAAGACTCAGCGCTCGGCTTTAGCCCCCGTGTTTAGTGAAATAGACGAGATGAGCTCCTTTTTTGAGCTCTTTGAGTTTAGTTTTGTGGGTCGTAATGCCAACAAAGTAGCTCATGAGTGTGCACGCTATGCTTGTACACATGTAGAGAGTAGTAGGTCTTGGGATGAACCCCTAGATTTCTTAGATAACAGTCTTAGGACTGATTGTAATTCAGACCAAAGCAGCCGGTTTTCAGACGCACTCTTTTCCTTCCAGGGTACCGAAGGGGGCTGGAAGGTTTTTAATGGGGCGGGCCTGTTAGCTTAATTTTTAATATGTTTTTTTCCTCCAAAAAAAGGTACTTATGCAGGAATCTTGTATGGCCATTCATTTGGTCAAGATATAAAGATTTAACTGAAAAGATACCTGTGTTTGTGAGATTCCAAATGAATTTATCAGGAGTATCATTAAGATGAACCATCATTAGACGCCGACACAAATGTAACTAAGGTATCCATTTGTTGCCAGTCAAACTTCTTCCGAAGCCAATATTCAGAGGAGTGTGTGATAAAACATCAGCTACCAAGACATTCTTCTTGCTAACAATGTTATATAAGGATGGGTACTGATGTGCTAATGATGTATCACCTAACCAAGCATCTTCCCAAAAACGTACAGTTTCACCGTTTCCAACTTTAAAAGAACCCGTGTGGAAAAACATATCTTTCACACGCATAAGACCTTTCCAAAAAGGTGAATCTGTAGGTTTAGCATCTACTTGAGACAACGTTTTACCCTGAAGATATTTATTTTTAAGAATTTGATGCCACATACCTTCTTCATTTAGAAGTTTAAATAACCATTTGCTAAGTAAACATCTATTTTTTTTATCTCAAGGACTTCAATACCAAGTCCTCTCTGATCTTTAGGACGGCAAATTGTATTCCACTTAGATAACCTATATTTCTTCTTGGTATCATCACATTGCCAGGAGAATATGGAGCGAAGAAATCCAGTCTCTTGCGAACCCCCTTAGGAATTTCTAAGAATGACAACATGAGCATGGGTAGACTAGTTAAAACCGAATTGATTAATACTAGCTGATCCCCGTAGGATAGTAGTTTCTCCTTCCAACAACCTAACTTAGAGACAAAATGCCCTTCTACAGGGTTCCACTCAGAATTTCCCAATCTTTTATAATGTATGGGTACTCCAAGATACCGAAAAGGAAGAGAACCCGACTCGCAACCAAAAATATGCTTATAATCATGTTCCAACTCCTTAGCTTTTCCAAAACAGAAAATTTCACTCTTATGGAAGTTGATTTTTAAACCCGACAATTGTTCAAAGATACAAAGTATTAGCTTCATATTAACAACCTTCTCTAAATCATGCTCCATAAAAAGTATGGTATTATCCGCATACTGAAGAATAGAGGCGCCTCCCTCTACCAAATGAGGTACAAGGCACCCTACTCTACCTTCTTCCTTTGCGCGGCCAATAAGAATAGCCAGCATATCAGCAACAATGTTGAAAAGCATGGGAGACAAGGGCTGGTTTGGAAAAAGTGTCCAATGTCATCATTCACTCTTATTCCAACACTTCCTCCTTGCACAAAATGTTTGACCCACTCACACCATTGAGGGTCAAAACCTTTCATGCGCAAAACTTGTTGTAAAAAAGGCCATTTAACCTTAGCATACGCCTTTTCAAAATCAATTTTAAAGAGCACACCATCCTGTTTCTTCCGGTGGAGCTCATGTATGGTTTCGTGTAGTACAACTACACCCTCGAGGATGTGTCGTCCAGGTATGAACGCAATCTGAGATGGTCTAATCACCTTATGAGCCAATTCAGTAATGCGATTAGTGGCCACCTTAGTAAAGATCTTGAAGCTAACATTTAGTAGAAAAATTGGTCTATATTGCTGAATTTGTACAACATTCTCTTTTTTGGGGAGGAGAGTAATCACCCCAAAGTTCAACTTAAAAAGTGGTAACTCTCCGGAGTGCAATTGTCTAAAAAGAGTCATAAGGTCATTTTTAATAACATCCCAAAAAGTTTGGTAGAACTCCGCAGCGAAGCCATCAGGCTTGGAGATTTATTATTTTCCATTTGAGAAATGGCATCCAAAACCTCTTTCTCAGAGAACTCAGCTATAAGACATCCATTTTCTTCAGCTGGAATTTGTGGGATATCATCAATACGTTCTTCCGACAAGGAGAAGCTACCTTTATTCGGTTCACCGAAAAGAACTTTGTAGTATTCAGTAATATAGACTTTTAAGTTGTCATCGCCCACAATGGTTCCTTCACTTTGTTCTAATTGGAAAATCTTTTTCTTTCTATGTTTACTATTTGCAATAAGGTGAAAATATTTAGTATTATCACCGCCCTCTTGAACATGTTTTTTACCTTAGCACATTGAGCCCATTTAGTCTTCTCATCACGTTACATGCACGTTCATTGGCCTCTCTAAGCTTATCCTTGTCAAGTCCAGTCAATGGACTCGTTTCGGCTTTAATATCCAACTCATCAATAATGGATAGTAATCTCTCCTTTTCCTTTTTATATTTGCCACTAAGATTCTTAGCCCATCCTTTCAAGAATCGGCTTAAGTGTCTTATTTTATTTTGCCATATCTGAGTACTCTCGGTGGTTATCGATTCCCATTCCATCTTTATCATCTCAAAAAAATCGTCCTGACGCAGCCAGGATAGCTCAAATGAGAAGCGAGCCTTATTCCATATATGAGCGTGATTACCAGAATCAAGTAGTGGTGTATGGTCAGAACCTGAGCGAGTTAATGCCCTCACCGAAACTAGAGGAAATTTCTGCTCCCACTCCACACTTGCAAGGATACGATCCAACTTTTCATAAGTTGGATTGTCCCTGCGATTAGCCCAAGTATATTGTCTGCCCGAGAGAACAATTTCTCAAAGATCAAGACTTACAATAAAAAAGCCATCGAGGGTTAAAGTTATCATTACTTTTCTCCTCACGTTTACGCAAAATGTTGAAATCACCACCTAACAGCATAGGTAATGATTCGGTCTCACACATACGCACCAGCTCAGACAAAAAATCGGGTTTGTGTGAGTCTTGTGCAGCTCCATACACTGGTAAAAAGACCCACTCAAAACCGTCATGCTTAGATCGCAAAAACAATTTAACACAAAAATCCCCAGTTTCCACCTTTTTAACTCGAAGAGTTTGTGCGTTAATACCAACTAAAATACCTCCTGACCTACCATGAGGTGGGAGACAGAACCACATGAACTCCCTCCCTGCTGCCAGGTGTTTTAGAAATTGCACAGTGAAATTAGACTGACCCGTCTCCAACAGCGCAATAAAGTCTAGACGATGATCCCGGATAGATTCATGTACAAATAAATGTTTTCTGGGGTCACCAAAACCCTCACTGTTCCACGTTATCCCTTTCACTCCTGTCATTGAGATCTTTTGGATTTTATTTTAATACGAGTGCAGCTTGAATCCGTCCATTCGTAGATCAGCTAAAGTGGTTCTCCCCGGTTTTCAAGGTCGTTCTTCTTCATATATTCGTCTTATCATAAGACTTTCGCCGGTGATGACGTGTAACCTTCTCAACATGAGCAGCATACTCGTGAAGATCATCACATCTCGGGCTAGACTCATCAATCAAATCATCACGCAACTCCGAAGCATGCGAAACAAGCGCATGCTTGGAAACCCCCATCTCATCATCAACAATGGCTTCCCTCATTTTTAGAATAATCAAAGATCTTTCCAATTCCTGATCCAAAATTAATTTAGCTGCTGCACTACTTTCATTTTTATTTGCACCCAAATCTACCCCAATTTTATTTGCCCTATCAACTATCTCATCTTCAGAAAAGGATAAAACTGAAAGGAAACTCGACCCGGACGTACCTTCAGCCTGAAGATTATTTCGCTTTTGAGCCAGCAACATTGCTCCCTCCATTTGCGTGGCGTCCGCGTGAGCTTGACCTTGAACACGTGCACTTTCTCGAAGACCGGATGGTGGCAGCACACCTCCAAACGCAATAACCTCGGCTTCAAAAAACTGCACCGTCTCAGCACCTTTCAGCAGACCATCAGAACGGCCTTGTACCAACTCCTTAGTCGCCTGATCATGATGCTACTGCAGCATCTGGACCTCACCCTGACCAGGGGTTGGCGATGCAGGAGAGGACAAAATATTGTTGCTCACCGCCGGTGAATGCAGCCCCACAGGCTCAACCGGCAACAAAGCATCAACACCCGAAACATGCTCATCATTAGCAAAAGAAGACAATTTATCTACCGAAGAAAGATGGTTATCATAGGATAAAATCGAAATAGATGGAGTAGACCAAAAAAATAGGGTTATAACCATCAGATATACCTTTCAAAGCCGTACAATCCAATCCCCTAGTTGACTCAAGCAATCCAGGAGCAGATTTCGGACTTGAGGCATCAACGTGACCAGCTATTGGAGCAAAACTAGTAGAAAAAGATCCAAAGACAATCTCCATCTTGCTAGCTTGATTTCGAGAGGGGGCAGCACCATCTTCAATCATGGCATCAGCTCCATTATCCAAATTGGTCTCCCCTCCATTTTCAAAAACACCTCCATTCTCCTGATTGTGACCCTCGGTACCGTGGTTACCATGATCGTCACCATTCCTACCAATGTCATCCATAACAACATCCTCAAGCAGCGGCGGTAGAGGTGCTCTCTCCAACTGGAAGCGCAGAGCGTAAAAATCCTCTTTAATCTGAATGTCCATCCTCTCAGGAATAAAAGTAGGATCTATGCATAAGACCCTGACACGCAGAACATTATGCTGCCTAGTATATTCCATATCAATATCAAGCGTTTTCCCGAAAAGGGTACCTAGAGTCCACAGTGTGAGATAATCATCCAAAGCATCAGACGGTAGGTCATGGACCAAAACCCAAACCTTCTCACTACACCAAGCTGGCTTCACAGTTGATCTCCATGTATCAAAAGTCAGCGAACAAGAGCTATTCGGAACTTTAAAAGTACCAAAGTGTTGTGCACCCAAAAGATCTTTCTTACTAGGGAAATTGACCTGATAAACGTTCTCACTTATCTGACGCACCTCCCACTGGTAGTTCTCATCAGGAACCACCCATTGCAGCTGCGAAATAATCTCAGGGATAGTCATCGAACCCCCATGCACAGTGACCCTTCCCATTCTGGTATTTTCAACACGAGGACGAATAGCCCCGGTCATCGGTGCCTCAAAAAACATCAGCCGCTTATGAGCGAAGCCATAGTACACCATAGTTGGTCTGGGCAAAGAAAACCTCGGACAGTCCTGAGTGCGATGAGCAGGAAACTGACAAATGTCACATAAACGAGTGGTGCAATCGTTCAGGTGATGTCCAGGCTGGTCACAACGAAAACATTTCGGCCCCTTTTGCTTTTTTGCCTTTGCAGCCTGTCCTCCATCAGATAAGGCATCACCATTTGCCTCTCTATACTCCCTGTTCCTAACCAGAGCCCCAGCATTACGACCAGCAGCTGCAGCCGCCCCAACCAGAGCCGTGGCAACAGGATCATGTTGCTGCGCTGCATCAGGTTGTCTTAAGGACACTGCAGGCTGCCGTGGAGGCACGACAGGTTGCGGTGGAGGTACCCCAGTCACAGCAGGCTGCCGCGGAGGTACCCCAGTCACAGCAGGCTGCCGCGGAGGCTCAGCATGAGCAGCGGCAAGACCAGAGGCAACCCCAGCCGAAGGTGCCAGACTCTGCAGATTTCCAGCTTGCTCCACGAATTGCTGCACGATAGCTGCCGCAGCGTTCTTCACAAACTCTGCTTGTATTGCCGAGAAATGCGCCACCTGGTCTTCTCTAGCGCCACGGCCTCTGCCACCGAAGCAGCCACGATTACTGAAGCCACGTCCTTGGTTGGAGTTGAATTGGCGTCGAGGATATCCACCTCCGCCACCAAAATTACGACGACCAGCATTGTTGAAACCGCTGCCCGCATTAAACCTAGCATGCCCACCATCAAAATCACGATTGTTGCCATTCCAATGGCCATTGCCCTGAAGATTTCCATGGTGGCACGATCCGTCACCCTCATCTCCAGCAGTACCACTCGGTCCACCTTCGTGGTAGTTGTTGAAACCTTGACCGGTGTTGAACTCGCGACGACCGTCTCCACGGCCAGCACCAAAGCCTTCCCCCTCCCCCGGTTTTGGTTCTGGCCACCACCACGATTGGCCATCACACCAGTGGTGGTGTGGGGGGGGGGGGGGGGGGGGGGGTGCCTAGCTTGCTCGCGATCACCAGATGGCAGACCAGCTGCCGCCCTGGAAAATTTGTCCCACGTATCTGACTTCCAACTCGACAACTATGGGCCATGTGGCCCTGGAAAATTTGTCCGCGTCTCTTCTCCTCTTTTCGTTTCACAGAACTAAGCCGCTCCGGGCTTAGATCGCAGGACACGGCCACCGGACTTCTGCAGAGATACGACAACGATGAGAGGGAAGAAGAAAGGCTAGACTTGGTTACCAGCGGTGAGGTCGAGATGTCGTCGTTGGAGCAGTGCTCGTCGGCGAGCGACCAAAGTCGCCCTCCGAGTCGCCCCAACGTTCCCCCGCAATCAGCGGTCATTCGGAGATATACTACAGGAAGACAATTCTTCTAGATGAGACTAAGTAAGCTGTTTTCCAGTCTACATGTGCAAATAAAACGGAATGTAAGATCATACAATGGCAAGTTTGACGTAAAAGGAACCTGTTCATATTCACTCGCTCACCTCTTCACGCCATCTCATGTAGTTCCTCTTGTATATTCAACCATGTGGATGGTAGCACACCTCTTCATGCCATCTCATGTAGTTCCTCTTGTATCTTGAACAATATAGATGGTACTAAATATGTGAGAAAATTTATCTACTGGCTATACAAATTGGTTTATACAAATCAAGCAAACTGTGCATTAATCAAGTTATGTAAGCTTTGTAGTCAAGTAAACCGTGGTCTGAAATAAGATGCACCCACGGTCCAAGAATTCTTGCATTTTTAAGATGCGACTTGTTCCGATGCTCAACAAACTAAGTTTTCGAATTTTTGGCATAATACTAGCTTTCCAAATGCATTTGAAGATGTGCAGTTCTAAATCTAGATAGTCCATGATGCTATATTCAGTTTATTAAAAGGTTATCTAAGCAACCTGAACAAATATTCTTAGCAAAAAAGCTAAAAAATGCAATCATCATGTTTCATGGAAAAGATTATTAGGAAACTAACAAATGTGTTGTTTTAATCAATTCCAACATATTGAATACATGCCCGCTCATGCACTAACACTTGTAACTGATCTTACAATATAATATTGTTGAGTAATTGAAAATTAGAATTCATGGCAAGTAAACTAAAATCAGTGTTACTTCAATAACACTGTAAACAACAACAGATAGCTTTACATAGACTGGTCAGGTTTTAAGACACTAAATACCATAAGTGGCCCTGGAGGATGGCAGACTTTCGTGGTAGAAAGGAACACTGTGCATGTATATTTCACAAGCAAGGATGCCAAAATCCTGGCCTTCGAATTTAGACAGTACACGCCACAAATTGATGAGGAATGGAGATGCAGGTTCCCTGGCCTGGGAGTTTGGGACAGTGGGGGATCGATTGTTTGGGACCCCCAGCTTAGAAGATGGTCATGTGGATCTTGTACAGCAGCTCCAGGAGGACATCAATCCTGACCTTCCAGTTTCATCTGCAGCTCCATCACTGCTCTTTTTCTTTCCCAGGCAAGAGCACTCGGCCATCGTAGCTGGAGCGATTCCTTCTGAACTGGGCACCATCCAGTCTGCGGATGGAAGCCCATCTACATCTAGCTAGTACCAATCAGACATTAGCGAATCCATTCCATAGTTACTAAAGCTTAGAGAAATTAGACATGGAATCACATAGATCATTGTATGTCGAAGCATGGGGAAGACTGCGCCATCGCAGAGCACCAGAGCCTGTACGCGGAGGAAGGAAGAGGTGAAAATATCGGGCTGATGCCACCGCCTCCTACTCCCCGTCCTCCTCTTCATTCTCGGGTCGCCGGTTCTCATAGTTGCGTTCGGATTCCCCCATTCTCTCTCTTCGGTGGCGACGGCACCGGCGGCGCCCACCTAGGTTCTGCCCTAGGTTGAGATGGGGAGGGGCCTGGTGGGTGCTGTGTTGTGCGGGCGTTACAGATGTGGCGCGTGGAGGCGGGTTTTGTTGATCCATACGTGGCACTATCACGGCTGTCTGCTCGGGATCGAACTACAGAGCTGTGATTTGACATCCAGAGTAGCGGGCCTGGGATAGGTCTGCAAGGTGCATCGGATGACCAAGAAGCCCTTAGACGCGTGATCGGATGGCCAAAATAGATGATGGCGTGAGACAGCTCTTATTTGGCCCAGTTATAATATCCCTAATTATTTCAAATCTGACGTCGCTTATATAAATGCTTAATAAGGATTGTACATTAAAAGTGAATGTAAAGAGTAAAGACTGCAGTAAAGGGTGTAAATTAAATAAAGGCAAAAGATTGCAATAAAAGCAAGGACGCTATCTCCTTCTTTATTATACACATCAAACCTTGTCACATTAGCAGTAATAAAATCATATCAGTACAGGCTAATTCAAGAATTATCAGTACCATTTGTCAATGAAGATCACTATTCCCTCTATTAATTCTACAGTGGCAGTGGCAGCATTACTTTGCATTGTATGCTACAACATAATTTGAAACTCAAGATACAACGAATGGAACACTTGCTCAGTTTGCTCTGAGCTTTAATTCTGGTTCATCAAACTGTTAAACTTTTACGTGCATTTTTTGTTAAAAGCCTGCCTTGTTCAGGCATTACTCAATGGCAACATGTGTTGGTGTTCTAGCACTTACACAACCAAGAGATTGTGGCTGTGCCACATGTTACACTTCAGCTTTTTTTACCTGAACTGCAGCTTACCTATTTGCTCTGGTCAGCTGGCTGCTAGTTATCAGGCAGTTCGCATACCCGAAGCATAAGGTTTTTCAGTTTGCTTGATGATGAAACCAAAAAAATATTATATGTTACTGTGGTAGAACTGTATTCCCAGAGTTTACCCACTGTCCTTTTCAAGGACCTACAACTTAGCTCCAAATTCTAGAGTTTATGTTCTTCTGGTCCAGGTTGACTCCTTCACAATTTATGTAGACTACCTAAAATAAAAGTGATTTACTCTTGATTCATGGAATGTCCTGATCACTATGTGGTGTCATGTTACTCCAACTTACAAAAAAAATGAAGACAGAAATAGTAACACCATTTCTGTAGATAGTTTACTTGATTGCAGGTTTGCAAGCTATCTGAGAAAAGTAACACGATTTCTCTGTTTGAGACCTCTGGCTTGCCATCACGTTTCTTATTTCCATTTCAATGACAATAATAACTGCATGAAAAGATGACTACCTGTATCTCTGAACTTAGCTGTCCTTTTTTCAATATCATTTGTGAGCTCTTTTTGCCAATATCTCAAGTATAGTTTTCTAGTGATGTTACTGACGCACAGTCTGGAGAGGCTCTTAGGACATTTTGTGTTCCTTAATGACAACAAATATCAGGTTTCATGGTTTTGATTGGACACCTATTGTCATCTGTCATCTAAGTAAGCAATCTCTGCAATAAGCCAATTTTGTCTCTTAACTACTTTTATTCAAGTGCTTAATTGAGATGGTTGGAAGTTTTAATTTCCAAAAATAATTGGAACTTCTTTGCAATTTAAATTTTGTGCAGTCATCTTTTTATGGGCAATCAGTATAACCCACATTTCTTCCTTTTGTAATTTGGTGTTTTGTGTGAGTTGCCCATTTAGCTTACCCTATATGTGCCTCTTATTTATACTTGATGATTATATCTCCATATATATATGTATTTATTTGGTGCTGATGGTTTGGGCTCTCTTTTAACTCAGAATGGCACCTCGCCTTACTTTGGCTGCATTGTTGGACGAGTTGCAAATAGAATCAAAGATGGAAAGTTTACTTTAAATAGCGTGCAGCATAGTCTGGCCATCAACAACCCACCAAATACTCTTCATGGTAAGACACTGAATGCCTGAGTTGTTACATTGCATAAATTTGTTAAATATTAATCTGTCCATGTATTCAGGTCTGGTCAGAGATTGATTATAGCTACCCTGCTACCGAACAACTGTGACTGATTTAGATGAAAGCATATACGATCATGATATTTCTGCCAAAGGATTAAATAATAAATAAGTAAAAAACTTTTTTGTTCTTTCAGATGAGAATTTGAGATGGAGAAGAACAATGCTAACATTTTTGATTTTGACTCTCATTACTAATTTATCGGAGAAAACACATGTTTATCCAGGTATTGTGTAATTAGCATATCTGTTAGATTACCTTGATTTTTTTTTCTTATAAATAGTACTTTTTTTGCCAGGTTATAAATAGTACTCTATATACTCTATTTTATAACAGTCGATATATTTCATGTCACTCAACCAGTGAATTAGTATGAGATCCCTACTTTGTATACCAAAAATACTGGAGGGGTAAAATGATGTTCACATTTGTGCACAACCTTGCTTGTCTTGAGAACTCAAGAGCTGAATGACAAAAAATGTAGCTTCATGGGTTGCAAACAAATGCAGTTTGGTCAGTGTGCCTTCCTTGTAAGTTTGACGTGTATGTTTGTATTTGAAACTCTCATGTTCTAGTAAAGTTGTGAGGTATAATCTTGTTTCGCCATGCTTGGTTCGTATAAGCATGACCAACTCCTGATTTCATTCAGTTGAAGGATATCGAAGAAACAACTAACTACCTGATACAGTCGTCCAGATGATGTTCTGCCTTTTTTTACCCTGTCAAACTGCCAGTTCTATCTGTTCTCTGTTACCGTTGGTGCCACCGTAGGCTGTAGTATCGTCAATGTTGATTGTTCTTCATGCAGCAACTACATTCGAATTTGGAATAGCCTAAAAATGTGTCAGAAATACTTCAATCTTGTTAGTCTATCTGTTGTGCCAAATAAGCATTTGTGGCAGTGTGGCACAAGGAGAATGGCTTACCTGGATATGCACTCTGTCAATGCGATCACAAATGCACAGGCATACATACACAGCGAAAAGATAAGTACACTACTTGTGCTTTACATAACCTAATGCTGTGTGATATCCATTTTTCAGGTGGATTTAAAGGGTTTGATAAAGTTATATGGGAAGTCACTGAATATAATAAAGGGAAGACCCCATCAATCACCCTGAAATACTACAGTAAAGATGGAGAGGAAGGTACCGTGACGACTAACTCCTGTCAAACAGTTAACTATATGGACAGTTAAACACTGCAGCTTGACAGATTTCTCTTCTTCAAAAAGCAGGTTTCCCAGGTGATGTTTCTGTTACTGCCAGGTATTCTCTTCTATCAAGCATGGTGCTGAAGCTAGAGATGGAGGCTGTGCCTTTGAACAAAGCCACGCCCATCAGTTTAGCACAACACACCTACTGGAATCTGGCAGGCCACAACTCAGGAGATGTGCTTGCACATTCTATCCAGATTCAGGGATCCCGAATAACTCCAGTAGATCAAACCTCAATACCCACAGGCGAGTTTATGCCAGTGAGTGACACGCCCTTTGACTTTCTGACAGAGAATGAGATTGGTGCCAGGATTGCTAAAGTCCCTGGCGGTTATGACCACAACTATGTGCTTGACTCTGGCGAAGTGAAGTCAGGCTTGCAGCATGTGGCTAAGGTGACAGACCCTTCGAGCCTTAGGGTCCTAAACATTTGGGCAGATGCTCCAGGTGTTCAGTTCTACACTGGTAATTTTCTTAATGGCGTAGTGGGAAAAGGAGGTGCGGTCTATGGGAAGCACTCTGGGCTCTGCCTCGAGACGCAAGGCTTTCCAAATGCTGTCAACCAACCTAATTTTCCATCAGTGGTCGTTCATCCTGGTGAGAAGTACATGCATACAATGCGGTTTGACTTCTCTACTAAGTGAAGCAGCTCGTGTATTGATACACCCTTCCTTTTTCTTGTCTTTAGTTATGAATTGCAATGTAGCAGTAGTTGTTTTGATTTCTGACAGGGTTAGACAACAGAATGTAACAAAATTAGGGAGGACAGGAGCAAATCTTATACTCCCTCCGACCCAAATTAATTGACTTGGATTTGCCTACGTTCGGATGTATCTAGCACTAAAACATGTCTAGATATATCCGAATCTAGATAAATCGAAGTCAATTAATTTGGGTCGGAGGGAGTACTGGATAGCAAATTCTAGCATGGAGGTAGGTGAAAAATGAGGCACAGAAGAAACAGTTTGGTAGTAAGACATAAAAGTATTATGTTTGGATTATTGCCTTGCTTAATGTAATAATAATACTTGTACCTTTTGGAGGATCATGTAAGATGCATCAGGATGCCACTCCTGAAGTATTTGTTGCGCATTTATCGTCAATATATATGAGTATATGCTGGATCAACCATGCAAGTTTCACACCCGAATCTTGAGTAACCCGGCAAACCATACAACTTGGCAATGTGAATGAATGAGGAAGATGCTTAGGCACCTCGGCACAATGCGCCTCGGCATGACGCACCTCGGCATGATGCACCTCGGCATCATTAACTCACTGGGGCAAATGGGCAATAGATGATGTTACCACCACCCCCGCTGAGGTATGAGAACCATGAGAGAAGGGATGCAGTGCATCAGGTGGAGAACCAACGCCAATAGAACCAAAGGTATCCTGGCAATAACGAGACAAATGAGAACAGGGAACACCATCAGAGTTATTGTGTGTTTACCACAGAAGAAAATGACAGAAAGAGCGTGCAACACCGACATATGGAGGTAAATGTAGTTGTGATGAGGTACATGCCTTGGTCCGATTAGGAAATCACATGGAGTATCAGGAATCACCCTAGGCTCATGCTGAGTCCTAGATCATACGCCTTGGTGTTGGACCCAACGTTCAACTTTCATCGGGCTGAACATCAACGTGAAGTTCTCTAAAGTGTTGATTGACAATGGCAACAACATTAATATCTTGTAGAAAGACACAATGCATAAGCTGGGAGTTTCAGAGAACATGCTTCAGGCAACCAAGACCATATTTCACAGCATTGTTCCGGGTTTGTCTTGTGAGCCCATTGGAAAGGTCTGGATTGATGTCTTATTCGGCACCAGAGATAACTGCCGAACTGAGAACTTGGAGTTTGAGGTAGTAGACTTGGACAATGCTTATCATGCATTACTCGGCAGGCCAGCTCTGTTTAAGTTTATGTCTAGTGATCACATTGGCTACTTGTAGATGAAAATGCCAGACCCAAATGGAGTGATCACAATAACTTGGGACTTCAGGCGCTCCATGGAGTGTGCCTTGACCGGATCAAACTTAGCCGAGTCACTAGTGATAACACAAGAGAAAAGAAGGATCCAAGAGGTGGCGGCATTGGCTCAGTCCATGCAGCTGAATATGCTGGCACTGAGTAACCCGTATGGAAGTGTTTCATTTTAAGCAACAAAGGATACCAAGAAGGTGCCCATTGATAATCAATTCCTAGAGCCCACTGTATCTATTGGTGCCGGGTTAGGCGACAAATAGGAAAGCAAGCTCGTCAACCTCCTCCGTGAGAATCGGGATATCTTTGCTTGGTCCACACAGGATCCGCAAAGCCGAGCACTCTTTACATGTGAGACCTGAAGCAAAGCCGATGAAGCAACCTCTCTGCCGCTTCGCCGAAGATAGGAGAAAGGTCATTGGTGATGAGATAGCGTGGCTCCTTGCAGCCGGGTTTATCTGAAGTGACATGGCAGCTAAGAACCCCAAACACTACTTTGAGGAGCACCCCATAAAAGTGATATGTGAAGCGCCTATATCTGAAATAATGAGTAAGAAAGATGAAAGTGGCTGGATTGCAAAATGGACAATTGAGCTAGTCACTTACGTATCACAGTTTGATAGAAGGGATGCCATCAAGTGTAACACCCCAATTTTACTTAAATAGTATTTAGGGTTGTTTGTGCATCCATGAGCATCATATTTTAAAAATGCATGCAAAAAAGAAACCAACACCAACCCTAAACTCTAGTTTTCTCTCTTCCTCTCGAATCAATTCAAAAAGGTTTTGAGTTTTGAAAATACCAAAGGTGTGGAGCCCAAACAGTATACAAGGGCTCTACAATATTTTCTATAATTTCATAGCCTCTGGTATTTTTGAAATCCCCAAAACAGTTTTGTATTTGAAAATACCAAGAGAAAATCAAAAACACAAAAAGGAAATGTTTTGGCAAATAAAAATAGAACCACAGCCGCAGCAGGCCGGCCCAGCAACCTCTCTCTCTTCCCCCTTCTCCCTGCCACCTGCACGCAGCAGCCCCGTGCGGCCCACCTGGCCCATCCGCGGGCCACTTCTGGCCCGTACCGTTCGACCTCTCTTTTCTGTCGTCTTCCTCGCGACCGACGGAGCCGAAGCTCCTGCGTGTCGTCGTCGCTGCCGTCCGACCGCGCCACGATCCCCGCCATGCGTCAAGATCAACGCCGTCGCCACAGCCATCTATAAGGCTTGAGCACCGCCGTGGAGAAGCCCTAGCACGCCTCTGTCTTCCTTCCTCTCTCGTTTTTCTCCTCTGGCCAAAACCCTAACCCCGGCCTCCGCGTCGCGCCGCCGTACCCCGCCTCCTCTCGCCGTTCTGAGGCCACCCCGGTAACCGACATGATCTCCTCATCGTTTGCCCCGAAGCGCGCAAGCTGACGAGCCTCCAATCGCCACAATCGACCCCTCCGTCTCCGATGAGCTCTGCCACCGTCGCTGCCGATTCCGACGCTTCCCGACCTTCTACGGCCTCGCCATCACCATCAACAGCACCACGGTGAGCTTATCCTCGTCCCGAGCCTCTCCACTGTCCCCCTCTCGCTTTGCTTCGCCCTCGCGCCGCATGCTGCCGTTCGCCGCCATCGGCCGCAGTCGCAGGTGTCGCTCTGGTGACGCAAATGGAGCGGCGCCGCCACCTTTCTACTCCCTACAGTGCCCTCGTTCGAACCCGTGCCAGATCGTCTGCCAGCTCGCTACCTAGCGCCGCCCCCATCGCCGATCTGAGAGCCCGGTCGGTGTGACGTCATGTTGACGTCACCCGTGCGTCAGCGGCGCGGGTCTGACCCGGTCAAACTGGCCAGTGGCCCCACCTGCCCGCGTGGCAGCTGAGGTGGCCTTGGGCCCCTCTGTCAGCCACTGTGGATAAGGGTGTAGCCGGTGTAAAAAGTAATTCCTAGTTTTATTAATTTCTTAAATGGTTTAATAATTCCAGAAAATGGTTTAAATCTTATAAAATTAATAAGTAATTATTTATAAGTCAGAAAAATGTGTATAATATATCAAAATGTTCAGAAAAATCAGATCTGCACAATAGACTCACACTCATGCATTGTTAAGCAACTTTTAATGCAAGTCTAATTAGAAGAACAATTGAAACCCCGTAGGTGACTCCGAGGTTCCCCCTATTCTAGGGTTTGTACCCCTCGGATCCCTCTTAAATTATCAAGCCTGTTTTAGGGTAACATTACAGTACTAGTTAACTTGTCATATCATCATCCTTGGTTGAGCATTGCATCGATGCCATGTGTTGATTGTTGTTTTGCCTTTCTTTTTGGTGTTTGCTTCTTCTCGGTATAATACGATATCGAGATCGAGATCGAAGACCGAGATCAACACCATAGAAGATCGATGAACAATACTTGACCAACTATAATCAAGTCAAGCACAAGGCTTCTGAAGATCTATATCTGGGTATCAACAAACAAGGCAAGCATAGCCCCACCATGATACAATCCTATGCTTTCAAAGTATTTTACTTCTCGCCATGATGCATACAATTCCACTATGGTCTTTTATAGATAGATATAGTATCCTATCTATTGCATTACTCCCTTGAGCTTATATTACCTGATCCACTGCTCCTAGCATAACTAGGTTTCGTTTGTGTGCATTGCTAGAGCTTTTATCTGTGTCTTGCTTAGCCATGCTTAGTCGTCAGTGCTGGTTCATCCAGAAGATGTACCAAATGTAGAGAATCTAGTATGACAGGAGAACGAGGTATACTGATAAGGTAAGATCAGTGGTAAAGGTTAAACATGCTAAGGTTTGTATGGGAGGCCACGGTGGGATGAGGTTTTTGTAGTCCCATGCTCGCCACTACTAGGACCCGAGTTCTAGCCTCTTGAACCAAGACGAGCGTACAACCACACGGGGCCTGGAAAACCTCACGAGTAACTAACTTGCCTAGTAGATTCCATGAGTCACATAGTTCGGGCGTTCCATTCGACATATGCATAGAAAATGTTTTCAAAAGAGGAGGTGAAGGAGGTGCATTCATATAGGTAGGTAAGCGTGGCCGGGGTTGCTTGGGGTCGATGGAGCCCTGGTAAACCAACCTTGCCCACATCTCTAGGGACCGACTTTAGGATTTGACCCGTTACGGCGGAACCATCCTTACGGCATGACTCATGGTCTCAGCGAAAGCAAGGTAAAGGTCGTGCCCAACCACCCTCTGTCGGCCTTCCAAGGAAGAGGACTATTACTAGTGGCATTAAGAGTTCTTTGGTATGTGTGGGTAAAGTTGTACACCCCTGTAGGGTTGAATCTTTTCGAAAAGCCGTGTCCACGGTTATGGATGACTTGGGAATGGACGTGAAGATCATAGAGAACTATAACCGAATCGTAAAACATGGTAGATCAACATGTGCTTAAGGATGCTTCCTCACGGGTACGAGGGGGTGATCCTAGTTGTGAGATGAGGATTAATTTGGTGGATATCAAGATGATGATCAATTCTTTGGAGATGTCGCTCTCTTATCCCCTTTTAAAATATTCTGATTAGACGAGCTTCTTCTCCCTCTTGTTTTACAAACAAAGATGGCTTTATGCAAAATAACCCCACCAGCCATAAGTCTTGCGAAGTACACCCTGTACTCACCCTTGCTTTGTTGATACATTTGTAGCAGAGTAAATGTTCCCCTGAAGACAAGTTTGGTACGACATCGACACCGACGAGTAGCTTGGGGTTCCCGGCCGGCAGCCTGGAATCTATGGGTTGGGACGTCATCGTTATGCTTTAGGCCTCTTAGGCCATTTGTTAAGTTTGCTATACTTAATATCATAATTTTCCTTCCGTTGTTTGATGTTTGTGGTCAGTGACCTTTTCTTGTCATATTTTGGTTCTTCGCTTAGTTATGAGCTTGCTGTAATAATTTTTGTGTCGCAGGGTTACTGTTGTGTTACCGACTTCTCACTGGATATCCTCGAGCTCTAGGTTAAGCTTATGTCAGGCTAAGGTCTGGATTTGTTTAACCTTGATCCCGGGGGTGTCACAGTTTTTTGTATCAGAGCAGTACCGACCGTAGGAAAAACCTTGCTATTGGTCGATGTTGAGTCTAGTGTTTGTAAAAACTATTTCAAAGATGAAAAGTATTTGCGAAAACTCTAGTATGCTTCTTTTTCTCCTTATCTAGTTTCGCTCTAACTCTGGGTCATCTTATCTTGTGTTGACTTTGAAATTTTTTGATATCTCTTCTAGTCTTTCAAAACTTAGGTGCCTTTTGGGCATGTCGACTGTAGCATCCCAATTGTCTGACAATTGTAATGCTACTTGGTCTAGTAAGATATTGGCTACTTCCTATATATAATTGTTGCATCATAAATATATCATGCTCATATCATCATGCCACCTTGCATTTGAGCATCATATAAAACCCTGTTTCTTTGGTTCTTCTCTCATATGCATTATTAATTGTATTTGCCTCTTGATATTGTATTTGGTTATTGATATATTTTTTAATGCCCAAGTTGAGTTGGGGGCATATCTTTTATTCAACTCCATCACCTTTCTTTTCACCACCTTATAATTCCACCATTCCATTTACCATGAGCTTGTATTTCTTTCTTTTTGAATTTATTCTTAGCTCATGCGAATGGGGTGGATCTAATTCTATTAATTCTTTTGATTGGCCTAATTCCACTTCTTGGAAATGCATAAGTATAATGCCATATTATTATTGTTTTCACAAATTCAATCATGGCATTTAATATTTTGCATGGGCCATGCAACCTTCATCACCACCTTTTATCCCATTGGTTTTTCCTTTGTTTTAATGGATCTTTTCTTTGTGGACCATCTCCATCCATTCCACCATCCCCATATTCTCATCAACATCATTTTAAAATTTTATTTTCTCCATGCATGATGCAAATGAGGCCTCTTCCCATAATTCTTTTCTTTCTCTTTTCTTGGTTTCTCCTTCACCTCATCTTGACCTAATCAAAGCCTCACTTTACCCTCTTGGTTGATCTCATAAACACATTTTAAAACCTAAAACCCTAATCAAACCTAACCTATCTTTCTCTCTCTCTAATTTTTTCCCCCTAACCCTAGTTCTACTTAAACCCTAACCCTACCACACCCCTCTCATCTCTCCTCTCTCCACCATGCTGATCTCCATGCCCTAGTCTCTCTCGCTCTCCCTGGCCCACACCCCATCTACCCCAAACCCTAGCCCATGCCCTAGCTACACCCTAGCTCACCCGAGCCCTCCTCTCCTCTCTCTCTTTCTTTCTACCTGCCATGCTGGCCCCAGCTGCTACTCCACGCCGTCCCCACCTGCAGCCCTCTCCTCTGCCGCTGCCCTGGCTGCCCAGCTCGACCACGTGATCAGAGAGGAGAAGAGAAAAGGGCCGAAGCCACTTTTCCATCTACCCGCGCCCACACGCCCCTCTTCCCTCTCCCTCACTTTTTCCTCCTCCCACACGTCTCCTGGCTCGCCCAGATCCGCCCTGAGCCTACCCTCTCCTTCCCCTTCTTCTTCACCGTCGCCAGCACCTGCTGCCGGTCGCCACCAGCACCGCGTCGTTCCCCTCGTTCCAGCTGGCCAGCACAACGTGGAGGTGGTCAAGGGGAACGAGGAGGCTCCCCTACTTTGCCGCGTACGCGCCGACGAGGACAAGGAGCCCCAGGACCACCTGTACCAGCGCCGCCCGACGCAAACCCTAACCCGCTAGTACGCCAGCAACCCCGGCGATCCGTTACGCCTCCGGCCGTGCCACCACCACCGTCCACCCCGCGGTGAGTCCCTCTCCCTCCCTGACATACTCCGTCTCACCGGGAAGCCGTAGCCGCGCCAGGCGTTTCATCGAACACCCTCTGCGCGCCGGCAATCGCTGCGTCCGCTCGTCGCAGCGCCTCGCAGACGGCATACCTAGCCCCCGTCCACCCTGCTGTCACCACCCTAGCACCTGCCGCACTGGTTCTACCCCTTAGCGCGCATGCCCAGGTCCCCAATTCGATTCCCCGTCTCGCCGCGCCACGCGCCGCGCGCGTCAGACAGTTTCGTCAGAGACGAGAGGAGAAGATCCACAGTGCCCTTTTTCGTTTTGCAAAAAGCCCCCTCTGTAACTCTCGCCTCAACCCGCGGTACGTCAAGCCCCATCTGTCAGCCACTCTGGCAAACTTGCAGTTAAGCCCCCCAGCTCTTAGCCCCTCAACCCGCATTCCAGCTCACGCCCCACCTGTCAGCCTCTGGGGTTACCCCACTGGCACATGGGCCCTAGCTCGCTGGCCTCGCCTGTCACCCGCAGCAGCTAGCTAAGCCGCGGTAGCAAAAGTTTTCCGCGCGCGTGGCCCCAGTCAGCCGCTGGCCCACCCGTGACTTTGGCTAAGTTGAGCTGGGTGACAAAAGTTTGTCCTGTTGTTTGTTTAATTTAGACCTTTTTCAAAATTGATTTAAATTCAAATTCAAATCAGACTTAAATAACTTTTCAAATATAAATCCAAATAATACAAATGATATATGTTTTTGAATCAGAAAAATGTGAGGAATTCAAATATGCCATTCAAAATAATGTCTGAACACTTTAAAATTTCGAGATGATTAAAATTACAATAAAATGCCCTTTTCTTGATAAGTTAATAACTTTAATTCTACAACTCCAAATTAGGCAAATAATATGTCTAAATCGATCAGCGCGACGAGCCCGTTCTATCTATGCAGTCCTTGTTCTGATTTGAAGCATGCATCCTGTTATCATTAAAAATCTGAACTGTTTATGACAATAAAACTTGGTTAAATAAATAGTAAAATGCTTTATTTCTTGTATCCACACCTCACCTTTGCCATGCTACTTTAATGCCATGCAAATTGTGCATCATTCATCATGGCATGTTTGTTTGCTTGTCGCATTTTAATTCATATGCTTGTGCACTTTATTTATGTTGGCCCTTGTTTGTTTGGTTCTTCGTCGGATAGACGCCCAACAGGAGAATTACCAGGAATCACAGGAGTACTACCCAGATCCATCTCTCGCTTCAACTGAGCTGCCAGGCAAGCACTACCACATGCTTGCATACATACAGTACCTATTGCCTCTATCTTATTCTTGCATCATTGAGTCGCGATTGCATTAAATTGAATCCCAAGTACTGCATAGCTTTTACTTTTAAACCCCACTGAAGCTTGTTCCTCCATCCCATGAGGCATTACTACAGGAGTTGTTTGAGCCATGCGAGTCGTAGAAAAGCATGTGTAGGGTATGTGAGTGTCTGATGAATAACGAGGTACCTAAACAACATAACCTGAGTAGTAATGGGATAACTAATGAAAGAGGCACCGGTGAGCAATATCTGCTATTTGGTTTTTCATGCTCACTTGTGTCCCGTAGGACCCCGAGTACTTGATTCCTGTTCCTTGACTATTCGCACTATCCACATCCGGGAGGCCTTATGGACCCCGCTGAGCCAGAGCTTGATTCATTCGTATTTCTTGGGGCCACAATTAGTTTGGGGCTTCATTACTATCCTGTACTTATGCCATGTTACTGCTTTATTTAAGATTGTGCGAGGGGCACCTGTACTGTTTTGGATCGTGACATGTTTTCGCTGTATCGACAAGCCCAGTCACATTTTCGGGTTCCCAGTCGTTTACCGCCGTCCACACAAACCTTGGGTCCGTCTCGGAGCCGGCCAACTTCGTTGCGGGTAGCTTAATGGGGTGTCCCCCTGAAATATTTCTGAATCCTGTGATTGCTTTGTCGTGAATGCCTCATTGGGTTTTGAGTTGGTTTTTCCGAGGTTGATCGAGTGTGTGTTGCTATTCGTGCACCCCTGCAGGGTAAATATTTCTGAAAGTCGTGTCCGCGGTTATGGACGACTTGGAGCACAGTTTCTCGATCATAGACAAGTATAACTAAAGTACCGCTTTTAATTTGACTAAGTACTTGACTAGTAAATAGTGCAATACTCATGGAATGGTTAATAAAACTGCCAACGGATGATGGGGGATGTTTGTCCGCTTCCTCGTTGGTAAGCGAGGAGGAGGATGGATCTGTTAATTATACTGTTATAACTGTTGTTCTTAATTCACAGACATCCGTCTATCATTGGTTAGGCGGATGGTTAACGAGTATCTATAGAATTGTTAGGTATTATCTTTTGCTGCAATTGTGTCACCCTAGGTTGTGTCCCCTTTAGCGGCATAAAGACTTGCTGAGTACCCCTAGGGTCTCACATGATAAATTGTTTGATTCAGACGAACAGGTGTTCCCGCAAGATGGATACTGGGTGGAAGAGACAGATGATGTTGGCAACGATCATTCGGTGTAGAGATTCTGGGAACGGGGATCCGTGAGATCTGTGGGCGGGATGTGTTTATTTATGGGGCATCTTATGCCGATTTGCTTCTTATCCGTACTCGGATCTTGTTTTCCGCTTCTGCCTGATACTCTGATGTTTGTTGTATGTGGAGCTATCCTAAATTATTATCTCTATCTAGGATATTTGAATCTTGCCGTATGGCGTTGCAATATTTCTATTTCTTTTAGATGGAATGGCTCTGAGGACTGTTGTATGTGGCTTGCATACATACTCATTTGTGTATGTAGTTGATCCCTTCGTCTGCCGATTACGCCGCTCGTTCTTGTCCTGATGTCTGAAAATGGTTAGGACGGCCGAAAGGTCTACCGTGAGTGGCCCTGGGCCCCACTGTACTATTTTAACCACTTCCATTCATCCAGGCATGTAACTAAGAGCGTAATTCACCGAGGTAGTTACAATGATTCTCAGCCAGCTGACCTAGTGTAGAGTTCTCTAGTGTTGTGTGTTCTGAATTCCTTGTTTTCCCTTGATCTACTTCAATCGAGACATTCCTTTCTATCGTGATCCCTCTATCTTATGGGTCCACAACATCATGTTGATGGTTCCACAATATCTTATTCTAAGCTTCGAGGTCTCCTTTCACCTCGTGTGCCTCCTTTTTATTTGTTCGGGTACTTTAGAAGTCGTTTCTTCTCTTGGAAGCTACCTCGTGACTGCTACTTTTCAATATACGCTGTATTACTCAAGTAGTAGTTACTCTTTTTTCGGGTTTTTGTCAACACCCGGATTTTTAATCCCAGATGCCTGTTATGCCATACATCGCAATCGTAGGATTGCCATTTTTGCAAGACATAACAGATTGGATATCACAGTAAATCATCCATTACAAACCATAATAAGGTCTTACACAAATAAAGGATCTCATGATCCAGTATTAATACAATCAAGTAGCGGAATACATAGCGTAGAGGTGGGCTCCATCTTCAGTGTCACAGGCAATACTAACGATGGAGATGATCCTAGTTGTCGTAGCCGTCCTGCTGTCCTCCTTCAGGGTAGGCCTCCTCATAGTATGGCCATAGGAATAGCAAGGGACAAAAGCCATGAGTACTCTTTAAGTACTCGCAAACTATCACTAACAAGTAGGGTAGTTCTAGTAGGAATGCTAACTCTAAGTTTACTTGTAAAGTTAAGTTTGAAACCTAAGCTGAGTTCAGAAACAAAGAAAGTAAAAATAAAGTTTTAAATCACCTAAGTGGGAACTTAGTTGTCATAGTCACAACTCTGTTGTGGTCAAGACATGTCACCATTCATTTTATAAGTCATTTTGAAAACATCTGACAACGGAACAGTATGGCCACTCCAACTGTCCATAACCGTGGATGCGGCTATTCGAATAGTTTGACACTCTGCATCGGTGGTACACTTTCAGCACAAAATTTGATACATCTGTCAGGGATAACCCTGAATCATCATACTTAGTATGCAGATAATCAAACATAACCTTTCCTTTACACACTCTAGTATAAGCACCTCTCCTATGAGCTTGGCCTCCTAGCCATGGCCATTTGCCATCCTGGGCACTACATAGGTGGACAACATTGAGAGGTAGCCTCAGCTCAAACCTCTCCCGCGAGGGAACTAATACTAATGCATATAAACTTCTGGCTAAGCCTTACCCAATTCAAGTATTGTGGTTGTATGGTAAAATTGGAATGGTATCGCATCCGAACCCAACCATCAGTTTTTTTATAAAAGGGCTAAGGCTCATGCCTCAACATTTTCATCATCATCATCATAAACCATTTGTGTTTCTCAACACATGTAAAAGCATCTCAATAGAATGACTCATCATTCCAAGGTTTTCATAAGTCATTTTCACCAAGTATTCCCATCTAAAATGATCTAGTTTTTGGTTTGGCTCTAATCACTAAGTTAAGAGTGTTCACTAATGTGGGATGCTAAGCTCAATCTCATGCCATAGAATGACATCTAATTCTAACTAGATATGTCAAGTTTTATACTCTTTACGCTATCTATAAACAAGTAAGAAACTTTGGTAAGGTAAAAACAAGTAAAGCTTGTAAGTAAAACTTGGGGTAGGTAATAGTCAAAATGTATAACCAAGCATGCCTATTGCATCTTGCTTAGGTTATCTAGCTTGCAAGGTTTAGCTGGCATTGTTAATGATGGCTTGCAAGTATTAGCTTGCCTTGGTTGGTGCGGTGGTTGAAATTCTCCTCTTCTTCTTCGGGGTAGAACTCCTCCTCCTCGTAGACTTGGTCGGTACTATCGTCTATAAATACATACGGAATACAAAATCACCAAACAATACTTAACTAGTCTACTTAGCACACTAAGGCACACATTTGATGATCTAGTATCATCACAAGGTTTAAAGGACTAGTTTCATTTATTTTATTTGAGAAAAGTAATTTCTACTCATTGAAATTAACGAAGATTTAATATTCTCCAATTAAAATATGGGATCATGTGGACACATGTCATCACCACATATTCTAATATATGGGAATGTGATTTAAAGGCTGGATCACATTTTAATAAGTTTAAGTTTAATATTTAATGATTTAAAGTGACTAGAAATGCCTATATAGCATTATTTTGGTACTATTCCAAAGTCACTGCATGCAAACCTTAATATTATTACATATTCAGATAGGTATGGTTAAATGCGATTTTTGAGAGTTGGAATCAACTCAAAAGCTATTATGGTTGATTTTAAAAAAATGTTTGAATGTGAAAAAGCTTCTGTCTTGTTATTTTTGCAAGGAGAGATATCTAACTCTAAATGATTTAAATCCAACGGGCTTGGATAGATATTTTCATTATATTTCTAGCACAATTGGAATCATTCAATTTGGATTTGTAAAAGTATCTGAATTGAATTTCAAACTAAGGGACAGTACTAAGTTTCAGCTAAAATAGAAAAATCTAAATTTGAATCTACTGGGTTGCACGGGAACACTAATGGGTCGTCCCAGTTTCACTATGTGGCACTGAGGACTGCTGACAGGGGGGTCCCGCCTGTCAGTGGCTCATTAAACGTGAAGCGGTACGGGGCAATGCAGACCGTAGGATTAGAACTAGAATCTACGGCTCACGTCCATCATCGATGATGGACACGTCGTCGGTGAGACGGAAACCTAGCGGTGCTGTGGGGGTGTAGTGGGGGCATACCAGGGCTCTAGCAAGCTTGGCGATGGGGGCGTTTGAACGAGGAGACAACGGCGGGCTCATGCGAGGTTGCGGCAGCTCCGGGGGTGGACGAAATCGACGGGGCGTCTCCTCCTCTGTTGTGGCTATCTTCGGTGAAATTCTGGCGACTGGCTGTTCGAGCGGCTCCGATGAGAGGTGGGGAAGGACCAGTGGTGAGAGGGGAGTGTGAGAGTGTGAAGAAATGGTGCTGGGGAGGCTCCCTTATATAGGCTCGACGAGGCGGCAGAGAGGTGTGGGCGGAGCTCGTCGGTGACGACGACATAGGGTGCTATCGGCGTGGGCGAGGTAGGCGGACGGTGGGCAGTTCCCTGGCGGTCAGCTAGGGCTTAAAGGCGGTGCTAGGGAGGTGGATTGCGGTCGGGAGCGTCTCACGCTCTGAGTGACAGAGGCGGTGCTCGACGTGGTTTCCGGCGGCTGTGGGGAAAGGGCGTGTCTGGCAGGGTGAGGTGGTCAAGGCGGAGCGGCACACGCGGGTTGTGGTCAAGGCGTGGCGTGTGCTACCGTGCCGGGGATGGCGCTCTGGCGTGCGCTGGCGCGGCGTAGAGACTTAGTGCGGGGCTTGTCCTCGGTGGTCCAGGGGCTAGCTGTGGCCGTGGGGTGGACCGTGGACGGTGGTGAGGTTACGCCTTCCTTCCTGGAGCGGCGGAGAGGGGTTGGTGGTCTCGTATGGCTTGGGCACGGTCGGCCAGCGAGCATGGCATCGGGATGGCGCGACACTATGGCTAGGGACAAGGGGTGGGCTGGTTAAGGCCTTGTTAGATCAAAGAGGGACAGATGGAGTGAATTGGGGATCAATGGGGTTGCAAAACCCTGTAGAAATAGTGAAGCTATACTAGGGTGTGATCAGTGCATGCCAGGTGTTCGACCAAATGGCCCCATGACACAAAGATTTGAATTTTTCAGAGATTTTTGGTGGAGTGGTTGGTCTCATGCTTGAGTATCTGTGGTTGCTAGGATTTGTCAAATTGAATTCATTTAAATGGTTTTTGAAAAAGTGTGATCTAGGTACATACACTTGGTTCCATTTTCAAATGTCTTTTAAATTTAGAGTTTGAATGTTTTTGGAAGATCACAAAGTGGGCCTTGGTACATCACTACTTGTACTAGCAAGGGGTGCAAAGATCAACAATTGTTTCTATTTGAAATTGAGTTCTAGGAACACCCAAAGTGGGCTAGTTGATTAAAATGGCAAAAGTGACCATTTCCATTATTAATTCTATTTGATTTCTTTTTCTTTGGATTTTGCTTGGGAATGATCTAGATGATGTGGCATTCATCTTAGAATCATTTTACAACCTTTAGAACAAATAATCATGGCAATTCAAAAAAATTCCTATTTAATGCAACACACATATGCATGCTTAAATATTTTAAATGATAAAAAGTTTTTGTTAACCCTGAATTGGGTGATTTGGATCTTGATCATTTGGATTAAAGTTTTGGGATGTTACAGTTTTAACCCTTGGACTTGATCCGAAGATCCCGGATTGTGCTGGATTCTGGTGTTGTGAATCTAGTACATGAAGCTGATCTTCAACCCAAGATCCATTCCTTTGACCCTATTGTTAATGTTCACACATTTACCTCAAGATGGCTGGTACGATAATTCTAGCCTTCAAGCTCGTGGTCTTTGTCGCGATTGAATTTCGACAATTAAGGACTTCCCCTACCACATGTTATGGCAGATGTTCTTTAATGGAACCAAATAGATCACAACAAGAGTACTCCTCGCGAGTCTCGCATCTATACTCGTGACTCTGCCACACCTTCCCCTCTCTGCATTGGTTTTCGGAAGATTGTTAATCTATGCATCCACATCTCGTGATTCTATCCTGAGCATGTTATTTTTCCCCTTGTTGTTTCTGACCTCTGTCTATCAGTTGGTAGCCAAGTAGTAAATGTGCATCGATGTCTTCTGATGCAAGAGACTCTTGTGGTGCTTCATGACAAACCATTTCGGAAAGTTAGGAGAAACAAACTCCGGTACCTTGCCATATCTAGGACCAGGTCAAAGTGTTGTAGTCCGCAGAATAAGAGGCATTATTAGCTTCTATCTGTTCTACCTTAGCGCATCACACCCTTTTATATTAAGAGGTTGTAATGAATTTCATGATCCCTTAATGAAGTGATGCTCTTACATATTTTTACCACCCTTCCTCTGAACTTTCGTGCTCGAGAATGATGCGTGTGTGTAATAACGTGGCCATCTAAAATTCTTAGCAATTCTCATTGCTTTGAACTCCAAAGACATTTTATTATTCCTTAGCGTGATGGTTAACCTATCACTAAGCAAAGGATGATTGTGCTACCAAGTCCGTTAGTCCAGTACACTCTCGTCGGTCAAAGAGTTAGGCTTGTGCCCAAGCTCTGAGACTATGTCTTCTTGCCTTACCAAGCAAGTTTCCTCTCGAACTGAGTGACATATCGGTGGTTCGTGATATTCTGGACGTCTTGCTAGAAGTATCACCAAGTTTCCACATGACCGCGTTGTCAAGTTCTTGAGTAAGCAAGTTCTCTGAACTACTCCTTTCTCCAAGGATCCGTATTGGATACCCCTGAACTAGTTGGTTGAGCTTAAACAACAACTTGGAGAGTTGTAAGACAAAAGTTCTATCTAACTTAGTTCCTCCTTAAAGGGATGTCTATTTTTGTTCATGCTGAAGAAAGATGGTATCTCCTTCATGGATATGTTATCTTCCCCCGCCTTTGATTTGATCTGGGTTATCATCAAATCAAACTCAGTTCCAAGGACTATCTTGATGATGTTGCTATTCGTGATGTTTCACTTGAGTACATCCTCATGTCCTTTGGTCTAACCAATACCTTGCCTTGTTCAAGTAACATATGAGTTCATCATCTTGGAGTATCTCGATAAGTTTGTTGTTGATCCCATCGACAATATCCTTATCTTCTCCATGCTATAAGACGCATATGAAACATTTGGCATTAATGTTGGAAAACTTTTTAAGAACCATCTTCGGGTCATCTCGAAGTATTGTGTTCCGGATGTTAAGAAGTGACCTTCTCTGATTCATGTGCAATTGTTGAAAGATGTCACCGTGGATTTGAGTAGAGTTATCTCTATACCCTCAAGGACATAGTTGTATTTCGTTGCAGGTACTCGATATATGAGAAATTGTCCTTTGACAAGTTGTTAATACATGGGTCTAGCAATGTAGCTCAGTCTATTGTAGCTTAACACTGAAGTCCATGTCTTGAGAATCTAGTGACTTTACTTTGTGGTAAATGTTGCAAACTTTCTATTTGGACATGCTAAGTCTGAAGTATCATCTCATCCAAGCAAATCTGAATCTCAAGCAGATACTATGGTTGGTGTTTCTCAAGGTGTTGACATAGGCCTATTTGTAAATCCGACAAGATTGATGTAATGGTTGACACAACTAGTCGGTATGCCTATTGTCAAATTCTCTTGAATCAGCAATAACAACCAATCTTCATAAGGCATCTTCTATGACTTGTTATAGGATTTGTGCTTATGGTTTCCTTTGTCTCTGAAGTCCGACCTTTACTTGATGTCTGTTTTCTCGAACATCAAGGAGAACATTTTAAGTAGTGTTGATAAATGTCTCTCAGTCGATCCTCTAGACCCTGTTATGTTGGCAAGCACCTTGTTGTGCCAAGTGACTGAATTCTGAGAATGAAGTTTCTTTTTTCTCGTGTCATTAGGAATCTTCCTACTTATTCATCTAGTGGTGGAAAGTGATATCATGATCTTTGGCAAAGATTTTGATAGACCTGGATGAATAAAAGGTTTCCTTAGATCTCTCTAACATGTTCATAGAGTGACGATGATTTTGGTAAACATCAGTTCCTCTTGTTACATGTTCCCTGTGACTCTTACGAGTCATCGCCACAAAACACCTTTTAGTCTTGACCTTCTGTTGAACGAAGAGTGATCCTTCTATATCAAAAGTAGTTCAATGGCTTAGTTATCCATATCTCTGTATCCTTGGAAGCTCTGCTTAAGCCGTCTAGTGGAGTTTCACCTCTTGAAGTCTGTGGTCATGTTCTTCCTGTTGTAAGCTTTCCTTCTCAGAAGTTTAAACTCTTCTGTGAGCTCCATGCTCTCAATCCTTATGAAGACCGGTTATCTAACAACTTGAACCCATATTCTTTTGTTCCCTATGTTACCTTAATGTGTTTCATGTCTGTCATCTCAGAGTCGGTTTTTTAACACTCCTTCACGAGTTGACCATGAGATACTCTCTGTGTTGTTAGTGTGTTTCCCTCTTATCCTTAGAAGTGACCATGTTTCTTTCTCTCTCTGTCTCTCTTCCTACCTTTGGAATCTCGGGTCGAGATTCTCGTAAGGGGGATAGAGCTGTAACACCCCAGTTTTACTAAAATAGTATTTAGGGTTGTTTGTGCATCCATGAGCATCATATTTTAAAAATCCATGCAAGAAAGAAACCAACATCAACCCTAAACTCTAGTTTTCCCTCTTCCTCTCGAATCAATTCAAAAAGGTTTTGAATTTTGAAAACTACCAAAGGTGTGGAGCCCAAATAGTATACAAGGGCCCTACAATATTTTCTATAATTTCATAAAGCCTCTGCTATTTTTGAAATCCCCAAAACAGTTTTGTATTTGAAAATACCAAGAGAAAATCAAAAACAGAAAAAGGGAAATGTTTTGGCAAATAAAAATAGAACCATAGCCGCAGCAAGCTGGCCCAGCAACCTCTCTCTCTTCCCCTTATCCTTGCCGCCTGCACGCAGCAGCCCCGTGCGGCCCACCTAGCCCATCCGCAGCCCACTTCTGGCACGTACCCGTTCAACCTCTCTTTTCTGTCGTCATCCTCACGACCGACGGAGCCGAAGCTTCTGTGTGTCATCGTCGCTGCCGTCCAACCACGCCACGATCCCCGCCATGCGTCAAGATCAACTCCGCCGCCTCGGCCGTCTATAAGGCTCGAGCACCACCGTGGAGAAGCCCTAGAACGCCTCTATCTTCCCCCCTCTCTCATTTTTATCCTCTGGCCGAAACCCTAGCCCCGGCCTCCATGTCACGCCGCCGTACCCCGCCTCCTCTCGCCGTTCTGATGCCTCCACGGTAACCACCATGATCTCCTCCACCGTTTGCCCTGAAGCGTGCAAGCTAACGAGCCTCCAATCGCCGCAATCGACCCCTCCGTCTCTGATGTGCTCCGCCACCATCGCTGCCGATTCTGGTGCTTCCCGACCCTCTACGGCCTCGCCGTCACCATCAACAGCACCACGGTGAGATTACCGTCGTCCCGAGCCTCTCCATTGTCCCCCTCTCGCTTTGCTTCGCCCTCGCGCCGCACGCCGCTGCTTGCCGCTGTCGGCCGCAGTCGCAGGTGTCGCTCCGGTGACGGAAATGGAGCGGCGCCGCCACCTTTCTACTCCCCGCGGTACCCTCGTTCGAACCCGCGCTAGATTGTCTGACAGCTCGCTACCTAGAAACGCCCCCCATCGCCGATCTGAGAGCCTTGCCAGCGTGACGTCATGTTGATGTCACCCGTGCGTCAGCGGCGTGGGTCTGACTCGGTCAAACTGGCCAGTGGCCCCACTTGCCCGCGTGGCAGCTGAGGTGGCCTTGGGCCCCTCTGTCAGCCACTATGGCTAAGGGTGTAGCCGGTGTAAAAAGTAATTCCTAGTTTTATTAATTTCTTAAATAGTTTAATAATTCCAGAAAATGGTTTAAGTCTTATAAAATTAATAAGTAATTATTTATAAGTCAGAAAAATGTGTATAATATATCAAAATGTTCAGAAAAATGAGATATGCACAATAGACTCACACTCATGCATTGTTAAGCAACATTTCTTGAAAGTGTAATTAGAAGAACAATTGAAACCCTGTAGGTGGCTCCGAGGTTCCCCCTATTCTAGGGTTTGTACCCCTCGGATCCCGCTTAAATTATCAAGCATGTTTTAGGGTAACATTACAATACTAGTTAACTTGTCATATCATCATCCTTGCTTGAGCATTGCATCGATGCCATGTGTTGATTGTTGTTTTCCCTTTCTTTTCGGTGTTTGCTTCTTCCCGGTAGAATACGATATCGAGGTCGAGATCAAAGACCGATATCAACACCATAGAAGATCGATGAACAATACTTGACCAACTATAATGAAGTCAAGCACAAGGCTTCCGAAGATCTATATCTGGGCATCAACAAACAAGTCAAGCATAGCCACACCATGATACAATCCTATGCTTTCAAAGTATTTTAGTTCTCGCCATGATGCATACGATTCTACTGTGGTCTTTTATAGATAGATAGCGTATCCTACCTATTGCATTACTCCCTTGAGCTTATATTACCTGATCCACTGCTCCTAGCATAACTAGGTTTCGTTTGTGTGCATTGCTAGAGCTTTTATCTGTGTCTTGCTTAGCCATGCTTAGTCGTCAGTGCTGGTTCATCCAAAAGATGTACCAAATGCAGAGAATCTAGTATGACAGGAGAACGAGGTATACTGATAAGGTAAGATCAGTGGTAAAGGTTAAACATGCTAAGGCTTGTATGGGAGGCCACGGTGGGATGTGGTTTTTGTAGCCCCATGCTCGCCACTACTAGGACCCGAGTTCTAGCCTCTTGAACCAAGATGAGCGTACAACCACACGGGGCCTAGAAAACCTCACGAGTAACTAACTTGCCTAGTAGATTCCATGGGTCACATAGTTCGGGCGTTCCATTCGACATATGCATAGAAAATATTTTCGAAAGAGGAGGTGAAGGAGGTGCATTCATACAGGTAGGTAAGCGTGGCCGGGGTTGCTAGGGGTCGATGGAGCCCCTGGTAAACCAACCTCGCCCGCATCTCTAGGGACCGACTTCGGGATTTGACCTGTTATGGTGGAACCATCCTTAGGGCGTGACTCATGGTCTCGGCAAAAGCAAGGTAAAGGTCGTGTCCAACCACCCTCTGCCAGCCTTCCAAGGAAGAGGGCTATTACTAGTGGCATTAAGAGTCGGTTGGTACGTGTGGGTAAAGTTGTACACCCCTGCAGGGTTGAATCTTTTCAAAAAGTCGTGTCCACGGTTATAGACGACTTGGGAATGGACGTGAAGATCATAGAGAACTATAACCGAATCGTAAAACTTGGTAGATCAACGTGTGCTTAAGGATGCTTCCTCACGGGTACGAGGGGGTGATCCTAGTTGTGAGATGAGGATTAATTTGGTGGATATCAAGATGATGATCAATTCTTTGGAGATGTCGCTCTCTTATCCCCTTTTAAAATATTCTGATTAGACGGGCTTCTTCTCCCTCTTGTTTTACAAACAAAGATGGCTTTATGCAAAATAATCCCCCGAGCCATAAGTCTTGCGGAGTACACCCTGTACTCACCCTTGCTTTGTTGATACTTTTGTAGCAGAGTAAATGTTCCCCTAAAGACAAGTTTGGTACGACATCGACACCGACGAGTAGCTTGGGGTTCCCGGCCGGCAGCCTGGAATCTATGGGCTGGGACGTCATCGTTATGCTTCAGGCCTCTTAGGACATTTGTTAAGTTTGCTATACTTAATAGCCTAATTTGCCTTCCGTTGTTTGATGTTTGTGGTCAGTGACATTTTCTTGTAATATTTTGGTTCTTCGCTCAGTTATAAGCTTGCTGTACTAATTTTTTTGTCGTAGGGTTACTGTTGTGTTTCTGATTTCTCACTGGATATCCTCGAGCTCTTGGTTAAGCTTATGTCAGGCTAAGGTCTAGATTTGTTTAACCCTGATCCCGGGGGTGTCACCTCAAGTCTCAAGCAGTGGCTGATTTTTTCGTTGATTGGGCTGAGGTGCAATACGAACCACCTTTGTTTGACTCAAACTACTAGAGGATGCACTTTGATGGATCGAAGTTGAAGGAAGTATTGAATTGCATGCACTAACCAACGCAACCAATAGTCCTAACTGATGGAAAGGGCTAGGAAATTTATTTCAATACTCACCCTACGTCTTTGTCCTTTGGCCTATTGTGACATTTGTTTGGGGAGCTGCAATATTTATTTTTAATTCTTGTGTTGGCCAGGATTTGATCTTAGGACCTCCTACTCTGATACCATATTGAATTGCATGCGCTAACCAACGCAACCAACAGTCCGAACTGATGGAAAGGGCTAGACAATTTATTTCAACACTCACCCTACGTCTTTGCCCTTTGGCCTATTGTGACGTTTATTTGGAGAGCTGCAATATTTATTTTTAATTCTTGCGTTGGCCAGGATTTGATCCTAGGACCTCCTACTCTAATACCATGTTGAATTGCATTCACTAGCCAACGCAACCAAAGGCCGAACTGATGAAAAGGGCTAGACAATATATTTCAACACTCACCCTACGTCTTTGCCATTTGGCCTATTATGACGTGTTTTGGGGAGCCGCAATTTTTTTTGTTTAATTTTACGTTGGCCAGGATTTGATCCTAGGATCTCCTGCTCTAATACCATATTGAATTGCATGGACTAGCCAATGCATCCAAAGTACGAACTGATGGAAAGAGCTAGGAAATTTATTTCAACACTCACCCTACGTCTTTGCCCTTTGGCCTATTGTGACATTTGTTTGGGGAGACGGAATATTTGTTTTTAATTCTTGCATTGGCCAAGATTTGATCCTAGGACCTCCTGCTCTGATACCATATTGAATTGCATGCACTAGCCAACGCAACCAAAAGTTGGAACTGATCGAAAGGGCTAGGCAATTTATTTCAACACTCACCCTACGTCTTTGCCCTGTGGCCTATTGTGACGTTTGTTTGGGGAGCCGCAATATTTGTTTGTAATTTTTGCGTTGGTCAGGATTTGATCCTAGGACTTCCTGCTCTGATACCATATTCAATTACATGCACTAGCCAATGCAACCAACAGTCCGAACTGATGGAAAGGGCTAGGCAATATATTTCAATACTCACCCTACGTCTTTCGCCCTTTGGCTTATTGTGACGTATGTTTGGGGAAAGGATTAGGGGTCGAGGTAGTACTTACCTCACCCAAAAAAGATCAACTGTGATATGTGCTTCAGATCCATTTTCGAGCATCAAACAATGTGGCTGAGTATGAGGCGCTCGTGCATGGAAGATGGCAAAAGAAGTTGGAATAAGTCAGATATATTGCTTTGGCGATTCGGATCTAGTGGTACATCAAGTATCTGTTCATTGGGACACGCTGGATGCAAACATGGCCCTTTATAGATTTCATTTTTAAAAGATATGTGGGTACTTTGAGGGATGCGAATTCCATCATGTACCTCGGGTTGAAAATGAAGCAGCCGACATACTGTCTAAGCTAGGCTCATCTCGGCAGGCCATTCTGCCAGGAGTTGCTTTGGAACATTTTAGAAAGCCATCTATCTCCCCTTCACCAGAGTCTGAATCAATCTATATCCCGGCAAACCCCGGATCAGAAGCTACCGCTATGGACATGGACTGGGGGTATACCTCGCTATACCAGGGGACTATCTTGGCAAACCGGGGGACTGGTCAGCTTGATCCAGTGGAGGTTATGTTGGTCGATGCAATGGAGGTTGACGAAGTACTTTTCCTAGCTCGCATTGTACCAGCATGGGCACAGCCAATATTTGAGTTCTTAAAAGATGAAACTTTTCCAAGTGATGAGATACTTTTAAGGCAAGTGCAGAGGAGAGCAAAGGCATACACCATTATCAATGCCGAGCTATACAAGAGAAGTGTCACAAGTGTCCTGAAGTGGTGCGATGACCTGGAAGAAGGGCTAGCCATACTCCGAGATATACATCAGGGGTAATGTCGACATCATGCCTCATCCAGGCCTTAGTGGCAAAAGCTTTTTGGCATGGGTTCTACTGGCCAAGTGCCTTGGAGCAAGCTGAGGAACTAGTACGGAAATGTAATGGTTGTTAGAGATACGCTACCAAGACACACATGCCAATTTTGGAACTCAAAACTATACCAATCACTTGGCCATTTGCTGTGTGGTGCTTTGGACCGTTTAAGACGGCTAAGGGGAACATGACCCATATCTTAGTCATGGTGGACAAGTTTACCAAGTGGATTGAAGTAAAGCCAATAAGAAAATGTGATGGAGCTACGGCCGTGACTTTCCTCAAAGATATTATTCTGAGATACGGCTATCTTCCCAGTATCATAATTGATAATGGCACCAATTTCACAGAAGGAGCATTTGCAAGATTTTGCCGAGATAAGAAGATTCGGCTGGATGTCGCATCAGTGGCCCACCCCGCATCGAATAGACAAGTGGAGAGATCCAACGGACTAGTTCTGTCCGAGATAAATCCCTGGCTCATTGAGCCACTTCAAAGATTAGCGGCGTGCTAGATAGAGGAACTACGACCGATATTATGGATCTTCAGAACAACTCCGAATCGATCAACAGGCTATACGCCATTCTTTCTGTTATATGGGGCAGAAGCTATATTACTAGCTGACATAGAGCATGACTCGCCTAGGGTCACCCAATACACAGAAGCCGAAGTGCAGGAAGCCCGGCAAAATGATGTTGATCTGCTGGATGAAGCGAGAGAACTAGACTTGTCTAGATCCGCCATATATCAGCAAAATCTCCAACGCTACCATAGCCGAAAAGTGAACCCCTGAGTCTTCCAGAATGGAGGACTGGTACTTCGGTTGGTGCAGCGCAATGCCGACATGCATAAATTATCCCCCCCATGGGAAGGTCCATTTAATGTAAGCAAAGCACTGCATAATGATGCCTATTATCTCATTGATGCACAGCCACAGGAGAAGAACAAGGCGGACAGGTCTGGCGAGGAACCCAAGCGACCATGGAATGTAGCTCTACTTCGCTTGTTTTACATTTAGCTAAAAGTGTATGTATCTCGAACTCTCGTATGTAGGCATGTATGTCGGCAATGAGCTTATCAGTGAAACTACAGCACCCCGATTAGAAACTCGAGGACTGCCCTAATAATAATTGTCTTCGCTCTGCATTTACTCTTTTATATGTCGGCTGGCTTAAACTACTTACACCTTAGACAGATTAGTAATGTGTAGGCACCAAAAGCTAACTCTTCGACTTACTATTGTCCAACAAGAATTGGCTTCATGGCAAGCAAGAGAACAAGTTTGGAATTGCTAAGCACATTAAAAACGACTAAGGAAAGGAACGTAATCGAGCCAACTTTTTTGGACTAACCCCTGTATTTACTATCCCTTTGTTGTGTTGAATTATTTTGAGCTAATCCTAAAGTTTCAAGTATTGTTAAGTCAAATTTTTAACCTCAGACTCGTAAGTCAAACGCCAAATCAAGGTAGACGCGAGTTGAGTCATCAAATTGGGAGAACAAGAAACGGAAACTCAGAGACTTTGCCCAAGTTAATCCGACATGAAAAAATTAGCAGTAGAAAAATATCACATTGTTTCATACATCTACACCCGGCATACCAGGGATTTAACAAATTTCATAGTTTTTTTCTCAAGGAGCTGCAGTAGCCGAACTACCTGTAGAAGGTGGAGGAAAGTTGTGTTTGGCATTGGGGGCCTCAGTTTCAGCTTCGTCTTCCGGTTTAGCCTCGGCTTCCTTGGCATCCTCGGTGTCCTCAGCACAGTACGAACCTTCCTGCTCTTCATCGTCCGAATCATCTTCGACATACGCAGTGTTGACGACTTCAAGGAAACTCAACCCCTCATTCCATTGATGACAATGGGCATATTGAATGAGGTCATAGGAGCGAACTCGGTGTTGGGCGCTGCAGGCCGGATCAGTGGTCCATTTGGATCCAGTGCGCATGCAGCTGAGAACCTCCAAAGCAATACCTTTGTACCAGGATAACACAAAGCTCAAGGCTGTGTCGGCTCCAGCACACACAGCCGATTCCCTTCACAGATTGACTTGAGTCACAAACTCCATCAATTTCGGAATCAATGGGGCGGGACCTTTAGGAGCGATCTCTATGGGCCAAAAGGCATTGAATACCCGGACGCCATCATCGATGTGGTCTACTGCAAAGCTCTTCATAGGTTCCACCTGAGCTACAAGGCTCACCAAGGTATCTTCTATGTCGTAAGGAATTGGATCTACAGAAGGAACAACCGAAGTACCTCTCTTCAACCGAAACTTGTCAACGGTAGTGGCAGCACGGGAGCTAGACTCCACAAAATTGCCTGAAAATAAGAAAAATAAGATAAGTTAATAGGAGCACAAAACCCAGGAAAATAAATGTCGGCATAGGAGAAGAAACTCACGAGCGATATAGCTGGTGATCCGAGTCAACTCCATGAGCCAGGCAGTGTTCCTCTTCTTGAGATTTTCATACGCAGTGTTCACCAAATAAAATTTGATGTTGGCGTTATTTAGCATGTCTTGGCTTTTCTCAAGAGCGGTCTTCAGCCGATCCTTTTCTTCAGCGAAGGCCTGGTCAGCTTTGTCCAGCTTAGCTTTTTGGAGGCTTTTCAAATTTTCAATCTCGGCGTTAAGCCGAGTGATCTCATCATCCTTTTTTCGGAGCTAAGCAATCTCATCGTCTTTCTCCTTGAGCTGGGCTTGGTGTTGCCCTGCTGGTTCGAGAAAATTAAGCATCATGTCAGGAAGAGGCACACTATCTTCAAGAGACACTGCAATAAATAGTTTACCCGGCAAGAGTCGAGATATAATTACCTTCCGAGTCAAAAGAGAAAAGACAAATTATAAGGAGAGAAGGAAAATTACCTTTCATCTTGGTCAGCTTCTTCCTCAGTGCCTTGTTTTCAGCTTCTACTTTGGCTGCACGATCCGAGTCACAAGTCAAGTTCGACAGGCCAAAAGATGAAGAAGAATAAGTGGGAAAGCATGAAAGAGGGAACTTTACCTTTCTTCTTCGCCTCAGGCAGCGGGGCCTTGTGCTTTGCGCAAAGCTCTTTTTGGGAGTACAAAAGCTGCTGAAACTCAATGGTCCCGTGGTTGGTGGTGATCTTAAGAGGAAAGTGTTAGCTCATGTATCATAAGGAATATTTGAAGTTAGTCAGATCCGAGTCAAGTCGAACTTAACCCGGCTCTAGGTGAGTGAATATTCGAAGTTACTCAAGATCCGAGTCAGGTGGAACTTAACCCGACTCTAGGTGAGTGAATATTCGAAGTTACTCAAGACCCGAGCCAAGTGGAACCTAACCCGGCTCTAGGTGAGTGAATATTTTAGGTTAATTAGATCTGAGTCAAGTGGAACTTAACCCGACTCTAGGTGAGTGAATATCTGAAGTTACTCAAGACCCGAGCCAAGCGGAACTTAACCCGGCTCTAGGTGAGTGAATATTCCAAGTTATCTAGATCCGAGTCAAGTGGAACTTAACCCGGCTCTAGGTGATTGAAAGCTTGAAACTGCTAAGGAATTTAACACAAATACAAATACTTCGGATTTGAGCATCTGGCTGAGTAACGCGTTACCCCACCGGAGGCTCAAGGACTGGAGGATATATCTACAACTACTTGTGCATATGTAAGGGCATGGCGCAAGGATTTACCTCCATCATATTGTTGGCAAGGCCAATGGCTTTGGCGGCTATGTTCATCTGCGCGCCAATCTCGGCAAGACCGAACTTTGACAGATTACCGGAGTTGACATCGACATATTTGGCGTTATTCTAGTTTTCCGTGTACTCGATGAGTGAGCCGTAGCTCTCCCCGCTGAGAGTCCGAGCCACAACCAAGCCCTTGGCATGAGCAGCTTTCCATGGAATTTGAGCTGCGACCGGGCTCGTGTGCAGAGGAAGTTGTTTATCAGCGGTAGAGCCAGAAGCAACACTGCCTTGTTGCATCATGGATGCAAGGGTGTGCTACCCAAACCCGGCCGTTGATCCTTTAGGCGTGATCTTGGTTGCCTCGGAAGCCTTCTGGCCCTTGGTAGCATTGGTAGCTTTCTTGGCCTTGGTGGTTGACTTGGATGGCTGCGGCAAAGATGTAGTTTGGTCTCCGGCCACCGAAGATGGCGCATGGGGCTTGGTTTGAGGCTTCAGCCGAAATATGTCTTTGTTCGAAGATGTTGGGGCGGAAGATGTGGCCTTCGGGCGGAGCCAAGTTTGGTCATCTCGTCGAGTATGCGGATACTCGGACAAGGCAGGAGGAACTTGAGGAGAGGAACTTGGAGCTGGAGCTGGTTGAGATTGAGTTTGGGTCAGGGCTAGAGTCACCGGCACCTTGGTAGGAGCTTTCTCGGTGCCGGTGTTGCTGGCACCACCATCAACTTGTAGCTAATCTGAAGAGGAACTGGGCTGATCCGGCATAGACACATCCTTGGAGGCGCCACCACCCTACGTGCCAACGTTGCCCTCCTCTTGGCGAGGTGGGCTAAGGTTCGTCGTAGCCGCATAGCCCTTCTGGATCGGGCTCAGGGGACGAGCGTCATCACGGCGAGGAGAAGGAGGATCACCTCGGATAGGTGAAGATATGCTCGAGCCGCTCTAGGAGATGTCCTTGGGGGCCCTGTCGAGTCAAACAGAAAACATATATCAAATCTGAATAGAGAAAGAGAAACAAGAAGTACACGTAAAGGGAGAGAAGCTAATTGAAGAACAAGGAAGGAAAGAGGAGCTTACTCGGATGCGGTAGGTAGTTCCCTAGGCTTCGGGGCTCTCCGGATGGTGGCCTTAGTAGGAGGCTTGCTGGCGGCCTTGTTGTCGGATTTCTTCAGTCGTTTTCTGGTCCTGGGTAGCTCAGACGGAGGAGCAGAGGTAGCAGCTCGTTTCTTCGCCGGGGTAGGTGCTGGCTGTCCCATGGCAAGAGGAGGATCAGTGTGGACCTGACCAGCCAGGTTAGCTGGAGTTGGATCAACCGGAAAAGCATATGAGATAGGCAAATGATCATATACCCCCAAGATCTCAATATAATCATCTTCATCGTCATCCGGCCAATCCCTTAAGACAGAAGCCTTACCGGAAGGTCGGCTGGAGGCAGGGTCTGGAACGGCCAAGAAGTCCTCGGAATCCGGCTCTTCCGTATCCGAGGTATCGCAGGCCTTCCCCCACTTAAGGGATGGGTCAGCGCCATCCTCAATCCCTTGCTGAAGAAACTTCTAAAAAGAATAAGACAAAAGAATCATATAACTGATACTAGCCGACACATACATAACTCGGAAAGAGGCTCGCGTAAGAGATGTACCGCGGGAGCCGGCTTATCTAGGCTGAAGTGCTCAAACCCCCACTCCCAATCTCTAGTCATTTCTGGGGTGTCTTGAAAATAGCCTTAACCCGGTGAAAGATATGAGCGTCAGAGAGCTCGAATGACGAAGTTTGGTTGGGGTCAATATGCCCGCTCAGATGGCAAAGCTTATGCGTACGATGTTGCAGTGGGGAGATTCGGCTACAGATAAAAGTGATCATTATATCTTTGCCGCGCATCCCCAATAACTTTAGTTCGATGATGCGCTTCTCCACCAAGTCTACCAAGGTTCTTGCTTTTAGTCTATTGGGGATCCGGCTCCACCGAGTTCCGTCAGGGACACCAATGGAGAAAGGGGGCAGCTGAATCATGTCCTCTAAGGTAGTGTTCTCCACATAGAAGAACGTCTTGGCCCATCCCTTGCAAGACTCCAAGCTGGCAACTCGGGGAAACTCAGACCCTTTCCGAGGTGAGATGGAAGCCGCCCCGCACTGCGTTAGAGATTTGTCGGCGGGGCGAAGATCCTTATCCGGAATGTCATTGGCTCGGAAGCCGAAGAACTTGAACCAAGTTGCTAAGGAGGGCCATAGGCTGAGGTACCCCTCAACCCTATAGACAAAGGCAGAGAGAGGTGAAGGCGTTCGCTAGAAGATGATGGGGTTGAAGACAGAATATGGTGAGGAATTTGCGGACCAAGTCACTGATGGGGAGGCGGAACCCACGCTAGAAGTAGGAGAGGAAAACTACGAACTCACCCGGATCGGGAGAAGGGTAGGTTCGTTGCTCGCGAGGCGGCAGGAGACTGCAGCGGGGATGCAGTGGGACCGGACGAGCCAGTCAGGATTGTCTTGGCTCACCCAAGAACCGGCCCAAGCTCCGTGCTCATGGGCTCTTCGTGATCCTCCATAGCGGCAATCTCCCGCGACATCTCCAGATCCTCTTCCTCGTAGAAGTAGTCTAAAGCGCGGGGGAAGGGCCTAGATTGGCACGAACCCGTAACAGAGACGAGCGGCGAAGCAGCAGGAGATCGAGCGACAAAGAAGCATGGCAGCGGCGGTGCTAGCGCTAAGCGAAGGCAGCAACGCTGCGAGGAAGGAGAAGGAAAATCAAAGGGAGCGAACGGGGGAAGAGATGGAAAATGGCCCCGCTCCTCTATTTAACCATGCCCTAGTGGGGTATTAGGATCGTGTTGTGAGGCATGCCGCACGGTGTGGTCATGTATTTGCCGGATCAACCAATCAACAGCAAGCCACAAGAAGGGCCACACCGCGCAGCAGGTCCTATGACATGATGTGGCTTTGCAGTTATCGAAGAGGCGCCCACGATGTGACGTTGGTGCAGTAATCTTGACAACATGCACAATAATTGGTGCATGCCCTTAAAATGAGGCAAACTAATGATTACCCTCCATGTAGAACATGGGGAAGCGTACACGAGAAGGAAGGAATCTAAGTGGGTAACCCGGATATGATAATATAACCCATCTAGACTCAGAACGAGCCAAGGGAAATCAAAGGTGACATCGAGTCACTGAAGAAAGCTTGCCAACATAAGAATAACTCGGTAATAGGAACAAAGAACTTAGTGGGTTGAACCTGCTGTGGCCTTACTAACTAAAGTTGCTAAGACCACACTAGCTTTAAGGACTAATGTTTGGGGGATAACCCTAGGCAGGGTCAAGCCGGTGTATAATGGCAATGTTAGCCGAGGTACGAAAAGGTCAAAGCGAGAGCTGGCCGAGTGTAACACCCTCGAATTGGCCCTATGCAAGTTTTAGCGATTCCCGCTAAACCCGCATAGAAACGATTCAAAGATGCCCACCAGTCACTTGCGTACGGGTGGAAAACAAAGTAATATCATTACACAATAGTCCACGATGGAACCCACAAAACATATATATACATCAACGACTCAGTGAGTCAAGAATACAGATATATACATTACACATATCCAAATCACCTTGAAAACGATATAACATCCAAGTACAGATAAGAAGCAAATTGAGCTAAGAGCCCTGAAGAATAACCAATGGCATCCATAACCCTGCCCAGGCCAAGCCGGAAGGGTAACCCTGCTAACGACATCGAACTTATACCTGACAAACTAAAGGGGTGCCAACAAAAGGGCAAAGGAAAAGAGGGAGTGGTCAGTACTGAGACCAGTACACGGCGAGTCTAGAATTCGGCTACTCTCGCCTACATAGGTATGGTGGACTGAAGCGGCAGCAAATCATGCACTAAACAACCTATAGAGACTCGCAACAACTGTCGGTTATCAGAGAGGGATAAGAAAGACTTATTCGGGATCCAACCTGATACTCACACCAAACATACCCATCCTGGTATTCCCCCTCGAGACCAAACGAGGAAGTCAAACCGAGGAACGCACACAATTGGCAGTTTTATTCATTCCATTATAGTTGGAGCACTTACTAGTCTAATATAGATAGCATGAGTCATCCAGATAACATAAACAGTGTGCAGTTTTAGTTAACCATTCCATTGTAGTTGCAATACTTAATAGGCAGGTATAACATGACATGATACACCCCAATTCCACCAGTTGTTGGCACTTTTATTATCCATTCCATTATAGTGAAGCTGATTACTAGTCATATGTTTAAGTCAAATTCACAACACTACTTTAGTTATAGTTGTCTATGATCGAGATACTATGCTCCAAGTCGTCCATAACCACGGACACAGCTTTCATAAAGGTTTACCCTGCAAGGGTGCACAAATAGCAACACACGCACGATCAACCTTAGAAAAACCAAATAAAAACCCAACGAGGCTTTCACGACAAAGAAATCACAGGATTCATAAAATATTTCAGGGGGCCACCCCACTAATCTACCAGCAACAAAGTTGGTCGGCTCTGAGACAGACTATAAACGACTGTAAACGACTGGGAACTTGAAAGTGTGATTGGGCTTGTCGATACCGCGAAATCATGCCATGATCCAAAACAGTACAAGTGCTCCACGCACAATAGTAATTAAAGCAGTAAAACATGACATAAATACATGATAGTAATAAAGCCCCAAACTAGTTTGTGCCCCCAAGAAATAAGGAATGAATCAATCTCTGGCTAAGGGGATTCATGGTCCCACATGCGGATAGTGCGATAGTCAAGGAACAGGTATCAAGTACTCGGGGTCCTATGGGACACAAGTGAGCATGGAAGAACCAAATAACATCTATTGCCCACCGATGCCTCTGCATTGGTTATATCTATTTCCAGCATTTTAATTATTAAATTGAAATTAAAGCCATGATCATCTCCACCATTAAGCATGTGCCAACCTTCCAACAACGGTGGAACGACAACGATGCGAAGCAGCACCTAAGCGAGCAACTATGACTCGCAAGGCCGACTATCTACCAAACAACGAGAAATAGGATGTGTCCAAGGCAATATAGAGGCTGCAAGGAATATAAATGGTACGGAAACTAAAGCATCGCCACACGGATAGCAATAGATCAACATGAGGAAATAAAGACTACAAATGCAAAATAGGTAGAAAGGGGAAGATTGCTCACATGTGAAACACTGCCGAAGATACATTATCCGAAGAAACTTATTGACACTCGCATCCACTCAACGGCCTAATCCGTGAAGACGCAAAACACTAAAAGAAACAAGATATGCAACAATTACAACTAATGCAGAAGAATTGGCATGATAATGATATGATGCATGACATGACAAAGGTACGGTGCAATTAGGCAATATTAAGCGGAATCAGGGTCCCGACAATTAATTAATAGGCTCGTGTTTAGATACCCCGCAATTTAAAAAGTGTCTTAACAAGGTGAAACATGGCATCGGTTCGCTACACAAATTTAAATGGAGTCAATATAAGACTAGAATAGCTCGCATTTAGTCTCCATATCTAATTATGAGGTGAATCGACAAAGTACCCCCAAACGAATGAATATGTATGCGATCATGAACAATTTAATATGCAACATTTGATAATGTCATATTATAAAAATAGGGGTTTCGAATAGAGGTCACACCCTAGGGTACGAAGATCTTGGGGTTCGACAAGGTCTTCGGGTTCGGGGTATCCAGATCCTTGTGGGCGGTCTTGGCGTCCGAGGTCTTGGTCATCGGATCCGTGAAGGAGGACTTGGTGACCGAGCAGGAGGGCTTCAAGTCACCTGATCTATGAAGCAGAACTCGTGGTCGATGGAGAACTTGTTGGTACCGGGGTCTCCAGGAGATCTTGGTAAAACCAACTTGGCGAAAACCGGAGACAACGATCTTTGCGGGGGTTCGATATCCTTCGGCTGATATCACCCCAACTAGTACACCATCATATCTCCACGATCGTATCATCCCACTCCATTACACTATTCCTATCATATGATCGGCAGAACCCCACGACACCAATTACAGAGGCACTTCACTAGGTACAAGGCCAAAACGTGACTCGTGGGGCGGAGCAGCACCTATTGCCGATGTGCACACAAAGCAGGCAGGCAGAGACGAGCTCGGCAGGGGCTCGGTTGGAGAAGGGCGCCAGGGCACGCCGACGACAACGAGCACGCGTATCGGGGACAAGGACCGACAGGAGGAGACGGAGCCGGCCGGAGAGGAGGCGCGTTGCAGCGAGGTCACGCTGTAGGGCAGGCCGGACGGTGTTGTGGGACATGCTGCAGTGACCTAGAAGTGTGGGGCCTGCCGTGGCTGGGCGCGACGAGGGAGGACGGACGGGGCGCTGCAGGGGAGCTCGGCTCTGTGGCTCGGGTTGAGGGAGGCACAGGGGCGGCGGTGACGAGCGACGCCTGACGCGACCAGCAGGACGAGGTGGTGGCGGCGCATGGCAAGCAACGGAGAGGGGCAGGGCCTACACAACTGACGAGGGCGCGTGCAGCTAGGCTCGGGACGGCCGGGTCGTAGAGGAGAAGAGGGGCCGAACTCCGGAGTCGGCGGCGCAGGTGCGGATGAGGATCCACGTGTCGGCGGTGGCGGTTGACGGCCTTCGGGACCGAGCAGCTCGGCGAGGACTCGCAGGGCGCCACGGCGGCAGAGAGGATCGGACGGAGAGGAGTAGGGTCACTAGGCAGCGACGCACCAGTGGGCGGTGGTGGCCAGGCGCTGGGAATTGCGGGCGGTAGGTGGGTGACGCGGGTGGGGCCGGGTGGATCGATCGGGGTGGGGAAGGAAAGCACGAGGGAGCCGCTCGAGAGGGGTAGGTGGCGACACGGGTGGGTGGATGGGGTCGGGGACAGGTGCGGAACACGGGGTTGGGGATGGATCAGGTGGGGCTCGTCCGCTCGCGTGCGACGTGGAGGGGTACGTGCGGGTGTTGGTGTAGATCGCATGTGTGCAGGTACGTGTTAGTTGGGGTGTGTGGTGGCTAGGACTGGGTAGATCTAGGGCTAGGGTTAGGGTTTGGGTTAGATTAGGGTTTAGTTCTGGGGTGGTAGGCTGCTGCTAGCTGGGCCTTTTGGGCCTGGCCGGTGGTAGCCTTCCCTGGTTTATAAATTTTTTTTTATTTTTTTTATTTTATTTCGTTTAAAACAAAACATTTGTAATTAGGTTTTAGACAAATAAAGAACCGAGAGGACCAGGATTTGATTTGAAATGAAGAGAGGGGGTATCTGGAAAATAGAAATAGCCTTTTGCAAAAAAGTTTTAGACAAACATATGCATGATGACATGACGATGCTCAAATGCAATGTGGCATGATGACATGAGCATGCGATCATGATGATGCACAAAGAAAAACTCCAAGCAATTTCCTAGTAGTGGTTTTAGCCAGGGTGCTACACCGAGTTACCTGAAGGCAAGACGACTTACGGCTAACCCCGCCCGGACGACATTTACCCAATGTTACCTCCGCCGGCATAGATTGTATGTCCAAGGAGGGTTAGGATCTCCATAGAGGGGGCCGGACATTTTTACTAAGGAAAAACCCTAGAGAGAGGTGTGGGTAGTAGAGAGGTTCTTCTTCCTCCTCCCCACAAACAGCTTGAGGAGCATCTGTAAACACCATTGATAGAGAATAAAAGCATCTATGTGTGGAATCACCACACCATCCTTCCCTGGTTACCTCTAGCGCACTTTGGCCCCATCTTTAGCCTACCGATGGTATCTGCCGTGCCACCACCACGACAAAGTGTTATTGCATGAAACTGTAGATGGTCACAACGGGAGCTAGGTACTGTATATATGGACATTCCACCACACTTGTTAATTGTATGGTAGGGCCACACGCAGGTTTTTGTGGCACACTGGCACTCAGGAGGTCCTTCTTTAGGGAAACCCTAATATTAGGGCCACGTAGCTCTAGCCCCTAGAATTCTCTGTACGAGGTTTAACCAATGTACTTTTTTGTTGATATAGGATTCATTAGGTCATACCTACATGTAAAACCAAGGTTGGGCCCATGGTTCCATCGGTTTCCCTTTGTTTAACCCATAGCAGGAGTTTCCTCCTATAGGTCCAGCACTTCTGTAAGTGTTATCACATTCAACTATAGACGATCATAGTGGGGAGCTGGTTACTACATATATGGAAATTCCACCACGTTTGTGCATGTATGCTAGGGCCACACACAAGTTTTCGTGGCATTCCGGCGCTCAGGCGGTCCTTCTCCAACAAAACTCTAACCTGAGGGCCCCGTAGCCGAGCTATCATCGGATTGATGACAAGTACGCCATGAGGGGGTCCTCGAGGCTTGCGGAAGATAGGGGTGTAAGACGTACGGTGTTCCGGGACGGTGAGCACACAAGTTTACCCAGGTTCGAATCCACCGGCTTTGGACGGATCCTACTCCTGCTAGCAATCTAGTAATACGGCAGAGCCGGGTTATGGGATACAAAGGTTTCGCCTGTGCGAGTTGAGATTGTAGACTATTATGGGGTGCCCTAAAGGCTGGTCCCTAGGACGGCTTATATAGATATTCTTCCTAGAGTTTACAAGAGAGACCTATCCGACTATGACTAAGAGTCGGTTACATAGTACATCTTGAACTAGAAGTAACATAACATGCCTATGTCGGTAAGTCTTCTGGGCCTTCCTATAGCCGGACTGGACTCCGTCTCTTCTCCCTGACTGGGCTGCCTATGAAGCAAAGCTCTAACCCGAAGTAGGCCACCCTGGTTAGTGAGGCACAGTGAGGATACTGATGGCTCAAAATGTAGAGCTCGTTAGGAACCCCAAGAGGAAGGTATGATGAGCACAGTAGCAAGTTTTCCCTCAGTTATGAAACCAAGGTTATCGAACCAGTAGGAACAAGGAAACAACTCCAAGGTGTTACTAACAACTTGGAATCCCACACAACACAACCACAGAACTTGGCCCCAACTTACTGTGAGGTTGTCAATCTCATTGGTTTTGCTGAAAACAAAGGATTAAACGTATAGTGTGGAAGATAGTAACTGCTTGCAGAAAGTAAACAGTAAACGGTAAACAGTAGATGGTATATCAATGGTAAAGGAATGGACTGGGGTCCATAGTTCACTAGAGGTGTTTCTCCTTAAGATAAATAGCATGTTGGGTGAACAAATTACAGCGGGGCAATTGACAGATTGAGAAAGCATAACAATGCATATACTAGACATATTGACTCCTATGAGATTTGATTGGGAATTACAACATAATACATAGACTGTAATCCAACTGCACCTATGACTAATAATCCACCTTCCAGTTATCATCCGAACCCCTTTTAGTATTAAGTTGCAAGCAGCAGATAATTGCATTAAGCAAAGTGTGTAAAGTAAACAATACAATTGCCCCATGGACAAATGATTGTTGTTTTCTCCCTAGTAGCAACAACACATCTACAACCTTAGAGATTTCTGTCACTTCCCCAGATTACTAGAGGCATGAACCTACTATCGAGCATAAATACTCCCTCTTTGAGTTGCAAGCATCTACTTGGCCAAGATAGTTACTAACAAGGGAGAGCATGTAAGATCACAAATAACATAGATATGATATAATCAATAATCAATCTAACATAGTATGTCAATATCCATCGGAATCCCCACAAACATAACATATAGGATTACAAATAGATGATCTTGATCATGAATGTAGCTCACAGGATCTAAACATGATAGCACAAAGGAGGAAACCAACCATCTAGCTACTACATGGACCCATAGTCCAAGGATGAACTACTCACGCATCACACCGGAGGCAGGCATGGTGATGAAGAAGGCCTCCAGGATGATCTCTCCCCTCTGGCAGGGTGCCAGGAAGAGCTTCGGATCCCCCTTTATAGGGATGGAGATGGCGGCGGCTATAGACTCTTTCGTGGATTTCTGATTGGGTACTTAGGGTTTTCACATCGGGACACTTTTATAGGCGAAAGGGCAAGGTCGGGGGCGGCCTGAGGGGCCCATACCACCTGGTGGCACGCCCCCGGCCGCGCCGCCCCAGGGTGTGGCCACCTCGTGGCCCCCCTTCGGCTGCCCTTTGGACTCCGTCTTATGTCGGGTAAAATATTGACTTTGGCTTTTGTCCCGTCCAATTCCGAGAATATTTCCTTACTAGCTTTTCTGAAACCAAAAACAGCAGAAAACAGGCAACTGGCACTGTGGCATCTTTTTAATAGGTTAGTTCCATAAAATGTATAAAAATACGTCAAAGTGTGAACAAAACATAAGAAATGTGATATAAAACAAGCATGGAGCATCAAAAATTATAGATACGTTTACGACGTATCAAGCATCCCCAAGCTTAACTCCTACTCGTCCTCGAGTAGTAAGTGATAAAAAGAATAATTTTGAGGTGACATGCACCATCATAATCTTGATCAAGGTATTTGTAAACTATTGATAGCTAGGATCAAAGTACTCTAAACATGAACATGAAAGATAGAGTTCTAACAATAAGACAAAGCAACTATGTTGTAACATGAAAATGTACAAACAAAAGATCATGAATAACAATGAATTGAAAGACGTTTGTTTTTTTCACACATAGAACACATAATAAGAGTTGTATTCAGCTTGTCCCTCATGGTATGGCAAAACATAAATGCATAGGACACCTTCAAAGTTCATAAGGGTGACTAGATACAAATAATTTAAGAACAAGCAATATCAAAGTTATGAATCAATCAACAAGATTTTGGACAATGCACATTAAACTAAGAATGACCACTATGCTCTCTCAATTGGTGCATAAAGATAGAAGATGGAGACTCAACATAAAAGTAAAAAGAAAGGCCTTTCATAGAGGGAAGTAGGGATTTAAAGTTTCATAAAGAGCTTCCAAAAATTATGGTACTTATTAGCTTTCAGCTCTCATTACCGCTGTCATAAGAATCTTGAGGTGATTAAGGTTAAAGAGACACAAATATGAGGATATGCTTGACAAGTTATAAGTTGAAAATCGCATGCCCCTTGCTTACGAGTACCGAACCTCATGCTACTTAACTTTAGTCACAAGTAAGTTCTTGTCATTGTAAGTACATGTGTATCATGGAGAACCGCCAACGGGGTACCCCTTGCCCCATGACACAGGAGCTATTCCATACCAAAATGACAAGGCAACAGACAATGAGCATCTCAGCGATCTTTTTATTTTCTATTTGCATAGGTTTTTATTGAGGATGCTTCACAGAATGCTCACTTCGGTTATGCTGCAACTTTCCACCATGATTAGGCATGGCTTAGGCTAGCCTCCCAGGCGTTTATCTAACACACATACAAACTCCATGGGCTTACAAGCTCCCCTTTTATTTCACACCGCCAGGATCCATAAACAAAAGAACATGATATCAACTGAATAATAAGTGCAATGTTGAAAGCGTTCCCCATGGTACATGGTTCTGCTAATTCACAACTTATAAAGTGCAAGCATATAAGCAACATAGATGGACACAACGGTTCAAGTTTATTAAGTGCAAGAAAGTAAAGTGTGCCATCAAGTTTGTGAGAGCATTAATCACTAATTTTCACATAACAAGTTTAATTCGGAAGGTAGATAAAAACATGAATATACTTGGAATGGTGTAACACACCATGCATAGGAATTTATAGTGGACTCTTTGGAATAACTTGGTTTTCTTGGGGGTTGGATGCATGAGTGGAACTCACACTTGGTACAGGTGGAGGCTAGCAAAAGACCGGGAGCGACCAACTAAGAGAGCAATAATGGCCGAAATCATGCAAAGCGATAAAACATTATTAATTAAAGCATAAAGTGATATTACAAGTCAAAAACTAAATGGTCATTCTTAACATGGTGTAAGCATGCGCCAAGTCAACCCAAATAAAGCATCAAAGGAGAATACCATAATATTATGCTTTTATATGCTAAAACAACGCATGATCATTTCAAGGCACATTAAGCAATCCCAATTGTTTGGAACAAGTCGTGCTACAACAATAATTACTAAGCATAAAGTCAAACAAACATCAAACATGACATGATAAAGTCTATACCATAGTCAAAACAAGCTCCTTTTGTACCACTTATAAGCATGAAGCTTCCTACTATTTTCCAACACCAATCAACTTATTTGAAACAATGTATGAATGCGGGGGTCCAACCAATTTATTTAAGCAAACCAAACAAAAAAACTAAAAAAAAAAAGACGCTCCAAGAACAACACAATTGTGCATGAAACAATAAAATGAAGTGTTTCGGAAGAAAACGTGAGATTTTTATTGATGAAGAAGGGGATGCCTTGGGCATCCCCAAGCTTTGACGCTTGTACTTCTTGAATATTTCTTGGGGTGACATGGGTGGCATCCCCAAGCTTGAGATTTTGTCCATTCTTCATGTCTTCACATTATTCTTCCCTACACTTGAAAATTTCCTTCATACAAAACTTCACACAATCTTCATTAGCAACATTAGTGTATTCAAGATAATAAGTCTTTGGGTTTAGTTTCAACACAAGTAAAGCTTTCATGAAAACACAAACTACTATAGCAATTCCTTATAAAAGCTCAAGTGATCAAAGCGAACTGAAAGAGAAAGAGATTAAGAGGCAAATGCAAATAATGGCAGAAATCTGTCAAAACAGACCAGCAGGTAAAAACCGAGTTTTTCGAAGACCTTCTGTTGCTCAAATCGAAAAGTGTTAAACTAATAAAAGTTAGATAATAACCTGGGGCATAAGCACAAAAACTTACAGCTCAATCTGGCGTACAAGGATTTTTCACGATGTTTTATAGTGAAGCACAAAAATTTGTTTCGGGACAACAACTTTCCCAAGTCTTACTTCTCTCTCATTAGAGGTTATTCTTGGCACAAAAACCACACAAAAAGGATAAGGAGAGTATATTACTGAGGCAATAACTTCCAAGACTCAACAAAATAAAAACTTACTGAAAGTAAAAATAATTTGGGTTATCTCCCAATAGTGCTTTTCTTTAATGCCTTTCAGCTAGGCATAGGAAGCAAGATTCAAGTATTTTCGAATGAAGAAGCATTAAGATCAGATTTTTCTTTAATATGAGAGGAAAAAGGTATATTCTCTCTCTTCCTAGGTAAGTGTTCTATACCTTTCTTGAGTGGGAATTGATATTTAATAGTACCTTCCTTCATATCAATAATGGCACCAACAGTTCTAAGAAAAGGTCTTCCCAAAATAATAGGACAAGAAGCATTGCATTCAACATCCAAAACATAGAAATCAATGGGGACATAGGTATTGTTAACCATAATAAGGACATCATTAATACTCCCCATGAGTTTCTTTTTATCATTATCATCAAGTTGGACATCTAAATAACAATCTTCCAATGGTGGAAAATCAAGCATTTCATAAATCTTTCTAGGCATAATAGAGACACTAGTACCAAGATCACATAAATCTTTGAGATAAAATCATTCACTTTCATATTAATGATGGGTTCCCAACCATCTTCTAATTTCCTAGGAATAGAAGCTTTATGTTTCAATTTTTCTTCTTTAATTTTTATGAGAGCGTCTGTAATGTGTTTTGTAAAGGCCATATTCATAGTACTAGCATTAGGACTTCTAGCAAGCTTTTGTAGGAACATAATTACTTCAAAAATATTGCAACCATCAATATCAAAATCAAAATTAGCATCCAAGGTAGTAGAACTATTTTTCCCATATTTCGAAGAATTTCAACATTTTATTGGAAAAGGTTCCATTGGTTCTAGGCATTGTTGCAAAAGGAATGGGGACTTCATGTGGTTTGCTAGCATAAACATTGGAGGTGGTAATAGTACATATGCTATTATTTCTAGCAATTTCTTCTTCTCTTTCCCACTTAGCATGCAATTCAGCTAACAGTCTAACATTTTCATCAATTCTAACTTGTATGGCATTAGTAGCAGCAAAGGGAATTTCCATAGTTTCAGGTTTAGAAGCCATTTTATTAATCAAAGAAGATTGTGCTTCAGACAAAGATGATATTTTTTTTCAGCATTCGAAATTTTGGATTGCAAACCAGGAATTTCCCTATTTAAACTCTCAAGTTGATGACTAATATTTTTCAAAATAGTAGATTGTTCTTCCATGGTTTTAGTAAATAATTTATTCTGCTCATATTGCATTTGCATGAAGTTTTTAGTAGCTCTTTCAACTTCTAAAATTCTTTCTTCACTAGGCATTCCAGATCTACCATGATAACTATTGATATTATTAGGAGGATAAGGTCTATAATTGTTATTACCATAAGCATTGTTGCCAAAATTATTATTTCTAATGAAGTTCACATCAACTTGCTCTTGAGCAACCAAAGAGGCTAAGGGAACATGATTTGGATCAATATGAGCTTTTCCATTAACAAGCATAGACATAATAACATCACTTTTTTCACTCAAGGAGGAGGTTTCTTCAACATAATTTACCTTCTTACCTTGTGTAGTTCTCTCAGTGTGCCATTCAGAATAGTTAACCATCATATTATCAAGGAGCTTTGTTGCAGCACCCAAAGTAATGGTCATAAAGGTGCCTCTAGTAGTAGAATCCAGCAGATTTCTTGAAGAATAATTTAGTCCTGCATAAAAAGTTTGGATAATCATCCATGCAGTCAGTCCATGAGTGGGGAAATTCTTTACCAAAGATTTCATTCTTTCCCAAGCTTGAGCAACATGTTCATTATCAGATTGTTTAAATTTCATTATTTCACTTCTCATAGATATAATCTTAGCAGGAGGATAGTATTTCCAATGAAAGCATCTTTGCATTTAATCCAAGAATCAATACTATTTCTAGGTAGGGATAACAACCATTCTTTAGCTTTTCCTCTCAAAGAGAAAGGAAAAAATTTAAGCTTAATAATATCTCCATCTATATCCCTATGTTTTTGCATCTCACAAAGTTCAACAAAGTTATTAAGGTGAGCAGCAGCAGCATCAGTACCAGCGCTAGAGAATTGTTCTTTCATAACAATATTGAGAAAAGCCGGTTTAATTTCAAAGAAAGTAGCTTCAGGAACAGGTGGAGCAATAGGTGTGCACATGAAATCATTGTTGTTTGTGCTAGTCAAGTCACACAACTTAGTGTTTTCAGGATTATTCATTTTTGTAAGATTAAAGCAAGCCAACAGAAATAGGAACTATTTTTTTTATGTTTTTGATAAAAGAAGCAAACTAGTACAACTATTTTTTTACGTTTTTGATAAAAAAGAAACAAGCAAACAAAGCAAAATAAACTAAGCAAAACAAAAACAAAGTAAAGAGATTGGTTGTGAGGGACTCCCCTTGCAAGAATCTTCTTTCTCCCTGAAAAGTGATTGACGAGGAGGAAGATATTGAAGCTGTCCTTAACTCCCCGACAACGATGCTAGAAAAAGTGCTTGATGGCTCAAAATGTAGAGCTCGTTGGGAACCCCAAGAGGAAGGTATGATGAGCACAGTAGCAAGTTTTCCCTTAGTTATGAAACCAAGGTTATCGAACCAGTAGGAGCAAGGAAACAACTCCAAGGTGTAGCTAACAACTTGGAATCCTGCACAACACAACCACAGAACTTTGCCCCAACTTACAGTGAGTTTGTCAATCTCACTGGTTTTGCTGAAAACAAAGGATTAAACATATAGTGTGGAAGATAGTAATTGCTTGCAGAAAGTAAATAGTAAACGGTAAACAGTAGATGGTATATCAATGGTAAAGGAATGGATTGGGGTCCATAGTTCACTAGAGGTGTTTCTCCTTAAGATAAATAGCATGTTGTGTGAACAATTACAGCGGGGCAATTGACAGATTGAGAAAGCATAACAATGCATATACTAGACATCTTGACTCCTATGAGACTTGATTAGGCATTACAACATAATACATAGACCGTAATCCAACTGCACCTCTTACTAATAATCCACCTTCTGGTTATCGTTCGAACATATAATTGCATTAAGCAAAGTGTGTAAAGTAAACAATACAATTGCCCCATGGAGAAAGGATTGTTGTTTTCTCCCTAGTAGCAACAACACATCTACAACCTTAGAGATTTCTTTCACTTCCCTGGATTACTAGAGGCATGAACCTACTATCGAGCATAAATACTCCCTCTTGGAGTTGGAAGCATCTACTTGGCCAAGATAGTTACTAACAACAGAGAGCATGCAAGATCACAAATAACATAAACATGATAGAATCAATAATCAATCTGACATAGTATCTCAATATCCATCGGATCCCCTCAAACACAACATATAAGATTACAAAAGGATAATCTTGATCATGAACGGAACTCATAATATCTAAACATGATAGCACAAAGGAGGAGAACCAACCATCTAGGTACTACATGGACCCATAGTACAAGGATGAACTACTCACGCATCACACCAGAGGAAGGCATGGTGATGAAGAAGGCCTCCAGGATGATCTCTCCCCTCCGGCAGGGTGCCGGGAAGAGCTTCGGATCCCCCCAATCTAGGGATGGAGATGGCGGCAGCTACATACTCTTTTGTGGATTTTTGATCGGGTACTTACGGTTTTCGCATCAAGACACTTTTATAGGTGAAAGGGCAAGGTCGGTGGCGGCCTGAGGGGCCCACACCACCTGGTGGCGCGCCCCTGGCCGCGCCATCACACGGTGTGGCCCCCTCATGGCCCCCCCTTCGGCTGCCCTTTGGACTCCGTCTTGTGTCAGGTAAAATATCGACTTTGTCTTTTGTCCCGTCCAATTTCGAGAATATTTCCTTCCTAGCTTTTCTGAAACCAAAACAGTAGAAAACAGGTAAGTGGCACTGTGGCATCTTCTTAATAGGTTAGTTCAAGAAAATTTATAAAAATACCTCAAAGTGTGAACAAAACATAAGAAAGTTGATATAAAACAAGCATGGAGCATCAAAAATTATAGATACGTTTACGACGTATCAGATACCTGGAAAGTATATCCCCAACACTAGCCCCCTAGAATTCTCGTACGAGGGTTCACCAAAGTAATTTTTTGTTGGTTTAGGATTGTTTAGGTCAGACGTACATGGAAAATCAAGGTTGGGCCCATGGTTCCACCAATTTCCCTTTGTTTGACCCATAGTGGGAGTTTCCTCCTACAGGTCCAACACTTCTCTAAGTGTTATCGCATGCAACTTTAGACGGTCACACCCGGGAGCAAGGTACTGTATATATGGACATTCCACCACTCTTGTTCATGCATGATAGGGCCACAAGCAAGTTTTCATGGCATTCCAGCGCGCAGGCGGTTCATCTCTAGCAAAACCCTAATCTGAGGACCCTACAGCTCTAGCCCTAGCATTCTCCGTACGAGCATTGACCAGTGTATTTTTTTTGTTGGTTTAGTATTTTTAAGGTCACACCTACATGGAATACCAAGGTTGGGACCATGATTCCACTGATTTCTCCCTGTTTCACCCATAGCAGGAGTTTCCTCCTATAGGTCGAGCAATTCTCTAGTGTTATCACATGCAACTGTAGACGATCACACTCGGGAACTTGGTACTGCATATATGGACATTCCACCACACTTTTTCATGTATGCTAGGTCGACACGCGGGGTTTTGTGATATTCCGGTGCTCAGGAGGTACTTCTACAGTGAAACCCTAATTTGTGGGCCCCACAGGTCTAGCTCCCTAGCATTCTTCGTACGAGGGTTGACCAATGTATTGTTTTGTTGGTTTAGGATTTTTTTATGTCATGCCTACATGGAAAACCAAGGTTGGGCCCATGGGTCCACCTGTTTCCCTCCATTTGACCCATAGCGGGAGTTTCCTCCTACAGGTCTAGCAATTATCTAACAGTTATTGAGTGCGACTGTAGACAGTCACACCCGGGAGATAGGTACTTCATATATGGACATTCCACCAGACTTGTGCATGTATGCTAGGCCACACGCAGCTTTTCCTGGCATACTGGCGCTCAGGTGGTCCTTCTCTAGTGAAACCCTAATCCGAGGGCCCCGTAGATTGTTGGTTTAGGATTGTTTAGGTCATACCTACATTGAAAACCAAGGTTGGGCCCAAGGTTCCACCGGTTTCGCTCCGTTTGTCCCATAGCACGAGTTTCCTCCTATAGGTCCAGCACTTCTCTAATTGTTATCGCATGGAATTGTAGACGGTCACATCTGGGATCTAGGTACTGCATATGGACATTACACCACAATATTTCATGTATGCTTTGTCCACACACAAGTTTTCGTGGCGTACCCGCGCTTAGGCGGTCCTTCTCCAGCTAAACCCTAATCCGAGGGCCCTGTAGGTCTAGCCCCTAGAATTCTTCGTATGAGGGTTGACCAACGTACTTTTTGTTGGTTTAGGATTTATTAGGTCATGCCTAAATGGAAAACCAAGGTTAGGCCCATGGGTCCACCAGTTTCCCTCTATTTGACCCATAGCTGGAGTTTCCTCCTACAAGTCCAACACTTCTCTAACTGTTATTGTGTGCGACTATAGACAGTCACACCCGGGAGATAGGTACTGCATATATGGACATTGCACCACACTTGTGCATGTATGCTAGGCCACACGCAACTTTTCCTGGTATACTGGCGCTCAGGCGGTCCTTCTCTAGTGAAACCCTAATCCGAGGGCCCCGTAGATCTAGCGCCCTAGAATTCTCCGTACGAGGGTTGACCAATGTACTGTTTTGTTAGTTTAGGATTGTTTAGGTCATACCTATATTGAAAACCAAGGTTGGGCCCAAGGTTCCACGATTTCGCTCCATTTGACCCATAGCACGAGTTTCCTCCTATAGATCCATCACTTCTCTAAGTGTTATCGCATGCAACTTTTGAGGTCACATTGGGAAGCTAGGTATGACATATATAGACATTCCATGACATTTGTGCATGTATGATACGGCCACACGCAAGTTTTTGTGGCATTCCGGCACTCAGGCGGCCCTTCTGTAGTGAAACCCTAATCCGAGGGCCCCATAGGCTATCCCCCTAGCATTGTCCGTATGATAGTGTAGCAAAGTAATTTTCTGTTGGTTTAGGATTGTTTAGGTCAGACGTACATGAAAAACCAAGGTTGGGCCCATGGTTCCACGGGTTCCCCTCCGTTTGGCCCATTGCGGGATTTTCCTCCTACAGGTAAATCACTTCTCTATGTTTTCTCGCATGAAACTATAGACGGACACACTTGGGAGCTAGGTACTCAATATATGTACATTCCACCACACTTTTGCATGTATTCTAGGGCCGTACGCAGGTTTTCGTGGCATTCCGGCGCTTAGTCGGTCATTCTCCAACAAAACCCTAATCTGAGGGCTCTGAAGGTCAAGCCCCCCTAGCATTCTTCTTATGAGGTTATACCAATGTAATTTTTTGTGCGTTTAGGATTTTTTAGGTCATACCCGCATTGAAAACCAAGGTTGGGCCCAAGGTTCCACCGGTTTCGATCTGTTTGACCCATAGCGTAAGTTTCCTCATATAGGTCCAACACTTCTCTAAGTGTGATGGCAAGGAACTATAGACGGTCACGCCTGGGAGCTAGGTACTACATATATGGACATTCCACCACACTATTTCATGTATGTTTCTTCCACCCACAAGTTTTCGTGGCGTACCCGCGCTTAGGCGGTCCTGCTCTAGCGAAACCTTAATCCGAAGACCCCGTAGGTCTAGCCCCTAGCATTCTTCATATGAGGTTTAACCAACATACTTTTTTGTTGGTTTAAATAGGTCAAACCTACATGGAAAACCAAGTTTGGGCCCATGGTTCTATTGGTTTCCCTCTGTTTGACCCATAGCGCGAGTTTCCTCCTATAGGTCCAACACTTCTCTACGTGTTGTCGCAAGAAACTACAAATGGTCACATTCTGGAGCTAAGTACTGCATATATGAACATTCCACCACACTTTTGCATGTATGCTAGGTCCTCATGGAGGTTTTCGTGGCATTCCGGCGCTCAGGTGGTCCTTCTCTAGCAAATCGTAATCCGGGGGACCACGGCTCTAGCCCCCTAGCATTCTCTGTACAAGGGGATACCAATGTACTTTTTTGTTGGTGTAGGATTTTTTAGGTCATACCTACATGGTAAACAAAGGTTGGGCCCATGGTTCCACTGATTTCCCTCCGTTTAACCCATATTGGGAGTTTCCTCCTACAAGTCTAGCGCTTCTCTAAGTGTTATCGATACAAATATTGACGGTCACATTGGGAAGCTAGATACAACATATATGGACATTCCATGATAGCTGTGCACTTATGATAGGGCCACACGCAAGTTTTCGTGGCATTCGGTGCTCAGGCGGTTCTTCTGCAGCGAAACCCTAATCCGAGGGCCCCGTAGGCTAGCCCCTAGAATTCTCCGTACAATAGTGGAGAAAAGTAATTTTTTGTTGATTTAGGATTGTTTAGGTCAGACGTACATGGAAAACCAAGGTTGGGCCCATGGTTCCACGGGTTTCCCTCCATTTGACCCAATGCGGGATTTTCCTCCTATAGGTAAAGCACTTCTCTATGTTTTCTCGCATGAAACTATAGACGGTCACACCTAGGATCTAGGTATTGCATATATGGACATTCCACCACACTTTTGCATGTATTCTAGGGCCACACACAGGTTTTCGTGGTATTCTGGCGCTCAGGCAGTCATTCTCCAACAAAACCCAAATCTGAGGGCCCTGAAGGTCAAGCCCCCTAGCATTCTCCATACGAGGGTATACCAATGTTCTTTTTTGTTGGTGTCGGATTTTTGAGGTCATACCTACATGGAAAACCAATGTTGGACCCATGGTTCCACCGGTTCCCCTCCGTTTAACCCATAGCAGGAGTTTCCTCCAACAAGTCCAACGCTTCTCTATGTGTATTGTATGCAACTATAGACGGTCACAATCGGGAACTAGGTACTGCATATATGAACATTCCACCACACTTGTGCATCTATGGTAGGGCCATACGCAGGTTTTCGTGGCACACAGGCGCTCAGGTGGTCTTTCTCTAGGGAAACCCTAATATTAGGGCCACATAGCTATAGCCCCTAGCATTCTCCGTACGAGGTTTTAATAATGTACTTTTTTGTTGGCTTAGGATTCTTTAAGTCATACCTACATGGAAAACCAAGGTTGGGCCTATGATTCCATCGGTTTCCCTCCGTTTAACTCATAGCAGGAGTTTCCTCCTATAGGTCCATCACTTCTCTAAGTGTTATCGCATTCAACTATAGATGGTCACAGTGGGTAGCTAGGTACTACATATATGGACATTCCACCATAGTTGTGCATGTATGCTAGGGCCACACGCAAGATTTCGTGGCATTCCGGCGCTCAGGCGGTCCTTCTCTAGCAAAACCCTATCTGAGGGCCCAGTAGCCTAGCCCCTAGTATTCTCGGTACGAGGGTTGACTAGAGTAATATTTGTTGGTTTAGGTTTGCTTAGGTTAGACATACATGGAATATCAAGGTTGGGCCCATGGTTCCACTGATTTCGCTCTGTTTGACCCATAGTGGGAGTTTCCTCCTACATGTCCAGCACTTCTCTAAGTGTTACCACATGCAACTATAGACGGTCACACATGGGAGCTAGGTACTGTATATATGGACATTCCACCACTCGTGTGCATGTATGATAGGGCCACAAGCAGGTTTTCATGGCATTCTAGTGCGCAGGCGGTCCGTCTCCAGCAAAACCCTAATCCGAGGTCCCTTTAGCTCTAGCCCCTAGCATTCTCCGTATGAGGATTGACCAATGTAATTCCTTTGTTGGTTTAGTATTTTAAAGGTCATACCTACATGGAATACCAAGGTTGGGACCATGGTTCCAACGATTTCTCTCCGTTTTACCCATAGCGGGAGTTTCCTCCTATAGGTCAAGCAATTCTCTAAGTGTTATCACATGCAACTATAACCGATCACACCCACGAGCTTGGTACTGCATATATGGACATTGCACCACACATATTCGAGTATGCTAGGTTGACACATAGGGTTTCGTGGCATTCTAGGGCTCAGGAGGTACTTCTATAGCAAAACCCTAATCTATGGTCCCCACAGGTCTAGCTCCCTAGCATTCTCCGTACGAGGGCTGACCAATGTACTTTTTTGTTGATTTAGGATTTTTTAGGTCATACCTACATGGAAAACGAAGGTTGGGCCCATGGGTCCACCAGTTTCCCTTCATTTGACCCATAGCAGGAGTTTCCTCCTACATGTCTAGCATTCGTCTAACTATTATCGCATGCAACAGTAGACAGTCACACCCGAGAGATAGGTACTGCATATATATGGACATTCCACCACACTTGTGCATGTATGCTAGGTGTAAGAGCATGCGGGCCCCCATGTGTGGTTTTGGTAATTAATGGCAATCTTTATGGACTAATGTGTGTATTAAGTTGTACTTGTAGGAATTGTCCATTGGCATCGCTTGGAGTATGTGTTGGCTCCAAGGTGGAAGATATGAAGAAGAAGATGTGTTGTGCAAGCTCAAAATGCGCCATCCCTAGAAGATCTCATGATTGATGCTTGCCATCCTCAGTGATTATGGATCGATGAAGACAAGGTCAAAGTATGCTCAAGGCAAAGGTATTCTTGATAGGTTTTCCTTTTGCCGATCTCGTGTTGGTAGTTGAGGGACCGGGTTTAGGATAGATAGCCGTACTATCAAGAGGGGCTCTCGATCATATCGTTCGGAGAGAGCTCAAAGCTTTGCATACTTGCATCATCCTATTTGGTTGTTTATTTGTCTTATCCATGTGAGGTTATAGAGCTTGTGGTAATATTCATAACAAGCTCTTGTTCATCAAAATCGGATCTCCCTTTTATATCTTGTTGTGATTTTGATCTTGGCGGTTTTCCCGATTCTCACCAAGCGAGGTATCTCAGTTGGCGATTTTGATCTTGGCCGTTTGTATTTTGCCTTTTATTTAAATGGAAAAAGAAAAAAGAAAAAGTTTTTTTTTTCTGTTGGTGGGCTAGGCGGTAGTACCGCTCGCCACTACCGCCCAACCCAGATCTGCGTGCCCTACCCTCTGCCCCATCTGGTGGCTCGGTCCGGTTGTACCAGCCCAGCCCGGTACCACCGCCCTGCCAGGCCGGTACTACCGGCCGGCCCAGCTCCTCCCTTGCATAGCTCCCAGCCTCCTCCAGCCCAGCTCCCCACTATCCCCCGCTCACCCTCACTCCCGCCGTGCGCGCTTCCTCGCCTCCGCTAGCACGGGCCACCGCTCTACCTGGCCCTACGGCTCGCTCGCCGCGTCGGCCCAGCTCGCCGCTCGAGCGCGTGCTGGCTCACTCGGCTCCCGCACGCAATGCACCTACCCCTATCCCCTTTGCTCCGCTCGCTCGCCGCTCTCGTCGCTCGCCTTCGCTGCTCGCCAGGCCGGCCCAGCTCACGGTTGCTCATGGGCCGCTGCCTGCGCAGCTACCGCCGCTCGCTTCGCTTGCTGGCTTCGCTCTCGCTGGCTCCAGCTCGCCCCGTTGACCACTACCGTCGCTGTTGGGTTATTGGCGGTAGTACCGGTTGGACCCGGTACTAACGACCCAGCCGGATTCTTGCCCCAACGGACAGAATTTTGTGGCCCCTTATAAATAGCCTTTCCTCCCCTTTTTATTTGCCACTTCTCGTCTCTAATTTGCTCAAGCCTTTTTTGCCTCATTTGCTCATATCTTGTGTGCTTGATTTCTCTCTCTCCCTCCATTGATTCTTGCTCATATTTGAGAGGTGGAGAGAGGAGATCTAGATCCACGTCTTGCCCAAACCATTTCATCTCTTTGTGAGTGAATCTTTGGGATCTAGATCTTTGGGCCTTTTTGTGTTCCCCTTTTGTGTTCTTCCTCTCTTGTTCCCCCAATTGCTTTAGTAGCCTTGTTGGAACTTGAGAGTGAAGTTTTGGTGCATCGGTGTGGCCTTGTTCTTCCTCTCCGGAGGATTTGTTCGGTGATATTCATTGTTGCTTGTCCCTCTTGGGTTCTTGGAACTCTATATGGTTGTGTGGCCTTTCTGGCGTGTTCTTGGGGTCTTCAATTAAGTTGTGAAGCTCCCTCAAGATTGAGGGCTTGGTGGCGATTATTGGGAGCCTCCAATTAAGTCGTGGAGATAGCCCCAATCTTGTACGGGTTTGGTGACCTCCCTAAAGTGTCCCATAGTGGAACGGGTGCTTTCTCGCGTGGTGGGTGCTCGAGAGAATAGGGTGAGGCCTCTTGTGGCGTTGGTGGTCTTAGTACTGCCCATCCCTCCAGCGAGACGTGCTCCCTTGTTGGAAGGAACTCGGTAAAAAATCATCGTCCCCGCGTGCCTCGGTTATCTCTATACCCGAGCTCTTTATGTATGCACTTTACATTGTGATAGCCATCGTGCTTGAAGTAATTATATTGCTATCATATTGTTGCTTGTCTTACTTAGCATAAGTTGTTGGTGCACATAAGTGAACCGTAGTATGTCTAGGCTTTGTGCTTAACAAAAGAAAACGCTAGTTTTATTCCGCCATTGTTAAGCCCATATTGTAGAAGTTTTAATCGTCTATTCACCCCCTCTAGGTGACATCCGTGATCTTTCAATTGGTATCAGAGCGAGGTCTCTTGCTTTTAGGCTTCACCGCCTTGAGAGTAAAGATGTCGTCTAGTGGAGTAGTGCACGGTTCCTTTTATATATTCGATGGAACAAATTATGATGTTTGGAAATCTCGCATGCTAGATTACTTTCAGGACATTCACCCATCTCTTGAGGGAATTCTATATATGGGTTTCTCTTCTCCTATGGATCCCCAAAATGAATCTTTAGAGGAGAAGATGAACTCTTATATAGATGCTCAAGCTACTAAAATGCTTTTACTTGTTGTGAGCAATGTAGTTAAATCATCAACCATTCCTTATCGGATTGCTCATGAGATATGGACAAAGCTTCAAGATAAATATAGTGAGTCAATATTATTGAGGATGATTGTGTTCCCTCCACCTCCGGCCGTGATGAGTTATCACCATCTACCACTTCACCAACATGTGATGTTTCACAAGGTAATGATATGGTGAGTGGTGATAGAAATTGCAATTTGGATAGTGAGCTTACTTTTGACAATCCTTCATCTCTATGTAGTTGCAATGATCGATCTTTGGACTCTAACACTTGTAGCACTCAAAACTCCTCATATGCTAGTGTTGGTAGTCCTTCCATATCATGTAGAAATGGCTTGAATAATTCACATGATGATATGCTTGCTTTGTCTTGTAGCCATGATAAAAATGCTTCTATTTACTCTAGTGCTTGTGTTGCTAACCATGTAGAGGAAACCGAAGATTATATGGGTCAAGACAAGGTTTTGGATGGAGCTTCAAGTTCAATCTCACCTTCACCTTCTCCCGGTTCTCACATATGCCTTATGGCTAAGGGAACTAAGGTAACTGTGAGACCAGGTACATGGCTTATTAGGATTGATAGAATACTCATACCAACAAGTTGCAACTTCTTTTTCGGAAGCTCATTCGAAAAGAACTCTAAGGTTAAGCGTGCTTGGCCTAGAGCAATTCTAGGATGGGTGACCGACCGGGAAGTGCGTACCGGGTGCGCACGAGTGAGGACAAAGTGTGCAGAAAAGAGTAGTGTTGGTCTGTGGGGCCAGTCTAGATATCCTATTAAGGTGCCAGGAGTGACACCCCCCGGGCCTAGGAGTGGACGGGGTGTTACAAGTGGTATCAGAGCCGACCCTTGCGATTAGACGGGTGTGTGCGGGTTAGTGGCGGGACATGTGGAGCATGGTGCGTGTGGCCCGGAGTGGACACGGTATGGCACATGTGCCGGCACTAGACGCACAGACGCGTGCCAAGAGGGAACGCTCCTGGGGTGTGCTTGATCGATGAGGGCATCGATCTTCTAAAGGGTGGGTGTATGTGAGACCAGGCACATGGCTTAATAGGATTGATAGAATACTCATACCAACAAGTTGCAACTTCTTTTCCGGAAGCTCATTCGAAAAGAACTCTAAGGTTAAGCGTGCTTGGCCTAGAGAAATTCTAGGATGGGTGACCGACCGGGAAGTGGGTACCGAGTGCGCACGAGTGAGGACAAAGTGTGCAGAAAAGACTAGTGTTGGTCTGTGGGGCCAGTCTAGATATCCTATTAAGGTGCCAGGAGTGACACCCCCCCGGGCCCAGGAGTGGACGGGGTGTTATAAGTGGTATCAGAGTCGACCCTTGCGATTACACGGGTGTGTGCGGGTTAGTGGCGGGACATGTGGAGCATGGCGCGTGTGGCCCGGAGTGGACACGGCATGTCACATGTGCCGGCACTAGACGCACAGACGCGTGCCAAGAGGGAACGCTCCTGGGGTGTGCTTGATCGATGAGGGCATCGATCTTCTAAAGGGTGGGTGTATGTGAGACCAGGCACATGGCTTAATAGGATTGATAGAATACTCATACCAACAAGTTGCAACTTCTTTTCCGAAAGCTCATTCGAAAAGAACTCTAAGGTTAAGCGTGCTTGGCCTAGAGCAATTCTAGGATGGGTGACCGACCGGGAAGTGGGTACCGGGTGTGCACGAGTGAGGACAAAGTGTGCAGAAAAGACTAGTGTTGGTCTGTGGGGCCAGTCTAGATATCCTATTAAGGTGCCAAGAGTGACACCCCCCGGGCCCAGGAGTGGACGGGGTGTTACAGTAACTTATTTGGATCCCATGGCATCTTATAATGATGATGATGATGATGTCGTTGATGAGGATAGTGAGGAAGATGAGGATGAGATTGCCTCTTTAGATGAAAAGGGTGAGGTTGTTTATCGTGCTCTTGTTAATAAGAATATTGCTTGCTCTAACTTCGTTGAAATCTTGACTTTTGCTATGGAGAGCAAGAAAATTATTAAGCAATTGCAAGCTCAAGATGAGGAGCAACAACACACCATTGAAAAACTTCAAAACCTCTCTAATGATCTAAGAAAAGCTTATTTGGAAGAACAAACCACCAAGGAATCTCTTGAGGAGACATTTGCTCTAGAATTATCTAGAGTAAAGGAAAACCATGATAGAGAACTTGTGGTGGCATGTTCTCTTAAAACTAAAAATGATGAACTTCTAGTTGGCCATGCTAATATCGTTGAGGATTTTAAGCACCTCGAAAATGGCTCTCGGGTCGTTAAGAGTGAGCTCATCAAACTCACTGAGTCACATGAGCAACTTAAAGCTTCATATTCAAAAGAGCTTGCAAAGATGCCCTCACCTCTAGCCATTAATAATGATGCTTGTGCTACTAACTCTATTTCTTGTGAAGCATTGATGTTGAAGGAGAATGTTGAGCTAAAGGCTCAACTAGCTTTGCTAACTAGCAAATATGGGATATTGGAAGAAAGTCATGTTAAGCTCTCAAGCTCGCATGAGGATCTTCTAGTATCCCATGATAAGCTAAAGTTAGCTCATGCAGCCATTATGTCAAAGGTAACATCTAGTGGGCCTCATCTGGACATTAGCACTACTTCTACTCCTAATGTGATATTGCCATGTGCTAGTCCTTTTAATTCATCCACTCATGCTATTGCTACATCTTGTCATGAATTACATTCAATGCCTTGTTGCTCTAACAATGAAAATTCTACTTCATCTACTACTATTGTTGTTGACACTAACCATGTAGAGGAAATTAGAGAGCTCAAGGCTCAAGTCACTTCTTTGAATAATGACTTGAAAAAGGGTCATAAAGGGAAGGCCACACTCAACCACATCTTGAGTGTGCAAAAATCCCCCAATGACAAGAATGGACTTGGATTCAACTCCAATAACAAGAACAAGTCCAATAACAAGTTGAAGCCCAAGGGAAACAAGAAGAATGGCCAAGATAAAGTGAAGTATCCGGCCAACATTGTTTGGTTCAAGTGCAAGGAAGAAGGGCATCATGTTAGATCTTGCCCATTGAAGAAGAAGCCTCTTAGTGTGAAGCAACAAGGGAAGCGGCCTCAAGGTCTACCTCAAGTGGTAGATGGACCTCTTCCTAAGAGGACTACTCGAGCTCTTCCTCATGTTGTGGCATCACCCAAGAAGAAATCTAGCAAGACAAGAACTTGCTACATTTGCCGTGAGAAGGGGCACATTTCTTCCTCATGCACTAGTGGTATCTCCTCATCCAACCCCATCATTATTGATGATGCTTATTCTCTTTGTTTGGATGAGATTGGCAATGTGTTTTCCAAATTTGTTGGTTCTCAAAGCGGTGTCAAGAAAAGAACCATTTGGGTTGCCAAGCCTATTGTGACTAACCTCTTAGGACCCAACTTGGTTTGGGACCAACAAGCCAAAACTTGATAAATAGGTGATTTTGGGAGGACAATGGAGACTTGGTTTCATTATGAAGAATTGAGCGATCTTCATCTATTATATTTGTCAAGCCAAGTCATGTGGATTATATTGCCTCTATCATATTTCCAATGTTCCTCCTTGCGGTAACATGTGCTTAACTCATTACATTGAAAGTTGCTCACCCCTTATGCATGTGTTAGTTTTGTACCTTGCATGTTTGTTGTATATGTTGTGCTTACCATGTTCTTATCTTGAGTTATCAAGTATATTTGTGTTTGTTGGTTTGCACACCATGTATGTGTGGTTCTTGTGTTGGAGCTATTATTGAATTCAATTGGTATCCTTTTGGCCCTAGTGAGAGATTAATGGACTGTCCCATTTTGGGGGAGTGTTATGCTTTGGCAGTTCACAATCCTAAAAATGTGTGTACATGAGGAATACCACCTAGTAGTGATTTAGCTATATTATCTAGTCTCTATGTGGTATGATTCTCATGAGAAATTTAAGTTCTATAATGTCCATTAATTATCTCTATTTGGATTCTTTTGCCTTGTGTTGATATTTATTGGTTATCACATTATGGGGGAGTCATATTCTTACTGCATATTACAAGCCTAGAAAATGTGAATATTCGAGTTTGTGTCACTTAGAATTGATATTGAATTATCTAGCTCCTATGTGACACATTTGCTCAAACAATTTCTCTCATCTTTTGGATCTTGTTTGTGAGTGTGTTTCTTGGTATGTGTTTCCTCATATTTGTATCTTTATATCCACATGGAAATCATTAGCTTCAAGTTACTCTAAGCACTAGTGCTTGTGTGACTATTGGAAGCTACCAAGAATCTCTTTCGAAGCATCAAATTTAATTCCTATCTTTTGCTATATGCTTCTTGGTATGAATATGATCTTGTATATCCTTGTGAACTACCTCATGAAAATTATTCCCAATACTTTGTCCTTGTACAATAAGTACTAGATTTGTGGTAGAATTTATTGATCATATTCACTTTGGCCTTGGTTTATTTTTTTCCTATCTTTTGCCAAGAAATTGTTATGTGTTTCTCCCAAGCTCTCCTTGCCTATTATGGATCCTCTTATGTTTTTGGTATCCTCTTGTGTTTTATTTAATATAGTAGTGATGATCTCATTTGTGTGCATGTTGCATTCAAAAGAAAAAAAATCCTAAATAATGTACTAATTACTCTCCTATATTATTTAGAGCACTCCTATTTATGCTTCTTGATTTGTTCCATATCATGTTTTATGTGCTTGAAAGTTCGACCTTTTCATTTTGGTATTTTGTGCCATCATGAAATGTGTGGGAGTTTGGTTTATGTGTTGGAACCTTGCTCTTCTCGGAGTTGGTTTTGTCTCATTCCTTGTTTCATGTTTTGACCTTTTAGAATGAGATAAATCCTCGAGCATGTGTGTTTTTATCTATCTTTTGCTCTTTGGCTTTGGTCTAGTTCATTTGTTGAACTTGTGATCATTCATGTGTTGAATTGGTTCTTTGATACAATTTGGACACCTTTTGTCGTGTCACACTCTTGTTTCTGCCATATCGGTTTACTTGGTGTTTTTGTTCAAATTGCATCTCCTTGTTGGTTCTTGAAAGCCTTGTGCATGCATATTCTCTACATGTTTATTTCATGGCATGCTTTCTTTCTTAGATCCAGTATATAGGGGAAACTCCACCAAATCCTAATTTGCTAAGATGTGCATGAAATTTAATTTCATATCAATATGCACATATTTATGTGGAGACTCTCCTATGTACTATAGTTTCACTAACTACTTTGGACCCAATGTGTTTGGGGACCATTTTGTACTTGAATGTGTTTTAGGTACATTGGAGATATATTGGTTGCTTGTCTCGCAATTTTTAAGAAGTGGTGCATCTATGAGAATTGGAGGCAAGCTATAGGATGATCAACGAACTCATATCCTCTACATCCTACCAATTAGATCTCGGTAACAAGTATCTCTCTCACATGCTCATATATCTTGCTTCCAACCGTTTGGGTTGCCTTCTAGCATAATTATTGTATTTGTATGTGTTGTGGTTCTAGCCTTGGTTTTAAGAGATACTCCCTATTGCAAATGTGTGTAAGTTGAGATGAGTTCATATTATTGGGACTATACAAAATCATGCATATGATCTATCAATCCCAAATATGTCAATCTAGCAATTTTATTGCCTATCCTTCCTTCAACTTCTCTCATGTGCAATAGTGAGATTTTGTTAGTTGATTTTTATTTGTGATACTTGTTGCTTTCCTCCATATTTTCAAACTATATCCTTTTCCCTTGGTTGTTGTTTTAATATATGTAGTGTGTTGGTGTTTGAAGTTCATTAATGAACAATAAGATAAAATTGTGCCGTTGGCCATGCTTACAAGCAAAATCTTATTGGCATATGTTATGACTTCATTTTGGTTTTTATGTGTTTTCTTGAGTATCTTGATTATGTGTGCATGCTTCTTTGTGGATATATGCCTTTGTGATGCATTCCATTTAGAAACTTATACACATAAGAGAAGATAATTTTAGTTGAGTATTTTATTCCTTGGATACCACCTTTTATTCCTTTTTGATTCTTCAGTGGCTTCCAAATTTGTTTACCTATGAGTGCTTGTTCCTTTTGTTTGCATATTCGGGCACTCATATTTATTCTCTCATGCCTTGTATTGTTAAATTAATATGGATGAGTGAGGATTCCATGATCATGCACTTTGTTCCCAAATATAATTATCATAATTGGTGCATAATCTTTGGGGAGCTCCTCTAATTTATTTAATAGTGCTCATTTGTCTTCTTTCTATTTTGTGGTGTTTTAAATGCTTATGGGGGAGCAAGGATTCCATGTTTGTGCATTGTGTATTCTAAATACATTTATTCTACTTTGTGCACAAATCTTGGGGATCTTCTCTATTTGTCATTTAAAACACTCTTTTGATCTTATCATAACATCTTGTTTTATTTATTTGGTATCATGTGTTGTTTTCATTTGGTTCTTTTGGATCTTGTGGTTCCTTGCGTCAATTATTGATGCTTATTATTTTTTTGTCAATCTTTGGGTCCTCAATATAGTTTTACTTCCTCCCAAGTATCCATCATTGGATTCATGCGAATGTACACCTTTGAAGAAACTATCACTATGTTAGCCTTCTAGAACGTGTCACCCATTTCAGCAATCGATGCCAATGGGGGAGAAGTTTTAGAGGGTTTAAGGGAAATTGGTTTATGCCTTGAGTTTGTTCTTAAGCATTTGCCTTTCATGCTCTTGCATCTTTGTGTTGCTTAGCATGTGGTTTATATAGAGGAAACTCCCACCATACCTACCTATTAGCACACTTTACTTTTCTTGCCCTTAATAAACTTGAACCATTGTGTCGTCTATGTTGTATATGCTTGCACTTATATGTTGGGGATTAGTAGAACCATGCTGTCATGGGGAACGCTTTCAACATTGCACTTGTACTTTGTACCTAGTTGATATCATGCTCTTTTGTCTATGGATGTCGTCGGTGTGAAATGAAAGGGGAGCTTGTAAGTCCATGGAGTTATGTATGTGTGTTAGAGAAACGCATGGGACGCCGGTCTAATCCATGTTGTCATGGTGGAAACCTGCAGCGTAACCATAATGAGCTGTCTATGAAGCATTCTTCTTATAAAAAAAGGAGTCAGATATTGAGAAAAAAGAGAAAAAGAAAAAAAGATATGAGAAAAGAGGAAAGAGAGAAAAAAGCGCCATTTTCCCATGGTAAATAAGAAGATTGCTGAGATGCTCGTTGTCTGCTTGCCTTGTCATTTTGATATGGGGATTCTTGTGGCAACCCGCTAAAACCACTACTAGAAAATCGCTGTGTTTTTGTGCATTGCATCATGATGACCGCATGCTCATGTCATCATGCCACATTGCATTTGAGCATCGTCATCATCATGCATTGTTTGTTTAAAACTATTTTCTAAAAGCCTAGTTTTGTTTTCTAAATATCCTGTGTCTTAATTTCAAATAAAAACTCTGGTCTTTTCTGGGCCTTTTATTTGTCTAGAAACTATTTATAAAAGCCTCTCTGAAAATAAAAATAAAAATAATAAAATCTTTTTAGGGGGAGGCAGTCGGCTAGGGCAAAAGGCCTAGCCGGCCGGCCTACAATCCCAGCCCATCTACCCAGACCAAACCCTAGCCGCCTACCCCCTCCTCCCTCAATTTTTCCCTCCCAGCCGCCGCCGCCTGGGCGCGCTCTCCCACCCACCTGATCGCCATGCTCCCCACCCCGCCTCGATTCTTGGCCCGCCTGCCGTTTTCCCGCCCGCCAGCCAACTCCCTCCACCACACACGCGCCACCCACCTCATTGCCACCCTGCCCCCCCCCTCGGCCCACCCACCACCACGACTCGGTCGTGCACAATGTGCAGCATGTGACCCCGCGCGGTGCACCTCACGTGGAACCCTGCTCTGCGTTCTCCCTCGTCCCACCTCCTCGTCTGTCCTCACATCGCGCCCTCCCTCCCCCATCGCACCAACCACCACCGCTGGCCCTCGCCTCTTCTCCCGAGCTGCTGCTGGCCTTACCCCTCGTCGCCATGCTCGGCCGACCGCGAGCCGTTCTGGCCACCGCCTCCCTCGCGGCAGTTCTGTGCCGCTAGGGACCCCCCTAGTTGGCCCTCCTCTCTGCACATCGCCATCCGCCTCGGCCCCTGGGGCCTCGATCTCCTCCCCATGGCCGTCGCCGCCGTGGTCGGTCCAGAGCTCCCCGGCCTCTCCCGCCCCTTCTCCAAGCCGCGACCCTCGCGCGTGAGCATGTCCCCGCTGCCTTCCTCGCCGCAGCCCCGCCTCTCCCCTCAATCCGCGTCATAGGTGAGTTGCCTCCGCCTCTCCCTCTGCATCGCGAGCCTTCCACCTTTGCGCCCTCAAGCGAGGGCCTGCACCTCTCCTCTGATCGACCTCGTAGGCCGCGCCTCGTCGACCTCCCCGCGTGGCTCCACGGGACGTCGCCGCATCCGCCGCTTGCCTCCGTTCCGGCCACTGCCAAGGCCCGGGTCCCCTTCTCCCACCCTCGACGAGCTCCGTTCCTGTGCCACTACTACCAGGTTGATGAGCCGGGCCTTGCTCCTCTTTTTCTTCTACACCGTCAGTCGTGGTCGCACATGCCTTTTGGCCCCTATTGATGTGCTGTTAATGTGTGTGGCAAAAAGCTAAAGATAGGAGACACAGAGGAGTCCATGTGAGGAAATGATGGTGGCACCCGGAGGACCTCGACGAACTGCATCGCAACGATGAGAGTATTCAAAGATATACCGACAAGATCACCGGTGCCAACCCTGAGCTCTCCGTCACGGAATCCAAGGCCTCCGACATGGACACGCAAGATCTTCTACACGGGCCGTGAAGATATCGACGCCCAGAACCAAGATCTTCGTCCTCCCGCGTGAACCATAAATCGCCAAGATCTTCTGAGAATTCGCGTACCATGTGCTGATGCCTCGATGCGCCTACACGGATCCGATGCCCGAAGGTCTTCTACTCGAACACCAAGATCGCCACCGGAACGCCAAGCTCTTCTTCCATTGTCCGAGACCGATTCCGTCAAACCGTTCCCCCATCGAACCCTGAGACCTAGACCCGAATCCCCGGAACCAAGATCTTCCGAACCTAGATGTGTGAACCTTTCTCGAGCCCCTATTTTATAAATGCTATATATAAAACTTGTTGCATTAAATCATCCATCTCGCATTCATATAGTCGTGGTTTGGGGGTATTTAGGCGATCCATCTAAATTAAATATGGAGTCTATATGCAGGCTATACTTGTATTATACCCCCTCCATTTAAATTTGAGTAGCGAACCGATGCCATGTTTTGCCTTGATAATACAACATTTAAATTGTGGGGTTTCTAAATAGCTTGAACCGCTTAATTAATTGTCGGGACCCTGGTTCCGCTTAATATTGCCTAATTGCACCGCATCTGCATCATATCATAATCATGCCGGATCTTCTGCCGTAGTATTAAATATTGCATCCGGTGTTTCTTCTAGTGTTTGCTTCTTCGCGGATTAGGCCGATGAGTTGATGCGAGTATCGACAAGTTCTCCGGATATGAACCTTCGGCAGTGTTTCCCAGGCGAGCATCTCTCCCCCTTCTACCTATTTTGCATTTATAGTCTTTATTTCCTCCTGTTGATCTATTGCTATCCGTGTCGCGATGCTTTAGATTCCGTGCACCAGTTATATCCCGTGCAGCCTCTATATTGCCATGGACACCTCCTAATACCTGTTGTTTGGTAGACAGCTGGCCTTCCGAGTCGTAGTTGCTTGCTCGGGTGCGATCTCGTGTTGTCAAGTACCACAATTGTTGGAATGCTGGCAGATGTTTATGGTGGAGATTATCATGACTTTAAATACAACTATTAAAATGCTAGATATAACTGATGTAGAGGCATCGGTGGGAAATATATGCTATTATTTTTTTATGCCCACTTGTGTCCCGTAGGCCCCGAGTACTTGATACATGTTCCTTGATTTTTCGCACTATCCACATCCGGGAGGCCTTATGGACCCCCCTGGGCCAGAGCTTGATTCATTTCTATTTCTTGGGGCCACAAACTAGTTTGGGGCTTTATTACTATCCTGTACTTATGCCATGCCTTACTGCTTTATTTACGATTGTGCGTGGAGCACCTATACTGTTTAGGATCGTGACACGTTTTCGCTGTATCGACGAGCCCAGTCACACTTTCGGGTTCCCAGTCGTTTATAGCCGTCCACACAAACCCTGGGTCCGTTTCGGAGCCGGCTAACTTCGTTGCGGGTAGCTTAGTGGGGTGGCCTCCTGAAATATTTTATGAATCCTGAGATCGCTTTGTCGTGAATGCCTCGTTGGGTTTTGAGTTGGTTTTTCCGAGGTTGATCGAGTGTGTGTTGCTATTTGTGCACCCCTGCAGGGTAAAACTTTCTGAAAGCCGTGTTCGCGGTTATGGACGACTTGGAGCACAGTATCTCGATCATAGACAAGCATAACTAAAGTAGTGCTATAAATTTGACTTAATATATGACTAGTAATCAGATTCAAATACAACGGAACGGATATTAAAAGTGCCAACAACTGGTGGAGCTGGGGTTCCTTGTGTCTTGTTATATCTTCCTAGTAAGTATTGCAACTCCAATGGAATGTGATAAAAGTGTCAACAACTGCTAGGTTTTGGGATTCCTCAGGACAATTACATCTGACTAGTAAATGTTACAACTACCACGGAATGGTTAATTAAAACTGCCCACTACTTATGCTTCAGGATGACTCATGCTATCTATATCTGACTAGTAAATGCTACAACTAAAATGGAATGAGTAAAACTGCCAACTATGTGAGTTCCTTGGCCCGACTTCCTCGTTTGGTCTCGAGGGGGAAATACCAGGATGGGAACGTTTGGTGTTAGCTTCAGGTAGGATCCGGATAGGTCTTTCTTATCCCTCTCTAATAGCCGCCAGTTTTACTGAGTCTCTATAGGTTGTTTAGTGTTGCTGCGCTGCCGCTTCAGTCCACCATACCTATGTAGGCGAGAGCTGCCAAATTCTAGCCTCGCCGTGTACTGGCCTCAGTACTGACGCTCCTCTTTTTCCTTCGCCTTGGTCGGCACCCCTTTTGTTTTAGCAGGTTTGAGATCGGCGTCGTTAGCAGGGTTACCCTTCCGGCTTGGCCTGGGCAGGGTTATGGACGCCATTGGTTATTCTTCAGGGCTCTTAGCCCCATTTGCATCTTGTCCGTATTCGGACGCTGTAACGTTCTCAAGGTGATTTGGATCTTTGTATATTATATCTGTATTCTTGACTCATGGAGTCGCTGTGGTACATATATCTGTTCTGTGGGTCCCATCGAGGACTGTTGTGTAATGGTATTACTTCGTTTTTCCACCCGCACGAAAGTGCCTGGTGGGCGTCCTTGAATCGTTTCTATGCGGGTTTGGCGGAAAGGGCTAAAAATTGCATAGGGCCGATTTGAGGGTGTTACAGTTCTTCCGTATCATCGGGCAAGGGGTACCCCATTGGCGGTTCTCTATGATACACATGTACTTACTATGACAATAACTTACCGGTAACTAAACTTGAGTAGCATGAGGAGTGGCCCTCGTATTCAAGGGACATGAGATTTCCAACTTATACTTCGTCAAGCATATACACCATAGTTTGCTCACTTTAACCTTAATCACTTCAAGATGCTTATGATAGGGGCAATGAGAGCTGAAAGCAAATAAGTACCATAATTTTTGGAAGCTCTTTATGAAACTTGAATCCCTGCTTCCGTCTATGAAGGCCTTTCTTCCACTTTTAATTGAGTCTCCACCTTATATTTTTATGCACCTATTGAGAGAGCATAGTGGCCATTCTTAGTTCTATGTGCATTGTCCCAAGACTTGTTGATTGATGCATAATTTTGATATTGCTTGTTCTTAAACTATTTGTATCTAGTCATTCTTATGAACTTTGAAGGTGTCTTATGCATTTACGTTTTCTACTCTATGAGGGACAAGCTGAATGCCACTATACTATGTTTTCTTTATGTGAAACAAACAAACATCTTGCAAAGCATTGTTATTCATGAATCTTTTGTTTGTGCCTTTTCATGTTGCAACAATAGTTGCTTTGTCTTATTGTTAGAACTTTGTCTTTCATGTTATGATTGAAGTACTATGATCCCAGCTATCAATGTTTTACAAATACTTTGATCAAGTTTATAATGGTGCATGTCACCTCAAAAATTATTCTTTATTTTTATCACTTACCTACTCGAGGATGAGTAGGAGTTAAGCTTGGGGATGTTGATACGTTGCTACCGTATCCATAATTTTTGATGTTCCATGCTTGGTTTTATCTACTTTCTTATGTTTTGTCCACACTTTGGAGTAATATACACTTTCTTGGACTAACCTATTAACAAGAGCCACAGTGCTAGTTGCCTGTTTTCTGCTATTTTGGTTCCAGGAAAGTCAGAAAATGAATATTCTCGGAATTGGACGGGACAAAAGCCAAAGTCAGTTTTTCACCGAGGGGGACACGGAGCCAGAATACGAGATGGAGAGGGGCCAGGGGCGCCACACCACCTGGCCGCGCGGCCAAGCCTGGCCCGCGCCAGGGGGTGGTCTGGCCGCCTCGGGCACCCCCTCGGCCTCCCCTTTCGCCTATAAGATGCCTCCGATACAGAAACCTTAAGTAGCCGATCAAAATTCCACAAAAGAGTCTGTAGCCGCCGTCATATCCATCCCTAAATAGGGAGGGATCTGAAGCTCTTCCCGGCACCCTGCCAGAGGGGAGAATTCACCCTGGAGGCCTTCTTCGTCATCATGCAAGCCTCCGGTGTGATGCGTGAGTAGTTCATCTCTGGACTACGGGTTCATGTAGTAGCTAGATGGCTGGTTCTTCTCCTTTGTGCTATCATGTTTAGATCTTGTGAGCTCCATTCATGATCAAGATTATCTATTTGTAATGCTACATGTTGTGTTTGCGGGGATCCGATGGATATTGAGATGCTATTTCAGATTGATTATTGATTCTATCATGTCTTTGTTATTTGTGATCTTGCATGCTTTCCATTGTTAGTAGCTATCTTGGCCAAGTAGATGCTAGCAACTTCAAGAGTTAGTATTTATGCTCGATAGTGGGTTCATGCCTCTAGTAATCTGGGGAAGTGACAGAAATCTCTAAGGTACTAGATGTGATGTTGCTACTAGGGAGAAAACAACAATCCTTTGTTCATAGAAGAATCATATTGTTTACTTTACACTCAATGCGTAATGCAATTATCTGTTGCTTGTAACATAATACTGGAGGGGATTCGGATGACAACCTGAAGATGGATTATTAGTCATAGATGCAGTTGGATTGCGGTCTATGTATAATATTGTAATGCCCAATCAAATCTCAAAGGAGTCAAGATGTTTAGTATATGCATGATTCTTTTCTCGATGTTTGTCAATTGCCCCGCTGTAATTTGTTCACCCAACATGTCATCTATCTTAAGGATAGCCACCACTAGTGAACTATGGACCCCGGTCCTTTATTTTATCATCAATCTACAATTGTTTACTGTTTTCCATTTACTTTCTACACACTATTACTTTCTTCCACACAATACGTTTAATCCTTTGTTTTCAGCAAAACCGGTGAGATTGATAACCTCACTGTAAGTTGGGGGCAAAGTTCGGTGGTTGTGTTGTGCAGGTTTCCACGTTGCTGCTAGAACCGGTAGTGCGCCCTACCAAAGACTAGCTAGCAACACCTTGGAGGTGTTTCCTTGCTCCTACTGGATTGATAACCTTGGTTTCATAACTAAGGGAAAACTTACTACTGTGCTCATCATACCTTCCTCTTGGGGTTCCTCAACAAGCTCGATATTTTGGGCCATTAGGCCCCCATGTGTCGTTTTGGTAATTAATGACAATTATTATGGACTAATGTGTGTATTAAGTCGTACTTGTAAGAATTGTCCATTGGCATCGCTTGGAGTATGTGTTGGCTCCAAGGTGGAAGATATGAAGAGGAATGTGTGTTGTGCAAGATCAAAATGCGTCATCCCTAGAAGATCTCATGTTTGATGCTTGCCATCCTCGGTGATTATGAATCGATGAAGACAAGGTCAAAGTATGCTCAAGGCAAAGGTGTTCTTAATAGGTTTTCCTTTTGCCGATCTCGTGTTAGTAGTTTAGGGACCGGGTTTAGGATAGATAGCCATACTATCAAGAGGGGCTCTCGAGTGAGTATCTCAATCATATCGTTCGGAGAGAGCTCAAAGCTTTACGTAATTGCCTCATCGTATTTGGTTGTTTATTTTTCTTGTCCATGTGAGGATATAGAGCTTGTGGTAATCTTCATAACAAGCTCTTGTTCATCAAAATCGGATCTCCCTTTTATATCTTGTTGCGATTTTGATATTGGCGGTTTTCCGGATTTTCACCAAGTGAGGTATCTCACATTATACTACTTGATACTTTCTCACTTGGTGATATCCAATATTTCCAACGCAATTGGTTTCATGTCGATCGGAGCTTCCTAACTCAACTTATAGCCGTTTGTATTTTGCCTTTTATTTAAATGGAAAAAGAAAAAGATTTTTTTTCTGTTGGTGGGCCAGGTGGTAGTACCGCTCGGCAATACCACTCAACCCCGATCCGCGCGCCCAACCCTCTGCCCCGTCCGGTGGCTCGTTCCGGCTGTACCGGCCGAGCCTGGTACCACCGCTCAGCCAGGCCGGTACTACCGGCTGGCCCAGCTCCTCCCCTGCATAGCTCCCAGCCTCCTCTAGCCCAGCTCCACACTGTCCCCCGCTCGCCCTCACACCCACCGCGCGTGCTTCCTCGCCTCCGCTCGCGTGGGCCGCTGCTCTGCCTGGCCCAGCGGCTCGTCCGTCTCGCTCGCCGATGTCGCTCGAGCGTGCGCTAGCTCGCTCGGCTTCCGCACGCAGTGCGCCTACCCCGATCCCCTTCGCTTCGCTCGCTCGCCGCTCTCGTATGATTATTAACTGTGTGTGCTAGCACGTCGATCCAAGGACTAGCACTATATACCACAGAGACTTGGACCCCTACCTGGTCGGGTCGCTTCAGATGGTATCAGAGCATTGTGTTGACTGTACGTTCGTGACCCTAGAACTGGTATAGAAACTAGGAAAGACCCTAGGCTAATGAAATATTATATTGATTCAAAATCCTTGTATTTTGCATCTACTTTTGTCTCGTATGACTTTTTATATCATTTTCTTAGTTCCAAAACATTAGATTACCACCCTCATCAAATTTCTCAGGACGAGATCACTAGTGACCATCAGGAAGCTAAACGGTGCATGCTTAGCGAACTACACGTGTTAGTTTTGTTTTATGAGTGACTTCTTCATATTTTGTGACAAAAATAAATAAAACTATTTTCAAAATAGTAGTTTTGTGTATGAATGTATTGTATTTGTGATTATTTGTTATGATTAAGAAAATGGGTACCTTATCCCTTAGATTTTTCTATATATACTTATCCCTGCTAGCCTAAATGGATGATGCCGATACATGCCCCCGGGATGCCCCCAGGCTTGCAGGAGTTGCTTGAGACACAAGGTCAAATGATGGAGAGATAAGGATAACTACTAGAGAACCATGGTGAGAAGTCTTGATACAAAATATGACAAACAACAACAGAGGCAACAATAGCAATGGCAACGACAATAATGGCAATGACAATGATGGAGGTAAAAACAATGGCAATAACAACAACAATGGTGGAGGAGATAACAATGGGAACAACGATAACAATTTAGGCAATAACAATGGTGGCTACAAAAACCACCCACCACCACATGTGGATAGACTCACTAGATTCCTAAGACTGTGACCCCCAACCTTCTCAAGTTCTGCTGATCCTATAGTGGCAGATCACTAGCTGCATTCCGTCAGCAAGAATTTAGTGACTGTGGACTGCACTGACGCAGAGAAAGTGAGGTTTGCTTCTCACCAGTTGGAAGGTCCTACAACATCATGGTGGGAGAATAATCAGATCACCCACCCCATTGAATAAATTAAGTAGTACATGTTCAAGGAGGCTTTCCGCTCATATCACACCTCAGCTTGGGTTATGAGTCTGAAGAATAAAGAGTTTCATAGTACATTAACGAGTTCAACAATCTGGCTCGCTACGCACCAGATGATGTGGACACTGATGCCAAGAGAAGGGAGAAGTTCCTGTATTGGCTGAATTATGAGTTATCAGTTCAACTGTCTGTTGTTTACTGTCCCAACTATCAGGCATTACTAGACAAAGCCATTATCCTTGAGAACCAGCAAAAGAAAAGGGAGAATAGCAAGAGGAAGACCAACAACCATGGGAAGTTCAACTCAGGATATCACCAAAGGCCACGCACGTCTTATGAAGATGGTGGTAATTCTAGGTACAACCAATATGAGGAAAATCACCACCATGACCATAATGGAAATGAGAACAATCAACATGGAAGGAACAGAAACCATGGGATAGGAAGTAACAATAGAAATTATCACCACTATGGCTATACCACCGCATGAACTCCAACAATAAGGACATTAGTCAAGTGGAGTGTTTTATGAGCCATGAGCTAGGGCACTATTCATGGGACTGCTCCAAAAGAAGGAACAATGGCAAGCGCCACTTCAACTTCACTAGAAGGGATATTAACCAAGTCGAGTGTTATGTGTGCCATGAGCTTGGACACTATTCTTGGAATTTTCCTGAAAATAATAAGGGTGTCCAGAACTCTAAGAGGAACAAGGAAAATCTGCCCCCGAAGGGACATGTGAACCATGTCAATGTGGAAGAAGTCTTTGAAGAGCCAATTGTAGTAAATCGTAAGTTTTGACCAACTCTTCATCAACTCTTGATTTTCGACACTGGTGCATCACATTCATTCATATTGAGGAGACAACAATAATTTTGGTGGATAGCCAACAGACTTGTAACCAAGTGAACCCTTGAGAACCAACCCCATAAGAGAATTCATTTTAAGGGTGGTAGCACCCTGAACTATCCTGAACCTAAACCCTTTCTTTCTAGCCTTCTTGAATCTCGAGGACGAGATTCTTTTTAAGGGGGAAGCAGTTTGTCACGTGCAAAAATTTCTTAAATACTAGTATGTTAATTTTAAATAGCATGGTTTGAATATTTGTATGGTCAAAAACATTTTTGCAATACTTTCCACTTTTATCTAAATCCTAATCCCTATTTTGTTACTATTTCCAATTTTTGCCCTATAGTGTTTGTTAGGCAAAGAGCATTTTTGTTATTTTGGTTTTGTCAAAATCAAGTTCTCTAAAGTTTCTAGTGTGTGTTTTGAATTTCAAAAAGTTTAGAATTTTTTTTAGGGTGAATTATTGGTTTGCCACTAGAGGCTGCCATATGCTCAGTTTTGCCACTAGAGTAGAATGGTGCTCAGTTTTTCCACTATTTCGGGTGCAGCTGCTATAGCGACGCCAACCGACGAGTTTAAATGATCATAACAAATTAAAAAAAAACCTACGCACATAGTCTTCTTATGTCATATACTAATGATTCAAGTTGATAAACAAGATTTACATACATTCAAACAAAAAATTCATGAATACGTGATAAACAAGGTCTATATATATGAATACATGAATTTTTCGTTTGAATGTATGTAGACTTTGTTTATCAACATGAATCGTTAGTATAAGACATAAGAAGATTATGTGCGCAGGTTTTTCATTTTTCTAAATTTTTTTGAATTTGTTATGCTCATTTAAACTGGCCGCTTGGCGTCGCCATAACAGCTACGCCCGGAATAGTGGCAAAACTGAGCACCATTCCGTGCTAGTGGCAAAACTGAGCACCATTCCGTGCTAGTGGCAAAACTGAGCATATAGCAGCCTCTAGTGGTAAACCAATAATTAACCCATTCTTTAAAACCAAAATCTCCCGCCTGAGAGTAAAATGGCAATTTTATAGAAACAACCCTACAAATTGGAAGTATCATAAGTTTTCATCCACAAGCCCAAATAATACAAATACTATATTTATGGAATCCTTGCGACATGTAGAATGTGTTTATTTTAATTTGGACAATATTATAGGATTGTAGGTATTCTAGGCATGACTTGATTTATAAAAATGGTTTTAAAGTGTTTCGTTTTGCTAAATGCTTATATTTTGGTCCCCTATCCAATAGGATCAGAGTATAAGATTTTAAAATATTTTTACAACGATTTTGTGTAAATGTTAAACTAAACCATTTTAATAATTGTTTTAAACATAACTTGGGTAATAAAAATGAATTCCAAGTAATTCTTTTTTGCATCATGCATGTTTTAACTTTAATAAAAACACATTCATGATTTTTCAAAAAATACACATCAATTGTTTTGTATGAAGATCATGCATGTATTACTTGTGCATGATGTTTGTTGTGTAAATGGGTGTTCATAAGAATTGTTTCTTATAGATTGCAAGGTGCACAAGCCGTGTGATTGTAAGAAGTGTGTGAAAATCCGTCATCAATAAGGCAAGTGGATCTATACTATTGTCCAAGTTATTCTTACCTTGCAAGTTGATCTTTACCATTGACCGTGTTACGCTTACTATGTGAGCGTATAAGTAATTTAATTCGTATGTTGCTACATTATGAAACCTAGAAAGGATAGCCATGTGGATTCTCAAATCTTGCCTGATGTGTGACCATTGTTTGTTGGGAAAAGCTTAGCTATACCAAACTAAGAGATGGAGATTGAAAACCTAGGAATAGACTTTGACTTAGTGAGAAAGTGAGAGTAGATTAACAAAGTGAGAGATTGGATTTGGAAGAATGGAGGAGGAGACTTTCTGGATTGTGTGGCATGGAAGGGCTACTGTCTGACTTCTTACATGTTGAGCTAAGTCCTGATAATAGGGTGGATTGCGTGGCATGGAAGGGATACGACCTAACTTCTGACATGTTAAGCTGAGTCCTGATAATAGGTTGGATTGTGTGGCATGGAAGGGCTACTGCCTAACTTCTGACATGTTGAGATTAGTCCTTATAATAGGAGGGGTTATACAAGTAGCATAGTGTAGGGTTGCGGTCTGACTACAGACATGTTGAACTTGGCCCTTAAGGAGTAGCGGAGCACATGAAGATTTGGAAGAATGCTTTGGATTTGGAGTAAAGGATGATTTGGAAGAAGACTTTGGATTAACCCACCGACCAATAGATTAAGAAGAGCTGATTGATTTTGACTGATTGGATTATTATATCCCTATTTTAGTGATGCTTGCCAATACATTCAAAGTATTGACCCTTCGTGGATGCAATGTTTCATGTTGCAGGTTCCCTTGAAGATGGTTGATGTACGATGTTAGGGTCACGAGTCTCCACTCAGCATGCTTCACCTGTGGCATTTTGGATGGAGCTCCTTATCTTTTATTATTCTTATGTTGTTGAACTTTGTTTATGAGGAGCTAGCCCTTCTGCTATGCAACCTGTTTTAAACTATGTTATATTCTGGATCATTTGATGAAATAGAATTATGACATTTGTTTCATGATATTACATCATGAATTGTGTGCGTGCTAGCAAGTCAATCCAGGGACTAGCACTATATAACACAGAGACTTGGACCCCCTACCAGGTCGAGTTGCTTCGGATACTCTAAGTATAGTATTCCCCAAAACGCCTTATGCGTATGAGAGGGTTCTTTTCGTGATCTAGTAACATGATAATCATGATTGGTACAATTATGCATTATTTTGATGCTATGATGTATATCTCATTTTTCTGAATATTTTTGTATATTATTTATACTTTTATGATAAACAAAGAATATTCTATGAATTTTACAAGTTTATACATTTTTCTAGAATTAAAACTGGAATTATTTCAAAGAATAATAGAAAAGTAATAAGTACAAGTCGGCACAGGCTGCTCCTCCACGAATGGCGCGGGTTGATGATACACGATGGCGGTGTTAAACCCTAATACTGGGAAACCTCGGAATCACCTACGGGGGTTCATTTTATTCCTCTAATTAAACTTCACATTAAAGTTTCTTAGAAATGCATGATTTTGATGCTAAAGTGTAGGTCTCGTTTTTCTGAACATTTTGATATATTATACTTTTTTTTGACTTAATACGAATTAGCTATGAAATTTACAAAATTATATCATTTTCTGAATATATTAAACCAATCAAAGGAATTATTGAGTCACAGTGGTGTAAGGCTGACATCAGCACGTGCATTTAACCTTTTTACACGACCACAGGGTCTAGCCATGCTCACTGACTGGTGGCACCGGTCGTACACGTCACCTAGCCATTCTCACTAAATGGTGGGACCGGCGCCACGCTCACTGACTTGTGGGACAAGCACCACGGTGGAGTGATGACCCACAAGTATAGGGGGTGTAAAGTAGTATTTTCGATAAGTAAGAGTGTCGAACCCAACGAGGAGCAGAAGGTGCTGGCTAGTGGTATGGATCAGGAATTCTCTACAAATACTTAGCAAACGGATTTTTAGGGTTTTTTGATATAGCAAATAAACAAAGTACTTTCGCTTCATATAGTTGATTAATCTTCTCTAGCTTGCTAAGTGTTGTGTGGGTGAACATGTGCTAATGTACAGCCCCATCCAAGAATAATACATACTTGTGATTATACCCCTTGCAAACATCCGTAAGTACAAGAAATTAATTAAGGTAGAAACCTAACCACAGCTTTAAACTCTAAGACCCTTACATCCCTTGTGCAATGGTTTCCTAACGGGGGTTCAGGTTTCTGTCACTCCGGCAACCCCTACGATTAGTAGCCAAATACACAATGCATTCCCCTAGGCCCATATAGGTAAAGTGTCATGTAGTCGACGTTCACATGACACCACTAGAAGAAGTACACCACAACTTAAATAACAATCTATTGAATCTCTCTCAATACAACTCCACTACTAACAACATGACTTCTCCCATGTCCTCAAGAGCAAAACGAACTACTCATAAGACATCATATGGATCATGATCAGAGATGGAATAATGATGTATAACAATCTAAACATAAACAATAATTCAATGGTTCACTCAATAGCATCAACTACAAAAAGTAATCAACACCGGGAAAGTTTCCCCTATAAACTATAGCAAGATTCAACCAATTGTTACAGCAATATGGAGATGGTGATGAGGGTGCTGATGGTGATGATGGTGGTGATGATGATGATGATCCCGATGAAGTCCATATTGATGGTAGTGTTGATGGTGACGATCTCCCCTCTCCGGGAAGGAATTCCCCCTGCAGAAATCTATCTGCCAGAGAGATCTTTCTCTCTCGGTGTTTTCTTCCCCGTAGAGGCGGCATAATCTTTCTGTGGTCGCTCCCCGAGTCTTAGGGTTTCGGGAGGATGATATACGCCAGAGGGGAGAGCCAGAGGTGGGCCAGGGCGGCCACACCACCTGCTGGCGCGGCCTAGGGCTGCCCACGCCAGGGGGTGGTGTGGGCCCCCTGTGGCCCATCTCCACTCCGTCTTCTGGCATCCTTAGTCTTCTGGAAAAATAAGATTTTCCGTATATTTTCCCGGATTTTCTGATCTTCGTGAATTTTTCCTCCAAACAGCACCTTTTCCATCAGAATCCTGACTGCAGCGGCCCATGCTCCAAAAGTCATCAACCATGCAAAAACAAATGAAATAACATAAGTATCACCTCTCAATACGAAATATATCAATGAATAATAGTGAATTAAGACATAGAATAGTGATGCAAAATGGACGTATCAACTCCCCCAAGCTTAGACTTCGCTTGTCCCCAAGCGAAACTGAGCTCAATAAACATGGCCTCAGGTTTATGGAGTGAAGAGTCGATAAAAGAATACGGACAAGAAGCATCACATTCATTAATACATAGATCATAATAGAAGACAACTCACTATTATATAACTCAACTTGTAATGAGTAAAGGAAACACAATAAAGATACATAAAGTGAATCATAATTGGTAATGGCAAACCTAGCTCTTGGTCGAAGAATAGTTGATAATTTGTTGGAGTTCACAAATAGTTGGTTTTCAAAGATAACTTTCAAAGTAGTAAACATCAGGATAAGAGCAAAGTGCAAAACAAGAAACATAAGAAACATGGTTGAATAAATCAACATATGAATGAATGAAACACAACAACTCAAAATACTTGTTGAGATAGAGAGGAATAGGTTTACTGATTCAACTACAAAGTAAAAGAAAGGCCCTTCGTAGAGGGAAGCAGGGATTGCAAGTCTCATAAAGAGCTCCCAAAAAATATGATACTTACTAGCTTTCAGCTCTCATTGCCCCTATCATAGGCATCTTTTGGTGGTTAAGGTAAAAGTGACACAACTAAGAGGATATGCTTGACAAGTTATAAAATGAAGTCTCATGCCCCTTACTTATGAGTACCGAACCTCATGCTACTCAACTTCAGTCACGAGCAAGCTCTTGTCATTGTAAATACATGTGTATCATTAAGAACCGCCAACGGGGTACCCCTTGCACATGACACAGGAGCTATCCCATAATCAAAATGACAAGGCAAGCAGACAGTGAGCATCTCAGCGATCTTTTTCTTTGCTATTTGCATAGGTTTTTATTGAGGATGCTTCATAGAATGCTCACTATAGTTATGCTGCAAGTTTCCACCATGATAAGGCATGGCTTAGGCTAGCGGCCCAGGCGTTTCTCTAACACACATATAAACTCCATGATCTTACAAGTTCCACTTTTATTTCACACCGCCGGGATCCATAAGCAAAAGAACATGATATCAACTAGGTACAAAGTACCAAATGAAATGTTGAAAGCGGTCCCCATGATACATGGTTATGCTAACTTCAACTCATAAAGCGCAAGCATATACACAACAAAGAAGGACCCAATGGTTCAAGTTTATTAAATGAAAGAAAGTAAATTGTGCCATCAAGTTCGCGAGAGCTTTAATCACTAATTTTCACATAACAAGTTTAATTTGGGAGGTAGATAAAACAATAATTTACTTGGAATAGTAATCATGCTAATAGGTAGGTATGGTGGACACAAATGGCAAAGGTTTTGGTTTAAAGGAGTGGATGCACGAGAAGAAATCCCTCTCAGTACAGGTTTTTGGCTAGCAAGGCTAGGTAGCAAGTATAAGAGTTGAAGGAAACAAACAAACATACAAGTGATAAAAGCAAACATGCAATCTTCCCTGGAAGCACAAAAGATCTTAACTAGAGAATAGTAGACTTATGAGCAAATCAGGAAAGAAAGATGATGAAATAATTTTTCTCTAGAGTACTTCTATCTTTTTCATTCAACTCTCGAAAATAGTTGCTACTGACCGAGCCAGGTTTGCCAAAACCAACTAAATTAACTCAATGATCCCAAAGTGCTACCAATACTAACAACAAGATCAATCATATAACCACGAATTGAAAACTAATAAAAGCTATGAAAAAGAGTGAATGATAGAACTTCTCATTAATATTCCATAATAGAAACTCACACCAAGGGATACATATCTAACGAGAGAGGGGACACTTCCATAATGCAAACCATCCTACATAAGAACTTCTCTATTCATGATATGACTCTACTAATAAGGTAAAAAGATAGAAGATAGTGATGTGATACCGCGGCACTCCCCAAGCTTGGAACAAACCAAGGGGATGCCAAACCTGATGACGAATTACTCCTTCGGTGGTGGTGGTATTATGATCTTAGTTGACATGAGGAAATCTTCTAGCATCTTGCGAAGCCTATTATTCTCCCATTAAAGCATGTCCACCTTCCTCTTCAAGTCTCGGTACTTATCGCAGAACTCTTTAGTGACTCGTAGGGCTTCCGTTGATGCAGGGCAAGTGACTAAAGGTACCAGCTCTTGCTTGGGGTCTTGGAGGTCTTCCTCCATAGGCTCCTTCCCTTTATCCTTGGCGGACACCATTGTGCTTCTAAGCTTTCAAAGATAGTTCCTAGCAGAAACAGATCGAAACAAAGACACGACGAGAACAAAATATACGAACCTCAGGGGATCCGGGAGATTATATATTACGAAGTTTCACATCAAAAGGAAGGTACTGGGAGAAAACGAGTCGGAGGCGGAGTCCGGGTTGGACTCACCACCTAGTGGCGCGGCCAGGGGAGGGCCCACGCCACAAGGTGGTGTGAGCCACCCTGGCTCCGGTTCCTTCCCTTTTTCGCTTCGCAGCTTCCCTTATTGACTGAAAACTGCAAAAATATAGTTGGAATGTATTTTCACGGAACTTTTCTTACCAGAACTGTTACCTATTTGAAAACAGACTCTGCAGGTCTCTGAATTTGGTATCTAGTAGATTCTTCTAGAGTCATCACTTGAATATCATTAATATCTTCATCTTCATACACTTATTACTTGAGTCATAAAACCTTTCTCTTCCCTATTACACCATTATCTCTACTACCTGGAAATTTCTTTCACACAAAACTTCACACAGGTCTCATTAGCAACATTAGTATAAGTGAAGTGATAAAACCTTTTGAGTTCAACTTCAACCGAAAACCATCAAAACATAAGCTACTGTAGCAACTCCTTCTGAAAACCCAAAAAGAATTCAAAAAGGAAATCGAATAAAGAAGCAAATGCAAGAGTGGCAAAATCTGTCAAAACAGACCAGCAGGTAAAGATCAATTTTTTCGAAAACCTTCTGTTGCTCAAATATAAAAGTGCAAAACTAACGAAAGTTAAATAACAACCTGGGGCAGAAGCACAAAACATTACAGCTCAATCCGACATACAGAAATCTCTCACGAATTTTTACGGTGAAGCACAAAAATCTGTTTTGGGACAGCAACTTCCCCAAATCTTACTTCTCTCTCATTAGAGGTTGATCTTGACACAAAAACCAAACAAAACGGATAAGGAGCGGTTATTACCAAAGTAATAACTTCCAAGACTCAAAGAAACAAAAACAAACTGAAAGCAAAAACAAATTGGGTTGTCTACCAAAAAGCTCTTTCTTTATAGCCATTAAGATGGGCATGATAATTTTGAAGATGCTCACATAGGAATATGAATTGAGGTGAAAGAGAGCACTAAGAAGAAAAATACACACATTTAAGTCTAACCCACTTCCTATGCAAAGAAATTTTGTAAACAAACAAGTTGTTGAAACCAGAGGCTACTTGCATAAGAAGGCAAAAGAAGTGCAACATAAAAACTTTCAGCATAAAACGAGGAAACTTGATATTATTGAGATGCATAAAATTTTTTTCCCTCTCTCATAGTAACTTTCAGTATCATGCATAAACTTAACAATATAGCTATCACAAGGACCATCGTAGAAATGATCGCTTATTCTAACATAAAATACAGGAATACTAGCTCTCATAACATTACTTTGTGAAACAATATTAGAGGTATCCTTACAAAGGATGGTGTGTCCCTATTTTTCATATTTAGTGATAAAGTCTTTCCAATTTGCTATAATAGGTTCATCAACCTTTTGTTTATCAGGTTCAACAGCTTTACTTGTACTTTCATTAACAATACTAGCTATCATAGAATGTTCCTTTACCTTAACTGGAAAATGCATTTTCTCAATATAAGGTTCAGGTAAAACATGATTACCAGTATAAACTTCAGTATTTCTTGAAGGAACACTCTTAGCAACATATTTGTATGGTTCATGATACTAATTCCACTTCTTTTTAGGCACTTCAATGTATGAAGCAAAAGCCTTAAAATAAGAAACAATAGCTTGAGAATCTAGACTATAAGCATTTTTAATATTTTGAAAGTCATCAGTTCCCATAAAAGATTCAATGCATTCATAATCATAATTTATACCTGACTTTCTACCTTTGTCATTCTCCCAAGCTTCAGCATTGTCTTGAATACGGTCCAGAAGATCCCATTTAGCTTCTTCTTCTATACGAGTGAATGATCCAGCATAAGAAGCATCCAATAAATCCTTGTCATGTAGAGGGAGCCTTGCATAAAAGTTATTGATAATAATATTTTTGGGGAGCTCATGAATGGGACATTTGAGCATTAGTAACTTCAATATCCCCCAAGCTTGAGTTGTACTCTCTCCATCAAGAGGCCAAAAGTTGAATATTTGATTCCGATCTTTATGAATCTCACTAGGAGGATAAAACTTTGAATAAAAGATAGGCACTATTTCCTCCCATTCCAGAGCTTGACCATTCTTCAGCAGCTTATACCATTCCTCAGCTCTTCCTTTCAATGATAATGAGAATAACTTCTTCTTAACTTGATCTGTAGTAATACCTGCACACTTGAACAACCCGCATAATTCGTGTATAAAGAGCAAATGATCACCGGAATGGACAGTTCCATCTCCAACATAGTAGTTATCCATAACACAATCAATAATTCTTGTAGGTATTTTGAAAACATCATTTTCAGCAGGTGGTGGCTTATCTACTACCTTAGCAGTGGTAGTAGCATTACCAAATAAGAAACTCAGCGAATTATCCATAACGAAAATAAAGCAACTAGCAGAAGTAAACAATACTCACAGTAGAAGTTTCCTTTACCAGTTCCACTCTCCAATAGCGCTTCACTCCCTGGCAACAGCGCCAGAAAATAGTCTTGATGACCCACAAGTATAGGGGGTGCATCGTAGTATTTTCGATATGTAAGAGTGTCGAACCCAACGAGGAGCAGAAGGTGTTGGCGAGTGGTATGGATCAGGAATTCTCTACAAATACTTAGCAAACGGATTTTTAGGGGTTTTTCATATAGCAAGTAAATAAAGTACGAGTAAATAAAAGACAGTAGGAATAAATGCAGCAAGTGGCCCAATCCTTTACGCAGCAAAGGACAAGCCGGTTGTATTACTTAAGATGACCAAACATTCTCGAGAACACATGGGAAGACTGTCAAGTGCTTTCGCTTCATATAGTTGATTAATCTTCTCTAGCTTGCTAAGTGTTGTGTGGGTGAACCTGTGCTAATTTACCGCCCCATCCAAGACTAATACATACTTGTGATTATACCCCTTGCAAACATCCGTAAGTACAAGAAAGTAATTAAGGTAGAAACCTAACCATAGCTTTAAACTCTAAGACCCTTACGTCCCTTGTGCAATGGTTTCCTAACGGGGGTTCAGGTTTCTGTCACTCCGGCAACCCCTACGATTAGTAGCCAAATACACAATGCATTCCCCTAGGCCCATATAGGTGAGGTGTGATGTAGTCGACGTTCATATGACACCACTAGAAGAAGTACACCACAACTTAAATAAAAATCTATTGAATCTCTCTCAACACAACTCCACTACTAACAACATGACTTCTCCCATGTCCTCAAGAACAAAACGAACTACTCACAAGACATCATATGATTCATGATCAGAGATGGAATAATGATGTATAACAATCTGAACATAAACAATAATTCAATGGTTCACTCAATAGCATCAACTACAAAGAGTAATCAACACCGGAAAAGTTTCCCCTATGAACTATAGCAAGATTCAACCAATTGTTAGAGGAATATGGAGATGGTGATGAGGGTGCTGATGGTGATGATGGTGGTGATGATGATGATGATCCCGATGAAGTCCAGCTTGATGGTGGTGTTGATGGCGACAATCTCCCCTCTCCGGAAAGGAATTCCCCCGGCAGAAATCTGTCTGCCGAAGAGATCTTTCTCTCTCGGTGTTTTCTGCCCTGCAGAGGCGGCGGAATCTTTCTGTGGTTGCTCCCCGAGTCTTAGGGTTTCAGGAGGATGATATACGCAAGAGGGGAGAGCCAGAGGTGGGCCAGGGCGGCCACACCAACTGTTGGCGCGGCCTAGGGCTGCCCGCGCCAGGGGGTGGTGTGGGCCCCCTGTGGCCTATCTCCACTCCGTCTTCTGGCATCCTTAGTCTTCTAGAAAAATAGGATTTTCCGTATATTTTCCCGGATTTTCTGATCTTCACGAATTTTGCCTCCAAACAGCACCTTTTCCATCAGAATCCTGACTACAGTAGTCCATGCTCCAAAAGTCATCAACCATGCAAAAACAGATGAAATAACATAAGTATCACCTCTCAATACGAAATATATCAATGAATAATAGTGAATTAAGACATAGAATAGTGATGCAAAATGGACGTATGATGGAGCACGAAACTGGCAGTGGTGGCGAGGTCGACCAACGCCTCCTTGCGCAGAGAACTCCGACGAGGTTAGGTGGTCCGCCAATGGCGGCGGCGGTGCAGATAACTCTGGCGGAACAGGGGAAAAGGAAAGGGAGTAAGTGGAGGTGCTCTTTTTATCTTAGGCGATCGTGTAAAATGTATTCCCATTTATCTCGTACCCTTGAAAAGCCAATATAGTCAAAGATGCTGACCTGGCCAACAAGTATAGCTGATCTCCAACAGTGGTGTTATTCATGAGATGTGTCTGCAACCAACCGCCAAAAGTCTCCATGTGTTCAAGCTTAATCTAGGAGCTAGTTTGCCCCTGGTTTTTGGAGCGTACAATATTCTGGTGTTCCTTGATATACGGAGCCACCAAGGTGGAATTTTGTAGAACTGTGTAGTGTGCATGAGTGAAATAATGCCCATCCACACATATCCTTTCTTTCTTTCATAGCGTGCCTTTTCCACTCAGTCTCCCCTCATGATGTGATTCAGGAACATCAATCGGCTTTATGTCAGGAATAAAGTCAACACAAAACTCAATGACCTCCTTTGTTCCATAACCCGTGGAGATGCTTCCTTCTGGCCTAGCACGGTTATGAACACATTTCTTTAAGACTCCCATGAACCTCTCAAAGGGGACTTATATGTTTCTTTAGAATATCCAGAAAATAAGTAAATATTATAAAATAAATATCTATCATACTATAATTCATAAAATTATGTATTATATATCAAAATTTTCAAAGAAAGAAGATCTATAATTTAAATCTATTACCATAATCTGTTATACAACTTAAATGAAATAATTTATTGTTTAACAAATATTCTATTAAGTATAAATCTTGGAAAAACATATTTTATTATTTAAAAATCAATGATCACAAAATATAATCTACCCATTAAAATATAACATTTCATATACAGTTTCCTACTCTGCCATCTTTTGGATATTCGAAAACAGTTTTAATATTCATTTGAATAACTTCTGCATATTTTCGAATATGACAAAACTTTCAGCATGAAAAGTGTTTGAATTTGAATAACTAATCCAAACCATTTTATGTTTTCTAGAATAATTATTCTAACTATTCAAACTATTAACAATTTTGCCATTTTCAACTAAAAATGCATTAACTCATATCTTTTGCATATTTTCGAATCTGACAAAACTTTCAACATGAAAAGTGTTTGAAGTTGAATAACTAATCCAAAACCATTTTCTTTTGCATGTATTTTGCATCATGTCTTGGGAAGCTTCGCCTACAAGTGCCATGACCGAGTCGAGCATAGATCACACGCACACGCGACGAGGCAAAAGAGTGACAACGGACTGACATGACAACGCGTCGAACTAGAGAAACCGAGCAGGTGCTACTTATCGCTCTCGGCCATCACCACGTGCACGAGTGCCATACACGTGTTACTTTCTTATAGTAATGGTTGCTACTGGTAAGCGTCAAGTGTTATGAGAATTAAGTTCTCTGGATGTCATACATGTAGATGCTACCTCTCCCTTATAAATCAACGAATGCTATGAAGAGTTAGTACCTATCCAAATAAGCAGATCAATTAAATGCATCAGTTACATAAAAGATTCAATACATTACTATACATCACCAACATTCACATCTAGTGTTGATGTTTTCTTCTAGTCCGTAACCATGGAGCATCTTCCTTATTTAACAGGATGTTTGGGTCAGTGTTCACTATAAATGGCGGACTTTCATGAAACTTATAATAATCTTCTGGCATGTTTATCTTATCATCCACTCCCACGATATTTCTTTTTCCTAAAAGAACTATGTGGCACTTTGGCACATCGTATGCTGTATTCGTTTTCTTAACTTTTATTTTTCTTGGTTTGGTAGACATGTTCTTCACATAGAAAACCTGAGCCACCTCATTGGCTAGGACGAATGGTTTATTTCTATATGCAAGATTATTGAGATCCGATATTGTCATTTTGTACTGTTGGTCTACCTTTACCACGCCTCCTCTCATATTGACCCATTTGCACTGAAACAAAGGGACCTTAAAATAAAGTCCATATTTGTAGCATCCCAATTGTCTAACAATTGTAATGCTACTTGGTCTAGTAAGATATTGGCTACTTCCTATATATAATTGTTGCATCATAATTATATCATGCTCATGTCATCATGCCACCTTGCATTTGAGCATCATATAAAACCCCTTTTCTTTTGGTTCTTCTCTCATATGCATTATAAATTGTATTTGCCTCTTGATATTGTATTTGGTTATTGATATATTGTCTAAATGCCCAAGTTGAGTTGGGGGCATATCTTTTATTTCAACTCCACCACCTTTCTTTCACCACTTTATAATTCCACCATCCTACTAGTCCATGAGCTTGTTTGTCTTTATTTTGATTTTATCTAGCTCATGGGAAATAGGGTGGATCAAATCTTTTAAATTCTTTTGCTTGGCTTTTACTCCACTTCTTGGAAATGCATAAGAATAATGCCATAATATTATTATTGTTTTCACAAAGTAATTCATGGCATTTATTATTTTTGCATGGGCCATGCAAAAGTACCACCACCTTTAGCCATTTGGTTTTCTTTTGGTTTTACTGATTCTTTTCTTTGTGTATCATCACCATCTTTACCACTCATTTACTCTCATCAACATCTATTATTTCAATTATCTCCATTCATGTTTTATATGAGGGGTTCTTCTCATACCTCTTTCTTTCCCTTTTTCTTGTTTATTCCTCCACCTCATCTCATGTTAGATCCAAGGCCTCATTATTTTTCCCCTTGGTTTGATCTCTTAAACAATGTCAAAATAAATCTAAAACCCTAATCCACACCTAACCTATCTTTCTCTCTCTCTCTAATTTCTTCTAACCCTAATTCTACACTAAAACCTAACATTAGCCTCACCTCTCTCTCTCTCTACCATGAGGGCCACCTGACCCCCTCTCTCTCCCTGGCCCCACCCCAGCTACCTCTCTCTCTACCCCTCTCTCAAACCCTAAACAAAACCCTAACCCGAGACTACCCCATCTACCTAGCCCGAGCTACCCCCTCTTCTTTCTCTCTTTTCTCTACCACGTGCTAGCCCCACCCTGCAGCCACCACGCCGTCCTTGTCCACCTGCATCCTCCCCCTGCCGTGCCCTACCTGCTCCCAGCTCGAGCCAGCACGTGAGGAGGATGGAAAGGTGGCACCCGAGGCCACTTTATCTCCCCGTGCCACGGCTGCCTCCCTCTCTCTTCCTCTCGCTTTACCCTCCTCCATACGCCTCTGCCGTCTCTCCCAGATCCGCCCGAGCCTGCCTCCTCTCCTCTTTTTCTTCTCCATCGTCGCCCAGCTCTGCCGCCAGTCACCGCCGTCTACCCCGCCGTCTCCGCGTTCCAATCAGCGAGCACGACGTGGAGGTGGCCTGGAAGACCAAGGGCAGTCCCCTACCTCGACTCGTACACGCCGACACGAAGGAGGAGCCCCCCAGCACCGCCAGATCCTCACCGCCCCCGAAACCCTAGATCGCCAGAGCGCCTGCATCCCCGACGATCCGCCGCGTCCCTCCTCGATCTGACCCCTCCGGCCAACCCACGGTGAGCCTCTCTCCCTCCCTGACATCCTCCGCTTCGCCGACGCCGTCTAGCGTCGCCGCTCGTATCGCCGAACGCCCTCCGTGCGCCAGAGCTCGTCGGTGTCTGCAAGCTTTCCGCGCCGCAGCGAGCCTTACCTAGGCCCCAAACCCCCTCCTGTCAACTCCCCTAGCCCCGCCGCGCTGGCTAGCCCCCTCAGCGTGGGCGCCCGCGACCCGGGTTCGATCCCCCGCTCTGCGCTGCGCGCTGTTTTCCCGTCAGACCGAAGAGGACGAAGAACAGTACCGGGCCGTGGTCGTATTACATTTAGCCCCCTCTTTTTAACGCTCGCTCAACCCGCAGTCCATCCTACCCCACCTGTTAGTCGCTGAGACCTTCTTTCAGAAAACCCCCCAACCTGTTATTAACTTAACCCGCGCTCCAGCCCTAGCCCACCTGTCAGCCTCTGGGAGTACCCCCCCACTGTCACGTGGGCCCGGAGCCGCTGGTCCCGCTTGTCAACCGCGTGGGCTAGCCAGAGCCGTGGTGTAAAAAGGAATTCGCGCGCGGGTCTCACCCAGTCAGCAGCTGGCCCACCATCAGCGGCTGTGGCTAGGATTGTCTGGGTGACAAAAGTTTTTATGGATGTCTGTTTTAATTAAACCTTTTCAAAAATTGATTTTAAATTCAAATTCAATTCAGATTTAAATAACTTTTCAAATATAAATCCAAATAATACAAGTAATATATGTTTTCGAATCAGAAAAATGTGAGGAATCCAAATATGCCATTCAAAATAATGTTTGAGCACTTTAAAATTTCGAGATGATTAAAATTACAATAAAATGCCCTTTTCCTTTATTAATTAATAACTTTAATTCTACAACTCCAAAATTGGCAAATAATATGTCTAAATCGATCAGCGCGACGAGCCCGTTCTATTTATGCAGTCCTTGTTCTGAATTGAAGAATGCATCATGTTATTATTAGAAATCTGAACTGTTTATGACAATAAAACTTGGTTAAATAAATGCCAAAATGCTTTATTTCTTGTATCCACACCTCACCTTTCCCATGCTACTTTAATGCCATGTAAATTGTGCATCATTCATCATGGCATGCTTGTTTGCTTGTCGCATTTTATTTCCTATGCTTGTGCACTTTATTTATGTTGGCCCTTGTTTGTTTGGTTCTTCTTCGAATAGACGCCCAACAGGAGAATTACCAGGAATCACAGGAGTACTACCCAGATCCATCTCTCGCTTCAACTGAGCTGCCAGGCAAGCACTACCACATGCTTGCATACATACAGTACCTATTACCTCTATCTTACTCTTGCATCATTGAGTCGTGATTGCATTAAATTGAATCCCAAGTACTACATAGCCTTTACTTTTAAACCCCACCGAAGCTTGTTCCTCCATCCCATGAGCCATTACTACAGGAGTTGTTTGAGCCATGCGAGTCGTAGAAAAGCATGTATAGGGTATGTGAGTGTCTGATGAATAACGAGGTACTAAACAACTTAACCTGAGTAGTAATGGGATAACTAATGAAAGCGGCACCGGTGAGCAATATCTGCTATTTGGTTTTTCATGCTCACTTGTGTCCGGTAGGACCCCGAGTACTTGATTCCTGTTCCTTGACTATTCGCACTATCCACATCCGGGAGGCCTTATGGACCCCCCTGAGTCAGAGCTTGATTCATTCTTATTTCTTGGGGCCACAATTAGTTTGGGGCTTTATTACTATCATGTACTTATGCCATGTTACTGCTTTAATTATGATTGTGCGAGGAGCACCTGTACTATTTTGGATCGCGCCACGTTTTCGCGGTATCGACAAGCCCACTCACATTTTCGGGTTCCCAGTCATTTACAGCCGTCGTCGCAAACCCTGGGTCCGTCTCGGAGCCGGCCAACTTCGTTGCGGGTAGCTTATTGGGGTGGCCCCCTGAAATATTTCTGAATCCTATGATTGCTTTGTCGTGAATGCCTCATTGGGTTTTGATTTGGTTTTTCCGAGGTTGATCGAGTGTGTGTTGCTATTCGTGCACCCCTGCAGGGTAAATCTTTCTGAAAGCCGTGTCCGCGGTTATGGACGACTTGGAGCACAGTTTCTCGATCATAGACAAGTATAACTAAAGTACCGCTTTTAAATTGACTAAGTACTTGACTAGTAAATAGTGCAATACTCATGGAATGGTTAATAAAACTGCCAACGGATGATGGGGGTTGTTCGTCCGCTTCCTCGTTGGTAAGCGAGGAGGAGGATGGATCTGTTAATTATACCGTTATAACTGTTGTTCTTAATTCACGGACATCCGTCTATCATTGGTTAGGCGGATGGTTAGCGAGTATCTGTAGAATTGTTAGGTATTATCTTTTGCTGCAATTGCGTCACCCTAGGTTGTGTCCCCTTTAGTGGCATAAAGACTTGCTGAGTACCCCTAGGGTCTCACACGATAAATTGTTTGATTCAGGTGAACAGTTGTACCCGCAAGATGGATACTAGGTGGAAGAGACAGATGATGTTGGCAACGATCATTCGGTGTAGAGATTCTGGGAACGGGGATCCGTGAGGTCTGTGGGCGGGATGTGTTTATTTATGGGGCATCTTATGCCAATTTGCTTCTTATCCGTACTCGGATCTTGTTTTCCGCTTCCGCCTGATACTCTGATGTGTGATGTATGAGGAGCTATCCTAAATTATTATATCTATCTAGGACATTTGGATCTTGCCGTATGGCGTTGCAATATTTCTATTTCTTTTAGATGGAATGGCTCTAAGGACTGTTGTATGTGGCTTGCATACATACTCATTTGTGTATGTAGTTGATCCCTTCGCCTGCCGATTACACCGCTCGTTCTTGTCCTGTTGTCTGAAAGTGGTTAGGACGGCCGAAAGGTCTACCGTGAGTGGCCCTGGGCCCCACCGTACTATTTTAACCACTTTCGTTCATCCAGGCATGTAACTAAGAGCGTAATTCACCGAGGTAGTTACAATTGGTATCAGAGCCATCCCGCCCTTCAGGGTCTCAGCCAAATGGTCGTTGTCAGTCTAGCAAATATTTTGGTAGTTATGTATACTAGGGAAAAACAAAACGTGAGAGTAGGACTGCTTCCATTTTTCTTCTTACCCACCCACCCACCCTTTTTCTGGTAAGGAAGTGTAACGTTTTCAATCCTCTTCTAAAAATTCAAACTATGATTCACGTGTTCTGGGTTCTGTAGTTCCATAGGTTGTGTGTGTGTGTGGGAATTCCTTGTCTATCTGTTGCATCCAAATGTTATCACTATCTGCCTTTTGGTTATCAACTATTGGTACATTCCATACCGACAGGCCTTTGTAAACCGACGCGATCTATTCTGATTCATTGTATACCGATGCGATCTATCTTACTCTTTGTTATCCGATGTTATCTTGTTGGGGTGTTCTTTTTCGTAGTTACCAATCTTTAGGTTCATCTCAAGAAGAAGGTGTTGGGATATGTGTTTACTGATTCATGTGCGGAGTAATGATTTGAGTGCGGGATGGAGTTGCGACCATACCACTACTGTTATCATTTGCTCTTGTATATTGAACTAGTAGAGTTACTAATCTTGATTCGTTAAGTGGTTTTGCGCATATAGTGGTATTTTAATGCCGAAATTTGCGGAAATTTTTTCTTTGTTAGTTGTGTTCCACACTCCTTGTTCAGTCGTGTGCGTTATGCTTATTATCTTCTAGTTGCCTTGAACTTTGTTGATATTTTAATATCATCTCAGTGAATTGCATTCTTTAATCTTGATTAATTCCATTTTGTTACTATTTTGGATTATTATCATTCTCCATTATAGTACTGACTTGTGTTTTATATCAATCACAGGATGGCACCACCACGCCGTTCTGAGGAGGATATACCACCTGAACTCGGGGCTGCTTTGGCAAGTATTGCAAATGCTTTGTGCACTATGCAGCAGAACCAGCAGCGCTTCGAGGAAAGCGTGAGGAGGAATGAGTTTGTTCCGCTACCTCCACCTCCCAAGCGAGGAGACATCAAGAGTTTTCTCAAGTTCAACCCATGCCAATTTGAGGTGTCTGATCAGCCACTTGATGCGGATGATTGGCTGCGTGAAGTGTCAAGGTTGCTGATGACTGCGGATGTTCCCGAGCAAGAATGGGTCAAATGTGCTACTCACCTTCTGAAGGGAGATGCAGCTCTCTGGTGGGAAAATTACCTCAAGGCAGATCTTTCTGGTTTTCAGCCTACTTGGGAGCGATTCACTGCTGCTTTCAAAGAGCAATACCTGTCAGAAATTGTCATGGAAAGGATGAAGGAAGTGTTTCTCAACCTCAAGCAGGGCACTGACAATGTCAACACCTACATCAGAAACTTCATGAACCTGTCTCGTTATGGTGGCGATGAGATCTCTGATGACAAGAAGAAGCAAAAGAGGTTTCGGCAAGGCCTCAATGCTTCCATCAAATATGCAATCACTCATGCAAGGCCGGCATCTTTTCTGGAACTTCAACACACAGCTCTACAGGAAGAAGCAAGTAGGCAAGTGTTTGAGGAGTCAAAGAAACACAGCCGTGATACAGCAAGCTCTTCTGCTATGACAGCTCCTTCTAAGCGTCGTGTATGGGTTCCTAACACCCCACCGTCGCTCCCTGCTCCACCAAGACCGTCAAGCTATGCACCAAGGCCACCAAACTCCTTCACTGCGGCTCCTAGGGGCTACAACCACAACTACCCTGGAGCGCCTGGCGGAGTCCCTGGCTACGTTGCTCCACGTCCACCTGGTGCTTTCTATACTTGTGGAAACACTGGGCATCAGCACTGGAATTGTCCAATGAACAACAAAGCTCTTCCACCACCACCTCCAAGACCTGCGGCAATTTCTCCTAGGATTCATGCACCTCCACCTCGGGCTCTCAACATCAACACTAAGCCGGGGTCTACGGTTGCTCGTGCCAACTGTGTCAACGTCGCTCAAGCTGAGCATGCACCTGGATTTGTCATGGGTATGCTTCCTGTTAACTCAGTTCCTGCACGAGTTTTATTTGATTCTGGTGCTTCACATTCTTTCGTGTCATACAAGTTTGCGGAGAGTAATGGGTTACCTTCTAATGCTTTACCAACTCGCCTCATGGTGCACTCTCCTGGATCAAACATGAGGGCTTCTAAAATCATCCATGGCGATCAAATTGAGATTGGTGGCTCTTCATTTCTGGCTTCCTTAATTATTCTGGGCAATTCTGATATTGATGTTATCTTGGGCATGGATTGGTTGACAGCAAATGCAGTTGTGATTGATTGTGCTGAACGTTCAGTTTCTTTGAAAATTCCTGAAGGCCATATATTCTATTCTCCAAGTCTGACTCCTGCAATTCAGCTTTACTCTTTGGCGGCTCTAAATGATGATGCTATGGAAGGTATTCAGAGTGTCCCTGTAGTCTGTGAGTTTCCAGATGTTTTTCCTGAAGAGTTGCCAGGTATGCCTCCGGATCGTGAGGTTGAGTTTGTCATTGAACTTGAACCTGGTACCCGCTCCTATCTCCAAGCGGCCTTATAAAATGGGTCCTGCTGAGTTGGCTGAACTTAAGCGTCAGTTGGATGAACAAGAGAAGTTGGGTTTCATTCAGCACAGTACCCTCTTCTTGGGGTAGTCCAACCATCTTTGTGAAGAAGCGAGACAAGACTGATAGACTTTGTGTTGACTATCGGGCACTCAATGCTAAAACAATCAAGAATAAATATCCCCTTCCGTGGATTAATGATCTCTTCGATCAGCTAGCTGGAGCTGTGGTATTCTCTAAGCTTGATTTGAGAAGTGGTTATCATCAAATCAAGATTCGCAAGGAAGATGTTCCTAAAACAGCTTTCACCACCCGCTATGGCCTGTATGAGTACACGGTCATGTCTTTCGGTCTCACCAATGCACCTGCCACCTTCTCGAGGCTTATGAACTCGGTTTTCATGGAGTATCTTGATAAGTTCGTTGTGGCCTATCTGGATGACATTCTAGTCTATTCTAAGTCGAAGGAAGAACATGAAGAACACCTTCGGTGTGTCCTAAACAAGCTTCGTGAGAACCGCCTGTATGCAAAGTTCTCCAAGTGTGAATTATGGCTGCCTCAAGTCACCTACCTTGGTCACGTCATCTCTGCCAAAGGCATCGCCGTCAACCCAGAAACTATTAAGACAATTATGGACTGGCTTCCACCCATAAATGTCAAAGAAGTCCGGAGTTTATTTGGCTTGGCTAGTTACTGTCGTCGCTTCGTTCAAAACTTTTCAAAGATTGCGAAGCCTCTTACCGATCTCCTCAAGAAAGGCAAGAAATACCTTTGGACTTCTGCATGTCAAGCAAGCTTTGAAACATTCAAAGAGAAGCTCACCTCCACTCCAGTCTTGGTTCCTCTAGATACATCAAAGCCTTTCTAGATTTTCTGTGATGCTTCATTGCAAGGATTGGGTGCGGTCCTTATGCAAGAAAAGCAAGTTGTTGCTTATGCATCTCGTCAGTTGAAGACGCATGAGATCAACTATCCTACACATGACCTCGAACTCGCAGCAGTTGTCTTTGCTTTGAAAGTATGGAGGCATTACTTGGTTGGCAATCGTTGTGAGATCTTTTCTGATCACAAGAGTCTGAAGTATATCTTCACACAGCCTGATCTCAACCTTCGTCAGAGGAGGTGGATTGAAACAATCAATGATTTCGATTTGACCATCAACTACACTCCGGGCAAAGCCAATGTCATGGCAGATGCTCTCAGCCGAAAAGCTTATGTCAACAACCTCATGGTGGAAGAACAACAGCCTCTCTTGTGCAAGGAATTCCGCAAGCTCAACCTTGAAATTGTGGATCAAGGTTATCTTCTGAACCTTCTAGCAACACCTCTCTTGGAAGAAAAGGTCCGTTCCATTCAACTTGGGGATCCTTACACTAAAAAGATCATCTCCAACATTCAACTTCCAAAGTATGAGTCTTTCCACGTTGACAACCAAGGCACTCTTTTCTTTGAACACCGGATGTTTGTTCCGAACTACCCGGGTTTAAGAGAGCAAGTTCTCAAGGAGGCGCATGATTCTGTTCTTTCTATCCACCCTGGAAGCACTAAGATGTACATGGACTTGAAAACACAATATTGGTGGCCTGGTTTGAAACGATATTGTGCCAAGTATGTCTCGGAGTGTGATGTTTGTCGCAGAGTTAAAGTTGTCCATCAGAAACCTTCCGGTCTTCTACAGCCATTGAAGCCTCCGGAATGGAAATGGGAGAAAGTAGAGATAGACTTCATCACTGGTTTTCCAAGGTCACAGAAGGGCAACAATGCAATCTTTGCTATCATTGACAGGCTTTCCAAAGTAGCTCACTTCTTTCCAGTCAAGGAAACAATTTCTACAATTCAGTTGGCTGAGTTCTATATCAATAAAATTGTCTCTCTGTATGGAGTTCCTCTTGAGATCAGCTCAGACCGTGGAAGCATCTTTACTTCCAAGTTCTGGGGAAGTTTCCAAAATGCTTTGGGAACAATATTAAACTTCAGCACAGCTTACCACCCTCAGTCGCAAGGACAAGTTGAAAGGATCAATCAGATTCTGGAAGATATGCTCCATGCTTGCGTTATCTCTTTCGGCATGAAGTGGGAAGAATGTCTTCCTTATGCTGAATTCTCTTACAACAACAGCTTCCAGAAAAGTCTAAAGATGGCACCATTTGAGGCTCTCTATGGTCGCAAATGCAGAACTCCGATTGGTTGGTTGGGCGCAGGTGAAAGAATATTGTTTGTCCCCGACATTGTAACTCAAGCGGAGGAGAAAGTTCACATCATTCTTGAAAACCTAAAGATTGCTCAAAGTCGCCAGAAGAGCAATTATGACAGAAAGCACACGAACATGGAGTATGTCCCTGGTGATCTCGTTTACCTTCGTGTCACTCCCATGAGAGGCACGCACCGCTTCGGTATCTAAGGAAAGCTGGCTCCTAGATACATCGGTCCTTTCAAAATTCGTGGAAGAAGAGGAGAAGTTGCTTATGTTCTTGAGCTCCCTGAGCAACTCAAAGTCCATGATGTTTTCCACATCTCTCAACTCAAGAAGTGCTTCAAGGATCCCGGCAGGACCGTGGACCATGAACTCATCAATCTCCAAGAAGATCTGTCTTATCAAGAACACCCCACAAAAATTCTTGAAGTCGCAGAAAGAAGGACTCGCAACAAGTCCATCAAGTTCTGCAAGGTGTAGTGGTCGCACCATTCCGTTGATGAAGCCACCTGGGAACGCGAAGATGAGCTCCATGCCAAGTACCCTACCCTCTTTGAGTCTTCTTCTTCCTAGAATCTCGGGGCGAGATTCCTGTTTAGTGGGGGAGAGTTGTAGCATCCCAATTGTCTAACAATTGTAATGCTACTTGGTCTAGTAAGATATTGGCTACTTCCTATATATAATTGTTGCATCATAATTATATCATGCTCATGTCATCATGCCACCTTGCATTTGAGCATCATATAAAACCCCTTTTCTTTTGGTTCTTCTCTCATATGCATTATAAATTGTATTTTCCTCTTGATATTGTATTTGGTTATTGATATATTGTCTAAATGCCCAAGTTGAGTTGGGGGCATATCTTTTATTTCAAATCCACCACCTTTCTTTCACTACTTTATAATTCCACCATCCTATTAGTCCATGAGCTTGTTTGTCTTTATTTTGATTTTATCTAGCTCATGGGAAATAGGGTGGATCAAATCTTTTAAATTCTTTTGCTTGGCTTTTACTCCACTTCTTGGAAATGCATAAGAATAATGCCATAATATTATTATTGTTTTCACAAAGTAATTCATGGCATTTATTATTTTTGCATGGGCCATGCAAAAGTACCACCACCTTTAGCCATTTGGTTTTCTTTTGGTTTTACTGATTCTTTTCTTTGTGTATCATCACCATCTTTACCACTCCTTTACTCTCATCAACATCTATTATTTCAATTATCTCCATTCATGTTTTATATGAGGGGTTCTTCTCATACCTCTTTCTTTCCCTTTTTCTTGTTTATTCCTCCACCTCATCTCATGTTAGATCCAAGGCCTCATTATTTTTCCCCTTGGTTTGATCTCTTAAACAATGTCAAAATAAATCTAAAACCCTAATCCACACCTAACCTATCTTTCTCTCTCTCTCTAATTTCTTCTAACCCTAATTCTACACTAAAACCTAACATTAGCCTCACCTCTCTCTCTCTCTCTACCATGAGGGCCACCTGACCCCCTCTCTCTCCCTGGCCCCACCCCAGGTACCTCTCTCTCTACCCCTCTCTCAAACCCTAAACAAAACCCTAACCCGAGACTACCCCATCTACCTAGCCCGAGCTACCCCCTCTTCTTTCTCTCTTTTCTCTACCACGTGCTAGCCCCACCCTGCAGCCACCACGCCGTCCTTGTCCACCTGCAGCCTCCCCCTGCCGTGCCCTACCTGCTCCCAGCTCGAGCCAGCACGTGAGGAGGATGGAAAGGTGGCACCCGAGGCCACTTTATCTCCCCGTGCCACGGCTGCCTCCCTCTCTCTTCCTCTCGCTTTACCCTCCTCCATACGCCTCTGCCGTCTCTCCCAGATCCGCCCAAGCCTGCCTCCTCTCCTCTTTTTCTTCTCCACCGTCGCCCAGCTCTGCCGCCAGTCGCCGCTGTCTACCCCGCCGTCTCCGCGTTCCAGTCAGCGAGCACGACGTGGAGGTGGCCTGGAAGACCAAGGGCAGTCCCCTACCTCGACTCGTACACGCCGATGCGAAGGAGGAGCCCCCCAGCACCGCCAGATCCTCGCCGCCCTCGAAACCCTAGATCGCCGGAGCGCCTGCATCCCCGACGATCCGCCGCGTCCCTCCTTGATCTGACCCCTCCGGCCAACCCGCGGTGAGCCTCTCTCCCTCCCTGACATCCTCCGCTTCGCCGACGCCATCTAGCGTCGCCGCTCGTATCGCCGAACGCCCTCCGTGCGCCAGAGCTCGCCGGTGTCTGCAAGCTTTCCGCGCCGCAGCGAGCCTTACCTAGGCCCCAAACCCCCTCCTGTCAACTCCCCTAGCCCCGCCGCGCTGGCTAGCCCCCTCAGCGCGGGCGCCCGCGACCCGGGTTCGATCCCCCGCTCTGCGCTGCGCGCTATTTTCCCGTCAGACCAAAGAGGACGAAGAACAGTACCGGGTCGTGGTCGTATTACATTTAGCCCCCTCTTTTTAACGCTCGCTCAACCCGCGGTCCATCCTACCCCACCTGTCAGTCGCTGAGACCTTCTTTCAGAAAACCCCCCAACCTGTTATTAACTTAACCCGCGCTCCAGCCCTAGCCCCACCTGTCAGCCTCTGGGAGTACCCCCCCCCCCCCCCCCCACTGTCACGTGGGCCCGGAGCCGCTGGTCCCGCTTGTCAACCGCGTGGGCTAGCCAGAGCCGCGGTGTAAAAAGGAATTCGCGCGTGGGTCTCACCCAGTCAGCAGCTGGCCCACCATCAGCGGCTGTGGCTAGGATTGTCTGGGTGACAAAAGTTTTTATGGATGTCTGTTTTAATTAAACCTTTTCAAAAATTGATTTTAAATTCAAATTCAATTCAGATTTAAATAACTTTTCAAATATAAATCCAAATAATACAAGTAATATATGTTTTCGAATCAGAAAAATGTGAGGAATCCAAATATGCCATTCAAAATAATGTTTGAGCACTTTAAAATTTCGAGATGATTAAAATTACAATAAAATGCCCTTTTCCTTTATTAATTAATAACTTTAATTCTACAACTCCAAAATTGGCAAATAATATGTCTAAATCGATCAGCGCGACGAGCCCGTTCTATTTATGCAGTCCTTGTTCTGAATTGAAGCATGCATCATGTTATTATTAGAAATCTGAACTGTTTATGACAATAAAACTTGGTTAAATAAATGCCAAAATGCTTTATTTCTTGTATCCACACCTCACCTTTGCCATGCTACTTTAATGCCATGTAAATTGTGCATCATTCATCATGGCATGCTTGAATGCTTGTCGCATTTTATTTCCTATGCTTGTGCACTTTATTTATATTGGCCCTTGTTTGTTTGGTTCTTCTTCGAATAGACGCCCAGCAGGAGAATTACCAGAAATCACAGGAGTACTACCCAGATCTATCTCTCGCTTCAACTGAGCTGCCAGGCAAGCACTACCACATGCTTGCATACATACAGTACCTATTGCCTCTATCTTACTCTTGCATCATTGAGTCGCGATTGCATTAAATTGAATCCCAGGTACTGCATAGCCTTTACTTTTAAACCCCACCGAAGCTTGTTCCTCCATCCCATGAGCCATTACTACAGGAGTTGTTTGAGCCATGCGAGTCGTAGAAAAGCATGTATAGGGTATGTGAGTGTCTGATGAATAACGAGGTACTAAACAACTTAACCTGAGTAGTAATGGGATAACTAATGAAAGCGGCACCGGTGAGCAATATCTGCTATTTGGTTTTTCATGCTCACTTGTGTCCCGTAGGACCCCGAGTACTTGATTCCTGTTCCTTGACTATTCGCACTATCCACATCCGGGAGGCCTTATGGACCCCCCTGAGCCAGAGCTTGATTCATTCTTATTTCTTGGGGCCACAATTAGTTTGGCGCTTTATTACTATCCTGTACTTATGCCATGTTACTGCTTTAATTATGATTGTGTGAGGAGCACCTGTACTGTTTTGGATCGTGCCATGTTTTTGCGGTATCGACAAGCCCAGTCACATTTTCGGGTTCCCACTCGTTTACAGCCGTCGTCGCAAACCCTGGGTCCGTCTCGGAGCCGGCCAACTTCGTTGCGGGTAGCTTATTGGGGTGGCCCCCTGAAATATTTCTGAATCCTGTGATTGCTTTGTCGTGAATGCCTTGTTGGGTTTTGATTTGGTTTTTCCGAGGTTGATCGAGTGTGTGTTGCTATTCGTGCACCCCTGCAGGGTAAATCTTTCTGAAAGCCGTGTCCGCGGTTATGGACGACTTGGATCACAGTTTCTCGATCATAGACAAGTATAACTAAAGTACCGCTTTTAAATTGACTAAGTACTTGACTAGTAAATAGTGCACTACTCATGGAATGGTTAATAAAACTGCCAACGGATGATGGGGGTTGTTCGTCCGCTTCCTCGTTGGTAAGCGATGAGGAGGATGGATCTGTTAATTATACCGTTATAACTGTTGTTCTTAATTCACGGACATCCGTCTATCATTGGTTAGGCGGATGGTTAGCGAGTATCTGTAGAATTGTTAGGTATTATCTTTTGCTGCAATTGCGTCACCCCAGGTTGTGTCCCCTTTAGTGGCATAAAGACTTGCTGAGTACCCCTAGGGTCTCACACGATAAATTGTTTGATTCAAATGAACAGGTGTACCCGCAAGATGGATACTGGGTGGAAGAGACAGATGATGTTGGCAACGATCATTCGGTGTAGAGATTCCGGGAACGGGGATCCGTGAGGTCTGTGGGCGGGATGTGTTTATTTATGGGGCATCTTATGCCAATTTGCTTCTTATCTGTACTCGGATCTTGTTTTCCGCTTCCGCCTGATACTCTAATGTGTGATGTATGAGGAGCTATCCTAAATTATTATATCTATCTAGGACATTTGGATCTTGCCGTATGGCGTTGCAATATTTCTATTTCTTTTAGATGGAATGGCTCTGAGGACTGTTGTATGTGGCTTGCATACATACTCATTTGTGCATGTAGTTGATCCCTTCGTCTGCCGATTACGCCGCTCGTTCTTGTCCCGTTGTCTGAAAGTGGTTAGGACGGCCGAAAGGTCTACCGTGAGTGGCCCTGGGCCCCACCGTACTATTTTAACCACTTTCGTTCATCCAGGCATGTAACTAAGAGTGTAATTCACCGAGGTAGTTACAATATTCAAGGTCCCATATATCCTCTATGTAACTATAATGTGTCCTTTTGCTCATTATCATCTATTGCATCAAAGCGGACACCACTGTTTTGGTCAGTGCTCTTTTTATCTTAGGCGATCGTGTAAAATGTATTCCTATTTATCTCGTACCCTTGAAAAGTCAATATAGTCGAAGATGGTGACCTGGCCAACAAGTATAGCTGATCTCCAACAGTGGTGTTATTCATGAGATGTGTCTACAACAAACTGCCAAAAGTCTCCATGTGTTCAAGCTTAATCTAGGAGCCAGTCTGCCCCTGGTTTTTGGAGCGTACAATATTCTGGTGTTCCTCGATATACGGAGCCACCAATGTGGAATTTTGTAGAACTGTGTAGTGTGCATGAGTGAAATAATGCCCATCCACACATATCCTTTCTTTCTTTCATAGCGTGCCTTTTCCACTCAGTCTCCCCTCATGATGTGATTCAGGAACATCAATCGGCTTTATGTCAGGAATAAAGTCAACACAAAATTCAATGACCTCCTTTGTTCCATAGCCCGTGGAGATGCTTCCTTCTGGCCTAGCACGGTTATGAACACATTTCTTTAAGACTCCCATGAACCTCTCAAAGGGGACATATTGTGTAGAAATACAGGATTGAGAATGGTAATCTCTTCGACTAGGTGAACTAGGAGGAGCGTCTTAATATTGAAGAAGGATGGTGGGAACATCAACTCAAAGCTGCCAAGACATTGGACCACATCATTATGTAACCTTGGTAGACTTTCTGGTTTCATTACCTTTTGAGAAATTACATTAAGGAATGCACATAGCTTCCAAATGGGTACTCGAACATTTTTTGGTAGAAGCCCCCTCAATGCAACCGGAAGCAACAACGTCATAAGCACGTGGCAGTCATGAGACTTTAGGTTTCGGAATTTTTTTATCTGCCATATTTATTATTCCCTTTATATTCGACGAGAAGGCAAACGTGACCTTGATACTGCTCAGGTATTTAAAAAATATTCCTTCCTATCTTTGGTAAGAGCGTAGCTGGCAGGACCTTGAAACTACTCTAAATGCATGTCGTCTCGGTCTTACATACGTTGATTGTCATGCCGTGCTTCTAGTCTATCTTTATTCTTCCCATACACGCCCAAGAATCCCAGCAGTATCACGCAAAGATTCTTTGCGGGTGCATCACGTCGATTGCAGAGCGTACCTCTAGGACTTTGCAAAAGCTAGCTCCCAAAATATAGATTTCTTCTTCCACATGGGTGTGTGCCCGCTAATGTCATTCGGAACAGATTGTCTGCCAGGACCCTTTCCAAAGATTACTTTAAAATTCTTCACCACAATAGTAAAAGTTCTACAACTAATGGTCTTAGGTACACATCAATGTCGTTGCTAGGTTACTTCAGGCCTTGTATGAGTACTGACATCATAATGAACTTCCGCTTCATGCACAACCAAGGAGGAAGGTTATAGATACATATAGTAAGAGGTTAGGTGCTATGACTCCAGCTCTGCTCCCCAAAAGGATTCATCTCATCTGTAGTTAGACCAAACCATAAGTTCCTCGAGTCACCTGCAAACTCCGGAAATTCTCTCTCGATTTTTCTCCACTACGACCCATCAGCGGGTTGTCCCAACATATCATATTTCTTACGGTCTTCCATGTGCCATCGGAACAACTTGACATGCTCTTTGTTTCAGAATAGACGTTTCAACCGTAGTATTATAGGAGCATACCACATCACCTTGGCAGGAACCCTCTTCCTAGGGCGCTCGCCCTCAATATCACCAAGGTCATCTCGTCTGATCTTATAGCACAATGTAGTGCATACCGGGCATGCATCCAAATTCTCATACTTCTCACCACGATAGAGGATATAGTCATTAGGGAATGCATATATCTTTTGCACCTCTAATCCTAGAGGGCAGACAACCTTCTTTGCTTCGTACGTACGGAAAGTAGCTTCTTCACTATTTTCAGAAACTTTTCAAATCCATTGTCAGTCTGATGACTGCAAGTGCACATATCGTTTGTAGCTAGTTTCGAAATAAAGATATCGATCCCACAGGGAGCAGGAGTCTGAAGTCTAATAATTCTTGAAATAAATATTACGCTAGTAATGCTTAATAAAGTTCTAAGTGATAAGATAAAATACGAGTATTGCGTAAAAGGGTGTTTTTGGGTTTTTGGTATAAGAACAAGTAAAGTAAAATAGCTGAATACAGAAAGTAAGTATCGCGTATGTAAAAGAGATTGGAACTGCAATAGGGAAAAAACATTCTCAGGGAGTAGCGGATTCACCACTAGCATTATAAGGAGCTAAGGTAAAGATTATTATCATGAACATTATCAACTATGTATGTGTGGGAGGAACTCCGTATTTGGACAAATAGGCAGCAACCGCTGATCACATCATCCTCATAACCACATCAGTCAACAATCGACATCAATCGAATTACTGCGCTATTAAGGGACGTAATCTCGTAGGACGTATCCTATGACATGGATAGTGTTCCGTGAGTTTCCTTAGTTTCCAAAGTTGATACGTAAAGAGTGCCAACAGCTTTATAGTCACTGTATGTGCTAACTCACCTCCGTCTACCAACAAATAGTTTCCTCCATCAAGTCCCCATGAGAGGCAAATATTGAGAGGTCGACTTCTATCAACATCAAGACGAAGACAATCTAACAGATGGTCATAGCGATGAATATCATAATAAACTTTATCTTATTTCAATCTCATACTAGGGTTTCTCCATCTCCCCAAAAACTAATGATCTACTCAGACATGGAGGCAATCAACATCATGACAATAACAATGGAATCTATCGTAGATGAATATTACTTGTATAAATCCACAACGAGTACGGAAATTACAACAAAATCTAGACAAGATGTAGATGGGATGGATGGAGATGGTGGTGATGCAGTGGTGGATGATGAAGATCGATGTCTTAGCCTCCCAGATCTACGCAGGGCGAAGATGGATCCCGATGAACGAGTTCCCCCTCCAGATGTCTTCCGGAGGTGAGGTTTCTGCGATTTATGGATGTTCTGTATGTCGTCTCCCTGATCTAGTTGCACGGGGTGAAACTATTTTAGGAGGCGGTGGCGGCGCCAACTATACGGTGGAAACTATATGGCTGAAAAATTTATTCCCGCTGTATAGTTGGTCATTAAACTGTCAGTCTCTCTTGATTGCTTCGGGTTTTCTTCTGGTATTATTAATATTTCCCAAGTAAGCGATTTACGTTGTTTTTGACTCCTTTTATACTCAGTACAACTTCTTCAAAAATTTGTGTCCATTGTATCCATTATCTGTCCTGATCCTGGTGAAAACAGATATAAAATATGCGTGGGAGCGCCATAAAATACCAAGATCCTACATCTACAATGCAAAATAACAATATAAAACATGATGCAAATATGCACTCATCATAGTCACACTGTTCTCTGCCTTCCATTACAGTAATTCCAGTGTGCTACCTAGCTTTTTATGGCCATCTTCACAATTTGGATACAACATTTTGTTGTGATCCTGTAACATCTTCTCGAAGTTCAACCTCTCATTTTCACTTTCGCAGTCTCTCTTTGCATCAGCAATGGCCCAACCAAGATCATCAACAGGCTCATCTGATGCCCGTTCTTGAGCTTCTTCTTCATCATTATCTTTCATTATAGTACCACCGTATTCATGGAAAATAGGATAGTTGTTACCATTCTCTTTTTCTTTGTTGTCTTCCATCATAACCCCTCTTTCTCCGTGCTTGGTCCAACAATTATAGCCGGACATGAAACCAGACTAAAACAGGTGGCCGTGAAGGAATTTTGAGGAAGAATATTCCTTCTAATTCCGAAAGACACCAAATGGACATCACATAAAACCATTCCACTTGTTTGCCTCGACCACAACAAGAAAAGAACGCACGCCTTTAATGAACTCGTCCGAGCATCGGTCAGCGTACATCCATGGCCGGCTCATCTGCATTATATAAGTACATCAAATGCAATCACATTGCTAAAATTAGTACCAGTCTAAAATTTCTAATCCATCTATACTAGTTGAGTGCCCGTGCGTTGCTACGGCCTATTACATTTTTTTGGTCTCACAATATTGCTCATATAACATGGAATGTATGTGTGTTTGTATTAAATGATAAGTGTCAAGCACACATCTCTCTCTGTATCCATGCCTTCATTGGCGGGATGATCCAAAAAATAATGCCGTGGGCTTTACCTTCCATACCAACAAACTTTTGCTTAAAAAAGTTAGAATACAACATCATTATAGGACATAAGTGAATATATGTATGTTGGTCATATAAAGATGAACAATTTCTCACTTGAGATATAAAATCTTAGGGAGGAAGCAGACTGCCTTTTTGAAACCACATTAAACGAGATCAATAACATTCCAATTTATGGTATCCAACCTTGAACCAATTGTTTTATATAGCTAAACCTTTTGAACAAGCATACTGAATAATCTGCACCCGCAGTTTGATTCATCTTCCATCAGAAAACATATTTTGCAACTATAATAAGTGATTACCACCTACATTTGGGTGGATCCATAAACAAAATTTGGAATATGTAAACACCTAAATTTAACCATACAACTATCTTTACTATTAAAAAGAACATCCTTGAGCCAATCAAGAATGAACTAAACAAAATTAGCATTTTAACACCAAGAAAGAAGTTGAGAGGTCGGCCTCGACCAACCTGGTGGCCGAGGCAGAAGCCCATCGAGGAAGATGCAATTGCAGGAAACATGCTGGCAGCAAATGAAGTTGCCGAGCGTGAGGATCCACGGAGCATTGCCGTGCGCATCGCTGCAGCTGCGGGAGATGACGAAGCCGTCCAAGGCCACTACCTCGACACGGAGCATTGCCGTGCGCATCGATGCAGCTGCGGGAGATGACGAAGCCGTCCAAGGCCACTACCTCGGCACCGTCGGGATATCCACATACACAGCGCCATACACCATTGTACCCCGCCAGCGATGCGCGAAACACCTTGAAGCACCCCAAGTCCCCGACACGCCTTGCGCATATGGTTAGTCCTCCCACACTGCAGCTCTACGACACCCCGTTATTGCTGACCCGACAGAACGCCGCTCTCCACGACTACAGCGGCGGCATGACGTTTTCCAATGGCTCCATTTCCACGGATGACATTGCGTTAGGACAACGACGACTACGAAAGATCTATGGCGTGAGGCATGGGGGCAGCAGCGGCGACAAATCTATGGCATAGGGCCGCACATGCATGTGCAAGGGGCTATTAGCCGGAGAGGATTACTATGGATTGTTTCCTGGAAGGGGTCTTCCTAGTGGCATTTAGAGGCACATACCAGATACATTTGGCATAGAATCCCCGAGTCCTAAAAGACAATGAGAAGCCCCGAGTCCCACATTACAATGGCGGTTTTGTTAACTATTCTAACTTTTTTCAATAAAGTGACATCTCTATTTGACAACCCCATACATTATTAATTATTCATTGTTGAAAGGAAAACCTATGCTAATTTGAGGACTAACAGGGACTTAATTACCTTGTTGTAGCCATTGTTACTCTCTTGGTTATCCTGCACTTCAGTTGATAACCATTGATGCTGTACTTAAGCTACACTTGTTTTGACATCCATAGATGATGTACTTGAAGCAGAATTTTTAACACTCGCCATCCACCAATTTACATGTCCACTTCTATCCAAGCACCATATCTAGCAGGGCTCCGGTGGTCGACCACGCAGAGCTGCCGACGCGCATCACCGCGAACAGCCTGCCTTCTAGAAGGAGACGGGTCGACGCTCGAATTGTCGGCCTGGCCGCCCACCACCGCAAATAGCTCACCCTCTAGCGGAACCGGGCGGAAGCTCCGGAGAGCGGCGGACGCTGATCCAGTGCCTCGCTGCAGGCAAGGCACGGCGCGCCTTGTGCCCCTACATCCACCGTCGAAGCACATCCAATGACCATTATGGATTCAGTGCTATCTCTCTCACCTGCAAGTCATAGAAGAGACATCTAACAACGCTGCAACGAGAACATGCAGATGAATAGAGTATCCTCGCGGGCTTGCCGGTTCGGCGCCACCGCTGCATCCTAGTCCGGGGAGCCGTGCCATCCGCTCCTAGAGGGTGAGATCTTGCGCAGTTTACCGGAGAAACCGGCTCCCGCCATTAGCCACGACTCAACAATGATTGCAATCCAGATTCTTCAGGCTTAACAGAAACGGAAGTCCAACAAGACATTCAGAGTTTCAGGCTGCTAGTAGCAGTAAGCTGAACATGGACATTCAGTACATAGTAGACTATTACATATGTTTAGTAGCAGACAATTGAACCAAACTAGTACAAAAAATGGAATTGAAATTTTTAAACATTACAATATGTTTTGTTGCAGACAATTGAACCAAACACAGATTGTTAGTACTTAAAAAGGAATTGAAAATTTTAAACATTACAACGACAAATTATACAAGAGAAATCTGTACATATGTATTTGTTAGCAGCAGAAATCGAACACATTAGAATTAGAAGGACATTAAAACATGGATACCTACAGTGAGACAACATCCTGGAGCTTGACTGTTGCAAGATGACGTGTCGGAGAGCGCTCGCATGAGGTGCGGAGGGCGCCATCGTAGCAGGGCGGAGGAGCCAGTCCGAGCGGGGAGGGGCGGAGGTGGAGGAGCCCGCCGTCGGGCCGGAGTTCCCTCGTCGCCGTTCTCAGGTCGCGCCGGCGGCAGAGCTCTACCCGGGAACCAGCCTGCGAGTTTTCCCCCCTCCCGCGTCGGTGATTTGGGTCGTGGGTGTTGACTTGAGACATTTGGCCTTGGTCGTTTGCTATCCTTTGGATCTGGATGAAGAATGGATACAGGGGCTGGAGGAACGCTGTGCCTAGCCTGCAGCAAGGCACCTGATCAGTGCCCGATAGCGGCGACGGTGCAGAGCAGCGCAAGAATCCTCCATGGCAGGCCTCACCCCCTTCATGCATCGGCGATGGTGGGCCATGGCGGCCGCTGCCGTCAGGAAACTTTAGGCCGCCTTCCCGCTGCGAGCCGCCAGACCTCGGTGGAATTCATGGGCGGCGACAGGCCTATCTGGGAGCTCCCCGTGGCACCGGCCATGGGGTGCGAGGTGGGTGGTGAGAGCGAGCCTAGAACAGGAAGATACGGCTGGGATATGTCTCCTCATCCATGGCTCGTCCAAAAGGGGATCGCGTGTGGTCCCTGGCTCGACGGGGGAGGAGCTGAATTAGCGGCGAGATTTGTTCATGCGGGGCGGTGCGGGAGATCTGATCCATCGATAAGAGGTTGGACGACCGTGATTCTTACAAAGTTTGCTGTCAAAGTGATATTAAAGTGGATGTACCAACACCAACTTCTTTTTAAAGAAAAAGCTATGCACTGATTTAAAAACTTTCTACTCCATCTTTATTCCCGTCTGGTGGATCTTTCGTCCCGGTTGGAGACACCAACCGACATTTAAGGGGTTGCGACAGGCTAGGGCTGGCGCGAGCCCGTTTAGTCCCGAATGGTGTCTACCGGTACTAAAGATGGACCTTTAGTTTAGGTTGGAGACGCTAACCAGGACTAAACATTTAGATTTATTTAATCGTGGGTGTACACTTTCTTATGGATGAGTGTCAACACCATGCCATGAGTGGTGGCACTAGGCCCCGAGTGTCGACACTAAAGATGGACCTTTAGTCTCAGTTGGAGACACCAATCGGGACTAAATGTTTAGATTTAGTTAATTAATCATGGGTGGCGATACTATGCCATGGGTGAGGATCGATACTATGCCATGAGTGGCGACACTATTTGGTGGGTGGTGACACTATGTCATGGGTAAGTGTCGACACTATGTTGTGGCGCTTAATCTATAAATAGGCAAGGTGCATCCTTGTGAAGTAATAAACTGCAATATGTGGTGCAAGCGGGACACCACTACGACAGAGCTTTTCGAAGATGTCTTAGAATCCTGTCCTCAAACATCTTTGAGGAGCTCGCCATAGAGGCACTACCATATATGTGAAATTTGTTAACTACAGGGCGTATTGATCTACTTAGAGAAGTTATAAACTGCAAGATTGTGTGACAGTGACACCACTACGACGGAGCTTCTCAAAGATGTCTTATGATCCCATCCTTAGACATCATCGAGGAGCTCGTCATAGAGGCACTCTCATATATTGATCTCGAGAAGCTTCTCGAAGATGTGTTGAGCTAGCGTGTCTTCTTATGAAGCTTTTTTGAATTAACCCTGTTTTTGTTACAATTTTATGATTATTATTGTTTACTATGGTACATATATATGTCTATGCATAATGATGATGTTATTTTATTTATATCTATCCAGAATTTGAAGATAAAGTGGTTACAAATCTCTCTACTTCAAGAGCATGAAATGAGCTAAACTAGCAATTACAAATGAAAGGATGGGGTTGCTAACCTTTTTGAACACCTGGATATATGGGGCATTGCCAAATCTTGATAAATCGTGTGAAAAAAGGGATTAACTCGATCTCGGGAAGGAGTGTGACCAAATCTGCATTATATAATTAAGCATATCAAAAACCATTACGCAACATCATAAATAGAGAAGTGACCTAATTAATACAAGTTCATCACATTAAAACCAAAGTAAAATAGTGACCAAATGTTATTATTGCAAAAATTACTCCCAAACTAAACCCACAAATTCCACTACTCCTAGAGCATGAAATGAGCTAAACTAGCAATGAAAGGATGAAATTCCTTACCTTTTAGAACCCTTGGATAGATGGGGCGCCGCCAAATCTTGTGAAAAAATGTGGATAAACTAGAGCTCAATGGAGAAAACAGAGAGATGAGAAGCATATTGAAAATGGAGTGTGTGGCTCAGGCAGGAAAGAAGATATAAGAATCACATTAGTCCTGGTTAGTGTTTCTAACCGGGACTAAAGCCCAATCTTTAGTCCCGGTTGGAGAAACCAACCGGGACGACCAAAGGGTCTAGCATCGGCCCCAGCCTGGCAAAAAGCCTTTAGTCTTGGTTGATGTCTCCAACCGGGACTAAAGGTCTCGTTCAAACCGGGACTAGAGGTGTGTGACACCCTCTAATCGGCCCTATACAGATTTGAGCGCTTCCCGCCAAACCCGCATAGAAACGATTCAAGGACGCCCACCAGGCACTTGCATGCGGGTGGAAAACGAAGTAATACCATTACACAATAGTTCACGATGGAACCCACAACACATATATATACAACAACGACTCCATGAGTCAAGAATACAGATATACAGTACAAAGATCCAATTCACCTTGAAAACGATACAACATCCGAGTACGGATAAGATGCAAATGGGCTAAGAGCCCTGAAGAATAACCAATGGCGTCCATAACCCTGCCTAGGCCAAGCCGGAAGGGTAACCCTGCTAACGACGTCGAACTCACACCTGCTAAAATAAAAGGGGTGCCGACAAAGGGCAAAGGAAAAAGAGGAGCGTCAGTACTAAGGCCAGTACACGGCGAGGCTAGAATTCGGCGGTCTCGCCTACATAGGTATGGTGGACTGAAGCGGCAGCACAGCAGGCACTAAACAACCTATAGAGACTCGATTAACTGTCGGCTATTAGAGAGAGATAAGAAAGACCTATTCGGAACCAACCTTATACTAACACCAATCATACCCATCCTGGTATTCCCCCTCGAGACCAAACGAGGAAGTCACACCGAGGAACTCACACAGTTGGTAGTTTTATTCATTCCGTTATAGTTGAAGCTCTTACTAATCAGATATAGATAGCATGAGTCATCCTGATAGCATAAGTAGTGGGCAGTTTTAGTTAACCATTCAGTGGTAGTTGCGGTACTTACTAGTCAGATACAATTAACATGTGACATCCCAAACCCAGCAGTTGTTGGCACTTTTTTTCATTCCATTGGAGTTGTGATACTTACTAGGCAGGTATAACATGACACGATACACCCCATTCCACAAGTTGTTGGCACTTTTATTATCCATTCCATTGTAGTGAAGCTGATTACTAGTCACATATTAAGTCAAATTTATAGCACTACTTTAGTTATGCTTATCTATGATCGAGATACTGTGCTCCAAGTCGTCCATAACCGCGGACACGGCTTTCAGAAAGATTTACCCTGCAGGGGTGCACAAATAGCAACACACACACGATCAACCTCGGAAAAACCAACTCAAAACCCAATGAGGCTTTCACGACAAAGCAATCATAGGATTCATAAAATATTTCAGGGGGCCACCCCACTAAACTACCCGCAACGAAGTTGGCTGGCTCCGAGACGGACCCAGGGTTTGTGTGGACGGCGGTAAACGACTGGGAACCCAAAAGTGTGACTGGGCTTGTCGATACCGCGAAAACATTCCACGTTCCAAAACAGTACAGGTGCTCCACGCACAATCGTAAATAAAGCAGTAAAGCATGGCATAAGTACGGGATAGTAATAAAGCCCCAAACTAGTTTGTGGCCCCAAGAAATAAGAAATGAATCAAGCTCTGGCTAAGGGGATTCATGGTCCCATATGCGGATAGTGCGATAGTCAAGGAACAGGTATCAAGTACTCGGGGTCCTACGGGACACAAGTGAGCGTGGAAGAACCAAATAACATCTATTGCCCACCGATGCCTCTGCATTAGTTATATCTAGCAATTCAATATTAAGTTGTAATTAAAGCCATGATCATCTCCACCATAAACATCTGCAAGCATTCCAACAACTGTGGTACTTGACAACACGAGATCGCACCTGAGCACGCAACTACGACCCGCAAGGCCAGCTATCTACCAAACATAGGTAATAGGAGGTGTCCAAGGCAATATAGAGGCTGCACGGGATATAACTGGTGTACAGAAACTAAAGCATCGCGACACGGATAGCAATAGATCAATAGGAGGAAATAAAGACTATAAATGCAAAATAGGTAGAAGGGGAGAGATGCTCGCCTGGGAAACACTACCGAAGGTTCATATCCGGAGAACTTGTCGATACTCGCATCAACTCATCGGCCTAATCCGCGAAGAAGCAAACACTAGAAGAAACACCGGATGCAATATTTAATACTACGGCAGAAGATTTGGCATGCTTATGATATGATGCATGGCATGGCACATATACGGTGCAATTAGGAAATATTAAGCGGAACCGGGGTCTCGATAATTAATTACACGGTTCAAGTTATTTAGAACCCCCGCAATTTAAATGTTGTATTAACAGGGCGAAACATGGTATCGGTTCGCTACACAAATTTAAATGGAGTCCGGAATAAGACTAGAATAGCTCGCATATAAACTCCATATTTAATTTAGGTGAACCGACTATTTAACCCAACCCACCAGATGACATGTATGCAAGCATGATGATTTAATGATGCGACAGGTATATGTCATATTATAAAAATAGAGGCTTAGGGTCACACATCTGGGTTCGGAAGATCTTGGTTCCGGGGGGGTTTGGGTCTCAGGGTTCAACGGGAACGACCAGGTTCGGATACAAGATGGAGAACTTGTCGTGTCGTGACGGAGAACTTGGGTTCCAAGCGGTCGATCTTTCCGTCAATGGCGAACTTGAATGGATCGGCTACCGGTGTCCTTCGGGTCTATGTAGACGGTCATGGCATCCAGGATGAAGAACTTGGCGTTCCGAGAATCTTCGGGTAGGAGATCGTGCCGCTCGGACTCGGAGAACTCGTCGGTTCCATGTCGACGTACTTGGCATTCTTGTCGAAGTCCTCGAGTGACGGTGTCGGTTCCATGTCGATGTTCCGGGAAGGAGATCTTGGGGTTCGACAACGGAGAACTTGGGGGGTCTACGGCTTCGATTGCCGAAGGCGGACTTGGTTGGCCTCCGAGCGGTTCCATGACGGTGATCTGCGGGTTCAGGCTTCGGTGTCGGCGAGATCGATCTCGAGTGGCGTGGGCGGTGGACGAACTTGGCGGTTCTCGACAGTCTCATCATCGATGAAGATCCTCTGGGTCTTGGTCTCGCGGATAGCAACACATCAACATCGAAGATTGCATATACAACAAATCTCTCACGTCATATGGCCACCGGTTACGGCTATAGCACCAAAACAGACGAACAACACATGACATGTGCAACACGAGGGCTTACGAGAGCGGAGGCGAGCGCACAGCGGCCGGCATCAGCGCGTGCTCGCGGCTAGAGGACGAGAACAAGGGCACTCGCCCGGGCAGGGGCACCTGTGCGTCGCGGGGAGGCGTCGCTGCAGAGGGAAAGCCGCCAGTGACCGGAGAACAGGCAACACGGCGACGCGGACGGGGAGGCCGCATGGCACGTCCGTGCGCGCTGCAGAGGAAGAGGCTACGGGGGAGGCGAAGCTTGCCGAGCTCGGAGAAGGCGACGAGGTCTACAGAGAGAGAGAGAGAGAGGCGGCCGCGGGCGGGACCGTAGGGGCCGTGCGTTACTACGCCGGCCTGGTGGATCTCATGGAGGCGTGGAGGAGAGCGGGAGGGCGGCGCCTGGGGTCCGTCAGGTTCCTGGCGCGGAAGGGGCTCCCGTGGCGGCGCAACATGGTTGAGGCCGAGAGGACAGAGCGGGGGCCTGCGGCGGAGGCGAGGGTAAGGAGCAACAACGGCGACCTCGCAGAGCGGCGGCGAGGATCTCGACCAGGGGAGAGAGGCGGGGTTGTAGGATAGGAGGAGGCGAGGTGGTCGAACGGCGGCCGGCTCGAGCGGCAGAGGGAGGCCGTAGAGCTAGGGGAAGGAGAGCCGGCGGCGGCGGTTGCCGATAGGGGAGAGGAAGGTGCGGGGGTTGCGTGCGGGATCGAATCGAGGGAGAGGGAGCGTCTGTGGGGTGGGGTCGCGTGTCCGTCGCTGGCCAGGGTCGGGTGCTGCGTCGGGTAGTGGGGTGGGGCCAGGCACGGTAGGTGGGGTGGGTCAGGTGGAGCGGGGCAGCGAGGTGAGCTGGCTGCGCGCTGTGTGGTGTGCGTGTGTGTGTGGTGTTTGGTTAGGTGGGGGTGGGGCTTAGGCGACAGGGACAGGCCGGTGTGGGGCCGGGTTGGGTAGGTAGGGATTGGTTTGGGTTAGGATAGGATTTTATTTTTAGGGTTAGTGGAGGTAGCCGGCCGGGCTTTCGGGCCTGGCGGGCGCCTCCTAAACATAATTTGAATATTTTATTTATTAAAAACAAGGCTTTTGCAATCCGTTTTCAGATGAAACAAAATAATCCGGAGGCGCGGGGTTTTTGCTTTGAAGTTAAAGACGGGGTATTCAGAAAACAAAAATAGGCTTTGCGAAAATAGTTTTAGGCAAAACCATGCAGGATGATGACGATGCTCAAATGCAATGTGGCATGATGACATGAGCATACAGTCATGATGATGCGATGCACAAAAACACAGCGATTTTCTAATAGTGGTTTTAGCGTGATGCCACAAGGTGGCCGGTTCCTGCGGCCGTTTCTAGCCATTGGGTCCGCAGTATTATTCCCGGTTCTAGACACAACCGGGACTAATGCTCCGAACCAAAGACATGTTTTTACTAGTCTATACAGCTAGCTGCTGGGTATATTATTGTTCTTGCTCGTGTGGTGTAATTCCGATTCGGTGAGCGGTAGTGCTAGTTCGTGAGTTTGAACCCCTTATGTGCATTTAAGATAGTCTTACTTGCCATGGTCACTAGTTTGAAGTATAAACTTTTAGGGGCCTTTTCACAAAATTTACAATACCACGTGTCTGCTCTTGTACCTATTTGCACCCTCTGTGCAAGAATCCATAATTTGCTAATATATATATATATATATATATGAAAAATTATTCTTATTCCTTGGTGAAACGTTCAATATATACTATACAAAAGTATATATATTCCAATATACTTCATATACTATATCTAAGATACTTCCAATCAAGTTACGTGAAAAAATTATAACTTGACCCATCGTTTGCACTATATATTTAAAATACCTTCATATTTATATGAAAAAACAAGTATGTGAAAAAATCATACATACTATAAAAAGAGTACTACGTATACTACCGAATTAGTGTTATATACTTTATACTACGCATACATACTGTCTGATATGGTAGATACTGCCTACATAGTATAAAACACACGTGAGTGTAATTACACCTGGGTGTAGTATGAATATATGTCCTATATATATACACACACTAAAGGCGGAGCAAATCACGGCCTCTTAGCGATCCACTTGGATTGCCTTCGCGGTTGTAAGTTCCTAATATTCGTAGTACTATATATTCCCGATATTGACCAATTAGGGATCTCCACGTCGCCCGGTCTACTCCGGTTCTCCTGTGTATTGTGTTGATAGCGTCTTCGAGAGGAAGACGCCAGGTTCCAGGACGCGTGCCCTCTCTCCATCCATGGCCGCTCTCTCATGAGGCGGAGTCAAAGCGGTGTCGTTCCACTACCAAACAATCCTCTCCTATCCAATTTCTATCGTTGTGGCTACTGCTCTTCCTCCCAACCCCCAATGTCCAATCCCCAATCCATACCCATCGATGCCGCCCACACTCTCTCGGCAGTCGGCACCGTCATCTCCTTCCCGAGGTGGCTGGCTCCGTGGTGGAGGACCTCGGCGCCCTCCTCTTTTGCCGGTTTCCCGGTGGATTTAGGTGGAGAGGATGTGTGCGCGGACTTCGGCGGGGCGGTGGCCATGCGACGCCGCCACGATTCTCGCCTCCTCCGAGCATACGAACGCCTCGGCCCCCTCGGCGAGGTCGTGGTCGAAGTCCGGAGCTTTCAGCGCAGCGTCGCCAACGAGCTCACACTTGTGGATAGTGGGGATGTCCCTCATCGGTGTCCGTGTCGACTCGCCTACGAGCAACACATGATAACCGTCAAATTTGGGGGAGGGGGGGGGGGGACAGTGATTTTTTATGTGTTTTTCTTCTCTTGGCAAGTGTTCTATCAGTGTTCGTGACGCAGCCGCCATCGACAAGGATGGCCATCGTCCTCGTCGCCTCCTCCGATTATGCGCCTACTAGTACAAAACAGGCCTCTAGTCTCGGTTTGTAAGGAGCTTTAGTCCCAAATTGCAATCCGGGACTAACATATCGGGACTAAAGGTTAAGCCTTTAGTCTCGGTTCTGTTACGAACCGGGACTAGATTGTCTCCATATGGCCCGCTGGGTGCGTTTGGCTGGAGGATCTTTAGTCCTGGATGAACCGGGACTATAGTTGTTATGCTGCGGCAGCGTTTTGTGGCAACCTGATGTCGCAGCAGGAGATGGGGTTTTAGGGTTTTATTTTTTTGTATTCAATTATTTTTCATTTTGTGTTTTCATTTCAAACAAGTTTTCATATACACATTATTCTACGCTACTACATGATATATACGTTGATGCATATTATTTCTCTCACGATCACGTACATATATATATATATACACACACCTTGGTATACGAGTGCCAACCGAGACTAGAGCTCGTATATTTGATTTACACGAAGATCATTATATTACATGGATACTTTAAGGTCTATCCATGTTATACTGTTCTTTTCTGTTTATGACGTCCCTGAGCAAAATCCCGACAACTCCTCTTAAATTGCTAGTAGGCGTTCATGTGGTAGGAGCTTATCCCGCATCGCATCCATTCATGTGGTAGGAGCTTATCCCGCATCGCATCCAATTATATATAAAGAAGTTGATCATTATAAATGTGTACAACAAAAATTATGGTATAAAATAAATTGTAAATATATTGTTTACGTACTCGAAGAAAGTCTGTCCCCTGCTTTAGACACCCACGAATAAACTCGCATACGTAATATCATAAATTAGGCCCCCGTGGCTGTGTCGCACACTATTCGAGAATATAATTCAATCAAATAATAATCAAGCATGATAATTATATGAAGACTAGAATTGAAGAGATACGAGGACCTAGCTCTCGTACTACTTACGAGGATCAGACGAAAAGTCAGATCTTTATGCCAATCACCCTGAACCTTCTTTGGGAACCTTTTCCAAACCCTGTCCGGCAAAAAAGAATTGAATAAATTATTAATTACTTAACATCTCAAAGAATGAACGAAAGAGATAGATATAGTGCGATAATGATTGAAATTACTTTTTGAGCATATCAAGTATGTTGCGGTAGTGTTCCATCGGCTTCTTTAACGAGTCCGAGATTTCAATTTTTGCACGAGCAACGTCAATGTTTAGAAGAATTCAGTGGTAGTTGCGCATGTTTATATACACTTAACATCGAGTAAACAAAAAGTCTGATAGTATTTGCGTCTTGTAATGTTGCTCCATTAAATACATTAGCAAGTTATCCTCAGTTTTTTCGGGGAGCTCTTTTAGTGTATGTCCATTAACTTTGTTTAGGTCAACAAACCCAATGCCGTAGATTGACTTTATTCTGCATTCCCGAATCTTTATTCTCCATATATAATAGCACAAAGAAGGAGATATAGTGAGGATAACTACATGCAATGAATTGAACGAGCTGAGTTAGAGATTTAATTACTTATACACAATAGCAGCTGAGGAGGGACTTGTAGCGGGCGTCTAGGTTGAATAACTGAAATAATTCAGAAAGTTCAATAGATATCATGTCTGGACGGAAGTACTCCTCTCAAACTTTATATAGGATAGATTGTCGCTCTTCCTTTGTGACTTTCAAGTACCAGGCATGCAAAAGTCGCATATGTGTTGGCAGATCATCGAATACCTCATCGTTGACCAGAGGCTCCTCGTAGACAAATTTACGTGCTATTGGTGCCTTGGCGACATCTCCGTTTCATAGAATTAGTTCGACAGGCACGTTACACTCCTTGGCTAATTTAATAGTGTCCTCCATAACTATTGCACCTTGAGCGGGCTAGGGGTAACACCTGGAGCAGATCGATCGATTGTTTTGCCTGTTTGCCGAGCTGGGCAACTTCTTTTGATCTTCTCCCGCTTGGAGTACTGCCTGACGACTTCTCTTTTAGTGTCTTTGTAAGACAGCGTGTATAGTCATCTTTCCTATTTAACACATGGTTGGGTGGTTGTGCAAGGTATGCCTTGAAGTGCATCTTGACTTTTGGATCAACTTGCACCTGTGGCTCGAGTTGTTTTGGTGCAAAATGGGCCTTCACTTTGGCTTGGGAGATGATCATGCTTTCCTCATCAGTCCGGTGATAGGCTAACTTGGGAGGAGACGACGGTACTCTTGGGATGGGCTCTTGTCATTTTCGGTGTCGGTTATCCCTTGAGGTAGCGGTGCTATTCTTCCGCTTTCTTCCCTTTGATTCAGTGGGCGGAGGCGGAGGCGCTGGAGATGGAGATGCACTCGCGTTGCGGTCCCTCTCAGGGAGGGGTGGGTTATTTGTTCTCGGTGGAGATGGTGGACTTGGAGGTGATGGTGGCCTCGGAGGTGATGGATTGCTTCTTGGAGGAGAAGATTGCCTTGGTGCCCAGCCTGGAAACATGATGTGCTGCTTTTTCCAAAGAATGATCCCACCCTCCACTTCTCCAAGTGTTTTCTCCCCTTCACCTGCAGGGATGTTAAGCTCTAGTGATCGACATGTCGGTTAAACTTCATCCACACCGACACGAGCGTAGCTAGCTGGAATCTGACTTCCATGGTAGGTCGCTTCCGGTGGACAAGGTAAAGCAAAGCCGAGCGCCACCTTCATAGAAATTATCTTCACTATCACGTGTAGCTCACAAGTTGTCCATGCCTCAACTTGATCCACGGGGTAGCGAACCATCGTTGCACCGGCCGTATCATCTATCACCAATGCATTATCCTCCATCAGAGGTAGATTATTAGCTGGTACCTCCGTGGAAGCCACGTCGTGGGAGGTGTGCACTCAAAGAGTAGGAGCCGTCATCAGAGAATATCTCGAGTAAGGTGCCTAAAGAACCTGCCAAGTATTGGAGAGCCTGACTTCCAAAATGTACATGTAACACCAGACGTGCTCGTCCTCCTTCCTGACACGACGTTATACCACCTTGTCGGGGCCGGCTTCCTCTGCACCGCGCCTGGACCACTCGGACACCACCACATAAGATCTGGGTCGACAACGACACCCGGATTCCTCACCAAAGTATGCCTCCCGGCTGGTAGCACGTCCCAGTGCCAGCCCGGCGAAGCCTAGTCCCGTGGATGCCCGGCGACAGAGCCTAGAAGTCCTCCGTTGTTCCCGCCGAGTGAACGAGAATAAGGACGCGGGTTAATCCTAAACACTAAATTAAACCTATACACTTTAAACATGACGACAGTAAATAGTATCAACTAAAATAAACTATATTAAACACTAACTACCTAAAATCTCTAAAAAAAATTACACTAACAAAAATCTCTAATAAACTAAATAACTAAAATTTGTCAACTAAATTATAACTAACTAACTAAATTAACCCTAAACTTTGAAATAACTATCGAATTAACCCTAAATCCTAAATAACCCTAAAATACTAACTAACTAATTAACCCTAAAATACTAACTAATTAATTTACACTAATTAACACAAAATTATAACAAAAAACTAAATATAGAGCTAGCCGCCAGAGAGCTCACCTGCGGGGCGGGGAGACGCGGGCGACGGTGCGAGCGGCGGCGGGACACCGTGGCGGTGTGGGCGGCGGGTCGCCGTGGCGGTGCGAGCGGCACGTGTATGAGCGCGGGCAGCCCACGGGCGCGGGTGGTGGACGACACATGGGCGCTGGAGGCGGACGGCACTGGGGCGACCGGGCGGTGGACGACGCTGGGGTGCGAGCGACAACGGCATCAAGTGAGGGGAAGATGATGTGCTCCGGTTCGGTGCTCAAACCGGGGCGGACGGGGTGAGTATTTATATACCCCCCCTTTAGTCCCAGTTTGTGTTACAAACCAGGGCTAATGGGTTTTTGGCACGCCGCATTTCGCGCGTAGGGCCGCACCTAGTCTAGGTTTGTAACACAAACTGGGACTAAAGGTGTATTGATCAATAAACTTTGAAAGATATAATTTATTCTTTATATATTCTACTATATTAATTATCCTCGGGTTTATTATTTATGGTTTAGGGTTAGGGGTTTAGGGATTAGGGGGGTTAGGGTTATGGGTTTAGGGTTTAGGGGGGTTTAGGGTTAGGGGTTTAGGGTTTAGGGGGGTTTAGGGTTAGGGTTAGGTATTTAGGGTTTACGGTTTAGATATTTCCTGCCATTTCCCACCGCTCCTTGCCAAGTTTTCCCGCCCTTTCCCTCTGAACGGACCTTTTAGTCCTGGTTGTAGCAACTAACCGAGACTAAAGATATTTCCCTCTATTTTCCCACTGCTTCCTGCCAAGTTTTCCCGCTCTTTCCCTCTAAACGGACCTTTTAGTCCGGTTGTAGCCACTAACCGGGACTAAAGATATTTCCTGCTATTTCCCACCGCTTCCCACCATGTTTTCCTGCTCTTTCTATCTATATATAGGCCGACCGCGCCATGGAAATCCACACATCAACACCTTCCGCTCTCACAACAATGGCCAGCGCCTACTGGGCCATTCTGACCCTCGAGGAGGACGAGGTGCTGCGCGCCTCCAGCTACCCGCCGGGCTACCGGCCGCCTGCCGGCTAGATGCTGAGCACTGGAGGGGTTCCTGTCCCTCATGTGCCTCAAGGTTCCATCCGGCAGGCGGCCATCACAAACCACTTCTACCTCGAGATCACGTCGGAGCAGCGGATGGATCCCTAGTGGGATCCTAGGGATCCTAACAACTACGACACCTGGAATGCCTTCTTCGCTAACTGGCAGGAAAGGGAGCTCACCAGGTACGAGGGTGACGGCCGCCCCCCGGTGAACCACAATGAAGCCGGCCGATGTCTGTGGTGGGCGAACCGTACTATCATCAGCGTGATGCGCTACATCGCCGGGGGAGACCATCCTCGCCTGTGGTGCCCACCTATCCCTCCACAGAGCCACAAGAAGGATGGCGGTAGCAGCATCGTCATCTAGGAGACCCCTCCCCCGCCCACCGTGAATTCGAGGTCGGAGTGGTTGGTGCCCCCGGTATATGCCATGGATGGGCTGAGGATCCAGCCGCGTGTGCCTAGCCACAACGATGATGACAATGACGAAGAAGACCCTGAAGCTGCGTACTATAGGACTAGGCATTATTATGACTAAAGGGGGCGACTTTAGTCCTCATTCCATAGTACTAGTTTTTTAATATTAATAAATGTCTTAAGTGTTAGCTAGTCCCGGTTTGTGGCTGTACCAGGACTAAATATGAAGATGTTGTTGTATTCTTGTGAGTTCGCTCAAGTGATCAAATGCTCTTTTTTCTACCTGCCTTCAGTAATCTTAGAAATTGTAAATGGTCTAATTCACAAAAGGTTTAATACATTATTACATCACCAACATCCGCATCTAGTGTTTTGGTTCTCTTCTTGTCCGTAGCCATGGAGCATCTTCCTTATTTAGCAGTATGCTTGGGTCAGTTTTCACTTTGAATGGCGGAATTTCATGAAATTTGTTATAATCTTCTGACATGTCTGTCCTATCCTCAACTCCCACCATGTTTCTTTTCCCTGAAAAACTATATGGCGCTTTGTCTCATCGTATGATATTGTATTCTTTTGCTAATCTTTCCTTTTTCTCGGTCTTGTAGACATGTCCTTCACATAGAAAACTTGAGCCACATCATTGGCAAGGACGAATGGTTCGTCTTAGTACGCAAAATTATAGATATCCACTGTTGCCATTCTGTACTGCTGGTCTACCATTACCCTGCCTCCTGTCATCTTGACCCATTTGCATCAAAATAATGGGACCTTGAAATTAGGACCATAGTCAAGTTCTCATATGTCCTCTATGTAACCATAATATGTGTCCTTATGCCCATTGTCATCTGATGCATCAAATCAGACACCACTATTCTGGTTGGTGCTCTTTTTATGTTGGGAGTGCGTGTAAAATATATTCACATTTATCTCGTACCCTTAGGAAGTCAATATATTTGAAGATGGAGACCTGGCCAACAAGTACAACTGATCTCCAATAGTAGTGTCATTCATGAGATATGTCTGCAACCAACCACCAAAAGTCTTCATGTGTTCATCTCTAATCCAAGAGTCAGACTGCCCCGGGTAGTTGGAGCGAACAATATTCTTGTGTACCTCGATATATGGAGCCACCAAGGTGGAACTTTGTAGAACTGTATAGTGTGCTTTAGTGAAAGAATGCCCGTCCATACATATCTTTACTTTCTTTCCTGACGTCCCTTTTCCACTAAGTCTCCCCTCATGTCGTGATTCAGGTACACCGGTCGACTTAAGGTCAAGAATAAAGTCAACACAAAATTCAATGACCTCCTCTGTTCCATAGCCCTTGGAGATGTTTTCTTCTAGCCTAGCACGGTTATGGACAAATTTTTTAAGACTCCCATGAATCTCTCAAAGGGGAACATATTGTGTAGATCGAGAATGGTAATCTCTTCGACTAGGTGAACTAGGAGGTGCGTCATTACGTTGAAGAAGGATAGTGGGAACACCAACTCAAAGCTGACAAGACATTGGACCACATCTTTCTGTAACCCTGGTAGACTTTTTGGATCGATTACCTTCTGAAAAATTGCATTGAGGAACACACATAGCTTCACAACAAGTACTCTAACATTTTCTCGCAGAAGCCCCCTCAAAGCAACCGGAAGCAACTGCGTCATAAGCACGTGGCAGTCATGAGACTTCAAGTTCTGGAATTTTGTCTCTGCCATAATTATTATTCTCTTTATGTTGGACGAGAAGCCAGAGGGGACCTTAATACTACTCAAGCATTCAAAAAAGATTTCCTTCTCTTCTTTGGTAAGAGCATAGCTGGTAGTACCTTGAAACAACTCTGGATGCCTGCCGTCTCGGTCTTTCATACGTTGTTGGTCCTGCCGTGCTTCTGGTGTATCTTTATTCTTTCCATACACGCCCAAGATTCTTCATCAGGTGCATCACGTCGATTGCAGAGCGGACTTCTAAGACTTTCCAATTGGGTAGGTCCCAAATATAGATTTCTTCTTCCACATGGGTGCGTGTCCACCAGCATCCTTCGGAACAGGCTGTCTGCCAGGACCCTTTCCAAAGATTACTTTTAAATCCTTCACCATATCAAATACATCATCACCAGTACGACGGATAGGCTTACTCCGGTGATCTACTTCACCATTGAAATGCTTGCCTTTCTTTCTTAGGGAATGCGTGGGCGGAAGAAAACGATGATTCCCTAGGTACACATTCTTCTTACACTTATCCAAATAAATACTTTCAGTGTCATCTAAATAGTGTGTGCATGCATTGTATCCCTTGTTTGTCTATCCTGAAATGTTACTAAGAGCAGGTCAATCATTGATGGTTACGAACAATAATGCTCGTAGGTTGAATTCCTCATGTTTGTGCTCATCCCACACATGTACACCTTGTCTATTCCACAGCTGTAAAAGTTCTTCAACTAATGGAATTAGGTACACATCAATGTCATTTCCGGGTTGCTTCGGGCCTTGGATGAGCACTGGCATCATAATGAACTTCCGCTTCATGCACAACCAAGGAGGAAGGTTATAGATACACATAGTCACATGCCATGTGATATGACTGTAGCTCTGCTCCCCAAAAGGATTCATGCCATCTGTACTTAGACCAAACCATAAGTTCCTCGCGTCACCTGCAAAGTCCGGGTAGTTTCTCTTAATTTTTCTCCACTATGACTCATCAACGGGGTGTCTCAACATCTCGTCTTTCTTACGGTCTTCTTTGTGCCATCGCAACAACTTGGCATGCTCTTCGTTTCTGACCAAACGTTTCAACCGTGGTATTATAGGAGCATACCACGTCACCTTGGCGGGAACCCTCTTCCTGGGGCACTCCCCCTCAACATCACCAGGATCATCTCGTCGGATCTTATACCGCAATGCAGTCCATACCGGGCATGCATCCAAATTCTCATACTGCTCACCGTGGTAGAGGATGCAGTCATTAATGCATGCATGTATCTTTTGTACCTCTAATCCTAGAGGGCACACAACCTTCTTTGCTTCGTAATTACCGGTGGGCACTTTGTTATCCTTTGGAAGCAGCTTCTTCATTATCTTCAACAACTTTTCAATCCCTTGTTAGGCACACCGATCTCTTCTTTCCATTGCATAAATTCCAGTGTGCTACCTAGCTTTTTGTGGCCATCTTCGCAATTCGGGTACATCAATTTGTTCTGATCCTCTAACACCTGCTCAAATTTCAACCTCTCCATTTTGCTATCACATTCTCCCTTTGCATCAGCAATGGCCCGACCAAGATCATTGTCCACACCCGGATTTTTAATCCTAGATGCCTGTTATGCCATACCTCACAATCCCAGCATTACCATTTTTGTGAGACATAACAGATTGGATATCACAGTACATCATACATTACAAACCATAATAAGGTCTTACACAAATAAAGGATCTCATGATCCAGTCTTAATAAAAACAAGCAGCCGAATAATAAGCATAGTAGTGGGCTCCATCTTCAAGGTCACAGGCAATGCTGGCGATGGGAGATGATCCTAGTTGTCGTAGACCTCCTGTTGTCCATCATCCTGATAGTCCTCCTCATAGTCTGGCCACGACAATAGCCAGGGACAAAGCCATGAGTACTCTTTAAGTACTCGCAAACTATCACTAACAAGTAAGGTAGTTCTAGTAGGAATCTTAAGCTCTAGGTTTCTTTGCAAAAAAGTTAGGTTTTTCTAAACTGAGTTTAGAAGTAAAGGAAACTAATTTAATGTTCTAAATCGCTTAAGTAGGAAACTAGTTTTCATATCCACAACCTTGTTGTGGTGAAGTCAAAGTCACAAATCATTTCACAAGTCATTTTGAAAACATCTGACAACGGAACAGTATGGCCACTCCAACTGTCCATGACCACGGACACAGCTATTCGAATAGTTTGACACTCTGTAGAGGTGGTACACTTTCACCACAAAATTCGATACATCCGTCAGGGATAACCCTGAATCAATCATACTTAGTATGCGGATAATCGATCATAACCTTTCAATTACACACTATAGTATAGGCACCTCCTCTATGAGCTTGACCTCCCAGCCATGGCCATCTGCCAACCTGGGCACTTCATAGGTGGACATCATCAAGAGGTAGCCTCAGCTCAAACCTCTTCCGCGAGGGAACCCATACTAATGCATATAAACTTCCGGCTGAGCCCTACCCAATTCAGGTATTGTGGTTGTACGGTAAAATTGGAATGGTATCGCATCCGAACCCGACCATCAGTTTTTAAAAAGGGCTAAGGCTCATGCCTCAACATTTTCATCATCAGATCGATTGTGTTTCTCAACACATTTCAACACATCTCAATAGAATGAATCATCATTCCAAGGTTTTCATAATCATTTTCAACAAGTATTCCCATCTAAAGTGATCAACTTTTATACTTAGCACTAGCCACTAAAGTTAAGAGTGTTCACTATTGAGGGGTGCTAATCTTCAATCTCATGGCATAGAATGACATCTAGGTATAGGCCTAGTTTTATCTTCTTTATGCTACATATACTACTTTTCCAAATACTCACAAAGCACTAACTAAAAGTAAAGAACTTTGGTAAAGTAAAAGAATAAATCTTGCAAGTAAAACTTGGGATGGGTATAAATCAAAGGTATATAACCAAAGCATGCCTAATGCATCTTGCTTAGTTTATCAAGTGGGCAAGTGTTAACTTGCATAGTTAACTTGTATAATTCTAGGTTGCTCATAATAGCTTACCTTGGTTGGTGTAGTGATTGAAGTTTTCTTTGTCTTCTGCATGGTAGTACTCCTCCTCCTCGTATCCTTGGTCGGTACTATCATCTATAAATGAATACGGGGTACACAATCACCAAACAATACTTAACTAATTCTATTAAGCACACTAAGGCTCACACTTGATGATCTAGCATCATCACAATCATCACATGAAATAAATAACTAGTTTTATTTATCTTATTTGAGAAAAGTAATTTCTACTCATTGAAATTAATTAAGATTTAATATTCTCCAATTAAAATATGGGATCATGTGGACACATGTCAGCACCACATATTCTAACACATGGGAATGTGATTTAAAGGGTTGATCAAATTTTATTAAGTTTAAGATTATTAATTAATAGATTTAAAGTGACTATAGATGCCCTAATAGCATTATTTTGGTACTAGTCCAATGTCACTGCATGCAAACCTAAATGTTTTTACATATTCAGATAGATCTTCTCAAATGTGATTTTTGAGAGTTGGAATGAACTCAAAAGCATTTATGGTTGATTTTTGAAAAATGTTTGAAGTGGAAAAAGTCTCTGTCTTGTTATTTTTACTATAGATTATCTATAACTCCAAATGATTTAAATCCAACGGGTTTGGATAGATAATTTAAATATCTTTCTAACAAAATTTGAATCATGCAATTTGGTTCAGTGAAACTCTCTAAATTGATTTGAATCTATGTACATAAACTAGATTAAACGAAAAAGGAAAATCCTTATTTGAATTTCCAGGCCTGCGCGGGAAACTTAAACGGGCCGGCCCAACTGTAGAGCACAGCATAGTGGGCTACTGACAGCGCGGACCCACTGGTCAGCGACTGGATCTAAACGAAACGGTATCGGCGAATCTAGACCGTGCGATCTAATTCTAATCTAATGGCTGGGAGTCATCATCGACGACGAACTGCTCCGGCGAAAAATTAACCTAGGACGGTGGTGGGGGTCTGGTTAGGCTCACCTGGGCTCCAGCTAGGGTCGGTGATGGGGCGAACGACGTGGTAGACGACGGCAGTTCGAGGCACGGTCACGGCAGGTCTTGGAGTGGTCAAAAACGACGATGCCCTTCTCCTCCAGCAGCGGTGGGCTCCGGCCAAATTACGGCGAGGGAGAGCTCACCTTGCTCTAGGAAGAAGTGGGGGAGGATCAGAGAGGAGTGGTGAGTGGAATGGTGTGGAGAAAAGAGGCAGGAGAGGCCTCTACTTATACTACGGCGAGGAGACCGAACACGTGGGCGCAGGCTCGTCGGTGATGATGGTACAGGCTGCTATCGGCGTGTCGGAGGCTACTGGACGGTGATGTGTTCCCTGGCGGTTCTTATGGGCATAATGTCAAGGTGCGGGGTGGTGTGGAACGGTCGGGCACGTGTGGCGCTCCGCACAGAGGCAGGGGTGTTTGCGACGGTGTGCGGCAGCTACGGGTCGCGCGGTGGCGAATGGGGGTGTCTGCGGGGTTAGGGTGATCATGGCGAGCGTGAGCATGCGCGGCGAGAGCGAGGAGTGATCTGGGCGAGCTGGTCAGGCGGGGCGAGCTGGCGTGCTCTAGGCATGGCACAGAGGCATAGGGCACTGCGGTGCTAGGGTGGTCCAGGGCTCTTCTGTGGTCGAGGCTTGGACAGGGGGTGGAAGTGGACCAAGGCATGTCTGTTGCGCGTCGTGGGCAAGGGTGGCAATGCTTCTAACGTTCTGTCCACTATCGGCCGGCAACGACCAAAAATGGGCGGCGCTCCACTATGCGCAACGGCCAAAGGGGGGTTGGTCTGGGTGTTGCTCGACACTAGAGGGGGCAAGGGAGTTAAGGGGAGACCAAATGGTCGAGAATTACTGTGGAAACAGTGAAGTTAGGCAGTAGGTTAATTTGTGTAATTAGGGTGTTTGATGAAATGGCCGCAAGAACATTACTTTGGAATTTTTGAATGAAACTTTGTGGGTGATTTTATCTTAAGCTCGAGTACCTATGTTTGCTTGGAGAGGTCAAGGGGAATTGGTTTGATGGGTTTTTGAAAAAGTGTGATCTTAGCACATACACTTGATTTAGTTTTCAAATCTCCTTCAAATGGATTTGGAAATAGCTTTTGTAAGTTTGTAAAGTGGGCCTTGATACATTTTTACTTGGTCTAGCAAGGGGTGCAAAGAAGTAGAAATGTTTCTGTTAGAATTCTTCTTGTAGGAACACTCAAAGTGACCTAGTGGTTAACTTTGGCCAAAATGACCATTTGGTTATTTAATTCATATTTGATTTATCTTTATTTTTCTTTTATTTGTAATTGGCCTAGATGATGTAGCATTCACCTTTAAACCATTTCACATCATTGTAACAATCAAGCATGGCAATTTCAATCAACTCTACACTATGCAAAACACACATGCATTCATATTCGAATTCTTAATAAATTTTTTTGTTAACCTAAACTGGGGTGATTAGAACTTGATAATCTTGATTAGGGTTTTTAGGATGTTACAAACCTTCCCTCCTTAAACAAAATCTCGTCCCGAGATTTAAGAAAAACTAGGAACTAAAGAGATTTGGGAACTCAGTCCTAATGTAATCTTCTCGCTCCTAGGTATCTTCTTCTTCGGTATGGTTACTCCATTAGATCTTGAGAAACTTGATACTCCGGGTCCTGGTGGTTCTGAAGGCTTCCTCCAAAATACGAATGGGCACTTCACGATATGTCAGATCTTGGTTGATATCTATGGCTTGGTGATCAATGTTCTTGAAAACTTTGGTCTTCTCAGGAACTTCTAGGCATTTGCGAAGTAACGAGATATGGAACACATCATGGATGGCTGCATCTCCTCTGGCAGTTCCAGTTGATAAGACACATCTCCTCGGCGATTCAGAATCCTGAAGGGTCCAATATATTTGGGAGCTAACTTTCCTTTCAGTTGAAAACGTTGCATTCCCTTCAAAGGTGACACTTTGAGATACACAAAATCTCCGACATTGAAGGTCAGGTCTCAACGTCTCTTGTCAGCATAACTATTATGTCTGGATTGGGCGGTCTTGAGGTGCTCACGGACTTTGTGAACCTTCTCTTCGGCTTCTCGTAGGATGTTGGGTCCGAAAATCGGACTCTCTCCTACTTGCGACCAATTCAAGGGGGTACAGCACTTTTTTTCCATACAAAAATTCAAATGGGGCCATTTGCAAACTAGCTTGGTAACTGTTAGTGTATGAGAATTCTGCGAAAGGTAGACAATCTTCCCATTTTGATCCATATTCTAGAACACAAGCTCTCAACATATCTTCTAAAATTTGGTTGACTCTTTCAGTATGTCCATCGGTCTGTAGGTGATAAGTTGTGCTGAAATTAAACTTGGTTCCTAATCCTTCTTGGACTTTCTGCCAAAATATTAAGGGTAAACTGGGTTCCTCGATCCAACACTATGGTCTTGGGGGTTCCATGCAAACTGACAATTCTAGCAATGTACAACTCTGCTAGCTTCGAACTCTGGTAGGTTGTCTTGACGGGTATAAAATGGGCTACCTTGGACAGTCTATAAACTATGACCCAAATAGAGTCATTTCCCCTACTAGAAGTAGGCAAACCTGTGATAAAGTCCATTCCGACAGAATCTAATTTCCATTCTGGAATCTGTAATGGTTGCAAAAGTCCTGCAGGTCTCTGATGTTCCACTTTGACTCTCTGACAGATATCACACTTGGCTATGTAGCTTCCGATTCTCTCTGCATCTTGTGCCACCAAAATTGCTCCTTCAAATCCTGATACATCTTTGTTCCTCCGGGGTGGATAGAATAAAGAGTATCATGAGCTTCCTGCAAGATAACTTGCTTCAGCTCTGAATCTGCTAGCACACAGATACGTCCTTTGTACCATAAAACTCCTTCTTCATCCTCGGTGAATCCAGGTACCTTTCCTGTACCAATACGATGTTTGATTCCGTCGATACTCACATTTTCTTTCTGGGTTTCCTTGATCTGACTGATCAAAGTGGGTTGAAGTTCAATGCTAGCTAAAAATCCTTTGCTAACTAGCTCCGTTCTAAACTACTCCAACTCTTCATGCAAACTTGGCTGGGCTTCTTTGATCATGGTGTTTAATCTACACGGCAATCTGCTAAGAGCATCCGGTACCACATTGGCTTTGCTGGGGTGAAAGTGAATGTCAAGGTCATAATCCTTGATCAACTCTATCCATCACCTTTGCCTCATATTCAGCTCCTTCTGAGTGAAAATATACTTCAGACCCTTGTGATCCGAATAATCTCACAGCGGTTACCCATAAGGTAATAACGCCATGTCTTCAAAGCTAAAACTACCGCTGCTAGTTCAAGGTCATGGGTAGGGTAGTTTTGCTCATGCTGCTTTAGTCGTCAGGACATATATTGTATGACTTTGCCTTCTTCCATCAACACACATCCGAGACCAATATTGGATGCATCACAATACACATCAAAAGGCTTTTTGATATCTGGCATAATCAAAATTGGGATTGAAAAATCAATCTCTTCTTGAGCTCTTGAAAACTTGCTTCACATTCCGTCCATTCAAACTTCTTATGTTTTTTCAACAATTGAGTCACCGATCTTGTGATACTCGAAAATCCTTCAACAAACTTGCGGCAATATCCCACTAATCCAGGAAATGCACTGACTTGGGTTTGAGTGGTTGGGGCTTCCCATTCTTCAACATCTTTGATCTTGGCAAGACCGACAGCTACTCCTCCTACTGACACAATATGTCCTAGGAATCCTACTTCCTTCAACCAGAACTCACATGTGCTAAACTTGGCATACAACTGATGCTCTCTAAGGGTTTCCAGGATGGTTCTCAGATGTAGCTCAAGGTCTTCTTCTGACTTTGAATAGATTAGAATATCGTCGATAAAAACAACGAGAAACTTATCCAGAAAGTTCATAAAAATCTTATTCATGAGATTCATGAAATAAGCGGGGGCATTGGTTAATCCAAAAGACATGATCGTATACTCATACAATCCATATCTGGTGGTAAAGACGAGCTTTGGAATATCCATTGCACAAATCTTGAGTTGATGATAACCAGTCCTAAGATCAATCTTAGAAAACACTCTAGCACCAGTCAACTAGTCAAACAGATCCTCAATCTTTGGCAGTGGGTACTTGTTCTTGATGATGACATCATTCACCTTCCGGTAAACCATGCACAAATGGTTACCTCCATCTTTCTTATCCACAAACAGAACATGCGATCTCCATGGCGATGCGCTTGGTTGAATCAGACCTTTCTCCAACATAGCATCAAGTTGCTTCTTCAGCTCCACTAATTCAGATGGGTTCATACTATAAGGTCTCTCGGTTACGGGTCCAGTTCCAGGAATTATTTTAATAATGAACTCGATATCCCGATCCGGGGGCATACCAGGCAATTCATCTGGGAATACGTCGGGGTATTCACAGACTACTCTGACTTGGTCTATGGTTGGTTGGGTTAGACTCTTGTTGCATTTGAACTGACGGGGCAAGGTCTCAGATACATGCTCTACTGATACTCCAGAGCTACTGGTCATGGATATGGCTTTCTTGGCACAGTCGATTAATCCTTTATGTTTCGACATCCAATCCATTCCTATTACTACTTCCAAACCTTTGGTTCCAAGTACTATTAGATTGACATAAAAATCTATCCCATGGATTCTGATAGGTACAACCTTGCAAATTTTTCTAGCTTTGGTGGTTGAACCAGGTATTTGAACTATCATGACATGCTTCAATTTGGTTGGTTGAATCTTACTAGTGCATGCAAATTCTTCTATAACAAACGAGTGTGATGCTTCAGAATCAAACAACACTCTTGCAAGTACTGAGTTAACAAAAAACATACCCAACATGACATCAGGTGCTTCTTGGGCTTCTTCAGCATTCATGTGGAACAAACGGCCATTGCAGTTGAGCGAATTCCCTGGGGCAAATCTCTTTCTAGGCTGAACACGGCACTGCTGCTGAGCGGGTGCATTCACATTGGTGGTTGTGCAAGCTTCTTGGGGAACTCATTGGAGTAGTGACCCTTGACTCCACATTCAAAGCAAGTAATCTCGGACTTGTCCCTTGCTGCAATAGGCACAACATTGCTTCCAGTCCTTGGGGCAATATTGTTGTTGTTGTTGTTGGACTTGGGCGGTGCATAGTTGAAGTTATTAGAGTTGGCAAGGTTGTTGTTGTGGTTTCCTCTAGACTTCAAGTTTCCTCCGCTACGATTGGGATAGCTTGGACAGGACATAGGGGGTCTGTTGTTTCTTGGGGAATATCCTGCATATGGGTTGGGGCGATACTTCTGAGTATTGTGGGATCCAGTCTGGTGCATCATCATGCGCTTGCGATTGTCATTGGCTTGGTTTATCTTCCCTTCCATTTGAATGGCAGAGTCTACAAGCTCTTCTAGATCTCCAAAACGGATGTTGACTAAAACAGTCTACATCTCATCACGGGCATTTGTTTAGGAACCTCTCCTTCTTCTTGGCTTCAGTGTTAATCTCATCAGGGGCATATCTAGCTAGGGACATAAATTTGTCACGGTACTCAACTACCATCATCCTGCCTTGCTTCAGTTCTTTGAACTCATCTCTCATTCTGGTGACCAAACCTTGGGGCACATGGGTGCGACTAAACTTGATCTTGAATGCTTCCCAAGTCATCATCTGACCATCATTCATGGTACAAGTACTATTCCACCAAGATCTTGCATCTCTTGCCAGATAATGGGTGGAAAACAGTACCTTCTCATTGGCTTCAACTCCTGCTACCTCCAGATTGTTTTCCATGGTTTGCAACCAATCATCAGCATCTAAGGGATCCTCAGACTTGTTAAAGATAGGTGGGTTGCTATTCTAAAAGTTCTTAAGATTGGATCCATGATTATCTTGGTTTCCATGGCCTTGATTATTGTGGTCCATCTGAGTTATCTATTGAAGAGAGGCTAGCTTGGCTTGACGTTCGGCTCTACTAGCTTTACGGTTAGAAACTAGCATTTGTAGAATCTGCAACATTGGGTCCTGCGATGAGCTGCTTCCTCCAGGGTTTCCACGAGTCATCTGAAGATTGAGATAGATAATGAGATAAGAGGGAAATTTCTAAGGTTCATGGTTTTGTTTTTCAAAAGATTTAAACTTTGAGTTTGACTCAGGTTTGGCAAACTAACTTCCTCTCATTCATTCATTCATTCATTCATTCAAAGCACACCATACAAACACACACCACACACAAATGGAAAACAAATGGTTTTAAGAACCATTCTGTGAAACTATGATACAATGGGACCGGTACAACTCATTCCTACGGTAGTGATCAAGTGCATCTAGTCATCATCAATGAAGTCGGAATCATCATCATCGGCATAGAAATCCATGGCATCATCCTCTAGGTAGTCGTTGTCATCACTGAGGTAAGAGTAAAGATCTCCCTGGATATCTTCACCTTCCTCCTCTTCCTTTGCTTCAAGCTAGACTTCCTGTTCACGGATGGTCTTCTCGAGAGCGGCCACCTTCTTGTGAAGACGATCGATGGTGCGATCCTTCTTCTCGTGTTGACGACGAAGTGATTGGCGATCCTTGACGAGCATGGTGATAGTCTAGTCCTTCTTAATGGCAATGGCAAGGTTGTGGTTGGCGTAAGCTCGAGCATTGTCCAATTCCTTCTGCCTATCATACAGCATGAAGTCAAGATTGTCCACCTGGTGCTTCAATTCCAGATGTCCTGGCATCTCCAAAGGCATCCCCATAGAATCACGCCTTGCGAAGTGAGCAAAGCGAGTTCCTTGGATCAAGTTGATGTTGTGTCTGCACAGACAAGCAAGAGCTTCATGCATAGCCCTGGTTAATCCATCTAGCAAGTTGTTCTCACGCATGGTGAATTGGATCTTCTCCGAAGTGGGTGCTTCCATCTTGCCTCGGAGGTCTGCAACTATCAGCCATTATAGATCTCCTACGATGTGATCGTTGAGTTGGGCCCCAAAGAATTCCGGATGCGGGCGCTCAAGATACTCTAACAGTGTATCTAGATCCCTCAAAAAGATTAGTTGGCCTCCGTTGCCCAACTGGTAGAACTTGCAATACTGAACTTCCATCTATAAGAATTTAGGATGAGTAAGTTAGTGAGGTGATCAAGTGTGTCAAATTTTACGTAGTAATGTAAGAATTTTTGAGGAACATGAATTTTTTTGAAAGAATCTCAAGGATAAGAATGGGAATAGGTTTTCATAAATACTCACTTCTTTTGTTTTGAAACTAAGTTTTTGTTCGGACGTCCATTCTAACAAGGGTCTCCTATGGTCAGGATGGCTCTGATACCAACTTGTCAACACCCGGATTTTTAAGCCCAGATGCCTGTTATGCCATACCTCACAATCCCAGGATTGCCATTTTTGTGAGACATAACAGATTGGATATCACAGTACATCATCCATTACAAACCATAATAAGGTCTTACACAAATAAAGGATCTCATGATCCAGTCTTAATACAAACAAGCAGCAGAATAATAGGCGTAGTAGTGGGCTCCATCTTCAAGGTCACATGCAATGCTACCGATGGGAGATGATCCTAGTTGTCGTAGACCTCCTGTTGTCCATCATCCTGATAGTCCTCCTCATAGTCTGGCCACAAGAATAGCCAGGGACAAAGCCATGAGTATTGTTTAAGTACTCGCAAACTATCACTAACAAGTAAGGTAGTTCTAGTAGGAATCTTAAGCTCTAGGTTTATTTGCAAAAAAGCCAGGTTTATCTAAACTGAGTTTAGAAGTAAGGAAAACTAATTTAATGTTCTAAATCACTTAAGTGGGAAACTAGTTTTCATATCCACAACCCCATTGTGGTCAAGTCAAAGTCACAAATCATTTCACAAGTCATTTTGAAAACATCTGACGACGGAACAGTATGGCCACTCCAATTGTCCATGACCGCGGACACGGCTATTCGAATAGTTTGACACTCTCTAGAGGTGGTACACTTTCACCACAAAATTCGATACATCCGTCAGGGATAACCCTGAATCAATCATACTTAGTATGCGGATAATCAATTATAACCTTTCAATTACACACTCTAGTATAGGCACCTCCCCTATGAGCTTGGCCTCCCAGCAATGGCCATCTGCCATCCTGGGCACTACATAGGTGGACATCATCAAGAGGTATCCTCAGCTCAAACCTCTTCCACGAGGGAATCTAACATCCCAAAACTTTAATCCAAGTGATCAAGATCCAAATCATCCAATTCAGGGTTAACAAAAACTTTTTATCATTTAAAATATTTAAGCATGCATATGTGTGTTGCATTAAATAGGAATTGTTTTGAATTGCCATGATTGTTTGTTCTAATGGTTATAAAATTACTCTAAGATGAATTTCACATCATCTAGATCATCCCAAGCAAAATCCAAAGAAAAAGAAATCAAATAGAATTAATAATGGAAATGGTCACTTTTGCCATTTTAATCAACTAGCCCACTTTGGGTGTTCCTAGAACTCAATTTCAAACAGAAACAATTGTGGATCTTTGCACCCCTTGCTAGTACAAGTAGTGATGTACCAACGCCCACTTTGTGATCTTCCAAAAACATTCAAACTATAAATTTAAAAGACATTTGAAAATGGAACCAAGTGTATGTACCTAGATCACACTTTTTCAAAAACCATTCAAATGAATTCAATTTGAAAAATCCTAGCAACCACAGATACACAAGCATGAGACCAACCACTCCACCAAAAATCTCTGAAAAATTGAAACGTTGGTGTCATGCGGCCATTTGGTCGAACACCTGGCATGCACCGATCACACCCTAGTATAGCATCACTGTTTCTACAGGGTTTTGCAACCCCATTGACCCCAGTTCACTCCCTCTGTCCCTCTTTGATCTAACCAGGCCTTAACCAGCCCACCACCTTGTCCCTAGCCACAGTGCCGTGCCACCCCGATGCCATGCTTGCCGGCCGACCGTGCCCAAGCCACATGAGACCACCAGCCCCTCTTCGCCGCTCCAGGAAGGAAGGCATGAGCTCACCACCGTACACGGTCCACCCCATGGCCACAACTAGCACCTAGACCATCGAGGACAAGCCCCGCACTAAATCTCTACGCCGCGCCAGCGCACGCCAGAGCGCAATCCCCAGCATGGTAGCACACGCCGCGCCTCGGCCACAGCTCGCGTCCGCCACTCTGCCTGGACCACCTCACCGCGCCAGACACGCCCTTTCCCCGCCGTGTGACCCACGGCCGCCGGGAACCACGTCGAGCACTGCCTCTATTATTGAGAGCGTGAGACGCTCCCGACCGCAATCCACCGCCCCTAGCACCGCCTTTAAGCCCTAGCTGACCGCTAGGGAACTGACCACCGTCTGCTTACCTCGCCCACGCCGATAGCACCATGTGTCGTCGTCACCGACGAGCTCCGCCCACACCTCTCTGCTGCCTCGCCGAGCCTATATAAGGGAGCCTTCCCAAAAATATTTATTCACACTGTCACACTCCCCTCTCACCACTGCTCCTTCCCCACCTCTCACCGGAGCCGCTCGAGCAGCCAGTCGCCAGAATTTCGCCGGAGATAGCCGCAGCAGAGGAGGAGACACCCCCGTCGATTTCGACAACCCCCGGAGCTACCGCAGCCTCGCCTGAGCCTGCCGTCGTCTCCTCGTTCAAACACCCCCATCGCCAAGCTTGTTGGAGCCTTGGTATGCCCTCACTAGATCCCCACAACGCCGCTAGGTTTCCGCCTCGCCGATGACGTGTCCGTCGTTGACGATGAACATGAGCCGTAGATTCTAGTTCTAATCCTACGGTCCATATTGCCCCGTACCGCTTCGCGTTTAATGAGCCACTAACAGGCGGGACCCTCCTGTCAGCAGTCCTCAGCGCGGTGGAGTGAAACTGGGCCGGCCCATTAGTGTTCCCGCCTTAGCCCATAGATTCAAATTTAGATTTTTCCTTTTTAGCTGAAACTTAGTTCTGTCCCTTAGTTTGAAATTCAATTTAGAGAGTTTTACAAATCCAAATGGAGTGATTCCAATTTTATTGGAAAGGTAATTAAAATCTCTATCCAAGCCCGTTGGATTTAAATCATTTAGAGTTATAGTTATCTTCTAGCTAAAATAACAAAACATAAGCTTTTTCACATTCAAACATTTTTATAAAATCAACCACAATAGCTTTTGAGTTGATTCTAACTCTCAAAAATCACATTTAACCATACCTATATGAATGTGTAATAATATTAAGGTTTGCATGTAGTGACTTTGGACTAGTACCAAAATATGCTATATAGGCATTTCTAGTCACTTTAAATCATTAAATATTAAACTTAAACTTATTAAAACGTGATCCAACCTTTAAATCACATTCCCATATATTAGAATATGTGGTGATGATATGTGTCCACATGATCCCATATTTTAATTGAAGAATATTAAATCTTAGTTAATTTCAATGAGTAGAAATTACTTTTCTCAAATAAAATAAATGGAACTAGTTCATTAAACCTTGTGATGTTTGTGATGATACTAGATCATCAAATGTGTGCCTTAGTGTGCTAAGTAGACTAGTTAAGTATTGTTTGGTGATTGTGTATTCCGTATGTATTTATAGACGATAGTACCGAACAAGTCTTCGAGGAGGAGGAGTTCTACCAAGAGGAGGAGGAAGAGAATTTCAAGCAGTGCACCAACCAAGGCAAGCTATTATTGACAAGCTAATCCTTGCAAGCCATCATTAACAATGCAAGCTAATCCTTGCAAGCTAGATAACCTAAGCAAGATGCAATAGGCATTCTTGGTTATACATTTTGACTATTACCTACCCCAAGTTTTACTTACAAGCTTTACTTGTTTTTACCTTACCAAAGTTTCTTACTTTTTTATAGATAGCATAAAGAGTATAAAACTTAACCTATCTAGTTAGACTTATCTGTCATTCTATGGCCTGAGATTGAGCTTAGCATCCCACATTAGTGAACACTCTTAACTTAGTGATTAGAGCCAAACCAAAAACTGGATCATTTTAGATTGGAATACTTGGTGAAAATGACTTATGAACACCTTGGAATGATGAGTCATTCTATTGAGATGTTTTGACATGTGTTGAGAAACACAAATGGTTTATGATGATGATGAAAATGTTGAGGCATGAGCCTTAGCCCTTTTATAAAAAAACTGATGGTTGGGTTGGGATGCGATACCATTCCAATTTTACCGTACAACCACAATACCTAAATTGGGTAAGGCTTAGCTGGAAGTTTATATGCATTAGTATTAGTTCCCTCGCAGGAGAGGTTTGAGTTGAGGCTACCTCTCAATGTTGTCCGCCTATGCAGTGCCCAGGATGGCAAATGGCCATGGCTGGGAGGCCAAGCTCATAGGAGAGGTGCTTATACTAGAGTGTGTAAAGGAAAGGTTATGTTTGATTATCTGCATACTAAGTATGATGATTCAGGGCTATCCCTGACAGATGTATCCAATTTTGTGGTGAAAGTGTACCACCTCTGCAGAGTGTCAAACTATTCGAATAGCCGCGTTCGCGGTTATGGACAGTTGGAGTGGCCATACTGTTCCATTGTCAAATGTTTTAAAAATGACTTATGAAATGAATGGTGACATGACTTGACCACAACAGAGTTGTGACTATGACAACTAAGTTCCCACTTAGGTGATTGAAACTTTATTTTATCTTTCTTTAGTTCTAAACTCAGCTTAGGTTTCAAACTTAACTTTACAAGTAAACTTAGAGTTAGCATTCCTACTAGAACTACCCTACTTGTTAGTGATAGTTTGCGAGTACTTAAAGAGTACTCATGGCTTTTGTCCCTGGCTATTCCTATGGCTAGACTATGAGGAGGACTACCCTAAAGGAGGACAGCAGGATGGCTACGACAACTAGGATCATCTCCCATCGTGAGCATTGCCTGTGACACTAAAGATGGAGCCGACCTCTACGCTATTTATTCTGCTACTTGATTATATTAAGACTAGATCATGAGATCCTTTATTTGTGTAAGACCTTATTATGGTTTGTAATGGATGATGTACTGTGAAATCCAATCGATTATGTCTCGCAAAAATTGTAATCCTGGGATTGCGATGTATGGCATAACAGGCTTCTGGGATTAAAAATCCGAGTGTTGACAAGTTGGTATCAGAGCCATCCTGACCATAGGAGACCCTAGTTAGAATGGACGTCCGAACAAAAACTTTGTTTCCAAAACCAAAGTGAGTATTTATGAAAACCTATTTCCTCTCTTACCCTTGGGATTCTTTCTCTAAAAAAATACATGTTCCTCCAAATTCTTACATTACTACATAAAATTTTGACACACTTGATCACTTCACTAACTTTCTCATCCTAAATTTTTATAGATGGAAGTTCAGTACAGCAAGTTCTACCAGTTGGGAAACGGAGGCCAACTGATCTTCGAGAGGGATCTTGATTCACTGTCTGAGTACTTAGAGCGTCCTCATCCAAAATTTCTTGGAGCTCAACTCAATGGTCCCCCAGGAGGAGATTTACAATGGCTAGTAGTTCTTGATCTTCGAGGCAAGTCAGAAGCACCAATGTTCGAGAGGATTTAGTTCTCAGTAAGGGAGAACAACTAGCTAGATGGATTAGCCAGGGCAATGCATGAAGGTCTCGCTCGTCTTTGCGCCCAGAATGTCAACCTAATTCAAGGAACCCGCTTTGTTCATTATGCAAGGCGTGATTCTATGGGAATGCCTCTGGAGATGCCAAGTCACCTGGTGTTGAAGCGTCAAGTGGAGAACCTCGACTTCCTACTGTACGACAGACATAACGAATTGGACAATGCTAGAGAGTTCGCCAACCACAACCTTGCCATTGCCGCCCAGAAGGCCCAAACTTTCTCACTGCTAGTCAAGGATCATAAATCTCTTTGCCGTCAACACGCAAAGAAGGATCGCACCATCGACCGTCTTTGCAAGAAGGTGGCCGACCTCGAGAATACCATCAAGGAGCAAGAAGCTCAGCTTGCAGCAAAGAAAAAGAAGAACAGGAAGGTGAAGACATCCAAGGGGATATTGACTCATACCTCAGCAATGATGATGACTATCTGGAGGATGATGCCATGGACTTCTACACCGACGATGATGACTCCGACTTCATCGATGATGAGTAGATGCACTAGGGCACTATCGTAGGAGTGAGAAGTATCGGTCCCATTGTATCTTAGCTTGCAGAATGGTTCTTAAAACCATATGTTTTCCTTTGGTGTGTGTGAGTTTGTATCGTGTGCTTTGCTTGAATGAATGAAAATAAGTTAGTTGCAAAACCTGAGTCAAGCTCAAAGTTTTAGCTTTGAAACCAAAACCATGAACCTTAGAACTTTCCCTCTTACCCCATTATCTATCTCAATCTTCAGATGACTCGTGGAAACCAAGGAGGGAGCAGCTCATCGCAGGACCCAATGCTGCAGATTCTGCAGATGCTCATTGCAGACCGTGAAGCTAGTAGGGCAGAGCGCCAAGAAAATCTAGCCACCCTGCAGCAGATCGCCCAGATGGCTCACAACAATCAGAACCATGGAAATCAGGATCATCATGGATCCAAACTCAAAAACTTCCAGAATACCAATCCCCCAATCTTTAGCAAGTCAGAGGACCCACTAGATGCTGATGATTGGTTACAGACCATGGAGAACAACTTAGAAGTAGCCGGAGTGGATGCCAACGAGAAAGTTCTTTTTGCCACCCACTATTTTGCCGGAGATGCAAGAGCATGGTTGAACAGCACCCGCACAATGAACCATGGTTAGGTGATGACATGGGAAGCCTTCAAAGTCAAGTTCAGCCGCACCCACGTGCCGCAGGTTCTAGTCACTAGAATGAAAGATGAATTCAGAGAGCTAAAGCAGTGCAGAATGACTGTAGTGGAGTACCGTGACAGATTCTTGTCCCTCGCCAGGTATGCACCTGATGAGATCAACACGGAGGCCAAGAAGAAGGAGAGATTCCTGAATGGACTGCATGATGAGATGCAGATAGTCCTCGTCAACATCCGTTTCGAGGATCTCGAAGAGCTAGTCGACTCTGCCATTCAGATGGAAGGGAAGATTAATCAAGCAAATGACAACCGCAAACGTCGGATGATCCACCAAGCTGGATCCAACAGTCACTAGAAGTACCGTCCCAACCAGTCTGCCGGATATCCCCCCGGAACAACCGACCCCCAATGTCTCGTCCAAGCTACCCCAACCGTAGCGCAGGAAATGTGAAGTTCGGAGGAAACAACAACCACCCTGACAACTCCAGCAATTTCAACCGTGCACCTCCCAAGCACAACTACAACAACAACAACAACACTGCACCCAGAACTGGAAGCAATGATGTGCCCGTGGCAGCGAAAGACAAGTCACAGATTACTTGTTTCGAGTGTGGAGTGAAGGGTCACTACTCCAATGAGTGTCCCAAGAAGATTGCCGCCACTGCCAATGTGAATGCCCTAGCTCAACAACAGCGTCGTGTTGAACCCGGAAGGAGATTCGCCCCAGGGAACCCTCACAACCGCAATGGCCATCTCTTCCACATGAACACCGAAGAAGCCCAAAAAGCGCCAGATGTTGTGCTGGGTATGTTTTCTGTCAACTCAGTTCTAGCAAGAGTGTTGTTTGATTATGGAGCATCACACTCATTTGTCACCGAAGAATTTGCATGCACTAGTAAGATTCACCCAACCAACTTGAAGCATGTCATGATAGTTCAAATACCCGGTTCAACTACAAAAGCTAGAAAAATTTGCAAAGTTGTACCTATCAGAATACATGGGATAGATTTTTATGCCAATCTAATAGTACTTGGAACCAAAGGATTGGAAATAGTACTAGGAATGGATTGGATGTCAAAGCATAAAGGATTGATTGACTGTGCCAAGAAAGCCATCACCATGACCAGTAGCTCTAGAGTCTCAGTAGAGCATATATCTGAAACCTTGCCCCGTCAATTCAAGTGCAACAAGAGTCTAGCCCTACCCACCATAGACCAAGTCATAGTAGTCTGTGAATACCCCGACGTATTCCCAGATGAATTGCCCGGTATGCCCCCAGATAGGGATATTGAGTTCATTATTGAACTAATCCCCGGAAACATACCCATAGCTCAAAGATCCTATAGCATGAACCCCTCAGTGTTAGTAGAGTTGAAGAAGTAGTTGGATGCTATGTTGGCAACAGGCTTGATTCAACCAACTGCATCGCCATGGAGATCGCCCGTGTTATTCGTCGATAAGAAGGATGGAGGCAACCGTTTCTGCACAGATTACAGGAACATGAATGATGTCACAATCAAGTACAAGTACCCATTGCCCAAGATAGAGGATCTATTTGATCAATTGACTGGTGCCAGAGTGTTCTCTAAGATCGATCTTAGGACTGGTTATCACCAACTTAAGATTCGTGCAACGGATATTACAAAGACCGCCTTTACTACCCGATATGGATTATACGAGTATACGGTCATGTCTTTTGGATTAACCAATGCCCATGCTTATTTCATGAATCTCATGAATAAGATCTTTATGAATTTTCTAGATAAGTTTGTCGTTGTGTTTATCGATGATATCCTTATCTACTCCAAGTCAGAAGAAGAGCATGAGCAACATCTGAGAATCATCCTTGAAACCCTTAGAGAGCATCGGTTGTATGCCAAGTTCAGCAAGTGTGAGTTTTGGCTGAAAGAAGTAGGATTCCTAGGACATATTGTGTCTGCCGGAGGAGTCGGTGTTGATCCCGCCAAGATCAAAGATGTTGAAGAATGGGAAGCCCCAACCACTCAAACCCAAGTCCGTGCATTTCTCGGATTAGCGGGATACTACCACAAGTTTGTAGAAGGATTTTCGAGCATCGCCAGACCCATGACCCAATTGTTGAAGAAGGATAAGAAGTTTTAATGGACCGACAAATGTGAAGCAAGTTTCCAAGAGCTCAAGAGAGATTGATTTCAGCCCCAATATTGATCATGCCAGATATCAAGAAGCCGTTTGATGTGCATTGTGATGCATCTAAGATTGGTCTTGGATGTGTATTGATGCAAGAAGGAAAAGTCATCGCATATCTGTCTCGACAACTAAAGCATCATGAGCAGAACTACCCTACCCATGATCTTGAGTTAGCAGCTGTAGTTTTTGCATTGAAGTCATGGCGTCATTACCTTATGGGTAACCGCTATGAGATTTACTAAGATCACAAAATCTTGAAGTATATTTTCACTCAGAAGGAGTTGAATATGAGGCAAAGGAGATGGATAGAGTTAATCAAGGATTATGACCTTGACATTCACTATCACCCCGTTAAAGCCAATGTGGTAGCGGATGCTCTTAGCAGATTACCGTGTAGGTTAAACACCATGATCAAGGAGAAGCAACCAAGTTTGCATGAGGAGTTGGAGCAGTTTAGAACTGAGCTAGTTAGCAAAGGATTTTTAGCTAGCACTGAACTTCAACCCACTTTGATTAGCAAAATCAAGGAAGCCTAGAAGGGAAATGCAAGTATCGACGGAATCAAATGTCGTGTTGGTACAGGAAAGGTACCTGGATTCACCGAAGACGAAGAAGGAGTTTTGTGGTACAAAGGACGTATCTGTGTGCCAGCAGATTCGGAGCTGAAGCAAGTGATCATGCAAGAAGCTCATGATACTCTTTATTCTATCCACCCCGGAGGAACGAAGATGTATCAGGATTTGAAGGAGCAATTTTGGTGGCACAAGATGAAGAGAGAAATCGGAAGCTACATCGCCACGTGTGATATCTGTCAGAGAGTCAAAGCGGAACATCAGAGACCCGCAGGACTGTTGCAACCATTGCAGATTCCGGAGTGGAAATGGGATTCCGTCGGAATTGACTTTATCACTAGTTTGCCTACTTCTAGTACGGGAAATGACTCTATCTGGGTCATCGTTGATAGACTGTCCAAGGTAGCTCATTTTTTACCTATCAAGACAACCTACCAGAGTTCGAAGCTAGCAGAGTTGTACATTGCTAGAATCGTCAGTTTGCATGGAACCCCCAAGACCATAGTGTCGGATCGAGGAACCCAATTCACCTCAAGATTTTGGCAGAAAGTCCAAGAAGGATTGGGAACCAAGTTGAATTTCAGCACAGCTTATCACCCGTAAACCGATGGACAAACTGAAAGAGTTAACCAAATCTTAGAAGACATGTTAAGAGCTTGTGTGTTAGAGTACGGATCAAAATGGGAAGATTTCCTGCCTTTTGTAGAATTCTCATACAACAACAGTTATCAAGCCAGTTTGCAAATGGCCCCATTTGAGTTCCTATATGGAAGAAAGTGTCGTGCCCCTTTGAATTGGTCGCAAGTAGGAGAGAGCCAGATCTTTGGACCCGACATCCTACGAGAAGCTGGAGAGAAAGTTCACAAAGTCCATGAGCACCTCAAGATCGCCCAATCTAGATAGAAGAGTTATGCTGACAAGAGAAGGAGAGACCTGACTTTCAATGCAGAGATTTTGTGTATCTAAAAGTTTCGCCATTGAAGGGAACGCAACGTTTTAGTATGAAAGGAAAGTTAGCCCCCAGATATATCAGACCCTTCAAGATTCTGAATTGCCGCGGAGAAGTATCATATCAACTGGAAGTGCAAGAAGAGATGCCAGCCATCCACAATATGTTCCATATCTCGTTACTTCGCAAATTCCTAGAAGTGCCGGAGAAGACCGAAGTTTTCAAGAACATCGATCACCGAGCCGTTGATATCAACAAGGATCTGACGTATCATGAAGTGCCCATACGTATCTTGGAGGAAGCCTACAGAACCACTAGGATCCGGAGTATCAAATTTCTCAAGATCCAATGGAGCAACCATACCTAAGAAGAAGCCACTTGGGAGTGAGAAGATTACATTAGGACTGAGTTCCCAGATCTCTTTAGTTCCTAGTTTTCTTTCTTGAATCTCGGGATGAGATTTTGTTTAAGGGGGGAAGGTTTGTAACATCCCAAAACTTTAATCCAAGCGATCAAAATCCAAATCATCCAATTCAGGGTTAACAAAAACTTTTTATCATTTAAAATATTTAAGCATGCATATGTGTGTTGCATTAAATAGGAATTGTTTTGAATTGCCATGATTGTTTGTTCTAATGGTTGTAAAATGACTCTAAGATGAATGCCACATCATCTAGATCATTCCCAAGCAAAATCCAAAGAAAAAGAAATCAAATAGAATTAATAATGGAAATGGTCACTTTTGCCATTTTAATCAACTAGCCCACTTTGGGTGTTCCTAGAACTCAATTTCAAACAGAAACAATTGTGGATCTTTGCACCCCTTGCTAGTACAAGTAGTGATGTATGAACGCCCACTTTGTGATCTTCCAAAAACATTCAAACTCTAAATTTAAAAGACATTTGAAAATGGAACCAAGTGTATGTACCAAGATCACACTTTTTCAAAAACCATTCAAATGAATTCAATTTGACAAATCCTAGAAACCATAGATACTCAAGCATGAGACCAACCACTCCACCAAAAATCTCTGAAAAATTCAAATCAACAACCAATTAGCACAACAAGTGGTAGTCGGCCCCCATTCTAGGGTTTGGGATTTTTTCCATCGTGGCTTGGATCAGTAGTCTTTGAGGAACCTAAAGCACTACCTCCTAAAAGAGCAACGTGTCATGCGGCCATTTGGTCGAACACCTGGCATGCACAGAGCACACCCTAGTATAGCTTCACTATTTCTACAGGGTTTTGCAACCCCATTGACCCCAATTCACTCCCTCTGTCCCTCTTTGATCTAACTAGGCCTTAACCAGCCCACCCCCTGTCCCTAGCCACAATGTTGCACCGCCCCGACGCCATGCTCGGCGACCAACCATGCCTAAGCCACAGGAGACCACCAATCCCTCTTCGCCGCTCCAGGAAGGAAGGCATGACCTCACCGCCGTCCACGGTCTACCCCACGGCCAGAGCTAGACCACCGAGGACAAGCCCCACACTAAGTCTCTGCGCCGCACCAGCGCACGCTAGAGCGCCATCCCTGGCACTGTAGCACACGCCACGCCTAGACCACATACCGCGCGCCCCGCTCTGCCTTGACCACCTCACCCCGCTAGACACGCCCTTTCCCCGTCGCACGACCCACAACCACCGGGAACCACGTCGAGCACCGCCTCTGTCACTTAGAGCGCGAGACGCTCCCGACCACAATCCACAGCCCCAAGCACCGCCTTTAATCCCTAGCTGACCGCCAGGGAACCGCCCACCGTCCGCCTACCTCGCCCACGCCGATAGCACCCTGTGCTGTCGTCACCGACGAGCTCTGCCCATACCTCTCTGTCGCCTCGCCGAGCCTATATAAGGGAGCCTCCCCAGCACAATTTATTCACACTCTCACACTCCCCTCTCACCACTGGTCCTTCCCCACCTCTCGCCGGAGCCGCTCAAGCAGCCAGTCGCTAGAATTTCGCTGGAGATAGCCGCAGCAGAGGAGGAGACGCCCTTGTCGATTTCGTCCACCCTCGGAGCTGCCGCGACCTCGCCTGAGCCCGCCGTCGTCTTCTTGTTCAAACGACCCCATCGCCAAGCTTGCTGGAGCCTGGTATGCCCCTGCTGCACCCCCACAGTGCCGCTAGGTTTCCGTCTCGCCGGCGACGTGTCTGTCGTCGACGATGAACGTGAGCCGTAGATTCTAGTACTAATCCTACGGTCCACATTGCCCCGTACCGCTTCGCGTTTAATGAGCCACTGACAGGCGGGACCCCCTGTCAGCAGTCCTTAGCGCCACGGAGTGAAACTGAGCCGGCCCATTAGTGTTCCCGCCTTAGCCCGTAGATTCAAATTGAGATTTTTCCTGTTTAGCTAAAACTTAGTTCTGTCCCTTAGTTTGAAATTCAATTCCGAGAGTTTTACAAATCCAAATGGAGTGATTCCAATTTTGTTGGAAAGGTAATTAAAATCTATATCCAAGCCCGCTGGATTTACATCATTTAGAGTTATATATCTCTCCTAGCTAAAATAACAAGACGGAAGCTTTTTCACATTCAAACATTTTTATAAAATCAACCACAATAGCTTTTGAGTTGATTCCAACTCTCAAAAATCACATTTAACCATAAATATCTGAATATGTAATAATATTAAGGTTTACATATAGTGACTTTGGACTAGTACCAAAATAATGCTATATAGGCATTTCTAGTCACTTTAAATCATTAAATATTAAATTTAAACTTATTAAAATGTGATCCAACCTTTAAATCACATTCCCATATATTAGAATATGTGGTGATGACATGTGTCCACATGATCTCATATTTTAATGAGTAGAAATTACTTTTCTCAAATAAAATAAATGAAACTAGTTCATTAAACCTTGTGATGTTTGTGATGATACTAGGCCATCAAATGTGTGCCTTAGTGTGCTAAGTATACTAGTTAAGTATTGTTTGGTGATTGTGTATTCCGTATGTGTTTATAGACGATAGTACCGAACAAGTCTTCGAGGAGGAGGAGTTCTACCAAGAGGAGGAGGAAGAGAATTTCAACCAGTGCACCAACCAAGGCAAGCTATTATTGGCAAGCTAATCCTTGCAAGCCATCATTAACAATGCAAGCTAAACATTGCAATCTAGATAAACTAAGCAAGATGCAATAGGCATGCTTGGTTATACATTTTGACTATTACCTACCCCAAGTTTTACTTACAAGCTTTACTTGTTTTTACCTTACCAAAGTTTCTTACTTGTTTATAGATAGCATAAAGAGTATAAAACTTGACCTATCTAGTTAGACTTAGATGTCATTCTATGGCATGAGATTGAGCTTAGCATCCCACATTAGTGAACACTCTTAACTTAGTGATTAGAGCCAAACCAAAAACTAGATCATTTTAGATGGGAATACTTGGTGAAAATGACTTATGAACACCTTGGAATGATGAGTCATTCTATTGAGATGTTTTGACATGTGTTGAGAAACACAAATGGTTTATGATGATGATGAAAATGTTGAGGCATGAGCCTTAGCCCTTTTATAAAAAAACGGATGGTTGGGTTCGGATGCGATACCATTCCAATTTTCCGTACAACCACAATACCTAAATTGGGTAAGGCTTAGCCGGAAGTTTATATGCATTAGTATTAGTTCCCTCACGGCAGAGGTTTGAGCTGAGGCTACCTCTCAATGTTGTCCACCTATGTAGTGCCCAGGATGGCAAATGGCCATGGATGGGAGGCCAAGCTCATAGGAGAGGTGCTTATACTAGAGTGTGTAAAGGAAAGGTTATGTTTGATTATCTGCATACTAAGTATGATGATTCAAGGTTATCTCTGACAGATGTATCGAATTTTGTGGTGAAAGTGTACCACCTCTGCAGAGTGTCAAACTATTCGAATAGCCGCGTCCGTGGTTATGGACAGTTGGAGTGGCCATACTGTTCCGTTGTCAGATGTTTTCAAAATGACTTATGAAATGAATGGTGACATGACTTGACCACAAGAGAGTTGTGACTCTGACAACTAAGTTCCCATTTAGGTGATTTAAAACTTTATTTTATCTTTCTTTGTTTCTGAACTCAGCTTAGGTTTCAAACTTAACTTTACAAGTAAACTTAGAGTTAACATTCCTACTAGAACTACCCTACTTATTAGTGATAGTTTGCGAGTACTTAAAGAGTACTCATGGCTTTTGTTCCTAGCTATTCCTATGGCCAGACTATGAGGAGGACTACCCTGAAGGAGGACAGCAGGACAACTACGACAACTAGGATCATCTCCCATCGTCAGCATTACCTGTGACACTGAAGATGGAGCCCACCTCTACGCTATTTATTCTGCTACTTGATTGTATTAAGACTGGATCATGAGATCCTTTATTTGTGTAACACCTTATTATGGTTTGTAATGGATGATGTACTGTGATATCCAATCTGTTATGTCTCGCAAAAATGGTAATCCTGGGATTGCGATGTATGGCATAACAGGCATCTGGGATTAAAAATTTGGGTGTTGACAGGGAACCCATACTAATGCATATAAACTTCCGGCTAAGCCCTACCCAATTCAGGTATTGTGCTTGTACGGTAAATTGGAACGGACCGCATCCGAACCCAGCCATCAGTTTTTAAAAAGGGCTAAGGCTCATGCCTCAACATTTTCATCATCAGATCCATTGTGTTTCTTAACACATGTCAAAACATCTCAATAGAATGAATCATCATTCCATGGTTTTCATAATCATTTTCACCAAGTATTCCCATCTAAAGTTATCAACTTTTATACTTAGCACTAGCCACTAAAGTTAAGAGTGTTCACTATTGAGGGGTGTTAATCTTCAATCTCATGCCATAGAATGACATCTAGGTATAGGCCTAGTTTTATAATCTTTATGCTACCTATACTACTTTTCCAAATACTCACAAAGCACTAACTAAAAGTAAAGAACTTTGGTAAAGTAAAAGAATAAATCTTGCAAGTAAAACTTGGGATGGGTATAAATCAAATGTATATAACCAAAGCAGGCCTAATGCATCTTGCTTAGGTTATCAAGTGGGGAAGTGTTAAATTGCATAGTGAACTTGTATAATTCTAGCTTGCTCATAATAGCTTGCCTTGGTTGGTGCAGTGATTGAAGTTTTCTTCGTCTTCTGCTTGGTAGTACTCCTCCTCCTCCTCGTATCCTTGGTCGGTACTATCGTCTATAAATGAATATGGGGTACACAATCACCAAACAATACTTAACTAATTCTATTCAACACGCTAAGGCTCACACTTGATGATCTAGCATCATCACAATCATCACATGAAATAAAGAACTAGTTTTATTTATCTTATTTGAGAAAAGTAATTTCTACTCATTGAAATTAATTAAGATTTAATATTCTCCAATTAAAATATGGGATCATGTGGACACATGTCATTACCACATATTCTAATACATGGGAATGTGTTTAAAGGGTTGGTCAAATTTTATTAAGTTTAAGATTATTAATTAATAGATTTAAAGTGACTATAAATGCCCTAATAGCATTATTTTGGTACTAGTCCAATGTTAATGCTTGCAAACCTAAATGTTTTTACATATTCAGATAGATCTTCTCAAATGTGATTTTTGAGAGTTGGAATCAACTCAAAAGCATTTATGATTGATTTTTGAAAAATGTTTGAAGTGCAAAAAGTCTCTGTCTTGTTATTTTTACTATACATTATCTCTAACTCCAAATGTTTTAAATCCTATGGTCTTGGATAGATCATTTAAATATCTTTCTAACAAAATTTGGATCATGCAATTTGGTTCAATGAAACTCTCTGAATTGATTTTTTAATCTAGGTATAGAAACTAGATTAAACTAAAAAAGGAAAATCCTTATTTGAATTTCCAGGCCTGCACGGGAAACTTACATAGGCTGGCCCAACTGCACAGCACAACACAATGGGCTGCTGACAGCGCGGACCCACTGGTTAGCGACTGCATCTAAACGAAACGGTATCGGTGAATCTAGACCGTGCGATCTAATTCTAATCTAACGGTTGGGAGTCATCGTCGATGACGAACTGCTCCCATGAGAAATTAACCTAGCGCTGAGGTGGGGGTCTGGCTAGGCTCACCTGGCCTCTAGCTAGGGTCGGCGATGGGGGCGAAGGACGTGGTAGACGACAGCGGTTCGAGGCGCGGTCACGACAGGTCTTAGGGTGGTCAAAATCGACGATGCCCTTCTCCTCCAGCAGCGGTGGGCTCCAGCCAAATTCCGGCAAGGGAGAGCTCTCCTTGCTCCGAGAAGAAGTGGGGGAAGATTTGAGAGGAGTGGTGAGTGGAATGGTGTGGAGAAAAGAGGTGGGGGAGGCCTCTACTTATACTACGGCGAGGGGACCGAATGGCGTGGGCACGGGCTCGTCGGTAACGACGGTACATGCTGCTATCGGCGCGGCGGAGGCTAGTGGACGGTGATGTGTTCCCTGACGGTTCTTATGGGCGTAATGGCAAGGCGCGGGGCGGTGTGGAACGGTCGTGCGGCGCTCTACGCGGAGGCAGAGGTGTTTGCAACAGCGTGCGGCAGCTACGGGTCGTGCGGCGGCGAATGGGGGTGTCTGCGGGGTTGGGGTGATCATGGCGAGCGTGAGCATGCACGGCGAGAGTGAGGCGCGGTCTGAGCGAGCTGGTCAGGCGCGGCGAGCTGGCGCGCTCTGGGCATGGCATAGAGGCATAGGGCGCTGCGGTGCTAGGGTGGTCCAGGGCTCTTCTGCGGTCGAGGCTTGGACAGGGGGTGGAAGTGGACCGAGGCGTGTCTGTTGCAAGTCATGGGCGAGGGCAGAGATGCTTCTAACGTGTTGTCCACTGTCGGCCGGGGACGACCAAAAATGGGTGGCGCTCCACTGTGCACAACGGCCAAAGGGGGGTTGGTCTGGGTGCTGCTCGACACTAGAGGGGACAAGGGAGTTAAGGGGAGACCAAACGGTCGAGAATTACTGTGGAAACAGTGAAGTTAGGCAGTAGGTTAATTTGTGTAATTAGGGTGTTTGATGAAATGGCCGCAAGAACATTACTTTGGAATGTTTTAATGAAACTTTGTGGGTGATTTGATCTTAAGCTTGAGTACCTATGTTTGATTGGAGAGGTCAAGAGGAATTGGTTTGATGGGTTTTAGAAAAAGTGTGATCTTAGCACATACACTTGATTCAGTTTTCAAATGTCCTTTAAATGGATTTGGAAATAGCTTTTGTAAGTTTGTAAAGTGGGCCTTGATACATTTTTACTTGGTCTAGCAAGGGGTGCAAAGAAGTAGAAATGTTTCTGATAGAATTCTTCTTCTAGGAACACTCAAAGTGACCTAGTGGTTAACTTTGGCCAAAATGACCATTTGGTTATTTAATTCATATTTGATTTCTTTTTCTTTTGATTTTGTTTGTAATTGGCCTAGATGATGTAGCATTCACCTTTAAACCATTTCACATCATTTGTAACAATCAAGCATGTCAATTTCAATCAATTCTACACTATAGCAAAACACACGTGCATTCATATTCAAATTCTTAATAAAAGTTTTTGTTAACCCTAAATTGGGGTGATTAGAGCTTGATAATCTTGATTAGGGTTTTTGGGATGTTACAATCATCATCTGGCTCATATGATGCACGTTCTTCTGCTTCTTCTTCATCATTGTCTTCCATTGTAGTACCACCGTATTCAGGGGGCATAGGATAGTTGTCATCTTCTCTTCATCTTCGTTGTCTTCCATCATAACCCCTCTTTCTCCGAGCTTGGTCCAACAATTATAGCCGGACATGAAACCAAACCGAAACAGATGGCCGTGAAGGACTCTTGAGGAAGAGTATTCCTTCCGATTCCGACACTCCCCACATGGACAACACATAAAACCATTCCGCTTGTTTGCCTCTGCCACAACGAGAAAAGAAAGCACACCTTTAATGAATTCGCTAGAGATTCGGTCAGCGTACATCCATTGCCATCTCATCTGCATTATATAAGTACATCAAAAAAATCACGATGCTAAGATTAGTACTAGTCTAATAATAAAAGCACACAATGTATACATCAAACAACTATGCACTGATTTAAAAACTGTCTACTCCTTCTTTAGTCCCGGTTGGACACACCAACCAGGAATAAGGGGGTTGCGGCAGGATGGGGCTGACGTGAGCCTGTTTAGTCCCAGATGGTGTCTCCAATCGGGACTAAAGGAGACTCCAACCGGGACTAAAAGCGGGTGACGGCACTATATGTTGTGAGTGGAGACATGATACGTCCATTTTGAATCACTATTCTATGTCTTAATTCACTATTATTCATTGATATATTTCGTATTGAGAGGTGATACTTATGTTATTTCATTTGTTTTTGCATGGTTGATGGCTTTTGGAGGACCGCTGCAGTCAGGATTCTGATGGAAAAGGTGTTGTTTGGAGGCAAAATTCGCGAAGATCAGAAAATTCGGGAAAATATATGGAAAATCCTATTTTTCTAGAAGACTAAGGATGCCAAAACACGGAGTGGAGATGGGCCACAGGGGGCCCACGCCACCCCATGGCGCGGGCAACCCTAGGCCGCGCCTGGAGGTGGTGTGGCCACCCAGGCCTACTCCAGCCTCTCCCCTCTAGCGTATATCATCCTCCCGAAACCCTAAGACTCGGGGAGCGACCACAGAAAGATTCCGCCGCCTCTGCAGGGCGGAAAACACCGAGAGAGAAAGATCTCTTCGGCAGACAGATTTCTGCCGGGGAATTCCTTCCCGGAGAGGGGAGATCATCGCCATCAACACCACCATCAAGCTGGACTTCATCGGGATCATCATCATAATCACCACCATCATCACCATCAAGCTGGACTTCATCGGGATCATCATCATAATCACCACCATCATCACCATCAGCATCCTCATCACCATCTCCATATTGCTATAACAATTGAGTTGAATCTTGCATTAGTTCATAGGGGAAACTTTCCCAGTGTTGATTACTCTTTGTAGTTGATGCTATTGAGTGAACCATTGAATTATTGTTTATGTTCAGATTGTTATACATCATTATTCCATCTCTGATCATGATCCATATGATGTCTTGTGAGTAGTTCGTTTTGTTCTTGAGGACATGGGAGAAGTCTTGTTGTTAGTAGTGGAGTTGCGTTGAGAAAGATTCAATAGATTGTTATTTAAGTTGCGGTGTACTTCTTCTAGTGGTGTCATGTGAACGTCGACTACATGAAACTTCACCTATATGGGCCTAGGGGAATGCATTGTGTATTTGGCTACTAATCGTAGGGGTTGCCGAAGTGACAGAAACCTGAACCCCCATTAGGAAACCATTGCGCAAGGGACATAAGGGTCTTAGAGTTTAAAGCTGTAGTTAGATTTCTACCTTAATTACTTTCTTGTACTTACAGATGTTTGCAAGGGTTATAATCACAAGTATGTATTAGTCTTGGATAGGGCGGTACATTAGCACTGGTTCACCCACACAACACTTAGCAAGCTAGAGAAGATTAATCGACTATATGAAGCGAAAGCACTTGACAGTCATCCATGTGTCCTCGAGAACGTTTGGTCATCTTAAGAAATACAATCGGCTTGTCCTTTGCTGTGTAAAGGATTGGGCCACTTGCTGCATTATTCCTACCGTCTTTTATTTACTCGTACTTTGTTTACTTGCTTTATCAAAAACCCCTAAAAATCCGTTTGCTAAGTATTTGCAGAGAATTCATGATCCATACCACTAGCCAGCACCTTCTGCTCCTCGTTGGGTTCGACACTCTTACTTATCGGAAATACTGCGATACACCCCCTATACTTGTGGGTCATCAAGACTATTTTCTGGCGCCGTTGCCAGGGAGTGAAGCGCTATTGGAGAGTGGAACTGGTAAAGGAAACTTCTACTGTGAGTATCGTTTACTTCTGTTAGTTGCTTTATTTTCGTTATGGATAATTCGCTGAGTTTCTTATTTGGTAATGCTACTACCACTGCTAAGGTACTAGATAAGCCACCACCTGCTGAGAATGATGTTTTCAAAATACCTACAAGAATTATTGACCGTATTATGGATAATTACTATGTTGGGGATGGAACTGTCCATCCCGATGATCATTTACTCTTTATACACGAATTATGCGGGTTGTTCAAGTGTGCAGGTATTACTACAAATCAAGTTAAGAAGAAGTTATTCTCATTATCACTGAAAGGAAGAGCTGAGGAATGGTATAAGCTGCTGAAGAATGGTTAAGCTCTAGAATGGGAGGAAATAGTGCCTCTCTTTATTCAAAGTTTTATCCTCCTAGTGAGATTCATAAAGATCGGAATCAAATATACAACTTTTGGCCTCTTGATGGAGAGACAGCTCAAGCTTGGGGGAGATTGAAGTTACTAATGCTCAAATGTCCCATTCATGAGCTCCCCAACAATATTATTATCAATAACTTTTATGCAAGGCTCCCTCTACATGATAAAGATTTATTGGATGCTTCTTGTGCTGGATCAGTCACTCGTATGGAAGAAGAAGCTAAATGGGACTTTCTAGATCGTATTCAAGACAATGTTGAAGCTTGAGAGAATGAAAAAGGTAGAAAGTCAGGTATAAATTATGATTATGAATGCATTGAATGTTTTATGGGAACTGATGACTTTCAAAATATTAAAAATGCTTATGGTCTAGACTCTTAAGCTATTGCTTCTTATTTTAAGGCTTTTTCTTCCTACATTGAAGTGCCTAAAAAGAAGTGGAATACGTATCATGAACCTTATAAAGATGTTGCTAAGAGTGTTCCTGCAAGAAATACTGTAGTTTATACTGCTAATCATGTCTTACCCAAACCTTACATTGAGAAAATGTCTTTCCCAGTTAAGATAAAGGAACATTCTATGATAGCTAGTATGGTTAATGAAAGTACAAGTAAAGTTGTTGAACCTGATAAACAAATGGTTGATGAACCTATAATAGCGAGTGTGAAAGACTTTGTTACTAAATATGAAGAGGAGGGACACACTATCCTTTGTAAGGATACCTCTAATATTGTTTCGCATAGTAGTGTTATGAGAGCTAGTATTCCTGTGTTTTCTATTAGAATAAGTGATCATTGCTATGATGGTACTTGTGATAGCTATATTGTTAAGTTTTTGCATGATACTGAAAGTTATTATGAGAGAGGGAAAAGTGTTCTTAGGTATCTCAATAATATCAAGTTTCCTCGTTTTATGCTGAAAGTTTTTATGTTGCACTTGTTTTGCCTTCTTATGCAAGTAGCCTCTGGTTTCAATAACTTGTTTGTTTAGAAAATCCCCTTGCATAGGAAGTGGGTTAGACTTAAATGTGTGTGTGTTTTTGCTTCTTAATGCTCTCTTTCACTTCAATTCATATCCCTATGAGAGTTTCTTCAAAATTATCATGCCCATCTTAATGGCTATAAAGAAAGAGCTTTATGGGAGACAACCCAATTTGTTTTTGCTTTCAGTTTGTTTTTGTTTCTTTGAGTCTTGGAAGTTATTACTTCGCTAATAACCACTCCTTATCAGTTTTGTTTGGTTTTTGTGTCAAGATCAATCTCTAATGAGAGAGAAGTAATATTTGGGGAAGTTGCTGTCCCGAAACAGATTTTTGTGCTTCACCGTAAAAATTCGTGAGAGATCTTTGTATGTCGGATTGAGCTATATTTTTTTGTGCTTGTACCCCAGGTTTTTATTAACTTTCATTAGTTTTGAACTTTTTGATTTGAGCAACAGAAGATTTTCGAAAATATTGATCTTTACCTGCTGGTCTGTTTTGACAGATTTTGCCAATCTTGCATTTGCTTCTTTATTCGATTTCCTTTTTGAATTCTTTTTGGGTTTTCGGAAGGAGTTGCTACAGTAGCTTTTGTTTTGATGGTTTTTCAGTTGAAGTTAGACTCAAAAGGTTTTATCACTTCATATATACTAATGTTGCTAATGAGAACTGTGTGAAGTTTTGTGTGAAAGAAATTTCCGGAAAATGGAGATAATGGTGTACTAAGGAGAAGAAAGGTTTTACGACTCAAGTAATAAGTGTATGAAGATGAAGATACTGATGATATTCAAGTAGAGCCTCCAGAAGAATCTACTATATACCAAATTCAGATACTTGCAGAGTCTATTTTCAAATAGGCAACGGTTCTGGTAAGAAAAGTTCCGTGAAAATACTATCCAACTATATTTTTGCAGTTTTCAGTCGAGAAGGAAAGCTATGAAGCAAAAAAGGGACGGAAACGGAGCCAGGGTGGCTCACACCACCCTGTGGTGTGGGCCCTCCCCTGGCCGCGCCACCAGGTGGTGAGGCCACCCAGGACTCCGCCTCCGACTCGTTTTCTCCCAGTACCTTCCTTTTGATATGAAACTTCGTAATATATAACTCCCCGAATCTTCCGAGGTTCGTATATCATGTTTTCGTCGTGTTTTCGTTTCGATCTGCTTCTGCCAGGACATACTCTTTGAAAGTTTAGAAGCACAATGGTGTCTGCCAAGGATAAAGGGAAGGAGCCCATGGAGGAAGACCTCGAAGACCCTGGGAAGGAGAAGGAGATCAAGAGTGAAGGTGAAGAGGAGCAAGGTCAACACCCGCACACTGGCACTACCATTGCAAGCATTGGAGTGGTGGAAAATCCAGCCATTGGAGGGAAGCCTCCTCATCACCGTTCAGATCCCTGGTCACTTCCTCCACGCACCAAGAATCCTTTCCATACCCTTATCCATGAGCATCAATACCAGAATATGCCCAAGGGGAAATTACCCTCCAATTGGGATTTGCCTCGTTCTAGCCATGCAGGAAAAGAAGACTTCAGGAAGGAAGAGTGGGGAAAGAATAGCAAGAGCTGGAATTCTCAACACGACATGATTATAAGCCGCATTGAGCACAGCTCGGAGTTGATTCGTACTCTCACCTTCGAGATTAAGGACTTGGGGAAGTAATCAAAGAGCTCATTGAGAGGATACCACCACCGAAGGAGTAATTCGTCAGCAGGTTTGGCATCCCCTTGGGTTGTTCCAAGCTTGGGGGAGTGCCGCGGTATCACATCACTATCTTCTACCTTTTTACCTTTTTAGTAGAGTCATATCATGAATAGAGGAGTTATTATGTAGTATGGTTTGCATAATGGAAGTGTTCCATCTCTCGTTAGATATGTATCCCTTGGTGTGAGTTTCCGTTATGGAATATTAATGAGAAGTTCTATCATTCACTCTTTTGCATAGCTTATATTAGTTTTCAATTCGTGGTTATATGATTGATCTTGTTGTTAGTATTGGTATCACTCTGGGATCATTGAGTTAATGTAGTTGGTTTTGGCAAACTTGGCTCGGTCAGTAGCAACACCTTTTTGAGAGTTGAAAAGAAAAAGATAGAAGTACTCTAAAGAAAAATAATTTCATCATCTTTCTTTCTTGATTTGCTCATAAGTCTAGTATTCTCTAGTTAAGACCTTTTGTGCTTCCAAGGAAGATTGCATGTTTGTATTTATCATTTGTATGTTTGGTTGTTTCCTTCAACTCTTGTACTTGCTACCCAGCTTTGCTAGCCAAAACCTGTACTGAGAGGGAATTCTTCTCGTGCATCCACCTCCTTTAAACCAAAACCCATGCCATTTGTGTCCACCATACCTACCTAGTAGCATTATTGCTATTCCAAGTAAATTCTTGTTTTATCTACCTCCCAAATTAAACTTGTTATGTGAAAATTAGTGATTAAAGCTCTCACGAACTTGATGGCACACTTTACTTTCTTGCATTTAATAAACTTGAACCATTGTGCTCACCTATGTTGCGTATATGCTTGCACTTTGTGAGTTGAGAATTAGCAGAACCATGTTGTCATGGGGAATGCTTTCAACATTGCACTGGTACTTTGTACCTAGTTGATACCATGTTCTTTTGTCTACGGATGTCGTCGGTGTGAAATGAAAGGGGAGCTTGTAAGTCCATGGAGTTATGCATGTGTGTTAGAGAAACGCCTGGGCCACTGGTATAATCCATGCTGACATGGTGGAAACCGGCAGCATAACCATAACGAGTATCTATGAAGCATTCTTCTTATAAAAAAAGAGTCCGATATTGAGAAAAAAGAGAAAATAAAAAATAGATATATTATGAAAAGAGGAAGAGAGAAAAAAGAACCATATTCCCATGGTAAATAAGAAGATTGCTAAGATACTTGTTGTCTGCTTGCCTTGCCATTTTGATATGGGGATTCTTCCGTATCATCGGGCAAGGGGTACCCCGTTGGCGGTTCTCTATGATACACATATGCTTACGATGACAAGAACTTACCGGTGACTAAACTTGAGTAGCATGAGGAGCGACCCTCGTATTCAAGGGACATGAGATTCTCAACTTACAACTTGTCAATGCATATCCTCATTTTGATCACTTTAACCTTAATCACCTAAAGATGCCTATGATAGGGGCAATGAGAGCTGAAAGCTAGTAAGTATCATAATTTTTGGGAGCTCTTTATGAGACTTGCAATCCCTGCTTCCCTCTACGAAGGGCCTTTCTTTTACTTTGTAGTTGAGTCAGTAAACATATTCCCTTCTATATCAGCAAGTATTTTGAGTTGATGTGTTTCATTCATTCATATGATGATTTATGCAGTCATGTCTTTTGTTCCTTGTTTTGCACATTGCTCTTATCTTGATGTTTACTACTTTGAAAGCTATCATTGAAAACCAGTTATTTGTGAACTCTAGCAAATTATCAACTATTCTTCGACCAAGAGCTAAGTTTGCCATTACCAATTATGATTCACTTTATGTATCTTTATTGTGTTTCCTTTACTCATTGCAAGTTGAGTTATATAATAGTGAGTTGTCTTCTATTATGATCTATGTATTTTATGAATGTGATGATTCTTGTCCGTATTCTTTTATCGACTCTTCACTCCATAAACCTGAGGCCATGTTTATTGAGTTCAGTTTCGCTTGGGGACAAGCGAAGTCTAAGTTTGGGGGGAGTTGATACGTCCATTTTGCATCACTATTCTATGTCTTAATTCACTATTATTCATTGATATATTTCGTATTGAGAGGTGATACTTATGTTTTTGCATGGTTGATGGCTTTTGGAGCATGGACCGCTGCAGTCAGGATTCTGATGGAAAAGGTGCTGTTTGGAGGCAAAATTCGCGAAGATCAGAAAATCCGGGAAAATATACGGAAAATCCTATTTTTCTAGAAGACTAAGGATGCCAGAACACGGAGTGGAGATGGGCCACAGGGGACCCACACCACCCCATGGCGCGGGCAGACCTAGGCCGCGTCTGGAGGTGGTGTGGCCACACTGGCCCACTCCAGCCTCTCCCCTCTAGCGTATATCATCCTCCCGAAACCCTAAGACTAGGGGAGCGACCACATAAAGATTCCGCCGCCTCTGCAGGGCGGAAAACACTGAGAGAGAAAGATCTCTCCGGCAGATAGATTTCTGCCGGGGGAATTCCTTCCCGGAGAGGGGAGATCATCGCCATCAACACCACCATCAAGCTAGACTTCATCGGGATCATCATCATCATCACCACCACCATCATCACCATCATCACCCTCATCACCATCTCCATATTGCTGTAACAATTGAGTTGAATCTTGCATTAGTTCATAGGGGAAACTTTCCCGGTGTTGATTACTCTTTGTAGTTGATGCTATTGAGTGAACCATTGAATTATTGTTTATGTTCAGATTGTTATACATCATTATTTCATCTCTGATCATGATCCATATGATGTCTTGTGAGTAGTTTGTTTTGTTCTTGAGGACATGGGAGAAGTCTTGTTGTTAGTAGTGGAGTTGCGTTGAGAAAGATTCAATAGATTGTTATTTAAGTTGTGGTGTACTTATTCTAGTGGTGTCATGTGAACGTCGACTACATGAAAGTTCACCTATATGGGCCTAGGGGAATGCATTGTGTATTTGGCTACTAATCGTAGGGGTTGCCGGAGTGACAGAAACCTGAACCCCCGTTAGGAAACCATTGCACAAGGGATGTAAGGGTCTTAGAGTTTAAAGATGTGGTTAGGTTTCTACCTTAATTACTTTCTTGTACTTACGGATGTTTGCAAGTTGTATAATCACAAGTATGTATTAGTCTTGGATGGGGCGATACATTAGCATAGGTTCACCCACACAACACTTAGCAAGCTAGAGAAGATTAATCGACTATATGTAGCGAAAGCACTTGACAGTCTTCCCACGTGTCCTCGAGAACGTTTGGTCATCTTAAGAAATACAACCGGCTTGTCCTTTGCTGCGTAAAGGATTGGGCCACTTGCTGCATTTATTCCTACTGTCTTTTATTTACTCGTACTTTGTTTACTTGCTTTATCAAAAAACCCTAAAAATCCGTTTGCTAAGTATTTGCAGAGAATTCCCGATCCATACCACTAGCCAGCACCTTCTGCTCCTCGTTTGGTTCGACACTCTTACTTATCGAAAATACTGCGATACACCCCCTATACTAGTGGGTCATCAAGACACTATGCCAGTGAGTGGCGACACTATTCTAGTGGGTGGAGACACTACGACAGGGGTGAGTGTCAACATTATGTTGTGAGTGTCGACACTAGGTTGTGTTGCTTAATCTATAAATAAGCTTCCTTGTGAAATATCAACTGCAAGGAAGATTGTGTGCGAGACCAGGGACACCACTACGGCGGAGCTTCTCGAAGATGTCTTAGGACCTCGTCCTCAGACATCTTCGAGGAGCTCGCCGTAGAGGCACTCCATAATATGTGAAATTAGTTAGCTCCACCAGCATACTAATCTAGCTAGAGAAGATATAAACTGAAATATGGTGTGCGAGAGCAGGGACACCACTACGGTAGAGCTTCTCGAAGATGTCTTAGGATCCCGTCCTCAGACATCTTCGATGAGCTCTCCATAGAGGCACCCCCTAATTTAATTTGTTAGATCCCTGCATGTTCATGTTTTTGGTTTCTTAGACAGTCGATGATTAAAAATCTAGGGCACCACTATATATATGTACGCCTTCATAGTTTTGGTTCTTATTTTTGTTGCAATGGATTTTATGATGGCAGGTAGAAGAAGAAGGATATTTTGTTGCTCGGCGGTGGCCTGATGCATATGTGAATCGTTTGAATTTCGAGACTATGTGCCAAACCAAGATATATAGATAGGATAAACTCATGTATCTCTGTGCTTCGATGAATCAAATGAATTTCAAGGACTATATGTGTTGGGGGGATACCCCCGGGTAGGGTCACGCCGGGGTATAAAGGCCGAGTTAGCCGAGGTACGGCAAGGTCAAAGCAAATGATGGCCGAGTCACCTCAAGGCTGGCCAACTTACGGAGTAACCCGGACCGGAGATGTCCACCTAACTGAGTCTCGGCCGACGTATGTCGTATGCTGGAAGGATTTATGTAACTTGTAAGTAGGTACCCACGTGGCCGGATTAACAAGGCACGATCCGGGTTATATCAGGATTGCAAGAGAAGGAAGGTATCTCGTTGGTCAAAAGGTGGTCACTATACGCTGGAGCATGAGCGAAGCGGACAGAGAGAAGGACCACCGAGGCATGGCCGACAAGGGTGACGCGCCCTGTGTCGGATGACGCTGGCGCCGTAGAGGCTTACGTAGCCTCTGCATGGCTTACGATGGCGAAAAGAGATCCGGTCGGTTTGCTATTTTGGGAAGAGGCATATTCCCAGGAATATGCCTCCACGTATGCCCTAATTGGAGACCTAGCCTCCCCTTTATAAGGAGCGCTAGGGCCTCTGTAGAAAGGGTTGGCATTTGGGTAGTTGGTTCCTTGGAGATAGGTAGTGGTGAGAGTAAGAGAGCTCCTTCTTCCTCCTCTCCCCAATACAGCTCAAGGAGCAGTGTGAACCTTGTGAACCTAGTGAATACAAAGCATCTGTGTGTGGAATCACCACACTATCACTAGGAGAATCCAGGGAGGGATAGTGTGGTGATTCCACACACGGAAGCTTTGTATTTGATTCACCTTCGCAGATTACAAGTGCTCCTAGAGCTGTATTGGAGAGAGGAGGAAGAAGGGACTCTCTTACTCTCACCACTAGCTAGCCCTCAGGAACTCACTAGTAAATCGCTACACACCAGAGACCAACCTCTCAGAAATCAACCCCCTCTACGGAAGCCCTAGCCCTCCTTATATAGGGGTGGCTAGGTATCCACTTAGGGCATAGGCATATTCCAGGGAATATGGCTCCTCCCAAAATAGTAAGCCGATCGGGTCACTTTTCCCTCACGTCATCCATGCAGAGGCTACGTGAGCCTCTGCGGCGCCTGTGTCACCCGACATTAGCTTCGTCACCTTTGTCGGCCACGCCTCGGTGGTCCGGCCTCTGTCCGCTTCGCTCACACTCTGCGTACAGTAGTCACCTTTGACCAGCGAGATACCTTCCTTCTCTTACAAGCTTGATATAACCCGGATCCCACATGGTTGATCCGGCCACACCTGTTCCTGCATACAAGTTAGATACATCTTACCGACATATGGCTTAAGTCGGTTGAGACCAAGTTAGGTGGACGTCCCCTGGTCCGGGTTACTCCATGATCCGGCCCGCCTTGAGGTGACTCGGCCAGCACTTGCTTTGACCTTGTCGTACCCCGGCTAACTAGGCATTTATACCCCGGCGTGACCCTATCCGGGGGTATCCCTCCAACATTTGTCCCCGAAGCTGGTGCGGTCTTAGCTGCCTTAGCCGCTAAGGCCATAGCAGGTTCAATTTTTACTAAGCTTCTTGCTCCTTCTCCGAGTTACCTCTTGATCCGGATTCCATAGGTTTATTTTCCCTTCGCACATTCCAAGTTTTTACTTGCTGGCTGGGTTACCTCATACTCATCCGGGTCATTATTCCTTCTCTCGTACGCTTCCCCACGTGGAGGCTAATCATTACTTTGCCTCATTTTAAGGGCCAGCAACAGTAACCACCGCAGTTATTATCAGAAGTTACTATTGCACACGTCACGTCGTGCCTGCCTCCTCGTTAACCGCAACATAACGTCACGTCGTGGGATCCGCTGCGCCCTGTGGCCCTTCGTGTGGCTCGTCGCTGATTGGCTGATCCAGACCATACATGGCCAAACCGTGTGGCTCGCCCGCAAAACGCGATCCCACTACCCCCTTACGAGAGTGGTTAAATAGGGGAGGGGCGCGCCCCTTGCGTCATTTCCCCGCTCCCGCGCCCCTCTGCCTCTGCCTTTTTCCTCTTCTTCTCCATCGACAGCGCTGCAGCCACCGCATCTGAGCAGCAGCGCCGCCGCCGTACTGCTTCCACGCGCTCCAGCGCTGCCGCCACCTCCGCACATCTCCTCCGCCACGGGTCCTCGCAAGTCCAGGCCGTTGCCTCCCACCGCCGCTAGCGCAAGTGAGGAGAGCGACCTCGAGATGACTGAGGAGGAACTCTCCGTCGCCGAGCAGGAGATGGAAGAAGACGCGGCGCACGCCGACCGCGGCGCGTGGGCCGGATCCTGGGTCTGCCAGGATGACCTGGATTGGCTTCACCGTACCAAGCGCATCCCGGAGGGCGTCGCCGCGCACCTGGCTTCCGCCGAACTTGCCCCCTCACCCAATCAGGGTGAGTATGTCGTGTTCCTATCGCACTTCCAGCGGGGGTTCGGTCTGCCAGTTAGTGATTTTTTCCATGACTGGCTAAACACGTACGAGCTTCAGCCGCACCACCTTCCAGCCAATGCCATCACATCTCTCTCCGCCTTTGCCTCCACGATCGAAGGTTATGCCGGATTATGGCCCACGAAGGAGCTATGGATCCGGTTCTTCGGCCTTCGCCGGAATGTCATTTCGAATGTACATCTAGATCTGGAGGATAAGCAGCTCACGCAGTTCGGTGCTACATCAATCTGTCCCCGAAAGTTGTCCATCTTCCCCCGAGTTACAGGGCTTGACTCTTGCAAGGGATGGGCCCGGACTTTCTTCTACATCCAGAACAATACCATCGAGGACCTGATCCGGCTACGCCCCTATACTCCGGGTCCTCCTAACCCGGATTTGTGGGACGTTATCCCCAAGAAGCCCACAATTTTGGCTAACCAGTTCAACAAGAGATTCAAGGAGCTGAAGGAACTCGGATTGCGCAACAAGGACGCCATGATCACATTTGTCCGCAACCGGATCTCCCCCTCCAGAAACGCACACATAAAGTGTGTCACATGAGATGGGGCCGCGACCCCAACCGGACCTCGTCTTTTGAGTTGAGCAATACAGAAATCTACCGCCGGGTCAAGGCCCTCTTCACCACTCATATAACTACCTCGGTGAATTACGCTCTTAGTTAATGCCTGGATGAACGAAAGTGGTTAAAATAGTACGGTGGGGCCCAGGGCCACTCACGGTAGACCTTTCGGCCGTCCTAACCACTTTCAAACAACGGGACAAGAACGAGTGGCGTAATCAGCAGGCGAAGGGATCAACTACATACACAAGTGAGTATGTATGCAAGCCACATACAACAGTCCTCAGAGCCATTCCATCTAAAAGAAATAGAAATATTGCAACGCCATACGGCAAGATCCAAATGTCCTAGATAGATATAATAATTTAGGATAGCTCCTCATACATCACACATCAGAGTATCAGGCGGAAGCGGAAAAAAGATCCGAGTACGGATAAGAAGCAAATTGGCATAAGATGCCCCATAAATAAACACATCCCGCCCACAGATCACACGGATCCCAGTTCCCGGAATCTCTACACCGAATGATCGTTGCCAACATCATCTGTCTCTTCCACCCAGTATCCATCTTGCGGGTACACCTGTTCATTTGAATCAAACAATTTATCGTGTGAGACCCTAGGGGTACTCAGCAAGTCTTTATGCCACTAAAGGGGACACAACCTGGGGTGACGCAATTGCAGCAAAAGATAATACCTAACAATTCTATAGATGCTCGCGAACCATCCGCCTAACCAATGATAGACGGATGTCCGTGAATTAAGAACAACAGTTATAACAGTATAATTAACAGATCCATCCTCCTCCTCGCTTACCAACGAGGAAGCGGACGAACAACTCCCATCATCCGTTGGCAGTTTTATTAACCATTCCATGAGTATTGTACTATTTACTAGTCCAATACTTAGTCAAATTAAAAGCGGTTTTTTAGTTATACTTGTCTATGATCGAGAAACTGTGCTCCAAGTCGTCCATAACCGCGGACACGGCTTTCAGAAAGATTTACCCTGCAGGGGTGCACGAATAGCAACACACACTCGATCAACCTCGGAAAAACCAAATCAAAACCCAACGAGGCATTCACGACAAAGCAATCACAGGATTCAGAAATATTTCAGGGGGCCACCCCAATAAGCTACCCGCAACGAAGTTGGCCGGCTCCGAGACGGACCCAGGGTTTGCGACGACGGCTGTAAACGACTGGGAACCCGAAAATGTGACTGGGCTTGTCGATACCGCGAAAACATGGCGCGATCCAAAACAGTACAGGTACTCCTCGCATAATCTTAATAAAGCAGTAACATGGCATAAGTACAGGATAGTAATAAAGCCACAAACTAATTGTGGCCCCAAGAAATAAGAATGAATCAAGCTCTGGCTCAGGGGGGTCTATAAGGCCTCCCGGATGTGGATACTGCGAATAGTCAAGGAATAGGAATCAAGTACTCGGGGTCCTACGGGACACAAGTGAGCATGAAAAACCAAATAGCAAATATTGCTCACCGCTGCCTCTTTCATTAGTTATCCCATTACTACTCAGGTTAAGTTATTTAGGTACCTCATTATTCATCAGACACTCACATACCCTACTCATGCTTTTCTACGACTCGCATGGCTCAAACAACTCCTGTAGTAATGGCTCATGGGATGGAGGAACAAGCTTCGGTGGGGTTTAAAAGTAAAGGCTATGCAGTACTTAGGATTCAATTTAATGCAATCGTGACTCAATGATGCAAGAATAAGATAGAGGCAATAGGTACTGTATGTATGCAAGCATGTGGTAGTGCTTGCCTGGCAGCTCAGTTGAAGCGAGAGATGGATCTGGGTAGTACTCCTGTGATTCCTGATAATTCTCCTGCTGGGTGTCTATTCGAAGAAGAACCAAACAAACATGGGACAATATAAATAAAGTGCACAAGCATAGGAATTAAAATGCGACAAGCAATCAAGCATGCCATGATGAATGATGCACAATTTGCATGGCATTAAAGTAGCATGGCAAAGGTGAGGTGTGGATGCAAGAAATAAAGCATTTTAATATTTATTTAACCAAGTTTTATTGTCATAAACAGTTCGGATTTTATTAACAACATGATGCATGCTTCAATTCAGAACAAGGACTGCATAGATAGAACGGGCTCGTTGCGCTGATCGATTTAGACATATTATTTGTCAAATTTGGAGTTATAAAACAAAAGTTATTAATTAGTTAAGGAAAAGGGCATTTTATTGTAATTTTGATCATCTCGAAAATTTAAAGTGTGCAAAACATATTTTGAAGGGCATATTTGAATTCCTCACATTTTTCTGATTCCAAAACATATATCCTATGCATTATTTGGATTTGTATTTTAAAAATTATTTGAATCTGAATTAAATTTGAATTTAAATCAATTTGAAAAAGATTTAATTAAAAACAGACTCAGGAAATTACTTTTCTTACTCAGTCAGATACAACCATAGCCACTGACGGGTGGGCCTTGTGCTGACTGGGCCACTTGCGGGGAAAAATCTTTTGTTACCGGGCTTTGGCTAGACACTGAGACTGGGGGGTGGGGCCAACTGACGCAGGCCCACGTGACAGCGGTGATGATGGCTGAGGCTGACAGGTGGGGTCTCGCTGGACCGCGGGTTACGGCGCAGGAAAAGCGGAGGGGCTTTTTGCAAGATGGCAAGGGCGACTGACAGGTGGGGTCTCTAGGAGCACGGGTTGCAGGAGTCAAAAAGGTGGGGGGCTTAATGTAATTTACCACGGCCCGGGTACTGTTTCTCTTCTTCTCGGTCTGACGGCAAGTGTGCGCGCGGCGCGGAGCGGGGATTCGATCCCGGGTCGCGGGCGTGCGCGCGGAGGGGCTAGCTAGTGCGGTTGGCTCGGGTAGCTGACAGGGAGGTAGGCATGGCCTAGTTAGGGTGCTGCGCGGCGCGGGGAGGCTTGCAGACAACGGCGAACGGCGCGCACGGTGGGCGTTCGACGAAACGAACGGCGGGGCTAGGACGGTACGGCGAGGCGGAGCATGTCCGGGAGGGAGAGAGACTGACCGCGGGCTCGACAGCGGGCTCGGTTCAGGGCGAGGAGCGGCGGAGCGACGAGATCGCTGGCGCCCCGGATCTAGGGTTTGCTACAGTGCGGCGAGGTACTGGCGGTGCTGGGGCTTCCTTCTTCGCGTTGGCGTGGACAGGGCGTCGTAGAGTAACCTCCTCGAGCTTCCAGGCCACCTCCAGGTCGAGCTGCTCGGCTGGTACGACGGGGACGAGGTGGTGCTGGCGGCGACCGGCGGCAGATGTTGTGGTCGGAGAGGAAGAAGGAGAAGAGGAGGGGCAGCTTGGGGCAGATCTGGAGAGCCAGAAGAGTCGTGTGGGAGGAGGAAAATGGAGGGAGAGGGAGGAGGCCAGCTGTGGCAGGGGGTAGATAAAGGTGGCCTCGGTGCCACCTTTTTCCTTCTCCTCACGTGCTGGCTCGAGCTGGGGCTCGACCTGGGGCTGGTAGGCACGGCGGGGAGGGGCTGCAGGTGGACCAGGGCGGCGTGTGGCTGCAGGGTGGGGCTAGCTCGGCCGGTAGAGAAAGAAAGAGAGGAGAGGGGTAGCTCGCGCTAGGTTAGTTGGGGCTCGGGTTAGGCTTAGCTAGGGTTGGGGAGAGGGTTAGGGTTAGCTGAGGTGGGCCAGGGAGAGAGAGGGTCAGGTGGTGCTCATGTTAGAGAGAGAGGGGGTGTGAGAGAGAGAGAGGTAAAGTGGAGTTAGGGTTTAGGAGAAATAGGGTTAGGAGAAATTAAAGAGAGTAGCTAGGTTAGCTTTTATTAGGTTTTTAGATTGATAAAACTTGTGCAAAAGGTTAACCCAAGTGGAACATGATGAGTGCTTGAATTATCATGAGATGAAAGTGAAATAGAATTCCAAGAAAAGAAAAAGAAAGGAATGATGGAATAGGCCTCATATGGTTAATGCATGGAGAAATAAAAATAAGAGGAAATGATATGGATGAGACTAGGAGGATGGTGGAATGGTAGGAGATGGTTTCCCAAGATAGGATCCATTAAATACAAAGAAAATCCAATGGAGTAAAAAGGTGGTGAAGAAGCTTGCATGGCCCATGCAAAATAATAATGCCATGATTTATTTTGGGGAAACAATAATAATATTATGGCATTATTCTCATGCATTTCCAAGAAGTGAACAAAGCCAAGCAAAGGAATTTAAAGGACTAGATCCACCCTATTGCCCATGAGCTAGATAAAACCAAAATAAAGACAACAAGCTCATGAACTAGTAGGATGGTGGAATTATAAAGTGGTGAAAAGAGAGAGATGATGGAATTGAATTAAAAGATATGCCCCCAACTCAACTTGGGCATTTAGACAATATATCAATAGCCAAATACAATATCAAGTGGCAAATACAAAGAATAATGCATGTGAGAGAAGAACCAAAAGAAAAAGGTTTTATATGATGCTCAAATGCAAGGTGGCATGATGACATGAGCATGATATAATTATGATGCAACAATAATATATATGAAGTAGCCAATGTCTTACTAGGACAAGTAGCATTACAATTGTTAGACAATTGGGATGCTACAACTCTCCCCCACTAAATAGGAATCTCGCCCCGAGATTCTAGGAAGAAGAAGACTCAAAGAGGGCAGGATACTTGGCACGGAGCTCATCTTCACGTTCCCAGGTGGCTTCATCAATGGAATGGTGCGACCACTGCACCTTGCAGATCTTGATGGACTTGTTGCGAGTCCTTCTTTCTGCGACTTCAAGAATTTTTGTGGGGTGTTCTTGATAAGACAGATCTTCTTGGAGATTGATGAGTTCATGGTCCACGGTCCTGCCGGGATCCTTGAAGCACTTCTTGAGTTGAGAGATGTGGAAAACATCATGGACTTTGAGTTGTTCAGGGAGCTCAAGAGCATAAGCAACTTCCCCTCTTCTTCCACGAATTTTGAAAGGACAGATGTATCTAGGAGCCAGCTTTCCTTTGATACCAAAGCGGTGCGTGCCTCTCATGGGAGTGACACGAAGGTAAACAAGATCACCAGGGACATACTCCATGTCTGAGTGCTTTCTGTCATAATTGCTCTTTTGGCGACTTTGAGCAATCTTCAGATTTTCAAGAATGATGTGAACTTTCTCCTCCGCTTGAGTTACAATGTCGGGGCCAAACAATATTCTTTCACCTGCGCCCGACCAACCAATCAGATTTCTGCATTTGCGACCATAGAGAGCCTCAAATGGTGCCATCTTTAGACTTTTCTAGAAACTGTTGTTGTAAGAGAATTCAGCATAAGGGAGACATTCTTCCCACTTCATGCCGAAAGAGATAACGCAAGCACGGAGCATATCTTCTAGAATCTGATTGATCCTTTCAACTTATCCTTGCGACTGAGGGTGGTAAGCTGTGCTGAAGTTTATTTTTGTTCCCAAAGCATTTTGAAAACTTCCCCAGAACTTGGAAGTGAAGATGCTTCCACGGTCTGAACTGATCTCAAGAGGAACTCCATACAGAGAGACAATTCTGTTGATATAGAGCTCAGCCAACTGAATTGCAGAAATTGTTTCCTTGACTGGAAAGAAGTGAGCTACTTTGGAAAGCCTGTCAATGACAACAAAGATTGCATTGTTGCCCTTTTGCGACCTGGGAAAACCAGTGATGAAGTCCATCTCTACTTTCTCCCATTTCCATTCCGGAGGCTTCAATGGCTGTAGAAGACCAGAAGGTTTCTGATGGACAGCTTTAACTCTGCGACAAACATTGCCGCGGTGGAGGTCCCCCAGAGTGGATCTAGCATTGCCTCGCCGCTCCGACACAACCCTTCTCCCCCTCGTGGCGACGATTCACGCCCATTGAGCCCTATCCTGGAGCGTTCTATGGTTGCTCTGGGTTCTAGCCCACCTCGTCAAGAGGAGGGCAACCTTGGAGCGGGGGAGACTGGCTCTACCAAGGCAGCGGCAACCACTACTTCGGCTCCGCCACAACCAGCTACCAGTGAGGTTCCTTCAGTCCCTCCGCAGAAAAAGAAATCAGTACCAGCTCCATCCTCAACTTCAGCACCAGCAGCAACAACAAAAGCGACAGCAGCAGCGCCAAGCCCCTCCGCCTCGTCCGAGTCTTCTTAGTCTCGGTGAGAAAACACCAAGGCAGCTCCCAAGGGCAAATCCGCTACAGCAACCTCAACCTCTTAGCAGCAGCCCAAGGGCAAGAAGGCACCTGAGGCTACCAGGGCAGCGTCCGTCGAGGCTGGACAGTGCACACTTGCGTCCATGCTTCCGAAGAAAACTCCACCGCCGAAGGATGCCCCTGCCGAGCCAGCTGATGCGCAACTTGTTTTGCACACCAGCCCGGCCCTTGCCCAAGTTGAGAGGAGGGAGGCGCATGCCAAAGGTTTAGTGGCACCCCACATGCTTAACGCAAACGATACCCTCCGACCTTGATCGAGTTTGAGAATAACTGAAACAAGGCGGAGTTCGTCTACAATGATGATCTCCCGGAGAAGTTTGGTCCCGCCGAATTTTCTGCGTAGATGAATACTGCCGCCAAGGCAATTAACCTTGCGGGTCGGATGATGCAGGTACGTTACTTCATCTTTTCCTTAGTATGTTGAAGATTAGTAGTGATATAACCATTAGTCCCCGAGCCTCCGGGGGAGTAACTTGTTTACTCGGCCGGATGCTCCTTAGAGAACTAGCATAGCTCCTTAATAACTTCGGAGATGCACGCACCTAGAGCCGGGTTAAGTTCTATTTGGCCCGGATCTCGTACACTTCGAATATGCACACACCTAGAGCCGGGTTAAGTTCCACTTGGCCTGGATCTTGTACACTTCGAATATGCACACACCTAGAGCCGGGTTAAGTTCCACTTGGCCCAGATCTTGTACACTTCGAATATGCACACACCTAGAGCCGGATTAAGTTCCACTTGGCCCGGATCTTGTACACTTCGAATATGCACACACCTAGAGCCGGGTTAAGTTCCACTTGGTCCGGATCTTGTACACTTCGAATATGCACACACCTAGAGCTGGGTTAAGTTCCACTTGGCCCGAATCTTGTACACTTCGAATATGCACAAGACTAAGCTGTTCATCTTTGCTCTTTCAGGTGACCACCAACCGCTGAGTTTCAGCGTCTCCTTGATACTCACAAGATGTTGCGCGCAAAACATAATGCACTTCTCGTTGAACACGAGAAAAGGGGTAAGTTTCTTCCTCGACATATTTTCATTTCATCTTTGTCTGCCGAGCTAACCCATCCTTCGGTTTTTCGCAGCTGGGGTAGAAGCTGAGAATACCATCATGAGGAAAAATTTGGATCAAATCAAGGGTAAGTCATTTTTGTTCAACCTTGCTATGATTTCTATCTCTTTTTCTCCTTGGCTCGGCAAACATTCATACCTTGGCTTTGCCGGGTCAACAAACTATTTCAGCATCTCTTGAAGATAGTGTGCCCGTGCCTGATATGATGCTGCATTTTCTCAAACAAGCAGGGCAGCATCAGGCTGAACTTAAAAAGAAAGATGATGAGCTCGCCCTTCTCCGAACCAAAGATGATGAGATTGCCAAGATCAAGGCAGATATGAAGAAGTTGGAAGCGTAGCACCAATCCGAACTTCAAAAAGCTGGCTAGGACTATACTGAAGAGCGGGAGCGCCTCAACCTCCAGATTGCCAAGGACCAAGAATTACTTAAGGAGGCCGACGTCAAGCTTGAGTCGACAAATGCTGAACTTGTGCAACTCCCGGAGAGGCGCGACAACTGCATCAAGGAGCTGACTCGGGTTCATAGCCACATTTCTGGTAAGTTCTTTTCCTTCGTCCGACACTGATCCTTTGGGTCTACTTCCTTTACTTACTCCCCCTGTGTCATTTTTTCAGGCAAATTCCCAGAGAGCAATGTCATTGGATCCAACGCTGTTACCAAGTTCCGCATGCAGAGGGGTACTCCGTCCGGTTCTGGCTCCATTCCTCTTAATCTCGAAGACTTGATAGTCAGCTTATCCGCCCGAGTCGAGACCGTGAAGAACTACGGCAAGGATATCATGGACGTAGTAATCCAGATCTTTAATGCCTTTTGGCCTGAAGAAGATACTCCGGAGAATATGGCTGTTCTTTTTGCCCGGCTTATGGAATGTGAGACTTAGCTCGATCTCTGGAGAGAATCCGCTGGACACGCCGGAGCTGAGACCGTTCTCCACTATGTGCTCACATGGTACGAGAAGATTGACCTCAACCTCCTAGCACGCATGCGCACCGGATCCAAATGGTCCAACGACCCGGAGTGGATTGCTCGGCGCAAGGCTTGCGCCCATAGCCTCATTGAATATGCCCCCATTCATGAATGGAACGAGGGACCAAGCTTCCTAGATGCCGTCGATGTCGAAAACGTTGAAAACGTTGAAGATGGCTCGGATGAGGATGAAGAGGACGATGCCTCGGACGTCGAAGACAGCGAAGATGACGCCGAACTTCTTCCTCCTGCTGCTCCTTGAGCGAAAAAACTTTAAAGTTTATCAGATCCCTGGTATGCCGGGTGCAATTTGTATTAAGCACATCAGTTATGTTTTGCTGCTAAGTTTATGCCGGATTAACTTGGGCGTAGTCCCCGAGTTTCATTTTCCTGTTCCTCCAATTTCTTGGCTCGGCTCGTGTCTACCTTGGTTTGGTTTTATGACTTACGAGTCCGAGCTTCAAAAATTGATTAAACAGTACTTGGAAACTTTTGGTTTAGCTCAAAATAACTCAGCATGATAAATTTAAAGTACACGCAATGTTAGTCCGAAAAACAAACGTCGGCTCGATTAAGTTTTTTTCCCTTGGTCGTTTTTCATGTGCTACGCAATTCCAAACTTGTTCTCTTGCTTGCCATGAAGCCAAATCTTGTTGGACAGTAGCAAGTAGAAGAGTTAGGTTTTTGGTGCTCACACACTACTAATCCGGCCTAAGTTGAAGCAACTTACACCAGCCGACATATAAATAAGAAATATAGAAGACAACTAAAATTACTAAGGCAGTCCCCGAGTTACTGCTCGAGGTGCCAAGATTTCATTGATAAGCTCACTGCCGGCATACATACCGACATATGAGAGACTCGGATACAAACACTTCTCTGCTAAGTGTAGAAAGGACGAAGTAGAGCTACATTCCATGGACGTTTGGATTCCTCATCGGACCTGTCCGCCTTGTTCTTCTCCTGTGGTTTCGCATCGATAAGATAATAAGAATCATTGTGCAATGCTTTGCTCAAAATGAATGGCCCTTCCCATGGGGGGGATAATTTATGCATGCCAGCAGTACATTGTACCAACCAGAGTACCAGGTCACCTTCCCGGAAAACTCGGGGGCTTACTTTCTGGCTATGATAGCGTCGGAGATTTTGCTGATATATGGCGGATCTGGACAATGCCAATTCTCTCGCTTCTTCCAGCAGATCAACATCATTTTGCCGGGCCTCTTGCACTTCGGCTTCTGTGTATTGGGTAACTCTAGGCGAGTCATGCTCTATGTCGGCTGGTAATACAACTTCTGCCCCATATACCAGAAAGAATGGCGTATAGCCTGTTGATCGATTCGGAGTTGTTCTTAAACTCCACAGTACCGCTGGTAGTTCTTCTATCCAGCACCCTGCTGACCTTTGCAGCGGCTCAATGAGCCGGGGTTTTATCCCGGATAATACTAATCCATTGGATCTTTCCACTTGTCTGTTTGATGCGGGGTGGGCTACTGAGGCAACGTCCAGCCGGATCTTCTTATCTCGGAAAAAACGCACAAATGCTCCCTCAGCAAAATTTGTGCCATTATCTGTTATGATACTGTGAGGATAACCGTATCTCAAGATGATGTCTTTGAGGAAAGTTACGGCAGTGGCTCCATCACATTTTCTTATTGGCTTTACTTCAATCCACTTCGTAAATTTATCCACCATGACCAAATTGTGAGTCATATTCCCTCTTGCTGGTTTAAATGGGCCAACCATATCCAAGCACCATACGGCAAATGGCCATGTAATTGGTATGGTCTTGAGCTCCGACATTGGCATGTGTGTTTTTGTCGCATATCTCTAACAACCATTGCATTTTCTCACCAGATCTTCTGCTTGTTCTAAGGCACTTGGCCAGTAAAACCCATGGCGGAAAGCTTTTGCTACCAAGGCTCTAGATGAGGCATGATGCCCACATTCCCCTTGATGTATATCTCGGAGGATGTCAAGTCCTTCCTCCGGGTCAACACATCGCTGGAGGACATTGGTCACACTCCTTTTGTATAGCTCGGAATTGATGATTGTATATGCTTTTGCTCTCCTCTGAGTTTGCCTGGAAAGTACCTCCTTAGTGGGTAAGGTTCCATCCTTTAGGAATTGGAATATTGGCATTGCCCAAGCTGGTACAGCTCTCACTAGGAACACATCCTCATCAATTTCCATTAGATCCACTGGCATAACTTCTACCGGATCGCGCTGTGCAGTCCCTGGGTTTGTCGTGGCAGTCCCCGTGTTTGCCAAGGCAGTCCTCGGGTTTCGCGAACCACTCCCTACATCAATGTCCATGGGCACAGCCTCTGATTCTGGATTTGCCAGGATAAAAATTGAGTCAGACTCCGGGGATGGCCTGATGGATGGTTTTCTGAGGTGCGCCAATGCTACGCCTGGTGGAATTGCTTGTCGGGTTGAACCGAGCTTCGACAATACGTCGGCAGCCTCATTTTCCACCCGAGGTATATGGTGAAATTCGCATCCCTCAAAGTAACCAGATATCTTCTGCACATGAAATCTGTATAATGCCATGTTTGCGTCCAAAGCATCCCATTGCCCAGAGACCTGCTGGACTACAAGATCTGAGTCGCCGAAGCATTGGATCCGGCGTATTCCAACCTCCTTTGCCACTTTGAGCCCATGTATAAGTGCCTCGTATTCTGCTACATTGTTTGATGTAGTGAAGTGGATTTGCAGCACATATTTCAGCTGGTCCTTCTTGGGCGAGGTAAGCACAACTCCGGCACCTAACCCGGTTTTTGTTTTTGACCCATCAAAGTGCATTTTCTAGTAGTTCGGATCTGGTAATGGTGGCTCATATTGCACCTCGGCCCAATCCACAAAAAAGTCCGCCACAGCCTGAGATTTAATTGCCTCTCTTCTGTCATATTGTGGCGCATAAGGTGCTAGTTCAATTGCCCATTTCGCAATCCTGCCACTCGCATCCTTGTTGCACATTATCTCGGAAATGGGAACTTCACATATTACCTTGATTAGGTGTTCCTCGAAATAGTGCTTTAGCTTCTTAGCTGCCATATACACACCATATGCCACTTTTTGATAGTGAGGATAGTTCTGCTTTGAGGCTGATAATACCTCGCTCAGATAATACACTGGCCTTTGCACTAACTTACCCTCTTCATCGCGCTCTACCACAATCACTACACTTACAACTCGGTTGGTTGCACCTATACAGAGCAACATTGGTTCCTTTGATAGTGGAGAGGCTAACACTGGTGCAGTGGCTAACATTTTCTTTAAGTGAGCAAAGGCTTCATTGGCCTGCGGCGTCCAAATGAACTTATCTGACTTTTTCATGAGCTGATAGAGAGGCAGTGCCTTTTCTCCCAACCGACATACAAACCGACTCAACGATGCCAGGCAACCAGTGAACTTCTGGACATCGTTAAGACACTTCGGCAGCTCCATTCGTTCTATGGCCCAGATCTTAGTTGGATTGACCTCAATACCCCGGCTGGAGACGAGGAATCCGAGTAATTTTCCAGCCGGGACACCGAAGGTACATTTTTCCGGGTTAAGCTTCATCCAGAACCTCCTTAGGTTCGCGAACGTCTGCCTGATATCGTCAAGGAGCGTTTTGCTTTCCTTGGTCTTTATCACAACATCATCCACATACACCTACACATTTTGACCAATTTGGTCATGCAAACATTTTTGCATAATCTCTGGTACGTGCCCCTGCATTACGTAAACCAAAAGGCATGATGCGATAGCAATAAGCCCCATACGGGGTGATAAACGCAATCTTTATTTGATCATTTGGGTTTAGAGGTATCTGGTGGAAACCAGAATATGCATCAATGAACGACAACAACTCACACCCAGCAGTGGAATCTATGACTTGGTCTATCCTTAGAAGTGGGAATGGATCTTTTGGACACGCCTTATTCAGGTTCGTGTAATCGATACACATACGCCAAACCACCGCCACGTTCGGATCATCTTTCTTCTTCTCCACCAGCACTAGATTAGATAGCCAATCTGGGTAAAGCACTTCCATAATAAATCCTGCAGCCAACAACCGAGCTATTTCATCTCCTATGACCTTTCTCCTATCTTCGGCGAAGCGGCAGAGAGGTTGCTTCACCGGCTTTGCTCCGGGTCTGACATTCAAAGAGTGCTCGGCCAACTCCCTCAGAACACCTTGCAAGTCCTGTGTGGACCAAGCAAAAATATCCCGATTCTCACGGAGGAAGTTGATGAGCTCGCTTTCCTATTTGTCATTTAACCCGACACCAATTATTACGGTACGCTCAGGGAACATATCATCAACAGGCACCTTCTTGGTATCTTTTGTCACTTGGAATGATACACTACCATGCGGGTTACTCAGCGCCGGCATATACTGCTGCGCAGACGGAGCCAATGCCGCCACCTCTTGGATCTTTCTCTTTTCTTGCGCAATCACGAGTGACTCGGCTAGGTTTGACCCGGCTGATGCACACTCAATGGAACATCGGAAATCTCCGGCTATGGTGATCACACCATTTGGCTGAGGCAACTTCATCTTCAGATAACTGATGTAGAAGCTTGCCATAAACTTGTTCAGTGCCGGTCTACCGAGTAACGCGTGATACGCACTTTCTATGTTCACCACTTCAAACTCCAAATTCTCAGTTCGGCAGTTATCTCTTGTGCCGAACAAAACATCGACCCGGACCTTGCCTATGGGCTCACAAGAAATGCCTGGCACAATGCTATGGAAAGTTGTCCTTGTAGCTTGGAGCATGTTCTCCGAGATACCCAACTTGCGCATCGTATCCGCATACATGATATTAATGCTACTACCATTATCAATCAGCACCTTGGAGAATCTCACGTTGAGGTTAGGCCCAATGAATGTCGGATCTAGCACTAGTGCGTACGAACCAGGACTCGGCATAAGCTTGGGATGATCTTTGATGCTCCAGGTAATTTCCTGGTCTGACCAAGGCATATACCTCGTCACTGCCGGGATTACTACATTGACTTCCATATGTCTGCGCTGCAAGCTCTTTCTGTCTGTCTCTTCCGTAGTGAACACATAGTAACTCTGATAGTGCTCTCTGTACTCATTTCTCCCCTCGTTTCCGGGGTACCTCTGATCCTGCTGGTCTTGGTTCTCCACCTGATGCACTGCATCCCTTCTCTCATGGTTGTCATACCTCGGCGGAGGGGGAGACAACATTAACTGTTGCGTGTTTGCTCCGGAGAGCAATTGCTGCCGGGGTAACTCCTGCCGAGGTTGATCATTCCGAGGGGCCTGAGCATTCCTCGAGCCACTTTGTTCTATTTTTCGCATCCACTCACACTGTCTGGTTGTGTGACCCGCTGGGTTACTCGGATTAGGCGTGTGAAACTTACACGGCTGATCCAGCATTGCCTCATAGGTGTACCTCGGACGGTCCTTCTTCTCTTGCCACTGTTTTTTCTGCTCCGGCGTCCAAGTTTTCTTCCCATCATTCCTTGGCATCCATTGCTATCCTCCAGTTTTCTGAAGTTGACTGCTTCCTGCTCCGGGTTGATCCTGATTAACAGCTGCAACTTGTTGCGTACTGTACCGATAGTCTGGTCTGTCATCCCTTCTTTTACCTCTGTAATCATTTCTTCGGGATGACCCGACCCCATCTCGCTGACAGTACTCCTCGCTTGACTCGTTTGTCGTGAGTCTAGGTTGCGTCGGATCACCTAAGGCATATGAATCAGCAATCAGGATCGTTTCTGCCAAGGTGGTTGGCATATCCCTTTGCAACCTTTGCCATAGCATGCTTGCATATCTGCATCCTTGCGCAAACCAAGCTATGGCCTGTGACTCAATCACACCCTCACACGAGTTTCGCACAGTGCACCAACGGGTTAAGAACTCCCGGTCTGTCTCATTTGGTCTCTGCCTGCACATTGCTAGGGTTTGTGGCCTGTTGGACCTCTGATACATACTTGACAAATTGCTAACAAACATCTCCTCAAAATCGATCCAACAGTTAATACTTCTGGGTGGCAAATTGTTTAGCCATACCCTTGCTGGCCCCTCCAACATTTGGGGCACATATCTCACTGCCCACATCAAGTTGCCTGTAGCAATTTTGACCGCAGTTGCATAGTTAATTAACCAATCCTCCGGCTTAGTGCTGCCGTCATACGTCTTTGTGCCTCTAGGTAACTGGAAGTTAGGTATCGGAGGTTCCTTCATGATCCGGGGACCAAAACAAGCTGGACCCGGAGGACCTTGACACTCAATTTGCTCCGACCTATACAGCCGATCCAGTTTTAACCTGGCGTCATCAGGCATGAAGTTTCTGCCTCCCAATCTTGACCCTATCACATGATAGTCCGGTCTGGGATAGCCAGCGTTCACCATCTCCGAATCTCCATCATTTTATCTATCTTGATCCTATGGAGCTACTCTATATTGCATACCTTTGCCGACACTGCGCTCTTGCCATGGTATATTCCGCTGCTGCGGTTGACCTGCACCTACTGAATTGCGCTGTCCAGCATTGCCGTTTACAGCATTTTCTTGACCGGCATTGCCTTGGTCGCGGTTTCCTCGGCCAGCTTCACCTCGGCTCACACTCCTTCGATCTTCATTTCTTTGCACTTCTTTTCCTTTCCCTGCCCTTGCTGGGTCATATGGGACTATCTGTTTATTCCTCCTGGCCGAAGTTACTACCTCTTCTCTCCTAGGACCACCATGAGGAGACGATGCGGCTCCAGCGGATTTTTCTGGGTTACCCACCGTCGAGTGAATGATCTTGGAGGCCCCAGCTCTCTCCGGGTTAGCCCTGAGCAACTCCTCGTTTTGCCTGTTCGCGATTCGAACCAACTCATTGACTCTTTCGTGCTGTCTTTGACGGGCTTCACCTGTCAAACCCTCTAATTCGGACGCAGCTGCATCCGCTGCTCTGAGGTTGTTTGCCAGGGTACTATACCTCGGCATCCCCACAGACAAACAGTTCTCTGATTCCTCAATCCTAGTATCACCCTCTCTGTTTATCTCACTCATGAGATTTCTCCCTTTCACTTTTACAACATCAACCTTATTTGCCTTAGCGTACTCACGCAGTGTCATGTTCAACGACTGTTGAGCCGCGGCTATCTTTTTCGCACCCTCTAGTATTTTCTGCCTAGTTCCCTCTAGCTCGGCCTGTGCCTGAGCCGGATCTACTGCTGCTACTACTGGGGTTGCCAAGCTATCCATCGCCTGCTGCAGTACATTCTCAGGCCTCTCTAGTGGAGGACCTCTACTTTTCCTCGGTGCCTTGGGCGTTACCTCCGGATCTGGTGCGGGATCCTTGCTTGCGCCCGCACCTGGCGTAGTCATCATCACCTCCGCACGGTCCGGGGAGCGAGTGATACGCGCCCCGTGAACCACGCTAAGGGGTGGCTCGCCTCCTTCGACGACATGCCGCAGATGAACGCACGACACATCGACAGCAACGTAGACCTTGTGCACACCGAGCTTGATGAAGAGGCCGTTGCGCGGAAGAGGGCACGTGCCGGAGCAGCCAGCGTTGTCGCTGACAAAGTCCAGCGCTCCAAAGCGTTGAACGAGCCCGGAGACGATACGTTCGCCGGTGTAGATGAGGTTTCCTGTCCGGATCTTGACCCCTGCTAGCGCCGCTAGCCCCACGGTGGGCGCCAACTGTCGTGGTGGTGTCACGGCAGATGCCATGGATAGGCTAAAGGTGGGGACTAAATGCACTAGGGGAATCCAGAGAGGGATAGTGTGGTGATTCCACACACGGAAGCTTTGTATTTGATTCACCTCCGCAGATTACAAGTGCTCCTAGAGCTGTGTTGGAGAGAGGAGGAAGAAGGGACTCTCTTACTCTCACCACTAGCTAGCCCTCAGGAACTCACTAGTAAATCGCTACACACCAGAGACCAACCTCTCAGAAATCAACCCCTCTACAGAAGCCCTAGCCCTCCTTATATAGGGGTGGCTAGGTCTCCACTTAGGGCATACGTGGAGGCATATTCCTCCTCCCAAAATAGTAAGCCGACCGGGTCACTTTTCCCCCGCTTCATCCATGTAGAGGCTACACGAGCCTCTGCGGTGCCTGCGTCACCCGACATTGGCTTCGTCACCTTTGTCGGCCACGCCTCGGTGGTCCGGCCCCTGTCCGCTTCGCTCACACTCTGCGTACAGTAGTCACCTTTGACCAGCGAGATACCTTCCTTCTCTTACAAGCTTGATATAACCCGGATCCCATATGGTTGATCCGGCCACACCTGTTCCTGCATACAAGTTAGATACATCTTACCGACATATGGCTTAAGTTGGTTGAGACCAAGTTAGGTGGACGTCCCCTGGTTCGGGTTACTCCGTGATCCGGCGTGTCTTGAGGTGACTCGGCCAGCACTTGCTTTGACCTTGCCGTACCCCGACTAACTAGGCCTTTATACCCCGGGGTGACCCTACCCGGGGGTATCCCCCAACATATTGGCCTCACCTTTAGCCTATCCATGGCATCTGCCGTGACACCACCACGACAATATGTGCCAAATTAACCAGATATATAGAGATAGAATCCACACAAATCCCTCCATTTCTAGAGCATGAAATGAGCTAAAACTAGCAATAAAATATGAAAGAATGCAGTTGCTAACCTCTTAGGACCCTTAGATAGATGTGGAGCCAAAAAATCTTCACAAATCTTGAGAAAAATCGGCAAGAACTCGAGCTTGAGGGAAGAAATTTGAGGGAGATGCTTATATGATCTTGAAATGGCTCGGACAGAGGGAGAAAGAAGATATAGACGGACCCTTTAGTCCCGGTTCGTTTAACAAACCGGGACTAAAGGTCAGTGTGGACCTTTAGTCCCGGTTTGTTAAACGAACCGGGACTAAAGGTCCCCTACGAATCGGGACTAATGTCTTCTGGACCCTGCGGCCCATTTCTAGCCGTTAGGACCAGGCCATTAGTCCCGTACGCTGATAAGGGTCCAAGGTGGCATGGGCCTCTGGGTGGTGCGAGAGGCTGCGAACGTGGGCATGGTCGCGGGCGGTTGGCTTTGTATGTACTTGCTGTGTTACCATATGTGCCTATGTCTACGCTTGCTCTATCGAGTGGTGATGATCTCTTGCCAGGTACTACTTCCTTTCTGTTGAACGTGGGCATGGTCGCGGGCAGAGTACTACTTCCTTTCTTTTTTTTGGTTTGGCCCTTCCTTCCAATTTCAGCTGCTTGGTCTTAATGTTTGTTTGTCTGTTGATTTGGCTTTCGGGTACTGAAACTTTTCTTGGCCGGTAGATCTTTGCTGTTATATATGCATGCCTCTGACTAGATTTCCACGGCCAGAAGTTCATCACTAAAAGGGTTTTATCATCAAGGCGGAGCAAATCACGGCCTCTTAGCGATCCACTTGGATTGCCTTCGCGGTTGTAAGTTCCTAATATTGGTAGTACTGTAGATTCCCTATATTGACCAATTAGGGACCTCCACGTCGCCCGGTCTCCTCCGATTCTTCTGTGTATTGTGTTGATCGCGGCTTCAAGAGGAAGACGTCAGGTTCAGGCAATCCTGGCCAACGGGCCGTGCCTGGGCGTGTCGGCCCGTGGAACGCGGGCTTAAGCCCGCTAGAAGCCCGGCACAGCACGTGTCAGACGGGCCGGTGCCGGCCCGTGGCCCGGCTGGGGCCGTGCCTGTGCCGAGGCCTCAGGCACGCGGGCCCGGCACGACCCGTTTAGCCTCTTAACAGCGAGCATGGGCAATAATAGGCGCAAAAATATGGTTCCTTGAGGATTCGAACTCGTGACCTGAGTCGCCACACCCACCTAACCATCAGACTACCGAAACATATACGTTATAACAGGAGATCGACCCTATTTGAGGATGTTTTCAAAGCCCGTAGCAGAAAAAAAAGGCCATTACTAAATTGGGTTGCTGTGCCCCCGCGTGCCAAACGGGCCGACGTGCCGGCCCGGCAGAGCTTGGGGCCGTGCCAGGGCCTCGAGGCCAGGCCCACGTGCCAGCACGGCACGGCCCGCGAGCCACACGGGCCAATGCGTGCCAGGCCGGGCCTGTGCCGTGCCGGGCTGGCCCGTTGGCCAGGATTGGGTTCAGGACGTGTGCCCTCTCTCCATTCCTGGCCGTTCTCTCCATGAGGAGGGGTCAAAGCGGTGCCGTTCCACTACCAAACAATCCTCTCCTATCCAATTTCTATGGCTGTGGCTACTGCTCTTCCTCCCAACACCCAATGTCCAATCCCCAATCCACACCCATGGCTGCCGCCCATACTCTCCCGGCGGTCGGCACCGTCCTCTCCTTCCCGAGGCGGCTGGCTGCGCGGTAGAGGACCTCGGCGCCCTCCTCTTTCGCCTGTTTCTCGGCGGATTTAGGTGGAGAGGATGTGTGCGGGACTCCGGTGGGGCGGTGGCCGTGCCACGCCGCCACTATTCTCGCCTCCTCCGAGCGTACGCATGCCTCGGCCCCCTCGGCGAGGTCGTGGTCAAAGTCCGGAGGTTTCAGCGCAGCGCCGCCAACGAGCTCGCACTTGTGGATAGTGGGGATGTCCCTCACCGGTGTCCGCGTAGACTCGCCTACGGGCAACACATGATAACCGTCGAATTTGGGGGGTAACGGTGATTTTTTATGCGTGTTTCCTCTCTTTGCAAGTGTTCTATCAGTGTCCATGCCGCAGCCGGCCATCGACAAGGCCGGCCGTCGTCCTCATCGCCTCCTCCGATTCTGCGCCGTCTACGCGGCCTTGAGGATGTAACTGGTCCGCCGCTTTCTTGTTGTGCAGGTTCGTACGCCGATAAGGGTCCAAGGTGGCGTGGGCCTCTGGGTCGTGCGAGAGGCTGCGAACGTGGGCATGGTCGCGGGCGGTTGGCTTTGTATGTATTTTCTGTGTTACCATATGTGCCTGTGTCTATGCTTGCTCTATCGAGTGGTGATGATCTCTTGCCAGGTACTACTTCCTTTCTTTTTGTTGGTTCGGCCCTTCCTTCCAGTTTCAGCTGTTTTGTCTTAATGTTTGTTTGTCTGTTGGTTTGGCTTTCGGGTACTGAAACTTTTCTTGGCGAGCAGATCTTTGTTGTTATATATGCATGCCTCTGAATGGATTTCCACGGCCAGAAGTTCATCACCAAAAGGGTTTTATCATCAGGCCCACTATAAAATTGTTCTTTTCCAGCCTGAACTAGATATTCAGAATGCCGAACAGTGCGACAGGAGTTCTTATTGGCAAGATGTGAGTCCTCGGCTGTTCAGTGGATTAATTTTCTTGCATTGCACTTCTTATATTATCTGAGAAGGTCCGTCAACTATGGTATGTTTTTGCTGCTTATTAAACATGTCTGAGCTAAGAACTCCTGTTGTGCAAACTGTTACATTATTGTTGCTCTCAGTAAAATCAGTAGGCACATATGTAGTGCCTCATGTTATTCTAATACTTTAGACTAGGTATATATGTGGATCCAAAATTACAGCACCCTGCTGTGGCGTAGCTTTGGATGTTTATGCTTGATACTCGTGGTCAGATTTACCAAGTAGTTATTCTTATAGGTTAGATAATCTCAATGGAAGAAAAAAGACATTCATTAGTTTCAGAGTTTGCTGCTAACCACTGGGAGGTAATGAAAAGAAAAGCATAAAGGAAGTTTTGTACAGTACATGTCAGTTTGCAAAAGTCATAATAGGATTTTAGTTTGGCCAATGAACGTCCTTATTCTATTTGGTTTACAGTACATGCTATATGGTCGTCAAAGGCTTCTTGCTTAACACCTGATATATGCCAAATCATATCGTGGTTCGCGTTTTTAATCGTGCACTCTCAGTATTATTTGGCCTCACTCAAGGTATTTTCATGCAACGTAACGCGATTATTTATTTATTTTTAATGCTTGCTTCATTAATACTTCTATTGTAATGATTTAATGATAAATTCTCATGGATATCTAGACACGAAATCAATCAAGTAAAAGAAGTTTGGGCAGGTGCTTTTAATTCGTGATGCATAACTTCTGAGTTTCCTGGCAAGATTCAGTGGTTTCTTGGTGGATTTTTGATTGTCCCCGTTCATGTACTTTTCTTATGTTTGCATAGGAATCAATATAAATGAAAGTTGTGATCCAAACAACATCTTCGGGAACGAAAATTTTCATGCAGACTTCAGTACTTCAATGACAAACACATCTAATCTTGGAATTCACTAAGCAGCGAGCTTTTCAGTCTCATTGATATGCTGGACCTGCTATGTTTTTATTTGTATGCTTCCATAATGGCACTTTATATTATGTCGTGGGAATGACCATGGCAGTCGCTACCAGGGGTAAGGATTGGAAGAATTTGGGGCAAGAGCGGGCAACCATCTGCGGAGCGAGATGAGTGCAAAGACACAAGTATTTACCCAGGATCGGCCCCCCGTAGGGTAAGGATGATGCCACGAAGGTGAGCAAGGAGATCTGAGAGGCTGACGACTATATCGCCATGTTGAAGAAGATAACGGAGGCGGCATACAACGATCCGAAGGCCGGGCTTGCTCCATACACCACCACCGGGAAACGCCAGCCCCCTACGGTGAGTCTCTTTGCCTTGTAATTTCATTTTGCAATCACACCTTTGCAGTCGCCCTTGTCGACTGACCATCGTCCCTTCCGTATTTTGCTAGTTATTCTAAGTCCTCGAGAATTGACTTCCCCCACTCGATGAGGAAGTCCCCAAGGATCTTGAAGAGGAGGAGGAAGGATCCTCCGACAACAAGGATGAAGTGGCGGAGGTTGCCGTGCCTGTACCCGCAACTCGAAAGACTCGCATGTAGAAGCAGCGGGAAATCGAGGCGAGTCGTAGCCTCTAAGAGCGTGGCAGTGATGACGACAACATGCAGTCACGGTGGGTGGCTACGCCGGCAAAGCCTGCACGGCAGCTGAAGTTGCCTGCGAAGAAGCTAGCACCAAAGCCGGCGTCACCGCCCAGGTCGGTGGTGGCTTTCGAGTCAGACGAAGAGACCGACGACGAGGAGGCTGATGTCTCGGCCAAGATCCCGGAGGACTCAACTCCGATGAAGGGATCGGAGACTGTGGACGTGGTGGTGGAATCAGTGGTTCCGCTTGCCATGATCGCGCCGACAGTCTTAGCGGCCCTGGAGCCAGGGGATTCTGAAAACACGGGGTCGAAGTCCCCATCATCGGAGGGGGCACCCGTGTCACCCAGGCCGGAGGTTCCCGCAACCGTGACCTCGACGTCGAAGAAGCTCGTGGTGTCGTGGGCCGCGAGCGTGTTTGATAAGGGGCTCACGTGCAGGTTGGTCCTAGAGCTAGAGAAGCCTACCCATATTAGCACCGGTTTGCACACTCTCCCTGTCGCCAAGTAAGTTTGATGCTTTCTTTCTCGTGTTTCGATATTTTCTTGTATCATCAGCTTGCTGAATGTGGCGATTTCACAGGTCTGGTGTCAAGAAGATCGGCCGCCCTTCGGTGGCCAAGGATCCGCCAGCCGACACCGAGGGGGAGGTCGACCCCTCCAAGAAGAGTAAGGCCGCCGAAGTCAAGGCGCCGGGTGAAGGCGTGAAGAGGAAAAAGGAGAGTGACTCCGCTACTAAGGCGGAAGAAGACGTGGGGAAGGAAAGTTCCGCTATTCCTGCTGAAGGTGAAGTGGCCGCCAGCTCGGAGCCGAGCAAACCGACCGTGCCAGCGGAGGCACCGATGCCCGTAGCCAGCGCTCCGGCAACAACGGCCATGACGTTCCCTTGCTTTGTGGCGAGGGCCTTTGCCACGACTCTGGAGCACAGTCACCACAGGTTCCTGAAGTCGTTGATGGCGACGCCGAGCAATGTCGCAGACGTACATTGTTTGTGGCTGCTTCAACGGATGCTAGCGAGGTTCACAACATGTTAGGTGCTGCTATACAGGTATGTCCAGTCCCCGAGAGTCTAGTCGCTGAATTTCAGCGGCTAGACACTTAAAACTTTTAGTTGTTCAGTCCCCGAGGGTTTAGTCATTGAATTTCAGCGGCTAGACAATTAGAGCTTTTAGTTGTTCAGTATCTCATTGTCTTCTATCTTCAGGGCCTGCAAAAGGAATCGTCCGATCGGCAGGCCACTAAGGAACGCCTAGAATGCGACTTGCGAAGTGCGCAGGAAGCCAACCGGCGACTCCAAGCATCTACTGGTGAGTTGGTTTGATCTTGATGACTTTGGGCTTTTGATGTTGTGCGAAGATTGAACTATGGTCCTCTTATCCTTTAGATGATCTTCCTGCTCCAATTGCCAAGTCCCACGAGGGGTACGTTCCGGTCGTCGAGCTGGATGCTACGAAGGCGTTGTTGGTTGCGGCATAGGAACGGGTCGGCTCGCTGGTGAAGGAGCTGGAGACGGCGAATGATGCGATGGTTTCTTCTGAAGAGAGGGCCAATGCTGTGGTTGTCGCTACGGAGGATGAGCGGAAGGCCTCCAACACGATCATCCTTGGGATGCAAGATAAAATGTCCACACTCGAGAAGTTCGTGACCAAGTGCTTCCTCAAACTCCTTGGTGAGAATTGCCTTCTTCTACTCCTTCGTGGTCTTTGGCGAGTCCCCGGGCGGGTTAGTCCCCAAGCGGGTGAGTCCGCTAGTTTCCTTTCTCGTGATCTTTATTTTCTGATATTGCAGTCGTGATAGGTCAAAGCGACCCGATGGTGTAGACCTTTGACGCCTCGTAATGCATGACAGCGGTGGTGAATGCGGCCGCCGCTTCGGTGCTTTGCGTCCAGGATGTTCTCCAAGGGATCTCTCCCACCGAGGTGATTCCCGGTGGGCTGACGGAGGTGTCGCGCTATCTCGAGGAAGCGCCTGCAGTGGTAGAGTGGATGGCGCGGTCGGCCTTCAGGCGCAGGGCCACCACGGTGCTTAGTCTTGGGCTCATGCACGTCCCCGACGACTTCAACCTCGACGACGTCACCAACGGGTATCCCTCGGCGACTGGCTCGGTGGAGACCGTGGAGGTGCTCAGGTTTGACCGCCAAGGATGCTACGTTCACGAAGCAGGTGTTGGGGATCTGCTACCATACCAGGAGACGGTGGTGGCGCCAGGCAACTTCGAGCCGGAGCACCGTGACCTGAAGTCAGAGCAGCCCTTCCAGTCGTCGTTGGCGAAGCAGTTGACAATGTACCCTTCGAACCCTTGGGAGCGATTTTTCTGGGTCAAGGGCGATGGCGGTGCTTCTTCGAATCCTGCAGAGTGAGGGAATTGTCTTAGGGCATTGTGTTAGTCGTGGTGACTGGCCGCTTTTTGTAATATACCTCAATGATGAATAATATATATTTTTTGAAGTAAAAAAGGTCGATCGACTCGCATTGCTATATGATTTTTGTTTGTTTTGTATTTTTGGTTGAGCGAGTCCCCGAGCGCGTTCGCCCTTTGGTGGGGTTAACCTTGTGTATCTGTATGTTTGTTTGTGTTAGGCTGTTAGGTTAACCAGAGTTGACTCGTCGTGGCTTGTGGAGCTAGTCGCTTGGCGACCTAAAAGGGTGCTCTATACTTGGCCGTTTTCCCGGACACGACCGGGGTTGGTTAGGTGAGTCTCCGAGTGTGGTACTTGGCCATTCTAGTCGCATGCCCAAGGTAGGTGAGGGCGTTTGTATGTTTTTTGTAACGTGTTGCCCCCCTACCCGAGAAAGGCAGTCACGTGGCGAGTCCGAGGCAGACTCTCATACTTGGTGCATTCCCGAGCCGTGTGAGGGACGTTTGTGGAAAGTCCCCGAGCGTGGTACTTGACCTTTCGACTCGCCGTGCGCGGGGGTGGAGAGGACGGGTTTGCTGTGAGAAGCGTGTTCAGTTGTCTTGGCCCGGCAGGCCAGTCGAGCGAGGCAACTCCGATGGTGGATCCAGGGTGGCGTTTTTGTGGACGACGCAAGACCTGAATATTTTCGGTGCCCTTGGGTCGCACTACTTAGCCATGCCAGTCGCTCGACCAAGGGTTGACTTCCGTGGGTAGCGTATTTCTAAATGTACGAGTGCGATTGGCACAAGGAGATGGCGAGTAGACACAGTTTGTACGATCCGATTTTATTTCATCATATAGCAGTTGAGTATTGGTTTTAGTTCTATGTATAGAACTTTCGGAGGAGGTTTACATTCCATGCCCACCCAACACTCAGGAGTTTGTTCGAGGGGGACCTGTAGTCGTGGCTTGAGGCCGCGAAGGAAGCTTTGGTTGGCGTGTTGCCTGGCCGTTAGACTCCGGGTGGGCGACTGAGGCGAGGTCAGGTCGTATGCCGTGTTCCTCACAGAAATCAGCCATGCGCCCTTGGCAAAGTTGGTGTCGTTGTCCATGATGATGCTGTGCGGGTAGTCATACCGGTAGATAAGCTCGCGGAGGAACTTGGTGGCAGTCTTGTTGTCGCACTTTTTGATTGGCTTGGCCTCTACCCATTTGGTGAACTTGTCGAGTGTGACCAGGAGGTGGGTAAAGCCAGATGGGGCCTTTTTGAATGGGCCCACCATGTTGATGCCCCAGACAGCGAATGGCCAGGTGATGGGGATAGTCTTAAGGGCTGAACCAGGTATGTGCGTCTGGTTGGCATACTGCTAGCACCCAACGCGTCGTTGGATGATGTCGAGAGCGTCTTGCGTGTGCGGTGAGCCAGTAGAAGCCACGTCGCATGGCTTTGGCGACTAGCGACCGACCCCCGACATGGTGGCCGCATTCGTCGGCGTGGATGCCTTGGAGGATCTTGCGTCCTTCTTCTGGCTGTAAGCAACGGTGGAATATGCCAGTCATGCTACGTTTGTGAAGCTTGCCGTTGATGATGACAAAGGATTTGCAGCAGCGCACGATCATTCGGGCCTCTAGGCAGGATCTTCTGCTCGAGGTAGGCGACGTATGGCGCGGTCTAGTCGCTGGGCTGCAGAGGTATCCCGATGTCTATCTCCTTTGGCGGGGAGACCGAAGGCGTGTTGATGATGTCGAGGAAGACACCCGCGGGTGGCGTTTGGCAAGCCGACCCGATGCGAGAGAGCGCGTCGGCCTCCTCATTCTTGAGCCTATCGATCCACTCGACGGAGTAGCCAGCGAAGTGGCCCCCCAGCTGGTCTACCGCTTGGTGGTATGCTATCATGGTGGGGGAGACGACATCGCAGGTGCCGACGACTTGTGCGGCAACGATGTCGGAGTCGTCGTAGCACCGGAGGCGATTGATGTTCATCTCCTTGGCGGCCCGCAAGCCATGAAGGAGGGCCTCATATTCGGCCATATTATTGGTGCAGGGCGTGAAGTCAAGGTGCAACACGTAGCGGATGTTGGGAGGGTGACCCCCGGGTAGGCCAAGCCAGGCTCAACTGGCCGGCTCTAGGGAGATCTGGCCAGATGACCACAAGACAAAGAACCACAGCCGGGTGGAACGCTCCACCCGGTTCGCCTCAATATTCCCCAGCTGGCCCGTCTAGCTGGGGGCCAGGAGAGTCGGCTGGGTGGTCACCTCAACCCGGCCGCTTGGGATCCATTGGCCAAAGGTACGGGAGGGGGTGACACTCCTTGCTTAGCGCACCCTTGACCGGACAGGCTGGCACGCTGCCCTGCCGGCACTACCAGACAAGGGTGCCAAAGCGCCAAGGTTGGAAGATGATGGTTAAAGCTCCGGCTAACGGATAAAGCACCAAGCTTATGGATTAAGCACAGGGTGACGCCCAAAGTGGAGGCGCTGAGATGTTGTGGCGCTGCCCCTACCTGTACTGGAGCTTGATCGGGTCCTGGACCACCGGCTGGAACCGGCACAGCCCGCTTTGGAAACCCAAAGCCAAAACAGTAAACCCTAGAGGCCTCATTATAACCTACCCTTCGACCAATATATAAGGAGGGGTAGTTCCAGGGTTCTAGGTAAGGCATTACAAGTTAGAAGTTAGCCGGAATCGCCAAATCAAGTAGTTCGTCTTCCTCTAGCTCTCGATAGCAGCTAGGGAAACAGCTCAAGGAGAACTTGTATTGAGCATCTTCTCCCCATATAGTAGATCCTTGCAGGAGTAGGAGTGTTACCTCGACAAGAGGGCTCTGAACCTGGGTACATCGTTGTGTTTGTAGTATATGTGCCTAGCCCGTTGCGAGTAGCCACTGATAGCATCCTGATTGTCCCCTCCCATGCCATCCCCGATGGCACTGCCGTGTTCCACACCACGATAGTTGGTGCCCACCGTGGGGCACAACACTTCGGCTGGGGTCATCTTTCGCACGGGACTTCCGCTCGTCCCTATTGAGTGAGTTGCCTCTGGCCTCGTCCTCACCTTCGGCTCGTTCGACTGCGTCCTCAACAACGCATCCTGCTTCAACGGGGAAACCTTCCCAAGTGATGGCTCCGTCATGCACTTCGGCGAGCATCACGTATACGTCGACACCATCGCCGAGGATTTCCCTTGCAAGGTCAACACCGTCTCCGGCGCGCCTCTAGGCTTCTCCGTCCCGCTCCTCGCCAGCGGCAGCGTTGAGGTCATGATGGTCGACACAGGCGATGGACGCCGCCCACCTATGGAGCATGACGCGGGCGCCAAAGACGTCGCTCCACGTGAGTAGGGAGTGGACCCCTTAGCGGACTCCATCCAGAATCTCCACATCACCATTGCCCCCGAGCTGGATCCGGCTGCCGTAGTGGCCGCGCTGGAGGCCACCCGCCAGAACCTCCTGGAGGAGGCCAGCAAGGTCGCCGCCCGCCAGCGACGCCTGGACGCAAACATGCGCGAATACAGCAGTGCGCACGTGTGAGATCCAGGCACATGGCTTAATAGGATTGATAGGATACCCATATCAACAAGTTGTAACTTTTTTTCCGGAAGCTCATTCGAAAAGAACTCTAAGGTTAAGCGTGCTTGGCCTAGAGCAATTCTAGGATGGGTGACCGAACGGGAAGTGGGTAACCGGGTGCGCATGAGTGAGGACAAAGTGCGCAGAAAAGACTAGTGTTGGTCTGTGGGGCCAGTCTAGATATCCTATTAAGCTGCCAGGAGTGACACCCCCCGGGCCTAGGAGTGGACGGGGTGTTACAAGTGGTATCAGAGCCGACCCTTGCGATTATGCGGGTGTGTGCGGGTCAGTGGCGGGACATGTGGAGCATGGCTCGTGTGGCCTGGAGTGGACACGGCATGGCACATGTGCCGGCACTGGACACACAGACGCGTGCCAAGAGGGAACGTTCCTGGGGTGTGCTTGATCGATGAGGGCATCGATCTTCTAAAGGGTGGGTGTATGTGAGATCCAGGCACATGGCTTAATAGGATTGATAGGATACCCATATCAACAAGTTGCAACTTCTTTTCCGGAAGCTCATTCGAAAAGAACTCTAAGGTTAAGCGTGCTTGGCCTAGAGCAATTCTAGGATGGGTGACCGAACGGGAAGTGGGTAACCGGGTGCGCATGAGTGAGGACAAAGTACGTAGAAAAGACTACTGTTGGTCTGTGGGGCCAGTCTAGATATCCTATTAAGCTGCCAGGAGTGACACCCCCCGGGCCTAGGAGTGGACGGGGTGTTACAACACGGTTTCTCCCGCTTACCTGGTGCAAACCGGCAGGCGCCGCCCCAGGGCTGCAACTTGGGTTCGAAGCTGGACCATGCTGTTGACTCGCGTGTTGCTACAGCTCCCCGACCAAGAACATGAGGGCCGTGGAAGCTGCCGTCGCGGAGCTTAGCCACCTGGAGGGCGATGAACTGCGTTGCCAATAGGCACGCGTCCAGCTCCTCGTCGCTACAGCCAACAGGCAACAGGCCAAGGCAGGCATGAGCCTTGGAGGAAACAACAAGAGCCAACAGCCTCGTCTAGTGGGCGATCCGGCTGCAGGCAGGAGCAAGGCCTCCTGTCCAAACGTTACAAGGCAGAACATCCGCCCGCTTGGCGGATCAGCCGGCCGTGGGCAAAACCTACGTGAAGCCACCAGCAGGAACCGTGATCCGGCTGACGAAGCCAGAAGAACCAACACGCCACCCAAGCCCCGCCTCTTAGGACGGCTAGGCCCACCTGAGCCGGAGGAGCCACGAGACACGTGTGCATGTATCGACCTACTGGTCCAGTTATGTGTGCTAGAAGAGGAAAGTCCGGCTGGCCCGAGATGTTTTGGACCACGCATCTGAAACGAACCGTTTCCAAAGGGATTTTTGCTCCCAAGGGATAGGCCAAAGTACAACGGCATGGTCAAGCCAGAAGACTGGCTGGTGGATTACACCACCGCCGTGGGATCACAAATGGCAACCGCCGGGTGGCCCTGCGCTACGTCCCGCTCATGCTCCTCGACTCAGCCAGGACACGGCTCAGCAGCCTCCCCGACAACAGAATCAACGCTTGGATCGATTTTGAGAAAGCGTTCGTCCGCAAGTTAACCCGCACCTACAAACGCCCTGGTCGCCCTGTGTGTTCAAGGCAAGGACTAGAGCGACCGCTCCTACATTACCCGGTGGACAAGCATGCACAACTCTTGTGAGGGGGTGCGCGAGCACCAAGCAACGACTTCTTCATGAACGGCTATATGGACGACACCATGCTCAAACATAAGCTTTGCCGGGTGGAGGCCGATACCATGGCCAAGACCATGGAGATCGCGGACAATTACGCCATCGCGGACACGGCGATGAAAAGATCCATCTGGCTAGATGACCAGGGATAGATCATCGTGGAGGTCTTCTTAGACCGGCACCAACCGGAAGGGAACAACCACAACTCTAGGCGGCATGACAACCGCCATGGCAAGAGGAAATACGACCAGCCGGATAACCAATATGGTTCCAGGCAGGTGGTAGCCGTCCAAGAGGACCCGACTGTAGGCGGCAGCCGGAGACAGAAGCCCGACGACCGGTCACCTTGGCCCAAGTATACCATCGAATCGATGCTTGATGTCCCATGCAAGTTCCATAGCAGCGGCAACAAGCCAACTACACATACAACCCGCCAGTGCACCTGGACAAAGAAGATGGTCGAGCTTTGTGGTCTACCATCGCCACCCCTCCTCCGCCATCATGTGGGCAACATGGCAACTGCGAGCGCCAAAACCGCTAGGATGAAGACGGAGGAGACTATCCTCACCAGGTAGGGAACTACCACATCTTCACCACCGAGCCGAAAACCAGCACAGGAAAAGGCACCGCGAGGCGACGATGAACGCAATCGTCCCACCTGTTCCCCAGTTCCTGAACTGGTCCGAGCAAGAGGTCAAATGGAGCCAAAAGGACCAGTCGGACGTGCTGCCGCATGTGGGCACGTACGCCATGGTCCTGGATCTCATCATCATCTACAAGCACTCGTGTAGGTTCTGCCGCGTCTTGGTGGATGGAGGGAGTAGCATCAACCTCCTGTACCACAGCTCCCTAGACCGGCTCGGCATTAGTGAGTCCTAGCTGGAGCCGTCCAGCACCTCCTTCCGCGGAGCCGTTCCGTGTCCATCACATTCACCCATCAGCAAGATCTGGCTGGACGTCATCTTTCGCACGAAAGACAATTTCCGCCACGAGCCTATCTGGTTCGAGGTGGTCAACCTCTGAAGTGCTTACCACGCTATCTTGGGATTCCCCGCGCTCACCAAGTTCATGGCGGTGCTGCACTACACGTACCTCAAGATGAATGCGCCACAGATGGTTCCAAGATCACTTTAACACCCCCAGATCAGGGTTAAACAAATCCCAGACCTCAGCCTGACATAAGCTTAACCTAGAGCTCGAGGATATTTAGTGAGAAATCGGTAACACAACAGTAACCCTGCGGCACAAAAATTATTACAGCAAGCTCATAACTGAGCAAAGAACCAACATATTACAAGCAGAGGTCACTGACCATAAACATAAAACAACGGATGAAAAATTATGCTATTAAGTATAGCAAACTTAACAAATGACCTAAGAGGCCTGAAGCATAATGATGACGTCTTATCCCTGTCTAGAGTGACAACGGTGATCTTGATGCCGGTGAGCGACACGATGGCGACAGCGAGGAGCTTGGGCGGATCGGAAGGTCGACGACGACCCGGACAAATGACGAAGTGGTACTGAGCCTAGGCCACGGTTAGGCTACTAGGCATGTGTGGCTGCACAGGTGGGCAGTAGATAGATGGGAGAAGGAGTGGGCTGCGACCTGAGACACTGGCTCTTTTTTTTAACAAAAGCCTTTTCTTTTTCTGTTTTCATATTTCTCATTTGTGTTTGAATATCAAATCTGTTTTGAACATTTTCAAAAATACAAGAAGGTTTGTAAAAGTATTGAAATAACCATGATCCCTTGTATTCAATTTGGGCTCCATAGTTTTGGGTCTTTTCAAAATATAAAAACCATTTTGAATAACTTTCAAAAAGAGGGGAAGAACTAGGGTTTTATATTTGATCTTGTTTCTTGCATGAATTTTAAATTATATGATGCTCATGATGCACAAATCAAAACCCTAATTAGCGTTAGCTAAAACTGGGGAGTTACAGCTCTATCCCCCTTACGAGAATCTCGACCCAAGATTTCGCAGGTAGGAAGAACAAAGAGAAACATGGTCACTTCTAAGAATAAGAGGGAAACACACTAACAACACACAGAGTATCTCATGGTCAACTCATGAATGAAGTGTTTAGGAACAACTCTGAGATGATGACATGAAACACGTCAAGGTAACAGAGGAAACAGGAGGGGAAGGTTTCAAATTGTTAGATAGCTGGTCTTCATAAGGATTGAGACCATGGAGTTTCAGAGGGGTTTAGGCTTCTGAAAAGGAAAGCTTACAATAGGAAGAACATGACCACAGACTTCGAGAGATGAACCTCTACTAGACGGCTTAAGTAGAACTCCATAGATACAAATATACAGATAACCAAGTTGTTGAACTATTTTTGATACAGAAGGATCACTCTTTCGTTCAACAGAAGGTTAAGACAGAAAGGTATTTTCTGGGGAGGACTCGTAAGAGTCACAAGGAAACATGTAACAAGAAGAACTATTGATTACCGAAATCATAGTCACTCTATGAACATGGTCAAAAAATGAAGGGAACTCTTTATTCTTTTAGGATTATCAAAATATTTTCCAAAGATCGTGATATCACTTTACACCACTAAGATGAATAGATAAGAAGATTCCTGATGACATGAGGAAAAAGAAACTTCGTTCTTAGACTTCAATTACTTGGCACAACAAAACGCTTGCCAACATAAAAGGGTCTGGAGGATCGACCGAGAGAGATTTAGCAACACTTCTTTAAATGTTCTCCTTGATGTTCGAGACACGAAACATCAAGTAAAAGGTCGGACTTCAGATACAAAGGAAGCCATAAGGACAACTCCTATAATAAATCTGTCAACACCCGAATTTTTAATCCCAGATGCCTGTTATGCCATACATCGCAATCCCATGATTACCATTTTTAGTATGCGGATAATCAATCATAGCTTCTCAATTACACACTTTAGTATAGGCACCTACCCTATGAGCTTGGCCTCCCAGCCATGGCCATCTGCCATCCTGGGCACTACATAGGTGGACATCATCAAGAGGTAGCCTCAACTCAAACCTCTCCCACGAGCGAACCTATACTAATGCATATAAACTTCCGGCTAAGCCCTACCCAATTCAGGTATTGTGGTTGTACGATAAACTTGGAATGGTATCGCATCCGAACCCAACCATCAGTTTTTATAAAGGGCTAAGGCTCATGCCTCAACATTTTCATCATCAAATCAATTTTTGTTTCTCAACACATGTCAAAACATCTCAATAGAATGACTCATCATTCCAAGGTTTTCATAAGCATTTTCACCAAGTATTCCCATCTAAAGTGATCAAGTTTTATGCTTAGCACTAGCCACTAAGTTAAGAGTGTTCACTAATGAGGGGTGCTAATATCAATCTCATGCCATAGAATGACATCTAGTAAAGGCCTAGTTTTATACTCTTTATGCTATCTATACTACTTTCCAAAATCTCCCAAAGCACTAACCAATAGTAAAGAACTTTGGTAAAGTAACAATAAAGCTTACAAGTAAAACTAGGGATTGGTATAATCAAAAATGGTAGAACCAAAGCATGTCTAGTGCATCTTGCTTAGGTTATCTTGTATTTAGTGATGGCTTGCAAGTATTAGCTTTCCAATAATAGCTTGCTGATTGAAGTTTTCTTCGTCTTCTTCGGGGTAGAACTCCTCCTCCTCGTAGATTTGGTCGGTATTATAGTCTATAAATGAATACGGGGTACACAATCACCAAAAAATATTTATCTATTGCTATATAGCACACTAAGGCACACACTTGATGATCTAGCATCATCACAATCATCACATGATTTAAGGAACTAGTTTCATTTATTTTATTTGAGAAAAGTAATTTCTACTCATTGAAATTAATTAAGATTTAATATTCTTCAATTAAAATATGGGATCATGTGGACACATGTCATTACCACATATTCTAATACATGGGAATGTGATTTAAAGGGTTGGTCAAATTTGATAAAGTTTAAGATTATTATTCAAATGATTTAAAGTGACTAGAAATGCCCTAATAGCATTATTTTGGTACTAGTCCAATGTCACTGCATGCAAACCTAAATATTTTTACATATGCAGATAGGTATTATCAAATGATATTTTTCAGAGTTGGAATCAACTCAATAGCTATTATGGTTGATTTTTGAAAAATGTTTGAAGTTGCAAAAGTCCCTCTCTTGTTATTTTTTCTATAGATCATCTCTAACTCCAATTGATTTAAATCCAACGGGCTTGGATAGATAATTTAATTTCCTTTCTAGAAAAATTTCAATCATGCAATTTGGTTAAGTGAAACTCTCTGGGTTGATTTTTGAATCTAGGTACATAATATGATTTCAACTAAATTGGAAAATCACTTATTTGAATTTTTGGGCCAGCGCAGGAACTTAAACGGTCCGGCCTAGTGGCACTCTGCGGCGCAGCGGGCTGCTGATAGAGCAGACCCACTGGTCAGCGAAACTAACTACGCGAAACGGTATCGGCGAATCTGAGCCGTCTGATCCTATTCTAATCCAACGGCCGAGCGTCATGGTCGACGATGAACAGCTCCGACGAGGAACTAGACCTAGCGCGGCGGTGGGGGTCTCGCGGGGCTCACCTGGGCTCCAGCTAGGCTCGACGACGGGGAAAAACGGCGTGGTACACGACGGTGAGGCGAGGCGTGGTCACAGCGAGGCTTGGGGTGGTCATAATCGACGACGCCCTTCTCCTCCAGCAGCGGCGGACTCCAGTGGAATTTCAGCACGGTGGTGCTCGCCTTGCTCTGGGAAGAGGTGGGAAAGGTCAGTGGTGAGTGGGGAGTCCAGTGGTGTGAGGATTGGAGGCTGGGGACAGAACGGTGCGGGCTGGCGTCACCGGCGAGGGCGGCACAGAGAGCTAAGGGCATGGGTGAGGGGGTAGGATGGTGTGGTGCTCCCTGGCGGTTCTCACGGACTTAATGGTGCGGCGTGGGGCGGTGTGGAACGGTCGGGCGCGTGCGGTGTTCTGGGCGGAGGCAGTGGTGTTTACGGCGGCATGCGGCTGCTGCGGGTCGCGCGGCGGCGAACGCGGGTGTCTGCTGGGGTGGGCATGATCATGGCGGGTTTGTGCACGCGAGGTGAGGGCAAGACGCGGTGCGTGCAAGCTAGTTGGGCACGGCGCACTGGCACGCTCTAGACACGGCGCAGAGAGGTGGTGTGCGGCGGTGCTAGTGTGGTCCAAGGCTGGTATTCGATCGTGGGATGGACAGGAGGTGGCGGTAGTTTGTGGCAACGCTAGTGGACATGCTGGTTGGGCGCGGGGTGGTCTGGTGCGAGCTGGCCGTGGTCGGCCGACGATGACCATTTGCGGGCGGTGCTCCACTGTGCGAACGTCGAAGGGGAGTGCTAGTTTGCTTCTGCTAGACACTCAGGGGGACAAGGGAGTGAAGAGGGAACAGAGGGGTGGTGGATTACTGCTCCAAAACAGTGGAGTTAGGTAGGTGTTAATTAGTGTCGACAATGTGTTAATGGCCCCATGAAAATTATTTTTTGAATTTATGATTCAATTTTTTTGAGTGATCTTGTATTAAGCTTGAGAGACTAGGTTTGCTTGGGATTTCCAAGGTGAATTCATTTGATGTGTTTTTGAAAGAGTGTGATCTTAACACATACACCTGATTCAATTTTCAAATGTCTTTTAAATTGATTGGCTAAATGTTTTTGTAAGTTTGTATAGTGGGCCTTGATACATCTTTGCTTGGTCTAGCAAGGGGTGAAAAGAATTAGAAATACTTCTGTTAGGAATTGTCTTCTAGGGACACCTCAAGTGGCCTAGTGGATTAAAATGGTCAAAATGACCATTTGCTCTATTTCATCTTATTTGATTTCTTTCTCTTTGAATTTTGTTTGTAAATGGTCTAGATGATGTGGCATTCACCTTTAAAACATTTCACAACATTTAGAACAATCAAACATGGCATATACACTTAATTCTATTATAATGCAAACACACATGCATTCATATTCATTTGCTTAATAAAAGTTTTTGTTAACCCTAAATTAGGTGATTAGAACTTGATAATCTTGATTAGCATTTTTGGGATGTTACAAACCTTCCCTCCTTAAACAAAATCTCGTCCCGAGATTTAAAAATACTAGGAACTAAAGAGATCTGGAAACTTAGTCCTAATATAATCTTCTCGCTCCCAGGTAGGTTTTTCTTCGGTATGGTTGCTCCATTGGATCTTGAGAAATTTGATACTCCGGGTTATGGTGGTTCTGAAGGCTTCTTCCAAGATACGAATGGGCACTTCACGATATGTCAGATCCTTGTTGATATCAATGGCTCAGTGATCGATGTTCTTGAAAACTTCGGTCTTCTTCGGAACTTCCAAACACTTGCGAAGTAACGAGATATGGAACACATTATGGATGGCTGACATCTCCTCTCACAGTTCTAGCTGATAAGATACTGCTCCTCGGCGATTTAGAATCTTGAAGGATCCAATATATCTGGGGGCTAACTTTCCTTTTAGCTGGCAATGCTGTATTCCTTTCAACGGCACACTTTGAGATACACAAAATCTCTGACATTGAAAGTCAGGTCTCTACGTCTCTTCTCGGCATAACTCTTCTGTCTGGATTGGGCGGTCTTGAGGTGCTCACAGACTTTGTGAACCTTCTCTTCGGTTTATCGTAGGATATCGGGTCCGAAAATCTGACTCTCTCCTACTTGCGACCAATTCAAAAGGGTACGACACTTTCTTCCATATAAGAACTCAAATGGGGCCATTTGCAAACTGGCTTGATAACTTTTGTATGAGAATTCTACGAAAGGCTGACAATCTTCCCATTTTGATCCATACTCTAGAACACAGGCTCTCAACATATCTTCTAAGATTTGGTTGACTCTTTCGGTTTGTCCATCTTTTTGCGTGTGATAAGCTGTGCTGTAATTCATTTTGGTTCCTAATCCTTCTTGGACTTTCTGCGAAAATCATGAGGTAAATTGGGTTCCTCGGTTAGACACTATGGTCTTGGGGGTTCCATGCAAACTTACAATTCTAGGAATGTACAGCTCTGCTAGATTCGAACTCTGATAGGTTGTCTTGACAGGTATAAAATGGGCTACCTTGGACAGTCTATCTACTATGACCCAGATAGTCATTTCCCCTACTAGAAGTAGGCAAACCAGTGATTGAGTCCATTCCGACGGAATTTCATTTCCATTCTGAAATCTGCCATGGTTGCAACAGTCCTGCGGGTCTCTGATGTCCCGCCTTGACTCGCTGACAGATATCACACTTGGCTATGTAGGTTCTGATTTCTCTCTTCATCTTGTGCCACCAAAATTGCTCCTTCAAATCCTGATACATCTTCGTTCATCTAGGGTGGATAGAATAAAGAGTATCATGAGCTTCTTGCATGATAACTTTCTTTAGCTCCGAATCTGCTGGCACACAGATACGTCCTTTGTACCACTAAACTCCTTCATCTTCGGTGAATCCAGGTACCTTTCCTGTACTGATACGTCGCTTGATTCTGTCGATACTTGCATTTCCTTTCTGTGTTTCTTTGATTTGATTTATCAAAGTGGGTTGAAGTTCAGTGCTAGCTAAAAATCCTTTGCTAACTAGCTTTGTTCTAAATTGCTTCAACTCCTCATGCAAACTTGGCTGGTTCTCTTTGATCATGGTGTTTAATCTACACGGCAATCTGCTAAGAGCATCGGCTACCACATTGGCTTTCCCGGGGTGATAGTGAATGTCAAGGTCATAATCCTTGATTAACTCTATCCTTCTCCTTTGCCTCATATTCAGCTCCTTCTGAGTAAAAATATACTTCAGACTCTTGTGATCCGAATAAATCTCACAACGGTTACCCATAAGGTAATGACGCCATGTCTTCAAGGCTAAAACTACAGCTGCTAGTTCAAGATCATGGGTAGGGTAGTTTTTCTCATGCTGCTTCAGTTGTCTGGACAAATATGTTATGACTTTGCCTTCTTGCATCAACACACGTCTGAGACCAATCTTGGATGCATCACAATACACATCGAATGGCTTCTTGATATCTGGCATAATCAAGATTGGGGCTGAAATCAATCTCTTCTTGAGTTCTTGAAAACTCGCTTCACATTTGTCTGTCCATTTGAACTTCTTATCTTTCTTCAGTAATTGGGGCATCGGTCTTGTGATGCTCGAAAATCCTTCAACAAACTTGCGGTAGTATCCCGCGAATCCGAGAAATGCACGGACTTGGGTTTGAGTGGTTGGGCTTCGCATTCTTCAACATCTTTGATCTTGGCGGGATCAACAGCGACTCTTCCTGCCGACACAATATGTCCGAGGAATCCTACTTCTTTCAGCCAGAACTCACATTTTCTAAACTTGGCATACAACTGATGGTCTCTCAGGGTTTCAAGGACGGTTCTCAGATGTTGCTCATGGTCTTATTCTAACTTGGAATAGATAAGAATATCGTCGATAAAAACAACGACAAACTTATCTAGAAAGTTCATAAAAATCTTATTCATGAGATTCATGCAATAAGCGGGGGTGTTGGTTATTCCAAAAAACATGACCGTATACTCATATAATCCATATCTGGTGGTAAAGGTGGTCTTTGGAATATCCGTTGCACGAATCTTGAGTTGGTGATAACCAGTTCTAAGATCAATCTTAGAAAACACTCTGGCACCAGTCAACTGATCAAACAGATCCTCCATCTTTGGCAGTGGGTACTTGTTCTTGATGGTGACATCATTCAGTTTCCGGTAATCCATGCACACACGGTTACCTCCATCTTTCTTGTCGACAAACAGTACAAGTGATCTCCATGGCGATGCGCTCGGTTGAATCAAACCTTTTGCCAGCATAGCATCAAGTTGCTTCTTCAGCACCACTAGTTAAGATGGGTTCATACTATAAGGTCACTGAGCTATGGGTCCAGTTCTAGGAATTCGTTTAATGATGAACTTGATATCCCGATCTGGGGGCATATCGGACAATTCATCACTACAAGTAATGTGCCAAATGGTGACCCTAAATATTGGTCATAGAAAGGTCATAGTAATTCATCTATGACCATTGTATGACCAAAAACAATAGGTCACATAGCGAGGGTCACTATAGACAACTAACGACCTTTTTTTTTCAATTGGTCATGGATGGTTATGACCAAAATAGATGGTCATGGAACCTATGACAAATAAAATTGGTCATGGGATATCTGCCATGTCCACGTAAGATCCTACGTGGCTAATCCTACTTGGCAAATCCATGACCAAATCAGATGGTTGTTGATCAAATTCAGCCCGGTCCAGTTAGGTGTTTTACATGGGCCAAGCCCAGCAATTTAGCATATTTATATATTTTTTCTATCAATTTTGATGAGTTACATGGGCTAGGCAAAGCATTACAGCCTTCCTATTTCTAGGCTTCAGCCTTCTAATTTTTGGGCCTTGCCACTTTACAAATCATTGTTTATTTCAAGCTTGTCCACCGTTCTGGTTCAAGGTAGTTTAGGCGATAGCCCTTGTGAAGCCTAAATAAGATTTAGTTCGCTTGTGTTTTCATCCATTTTTATTCATAGATTTGAAATTTTCACAATTGTACAGCAAACAATTAACTTTTCAATTAGAACAGAGAAAACACAAGAAAAATTATAAATAACAGCGAAAACTACAATATTTACATAGTTCCTTATCTATCACGATATTACAAGCTAAAAACACTACAACTACTATTTGGTAACTGGGGCTTCAGGCTTTTTTGAATTTCTTCATGCTGGAGCTCTTGTAGATGAGGGGAATACCATTTTCCTGAAATGGACAACAAAACAAATCAGTTAGAAACTAAATGAAAGAACATCTACAAACAGCTAGGATTAAAGCATCCTGAAGAGCGCAAAGGTAAACATAGATCTATGGGGCAACCGAGATAGACAAATTTAAACACTCGCAATATAGAAGAAACATCACAGGAAGAAACAGTAATACAAGTCCTGATCACAGTATAGAAGAAGAAATATATGGCCTACCAGGCATACAAGTTAAAACAACATAATATCAAAGAGCATTACCACTTACAGTGGTATCTGACACCTGAAATATATCCACAAGCCCCAGGCTAGGAAACTAAAGTAAAAACTCAACTAAGATGCGCATGATACAGTCAATATCAACAGCCACCCCCTACTACTAGAATGCAATCATGTTTGAGGCCTACAAAAACTGGCGAGGTGCACAGACCAAGAGAAAGATATGCGTACCCTTGTGTCGTCGACATCCGGCGAGAGAGGCGTGATGTCAAAAGGTGAGTCACCATTGCTGTTGGAGTGTTCATTAGAATACAGTGCTTCAGGGCAATAAAATAACCTAAGTAAGAGAGAAAAAAGGGAGTCAGAAACAATCAAGATAGACCACATGTAACAACTTTGCGCCTTACACAGCAGTATAACATAATTGACAGCAACCAATCGAACTCTTCTAGTGAAAACAAAAGATACATGTCAAGCTAAAGAAGGGACATTCTTATATCGTTAGGTACTAATAATCAAGCTATATCCAACATGGACAATATATAAGTTATTTTCTGTTGCATGAATAAGAACTACATAAAAACTTGATAAACATCTCAGAATCTCAATGTAAACAGATCTAAAATCATAATAAAACATGCAAATGTATACTTATTCAAGCTCCAAAATGTCAATTACTTAGTTGGGATGCCATGGATTTTCAATCCATGCAGTATGGTTTCCATCACAGAATGATAGGTGTGGACAATACATATGTGAATACGACAGCATTACTATCAATTTTGGAATGCTTGCTCGAGTATTAACTATCGAACATAAATAAAAAATGTGTAGTAATCTCACAGGGAGGGGAAGCTAACTTGGATATACAGTTCATCATTAGTTCCAAGTCGAGATTTCGTTGCACAGGGAGGGGAAGCTAACTTTGATATACAGTACTACCTACTACCTACTAATGTATCTTCCTTTGGTTTTGGTGAGGAAGGGACAAATGAAGACAATGCAACACAGCGAGCATATTGGAATCGTGAAAAACATATCATTATTCATCAATCATGTATCTGAGACAGGAAAGCAGAAGTGTTGTTACCCTCGTTCAACCAGCGCCGTCGTTGATCTATAGCACCTTGCCCTCTTCATGCTACGATAGGCATCACATGATACATGCACCAAACAGAATTGGGATATTAGATTTTTAAATGATTCTAACAAGAGTTGATACAATGGGATATTAGATTTATAAATATCTACAAAGATCTTAACATGTTATCTAAGGAAATTAGGCTATCAAACAACATGGAATTTTGTATGCAACATTCTGGTAGATCTTTTATTTATGTTTACAATGAAGAAGAGTGACCACAACAACAAGGTAAGAAAGCAACATTGTATCAACTCCATGAACACTTCATATCCTTTGCCTACTTCATTTCTGGAAGGCTGTTGCATTTTCAAATAATAGACTGATTGCTTTTATTCATACATTGTACTTAAAACTATATATTACACAAAAGCTAACAATTTAAAAGTCATTTCAGTACTTCAATGTATACTATAGCTCTGCTAGTTTGAATGACACTACGGCAGGAGCTTTTCAATCATTACTTCTAAGTTTGTAGGATAAGCTAAGAATATAAGTGTATTTGATTTACATAAAAGAATAGACCTAAATTTCTTTTGACAGTAAGCGAACGATAACTAACTTGAGTGTTGTAAACTCTGTAGCAATCCTTTTATTATTTTTATTTTCTCGGATCCGTGGTGCAAGAATAACAGAGATGTCTGAGCATACATGTCTGAGCCAATTTCTAATCGCAAAAAGGCAAGCAGACATGTCTGAGCATGGTAGCTAACGAATTCATTTTGCCAAAATTCTAATCGTGACATGGAATAGAGGATTCGGGAGGAGCAGGGCGCATACCTATAGGAGGTTGGCGATGGTCTCGATGGTAGCAGTCTTGTTGATGCCGACCTCGTAGGAGCATACGACGGGTCTCGACGGTGGCGGTCTTGATGATGCCGACCTCGCAGGAGCATACGACGAAGCTCTCCTAGTAGGAGAGGTCGTCCTCCAGGAGGCTCCCCATCCGCAACCTCTCCGTCAGGCCTCGCCGCTCCCTAACCGCCGCGCCGCCTGACACGTCCGCGGTCGCCACCGCCGTGGCAACCTGCGTGGCCGCCGCCGAAACCGTCGGTTCCTGGACCGAGCTCCTGAACGCTGTCGTCGGTTCGTCCAAGGTCACGGGTGCCGCACACATCCCAGAGGTGGCGGCGCAAGGGAAGTAGAGGCAGGAAGCCAGGAAGGACGCGTAGATCTCGATCTAGGTCAAGGGGAAGAGGACAGAAGACAGAGGGGAATCAAAGTGGGTGTGGTTTTTTCAGGTGTGCTTCTTTGGGTGAGCGCGGAAGCGTTGGATTGGCTCTGAATGGTTTAGATGAGGCCGAGATTGCCGATTCGTGGGAGGCTGAACCCAGTGATTTCATTGGTGCAGAAGAAATGGTCATTTTTCATTTTTCGGGTGCCAAAAACAGGGCATTTTGCCAAGCAACCACCAAAGTACTCATTCAAAATGCTACCACCATATTTAAAAAAAATACTAGACCATATTACATGGACAATGTAGGAACCGGGGTATCTCAAACCTTTTCGTCCACCCATGGTGAAAAAGATAAATATCTGTCGAATCGGAAGGAAGTGTGTCCGGTTTGAACTAATGGTACATGATCTAATGCTCATAATTTTTTGCAAAATTATTTTTAGACTCATAATATGATGTTTCTTTAGATCCAAAGCAAGTTTAGCGAGGCTCATCCCCTATCTATGAACCTTCATGCACGTCGTTTTGACCATAGTTTGAAACGAGCATAAAAAATTTAACAACAGTCCAAACAATGTAAAATCTTTACGTGGTGTCATCTTATGTGGTATAGTTGAAAGTAAAAAAACCAAACTTGATATATTGATTGCATATCGAAAAATCTTCACAGAAATGACCTATCATGTTCAAGGTTTCATGACTTTGAGGTTAAACGACCAATGTTATGGCTAGAATCATGACATAGTTTGTAATAATATGCATATATTGTACATGCATGTGCATCTTAGGACGGCGAACAATGTTGCAGGAGGAAGTTTTCCTTTTCGTCGTATGGAAAAGTCATTTTCTATTTTCTGAGTTGAAAAATCGGGACATTTTGTAAAGCAACACTAAATGTTCAATTCAAAAATACTACCACCCTATTTTTCAAAAATAATATACCACCTTACATGGACATTGTCCCAACCGGGAATTTTAAAACCTTTTAGTCCACCCCTGGTGAAAAATACAAATGTTTGTGGAATCGGTAGGAAGTGGGTGCGGTTTGAACTACATGTACAAGATCTAATGCTCATGATTTTTTGCAAAAATCATTTTTAGACTCACAATATGATGTTTCTTCAGAGATCCAGTTCAAATTTTAGCGAGGCTCGTCCCCTATCTTCATGACCGTCGTTTTGACCATAGTTTGAAACGAGAAAATTTGGAAATGGGCATAAATTTTTTGACAATGGTCCAAACAAGGTAAATACTTCGCGTGGTGTCATATTATGTGACATAGTTATAAGGAAAAATATCAAACTTGGTATATTGATTGCATCTTAGAAAACCTACACAGAAATGACCTATCATGTCCGAGGTTCATGGCTTTCAAGACAAACGACCAATATTATGGCCATAATCGCGACATAGTTTGTGATAATGTGCCCATTTGTGCATGCATGTGCATCTTGGGATGGCGAACAATATTGCAGGAGGAAGTTTTCCTTTTCGTCGTATGGAAAAGCCATTTTCTATTTTCTGAGTGCCAAAATCAGTGCGTTTTGTGAAGCAACACAAAATGTTCAATTCAAAAATACTACCACCCTATTTTTCAAAAATATTATACCACCTTACATAAACAATGTCCCAACTGGGGATTTAAAAAAAATTGTCCACCCCTGATAAAAAGACAAATGTTTGCCGAATCGGTAGGAAGTGGGTCCGGTTTGAACTACATGTACATGATCTAATGCTCATGATTTTTAAAAAAAAATCATTTTTAGACTCACAATATGATGTTTCTTCAAAGATCTAGTGCAAGTTTTAGCGAGCCTCATCCCCTATCTTCATGCCTGCAGTTTTGACCATAGTTTGAAACGGGAAAATTTGGAAACAGGCATAAACAATTAAAAAATGGTCCAAACAAGGTAAATCCTCCGCGTGGTGTCATCTTGTGTGACATAATTGCAAGGAAAAATATCAAACTTGATATATTGATTGCATCTCGAAAAAACTTTCACAAAAATGACCTATCATGTCCGAGGTTTCATGGCTTTCAAGTAAAATGACCAATGTTATGGCCATAATCACCACCTAGTTTGTGATAATGTGTCCATATTGTGCATGCATGTGCATCTTGGTATGGCGAACAATATTTCAGGAGGAAGTTTTCCTTTTCGTCATATGGAAAAGCCATTTTCTATTTTCTGAGTGCCAAAATCAGTGCATTTTGTGAATCAACACCAAATGTTCAATTCAAAAATGCTACCACCCTATTTTTTAAAAATAGTAGACCACCTTACATGAACAATTTCCCAATTGGAGATTTTAAAACCTTTTTGTCCACCCCTGGTGAAAAGGACAAATGTCTGCCGAATCGGTAGGAAGTGGGCCCATTTTGAACTACATGTACATGATCTAATGCTCGTGATGTTTTGCAAAAATCATTTTTAGACTCACAATATGATGTTTCTTCAGAGATCCAGTGCAAGTTTTAGCGAGGCTCGTCCCCTATCTTCATGCCCGCCGTTTTGACCATAGTTTAAAATGGGGAAATTTGGAAACAGGCATAAAAAATTCAAAAATGGTCCAAACAAGGTAAATCCTTCGTGTGGTGTTATCTTACGTGACATAGTTGCAAGGAAAAATATCAAACTTGGTATATTGGTTGCATCTCGAAAAAACCTTCATAGAAATGACCTATCATGTCCCAAGTTTCATGGCTTTCATGACAAACGACGTTATGGCCATAATCGTGACATAGTTTGTGATAATGTGCCCATATTGTGCATGCATGTGCATCTTGGGATGGCAAACAATGTTGAAGGAGGAAGTTTTCCTTTTTGTCATATGGAAAAGTCATTTTCTATTTTTTGAGTGCCAAAATTGGTGCATTTTGTGAAGCAACACCAAATGTTCAATTCAAAAATGCTACCACCTCATTTTTCAAAAATACTATACTACCTTACATGAACAATGTCCCAACTAGGGTATCTAAAAATCATTCCGTCCACCCCTTGCGAAAAAGACAAATGTCTATCGAATCAGTAGGAAGTGGGTCCGATTTGAACTACAAGTACGAGATCTAATGCTCATGATTTATTGCCAACATCATTTATAGGTTCACAATATGCTTAGATATCCACTAAAATATTAGCAAGAATCAACCCGTAGACAAAAAAATCAATGCCAAACCCCTATTGTCAAAACCATGATTCAAAATCTCTATTTACACCTATCAAGGTTTTATATGAAAGATATATTCTTGTAGTTTTCCCACAAAGTAAAAGTGTTCCACAATGTCCTAAAAAATTCTCTTAAATTTTACAACTTCTCTCAATTTTGTTTGACTCAATTTAGAATTATGATCAAAAAGATACAAAAGAATTTAAAAAGAAAAAAAGAAAAAAAGCTGAAGGTGGCCAGCCCGGCGAACCCGCCAGTCAAACGGCGGGGTTAATAAGGCCCATAGCCGCAAGGCTGCCATCGGCCCAAGACGAGCTTAGAGAGTAGCCCAAGAAGTCATAGGGTTAACAAGGCCGATTACTGGTTAAGTAGCGATACTCTCCTCTATACAAGAAAACTTCGGTGCCCCAGTGGTAGACCGCGTTGCATAGGACGTGAAGTCCTGAGATCCTTAGTTCGACCCCTGGCGCAATGCTTTTTTGTCTAATTATTCAGTCGGCAGCGGTGTGTATTCTGCTCAGTTTCAGACTTTCAGTTCCGATGGTCCCACCTGTCAGTCAACAGGTCAAAGCCAACATGGCAAGCAGGCCCCACATGTCATTCGGTAGGTGTATAATTGGTAGTGAACAGGTCAAAGCCATATGGACATGACATGTAAGCGTAAATTGACACATGGATATTACACATATGTAGACACGTCAGCAAAAATTGACATATGGGCGCGACACCTTGATCAACCTGCTGAGGTGGTCATTGGTCTTTCTTAAGTTATCATGAATACCACCCACGACCATTTAAATTGGTCATAGTCGCCCAAAATTAAGGTCATGGACTAGCGCTTACTATGCTATGACCAACTGGTGTAAGCAAGCTATGACCTTTCAGACAAAAAAGGTCATAATTTTCAGGGTTTGTACCCTCCCAAATGGCCTACGACTAGTTGGTTCGAAATGGTGATAGATCTATGACTAAAAAACTCAGGGTCATTACGAAAAGGTCACTAGTCAACACATTTCTTGTAGTGCATCTTGGAATACGTTGGGGTATTTACAGACTACTCTCACTTGGTCTATGGTTGGAAGGGCTAGACTCTTGTTGCATTTGAACTGACGGGGCAAGGTTTCTGATACATGGTCTACTGATACTCCAGAGCTACTGGTCATGGTTATGGCTTTCTTGTCACAGTCGATCAATCATTTATGTTTTGAAATCCAATCCATTCCTAGTACTACTTCCAAACCTTTGGTTTCAAGTACTATTAGATTGGCATAAAAATCTATTCCATGGATTCTGATAGGTATAGTCTTGCAAATTTTTCTAGCTTTGGTGGTTGAACCAGGTATTTGAACTATCATGACATGCTTCAATTTGGTTGGTTGAATCTTACTAGTGCATGCAAATTATTCTGTAACAAACGAGTGCGATGCTCTAGAATCAAATAACACTCTTGCTAAAATTGAGTTAACAGAAAACATACCCAACATGACAGCTGACACTTCCTGGGCTTCTTCAGCATTCATGTGAAATAGACAGCCATTGCGGTTGAGTGAATTCCCTTGGGCGAATCTTCTTCCAGGCTGAACACGGCGTTGCTGCTGAGCTGGGGCATTCACATTGGTGGTGGCTGCAAGCTTCTTGGGACACTCGTTGGAGTAGTGACCCTTCACTCCACATTCAAAGCAAGTAATCTAGGACTTGTCTTTGGCTGCAACATGCACAACATTCCTCCTAGTCCTTGGGGCAGTATTGTTGTTGTTGTTGTTGTCGTTGTTGTTGGACTTGGGCAGTGCACGGTTGAAGTTGTTGGAGTTGCTGGGGTTGTTGTGGTTTCCTCCGGACTTCGTGTTTCCTCCGCTACGATTGGGGTAGCTTGGACGAGACATTGGGGGTCTATTGTTTCTTGGGGCATATCCTGCAGATGGATTGGGGCGATACTTCTGGGCATTGTGGGACCCAGTCTGGTGCATCATTCTGCGTTTGCGGTTGTCATTGGCTTTGTTTATATTTCCTTCCATCTGGATGGCAGAGTTGACTAGCTCTTCTAGGTCATCAAAACGGATGTTGACTAGCACAGTCTGCATCTCATCATGCAGTCCGTTTAGGAATCTTTCCTTCTTCTTGGCTTTAGTGTCGATCTCATCAGGGGCATATCTAGCTAGCGACAAAAATCTGTCACGGTACTCAACTACCGTCATCCTGCCTTGCTTCAATTCTCTGAACTCATCTCTCATCCGGGTGACTAAACCTTGGGGCACATGGGTGCAGCTGAACTTGATCTTGAAAGCTTCCCACGTCATCACTTGACCATGGTTCATAGTACGAGTGCTATTCCACCAGGCTCTTGCATCTCCTGCCAGATAGTGGGTGGCAAACAGTACCTTCTCGTTGGCTTCAACTCCTGCTACCTCCAGGTTGTTTTCCATGGTTTGCAGCCAGTCATCCGCATCTAAGGGATCTTCAGATTTGCTAAAGATAGGGGGATTGGTATTCTGAAAGTTCTTAAGCTTGGATCCATAATGATCCTGATTTCCATGGCTTTGATTATTGTGGGCCATCTGAGCTATCTATTGAAGAGTGGCTAGGTTGGCTTGGCGCTTGGCTCTACTAGCTTCACGGTCAGAAACTAGCATCTGCAGAATCTGCAACATTGGGTCCTGCGATGAGCTGCTTCCTCCTTGGTTTCCACGAGTCATCTGAAGATTGAGATAGATAAAGGGGTAAGAGGGAAAGTTCTAAGGTTCATGGTTTTGTTTTCAAAAGCTTTAGACTTTTGAGTTTGAACTCAGGTTTTGCAACTAACTTCTTCTCATTCATTCATTCATTCAAGCACACAATATAAACACACACATCACAACACAAAAGGCAAATGGTTTTAAGAACCATTATGTGAACTAAGATATAGTGGGACCGATACAACTCATTCATACGGTAGTGATCAAGTGCATCTACTCATCATCAATGAAGTTGGAGTCATCATCATCGGTTTAGAAATCCATGGCATCATCCTCCAGGTAGTCATTGTCATCACTGAGGTACGAGTGAATATCTCCCTGGATGTTTTCACCTTCTTCCTCTTCTTCTTTTGCTGCAAGCTAGGCTTCTTGCTCCCGGATGGTCTTCTCGAGGTCTGCCACCTTCTTGCGAAGACGAGCGATGGTGCGATCCTTCTTTTCGTGTTGACGACGAAGTGATTGACAATCCTTGAAGAGCATGGTGAGAGTCTAATCCTTCTTGGCGGCAATGGCAAGGTTGTGGTTGGCGTAAGCTCGGGCATTGTCCAATTCCTTCTGTCTATCATACAACAGGAAGTCAAGATTCTCCACTTGGCGCTTCATCTCTGGGTGACTGGGCATCTCCAATGGCATTCCCATAGAATCACGCCTTGCATAGTGTGCAAAGCGAGTTCCCTAGATCAGGTTGATGTTTTGCCCACACCGACGGGCAAGAGCTTCATGCATAGCCCTGGCTAATCCATCTAGCCAGTTGTTTTCTGGCACGGTGAATTGAATCTTCTCAGAAAGGGGTGCTTCCATCTTGCCTCGAAGATCTGCAACTATCAGCCATTGTAGATCTCCTCCTGGGTGCTCCTTGAGTTGGGCTCCAAAGAATTCTGGATGCGGACGCTCAAGATACTCTGACAGTGCATCAAGATCCCTCTCAAAGATTAGCTGGCCTCCATTGCCAACCTGGTAGAACTTGCAATACTGAACTTCCATCTATAAGAATTTAGGATGAGTAAGTTAGTGAGGTGATCAAGTGTGTCAAATTTTATGTAGTAATGTAAGAATTTTTGAGGAACATGATTTTTTTTGAAAGAATCTCAAGGATAAGAGTGGAAATAGGTTTTCATAAATACTCACTTCTTTTTTTTTGAAACTAAGTTTTTGTTTGGACGTCTATTCTAACTAGGGTCTCCTATGGTCAGGATGGCTCTGATACCAACTTGTCAACACCCGGATTTTTAATCCTAGATGCATGTTATGCCATACATCGCAATCCCAGGATTACCATTTTTGCGAGACATAACATATTGGATATCATAGTACATCATCCATTACAAACCATAATAAGGTCTTACACAAATAAAGGATCTCATGATCCAGTCTTAGTACAAACAAGCAGCGGAAAAAGTAAAGCGTAGTAGTGGGCTCCATCTTCAGTGTCACAGGCAATCCTGACGATGGGAGATGATATTAGTTGTCGTAGCCGTCCTGCTGTCCATCTTCCTGATAGTCCTCCTCATAGTCTGGTCACAGCAATAGCCAGGGACAAAGCCATGAGTACTCTTTAAGTACTCGCAAACTATCACTAACAAGTAAGGTAGTTCTAGTAGGAATGCTAAGCTCTAAGTTTATTTGCAAAAGCTAGATTTATCTTAAGCTGAATTCAGAAGTAAAGAAAACTAATTTAATGTTCTAAATCACCTAAGTGGGAACTTAATTTTCATGTTCACAACACTGTTGTGGTCAAGTCAAAGTCACAATTCATTTCACAAGTCATTTCGAAAACATCTGATGATGGAACAATATGGCCACTCCAACTGTCCATGACCGCGGACGCGGCTATTCGAATAGTTTGACACTTTACAGAGGTGGTACACTTTCATAACAAAATTCGATACATCCGTCAGGGATAACCCTGAATCATCATACTTAGTATGCGGATAATCAATCATAGCTTTTCAATTACATACTCTAGTATAGGCACCTCCCCTATGAGCTTGTCCTTCCAGCCATTGCCATCTGCCATCCTAGGCACTACATAGGTGGACATCATCAAGTGGTAGCCTTAGCTCAAACCTCTCTCGCGAGGGAACCCATACTAATGCATATAAAATTCTAGCTAAGTCCTACCCAATTCAGGTATTGTGGTTGTACGGTAACTTGGAATGGTATCGCATCCGAATCCAACCATCAGTTTTTATAAAGGGCTAAGGCTCATGCCTCAACATTTTCATCATCAAATCAATTTGTGTTTCTCAACACATGTCAAAACATCTCAATAGAATGACTCATCATTTCAAGGTTTTCATAAGCATTTTCACCAAGTATTCCCATCTAAAGTGATCAAGTTTTATGCTTAGCACTAGCCACTAAGTTAAGAGTGTTCACTAATGAGGGGTTCTAATATCAATCTCATGCCATAGAATGACATCTAGTATATGCCTAGTTTTATACTCTTTATGCTATCTATACTACTTTCCAAAATCTCCCAAAGCACTAACCAACAGTAAAGAACTTTGGTAAAGTAACAATAAAGCTTGCAAGTAAAACTGGGGATTGGTATAATCAAAAATGGTAGAACCAAAGCATGCCTAGTGCATATTGCTTATGTTATCTTGCATTTAGTGATGCCTTGCAAGTATTAGCTTTCCAATAATAGCTTGCCTTGATTGGTGTAGTGATTGAAGTTTTCTTCGTCTTCTTCGGGGCAGAACTCCTCCTCCTCATAGACTTGGTTGGTACTATCGTCTATAAATGAATACGGGATACACAATCACCAAATAATACTTATCTATTGCTATATAGCACACTAAGGCACACACTTGATTATCCAGCATCATCACATGATTTAAAGAACTAGTTTCATTTATTTTATTTGAGAAAAGTAATTTCTACTCATTGAAATTAATTTAGATTTAATATTTTTCAATTAAAATATGAGATCATGTGGACACATGTCATCACCACATATTCAAATACATAGAAATGTGATTTAAATGGTTGGTTATATTTGATAAAGTTTAAGATTATTATTTAAATGATTTAAAGTGACTAGAAATGCCCTAATAGCGTTATTTTCGTACTAGTCCAATGTCACTGCATGCAAACCTAAATATTTGTACATATTCAGATAGGTATTATCAAATGTGATTTTTAAGAGTTGGAATCAACTCAAAAGCTATTATGGTTGATTTTTTGAAAAATGTTTGAAGTTGCAAAAGTCTCTGTCTTGTTATTTTTGCTATAGATTATCTATAACTCCAATTGATTTAAATCCAATGGGCTTGGATAGATAATTTAATTTCCTTTCTAGCAAAATTTGAATCATGCAATTTGGTTAAGGGAAACTCTCTGGGTTGATTTTTGAATCTAGGTACAGAATATGATTTCAACTAAATTGGAAAATCACTTATTTGAATTTTTGGGCCAGCGCAGGAACTTAAACGGGCTGGCCAAGTGGCACTCCGAGGCGCAGTGGGCTGCTGACAGCACGGACCCACTGGTCAGCGAAACTAACTACGCGAAACGGTATCAGCGAATCTGAGTCGTGCGATCCTATTCTAATCCAACGGCCGAGCGTCATGGTCGACGATGAACAGCTCCGACGAGGTGCAGCGGTGGGGGTCTCGCGGGGCTCACCTGGGCTCCAGCTAGGCTCGGCGACGGGGGCAAATGGCATGGTAGACGACGATGAGGCAAGGCGTCAGTACAAGAAATATGGTGACTAGTGACCTTTTCTTAACGACCATGGATTTTTTGGTCATGGATCTTTGACCATTCTAGACTAATTGGTCATAGAGAATATGAGAGGGTCCAAACTTTGAAAAATAACGACCAATTTTTCCAAGAAAGTCATAGTTTGCTAACATGAAATGGTTATAGATGAACAATACTAGTTCAGAGGAAGAGAGATCCAAGGAGAACCGTTGGATCAGATCATAATGGACGGAAGTGATTGCAATCCGTGGGTTTGTTGGTGCGGATCGATGACATGGCGTGGCTCTCTCCTCCCCATTCCCCATGTTAGGATTTAATTTATAGGTTAATTAAATGATAATCCTCCCTATGTCGGTGTTGTCAACCGACTTTTTCTCACACCCCTTCGATCGAACGGACGCGACCCATATTCGCGTCTCTTCCCCTTGTATAAATAGATTGAGCATCAATGGAATAAAGAGTAGTTGAATCATTCTATTCATTGTCTCCACTTTCGATTCCAATACGTTATCAGCACCCGACTCTACCAAAAACGAGATCAGAGCTCTCTAGCGAGAGCACTTCTCATGAAAAGAACAATGGGGAAGAAAGGCAAAAGGTAAGAAAAAATTCCGTGGTTTTTGCCCCTGTTCTTCCGCCAGATCCTTCGCGACGACGGCCGGCGCCGTCGGTTCATCGCTCGCCGCCGCTTCGATGGCCGGTGCTACGGTGTGGGCGGCTACATTGGCCGCCACCACAGCGCAGGTGGATATCGTGCGCGCCGCCACGGCGTGCGCCGTTCCCGTGGCCTTGGCATCCGCAACCGGAGTGGCGCCGGTCCGGCGACTGGCACCGCACCTCTGCCGATACCTGCGCGCCAGCGCCACCACCGGTGTTCTGGTGCTCAGAGCATGGATGGGTCATCTGCCCCCCTGCACGAGAACCTCCCTACCACCGACGTGGACGCCGTCGGACAGTCGCCCACGTTCGTCTTCAAATTCGGCTCGACCAGAGCCGCAGTCGTCGAAGCCGATGCCGTCGCGCCGTGCTTGCCATCTCCGATCCCAGCGGTCGTCGAGATAGAGGGCGACGCCGCGGGACCGGAGCCTCCATCTTCACCATAGGCTCCGGTGTGAGGACCTTGACGAGCGCCCCCGCGGCGCCTCCGTCCTTGCCGCGCGCGGATGTCGATGAGCCGCGCCTGCCGTCCCCAACTCCGGCCACACCACCCCCTTCACCACGAGAAAGTTCCCGCCGCCGCCTCCTGGCTCTCGGCCTCCCGCTGGCTAGCCCATCGGTGGAGTCGCCAACGAGCACCGTGGCCGCCGCGCTACCATCCGGAGCCCGGCCGCACACGGACTCGCAAACGGTGTCTCCAATGGCGTCGCCCCGGGGACACGGCTCCCTGGGGAATCCTCCGACGAGGAAGAACGTGGCAGGAGCACCATCCGCCACCGGTGAGCGCCGCTGCACCGGCACAGGAGGTCGTGTGGTGGCCGATGGAGCTGGAGCGGTCTGGTACTGGAACGAGGATTGGGGATCGATTCTGCGGGATTCGCATCCTTATCTCTTCCTATCTCCCAACAGGCCGCTTCTACTCAGCTGCCAAAACCGGCCCATATGCACGTGTTTGATGCCACATGCAGCCACTGCTATTTGGCACAACACGTTTTATATTTCAGTTTTTTTATTCAGTCAGATAACAGTAGTTCTAATTTAGTTTTAACTCTATTTTTGACTCAAATTGCATTATTTCAGTTTATGTACTGTATTTCAGTTTGGGTACTATTTGTATTCCTGAAAGATTGTGATGTAATATATTTCCGTGTGTGTGGGCATGTTGAGATTTATTACGTCCATGCTTTGCAATTGAGATTTTCAATTTCTTGCAAATAAATCAACTTATCGTCTTCTATGAGTCTTTTTGACTTGATACGAGCATGAATTGGTATGCAAAATCTAAAGTGATTTCTTCAAATTGATGTTTTGGTACCATAAGGTAGTGTGTTGATCTACTGTTCTTACAGATTATCACCACTACTACTTAAGCCTACATTTTGTCATATCAACAACATGATTTCTTAACAAGTTGTCTCCCATACATTTTATTAAGTTATGACATAAGGCATTATAAATATGTGTATCTACTGATTCCATCAGATTATACTCTATAGTGCTGAGGGATGGACCTCGAAATTTCTTTTGGGGAGTATCTACAATGTGTCATACTTAACAATTTGAAGTTCACACTAAATGGTTTCAAGCCCACTTCTTGAAAATACCATTAATTTTGTATCGTTCATTACAACCGAACCATGAAGATCTTGATTTACCGTGCGTAAAGTAATATTCTCTGGTTTACCCATGAAGGTTACCGATGGCTCGAGAGTTTGATGCACTCGCCCTTAACGGCCAAAACTACCCTACCTGGGCCACATGGACATCAAGGTCACTCTTGCGTCTAGTGGATTAGTGCGTGCCATTTAGACTCCGGAGGATCCCCTTCCGGCTGGAATCACGCCGCTGAGAGATGAACGGAAATATGCTGCCTTGTACATGATAAGGCACCATATCCACCCAGATTTCAAGTCTGAGTATTTGGAGGAGGAATCCCCACTTACTTTGTTTCAGGCCCTCAAAACGAGGTATGAGCAACAGAAGACAGTTGTCCTGCCTGAAGCACTCCACGAATGGACCCATCTCCGATTTCAGGACTTCAAAGTCCATCGGGGATTACAATCATGAAGTTCATAAAATAAGTTCTAAGCTACGCTTTTGCGAGAAGGAACATACGGATGCGGAAAAGATAGAAAAAACTCTATCCATTATGCTCCCATCCGGAAGGCTCCTCCAGCAACAATATCGTGCTCGTGACTACCAGGTTTATTCAGACCTGATTCATATCCTACTTCAGGCTGAAAAGCATGATGAGCTTCTTGGTAAGAATGGCTCTCAGCGCCCGGTTGGTTCCCAACCTTTGCCAGAAGTTCATATGAATTTCACGAATGGAAGAAAGTTTGGTGGTGCCTTCAACGGTAACCAACCGAACTTCAAGGGTAAGCGTAAGCGCAACCGGAATAAGAAGCCTCGAAACTCAAACCGTGGGAAAGGCACCGCAAAGCCAAAGTATGACAAAACTAGACTTTGTGACAAGTGTGGATGCTACACGCACCCTACTAACAAGTGCAAGACCCCAAAGCATCTGGCAATTCTCTACCAGCAATCCCAAGGACGCAAAGCACATCAAGGGAAAAGGTTTGAAGCTAACTTCAACCTTCATCTAGATGGCACCAATGGAGCTAGTTGTTCGCAAGACGTTCCTCCTGGATCTAGCAACACCATGACTCTCCAGTAGCCCGAGGACCCTATGAGCACGGAGAACATGATGGTTGAGTACACCTCAAACGACTTGTTTGGAGACATTGACTAGTCCCACTATCTCCTTAATGATCAATTTAGTCATGTCCATTGTGATGTTGTAATACAACATAATTACTGTTATCATAGTATATTGTATCAACACTCTAATATAAATAAGATGGTATGTATTATATATATGAGAAAAGATTTCCATGGCGAAAACTCTCCAACTCGACATATAGATTTCTACAGGACTCAATCTGATGGATGAGGAACAAGTATTTTAAAAAGTACCCCTCTATATTATTTGGATTGTACTACACGTGCATCCAACTCGTAGAACATGTTGCATATAAAGCAATTACATTGGTCAAAACTTGATCAAGTTCAAGATCCCTCACTAGACTTTGTGTGCACCTCATGTGTCACTGTAGGGAAGCTAATTTTGAGGCCCTCGCACCTCTAAATACAAGTTGGACCACTTCGGTTCCTTGAACGCATTCATTGTGTGAACCATATTAGGTATTTTCATGGTATTCATTGACGCATCTAAACGATGGTCATAGTGTGCCTTATTTCCACATGAAACTATGCATTTACCAAGATAATGAGGGAAGTAATTAAGTTACATGCCCATTATCTTGAAAGTCAAATTCTATCAATTCGCATGGATAAGATGCAGAATTCTTCTCATATGGCTTTTATGACTTGCATGGCCTTGGGGATTGAAGTTCAGCACTCTATCCCATTAGTCCATACTCAAAATGGCTTGGTTCGATCCATAATTAAGAGGATCAAACTCATTGCAAGACCTTTGCTAATGAATTGCAATTACCAACTAGACGTTGGAGTCATGCAGCTTTACACACTGCTCAATGACTAACAACATATCGCAGTACTCCTCCTCTGCAATTGATACGTGGAAATCCTCCGAGCATTTCCCATCTGCGTAAGTTCGGAAGCGCTTCATGCTTACTGATCTCACCACCGCAGCATACATAATTGGGCCCATAGACTAAGGATCTATGTGGGGTACAGATCTCTGTCGATCAACACGTACCATTGAAAATCCCTCATTTGGGATCCATTCATACCCAGTATGTTGATTGCTTATATTAAAGGGTGGATTATTTCCAGGCATTAGGGGGAGATTTCATGTACCGAACAGAATGCCAAGAAATCAATTGGGACTCCATGTTCCACCTCATATCCACGTATTTAAGAATTTGGACTTTACATCCGGAATTCACATATTTGCAACACATTGCAAATAACCTGGCAGATTCATTTACTGATCTCAAAGGTGTTACAAAATCCTTTAGTCCGGCTAGAAATGCGCCCGAAAGAGTGGAGGTACCAATCAAAAACCACTCAACTCCCCTTACCTGAAAAGAGGGGGAGTAGTACGACCTCTAACCAGGATCTAGCTTCCTGCAAGCAACAAAGAAAATCGAGGAGATATCCTCTAGTTCAGTAAATGCAAGTCAACCTAGCATTAATAAACACCTAATGGGTAGTATACACCCAGTGGAAGAGAAACCTCCACAACCCCAGCTTTAGCTTGCACACACTGGTTGGGACATCGAAACACCCGGACTCACGCGTATTGGGAAATCATGAAGAGTCATCATGGGTGCATGAGATTTCCTCCAACAATATCGATTCTGGAGAATCTTATAACCAAGACTACAATTGTCGAAAAACATTCTCTTGTATGATTGCAAACAACCTTCATAATGATTCAGATCCAAATACCATGGCCATGGCAGAGTGTAAACCACTTGCTTGGACTGAAACAAACAAAGGATGCAATCCAAGCAGAATTGCCTCGCTCTTTCTTATGAATTCCCTATGGGATTCAATATGTTCTCTTCTAGCAACAGAATGATAACAACAAGGTGGTGAGAAAGCAAGGCTTGTAGCATAAGGTCGGGGTTCCGCAGAGATCCGAGACCTACTCTCTAGACATGATTGGAATCCTCAAAATTTTCCGATAATTATACCATTGGCATTGTAAAATCATCTATCTATGCAGTTGATAGATGTAGTGACTACATTTCATGTGGATCACTAGATTTGGACATGTATGGTTCCTGATGGAATCTCTATCCGAATCGAAATGTAAATGCAACATGCATTATTGTGTAAAATCATTAAGTCATTACATGGCTTATTGTTGTCGGTATATTTTGGTACAACCGACATAGTGAGTTCCTTATACACAAGGATTACTCCTACAATGATGATTACCCATACGTGTTTGTCATACACAAGGATTACTCCTAGAACGACGAAACACGTGACCATCTAAAAGACGAAATTTGAGATGAAGGATTTGGTTAAACCCAAACAATGCTTGATACTACAAGTCCGGCTACCTCACTCAAGTTTTATGGTACACTAAGTTGCCTATATTATAAATATTGGAGAAACCTAAAATGGACAAGTCATATCCATCTCCCATGCCGGTTATTCGATCTCTAGACATAGAGAAAGATTCACTCAAACCACGGGATGATGTAGAAGGTGAAGGAAATATGCCCTAGAGGCAATCATAGAGATGATTGTATTTCATGTGTATCCATGAGTTATTATAATGTTCCTTGAATATCCATATACTAGGCAACTTGTATTGATTGGCAATTATGTGAATTGTTTGTGAAACTCTTTACTTGTATGGTTATCTAATAATTGTCCCTAGTCGGAGTTCATGCGAGGACACACGTGAATATTAGACTAGCACATCGATTGGTTAATGACTATGTTTCGCAAGTCATTGACATGGAGATGTCAAACAAATGATGTGGACACATGTTATGAACATGGGGTTGGACTGACCCAACATGAGACTAGCAATAATACTTGCAGCTCTCTCTACACATCGTGTACGTTTTGTCCTTAGACCTGAGATTGTCGCATGTACTTGAGATGTGGATCGACCTACTTTGGGGCTATCAAACACTACTCCGTAACTGGGTAGTTATAAAGGTAGCTTTCGGGTTTGTCCTGATACATGCTGCAAGGCATCGGTCAATCAAGATGGGATTTGCCCCTCTCTACTTGAGAGATATCTCTGGGCCCCTCGAGTGATCGGATCCAGAAATGCATGGCCGTGCTACATATGGTTAAGAGTTAACCTAGTAAAGGGATTCTGAATCATAGTATCGAGAAAGAGAGGTCAGCTTAGAGCTAGACCAAATATCGTGAGGCAAAGGGAAAGACATGTACTCAACCTTGTGATGGTTCGTCCGAATGATCTTTATATGCGTTTAGGAGTTGGCACGTCTTGCTAGAGGCCGCTACCAACTATTGACGGAGTAAGTGTACTCGCGTCATGTCTATACGTGTATGAACCTATAGGGTCACACACTTTAGGGGCTGGAAGCCTAATGAGGATTGGATCCGAATTAGACCAGGCTTAGGCTGCTAATGGGCTGCTAATGTAGAAGCCCACCATGGATGCCTATATAAGAGGGAGTGAGGCGAGCTGAAAAGGAGAGAGCATTCCACCCAGCCGCCACTCCTCTTCTGCCTGTGTTGCACGCGCAGACCTAGCAGTCTGGCGTGTGACGGCTTCCACTCCGGACGTGTGGATACCTCGAAGGTGCTGCATCTGTAGCACTTGGACGAGCCGCGCAAAGGGGAGCTGCTCGTGGGACGAGGACGAGGAGGAGACGTAGAACATCTACACTGCCGCAACGTGCTTCATCGAGTTCCGCACCTGCGCATCTAGCGGTAATCCCGTGATCTATGACAATAGTATTCCTGGTTGACGCGGTAGAAATTTTTGATTTTACGCTAGTGTAGCCTACCCGTTACCCTACAGTGGTATCAGAGCCGATGCTATTCAGTCATAGGTTCGGGAAGTTTGCATATGGTGATATGTAGATTGATATGAATGATATGATCGTTTGTATGGCGGTGTTTCTGGATTGATCTATGATCTTACTTTCCGTGATCGTGATTCTAAGGTCGTCGAACGACTTACCCCTACCGGTCGGTTTCCGCCATCGGGGTAGATAGTGACACATAAATCCTTCTGAATCACGCGAAGATCAATATGATTGATCGAATCGGGAATTAGATCTGAATCTACGTACCGTGATCAAAGGAGTTTGGTCAAATCGGAACTATGGTCGGTTTATGGTAAATTGGATTTGCCGATCAAAATCCTTAAAGAAAATTGTATAGATTTGATCTCTCATTTTTCACAAAATCCTTAAAGAAAATTGTACCGCGAGGGGCGCTGCCCCTTCGAACCCCGCAGGGGGAGACCCCCTAGACCCCCCCTTAGTCGTAGCCCCCCTTTTTGTATCTCGTTAAGGTTCATAGGTGGTACGATTTCACATGATCCGGTAGAATGCGATTCTATGCACAACTTGTTTTTGCAGGATTTATGTGATCAGTATGGCCCAAAAATGTATGTGATGCATGTATGTATTTTTCATGACCTGCGTGTCGTGAGTTGAGCAACACGGCTGGAGCCATATGTGTTGTCAATTATTGTAATGCCCTGCGTGCCAACTTGTGATGATCCCAATACAATGTAATTTTGATTACTAGATGTTAGGAGTAATAGCTTGTATTATTTCTTGGAGAACTCATCACTTGGAGGATGGCTCGCATAGAGCATGAAGATGGAGATCATCATGGTGGACAGGTTCTATGGCGATGGAGATCACCATGAGAAAATGGGCCATACTGTATCACATCTATGTGAATGCTATTCTTATACGTTTTACTACTATGCATGCTTAGATGATAGAAGTAGAATGATCCCTCACAAAGTTTAAGTTAAACCATGCCCTCCCAACCAAACCTTGCACCATCCTATGCCCTGTACAATCGTTGGTGGGTCTATGAAATTAGGGTGCCACGGTTTTCCTTGTCTGGATGGGTTTGTATCGGATACCTACACGCATAAGGGTTGGTGAGCTTAACAAGGTCATCTTAACAGTTAAGGACCTTGGGGCATAAAGGTTGGGCGCCTAGTTTTGACATAGATATGTCACCCAACAACAAGAGTCATATGTGATATGATTAGCAAAGGTTGCTTACCGATTTACCTTGTCTTCTAGCAGTGATGCTAAAGCTCACTAGTCGACTTGTTAATTGTGGATCTTGAATCACTTAGTATCAATAGAGGGATGTTGATTTAAGTGGGAGTATATGCTATTAAATTGTTTAATATGTTTTACTCTTTCATGGTTACATGGCTTAGTATTTTGCATATGTTTTTGTTGTAGATCAATGGCACCGAACAATTCATCACCTTTTGCTTTGCGTTCGATTCTTGAAAAGGATAAATTAAATGGAACAAACTATTCGGACTGGGTCCATAACCTGAGAATTGTTCTCAGGGCTGAGAAAAAGGAAACTGTTCTGGATACCCCAATCCCGGATGAACCTGCTGATAATGCAACTGCTACCCTTAAGAATGCCTACAAGAAAGCATGTGATGAATCTCTTGAGGTCAGTTGTCTTATGCTTGCATGCATGGAACCTGATCTTCAAAAGCAGTTTGAGGATCAGGAAGCGTACGATATGATCGTTGCGCTTAAGGACATGTTCCAGACTCAGGCTAGGACTGAGAGGTACAATGTCGCTAAGTCCTTTGTGGAATGCAAGCTGGCAGAGGGAGCAGCTGTAGGCCCCCATGTGATCAAAATGGTTGGTTACAGTCAGACTTTGGAAAAGCTTTGTTTTCCATTAGGCCAAGAGTTGGCCACTGACTTCATTTTGGCATCTCTTCCATCTAGTTATGGGCATTTCATTTCGAACTACCATATGCATGGGGTGGAGAGGGGCCTTAATGAATTATGTGGGATGCTGAAAACAGCAGAATGTGACATTAAGAAGTGTGCAGGGCATAGCCATGTGATGGCTGTGCAGAACAAGCCTAGCTTCAAGAAAAAGGGCACTTCTTGGCAGAAGAAGAAGGGCAAGGCTAAGGATACGATCCCTAAGCCAAACCCTGCACCCAAGCAAAAGGCTGGTCCTGCAGGAGACACTGAGTGTTTCTTTTGTCACGAATATGGCCACTGGAAGAGAAACTGCAGCAAGTACCAGGCTTCTTTGAAGAAAAGTGGAAGTAAGAGTACTTCCCACTCAGGTACACTTGTTGTAAATGTTGTGGACATTTTTCTCGCATATTCTTATGTTAACTCTTGGGTATTTGATACCGGATCGGTTGCTCATATTTGCAATTCGATGCAGGGGCTAATAAGGACTAGAGAAGTGCAGAAAGGCGAAGTGGATTTTCGCGTCGGAAATAAAGCAAGGGTTGCTGCATTGTTCGTCGGCGTCATGCAACTTCACCTTCCGTCAGGATTTAGCATGGAGTTGAATAATTGTTATTACATTCCTAGTATGGGTCGAAACATTTTATCACCTTCATGTTTGATGAGGGATGGTTATTCATTCGCGAGTACAAACAATGGTTGTGTAATCTCTAAGAATACTATGTTTGTGGCTGATGCTCCCATTGTGAATGGGTTATTTATTTTAAATCTTGATAATGCATGTGTTTACAATGTTAGTGCTAAAAGGCTTCGGCCAAATGATTTGAGTCCTACCTATCTATGGCATTGTCGTTTGGGGCATATAAGTGAAAAGCGTATGAAGAAGCTCCATGGTGATGGTCTTCTAACTTCGTTTGATTTTGAATCATACGAGACATGTCAAGCTTGTTTACTTGGAAAGATGACCAAGACGCCTTTTACGGGGTTTCCCGAGAGAGCGACAGACTTGTTGGAACTCATACATACTGATGTATGTGGACCAATGAGCACGATAGCCAGAGGAGGATATCACTACTTCATTACTTTCATTGATGATTTCAGTAGATATGGCTATGTCTACTTGATGAAGCATAAGTCTGAAACTTTTGAAAAGTTCAAAGAGTTTAAAAATGAGGTAGAGAATCAACGTGGCAAGAAAATAAAGGCCTTGCGATCTGATCGCGGAGGTGAATATTTGAGTCACGAGTTTAGCAATCATCTTAAGAGTTGCGGAATTGTTCCACAGCTCACGCCGCCTGAAACGCCTCAAAGAAACGGGGTCTCTGAACGGCGTAATCGAACTTTGTTGGACATGGTTCGATCGATGATGAGCCAGTCGGATTTACCATTATCATTTTGGGGTTACGCGCTAGAAACAGCAGCTTTCACACTAAACAGGGTACCATCTAAATCCGTAGTTAAGACACCATATGAGATGTGGACTGGAAAGAATCCCAGTTTGTCTTTTCTAAAGATTTGGGGTTGTGATGCATTTGTCAAACGACTTCAGTCGGACAAGCTAACACCCAAATCGGATAAGTGCATTTTTGTGGGATACCCAAGGGAAACCTTAGGGTATTACTTCTACAACCGAGAAGAGGGCAAAGTGTTTGTCGCTCGTAGCGGTGTTTTCCTAGAGAAAGAGTTTCTCACAAAGGGAACGAGTGGAAGGTCAGTGCGACTTGAAGAAGTTCAAGATGAGCCAGTCGGGGATGCTTCTACGAGTGATGCTATTGTAGCAGAACAAGTTGAGGAACCCGTGGCAATAGAAGCACCACAGCCACGAAGGTCGGCGAGGCTCCGCGAAGCGCGAGAATTATTATTGTTAGACAATGATGAGCCTGCGACCTATGCAGAAGCGATGGTGGACCCAGACTCTGAGAAATGGCTGATTGCCATGAGATCCGAGATAGAGTCCATGGGAGACAATCAAGTTTGGAACTTGGTTGACCTGCCTGATGGTTTTAAAGCCATCGAGTGCAAGTGGATCTATAAGAAGAAGATTGATATGGATGGAAATGTTCACATCCATAAAGCTCGACTTGTTGCAAAAGGTTTTCGACAAGTTCAAGGAGTTGACTACGACGAGACTTTCTCGCCCGTAGCGATGCTTAAATCTATACGGATCATTCTAGCCATTGCTGCACATTTCGATTATGAGATATGGCAGATGGATGTCAAGATGGCTTTCTTAAATGGAATCCTTTCTAAGGACGTGTATATGATGCAGCCCGAAGGTTTTGTCGATCCAAGCAATGCTGGAAAGGTATGCAAACTTCAAAAGTCTATTTATGGGCTGAAGCAAGCATCTCGGAGTTGGAACATTCGATTTGATGAAGTTGTAAAGGAGTTTGGCTTCACCAAAAACGAACAAGAACCTTGTGTGTATAAGAAAGAAAATGGTAAATCACTTGTGTTTCTAATCTTATATGTAGATGACATATTATTGATTGGAAATGACATTCCTATGCTCGAGTCTGTTAAGACCTCATTGAAAAATAGTTTTTCTATGAAGGACTTGGGAGAAGCGGCATATATTCTGGGTATCAAGATCTATAGAGATAGATCAAGGAGGCTAATTGGATTAAACCAGAGTACGTATATTGACAAAGTGTTGAAACGGTTCAGCATGGAAGAGGCTAAGAAGGGGTTCTTGCCCATGTCTCACGGCATTAAACTAAGCAAGACTCAGTGTCCTTCGACCACTGATGAGCGAGAACGCATGAGTAGGATTCCATATGCTTCGGCTATTGGATCCATCATGTATGCAATGACATGTACTCGCCCAGATGTTTCCTATGCTCTAAGTGTTACGAGCAGATACCAGGCTGATCCAGGTGAGATTCACTGGACAGCGGTAAAGAATATCCTTAAGTACTTGAGAAGGACTAAGGATATGTTCCTAGTTTATGGAGGTGAGGTTGAACTCAGTGTAAAGGGTTACACAGATGCGAGTTACCTTAATGACTCAGATGACTCGAAATCGCAATCAGGTTATGTGTTTGTCATGAATGGTGGTGCTGTGAGCTGGAAAAGTTCCAAGCAAGATACAGTGGCCTCCTCTTCAACAGAAGCTGAATATACTGCTGCCTCGGAGGCTGCAAAGGAAGCTGTTTGGATTAGGAATTTCCTGATCGCTCTTGGTGTGGTTCAAGGCTCGTCCAATCCCTTGGACGTTTATTGTGACAACAATGGTGCTATTGCACAAGCCAAAGAACCTAGACAGCACCAGAAGAACAAACATATTCGCATGCGCTACCATCTGATTCGTGAGTTCATTGATGAAGGTAGTGTCATGTTATGCAAAATACATACGGACTCAAATGTTGCTGATCCCTTGACTAAGCCACTCCCGCAGCCTGCGCATGAAGCGCACACAAGAGCAATAGGTATTAGATACTGTCTAGATTGACTCTAGTGCAAGTGGGAGACTGAAGGAAATATGCCCTAGAGGCAATCATAGAGATGATTGTATTTCATGTGTCTCCATGAGTTATTATAATGTTCCTTTAATATCCATATACTAGGCAACTTGTATTGATTGGCAATTATGTGAATTGTTTGTGAAACTCTTTACTTGTATGGTTATCTAATAATTGTCCCTAGTCGGAGTTCATGCGAGGACACACGTGAATATTAGACTAGCACATCGATTGGTTAATGACTATGTTTCGCAAGTCATTGACATGGAGATGTCAAACCAATGATGTGGACACATGTTATGAACATGGGGTTGGACTGACCCAACATGAGACTAGCAATAATACTTGCAGCTCTCTCTACACATCGTGTACGTTTTGTCCTTAGACCTGAGATTGTCGCATGTACTTGAGATGTGGATCGACCTACTTTGGGGCTATCAAACACTACTCCGTAACTGGGTAGTTATAAAGGTAGCTTTCGGGTTTGTCCTGATACATGCTGCAAGGCATCGGTCAATCAAGATGGGATTTGCCCCTCTCTACTTGAGAGAGATATCTCTGGGCCCCTCGAGTGATCGGATCCAGAAATGCATGGCCGTGCTACATATGGTTAAGAGTTAACCTAGTAAAGGGATTCTGAATCACAGTATCGAGAAAGAGAGGTCAACTTAGAGCTAGACCAAATATCGTGAGGCAAAGGGAAAGACATGTACTCAACCTTGTGATGGTTCGTCCGAATGATCTTTATATGCGTTTAGGAGTTGGCACGTCTTCTAGAGGCCGCTACCAACTATTGACGGAGTAAGTGTACTCGCGTCATGTCTATACGTGTATGAACCTATAGGGTCACACACTTTAGGGGCTGGAAGCCTAATGAGGATTGGATCCGAATTAGACCAGGCTTAGGCTGCTAATGGGCTGCTAATGTAGAAGCCCACCAGGGATGCCTATATAAGAGGGAGTGAGGCGAGCTGAAAAGGAGAGAGCATTCCACCCAGCCGCCACTCCTCTTCCGCCTGTGTTGCACGCGCAGACCTAGCAGTCTGGCGTGTGACGGCTTCCACTCTGGACGTGTGGATACCTCGGAGGTGCTGCATCTGTAGCACTTGGACGAGCCGCGCAAAGGGGAGCTGCTCGTGGGACGAGGACGAGGAGGAGACGTAGAACATCTACACTGCCGCAACGTGCTTCATCGAGTTCCGCACCTGCGCGTCTAGCGGTAATCCCGTGATCTATGACAATAGTATTCCTGGTTGACGCGGTAGAAATTTTTGATTTTACGCTAGTGTAGCCTACCCGTTACCCTACAGAAGGGATGTTGGGACTTGAAGTTCCATATCCTGGTGCCTTTGGACCCACCAACACAATTGCTTTGGAATCAAGAATATCTTTCGATATCTCCAAGGCACCACACATTATTTGACCTGTTCTTGTAATTTCAAAGAAATTTGAACTCCAATATCATCAGAATACACTGATGTTGGCTACTTGAATGATCCCCATAATGTGTACCTACATGGTAGAAGTGTCACTCCATTGATGTCTTCGAAATAGACTTCGGTAACTACACCTACCAATCATTCTGAAATACAAAGCCACATTGACATGTGTAGCTTTACAGAATGATAAACCACATACATGAGTCATGTGGTATTGGTTCACTTGAATCATCGACCATTATCTACACAGATAATGTTGCTTGTGTTGCATAGATGCAAATAGGATACATCGAGAGCAATATCACTAAGTGTATTGCCTCTAAATTGTTTTATCTCCATAAACTTTAGAAGAGTCAGGGAATAAACATCTTGCGAGTCAAATCATGCGACAATAACATCGCTGGTCTACTCACGAAGTCTCTACCAACTTTAACATTCTACAAATGTTTTCATGGAATTGGTATTCGACGACTTTAGGATTTGCAAGAATCAAGGGGAGTATCACCCTGGACTACTCATATTCAAAGCATCATATTACTCTTTTTTCCCTTTATGAGTTTACTATCCAGGTTCTAATCAAGGTTTTTAATGAGGTAATATCAACACAAGATCATATATCATACTTTCTGTTTTCCCCACCGGAGTTTTTAGGAAAGTATACACGACATATATATTGCTCTCTAAACTCTATGAGGTTTTTCCCTTTGACAAGGTTTTTCTCATATGGATTTAACGAAGAGGCAATAACAATAATATGTTGTATCTTTTCTCCTTATTTTCCCACTAGGTTTTGAAGGAGTTTTAACAACATATTCAACCATTATATGTTGTACCATTTTCTCCTTATTTTCCCACTAGGTTTAAAGGAGTTTTAGCAATATATCATACACACTACTTGTAACACCCTCGAATCGGCCCTATGCAAGTTTTAGCCCTTTCCGCCAAACCCGCATAGAAACGATTCAAGGACGCCCACCAGGCACTTTCGTGCGGGTGGAAAACGAAGTAATACCATTACACAACAGTCCTCGATGGGACCCACAGAATAGATATTTATGCAGCACGACTCCAAGAGTCAAAATTACAGATATACACTACAAAGATCCAAATCACCTTGAAAACGATACAGCGTCCGAGTACGGACAAGATGCAAATGGGGCTAAGAGCCCTGAAGAATAACCAATGGCGTCCATAACCCTGCCCAGGCCCAGCCGGAAGGGTAACCCTGCTAACGAGGTCGATCTCAAACCTTCTAAAACAAAAGGGGTGCCGACAAAGGGCAAAGGAAAAAGAGGAGCGTCAGTACTGAGGCCAGTACACGGCGAGGCTAGAATTCGGCGGCTCTCGCCTACATAGGTATGGTGGACTGAAGCGGCAGCGCAGCATGCACTAACAACCTATAGAGACTCGGTACAACTGTCGGCTATTAGACCTATTCGGATCCAACCTGATACTAACACCAAACAAACCCATCCTGGTATTTCCCCCTCGAGACCAAACGAGGAAGTCAGACCAAGGAACTCACACAGTTGGCAATTTTACTCATTCCGTTATAGTTGCAGCATTTACTAATCAGATATAGATAGCATGACTCATCCTGAAGCATAAGTAGTGGGCGATTTTAATTAACCATTCAGTGGTAGTTGCAGTGCTTACTAGTCAGATATAATTATCCTAAGGAATCCCAAAACCCAGCAGTTGATGGCACTTTTATCACATTCCATTGGAGTTGCAATACTTACTAGGCAGGTATAGTATGACACAGGTCACCACAGATCCACCAGTTGTTGGCATTTTTTTAGTATCCATTTCGTTATAGTTGCATCTGATTACTAGTCACATATTAAGTCAAATTTATAGCACTACTTTAGTTATGCTTGTCTATGATCGAGATACTGTGCTCCAAGTCGTCCATAACCACGGACACGGCTTTCAGAAATTTTTACCCTGCAGGGGTGCACAAATAGCAACACACACTCGGTCAACCTCGGAAAAACCAACTCAAAACCCAACGAGGCATTCACGACAAAGCGATCACAGGATTCATAAAATATTTCAGGGGGCCACCCCACTAAGCTACCCGCAACGAAGTTGGCCGGCTCCGTAACGGACCCAGGGTTTGCGAGAACGGCTATAAACGACTGGGAACCCGAAAGTGTGACTGGGCTTGTCGATAAAGCGAAATCGTGCCGCGATCCAAAACAGTACAGGTGCTCCACGCATAATCTTAAATAAAGCAGTAAGCATGGCATAAGTACAGGATAGTAATAAAGCCCCAAACTACTTGTTGCCCCAATAAATAGAAATGAATCAAGCTCTGGCTCAGGGGGGTCCACAGCCTCCCGAATGTGGATAGTGCGAAATATCAAGGAACAGGTATCAAGTACTCGGGGTCCTACGGGACACAAGTGAGCGTGGAAGAACCAAATAACATCTATTGCCCACCGATGCCTCTGCATTAGTTATATCTAGCATTTTAATAGTTGTAATTAAGTCATGATCATCTCCACCGATAAGCATCTCCACCAATAAAAATCTGCCAGCATTCCAACAACTGTGGTACTTGACAACACGAGAACGCACCTGAGCAAGCAACTACGACTCGCAAGGCCAGCTATCTACCAAACACTGGTAATAGGAGGTGTCCAAGGCAATATAGAGGCTGCGCGGGATATAACTGGTGTACGGAAAACTAAAGCATCGCGACACGGATAGCAGTAGATCAATAGGAGGAAATAAAGACTATAAATGCAAAATAGGTAGAAGAGGGAGAGATGCTCGCCTGGGAAACACTGCCGACGGATCATAGCCGGAGAACTTGTCGGTACTTGCATCCACTCATCGGCCTAATCTGCGAAGAAGAAAACACTAGAAGAAACACCGGATGCAATATGTAATACCACGGCAGAAGATCCGGCATGATCATGATATGATGCATATGCGGTGCAATTAGTCAATATTAAGCGGAACCGGGGTCCCGACGACTAATTAAATGGATCAAGTTGTTTTAAAACCCCGCAAATTAAATGTTGTATTAGCAAGGCGAAACATGGCATCGGTTCGCTACACCAATTTAAATGGAGCCCGGAATAAGACAAAGATATCCCGCATATAGACTCCATATTTAATCGTGCAGTGAATCGGCATAATGCCCCCAAACCACAAACAGATATGCATGCATGAACAATCTAATATGCAACAAGTTTTATATATAGCATTTATAAAATAGGGCTCGAGAAAAGGTTCACACATCTGGGTTCGGACGATCTTGGGGTTCGATGTGGTTCGGGGTCCGGTCTCAGGGATCCAGGGTTCGACGGGGATCGATCTCGGCAGGAACGTTCTCGGACAACGGAGTAGATCTTGGCGTTCCGAAACGAAGGACTTGGTTCGGTGTCGGCGGCTCATCGGATTCGCCCTGGTCGGTGTCAATCTTGTCGTCGCGAAGATCTTGTCGGGTCCGCGTATCGGGTCGGTCTTGGCATCCGGGGTGAATTACTTGTTGTTCTGGTGGCGATCTTGGCGGTCTCCAAGTTCGAGTCTTGGCACCTGAGAGGAAGTACATGGCGTATCCGTGTCGGCGACCTTGGCGTCCGGGTTCTCGGGCATCGGATCCGGGAAGAAGTACTTGTCGCATATGTGGCCTTCGGGTCGAAGAACTTGGCGCGCTAGGGTTCGGTCTTCGGATCTTGGTCAGGTCATCGGTTTTTCCGAGGCCGAAGGACTTGGCGTCTAGGGTCTTGGCGATCGAGTAGGAGATTTTGCATGTCCATATACAAAAGCACCACGGGCACCACAACACCAAACCCCGCAGTATATCCTGCTGAGCCAAACATACATAGTGTCGAACACCTCATATGCGTAGGCATTAGATGGCAAAGTAAAACAGCTAGGGGCATGCACTTGCGGGGCGGCGACGCTCTGTGCACAGGGAAGGAGGCGGCACAATAGAGGATGGGGACGCACGGGACAGAGGATGCCGGCAGCGCGCAGGCGAGGCTCTGCCTGGGGGTCAGAGGCGTTCGGCGAGGGACCCTGGGCGGCGCGGCCGGTCGAACCTATAGGGGCCGACGGTGGGGCAGCATGTAGGCGCCGGAGAAGGAGCAGGGTCGCCGGCGAGAGGAGCGGAGACGTTGGGGGCAGAGCCCGCTGGCGGAGAAGAGGGACCGCGGGGCGAGTGCTCGAGGGGGCGCCGTCGAGATCCGAAAGAGCTGGGAGCAGGGGCTGCGGCGGCGGAGCTCTTGGCGAAGGGGCGGCTCGACGGTGCGCGGCCGCGGACTCAGTGAGACGGCGGGGATCGGAGAGGGGCAGCCATGACGGCGAGGCGGAAGGTGGAGGTCGGCAGGGAAGGCCGGCGACAGAGGAGAGGCGACAACGAGCTGCCGGGCGGCGGCGCTCACGGCGGGGCGAGGCGAGAAGGAGGAGGGCGCGCGGGTAGGGCGGTGGCGAGGCCGACGGAGGAGCGGCCGGTGCGAGGAGGCCCTGGCGGCGGCGACACGACGGAGGAGGGCGGGGTCGCGGTCGAGGGAGGTCGCGGCGGTACAACTTCTGCTGCAGAGAGCGGCCGACGGAGCAGCTTGGCGGCGATGGGAGGCGGGGAAGGTCGCATGGGCGGCCGGAGGTTGCAGGGCTGCGAGCGGCGGGGACGGGAGCGGCTGGGCGGATCGAGATGAGAAGCCACCGGCGACGGCACAATCTTGACCCTATCACGTGATAGTCCGGTCTGGGATAGCCAACGTTCACCATCTCCGAATCTCCATCATTGTATCTATCTTGATCCTGTGGAGCTACTCTCTATTGCATACCTTGGCCGGCACTGCGCTCTTGCCATGGTATATTCCGCTGCTGCGGTTGACCTGCACCTACTGAATTGCGTTGTCTGGCATTGCCGTTTACAGCATTTCCTTGACCGGCATTGCCTTGGTCGCGGTTTCCTCGGCCAACTTCACCTCGGCTCACACTCCTTCGATCTTCATTTCTTTGCACTTCTTTTCCTTTCCCTGCCCTTGCCGGGTCATATGGGACTATCTGTTTATTCCTCCTGGCCGAAGTTACTACCTCTTCTCTCCTAGGACCACCATGAGGAGACGATGCGGCTCCAGCGGATTTTTCTGGGTTACCCACCGTCGAATGAATGATCTTGGAGGCCCCAGCTCTCTCCGGGTTAGCCCTGAGCAACTCCTCGTTTTGCCTGTTCGCGATTCGAACCAACTCATTGACTCTTTCCTGCTGTCTTTGACGGGCTTCACCCGTCCAACCCTCTAATTCAGACACAGCTGCATCCGCTGCTCTGAGGTTCTTTGCCGGGGTACTATACCTCGGCATCCCCACAGACAAACAGTTCTCTGATTCCTCAATCCTAGTATCACCCTCTCTGTTCATCTCACTCATGAGATTTCTCCCTTTCACTTTTACAGCACCAACCTTATTTGCCTTAGCGTACTCACGCAGTGTCATGTTCAACGACTGCTGAGCCGCGGCTATCTTTTTCGCACCCTCTAGTATTTTCTGCCTAGTTTCCTCTAGCTCGGCCTGTGCCTGAGCCGGATCTACTGCTGCTACTACTGGGTTTGCCAAGCTATCCATCGCCTGCTGCAGTACATTCTCAGGCCTCTCTAGTGGAGGACCTCTACTTTTCCTCGGTGCCTTGGGCGTTACCTCCGGATCTGGTGCGGGATCCTTGCTTGCGCCCGCAGCTGGCGTAGTCATCATCACCTCCGCACGGTCCGGGGAGCGAGTGATACGCGCCCCGTGAACCACGCTAAGGGGTGGCTCGCCTCCTTCGACGACATGCCGCGGATGAACGCACGACACATCGACAGCAACGTAGACCTTGTGCACGCCGAGCTTGATGAAGAGGCCGTTGCGCGGAAGAGGGCACGTGCCGAAGCAGCCAGCGTTGTCGCTGACAAAGTCCAGCGCTCCAAAGCGTTGAACGAGCCCGGAGACGATACGTTCGCTGGTGTAGATGAGGTTTCCCGTCTGGATCTTGACCCCTGCTAGCGCCGCTAGCCCCACGGTGGGCGCCAACTGTCGTGGTGGTGTCACGGCAGATGCCATGGATAGGCTAAAGGTGGGGACTAAATGCACTGGGGGAATCCAGAGAGGGATAGTGTGGTGATTCCACACACGGAAGCTTTGTATTTGATTCACCTTCGCAGATTACAAGTGCTCCTAGAGCTGTGTTGGAGAGAGGAGGAAGAAGGGACTCTCTTACTCTCACCACTAGCTAGCCCTCAGGAACTCACTAGTAAATCGCTACACACCAGAGACCAACCTCTCAGAAATCAACACCTTTGCAGAAGCCCTAGCCCTCCTTATATAGGGGTGGCTAGGTCTCCACTTAGGGCATACGTGGAGGCATATTCCAGGGAATATGCCTCCTACCAAAATAGTACGCCGACCGGGTCACTTTTCCCCCGCTTCATCCATGTAGAGGCTATGTGTGCCTCTGCGGCGCCTGCGTCACCCGACATTGGCTTCGTCACCTTTGTCGGCCACGCCTTGGTGGTCCGGCCTCTGTCCGCTTCGCTCACACTCTGCGTACAATAGCCACCTTTGACCAGCGAGATACCTTCCTTCTCTTACAAGCTTGATATAACCTGGATCCCATATGGTTGATCCGGCCACACCTGTTCCTGCATACAAGTTAGATACATCTTACCGACATATGGCTTAAGTCGGTTGAGACCAAGTTAGGTGGACGTCCCCTGGTTCGGGTTACTCCGTGATCCGGCCTGTCTTGAGGTGACTCGGCCAGCACTTGCTTTGACCTTGCCGTACCTCGGCTAACTAGGCCTTTATACCCCGGGGTGACCCTACCCGGGGGTATCCCCCAACATGTTGGCCTCACCTTTAGCCTATCCATGGCATCTACCGTGACACCACCACGACAATATGTGCCAAATTAACCAGATATATAGAGATAGAATCCACACAAATCCCTCCATTTCTAGAGCATGAAATGAGCTAAAACTAGCAATAAAATATGAAAGGATGCAGTTGCTAACCTCTTAGGACCCTTAGATAGATGTGGTGCCAAAAAATCTTCACAAATCTTGAGAAAAATCGGCAAGAACTCAAGATTGAGGGAAGAAATTTGAGGGAGATGCTTATATGATCTTGAAATGGCTCGGACAGAGGGAGAAAGAAGATATAGACGGACCCTTTAGTCCCGGTTCATTTAACAAACCGGGAGTAAAGGTAATCTTCACAAATCTTGAGAAAAATCGGCAAGAACTCGAGCTTGAGGTAAGAAATTTGAGGGAGATGCTTATATGATCTTGAAATGGCTCGGACAGAGGGAGAAAGAAGATATAGACGGACCCTTTAGTCCCGGTTCGTTTAACAAACCGGGACTAAAGGTCCATTAGTCCCGGTTTGTTAAACGAACCGGGACTAAAGGTCCCCTATGAATCGGGACTAATGTCTTCTGGACCCTGCGGCCCATTTCTAGCCGTTAGGACCAGGCCATTAGTCCCGTACGCTGATAAGGGTCCAAGGTGGCGTGGGCCTCTGGGTGGTGCGAGAGGCTGCGAACGTGGGCATGGTCGCGGGCGGTTGTCTTTGTATGTACTTGCTGTGTTACCATATGTGCCTATGTCTACGCTTGCTCTATCGAGTGGTGATGATCTCTTGCCAGGTACTACTTCCTTTCTGTTGAACGTGGGCATGGTCGCGGGCGGAGTACTACTTCCTTTCTTTTTTTTGGTTCGGCCCTTCCTTCCAATTTCAGCTGCTTGGTCTTAATGTTTGTTTGTCTGTTGATTTGGCTTTCGGGTACTGAAACTTTTCTTGGCCGGCAGATCTTTGCTGTTATATATGCATGCCTCTGACTAGATTTCCACGGCCAGAAGTTCATCACTAAAAGGGTTTTTATCATCAAGGCGGAGCAAATCACGGCCTCTTAGCGATCCACTTGGATTGCCTTCGCGGTTGTAAGTTCCTAATATTGGTAGTACTGTAGATTCCCTATATTGATCAATTAGGGACCTCCACTTCGCCCGGTCTCCTCCGATTCTTCTGTGTATTGTGTTGATCGCGGCTTCAAGAGGAAGACGTCAGGTTCAGGCAATCCTGGCCAACGGGCCGTGCCTGGGCGTGTCGGCCCATGGCACGCGGGCTTAAGCCCGCTAGAAGCCCGGCACGGCACGTGTCAGACGGGCCGGTGCCGGCCCGTGGCCCGGCTGGGGCCGTGCCTGTGCCGAGGCCTCAGGCACACGGGCCGACCCAGCATGGCCCGTTTAGCCTCTTAACAGCGAGCATGGGCAATAATAGGCGCAAAAATATGGTTCCTTGAGGATTCGAACTCGTGACCTGAGTCGCCACACCCACCTAACCATCAGACTACCGAAACATATACATTATAACAGGAGATCGACCCTATTTGAGGATGTTTTCAAAGCCTGTAGCAAAAAAAAGGCCATTACTAAATTGGGCTGCTGTGCCCCCACGTGCCAAACGGGCCGACGGGCCAGCCCAGAAGAGCTTGGGGCCGTGCCGGGGCCTCGAGGCCAGGCCCACGTGCCAGCACGGCACGGCCCGCGAGCCACACGGGCCAATGCATGCCGGGCCGGGCCTGTGCCGTGCCGGGCCGGCCCGTTGGCCAGGATTGGGTTCAGGACGTGTGCCCTCTCTCCATTCCTGGCCGTTCTCTCCATGAGGGGTCAAAGCGGTGCCGTTCCACTACCAAACAATCCTCTCCTATCCAATTTCTATGGCTGTGGCTACTGCTCTTCCTCCCAACACCCAATGTCCAATCCCCAATCCACACCCATGGCTGCCGCCCATACTCTCCCGGCGGTCAGCACCGTCCTCTCCTTCCCGAGGCGGCTGGCTGCGCGGTAGAGGACCTCGGCGTCCTCCTCTTCCGCCCGTTTCTCGGCGGATTTAGGTGGAGAGGATGTGTGCGTGGACTCCGGTGGGGCGGTGGCCGTGCCACGCCGCCACTATTCTCGCCTCCTCCGAGCGTACGCATGCCTCGGCCCCCTCGGCGAGGTCGTGGTCAAAGTCCGGAGGTTTCAGCGCAGCGCCGCCAACGAGCTCGCACTTGTGGATAGTGGCGATGTCCCTCACCGGTGTCCGCGTAGACTCGCCTACGGGCAACACATGATAACCGTCGAATTTGGGGGGTAACGGTGATTTTTTATGCGTGTTTCCTCTCTTTGCAAGTGTTCTATCAGTGTCCGTGCCGCAGCCGGCCATCGACAAGGCCGGCCGTCGTCCTCATCGCCTCCTCCGATTCTGCGCCGTCTACGCGGCCTTGAGGATGTAACTGGTCCGCCGCTTTCTTGTTGTGCAGGTTCGTACGCCGATAAGGGTCCAAGGTGGCGTGGGCCTCTGGGTCGTGCGAGAGGCTGCGAACGTGGGCATGGTCGCGGGCGGTTGGCTTTGTATGTATTTTCTGTGTTACCATATGTGCCTGTGTCTATGCTTGCTCTATCGAGTGGTGATGATCTCTTGCCAGGTACTACTTCCTTTTTTTTTGTTGGTTCGGCCCTTCCTTCCAGTTTCAGCTGTTTGGTCTTAATGTTTGTTTGTCTGTTGGTTTGGCTTCCGGGTACTGAAACTTTTCTTGGCGAGCAGATCTTTGTTGTTATATGCATGCCTCTGAATGGATTTCCACGGCCAGAAGTTCATCACCAAAAGGGTTTTATCATCAGGCCCACTATAAAATTGTTCTTTTCCAGCCTGAACTAGATATTCAGAATGCCGAACAGTGCGACAGGAGTTCTTATTGGCAAGATGTGAGTCCTCGGCTGTTCAGTGGATTAATTTTCTTGCATTGCACTTCTTATATTATCTGAGAAGGTCCGTCAACTATGGTATGTTTTTGCTGCTTATTAAACATGTCTGAGCTAAGAACTCCTGTTGTGCAAACTGTTACATTATTGTTGCTCTCAGTAAAATCAGTAGGCACATATGTAGTGCCTCATGTTATTCTAATACTTTAGACTAGGTATATATGTGGATCCAAAATTACAGCACCCTGCTGTGGCGTAGCTTTGGATGTTTATGCTTGATACTCATGGTCAGATTTACCAAGTAGTTATTCTTATAGGTTAGATAATCTCAATGGAAGAAAAAAGACATTCATTAGTTTCAGAGTTTGCTGCTAACCACTGGGAGGTAATGAAAAGAAAAGCATAAAGGAAGTTTTGTACAGTACATGTCAGTTTGCAAAAGTCATAATAGGATTTTAGTTTGGCCAATGAACGTCCTTATTCTATTTGGTTTACAGTACATGCTATATGGTCGTCAAAGGCTTCTTGCTTAACACCTGATATATGCCAAATCATACCGTGGTTCGCGTTTTTAATCGTGCACTCTCAGTATTATTTGGCCTCACTCAAGGTATTTTCATGCAACGTAACGCGATTATTTATTTATTTTTAATGCTTGCTTCATTTTTTTAATGCTTGCTTCATTAATACTTCTATTGTAATGATTTAATGATAAATTCTCATGGATATCTAGACACGAAATCAATCAAGTAAAAGAAGTTTGGGCAGGTGCTTTTAATTCGTGATGCATAACTTCTGAGTTTCCTGGCAAGATTCAGTGGTTTCTTGGTGGATTTTTGATTGTCCCCGTTCATGTAGTTTTCTTATGTTTGCATAGGAATCAATATAAATGAAAGTTGTGATCCAAACAACATCTTCGGGAACGAAAATTTTCATGCAGACTTCAGTACTTCAATGACAAACACATCTAATCTTGGAATTCACTAAGCAGCGAGCTTTTCAGTCTCATTGATATGCTGGACCTGCTATGTTTTTATTTGTATGCTTCGATAATGGCGCTTTATATTATGTCGTGGGAATGACCACGGCAGTCGCTACCAGGGGTAAGGATTGGAAGAATTTGGGGCAAGAGCGGGCAACCATCTGCGAAGCGAGATGAGTGCAAAGACACAAGTATTTACCCAGGATCGGCCCCCCGTAGGGTAAGGATGATGCCACGAAGGTGAGCAAGGAGATCTGAGAGGCCGACGACTATATCGCCATGTTGAAGAAGATAACGGAGGCGGCGTACAACGATCCGAAGGCCGGGCTTCCTCCATACACCACCACCAGGAAACGCTAGCCCCCTACGGTGAGTCTCTTTGCCTTGTAATTTCATTTTGCAATCACACCTTTGCAATCGCCCTTGTCGACTGACCATCGTCCCTTCCGTATTTTGCTAGTTATTCCAAGTCCTCGAGAATTGACTTCCCCCACTTGATGAGGAAGTCCCCAAGGAGCTTGAAGAGGAGGAGGAAGGATCCTCCGACAACAAGGATGAAGTGGCGGAGGTCACCGTGCCTGTACCCGCAACTCGAAAGACTCGCATGTAGAAGCAGCGGGAAATCGAGGCGAGTCGTAGCCTCTAAGAGCGCGACAGTGATGACGACAACATGCAGTCACGGTGCGTGGCTACGCCAGCAAAGCCTGCACGGCAGTTGAAGTTGCCTGCAAAGAAGCTAGCACCAAAGCCGGCGTCGCCGCCCAGGTCGGTGGTGGCTTTCGAGTCAGACGAAGAGACCGACGACGAGGAGGCTGATGTCTCGGCCAAGATCCCGGAGGACTCAACTCCGATGAAGGGATCGGAGACTGTGGACGTGGTGGTGGAATCAGTGGTTCCGCTTGCCATGATCGCGCCGACAGTCTCAGCGGCCCTGGAGCCAGGGGATTCTGAAAACATGGGGTCGAAGTCCCCATCATCGGAGGGGGCGCCCGTGTCACCCGGGCCGGAGGTTCCCGCAACCGTGACCTCGACGTCGAAGAAGCTCGTGGTGTCATGGGCCGCGAGCATGTTTGATAAGGGGCTCACGTGCAGGTTGGTCCTAGAGCTAGAGAAGCCTACCCATATTAGCACTGGTTTGCACACTCTCCCTGTCGCCAAGTAGGTTTGATGCTTTCTTTCTCGTGTTTCGATATTTTCTTGTATCATCAGCTTGCTAAATGTGGCGATTTCATAGGTCTGGTGTCAAGAAGATCGGCCGCCCTTCGGTGGCCAAGGATCCGCCAGCCGACACCGAGGGGGAGGTCGACCCCTCCAAGAAGAGTAAGGCCGCCGAAGTCAAGGCACCGGGTGAAGGCGTGAAGAGGAAAAAGGAGAGCGACTCCGCTACTAAGGCGGAACAAGACGTGGGGAAGGCCAGTTCCGCTATTCCTGCTGAAGGTGAAGTGGCCGCCAGCTCGGAGCCGAGCAAACCGACCGTGCTAGCGGAGGCGCCGATGCCCGTAGCCAGCGCTCCGGCAACAACGGCCACGACGTTCCCTTGCTTTGTGGCGAGGGCCTTTGCCACGACTCTGGAGCACAGTCACCACAGGTTCCTGAAGTCGTTGATGGCGACGCCGAGCAACGTCGCAGACGTACATTGTTTGTGGCTGCTTCAACGGATTCTAGCGAGCTTCACAACATGTTAGGTGCTGCTATACAGGTATGTCCAGTCCCCGAGGGTCTAGTCGCTGAATTTCAGCGGCTAGACACTTAGAACTTTTAGTTGTTCAGTCCCCGAGGGTTTAGTCATTGAATTTCAGCGGCTAGACAATTAGAGCTTTTAGTTGTTCAGTATCTCATTGTTTTCTATCTTCAGGGCCTGCAAAGGGAATCGTCCGATCGGCAAGCCACTAAGGAACGCCTGGAATGCAACTTGCGAACTGCGGAGGAAGCCAACCGGCGACTCCAAGCATCTACTGGTGAGTTGGTTTGATCTTGATGACTTTGGGATTTTGATGTTGTGCGAAGATTGAACTATGGTCCTCTTATCCTTTAGATGATCTTCCTGCTGCAATTGCCAAGTCCCACGAGGGGTACGTTCCGGTCGTCGAGCTGGATGCTACGAAGGCGTCGTTGGCCGCGGCATAGGAACGGGTCGGCTCGCTGGTGAAGGAGCTGGAGGCGCCAAAGGATGCGATGGTTTCTTCTGAAGAGAGGGCCAATGCTGCGGTTGTCGCTATGGAGGATGAGCGGAAGGCCTCCAACACGATCATCCTTGGGATGCAAGATAAAATGTCCACGCTCGAGAAGTTCGTGACCGAGTGCTTCCTCAAACTCCTTGGTGAGAATTGCCTTCTTCTACTCCTTCGTGGTCTTTGGCGAGTCCCCGGGCGGGTTAGTCCCCAAGCGGGTGAGTCCGCTAGTTTCCTTTCTCGTGATCTTGATTTTCTGATATTGCAGCCGTGATAGGTCAAAGCGACCCGATGGTGCAGACCTTTGACGCCTCGCAATGCATGACAGCGGTGGTGAATGCGGCCGCCGCTTCGGCGCTTTGCGTCCAGGATGTTCTCCAAGGGATCTCTCCCACCGAGGTGATTCCCGGTGGGCTGACGGAGGTGTGGCGCTATCTCGAGGAAGCGCCTGCAGTGGTAGAGTGGATGGCACGGTCGGCCTTCAGGCGCAGGGCCACCACGGCGCTTAGTCTTGGGCTCATGCACGTCCCCGACGACTTCAACCTCGACGACGTCACCAATGGGTATCCCTCGGCGACTGGCTCGGTGGAGACCGTGGAGGTGCTCAGGTTTGACCGCCAAGGCTGCTATGTTCACGAAGCAGGTGATGGGGATCTGCTACCATACCAGGAGACGGTGGTGGCGCCAGGCAACTTCGAGCCGGAGCACCGTGACCTGAAGTCAGAGCAGCCCTTCCAGTCATCGTTGGCGAAGCAGTTGACAATGTACCCTTCGAACCCTTGGGAGCCATTTTTCTGGGTCAAGGGCGATGGCGGTGCTTCTTCGAATCCTGCAGAGTGAGGGAATTGTCTTAGGGCATTGTGTTAGTCGTGGTGACTGGCCGCTTTTTGTAATATACCTCAATGATGAATAATATATATTTTTTGAAGTAAAAAAGGTCGATCGACTCGCATTGCTATGTGATTTTTGTTTGTTTTGTATTTTTGGTTGAGCGAGTCCCCGAGCGCGTTTGCCCTTTGGTGGGGTTAACCTTGTGTATCTGTATGTTTGTTTGTGTTAGGCTGTTAGGTTAACCAGAGTCGACTCGTCATGGCTTGTGGAGCTAGTCGCTTGGCGACCTAAAAGGGTGCTCTATACTTGGCCGTTTTCCCGGACACGACCGGAGTTGGTTAGGTGAGTCTCCGAGCGTGGTACTTGGCCATTCTAGTCGCATGCCCAAGGTAGGTGAGGGCGTTTGTATGTTTTTTGTAACGTGTTGCCCCCCTACCCGAGAAAGGCAGTCACGTGGCGAGTCCGAGGCAGACTCTCATACTTGGTGCATTCTCGAGCCGTGTGAGGGACGTTTGTGGAAAGTCCCCGAGCGTGGTACTTGACCTTTCGACTCGCCGTGCGCGGGGGTGGAGAGGACGGGTTTGCTGTGAGAAGCGTGTTCAGTTGTCTTGGCCCGGCAGGCCAGTCGAGCGAGGCAACTCCGATGGTGGATCCAGGGTGGCGTTTTTGTGGACGACGCAAGACCTGAATATTTTCGGTGCCCTTGGGTCGCACTACTTAGCCATGCCGGTCGCTCGACCAAGGGTTGACTTCCGTGGGTAGCGTATTTCTAAATGTACGAGTGCGATTGGCACAAGGAGATGGCGAGTAGACACAGTTTGTACGATCCGATTTTATTTCATCATATAGCAGTTGAGTACTGGTTTTAGTTCTATGTATAGAACTTTCGGAGGAGGTTTACATTCCATGGCCGCCCGACTTCAAGCTGGTCGTTGCCTCGTACATCAATGAGGTAGTAGGCATCGTTGCCGAGGACTCGTCCTATGGCGAATGGCCCCTCCCATGGGGGATAAAGCTTGTGCATGCCCTTCTTGTCCTGTATCAGTCGCAGGACCAGGTCGCCCTCCTGGAAGGTGCGAGTCCAGACTTGATGGATGTGGTAGCGGTGGAGTCCCTACTGGTAGATGGTGGTGGGAGAGTGAGCTAGGTCACATTCTTCGTCCAGCTGGTCGACCCCGTCCTGACGGGCAATCTCGTTGTCCGCCTCCGCATAATTGACAACCCGAGGTGAGTCGTGTTCCAGGGCGGTTGGCATAACGGCCTCAACATCGTACACCATGAAGCAGGGCGTGAACCCTATTGAGCGGTTGACGGAGGTGCGGATGCCCCATATCACGGAGAGGAGCTCTTTGACCCAACACTCAGGAGTTTGTTCGAGGGGGACCTGTAGTCGTGGCTTGAGGCCGCGAAGGAAGCTTTGGTTGGCATGTTGTCTGGCCGTTAGACTCCGGGTGGGCGACTGAGGGGAGGTCGGGTCGTATGCCGTGTTCCTCGTAGAAATCAGCCATGGCGCCCTTGGCAAAGTTGGTGTCGTTGTCCGTGATGATGCTGTGCGGGTAGTCATATCGGTAGAGCTCGCGGAGGAACTTGGTGGCGGTCTTGTTGTCGCACTTTTTGATTGGCTTGGCCTCTACCCATTTGGTGAACTTATCGAGTGTGACCAGGAGGTGGGTAAAGCCAGATGGGGCCTTTTTGAATGGGCCCACCATGTTGATGCCCCAGACAGCGAATGGCCAGGTGATGGGGATAGTCTTAAGGGCCGAACCAGGTATGTGCGTCTGGTTGGCATACTGCTAGCACCCAACGCATCGTTGGATGATGTCGACAGCGTCTTGCGTGTGCGGTGAGCCAGTAGAAGCCATGTCGCATGGCTTTGGCGACTAGCGACCGACCCCCGACATGGTGGCCGCATTCGTCGGCGTGGATGCCTTGGAGGATCTTGCGCCCTTCTTCTGGCTGTAAGCAACGGTGGAATATGCCAGCCATGCTACGTTTGTGAAGCTTGCCGTTGATGATGACGAAGGATTTGCAGCAGCGCACGATCATTCGGGCCTCTAGGCAGGATCTTGTGCTCGAGGTAGGCGACGTATGGCGCGGTCTAGTCGCTGGGCTGCAGAGGTATCCCGATGTCTATCTCCTTTGGCAGGGAGACCGAAGGCATGTTGTTGATGTCGAGGAAGACACCCGCGGGTGGCGTTTGGCAAGCCGACCCGATGCGAGAGAGCGCGTCGGCCTCCTCATTCTTGAGCGTATCGATCCACTCGACGGAGTAGCCGGCGAAGTGGCCCCCAGCTGGTCTACCGCTTGGTGGCATGCTATCATGGTGGGGGAGACGACATCGCAGGTGCTGACGACTTGTGCGGCAACGAGGTCGGAGTCGTCGTAGCACCGGAGGCGATTGACGTTCATCTCCTTGGCGGCCCGCAAGCCATGAAGGAGGGCCTCATATTCGGCCATATTATTGGTGCAGGGCGTGAAGTCAAGGTGCAACACGTAGCGGATGTTGGGAGGGTGACCCCCGGGTAGGCCAAGCCAGGCTCAACTGGCCGGCTCTAGGGAGATCTAGCTAGATGACCACAAGACAAAGAACCACAGCCGGGTGGAACGCTCCACCCGGTTCGCCTCAATATTCCCCAGCTGGCCCATCTAGCTGGGGGCCAGGAGAGTCGGCTGGGTGGTCACCTCAACCCGGCCGCTTGGGATCCATTGGCCAAAGGTACGGGAGGGGGTGACACTCCTTTCTTAGCGCACCCTTGACCGGACAGGCTGGCACGCCGCCCTGCCGGCACTACCAGACAAGGGTGCCAAAGCGCCAAGGTTGGAAGATGATGGTTAAAGCTCCGGCTAACGGATAAAGCACCAAGCTTATGGATTAAGCACAGGGTGACGCCCAAAGTGGAGGCGCTGAGATGTTGTGGCGCTGCCCCTACCTGTACTGGAGCTTGATCGGGTCCTGGACCACCGGCTGGAACCGGCACAGCCCGCTTTGGAAACCCAAAGCCAAAACAGTAAACCCTAGAGGCCTCATTATAACCTACCCTTCGACCAATATATAAGGAGGGGTAGTTCCAGGGTTCTAGGTAAGGCATTACAAGTTAGAAGTTAGCCGGAATCGCCAAATCAAGTAGTTCGTCTTCCTCTAGCTCTCGATAGCAGCTAGGGAAACAGCTCAAGGAGCACTTGAGGATCTTCTCCCCATATAGTAGATCCTTGCAGGAGTAGGAGTGTTACCTCGACAAGAGGGCTCTGAACCTGGGTACATCGCTGTGTTTGTAGTATATGTGCCTAGCCCGTTGCGAGTAGCCACTGATAGCATCCTGATTGTCCCCTCCCATGCCATCCCCGGTGGCACTGCCATGTTCCACACCACGATAGTTGGTGCCCACCGTGGGGCACAACACTTCGGCTGGGGTCTTCTTTCGCACGGGACTTCCGCTCGTCCCTAGTGAGTGAGTTGCCTCTGGCCTCGTCCTCACCTTCGGCTCGTTCGACTACGTCCTCAACAACGCATCCTGCTTCAACGGGGAAACCTTCCCAAGTGATGGAAGAGGAAAGTCCGGCTGGCCCGAGATGTTTTGGACCAAGCATCTGAAACGAACCGTTTCCAAAGGGATTTTCGCTCCCAAGGGATAGGCCAAAGTACAATGGCATGGTCAAGCCAGAAGACTGGCTGGTGGATTACACCACCGCCGTGGGATCACAAATGGCAACCGCCGGGTGGCCCTGCGCTACATCCCGCTCATGCTCCTCGACTCAGCCAGGACATGGCTCAGCAGCCTCCCCGACAACAGAATCAACGCTTGGATCGATTTTGAGCAAGCGTTCGTCCGCAAGATAACCCGCACCTACAAACGCCCTGGTCGCCCTGGCGAGCTCGCCCTGTGTGTTCAAGGCAAGGACTAGAGCGACCGCTCCTACATTACCCGGTGGACAAGCATGCACAACTCTTGTGAGGGGGTGCGCGAGCACCAAGCAACGACTTCTTCATGAACGGCTATATGGACGGCACCATGCTCAAACATAAGATTTGCCGGGTGGAGCCCGATACCATGGCCAAGACCATGGAGATCGCGGACAATTACACCATCGTGGACACGGCGATGAAAAGATCCATCTGGCTAGATGACCAGGGATAGATCATCGTGGAGGTCTTCGCAGACCGGCACCAACCGGAAGGGAACAACCACAACTCTAGGCGGCATGACAACCGCCATGGCAAGAGGAAAGACGACCAGCCGGATAACCAATATGGTTCCAGGTAGGTGGTAGCCGTCCAAGAGGACCCGACTGTAGGCGGCAGCCGGAGACAGAAGCCCGACGACCGGTCACCTCGGCCCAAGTATACCATCGAATCGATGCTTGATGGCCCATGCAAGTTCCATAGCAGCGGCAACATGCCAACTACACATACAAGCCGCCAGTGCACCTGGACAAAGAAGATGGTCGAGCTTTGTGGTCTACCATCGCCACCCCTCCTCCGCCATCATGTGGGCAACATGGCAATTGCGAGCGCCAAAACCGCCAGGATGAAGACGGAGGACTATCCTCACCAGGTAGGGAACTACCACATCTTCACCACCGAACCGAAAACCAGCACAGGAAAAGGCACCGCGAGGCGACGATGAACGCAATCATCCCTCCTATTCCCCAGTTCCTGAACTGGTCCGAGCAAGAGGTCAAATGGAGCCAAAAGGACCAGACGGACGTGCTGCCGCATGTGGGCACGTACGCCATGGTCCTGGATCTCATCATCATCTACAAGCACTCGTGTAGGTTCTGCCGCGTCTTGGTGGACGGAGGGAGTAGCATCAACCTCCTGTACCACAGCTCCCTAGACCGGCTCGGCATTAGTGAGTCCTAGCTGGAGCTGTCCAGCACCTCCTTCCACGGAGCCGTTCCGTGTCCATCACATTCACCCATCAACAAGATCCGGCTGGACGTCATCTTTCACACGAAAGACAATTTCCGCCACGAGCCTATCTGGTTCGAGGTGGTCAACCTCTGCAGTGCTTACCACGCTATCTTGGGATTCCCCGCGCTCACCAAGTTCATGGCGGTGCTGCACTACACGTACCTCAAGATGAATGCGCCACAGATGGTTCCAAGATCACTTTAACACCCCCAGATCAGGGTTAAACAAATCCCAGACCTCAGCCTGACATAAGCTTAACCTAGAGCTCGAGGATATTTAGTGAGAAATCGGTAACACAACAGTAACCCTGCGGCACAAAAATTATTACAGCAAGCTCATAACTGAGCAAAGAACCAACATATTACAAGCAGAGGTCACTGACCATAAACATAAAACAACGGATGAAAAATTATGCTATTAAGTATAGCAAACTTAACAAATGACCTAAGAGGCCTGAAGCATAATGATGACGTCTTATCCCTGTCTAGAGCGACAACGGTGATCTTGATGCCGGCGAGCGACACGATGGCGACAGCGAGGAGCTTGGGCGGATCGGAAGGTCGACGACGACCCGGACAAATGACGAAGTGGTACTGAGCCTAGGCCACGGTTAGGCTACTAGGCATGTGTGGCTGCACAGGTGGGCAGTAGATAGATGGGAGAAGGAGTGGGCTGCGACCTGAGACACTGGCTCTTTTTTTTAACAAAAGCCTTTTCTTTTTCTGTTTTCATATTTCTCATTTGTGTTTGAATATCAAATCTGTTTTGAACATTTTCAAAAATACAAGAAGGTTTGTAAAAGTATTGAAATAACCATGATCCCTTGTATTCAATTTGGGCTCCATAGTTTTGGGTCTTTTCAAAATATAAAAACCATTTTGAATAACTTTCAAAAAGAGGGGAAGAACTAGGGTTTTATATTTGATCTTGTTTCTTGCATGAATTTTAAATTATATGATGCTCATGATGCACAAATCAAAACCCTAATTAGCGTTAGCTAAAACTGGGGAGTTACAGCTCTATCCCCCTTACGAGAATCTCGACCCAAGATTTCGCAGGTAGGAAGAACAAAGAGAAACATGGTCACTTCTAAGAATAAGAGGGAAACACACTAACAACACACAGAGTATCTCATGGTCAACTCATGAATGAAGTGTTCAGGAACAACTCTGAGATGACGACATGAAACACGTCAAGGTAACAGAGGAAACGGGAGGGGAAGGTTTCAAATTGTTAGATAGCTGGTCTTCATAAGGATTGAGACCATGGAGTTTCAGAGGGGTTTAGGCTTCTGAAAAGGAAAGCTTACAACAGGAAGAACATGACCAGAGACTTCGAGAGATGAACCTCTACTAGACGGCTTAAGTAGAACTCCATAGATACAAATATACAGATAACCAAGTTGTTGAACTATTTTTGATACAGAAGGATCACTCTTTCGTTCAACATAAGGTTAAGACAGAAAGGTATTTTGTGGGGAGGACTCGTAAGAGTCACAAGGAAACATGTAACAAGAGGAACTATTGATTACCGAAATCATAGTCACTCTATGAACATGGTCAAAAAATGAAGGGAACTCTTTATTCTTTCAGGATTATCAAAATATTTTCCAAAGATCGTGATATCACTTTACACCACTAAGATGAATAGATAAGAAGATTCCTGATGACATGAGGAAAAAGAAACTTCGTTCTTAGACTTCAATTACTTGGCACAACGAAACACTTGCCAACATAAAAGGGTCTGGAGGATCGACCGAGAGAGATTTAGCAACACTTCTTTAAATGTTTTCCTTGATGTTCGAGACACGAAACATCAAGTAAAAGGTCGGACTTCAGATACAAAGGAAACCATAAGGACAACTCCTATAATAAATCTGTCAACACCCGAATTTTTAATCCCAGATGCCTGTTATGCCATACATCGCAATCCCATGATTACCATTTTTGCAAGACATAACAGCTTGGATATCATAGTACATCATCCATTACAAACCATAATAAGGTCTTACACAAATAAATGATCTCATGATCCAGTCTTAGTACAAACAAGCAGCGGAAAAATTAAAGCGTAGTAGTGGGCTCCATCTTCAGTGTCAGAGGGAATGCTGACGGTGGGAGATGATCCTAGTTGTCGTAGCCGTCCTGCTATCCATCTTCTTGATAGTCCTCATAGTCTGGCCATGGGAATAGCCAGGGACAAAGCCATGAGTACTCTTTAAGTACTCGCAAACTATCACTAACAAGTAAGGTAGTTCTAGTAGGAATGATAAGCTCTAAGTTTATTTGCAAAAGCTAGATTTATCTTAAGCTGAGTTCAGAAGTAAAGAAAACTAATTTAATATTCTAAATCACCTAAGTGGGAACTTAGTTTTCATGTTCACAACCCTGTCGTGGTCAAGTCAAAGTCACAATTCACTTCACAAGTCATTTTGAAAACATCTGACGACGGAACAGTATGGCCACTCCAACTGTCCATGACCGCGGACGGGACTATTCGAATAGTTTGACACTCTACAGAGGTGGTATACTTTCACCACAAAATTCGATACATCCGTCAGGATAACCCTGAATCATACTTAGTATGCGGATAATCAATCATAGCTTCTCAATTACACACTTTAGTATAGGCACCTCCCCTATGAGCTTGGCCTCCCAGCCATGGCCATCTGCCATCCTGGGCACTACATAGGTAGACATCATCAAGAGGTAGCCTCAACTCAAACCTCTCCCACGAGCGAACCTATACTTATGCATATAAACTTCTGGCTAAGCCCTACCCAATTCAGGTATTGTGGTTGTACGATAAACTTGGAATGGTATCGCATCCGAACCCAACCATCAGTTTTTATAAAGGGCTAAGGCTCATGCCTCAACATTTTCATCATCAAATCAATTTTTGTTTCTCAACACATGTCAAAACATCTCAATAGAATGACTCATCATTCCAAGGTTTTCATAAGCATTTTCACCAAGTATTCCCATCTAAAGTGATCAAGTTTTATGCTTAGCACTAACCACTAAGTTAAGATTGTTCACTAATGAGGGGTGCTAATATCAATCTCATGCCATAGAATGACATCTAGTAAAGGCCTAGTTTTATACTCTTTATGCTATCTATACTACTTTCCAAAATCTCCCAAAGCACTAACCAATAGTAAAGAACTTTGGTAAAGTAACAATAAAGCTTACAAGTAAAACTAGGGATTGGTATAATCATAAATGGTAGAACCAAAGCATGTCTAGTGCATCTTGCTTAGGTTATCTTGTATTTAGTGATGGCTTGCAAGTATTAGCTTTCCAATAATAGCTTGATGATTGAAGTTTTCTTCGTCTTCTTCGGGGTAGAACTCCTCCTCCTCGTAGATTTGGTCGGTATTATAGTCTATAAATGAATACGGGGTACACAATCACCAAACAATATTTATCTATTGCTATATAGCACACTAAGGCACACACTTGTTGATCTAGCATCATCACAATCATCACATGATTTAAGGAACTAGTTTCATTTATTTTATTTGAGAAAAGTAATTTCTACTCATTGAAATTAATTAAGATTTAATATTCTTCAATTAAAATATGGGATCATGTGGACACATGTCATTACCACATATTCTAATACATGGGAATGTGATTTAAAGGGTTAGTCAAATTTGATAAAGTTTAAGATTATTATTCAAATGATTTAAAGTGACTAGAAATGCCCTAATAGCATTATTTTGGTACTAGTCCAATGTCACTGCATGCAAACCTAAATATTTTTACATATGCAGATAGGTATTATCAAATGATATTTTTTAGAGTTGGAATCAACTCAAAAGCTATTATGGTTGATTTTTGAAAAATGTTTGAAGTTGCAAAAGTCCCTCTCTTGTTATTTTTTCTATAGATCATCTCTAACTCCAATTGATTTAAATCCAACGGGCTTGGATAGATAATTCAATTTCCTTTCTAGAAAAATTTCAATCATGCAATTTGGTTAAGTGAAACTCTCTGGGTTGATTTTTGAATCTAGGTACATAATATGATTTCAACTAAATTGGAAATTCACTTATTTGAATTTTTGGGCCAGCGCAGGAACTTAAACGGTTCGGCCCAGTGGCACTCCGCGGCGCAGCGGGCTGCTGATAGAGCGGACCCACTGGTCAGCGAAACTAACTACGCGAAACGGTATCAGCGAATCTGGCCGTGCGATCCTATTATAATCCAACGGCCGAGCGTCATGGTCGACGATGAACAGCTCCGACGAGGAACTAGACCTAGCGCGACGGTGGGGTCCCGCAGGGCTCACCTGGGCTCCAGCTAGGCTTGGCGACGGGGGCAAACGGCGTGGTACACGACGACGAGGCGAGGCGTGGTCACAACGAGGCTTGGGGTGGTCATAATTGACGACGCCCTTCTCCTCCAGCAGCGGCAGACTCTAGTGGAATCCTGGCACGGTGGTGCTCTCCTTGCTCTGGGAAGAGGTGGGAAAGGTCAGTGGTGAGTGGGGAGTCGAGTGGTGTGAGGATTGGAGGTTGGTGACAGAACGGTGCGGACTGGTGTCTCCGGCGAGGGCGGCACAGAGAGCTAAGGGCATGGGTGAGGGGGTAGGACGGTGCGGTGCTCGCTGGCGGGTCACACGGCGGCGAACGGGGGTGTCTGCCGGGGTGGCATGATCATGGTGGGTCTGTGCACGCGAGGTGAGGGCAAGACGCGGTGTGTGCAAGCTGGTTGGGCGTGGTGCACTGACGCGCTCTGGACACGGCGCAGAGAGACGGTGCGCGGCGGTGCTAGTGTGGTCCAAGGCTGGGCTTCGATCGTGGGATGGATAGGAGGTGGCGGTAGTATGTGGCGACGCTAGTGGACATGCTGGTTGGGCGCGGGGTGGTTTGGTTCTAGCTGGCCGCGGTCGGCCGGCGATGACCATTTGCGGGCGGTGCTCCAGTGTGCGAACGTCGAAGGGGGGTGCTGGTTTGCTGCTGCTAGACACTCAGGGGGACAAGGGAGTGAAGAGGGAACAGAGGGGTGGTTGTAGCACCCCAATTGTCTAACAATTGTAATGCTACTTGTCCCAGTAAGATTTGACTACTTCATATATATTATTGTTGCATTGTTGCATCATAATTATATCATGCTCATGTCATCATGCCACCTTGCATTTGAGCATCATATAAAACCCTCTTTCTTTTGGTTTTCTCTCATATGCATTATTAATTGTATTTGCCTCTTGATATTGTATTTGGTTATTGATATATTGTCTAAATGCCCAAGTTGAGTTGGGGGCATATCTTTTATTTCCATTACACCACCTTTCTCTCCCACCACCCTATAATTCCACCATCCCATTAACAATGAGCTTGTATTTCTTTTTCTTTGATATTTTAATTCTAGCTCATGTAGTTTGGGGTGGATTAAATCCTCTAAATTCTTGTGCTTGGTTTTATCTCCACTTCTTGGATATGCATAGAGTAAGGCCATTATATTAATATTGTTTTCACAAATAAATAATGGCATTATTATTTTTGCATGGGCCATGCACAATTCTTCACCACCTTTCTCTCTTTTGGATCTCCTTTGGTTTTAATGGATTCTATCTTTGAGCAAACATCTCCTACCACTCCACCATCCTCATAGGCTCATATATATCTTTCTTCTTAACTTTATTCTACATGCATGAACCATATGAGGCCTAGTTCCTCATTTCCTTTCTTTTCTTTTCTTGAAATTCTCCTTCACTTCATCTCATGTTAATTCAAATAGTCCTCATGTTCTACTTGAATTGGCCTTGGTGCAAGTGTTAACAAATTAAAAACCTAAAAATAATATAAACCTAGCCACTCTTATAATCCTCCTCATAACCCTATTCCCACTAAACCCTAACCCTAATCCTCCTCCCCTTTATCTCTCTCTCACACCCCTCTCTCTCTACCATGGGCACTACCTGGCCACCCACTCCCTGGCCCACACCCAGCCACCCTAGCCTAGACAAACCCTAACCCTAGACATGCCCATCTACCCTAGCCTGATCTACTCCCTCTTCTCTCTTTCTTTCTCTCCCGGCTGAGCTAGCCCCACCTGGCTGTCCCTCCCTCTCGACCAAGCCCCACCTGCAGCCCTAGGACCAGCCCCAGCCGGCCGAGCACGTGCTCGAGGAGAGAGGAGGAAAAGGTGGCACCGAGGCCACCTTATCCCTGCCGTGCCCCGCCTTCCTTCCCTCCCTCTCTTCCACTTTTCCTTCCTCCCCACGCCTCTTTTGCCTCTCCCAGATCTGGCCAAGCCGCCCCCTTCTTCCCCTTCTTCCTCGCCGTCCACCAGCAGCCGACGTCGGTCGCCGCCAGCACCACCTCGTCCCCGCCGTTCCAGCCGTGCAGCTCGACCTGGAGGTGGCTGAGAAGATCGAGTACGTCCTCCTGCGTCGCCCTGTCCACGCCAGCGCAAAGGAGCAAGCCCCAGCACCGCCAGATCCTCGCCGTCCTCCGAAACCCTAGCCCGCCGGAGCGTCTGCGTCGTCGACGATCCGCCGCGCCCCCCGTCCAATCCAACCACACCAGGCGACCCGCAGTGAGCATCCCCTTCTCCCTGACATGGTCCGCCTCGCCGTACCACCCTAACGCCGCTGATGTTTTTGTCGAGCGCTCTCAGTGCGCGCCGCTCGCTGGCATCTGCAAGTTTTTTCCGCGCCGCGCAAACCCTATCTAGGCCCCCGCCACCCTCCTGACATCTGCCTGAGCCAGCCGCACCGGTTAGCACCCTCCGCGCGCACGCCCGCGTCCCGGGATCGAATCCCCGCTCCGCGCCGCGCACGAACTTGCCGTCAGAACAGAGAGGAAGAAAAACAGTAACCCGGGGTCGTTTTCATCTTGCAAAAAGCCCCCCACCTTTTTGATTCCTGCGACCCGCGCTCCTAACGACCCCACCTGTCAGCCGCGCTAGCCCTTTTGTAGAAAACCCCTCGGCTTTTCCCGGCCGCAACCCGCGCTCCAGCCCCCAGCCCCACCTGTCAGCCCCTGTCTCGCTCACCGCTGACACGCGGGCCTGCGCCAGTTGGCCCACCCCGCAGTCACAGTGGCTAGCCCGAGACACAGTGACAAAAGGTTTTCCCCGCGTGTGGTCCAGTCAGCACAAAGGCCCACCTGTCAGTGTCTGGGGTTGATTTTGCCTGAGTGAGAAAAGTATTCCCTGAGTCTGTTTTAAATCAAATCTTTTCCAAATTAATTTAAATTCAAATTCTTTTCAGATTCAAATAATTTTTAAAATACAAATCTAAATAATACATGTAATATATGTTTTGGAATCAGAAAAATGTGAGGAATTCAAATATGTCCTTCAAAATATGTTTTGAACACTTTAATTTTTCGAGATGATTAAAATTACAAGAAAATGCCTTTTTTCCTTATTTAATTAATAACTTTTGTTTTATAACTCCAAATTTGACAAATAATATGTCTAAATCGATCAGCGCAACGAGCCCGTTCTATTTATGCAGTCCTAGTTCTGAGTTGAAGCATGCATCATGTCAACATTAAAAATCTGAACTGTTTATGACAATAAAACTTGGCCAAATAAATAATAAAGTGCTTTATTTCTTGTATCCACACCTCACCTTTGCCATGCTACTTTAATGCCATGTAAGTTGTGCATCATTAATCATGGCATGCTTGGTTGCTTGTTGCATTTCAATTCATATGCTTGTGCACTTTATTTATGTTGGCCCTTGTTTGTTTGGTTCTTCTTCGAATAGACGCCCAGCAGGAGAATTACCAGGAATCCCAGGAGTATTACCCAGATCCATCTCTCGCTTCAACTGAGCTGCCAGGCAAGCACTACCACATGCTTGCATACATACAATACCTATTGCCTCTATGTTATTCTTGCATCATTGAGTCGCGATTGCATTAAATTGAATCCCAAGTACTGCATAGCCTTTACTTTTAAACCACACCAAGCCTGTTCCGGTCCCATGAGCCATTACTACAGGAGTTGTTTGAGCCATGCGAGTCGTAGAAAAGCATGAGTAGGGTATTTGAGTGTCTGATGGATAATGAGGAACCTAAACAACATAACCTGAGTAGTAATGGGATAACTAATGAAAGAGGCACCGATGAGCAATATCTGCTATTTGGTTTTTCATGCTCACTTGTGTCCCGTAGGACCCCGAGTACTTGATTCCTGTTCCTTGACTATCCGCACTATCCACATCCGGGAGGCCTTATGGACCCCCCTGAGTGAGAGCTTGATTCATTCTTATTTCTTGGGGCCACAATTAGTTTGGGGATTTATTACTATTCTGTACTTATGCCATGTTACTGCTTTATCTAAGATTGTGCGAGGAGCACCTGTACTGTTTTGGATCGTGGAATGTTTTCGCGGTATCGACAAGCCCAGTCACATTTTCGGGTTCCCAGTCGTTTACAGCCATTGAGACAAACCTTGGGTCCGTCTCGAAGCCGGCCAACTTTGTTGCGGGTAGCTTAATGGGGTGGCCCCCTGAAATATTTCTGAATCCTGTGATTTCTTTGTCGTGAATGCCTCGTTGGGTTTTATTTGTTTTTTCCGAGGTTGATCGAGCATGTGTTGCTATTCGTGCACCCCTGCAGGGTAAATCTTTGTGAAAGTTGTGTCCGCGGTTATGGACGACTTGGAGCACAGTTTCTCGATCATAGACAAGAGTAACTAAAGTTCCGCTTTTAAATTGATTAAGTACTTGACTAGTAAATAGTGCCATACTCATGGAATGGTTAATAAAACTGCCAACGGATGATGGGGGTTGTTCGTCCGCTTCCTCGTTGGTAAGCGAGGAGGAGGATGGATCTGTTAATTATATTGCTATAGCTGTTGTTCTTAATTCACGGACTTCCGTCTATCATTAGTTAGGCGGAAGGTTAGCGAGTATCTGTAGACTTGTTAGGTATTATCTTTTGCTGCAATTGCGTCACCCCAGGTTGTGTCCCCTTTAGTGGCATAAAGACTTGCTGAGTACCCCTAGGGTCTCACACCATAAATTGTTTGATTCAGATGAACAGGTGTACCCGCAAGATGGATACTGGGTGGAAGAGACAGATGATGTTGGCAACGATCATTTGGTGTAGAGATTCCGGGAACGGGGATCCGTGTGATCTATGGGCGGGATGTGTTTATTTATGGGGCATCTTATGCCAATTTGCTTCTTATCCGTACTCGGATTTTGTTTTCCGCTTCCGGCTGATACTCTGATGTGTGATGTATGAGGAGCTATCCTAAATTATTATATCTATCTAGGACATTTGGATCTTGCCGTATGGCGTTGCTATATTTCTATTTCTTTTAGATGGAATGGCTCTGAGGACTGTTGTATGTGGCTTGCATACATACTCATTTGTGTATGTAGTTGATCCCTTCGCCTGCTGATTACGCCGCTCGTTCTTGTGCCGTTGTCTGAAAGTGGTTAGGACGGCCGAAAGGTCTACTGTGAGTGGCCCTGGGCCCCACCGTACTATTTTAACCGCTTTCGTTCATCCAGGCATTAACTAAGAGCGTAATTCACCGAGGTAGTTACAATTGGTATCAAAGCCATCCCGCCCTTCAGGGTCTCAGCCAAAATGGTCGTTGTCAGTCTAGCAAATATTTTGGTAGTTATGTATACTAGGGAAAAACAAACGTGAGAGTAGGACTGCTTCCATTTTTCTTCTTACCCACCCACCCACCCTTTTCTGGTAAGGTAGTGTAACGTTTTCAATCCTCTTCTAAACTTCAAACTAGGATTCACGTGTTCTGGGTTCCGTAGTACCATAGGTTATGTTTGTGTGTGTGTGTGTGTTAATTCCTTGTCTATCTGTTGCATCCAAATGTTATCACTATCTGCCTTTTGGTTATCAACTGTTGGTACATTCCCTACCGACAGTCCTTTGTAAACCGACGCGATCTATTCTGATTCGTTGTATACCGATGCGATCTATCTTACTCTTTGTTATCCGACGTTATCTTGTTGGGGTGTTGTTTTTCGTAGTTACCAATCTTTAGGTTCATCTTAAGAAGAAGTTGTTAGGATATGTGTTTTACTGATTCATGTGCGGAGTAATGATTTGAGTGCGGGATGGAGTCGCGACCATACCACTAGTTTTGTCATTTGCTTTTGTATATTGAACTAGTAGAGTTACTAATCTTAATTTGTTAAGTGGTTTTGCGCATTTAGTGGTATTTTAATGCCAAAATTTGCGGAAATTTTTTCTTTGTTAGTTTGTATACCACACTCCTTGTTCAGTCGTGTGTGTTATGCTTAATATCTTCTAATTGCCTTGAACTTTGTTGATATTTTAATATCATCTCAGTGAATTGCATTCTTTAATCTTGATTAATTCCATTTTGGTACTATTTTGGATTATAATCATTCTCCATTATAGTACTGACTTGTGTTTTATATCAATCACAGGATGGCACCACCACGCCGTTCTGAGGAGGATATACCACCTGAACTTGGGGCAGCTTTGGCAAGTATTGCAAATGCTTTGGGCACTATACAGCAAAACCAGCAGCGCTTCGAGGAAAGCGTGAGGAGGAATGAGTTTGCTCCGCTACCTCCACCTCCCAAGCGAGGAGACATCAAGATTTTTCTCAAGTTCAATCCACGTCAATTCAAAGTGTCTGATCAGCCACTTGATGCGGATGATTGGCTTCGTGAGGTGTCAAGGTTGCTGATGACTGTGGATGTTCCCGAGCAAGAATGGGTCAAGTGTGCTACTCACCTTCTGAAGGGAGATGCAGCTCTCTGGTGGGAAAATTACCTCAAGGCAGATCTTTCTGGTTTTCAGCCTACTTGGGAGCGGTTCACTGCTGCTTTCAAAGAGCAATATCTGTCAGAAATTGTCATGGAAAGGATGAAGGAAGTGTTTCTCAACCTCAAGCAGGGCACTGATAATGTCAACACCTACATCAGAAACTTCATGAACCTGTCTCGTTATGGTGGCGATGAGATCTCTGATGACAAGAAGAAGCAAAAGAGGTTTCGGCAAGGCCTCAATGCTTCCATCAAATATGCAATCACTCATGCAAGGCCAGCATCTTTCCTGGAACTTCAGCACACAGCTCTGTAGGAAGAAGCAAGTAGGCAAGTGTTTGAGGAGTCAAAGAAACACAGCCGTGATACAGCAAGCTCTTCTGCTATGACAGCTCCTTCTAAGCGTCGTGTCTGGGTTCCTAACACCCCATCGTCGCTCCCTGCTCCACCAAGACCTTCAAGCTACGCACCAAGGCCACCAAACTCCTTCACTGCGGCTCCCAGGGGCTACAACCACAACTACCCTGGAGCGCCTGGCGGAGTCCCTGGCTACGTTGCTCCACGTCCACCTGGTGCTTGCTATACTTGTGGTAACACTGGGCATTAGCACTGGAATTGTCCAATGAACAACAAAGCTCTTCCACCACCACCTCCAAGACCTGCGGCAAGTGCTCCTATGATTCGTGCACCTCCACCTCGGGCTCTCAACATCAACACTAAGTCAGGATCTACGGTTGCTCGTGCCAACTGTGTCAACGTCGCTCAAGCTGAGCATGCACCTGGAGTTGTCATGGGTATGCTTCCTATTAACTCAGTTCCTGCACGAGTTTTGTTCGATTCTGGTGCTTCACATTCTTTCGTTTCTCACAAATTTGCAAATGAGCATGAGCTTGTTATAGACCAGCTGGATAAAAAGTTAATGGTTCTTTCTCCCGGGGCAAGATTGTTATCTACTAAGATCAGCCATGGCAATCAAATTGAGATTGGTGGTTCTTCTTTTCCGGCTTCCTTAATTGTTCTGGGCAATTCTGATATTGATGTTATCTTGGGCATGGATTGGTTGACAGCAAATGCAGCTGTGATTGATTGTGCTAAACGTTCGGTTTCTCTGAAAATTCCTGAAGGCCATATAGTCTATTCTCCAAGTCTGACTCCTGCAATTCAGCTTTATTCTTTGGCAGCTCTGAATGATGATGCTATGGAAGGTATTCAGAGTGTTCCTGTAGTTTGTGAGTTTCCAGATGTTTTTCCTGAAGAGTTTCTAGGTATGCCTCCGGATCGTGAGGTTGAGTTTGTCATTGAACTTGAACCTGGTACCGCTCCTATCTCCAAGCGGCCTTATAAAATGGGTCCTGCTGAGTTGGCTGAACTTAAGCGTCAGTTGGATGAACAAGAGAAGTTGGGTTTCATTCAGCACAGTACTTCTTCTTGGGGTAGTCCAACCATCTTTGTGAAGAAGCGAGACAAGAGTGATAGACTTTGTGTTGACTATCGGGCACTCAATGCTAAAACCATCAAGAATAAATATCCCCTTCCGCGGATTAATGATCTCTTTGATCAGCTAGCTGGAGCTGTGGTATTCTCTAAGCTTGATTTGAGAAGTGGTTATCATCAAATCAAGATTCGCAAGGAAGATGTTCCCAAAACAGGTTTCACCACCCGTTATGGCCTGTATGAGTACACGGTCATGTCTTTCGGTCTCACCAATGCACCTGCCACCTTCTCGAGGCTTATGAACTCGGTTTTCATGGAGTATCTTGATAAGTTCGTTGTGGTCTATCTGGATGACATTCTAGTCTATTCTAAGTCAAAAGAAGAACATGAAGAACACCTTCGGTGTGTCCTAAACAAGCTTCGTGAGAACCGCCTGTATGATGAGTCTTTTCACATTGATGACCAAGGCACTCTTTTCTTTGAACACCGGATGTTTGTTCCGATCTACCCTGGTCTAAGAGAGCAAGTTCTCAAGGAGGCGCATGATTCTGTTCTTTCTATCCACCCTGGAAGCACTAAGATGTACATGGACTTGAAAACACAATATTGGTGGCCTGGTTTGAAACGATATTGTGCCAAGTATGTCTCAGAGTGCGATGTTTGTCGCAGAGTTAAAGCTGTCCATCAGAAACCTTCCGGTCTTCTACAGCCATTGAAGCCTCCGGAATGGAAATGGGAGAAAGTAGAGATGGACTTCATCACTGGTTTTCCAAGGTCGCAGAAAGGCAACAATGCAATTTTTGTTGTCATTGACAGGCTTTCCAAAGTAGCTCACTTCTTTCCAGCAAAGGAAACAATTTCTGCAATTCAGTTGGCTGAGCTCTATATAAACAGAATTGTCTCTCTGTATGGAGTTCCTCTTGAGATCAGTTCAGACCGTTGAAGCATCTTCACTTCCAAGTTCTGGGGAAGTTTCCAAAATGCTTTGGAAACAAAGCTAAACTTCAGCATAGCTTAGCACCCTTAGTCGCAAGGACAAGTTGAAAGGATCAATCAGATTCTGGAAGATATGCTCCGTGCTTGCGTTATCTCTTTCGGCATGAAGTGGGAAGAATGTCTTCCTTATGCTGAATTCTCTTACAACAACAGTTTCCAGAAAAGTCTAAAGATGGCACCATTTGAGGCTCTCTATGGTCGCAAGTGCAGAACTCCGATTGGTTGGTTGGGCGCAGGGGAAAGAATATTGTTTGGCCCCGACATTGTAACTCAAGCGGAGGAGAAAGTTCACATCATTCTTGAAAATCTGAAGATTGCTCAAAGTCGCCAGAAGAGCAATTATGATAGAAAGCACACGGACATGGAGTATGTCCCTGGTGATCTCGTTTACCTTCGTGTCACTCCCATGAGAGGTACGCACCGCTTTGGTATCAAAGGAAAGCTGGCTCCTAGATACATCGGTCCTTTCAAAATTCGTGGAAGAAGAGGAGAAGTTGCTTATGCTCTTGAGCTCCCTGAACAACTCAAAGTCCATGATGTTTTTCACATCTCTCAACTCAAGAAGTGCTTCAAGGATCCCGGCAGGACCGTGGACCATGAACTCATCAATCTCCAAGAAGATCTGTCTTATCAAGAGCACCCCACAAAAATTCTTGAATTCGCAGAAAGAAGGACCCGCAACAAGTTCATCAAGTTCTGCAAGGTGCAGTGGTCGCACCATTCCGTTGATGAAGCAACCTAGGAACGTGAAGATGAGCTCCGTGCCAAGTATCCTACCCTCTTTGAGTCTTCTTCTTCCTACAATCTCGGGGCGAGATTCCTGTTTAGTGGGGGAGAGTTGTAGCACCCCAATTGTCTAACAATTGTAATGCTACTTGTCCCAGTAAGATTTGACTACTTCATATATATTATTGTTGCATTGTTGCATCATAATTATATCATGCTCATGTCATCATGCCACCTTGCATTTGAGCATCATATAAAACCCTCTTTCTTTTGGTTTTCTCTCATATGCATTATTAATTGTATTTGCCTCTTGATATTGTATTTGGTTATTGATATATTGTCTAAATGCCCAAGTTGAGCTGGGGGCATATCTTTTATTTCCATTACACCACCTTTCTCTCCCACCACCCTATAATTCCACCATCCCATTAACAATGAGCTTGTATTTCTTTATATTTGATATTTTAATTCTAGCTCATGTAGTTTGGGGTGGATTAAATCCTCTAAATTCTTGTGCTTGATTTTATCTCCACTTCTTGGATATGCATAGAGTAAGGCCATTATATTAATATTGTTTTCACAAATAAATAATGGCATTATTATTTTTGCATGGGCCATGCACAATTCTTCACCACCTTTCTCTCTTTTGGATCTCCTTTGGTTTTAATGGATTCTATCTTTGAGCAAACATCTCCTACCACTCCACCATCCTCATAGGCTCATATATATCTTTCTTCTTAACTTTATTCTACATGCATGAACCATATGAGGCCTAGTTCCTCATTTCCTTTCTTTTCTTTTCTTGAAATTCTTCCTTCACTTCATCTCATGTTAATTCAAATAGTCCTCATGTTCTACTTGAATTGGCCTTGGTGCAAGTGTTAACAAATTAAAAACCTAAAAATAATCTAAACCTAGCCACTCTCATAATCCTCCTCATAACCCTATTCCCACTAAACCCTAACCCTAATCCTCCTCCCCTTTGTCTCTCTCTCTCACACCCCTCTCTCTCTACCATGGGCACCACCTGGCCACCCACTCCCTGGCCCACACCCAGCCACCCTAGCCTAGACAAACCCTAACCCTAGACATGCCCATCTACCCTAGCCTGATCTACTCCCTCTTCTCTCTTTCTTTCTCTCCCGGCTGAGCTAGCCCCACCTGGCTATCCCTCCCTCTCGACCAAGCCCCACCTGCAGCCCTAGGACCAGCCCCAGCCGGCCGAGCACGTGCTCGAGGAGAGAGGAGGAAAAGGTGGCACCGAGGCCACCTTATCCCTGCCGTGCCCCGCCTTCCTTCCCTCTCTCTCTCTTCCACTTTTCCTTCCTCCCCACGCCTCTCTGGCCTCTCCCAGATCTGGCCGAGCCGCCCCCTTCTTCCCCTTCTTCCTTGCCGTCCACCAGCAGCCGACGTCGGTCGCCGCCAGCACCACCTCGTCCCCGCCGTTCCAGCCATGCAGCTCGACCTGGAGGTGGCTAAGAAGATCGAGTACGTCCTCCTGCGTCGCGCTGTCCACGCCAGCGCGAAGGAGCAAGCCCCAGCACCGCCAGATCCTCGCTGTCCTCCGAAACCCTAGCCCGCCGGAGCGTCTGCGTCGTCGACGATCCGTCGCGCCCCCGTCCAATCCAACCACACCAGGCGACCCGCGGTGAGCATCCCCTTCTCCCTGACATGGTCCGCCTCACCGTACCGCCCTAACGCCGCCGATGTTTTTGTCGAGCGCTCTCAGTGCGCGCCGCTCGCCGGCATCTGCAAGTTTTTCTGCGCCGCGCAACACCCTATCTAGGCCCCCGCCACCCTCCTGACATCTGCCTGAGCCAGCCGCACCGGTTAGCACCCTCCGCGCGCACGCCCGCGTCCCGGGATCGAATCCCCGCTCCGCGCCATGCACGCACTTGCCGTCAGAACAGAGAGGAAGAAAAACAGTAACCCGGGGTCGTGGTCATCTTGCAAAAAGCCCCCCACCTTTTTGATTCCTGCGACCCGCGCTCCTAACGACCCCACCTGTCAGCAGCGCTAGTTCTTTTGTAGAAAACCCCTCGGCTTTTCCCGGCCGCAACCCGCGCTCCAGCCCCCAGCCCCACCTGTCAGCCCCTGTCTCGCTCACCGCTAACACGCGGGACTGCGCCAGTTGGCCCACCCCGCAGTCACAGTGGCTAGCCCGAGACGCGGTGACAAAAGGTTTTCCCCGCGCGTGGTCCAGTCAGCACAAAGGCCCACCTGTCAGTGTCTGGGGTTGATTTTGCCTGAGTGAGAAAAGTATTCCCTGAGTCTGTTTTAAATCAAATCTTTTCCAAATTAATTTAAATTCAAATTCTTTTCAGATTCAAATAATTTTTAAAATACAAATCTAAATAATACATGTAATATATGTTTTGGAATCAGAAAAATGTGAGGAATTCAAATATGTCCTTCAAAATATGTTTTGAACACTCTAATTTTTCGAGATGATTAAAATTACAAGAAAATGCCTTTTTTCCTTATTTAATTAATAACTTTTGTTTTATAACTCCAAATTTGACAAATAATATGTCTAAATCGATCAGCGCAACGAGCCCGTTCTATTTATGTAGTCCTAGTTCTGAGTTGAAGCATGCATCATGTCAACATTAAAAATCTGAACTGTTTATGACAATAAAACTTGGCCAAATAAATAATAAAGTGCTTTATTTCTTGTATCCACACCTCACCTTTGCCATGCTACTTTAATGCCATGTAAGTTGTGCATCATTCATCATGGCATGCTTGGTTGCTTGTTGCATTTCAATTCATATGCTTGTGCACTTTATTTATGTTGGCCCTTGTTTGTTTGGTTCTTCTTCGAATAGACGCCCAGCAGGAGAATTACCAGGAATCCCAGGAGTATTACCCAGATCCATCTCTCGCTTCAACTGAGCTGCTAGGCAAGCACTACCACATGCTTGCATACATACAGTACCTATTGCCTCTATCTTATTCTTGCATCATTGAGTCGCGATTGCATTAAATTGAATCCCAAGTACTGCATAGCCTTTACTTTTAAACCACACCAAGCCTGTTCCAGTCCCATGAGCCATTACTACAGGAGTTGTTTGAGCCATGCGAGTCGTAGAAAAGCATGAGTAGGGTATGTGAGTGTCTGATGGATAATGAGGAACCTAAACAACATAACCTGAGTTGTAATGGGATAACTAATGAAAGAGGCACCGGTGAGCAATATCTGCTATTTGGTTTTTCATGCTCACTTGTGTCCCGTAGGACCTCGAGTACTTGATTCCTGTTCCTTAACTATCTGCACTATCCACATCCGGGAGGCCTTATGGACCCCCCTGAGTCAGAGCTTGATTCATTCTTATTTCTTGGGGCCACAATTAGTTTGGGGCTTTATTACTATTCTGTACTTATGCCATGTTACTACTTTATCTAAGATTGTGCGAGGAGCACCTGTACTGTTTTGGATCATGGAATGTTTTCGCGGTATCGACAAGCCCAGTCACATTTTTGGGTTCCCAGTCGTTTACAGCCATTGACACAAACCTTGGGTCCGTCTCGGAGCCGGCCAACTTCGTTGCGGGTAGCTTAATGGGGTGGCCCCCTGAAATATTTCTGAATCCTGTGATTGCTTTGTCGTGAATGCCTCATTGGGTTTTGATTTGGTTTTTCCGAGATTGATCTAGTGTGTGTTGCTATTCGTGCACCCCTGCAGGGTAAATCTTTCTGAAAGCCGTGTCCGCGGTTATGGACGACTTGGAGCACAGTTTCTCGATCATAGACAAGAGTAACTAAAGTTCTGCTTTTAAATTGATTAAGTACTTGACTAGTAAATAGTGCCATACTCATGGAATGGTTAATAAAACTGCCAACGGATGATGGGGGTTGTTCGTCCGCTTCCTCGTTGGTAAGCGAGGAGGAGGATGGATCTGTTAATTATACTGTTATAACTGTTGTTCTTAATTCACGGACTTCCGTCTATCATTGGTTAGGCGGAAGGTTAGCGAGTATCTGCAGACTTGTTAGGTATTATCTTTTGCTGCAATTGCGTCACCCCAGGTTGTGTCCCCTTTCGTGGCATAAAGACTTGCTGAGTACCCCTAGGGTCTCACACGATAAATTGTTTGATTCAGATGAACAGGAGTACCCACAAGATGGATACTGGGTGGAAGAGACAGATGATGTTGGCAACGATCATTCGGTGTAGAGATTCCGGGAACGGGGATCCGTGTGATCTGTGGGCGGGATGTGTTTATTTATGGGGCATCTTATGCCAATTTGCTTCTTATCCGTACTCGGATTTTGTTTTCCGCTTCCGCCTGATACTCTAATGTGTGATGTATGAGGAGCTATCCTAAATTATTATATCTATCTAGGACATTTGGATCTTGCCGTATGGCGTTGCTATATTTCTATTTCTATTAGATGGAATGGCTCTGAGGACTGTTGTATGTGGCTTGCATACATACTCATTTGTGTATGTAGCTGATCCCTTCGCCTGCCGATTACGCCGCTCGTTCTTGTCGCGTTGTCTGAAAGTGGTTAGGACGGCCGAAAGGTCTACCGTGAGTGGCCCTGGGCCCCACCGTACTATTTTAACCGCTTTCGTTCATCCAGGCATTAACTAAGAGCGTAATTCACCGAGGTAGTTAAAGTGGTGGATTACTGCTCCAAAACAGTGGAGTTAGGCAGGTGTTAATTAGTGTCGACAATGTGTTAATGGCCGCATGAAAATTATCTTTTTGATTTTTTGATTCAATTTTTTTGAGTGATCTTGTATTAAGCTTGAGACTAGGTTTGCTTGGGATTTCAAAGGTGAATTCATTTGATGTGTTTTTGAAAGAGTGTGATCTTAACACATACACTAGATTCAATTTTCAAATGTCTTTTAAATTGATTGGCTAAATGTTTTTGTAAGTTTGTATAGTGGGCCTTGATACATCTTTGCTTGGTCTAGCAAGGGGTGAAAAGAATTAGAAATACTTCTGTTAGGAATTGTCTTCTAGGAACACCTCAAGTGGCCTAGTGGATTAAAATGGTCAAAATGACCATTTGCTCTATTTCATCTTATTTGATTTCTTTCTCTTTGTATTTTTTTTGTAAATGGTCTAGATGATGTGGCATTCACCTTTAAAACATTTCACAACATTTAGAACAATCAAACATGGCATATACACTTAATTATATTATAATGCAAACACACATGCATTCATATTCATTTGCTTAATAAATTTTTTTGTTAACCCTAAATTAGGTGATTAGAACTTGATAATCTTGATTAGCATTTTTGGGATGTTACAAACCTTCCCTCCTTAAAAAAATCTCGTCCCGAGATTTAAAAATACTAGGAACTAAAGAGATCTGGAAACTTAGTCCTAATATAATCTTCTCGCTCCCAGGTAGGTTTTTCTTCGGTATGGTTGCTCCATTGGATCTTGAGAAATTTGATACTCCGGGTTCTGGTGGTTCTGAAGGCTTCTTCCAAGATACGAATGGGCACTTCACGATATGTCAGATCCTTGTTGATATCAATGGCCCGGGGATCGATGTTCTTGAAAACTTCGGTCTTCTTCGGAACTTCCAAACACTTGCGAAGTAACGAGATATGGAACACATTATGGATGGCTGACATCTCCTCTCACAGTTCTAGCTGATAAGATACTGCTCCTCGGCGATTTAGAATCTTGAAGGGTCCAATATATCTGGGGGCTAACTTTCCTTTCAGCTGGAAATGCTGTATTCCTTTCAACGGCACACTTTGAGATACACAAAATCTCCGACATTGAAAGTCAGGTCTCGACGTCTCTTCTCGGCATAACTCTTTTGTCTGGATTGGGCGGTCTTGAGGTGCTCACAGACTTTTTGAACCTTCTCTTCGGCTTATCGTAGGATATCGGGTCCGAAAATCTGACTCTCTCCTACTTGCGACCAATTCAAAACGGTACGACACTTTCTTCCATATAAGAACTCAAATGGGGCCATTTGCAAACTAGCTTGATAACTTTTGTATGAGAATTCTGCAAAAGGCTGACAATCTTCCCATTTTGATCCATACTCTAGAACACAGGCTCTCAACATATTTTCTAAGATTTGGTTGACTCTTTCGGTTTGTCCATCGGTTTGCGTGTGATAAGCTGTGCTGAAATTCAACTTGGTTCCTAATCCTTCTTGGACTTTCTGCGAAAATCATGAGGTAAATTGGGTTCCTCGGTTAGACACTATGGTCTTGGGGGTTCTATGCAAACTTACAATTCTAGAAATGTACAACTCTGCTAGCTTCGAACTCTGATAGGTTGTCTTGACAGGTATAAAATGGGCTACCTTGCACAGTCTATCAACTATGACCCAGATAGTCATTTCCCCTACTAGAAGTAGGCAAACCAGTGATAGAGTCCATTCCGACGGAATTTCATTTCCATTCTGAAATCTGCAATGGTTGCAACAGTCCTGCGGGTCTCTGATGTCCCGCCTTGACTCGCTGACAGATATCACACTTGGCTATGTAGGTTCTGATTTCTCTCTTCATCTTGTGCCACCAAAATTGCTCCTTCAAATCCTAATACATCTTCGTTCCTCCAGGGTGGATAGAATAAAGAGTATCATGAGCTTCTTGCATGATAACTTTCTTTAGCTCCGAATCTGCTGGCACACAGATACGTCCTTTGTACCACAAAACTCCCTCATCTTTGGTGAATCCAGGTACCTTTCCTGTACTGATACGTCGCTTGATTCCGTCGATACTTGAATTTCCTTTCTGTGTTTCTTTGATTTGATTGATCAAAGTGGGTTGAAGTTCAGTGCTAGCTAAAAATCCTTTGCTAACTAGCTTTGTTCTAAATTGCTTCAACTCCTCATGCAAACTTGGCTGGTTCTCTTTGATCATGGTGTTTAATCTACACGGCAATCTACTAAGAGCATCGGCTACCACATTGGCTTTGCCGGGGTGATAGTGAATGTCAAGGTCATAATCCTTGATTAACTCTATCCTTCTCCTTTGCCTCATATTCAGCTCCTTCTGAGTAAAAATATACTTCAGACTCTTGTGATCCGAATAAATCTCACAACGGTTACCCATAAGGTAATGACGCCATGTCTTCAAGGCTAAAACTACAGCTGCTAGTTCAAGATCATGGGTAGGGTAGTTTTGCTCATGCTGCTTCTGTTGTCTGGACAAATATGTTATGACTTTGCCTTCTTGCATCAACACACGGCTGAGACCAATCTTGGATGCATCACAATACACATCGAATGGCTTCTTGATATCTGGCATAATAAAGATTGGGGCTGAAATCAATCTCATCTTGAGTTCTTGAAAACTCGCTTCACATTTGTCTATCCATTTGAACTTCTTATCTTTCTTCAGTAATTGGGTGATCGGTCTTGCGATGCTCGAAAATCCTTCAACAAACTTGCGGTAGTATCCCGCTAATCCCAGAAATGCACGGACTTGGGTTTGAGTGGTTGGGCTTCCCATTCTTCAACATCTTTGATCTTGGCGGGATCAACAGCGACTCTTCCTGCCGACACAATATGTCCTAGGAATCCTACTTCTTTCAGCCAGAACTCACATTTTCTAAACTTGGCATACAACTGATGCTCTCTCAGGGTTTCAAGGACGGTTCTCAGATGTTGCTCATGGTCTTATTCTAACTTGAAATAGATAAGAATATCGTCGATAAAAACAACGACAAACTTATCTAGAAAGTTCATAAAAATCTTATTCATGAGATTCATGCAATAAGAGGGGGTGTTGGTTATTCCAAAAAACATGACCGTATACTCATATAATCCATATCTGGTGGTAAAGGCGGTCTTTGGAATATCCGTTGCATGAATCTTGAGTTGGTGATAACCAGTTCTAAGATCAATCTTAGAAAACACTCTGGCACCAGTCAACTGATCAAACGGATCCTCTATCTTTGGCAGTGGGTACTTGTTCTTGATGGTGACATCATTCAGTTTCCAGTAATCCATGCACACACGGTTACCTCCATCTTTCTTGTCGACAAACAGTACAAGTGATCACCATGGCGATGCTCTCGGTTGAATCAAACCTTTCGCCAGCATAGCATCAAGTTGCTTCTTCAGCACCACTAGTTCAGATGGGTTCATACTATAAGGTCACTGAGCTATGGGTCCAGTTCTAGGAATTCGTTTAATGATGAACTCGATATCCCGATCTGGGGGCATATCGGACAATTCATCACTACAAGGAATGTGCCAACTGGTGACCCTAAATATTGGTCATAGAAAGGTCATAGTAATTCATCTATGACCATTGTATGACCAAAAAAATAGGTCACATAGCGAGGGTCACTATAGACAACTAACAACCTTTTTTTTCAATTGGTCATGGATGGTTATGACCAAAATAGATGGTCATGGAACCTATGACAAATAAAATTGGTCATGGGATATCTGCCATGTCCACGTAAGATCCTACGTGGCTAATCCTACTTGGCAAATCCATGACCAAATCAGATGGTCGTTGATCAAATTCAGCCCCGGTCCAGTTAGTTGTTTTACATGGGCCAAGCCTAGCAATTTAGCATATTTATATATTTTTTCTATCAATTTTGATGAGTTACATGGGCTAGGCAAAACATTACAGCCTTCCTATTTCTAGGCTTCAGCCTTCTAATTTTTGGGCCTTGCCACTTTACAAATCATTATTTATTTCAAGCTTGTCCACCATTCTGGTTCAAGGTAGTTTAGGCGATAGCCCTTGTGAAGCCTAAATAAGATTTAGTTCGCTTGTGTTTTCATCCATTTTTATTCATAGATTTGAAATTTTCGCAATTGTACAGTAAACAATTAACTTTTCAATTAGAACAGAGAAAACACAAGAAAAATTACAAATAACAGCGAAAACTACAATATTTACATAGTTCCTTATCTATCACGATATTACAAGCTAAAAATACTACAACTACTATTTGGTAACTGGGGCTTCAGGCTTTTTTGAATTTCTTCATGCTGGAGCTCTTGTAGATGAGGGGAATACCACTTTCCTGAAATGGACAACAAAACAAATCAGTTAGAAACTAAATGAAAGAACATCTACAAACAGCTAGGATTAAAGCATGCTGAAGAGCGCAAAGGTAACAGTAGATCTATGGGGCAACCGAGATAGACAAATTTAAACACTCGCAATATAGAAGAAACATCACAGGAAGAAACAGTAATACAAGTCCTGATCACAGTATAGAAGAAGAAATATATGGCCTGCCAGGCATACAAGTTAAAACAACATAATATCAAAGAGCATTACCACTTACAGTGGTATCTGACACCTGAAATATATCCACAAGCCCCAGGCTAGGAAACTAAAGTAAAAACTCAACTAAGATGCGCATGATACAGTCAATATCAACAGCCACCCCCTACTACTAGAATGCAATCATGTTTGAGGCCTACAAAAACTGGCGAGGTGCACAGACAAAGAGAAAGATATGCATACCCTTGTGTCGTCGACATCCGGCGAGAGAGGCGTGATGTCAAAAGGTGAGTCACCATTGCTGTTGGAGTGTTCATTAGAATACAGTGCTTCAGGGCAATAAAATAACCTAAGTAAGAGAGAAAAAGGGAGTCAGAAACAATCAAGATAGACCACATGTAGACAACTTTGCGCCTTACACAGCAGTATAACATAATTGACAGCAACCAATCGAACTCTTCTAGTGAAAACAAAAGATACATGTCAAGCTAAAGAAGGGACATTCTTATATCGTTAGGTACTAATAATCAAGCTATATCCAACATGGACAATATATAAGTTATTTTCTGTTGCATTAATAAGAACTACATAAAAACTTGATCAACATCTCAGAATCTCAATGTAAACAGATCTAAAATCATAATAAAACATGCAAATGTATACTTATTCAAGCTCCAAAATGTCAATTACTTAGTTGGGATGCCATGGATTTTCAATCCATGCAGTATGGTTTCCATCACAGAATGATAGGTGTGGACAATACATATGTGAATATGACAGCATTACTATCAATTTTGGAATGCTTGCTCGAGTATTAACTATCGAACATAAATAAAAAATGTGTAGTAATCTCACAGGGAGGGGAAGCTAACTTGGATATATAGTTCATCATCAGTTCCAAGTCGAGATTTCGTTGCACAGGGAGGGGAAGCTAACTTTGATATACAGTACTACCTACTACCTACTGATGTATCTTCCTTTGGTTTTGGTGAGGAAGGGACAAATGAAGACAATGCAACACAGCGAGCATATTGGAATCGTGAAAAACATATCATCATTCATCAATCATGTATCTGAGACAGGAGAGCAGAAGTGTTGTTACCCTCGTTCAACCAACGCCGTCGTTGATCTATAGCACCTTGCCCTCTTCATGCTATGATAGGCATCACATGATACATGCACCAAACAGAATTGGGATATTAGATTTTTAAATGATTCTAACAAGATTTGATACAATGGGATATTAGATTTCTAAATATCTACGAAGATCTTAACATGTTATCTAATGAAATTAGGCTATCAAACAACATGGAATTTTGTATGCAACATTCTGGTAGATCTTTTATTTATGTTTACAATGAAGAAGAGTGACCACAACAACAAGGTAAGAAAGCAACATTGTATCAACTCCATGAACACTTCATCTCCTTTGCCTACTTCATTTCTGGAAGGCTGTTGCATTTTCAAATAATAGACTGATTGCTTTTATTCATACATTGTACTTAAAACTATATATTACACAAAAGCTAACAATTTAAAAGTCATTTCAGTACTTCAATGTATACTATAGCTCTGCTAGTTTGAATGACACTATGGCAGGAGCTTTTCAATCATTACTTCTAAGTTTGTAGGATAAGCTAAGAATATTAGTGTATTTGATTTACATAAAAGAATAGACCTAAGTTTCTTTTGACAGTAAGCGAACGATAACTAACTTGAGTGTTGTAAACTCTGTAGCAATCCTTTTATTATTTTTATTTTCTCGGATCCGTGGTGCAAGAATAACAGAGATGTCTGAGCATACATGTCTGAGCCAATTTCTAATCGCAAAAAGGCAAGCAGACATGTCTGAGCATGGTAGCTAACGAATTCATTTTGCCAAAATTCTAATCGTGACATGGAATAGAGGATTCGGGAGGAGCAGGGCGCATACCTAGAGGAGGTTGGCGATGGTCTCGATGGTAGCAGTCTTGTTGATGCCGACCTCGTAGGAGCATACGACGGGTCTCGACGGTGGCGGTCTTGATGATGCCGACCTCGCAGGAGCATACGACGAAGCTCTCCTAGTAGGAGAGGTCATCCTCCAGGAGGCTCCCCATCCGCAGCCTCTCCGTCAGGCCTCGCCGCTCCCTAACCGCCGCGCCGCCTGACACATCCGCGGTCGCCACCGCCGTGGCAACCTGCGTGGCCGCCGCCGAAACCGTCGGTTCCTGGCCCGAGCTCCTGAACGCTGTCGTCGGTTCGTCCAAGCTCACGGGTGCCGCACACATCGCAGAGGTGGCGGCGCAAGGGAAGTAGAGGCAGGAAGCCAGGAAGGACGCGTAGATCTCGATCTAGGTCAAGGGGAAGAGGACAGAGGACAGAGGGGAATCAAAGTGGGTGTGGTTTTTTCAGGTGTGCTTCTTTGGGTGAGCGCGGAAGTGTTGGATTGGGAGGCTAAACCCAGTGATTTCATTGGTGTAGAAGAAATGGTCATTTTTCGTTTTTCGGGTGCCAAAAACAGGGCATTTTGCCAAGCAACCACCAAAGTACTCATTCAAAATGCTACCACCATATTTTAAAAAAAATACTAGACCATATTACATGGACAATGTAGGAACCGAGATATCTCAAACCTTTTCGTCCACCCATGGTGAAAAAGATAAATATCTGTCGAATCGGAAGGAAGTGTGTCCGGTTTGAACTAATGGTACATGATCTAATGCTCATAATTTTTTGTAAAATTATTCTTAGACTCATAATATGATGTTTCTTTAGATCCAAAGCAAGTTTAACGAGGCTCATCCCCTATCTATGAACCTTCATGCGCGTCGTTTTGACCATAGTTTGAAACGAGCATAAAAAATTTAAAAACAGTCCAAACAATGTAAAATCTTCACGTGGTGTCATCTTATGTGGTATAGTTGAAAGTAAAAAAACCAAACTTGATATATTGATTGCATATCGAAAAATCTTCACAGAAATGACCTATCATGTTCAAGGTTTCATGACTTTGAGGTTAAACGACCAATGTTATGGCTAGAATCATGGCATAGTTTGTAATAATATGCATATATTGTGCATGCATGTGCATCTTAGGACGGCGAACAATGTTGCAGGAGGAAGTTTTCCTTTTCGTCGCATGGAAAAGTCATTTTCTATTTTCTGAGTTGAAAAATCAGGACATTTTGTAAAGCAACACTAAATGTTCAATTCAAAAATACTACCACCCCATTTTTCAAAAATAATATACCACCTTACATGGACATTGTCCCAACCGGGAATTTTAAAACCTTTTAGTCCACTCCTGGTGAAAAATACAAATGTTTGCGGAATCGATAGGAAGTGGGTGCGGTTTGAACTACATGTACAAGATCTAATGCTCATGATTTTTTGCAAAAATCATTTTTAGACTCACAATATGATGTTTCTTCAGAGATCCAGTTCAAATTTTAGCGAGGCTCGTCCCCTATCTTCATGACCGTCGTTTTGACCATAGTTTGAAACGAGAAAATTTGGAAATGGGCATAAATTTTTTGACAATGGTCCAAACAAGGTAAATACTTCGCGTGGTGTCATATTATGTGACATAGTTATAAGGAAAAATATCAAACCTTGTATATTGATTGCATCTTAGAAAACCTACACAGAAATGACCTATCATGTCCGAGGTTCATGGCTTTCAAGACAAACGACCAATATTATGGCCATAATCGCGACATAGTTTGTGATAATGTGCCCATATTTTGTATGCATGTGCATCTTGGGATGGCGAACAATATTGCAGGAGAAAGTTTTCCTTTTCGTCATATGGAAAAGCCATTTTCTATTTTCTGAGTGCCAAAATCAGTGCGTTTTGTGAAGCAACACAAAATGTTCAATTCAAAAATGCTACCACCCTATTTTCCAAAAATATTATATCACCTTACATAAACAATGTCCCAACCGGGGATTTAAAAAAAAATTTCCACCCCTGATGAAAAAGACAAATGTTTGCCGAATCGGTAGGAAGTGGGTCCGGTTTGAACTACATGTACATGATCTAATGCTCATGATTTTTTTTAAAAATCATTTTTAGACTCACAATATGATGTTTCTTCAGAGATCCAGTGCAAGTTTTAGCGAGCCTCATCCCCTATCTTCATGCCTGCAGTTTTGACCATAGTTTGAAACGGGAAAATTTGGAAACAAGCATAAACAATTAAAAAATGGTCCAAACAAGGTAAATCCTCCGCGTGGTGTCATCTTGTGTGACATAATTGCAAGGAAAAATATCAAACTTGATATATTGATTGCATCTCGAAAAAACTTTCACAAAAATGACCTATCATGTCCGAGGTTTCATGGCTTTCAAGTAAAATGACCAATGTTATGGCCATAATCACCACATAGTTTGTGATAATGTGTCCATATTGTGCATGCATGTGCATCTTGGTATGGCGAACAATATTTCAGGAGGAAGTTTCCTTTTCGTCATATGGAAAAGCCATTTTCTATTTTCTGAGTGCCAAAATCAGTGCATTTTGTGAATCAACACAAAATGTTCAATTCAAAAATGCTACCACCCTATTTTTGAAAGATACTAGACCACCTTACATGAACAATTTCCCAATTGGGGATTTTAAAACCTTTTTGTCCACCCCTGGTGAAAAGGACAAATGTCTGCCGAATCGGTAGGAAGTGGGCCCGTTTTGAACTACATGTACATGATCTAATGCTCATGATGTTTCTTCAGAGATCCAGTGCAAGTTTTAGCGAGGCTCGTCCCCTATCTTCATGCCCGCCGTTTAGACCATAGTTTAAAATGGGGAAATTTGGAAACGGGCATAAAAAATTTAAAAATGGTCCAAACAAGGTAAATCCTTCGTGTGGTGTTATCTTATGTGACATAGTTGCAAGGAAAAATAGCAAACTTGGTATATTGGTTGCATCTCGAAAAAACCTTAACAGAAATGACCTATCATGTCCTAAGTTTCATGGCTTTCATGGCAAACGACCAATGTTATGGCCATAATCGTGACATAGTTTGTGATAATGTGCTCATATTGTGCATGCATGTGCATCTTGGGATGGCAAACAATGTTGCAGGAGGAAGTTTTCCTTTTCGTCATATGGAAAAGTCATTTTCTATTTTTTGAGTGCCAAAATTGGTGCATTTTGTGAAGCAACACCAAATGTTCAATTCAAAAATGCTACCACCTCATTTTTCAAAAATACTATACTACCTTACATGAACAATGTCCCAACTAGGGTATCTAAAAATCATTCCGTCCACCCCTCGCGAAAAAGACAAATGTCTACCGAATCAGTAGGAAGTGGGTCCGATTTGAACTACAAGTACGAGATCTAATGCTCATGATTTATTGCCAAAATCATTTATAGGTTCACAATATTCTTATATATCCACTAAAATATTAGCAAGAATCAACCCGTAGACAAAAAAATCAATGCCAAACCCCTATTGTCAAAACCATGATTCAAAATCTCTATTTACACCTATCAAGGTTTTATATGAAAGATATATTCTTCTAGTTTTCCCACAAAGTAAAAGTGTTCCACAATGTCCTAAAAAATTCTCTTAAATTTTACAACTTCTCTCAATTTTGTTTGACTCAATTTAGAATTATGATCAAAAAGATACAAAAGAATTTAAAAAGAAAAAAAGAAAAAAAGCTGAAGGTGGCCAGCCCGGCGAACCCGCCAGGCAAACGGCGGGGTTAATAAGGCCCATAGCCGCAAGGCTGCCATCGGCCCAAGACGAGCTTAGAGAGTAGCCCAAGAAGTCATAGGGTTAACAAGGCCGATTACTCGTTAAGTAACGATACTCTCCTCTATACAAGAAAACTTCGGTGCCCTAGTGGTAGACCGCGTTGCATAGGACGTGAAGTCCTGAGATCCTTAGTTCGACCCCTGGCACAATGCTTTTTTGTCTAATTATTCAGTCGGCAGCGGTGTGTATTCGCTCAGTTTCAGACTTTCAGTTCCGATGGTCCCACCTGTCAGTCAACAGGTCAAAGCCAACATGGCAAGCAGGCCCCACATGTCATTCGGTAGGTGTATAATTGGTAGTGAACAGGTCAAAGCCATATGGACATGACATGTAAGCATAAATTGACACATGGATATTACACATACGTAGACACGTCAGCGAAAATTGAAATATGGGCGCGACACCTTGATCAACCTGCTGAGGTGGTCATTGGTCTTTCTTAAGTTATCATGAATACCACCCACGGCCATTTAAATTGGTCATAGTCGCCCAAAATTAAGGTCATGGACCAGCGCTTACTATGCTATGACCAACTGGTGTAAGCAAGCTATGACCTTTCAGACAAAAAAGGTCATAATTTTCAGGGTTTGTACCCTCCCAAATGGCCTACGACTAGTTGGTTCGAAATGGTGATAGATCTATGACCAAAAAACTCAGGGTCATTAAGAAAAGGTCACTAGTCAACACATTTCTTGTAGTGCATCTTGGAATACGTTGGGGTATTCACATACTACTCTCACTTGGTCTATGGTTGGAAGGGCTAGACTCTTGTTGCATTTGAACTGACGGGGCAAGGTTTCTGATACATGCTCTACTGATACTCCAGAGCTACTGGTCATGGTTATGGCTTTCTTGGCACAGTCGATCAATCATTTATGTTTCGAAATCCAATCCATTCCTAGTACTACTTCCAAGCCTTTCGTTTCAAGTACTATTAGATTGGCATAAAAATCTATTCCATGGATTCTGATAGGTATAGTCTTGCAAATTTTTCTAGCTTTGGTGGTTGAACCAGGTATTTGAACTATCATGACATGCTTCAATTTGGTTGGTTGAATCTTACTAGTGCATGCAAATTATTCTATAACAAACGAGTGCGATGCTCTAGAATCAAATAACACTCTTGCTAAAACTGAGTTAACAGAAAACATACCCAACATGACAGCTGACACTTCCTGGGCTTCTTCAGCATTCATGTGGAATAGACAGCCATTGCGGTTGAGTGAATTCCCTTGGGCGAATCTTCTTCCAGGCTGAACACGGCGTTGCTGCTGAGCTGGGGCATTCACATTGGTGGTGGCTGCAAGCTTCTTGGGACACTCGTTGGAGTAGTGACCCTACACTCCACATTCAAAGCAAGTAATCTAGGACTTGTCTTTGGCTGCAACATGCACAACATTCCTCCCAGTCCTTGGGGCAGTATTGTTGTTGTTGTTGTTGGACTTGGGCAGTGCACGGTTGAAGTTGTTGGAGTTGCCGGGGTTGTTGTGGTTTCCTCTAGACTTCGTGTTTCCTCCGCTACGATTGGGGTAGCTTGGACGAGACATTGGGGGTTTATTGTTTCTTGGGGCATATCCTGCAGATGGATTGGGGTGATACTTTTGGGCATTGTGGGACCCAGTCTGGTGCATCATTCTGCGTTTGCGGTTGTCATTGGCTTTGTTTATCTTTCCTTCCATCTGGATGGCAGAGTTGACTAGCTCTTCTAGGTCATCAAAACGGATGTTGACTAGCACAGTCTGCATCTCATCATGCAGTCCGTTTAGGAATCTTTCCTTCTTCTTGGCTTCAGTGTTGATCTCATCAGGGGCATATCTAGCTAGCGACAAAAATCTGTCACGGTACTCAACTACCGTCATCCTGCCTTGCTTCAATTCTCTGAACTCATCTCTCATCCGGGTGACTAAACCTTGGGGCACATGGGTGCAGCTGAACTTGATCTTGAAAGCTTCCCACGTCATCACTTGACCATGGTTCATAGTACGAGTGCTATTCCACCAGGCTCTTCCATCTCCTGCCAGATAGTGGGTGGCAAACAGTACCTTCTCGTTGGCTTCAACTCCTGCTACCTCCAGGTTGTTTTCCATGGTTTGCAGCCAGTCATCCGCATCTAAGGGATCTTAAGATTTGCTAAAGATAGGGGGATTGGTATTCTGAAAGTTCTTAAGCTTGGATCCATAATGATCCTGATTTCCATGGCTTTGATTATTGTGGGCCATCTGAGCTATCTATTGAAGAGTGGCTAGGTTGGCTTGGTGCTTGGCTCTACTAGCTTCACGGTCAGAAACTAGCATCTGCAGAATCTGCAACATCGGGTCCTGCGATGAGCTGCTTCCTCCTTGGTTTCCACGAGTCATCTGAAGATTGAGATAGATAAAGGGGTAAGAGGGAAAGTTCTAAGGTTCATGGTTTTGTTTTCAAAAGCTTTAGACTTTTGAGTTTGAACTCAGGTTTTACAACTAACTTCTTCTCATTCATTCATTCATTCAAGCACACAATATAACACACACATCACAACACAAAAGGCAAATGGTTTTAAGAACCATTATGTGAACTAAGATATAGTGGGACCGGTACAACTCATTTCTACGGTAGTGATCAAGTGCATCTACTCATCATCAATGAAGTTGGAGTCATCATCATCTGTTTAGAAATCCATGGCATCATCCTCCAGGTAGTCATTGTCATCACTGAGGTACGAGTAAATATCTCCTTGGATGTTTTCACCTTCTTCCTCTTCTTCTTTTGCTGCAAGCTAGGCTTCTTGCTCCCGGATGGTCTTCTCGAGGTCTGCCACCTTCTTGCGAAGACGAGCGATGGTGCGATCCTTCTTTTCGCATTGACGACGAAGTGATTGACAATCCTTGACAAGCATGGCGAGAGTCTAATCCTTCTTGGCGGCAATGGCAAGGTTGATGTTTTGCCCACACCGACGGGCAAAGCGAGTTCCCTAGATCAGGTTGATGTTTTGCCCACACCGACGGGCAAGAGCTTCATGCATAGCCCTGGCTAATCCATCTAGCCAGTTGTTTTCTGGCACGGTGAATTGAATCTTCTCAGAAAGGGGTGCTTCCATCTTGCCTCGAAGATCTGCAACTATCAGCCATTGTAGATCTCCTCCTGGGTGCTCCTTGAGTTGGGCTCCGAAGAATTCTGGATGCGGACGCTCAAGATACTCTGACAGTGCATCAAGATCCCTCTCAAAGATTAGCTGGCCTCCATTGCCAACCTGGTAGAACTTGCAATACTGAACTTCCATCTATAAGAATTTAGGATGAGTAAGTTAGTGAGGTGATCAAGTGTGTCAAATTTTATGTAGTAATGTAAGAATTTTTTAGGAACATGATTTTTTTTGAAAGAATCTCAAGGATAAGAGTGGAAATAGGTTTTCATAAATACTCACTTCTTTTGTTTTGAAACTAAGTTTTTGTTTGGACGTCCATTCTAACTAGGGTCTCCTATGGTCAGGATGGCTCTGATACCAACTTGTCAACACCCGGATTTTTAATCCTAGATGCATGTTATGCCATACATCGCAATCCCAGGATTACCATTTTTGCGAGACATAACATATTGGATATCATAGTACATCATCCATTACAAACCATAATAAGGTCTTACACAAATAAAGGATCTCATGATCCAGTCTTAGTACAAACAAGCAGCGGAAAAAGTAAAGCGTAGTAGTGGGCTCCATCTTCAGTGTCACAGGCAATGCTGACGATGGGAGATGATACTAGTTGTCGTAGCCGTCCTGCTGTCCATCTTCCTGATAGTCCTCCTCATAGTCTGGTCACAGGAATAGCCAGGGACAAAGCCATGAGTACTCTTTAAGTACTCGCAAACTATCACTAACAAGTAAGGTAGTTCTAGTAGGAATGCTAAGCTCTAAGTTTATTTGCAAAAGCTAGATTTATCTTAAGCTGAATTCAGAAGTAAAGAAAACTAATTTAATGTTCTAAATCACCTAAGTGGGAACTTAGTTTTCATGTTCACAGCCCTGTTGTGGTCAAGTCAAAGTCACAATTCATTTCACAAGTCATTTTGAAAACATTTGACGATGGAACAGTATGGCCACTCCAACTTGCCATGACCGTGGACGCGGCTATTCGAATAGTTTGACACTTTACAGAGGTGGTACACTTTCACCACAAAATCCGATACATCCGTCAGGGATAACCCTGAATCATACTTAGTATGCGGATAATCAATCATAGCTTCTCAATTACACACTCTAGTATAGGCACCTCCCCTATGAGCTTGGCCTCCCAACCATGGCCATTGACATCCTGGGCACTACATAGGTGGACATCATCAAGAGGTAGCCTCAACTCAAACCTCTCCCACGAGCGAACCTATACTAATGCATATAAACTTTCGGCTAAGCCCTACCCAATTCAGGTATTTTGGTTGTACGATAAACTTGGAATGGTATCGCATCCGAACCCAACCATCAGTTTTTATAAAGGGCTAGGGCTCATGCCTCAACATTTTCATCATCAAATCAGTTTGTGTTTCTCAACACATGTCAAAACATCTCAATAGAATGACTCATCATTCCAAGGTTTTCATAAGCATTTTCACCAAGTATTCCCATCTAAAGTGATCAAGTTTTATGCTTAGCACTAGCCACTAAGTTAAGAGTGTTCACTAATGAGGGGTTCTAATATCAATCTCATGCCATAGAATGACATCTAGTATAGGCCTAGTTTTATACTCTTTATGCTATCTATACTACTTTCCAAAATCTCCCAAAGCACTAACCAATAGTAAAGAACTTTGGTAAAGTAACAATAAAGCTTGCAAGTAAAACTAGGGATTGGTATAATCAAAAATGGTAGAACCAAAGCATGCCTAGTGCATCTTGCTTATGTTATATTGCATTTAGTGATGGCTTGCAAGTATTAGCTTTCCAATAATAGCTTGCCTTGATTGGTGCAGTGATTGAAGTTTTCTTCGTCTTCTTCAGGGTAGAACTCCTCCTCGTAGACTTGGTCGGTACTATCGTATAAATGAATATGGGATACACAATCACCAAACAATACTTATCTATTGCTATATAGCACACTTGATGATCCAGGATCATCACATGATTTAAAGAACTAGTTTTATTTATTTTATTTGAGAAAGAAAATTCTACTCATTGAAATTAATTTAGATTTAATATTCTTCAATTAAAATATGAGATCATGTGGGCACATGTCATCACCATATATTATAATACATGGGAATGTGATTTAAAGGGTTGGTCATATTTGATAAAGTTTAAGATTATTATTTAAATGATTTAAAGTGACTAGAAATGCCCTAATAGCATTATTTTGGTACTAGTCCAATATCACTACATGCAAACCTAAATATTTTTACATATTCAGATAGGTATTATCAAATGTGATTTTTGAGAGTTGGAATCAACTCAAAAGCTATTATGGTTGATTTTTCGAAAATTTTTGAAGTTGCAAAAGTCTCTGTCTTGTTATTTTTGCTATAGATTATCTCTAACTCCAATTGATTTAAATCCAACGGTCTTGGATAGATAATTTAATTTCCTTTCTAGCAAAATTTGAATCGTGCAATTTTGTTAAGGGAAACTCTCTGGGTAGATTTTTGAATATAGGTACAAAATATGATTTCAACTAAATTGGAAAATCACTTATTTGAATTTTTGGGCCAGAGCAGGAACTTAAACGGGCCGGCCCAGTGGCACTCCGTGGGGCAGCGGGCTGCTGACAGCACGGACCCACTAGTCAGCGAAACTAACTACGTGAAACGGTATCATCGAATCTGAGCCGTGCGATCCTATTCTAATCCAACGGCCGAGCATCATGGTCGACGATGAACAGCTCCGACGAGGAACTAGACCTAGCGCGGCGGTGGGGGTCTCGCGGGGCTCACCTGGGCTCCAGCTAGGCTCGACGACGAGGACAAACGGCGTGGTACACGACGGCGAGGCGAGGCGTGGTCACAGCGAGGCTTGGGGTGGTCATAATCGACGACGCCCTTCTCCTCCAGCAGCGGCGGACTCCAGTGGAATTTCGGCATGGTGTTGCTCGCCTTGCTCTGGGAAGAGGTGGGAAAGGTCAGTGGTGAGTGGGGAGTCGAGTGGTGTGAGGATTGTAGGCTGGGGACAGAACGGTGCGGGCTGGCGTCTCCGGCGAGGGCGGCATAGAGAGCTAAGGGCATGGGTGAGGGGGTAGGACTGTGTGGTGCTCCCTGGCGGTTCTCACGGACTTAATGGCACGGCATGGGGCGGTGTGGAACGGTCGAGCACGTGCGGTGTTCTGGGCGGAGGCAGTGGTGTTTACGGCGGCATGCGGCTGCTGCGGGTCGCGCGGCGACGAACGCGGGTGTCTGCCGGGGTGGGCATGATCATGGCGGGTTTGTGCACGCGAGGTGAGGGCAAGACGCGGTGCGTGCAAGCTAGTTGGGCCCGGCGCACTGGCGCGCTCTAGACACGGCGCAGAGAGGCGGTGTGCGGCGGTGCTAGTGTGGTCCAAGGCTGGTATTCGATCGTGGGATGGACAGGAGGTGGCGGTAGTTTGTGGCAACGCTAGTGGACATGCTGGTTGGGCGCGGGGTGGTCTGGTGCGAGCTGGCCGTGGTCGGCCGACGATGACCATTTGCGGGCGGTGCTCCACTGTGCGAACGTCGAAGGGGAGTGCTGGTTTGCTTCTGCTAGACACTCAGGGGGACAAGGGAGTGAAGAGGGAACAGAGGGGTGGTGGATTACTGCTCGAAAACAGTGGAGTTAGGCAGGTGTTAATTAGTGTCGACAATGTGTTAATGGCCGCATGAAAATTATTTTTTGAATTTTTGATTCAATTTTTTTGAGTGATCTTGTATTAAGCTTGAGAGACTAGGTTTGCTTGGGATTTCCAAGGTGAATTCATTTATTGTGTTTTTGAAAGAGTGTGATCTTAACACATACACCTGATTCAGTTTTGAAATGCCTTTTAAATTGATTGGCTAAATGTTTTTGTAAGTTTGTATAGTGGTCCTTGATACATCTTTGCTTGGTCTAGCAAGGGGTGAAAAGAATTAGAAATACTTCTGTTAGGAATTGTCTTCTAGGAACACCTCAAGTGGCCTAGTGGATTAAAATGGTCAAAATGACCATTTGCTCTATTTCATCTTATTTTATCTCTTTCTCTTTGAATTTTGTTTGTAAATGGTCTAGATGATATGGCATTCACCTTTAAACCATTTCATAACATGTAGAACAATCAAACATGGCATATACACTCAATTCTATTATAATGCAAACACACATGCATTCATATTCATTTGCTTAATAAAAGTTTTTGTTAACCCTAAATGGGGTGATTAGAACTTGATAATCTTGATTAGCATTTTTGGGATGTTACAAACCTTCCCTCCTTAAAAAAAATCTCGTCCCGAGATTTAAGAAAAACTAGGAACTAAAGAGATCTGGAAACTCAGTCCTAATATAATGTTCTCGCTCCCAAGTAGGTTTTTCTTCGGTATGGTTGCTCCATTGGATCTTGAGAAATTTGATACTCCGGGTTCTGGTGGTCCTGAAGGCTTCTTCCAAGATACGAATGGACACTTCACGATATGTCAGATCCTTTTTGATATCAATGGCTCGGTGATCGATGTTCTTCAAAACTTTGGTCTTCTCCGGAACTTCCAAACACTTGCGAAGTAATGAGATATGGAACACATTATGGATGGCTGACATCTCCTCTGGCAGTTCCAGCTGATAAGATACTGCTCCTCGGCGATTTAGAATCTTGAAGGGTCCAATATATCTGGGGGTAACTTTCCTTTCAGCTGGAAACACTGTATTCCTTTCAACGGCGACACTTTGAGATACACAAAATCTCCGACATTGAAAGTCAGGTCTCTACGTCTCTTCTCGGCATAACTCTTCTGTCTGGATTGGGCGGTCTTGAGGTGCTCACAGACTTTGTGAACCTTCTCTTCGGCTACTCGTAGGATGTCGGGTCCAAAAATCTGACTCTCTCCTACTTGCGACCAATTCAAAAGGTTACGACACTTTCTTCTATATAAGAACTCAAATGGGGTCATTTGTAAACTAGCTTGATAACTGTTGTTGTATGAGAATTCTGCGAAAGGCAGACAATCTTCCCATTTTGATCCATACTCTAGGACATAGGCTCTCAACATATCTTCTAAGATTTGGTTGACTCTTTCGGTTTGTCCATCGGTTTGCGGGTGATAAGCTGTGCTGAAATTCAACTTGGTTCCTAATCCTTCTTGGACTTTTTGCGAAAATCATAAGGTAAATTGGGTTCCTCGGTCAGACACTATGGTCTTGGGGGTTCCATGCAAACTTACAATTCTAGCAATGTACAACTCTGCTAGCTTTGAACTCTGGTAGGTTGTCTTGACAGGTATAAAATGGGCTACCTTGGACAGTCTATCAACTATGACACATATAGTCATTTCCACTACTAGAAGTAGGCAAACCAGTGATAAAGTCCATTCCGACGGAATTCCATTTCCATTCTAGAATCTGCAATGGTTGCAACAGTCCTGCGGGTCTCTGATGTCCCGCCTTGAGTCGCTGACAGATATCATACTTGGCTATGTAGGTTCCGTTTTCTCTCTTCATCTTGTGCCACCAAAATTGCTCCTTCAAATCCTGATACATCTTCGTTCCTCCGGGACGGATAGAATAAAGAGTATCATGAGCTTCTTGCATGATAACTTCCTTCAGCTCCGAATCTGCTGGCACACAGATACGTCCTTTGTACCACAAAACTCCTTCTTCATCTTCAGGGAATCCAGGTACCTTTCCTGTACTGATACGACGCTTGATTCCGTCGATACTTGCATTTCCTTTCTGTGCTTCTTTGATTTGATTGATCAAAGTGGGTTGAAGTTCAATGCTAGCTAAAAATCCTTTGCTAACTAGCTCTGTTCTAAATTGCTCCAACTCATGCAAGCTTGGCTGGTTCTCTTTGATCATGGTGTTTAATCTACACGGCAATCTGCTAAGAGCATCGACTACCACATTGGCTTTGCCGGGGTGATAGTGAATGTCAAGGTCATAATCCTTGATTAACTCTATCCTTCTCCTTTGCCTCATATTCAGCTCCTTCTGAGTGAAAATATACTTTAGACTCTTGTGATCCGAATAAATCTCACAACGGTTACCCATAAGGTAATGACGCCATGTCTTCAAGGCTAAAACTACAGTTGCTAGTTCAAGATCATGGGTAGGGTAGTTTTGCTCATGCTACTTCAGTTGTCTGGACAAATATGTTATGACTTTGCCTTCTTGCATCAACACACGTCTGAGACCAATCTTGGATGCATCACAATACACATCGAATGGCTTCTTGATATCTGGCATAATCAAGATTGGGGCTGAAATCAATCCCTTCTTGAGTTCTTGAAAACTCGCTTCACATTTGTCTGTCCATTTGAACTTCTTATCTTTCTTCAGTAATTGGGTCATCGGTCTTGCGATGCTCGAAAATCCTTCAACAAACTTGCGGTAGTATCCCGCTAATCCGAGAAATGCACGGACTTGGGTTTGAGTGGTTGGGCTTCCCATTCTTCAACATCTTTGATCTTGGCGGGATCAACAACGGCTCCTCCTACCGACACAATATGTCCGAGGAATCCTACTTCTTTCAGCCAAAACTCACATTTGCTAAACTTGGCATACAACTGATGGTCTCTCAGGGTTTCAAGGATGGTTCTCAGATGTTGCTCATGGTCTTCTTCTAACTTGGAATAGATAAGAATATCGTCGATAAAAATAACGACAAACTTATCCAGAAAGTTCATAAAAATCTTATTCATGAGATTCATGAAATAAGTGGGGGCGTTGGTTAATCCAAAAGACATGACCGTATACTCATATAATCCATATCTGGTGGTAAAGGCGGTCTTTGGAATATCCGTTGCACGAATCTTGAGTTGGTGATAACCAGTTCTAAGATCAATCTTAGAAAACACTCTGGCACCAGTCAACTGATCAAACAGATCCTCTATCTTTGGCAGTGGGTACTTGTTCTTGATGGTGACATCATTCAGTTTCCTGTAATCCATGCACACACGGTTACATCCATCTTTCTTGTCGACAAACAGTACAAGTGATCTCCATGGCGATGCGCTCGGTTGAATCAAACCTCTCGCCAGCATAGCATCAAGTTGCTTCTTCAGCTCCATTAGTTCAGATGGGTTCATACTATAAGGTCTCTGAGCTATGGATCCAGTTCCATGAATTCGTTTAATGATGAACTCGATATCTCGATCTAGGGGCATACCAGACAATTCATCTAGAAATACGTCGGGGTATTCACAGACTACTCTGACTTGTTCTATGGTTGGGAGGGCTAGACTTTTGTTGCATTTGAACTGATGGGGCAAGGTTTCTGATACATGCTCTAATGACACTCCAGAGCTACTGGTCATGGTTATGGCTTTCTGGGCACAGTCGATCAATCATTTATGTTTCAAAATCCAATCCATTCCTAGTACTACTTCCAAACCTTTGGTTCCAAGTACTATTAGATTGGCATATAAATATATTCCATGGATTCTGATAGGTACAGCCTTGCAAATTTTTCTAGCTTTGGTGGTTGAACCAGGTATTTGAACTATCATGACATGCTTCAATTTGGTTGGTTGAATCTTACTAGTGCACGCAAATTATTCTGTAACAAACGAGTGCGATGCTCTAGAATCAAACAACACTCTTGCTAAAACTGAGTTAACAGAAAACATACCTAACACGACAGCTGGCGCTTCCTGGGCTTCTCCAGCATTCATGTGGAATAGACAGCCGTTGTGGTTGAGTGAATTCCCTTGGGCGAATCTTCTTCCAGGCTGAACACGGCGTTGCTGTTGAGCTGGGGCATTCACATTGGTGGTGGCTGCAAGCTTCTTGGGACACTCGTTGGAGTAGTGACCCTTCACTCCACATTCAAAGCAAGTAATCTGGGACTTGTCCTTAGCTGCAACATGCACATCATTCATCCCAGTCCTTGGGGCAGTATTGTTGTTGTTGTTGTTGTTGGACTTGGGCGGTGCACGGTTGAAGTTGTTGGAGTTGTCGGGGTTGTTGTGGTTTCCTCCGGACTTCACGTTTCCTCCGCTACGATTGGGGTAGCTTGGACGAGACATTGGGGGTCTATTGTTTCTTAGGCCATATCCTGTAGATGGGTTGGGGCGATACTTCTGGGCATTGTGGGACCCAGTCTAGTGCATCATTCTGTGTTTGCGGTTGTCATTGGCTTTGTTTATCTTTCCTTCCATCTGGATGGCAGAGTCGACTAGCTCTTCTAGGTAATCAAAATGGATGTTGACTAGCATAGTCTGCATCTCATCATGCAGTCCGTTTAGGAATCTTTCCTTCTTCTTGGCTTCAGTATTGATCTCATCAGGGGCATATCTAGCTAGCGACAAAAATCTGTCACGGTACTCAACTACCGTCATCCTGCCTTGCTTCAGTTCTCTGAACTCATCTCTCATCCGGGTGACTAAACCTTGGGGCACATGGGTGCAGCTGAACTTGATCTTGAAAGCTTACCACGTCATCACTTGACCATGATTCATAGTACGAGTGCTATTCCACCAGGCTCTTGCATCTCCTGCCAGATAGTGGGTGGCAAACAGTACCTTCTCATTGGCTTCAACTCCTGCTACCTCCAGGTTGTTTTCCATGGATTGCAGCCAGTCATCCGCATCTAAGGGATCTTCAGATTTGCTAAAGATAGGGGGATTGGTATTCTGAAAGTTCTTAAGCTTGGATCCATAATGATCCTGATTTCCATGGCTTTGATTATTGTGGGCCATCTGAGCTATCTATTGAAGAGTGGCTAGGTTGGCTTGGCGCTTGGCTCTACTAGCTTCACGGTCAGAAACTAGCATCTGCAGAATCTGCAACATCGGGTCCTGTGATGAGCTGCTTCCTCCTTGGTTTCCACGAGTCATCTGAAGATTGAGATAGATAAAGGGGTAAGAGGGAAAGTTCTAAGGTTCATGGTTTTGTTTTCAAAACTTTAGACTTTTGAGTTTGAACTCAGGTTTTGCAACTAACTTCTTCTCATTCATTCATTCATTCAAGCACACAATATAAACACCCACATCACAACACAAAAGGCAAATGGTTTTAAGAACCATTCTGTGAACTAAGATATAGTGGGACCGATACAACTCATTCCTACGGTAGTGATCAAGTGCATCTACTCATCATCAATGAAGTTGGAGTCATCATCATCGGTTTAGAAATCCATGGCATCATCCTCCAGGTAGTCATTGTCATCACTGAGGTACGAGTGAATATCTCCCTAGATGTTTTCACCTTCTTCCTCTTCTTCTTTTGCTACAATCTGGGCTTCTTGCTCCCGGATGGTCTTCTCGAGGTCTGCCACCTTCTTGCGAAGACGAGCGATGGTGCGATCCTTCTTTTCGCGTTGACGACGAAGTGATTGACAATCCTTGAAGAGCATGGCGAGAGTCTAATCCTTCTTGGCGGTAATGGCAAGGTTGTGGTTGGCGTAAGCTCGGGCATTGTCCAATTCCTTCTGTCTATCATATAGCAGGAAGTCAAGATTCTCCACTTGGCGCTTCATCTCTGGGTGACTGGGCATCTCCAATGGCATTCCCAAAGAATCACGCCTTGCATAGTGTGCAACGCGAGTTCCCTGGATCAGGTTGATGTTTTGCCCACACCGACGGGCAAGAGCTTCATGCATAGCCCTGGCTAATCCATCTAGCCAGTTGTTTTCTGGCACGGTGAATTGAATCTTCTCAGAAAGGGGTGCTTCCATCTTTCCTCGAAGATCTGCAACTATCAGCCATTGTAGATCTCCTCCTGGGTGCTCCTTGAGTTGGGCTCCGAAGAATTCCAGATGCGGACGCTCAAGATACTCTGACAGTGCATCAAGATCCCTCTCAAAGATCAGCTTGCCTCCATTGCCCAACTGGTAGAACTTGCAATACTGAACTTCATTTAGGATGAGTAAGTGAGGTGATCAAGTGTGTCAAATTTTATGTAGTAATGTAAGAATTTTTGAGGAACATGATTTTTTTTGAAAGAATCTCAAGGATAAGAGTGGGAATAGGTTTTCATAAATACTCACTTCTTTTGTTTTGAAACTAAGTTTTTGTTTGGACGTCCATTCTAACTAGGGTCTCCTATGGTCAGGATTGCTCTGATACCAACTTGTCAACACCAGGATTTTTAATCCTAGATGCATGTTATGCCATACATCGCAATCCCAGGATTACCATTTTTGCGAGACATAACAGATTGGATATCATAGTACATCATCCATTACAAACCATAATAAGGTCTTACACAAATAAAGGATCTCTTGATCCAGTCTTAGTACAAACAAGCAGCGGAAAAAGTAAAGCGTAGTAGTGGGCTCCATCTTCAGTGTCACAGGCAATGCTGACGATGGGAGATGATCCTAGTTGTCGTAGCCGTCCTGCTGTCCATCTTCCTCATAGTCCTCCTCATAGTCTGGCCACGGGAATAGCCAGGGACAAAGCCATGAGTACTCTTTAAGTACTTGCAAACTATCACTAACAAGTAAGGTAGTTCTAGTAGGAATGCTAAGCTCTAAGTTTATTTGCAAAAGCTAGATTTATCTTAAGCTGAATTCAGAAGTAAAGAAAACTAATTTAATGTTCTAAATCACCTAAGTGGGAACTTAATTTTCATGTTCACAACACTGTTGTGGTCAAGTCAAAGTCAAAATTCATTTCACAAGTCATTTTGAAAACATCTGACGATGGAACAGTATGGCCACTCCAACTGTCCATGACCGCGGACGCGGCTATTCGAATAGTTTGACACTTTACAGAGGTGGTACACTTTCACAACAAAATTCGATACATCCGTCAGGGATAACCCTGAATCATCATACTTAGTATGCGGATAATCAATCATAGCTTTTCAATTACATACTCTAGTATAGGCACCTCCCCTATGATCTTGGCCTTCCAGCCATGGCCATCTGCCATCCTAGGCACTACATAGGTGGACATCATCAAGAGGTAGCCTCAACTCAAACCTCTCCCACGAGCGAACCTATACTAATGCATATAAACTTTCGGCTAAGCCCTACCCAATTCAGGTATTGTGGTTGTACGATAAACTTGGAATGGTATCGCATCCGAACCCAACCAACAGTTTTTATAAAGGGCTAAGGCTCATGCCTCAACATTTTCATCATCAAATCAGTTTGTGTTTCTCAACACATGTCAAAACATCTCAATAGAATGACTCATCATTCCAAGGTTTTCATAAGCATTTTCACCAAGTATTCCCATCTAAAGTGATCAAGTTTTATTCTTAGCACTAGCCACTAAGTTAAGAGTGTTCACTAATGAGGGGTTCTAATATCAATCTCATGCCATAGAATGACATCTAGTATAGGCCTAGTTTTATACTCTTTATGCTATCTATACTACTTTCCAAAATCTCCCAAAGCACTAACCAATAGTAAAGAACTTTGGTAAAGTAACAATAAAGCTTGCAAGTAAAACTGGGGATTGGTATAATCAAAAATGGTAGAACCAAAGCATGCCTAGTGCATCTTGCTTATGTTATATTGCATTTAGTGATGCCTTGCAAGTATTAGCTTTCCAATAATAGCTTCCCTTGATTGGTGTAGTGATTGAAGTTTTCTTCGTCTTCTTCGGGGCAGAACTCCTCCTCCTCATAGACTTGGTTGGTACTATCGTCTATAAATGAATACGGGATACACATTCACCAAATAATACTTATCTATTCCTATATAGCACACTAAGGCACACACTTGATGATCCAACATCATCACATGATTTAAAGAACTAGTTTCATTTATTTTATTTGAGAAAAGTAATTTCTACTCATTGAAATTAATTTAGATTTAATATTCTTCAATTAAAATATGAGATCATGTGGACACATGTCATCACCACATATTCTAATACATAGAAATGTGATTTAAATGGTTGGTTATATTTGATAAAGTTTAAGATTATTATTTAAATGATTTAAAGTGACTAGAAATGCCCTAATAGCGTTATTTTGGTACTAGTCCAATGTCACTGCATGCAAACCTAAATATTTGTACATATTAAGATAGGTATTATCAAATGTGATTTTTAAGAGTTGGAATCAACTCAAAAGCTATTATGGTTGATTTTTTGAAAAATGTTTGAAGTTGCAAAAGTCTCTGTCTTGTTATTTTTGCTATAGATTATCCATAACTCCAATTGATTTAAATCCAATGGGCTTGGATAGATAATTTAATTTCCTTTCTAGCAAAATTTGAATCATGCAATTTTGTTAAGGAAACTCTCTGGGTTGATTTTTGAATCTAGGTACAGAATATGATTTCAAATAAATTGGAAAATCACTTATTTGAATTTTTGGGCCAGCGCAGGAACTTAAACGGGCCGGCCAAGTGGCACTCCGAGGCGCAGTGGGCTGCTGACAGCACGGACCCACTGGTCAGCGAAACTAACTATGCGAAACGGTATCAGCGAATCTGAGTCGTGCGATCCTATTCTAATCCAACGGCCGAGCGTCATGGTCGACAATGAACAGCTCCGACGAGGTGCGGCGGTGGGGGTCTCGTGGGGCTCACCTGGGCTCCAGCTAGGCTCGGCGACGGGGGAAAACGGCATGGTAGACGATGACGAGGCAAGGCGTCACTACAAGAAATATGGTGACTAGTGACCTTTTCTTAACGACCATGGATTTTTTGGTCATGGATCTTTGACCATTCTAGACTAATTGGTCATAGAGAATATGCGAGGGTCCAAACTTTGAAAAATAACGACCAATTTTTCCAAGAAAGTCATAGTTTCCTAACATGAAATGGTTATAGATGAACAATACTAGTTCAGAGGAAGAGAGATCCAAGGAGAACCGTTGGATCAGATCATAATGGACGGAAGTGATTGCAATCCGTGGGTTTGTTGGTGCGGATCAATGACATGGCGTGGCTCTCTCCTCCCCATTCCCCATGTTAGGATTTAATTTATAGGTTAATTAAATGATAATCCTCCCTATGTCGGTGTTGTCAACTGACTTTTTCTCACACCCCTTCGATCGAACGGACGCGACCCATATCCGCGTCTCTTCCCCTTGTATAAATAGATTGAGCATCAATGGAATAAAGAGTAGTTGAATCATTCTATTCATTGTCTCCACTTTCGATTCCAATACGTTATCAGCACCCGACTCTACCAAAAACGAGATCAGAGCTCTCTAGCGAGAGCACTTCTCATGAAAAGAACAATGGGGAAGAAAGGCAAAAGGTAAGAAAAAATTCCGTGGTTTTTGCCCCTGTTCTTCCGCAAGATCCTTTGCGACGATGGCCGGCGCCATCAGTTCATCGCTCGTCGCCGCTTCGATGGCCGGTGCTACGGTGTGGGCGGCTACATTGGCCGCCACCATAGCGCAGGTGGATATCATGCGCGCCGCCACGGCGTGCGCCATTCCCGTGGCCTTGGCATCCGCAACCGGAGTGGCGCCGGTCCGGCGACTGGCACCGCACCTCTGCCGATACCCTGCGCGCCAGCACCACCACCGGTGTTCTGGTTCTCAGAGCATGGATGGGTCATCTGCCCCCTGCACGAGCACCGCCCTACCACCGACGTGGACGCCGTCAGACAGTCGCCGACGTTCGTCTTCGAATTCGGCTCGACCAGAGCCGCAGTCGTCGAAGCCGACGCCGTCGCGCCGTGCTTGCCATCTCCGATCCCAGCGGTCTTCGAGATAGAGGGCGACGCCGCGGGACCGGAGCCTCCATCTTCACCATAGGCTCCGGCGTGAGGACCTTGACGAGCGCCCCCGCGGCGCCTCCGTCGTCGCCGCGCGCGGATGTCGATGAGCGGCGCCTGCCGTCCCCAACTCCGGCCACACCACCCCCTTCACCACGAGAAAGTTCCTGCCGCCGCCTCCTGGCTCTCGGCCTCCCGCTGGCTAGCCCATCGGTGGAGTCGCCAACGAGCAGCCGTGGCCGCCGTGCTACCATCTGGAGCCCGGCCGCACATGGACTCGCAAACGGTGTCTCCAATGGCTTCGCCCCGGGGACACGGCTCCCTAGGGAATCTTCCGACGAGGAAGAACGTGGGGGGAGCACCATCCGCCACCGGTGAGCGCCGCTGCGCCGGCACAGGAGGTCGCGTGGTGGCCGATGGAGGTGGAGCGGTTTGGTACTGGAACGAGGATTGGGGATCGATTCTGCGGGATTCGCATCCTTATCTCTTCCTATCTCCCAACAGGCCGCTTCTACTCAGCTGCCCAAAGCGGCCCATATGCACGTGTTTGATGCCACATGCAGCCACTGCTATTTGGCACAACACGTTTTATATTTCAGATTTTTTTATTCAGTCAGATAACAGTAGTTCTAATTTAGTTTTAACTCTATTTTTGACTCAAATTGCATTATTTCAGTTTATGTACTGTATTTCAGTTTGAGTACTATTTGTATTCCAGAAAGATTGTGATGTAATATATTTCCGTGTGTGTACATGTTGAGATTTATTACGTCCACGGTTTGCAATTGAGATTTTCTATTTCTTGCAAATAAATCAACTTATCGTCTTCTATGAGTCTTTTTGACTTGATACGAGCATGAATTGGTATGCAAAATCTAAAGTGATTTCTTCAAATTGATGTTTTGGTACCATAAGGTAGTGTGTTGATCTACTGTTCTTACAGATTATCATCACTACTACTTAAGCCTACATTTTGTCATATCGACATCATGATTGCTTAACAAGTTGTCTCCCATACATTTTATTAAGTTATGACATAAGGCATTATAAATATGTGTATCTACTGATTCCATCAGATTATACTCTATAGTGCTGAGGGATGGACCTCGAAATTTCTTTTGGGGAGTATCTACAATGTGTCATACTTAACAATTTGAAGTTCACACTAAATGGTTTCAAGCCCACTTCTTGAAAATACCATTAATTTTGCATCGTTCATTACAACCGAACCATGAAGATCTTGATTTACCGTGCGTAAATTAATATTCTCTGGTTTACCCATGAAGGTAACCGATGGCTCGAAAGTTTGATGCACTCGCCCTTAACGGCCAAAACTACCCTACCTAGGCCACATGGACATCAAGGACACTCTTGCGTCTAGTGGATTAGTGCGTGCCATTTAGACTCCGGAGGATCCCCTTCCGGCTGGAATCACACCGCTAAGAGATGAACGGAAATATGCTGCCTTGTACATGATAAGGCACCATATCCACCCAGATCTCAAGTCTGAGTATTTGGAGGAGGAATCCCCACTTACTTTGTTTCAGGCCCTCAAAACGAGGTATGGGCAACAGAAGACAGTTGTCCTACCTGAAGCACTCCATGAATGGACCCATCTCCGATTTCAGGACTTCAAAGTCCATCGGGGATTACAATCATGAAGTTCATAAAATAAGTTCTAAGCTACGCTTTTGCGAGAAGGAACATACGGATGCGGAAAAGATAGAAAAAACTCTATCCATTATGCTCCCATCCGAAAGGCTCCTCCAGCAACAATATCGTGCTCGTGACTACCAGGTCTATTTAGAACTGATTCATATCCTACTTCAGGCGGAAAAGCATGACGAGCTTCTTGGTAAGAATGGCTCTCAGCGCCCGGTTGGTTCCCAACCTTTGCCAGAAGTTCATATGAATGTCACGAACGGAAGAAAGTTTGGTGGTGCCTTCAATGGTAACCAACCTAACTTCAAGGGTAAGCGTAAGCGCAACCGGAATAAGAAGCCTCGAAACTCAAACCATGGGAAAGGCACCGCAAAGCCAAAGTATGACAAAACTAGACTTTGTGACAAGTGTGGATGCTACACGCACCCTACTAACAAGTGCAAGACCCCAAAGCATCTGGAAATTCTCTACCAGCAATCCCAAGGACGCAAAGCACCTCAAGGGAAAAGGTTTGAAGCTAACTTCAACCTTCATCTAGATGGCACCAATGGAGCTGGTTGTTCGCAAGACGTTCCTCCTGGATCTAGCAACACCATGACTCTCCAGTAGCCCGAGGACCCTATGAGCACGGAGAACATGATGGTTGAGTACACCTCAAACGACATGTTTGGAGACATTGACTAGTCCCACTATCTCCTTAATGATCAATTTAGTCATGTCCATTGTGATGTTGTAATACAACATAAGTACTGTTATCATAGTATATTGTATCAGCACTCTAATATAAATAAGATGGTATGTATTATATATATGAGAAAAGATTTCCATGGCGAAAACTCTCCAACTCGACATATAGATTTCTACGGGACTCAATCTGATGGATGAGGAACAAGTATTTTAAAAAGTACCCCTCTATATTGTTTGGATTGTACTACACGTGCATCCAACTCGTAGAACATGTTGCATATAAAGCAATTACATTGGTCAAAACTTGATCAAGTTCAAGATCCCTCACTAGACTGTGTGCACCACATGTGTCACTGTAGGGAAGCTAATTTTGAGGCCCTCGCACCTCTAAATACAAGTTGGACCACTTCGGTTCCTTGAACGCATTCATTGTGTGAACCATATTAGGTATTTTCATGGTATTCATTGACGCATCTAAACGATGGTCATAGTGTGCCTTATTTCCACATGAAACTATGCATTTACCAAGATAATGAGGGAAGTAATTAAGTTACATGCCCATTATCTTGAAAGTCAAATTCTATCAATTTGCATGGATAAGATGCAGAATTCTTCTCATATGGCTTCTATGACTTGCATGGCCTTGGGGATTCAAGTTCAGCACTCTATCCCATTAGTCCATACTCAAAATGGCTTGGTTCGATCCATAATTAAGAGGATCAAACTCATTGCCAGACCTTTGCTAATGAATTGCAATTACCAACTAGACGTTGGAGTCATGCAGCTTTACACACTGCTCAATGACTAACAACATATCGCAGTACTCCTCCTCTGCAATTGATACGTGGAAATCCTCCGAGCATTTCCCATCTGCGTAAGTTCAGAAGCGCTTCATGCTTACTGATCTCACCACCACAGCATACATAATTGGGCCCATAGACTAAGGATCTATGTGGGGTATAGATCTCCGTCGATCAACACGTACCATTGAAAATCCCACATTTGGGATCCATTCATACCCAGTATGTTGATTGCTTATATTAAAGGGTGGATTATTTCCAGGCATTAGGGGGAGATTTCATGTACCAAACAGAATGCCAGGAAATCAATTGGGACTCCATGTTCCACCTCATATCCACGTATTTAAGAATTTGGACTTTACATCCGGAATTCACATATTTGCAGCACATTGCAAATAACCTGCCAGATTCATTTACTGATCTCAAAGGTGTTACAAAATCCTTTAGTCCGGCTAGAAATGCGCCCGAAAGAGTGGAGGTACCAATCAAAAACCACTCAACTCCCCTTACCTGAATAGAGGGGGAGTAGTACGACCTCTAACCAGGATCTAGCTTCCTGCAAGCAACAAAGAAAATCGAGGAGATATCCTCTAATTCAGTAAATGCAAGTCAACCTAGCATTAATAAACACCTAATGGGTAGTATACACCAAGTGGAAGGGAAACCTCCATAACCCCAGCTTTAGCTTGCACACACTGGTTGGGACATCGAAACACCCAGACTCACGCGTATTGGGAAATCATGAAGAGTCATCATGGGTGCATGAGATTTCCTCCAACAATATCGATTCTAGAGAATCTTATAACCAAGACTACAATTGTCGACAAACATTCTCTTGTATGATTGCAAACAACCTTCATAATGATTCAGATCCAAAGACCATGGCCATGGCAGAGTGTAAACCACTTGCTTGGACTGAAACAAACAAAGTATGCAATCCAAGCAGAATTGCCTCGCTCTTTCTTATGAATTCCCTATGGGATTCAATATGTTCTCTTCTAGCAACAGAATGACAACAACAAGGTGGTGAGAAAGCAAGGCTTGTAGCATAAGGTTGGGGTTCCGCAGAGATCCGAGACCTACTCTCTAGACATGATTGGAATCCTCAAAATTTTCCGATAATTATACCATTGGCATTGTAAAATCATCTATCTATGCAGTTGATAGATGTAGTGACTACATTTCATGTGGATCACTAGATTTGGACATGTATGGTTCCCGATGGAATCTCTATCCGAATCGAAATGTAAATGCAACATGCATTATTGTGTAAAATCATTAAGTCATTACATGGCTTATTGTTGTCTGTATATTTTGGTACAACCGACATAGTGAGTTCCTTATACACAAGGATTACTCCTATAATGATGATTACCCATACGTGTTTGTCATACACAAGGATTATTCCTGGAACGACGAAGCACGTGACCATCTAAATGACGAAATTTGAGATGAAGGATTTGGTTAAACCCAAACAATGCTTGATACTACAAGTCCGGCTACCTCACTCAAGTTTTATGGTACACTAAGTTGCCTATATTATAAATATTGGAGAAACCTAAAGTGGATAAGTCATATCCATCTCCCATGTCGGTTATTCGATCTCTAGACATAGAGAAAGATTCACTCAAACCACGTGATGATGTAGAAGGGATGTTGGGACTTGAAGTTCCATATCCTGGTGCCTTTGGACCCACCAACACAATTTCTTTGGAATCAAGAATATCTTTCGATATCTCCAAGGCACCACACATTATTTGACCTGTTCTTGTAATTTCAAAGAAATTTGAACTCAAATATCATCAGAATACACTGATGTTGGCTACTTGAATGATCCCCATAATGTGTACCTACATGGTAGAAGTGTCACTCCATTGATGTCTTCGAAATAGACTTCGGTAACTACAACTACCAATCATTCTGAAATACAAAGCCACATTGACATGTGTAGCTTTACAGAATGATAAACCACATACATGAGTCATGTGGTATTGGTTCACTTGAATCATCGACCATTATCTACACAGATAATGTTGCTTGTGTTGCATAGATGCAAATAGGATACATCGAGAGCAATATCACTAAGTGTATTGCCTCTAAATTGTTTTATCTCCATAAACTTTAGAAGAGTCAGGGAATAAACATCTTGCGAGTCAAATCATGCGACAATAACATCGCTGGTCTACTCAAGAAGTCTCTACCAACTTTAACATTCTAGAAATGTTTTCATGGAATTGGTATTCGACGACTTTAGGATTTGCAAGAATCAGGGGGAGTATCACCCAGGACTACTCATATTCAAAGCATCATATTACACTTTTTTTCCCTTTATGAGTTTACTATCCAGGTTCTCATCAAGGTTTTTAATGAGGTAATATCAACACAAGATCATATATCATACTTTCTGTTTTCCCCACCGGAGTTTTTAGGTGCTCTCTAAACTCTATGAGGTTTTTCCCTTTGACAAGGTTTTTCTCATATGGATTTAACGAAGAGGCAATAACAATAATATGTTGTATCTTTTCTCCTTATTTTCCCACTGGGTTTTGAAGGAGTTTTAACAACATATTCAACCATTATATGTTGTACCATTTTCTCCTTATTTTCCCACTAGGTTTAAAGGAGTTTTAGCAATATATCATACACACTACTTGTAACACCCTCGAATCGGCCCTATGCAAGTTTTAGCCCTTTCCACCTAACCCGCATAGAAACGATTCAAGGACGCCCACCAGGCACTTTCGTGCGGGTGGAAAACGAAGTAATACCATTACACAATAGTCCTCGATGGGACCCACAGAACAGATATTTATGCAGCACGACTCCAAGAGTCAAAATTACAGACATACACTACAAAGATCCAAATCACCTTGAAAACGATACAGCGTATGAGTACGGACAAGATGCAAATGGGGCTAAGAGCCCTAAAGAATAACCAATGGCGTCCATAACCCTGCCCAGGCCCAGCCGGAAGGGTAACCCTGCTAACGACGTCGATCCCAAACCTGCTAAAACAAAAGGGGTGCCGACAAAGGGCAAAGGAAAAAGAGGAGCGTCAGTACTGAGGCCAGTACACGGCGAGGCTAGAATTCGGCGGCTCTCGCCTACATAGGTATGGTGGACTGAAGCGGCAGCGCAGCATGCACTAACAACCTATAGAGACTCGGTACAACTGTCGGCTATTAGAGAGAGATAAGAAAGACCTATTCGGATCCAACCTGATACTAACACCAAACAAACCCATCCTGGTATTTCCCCCTCAAGACCAAACGAGGAAGTCAGACCAAGGAACTCACACAGTTGGCAATTTTACTCATTCCGTTATAGTTGCAGCATTTACTAATCAGATATAGATAGCATGAGTTATCCTGAAGCATAAGTAGTGGGCGATTTTAATTAACCATTTAGTGGTAGTTGTAGTGCTTACTAGTTAGATATAATTGTCCTCAGGAATCCCAAAACCCAGCAGTTGTTGGCACTTTTATCACATTCCATTGGAGTTGCAATACTTACTAGGCAGGTATAGTATGACACAGGTCACCACAGATCCACCAGTTGTTGGCATTTTTTTAGTATCCATTCCGTTATAGTTGCATCTGATTACTAGTCATATATTAAGTCAAATTTATAGCACTACTTTAGCTATGCTTGTCTATGATCGAGATACTGTGCTCCAAGTCGTCCATAACCGCGGACACGGCTGTCAAAAAGTTTTACCCTGCAGGGGTGCACAAATAGCAACACACACTCGAGCAACCTCGGAAAAACCAACTCAAAACCCAACGAGGCATTCACAACAAAGCGATCACAGGATTCATAAAATATTTCAGGGGGCTTGTAAACCCAACGGCTATAAACGACTGGGAACCCGAAAGTGTGACTGGGCTTGTCGATACCGCGAAATCGTGCCGCGATCCAAAACAGTACAGGTGCTCCACGCACAATCTTAAATAAAGCAGTAAGCATGGCATAAGTACAGGATAGTAATAAAGCCCCAAACTACTTGTGGCCCCAAGAAATAGAAATGAATCAAGCTCTGGCTCAGGGGGGTCCACGGCCTCCCGGATGTGGATAGTGCGAAAAATCAAGGAACAGGTATCAAGTACTCGGGGTCCTACGGGACACAAGTGAGCGTGGAAAAACCAAATAACATCTATTGCCCACCGATGCCTCTTCATTAGTTATATCTAGCATTTTAATAGTTGTAATTAAAGTCATGATCATCTCCACCGATAAGCATCTCCACCAATAAACATCTGCCACCATTCCAACAACTGTGGTACTTGACAACACGAGAACGCACCTGAGCAAGCAACTACGACTCGCAAGGCCAGCTATCAACCAAACACGGGTAATAGGAGGTGTCCAAGGCAATATAGAGGCTGCGCGGGATATAACTGGTGTACGGAAAACTAAAGCATCACGACACGGATAGCAGTAGATCAATAGGAGGAAATAAAGACTATAAATGCAAAATAGGTAGAAGAGGGAGAGATGCTCGCCTGGGAAACACTGCCAACGGATCATAGCCGGAGAACTTGTCGGTACTCACATCCACTCATCGGCCTAATCCGCGAAGAAGCAAACACTAGAAGAAACACCGGATGCAATATTTAATACCACGGCAGAAGATCCGTCATGATCATGATATGATGCATATGCGGTGCAATTAGGCAATATTAAGCGGAACCAGGGTCCCGACAACTAATTAAACGGTTCAAGTTGTTTTAAAACCCCGCAAATTAAATGTTGTATTAGCAAGGCGAAACATGGCATCGGTTCGCTACACCAATTTAAATGGAGCCCGGAATAAGACAAAGATATCCCGCATATAGACTCCATATTTAATCATGCGGTGAATCGGCATAATGCCCCCAAACCACAAACAGATATGCATGCATGAACAATCTAATATGCAACAAGTTTTATATATAGCATTTATAAAATAGGGCTCGAGAAAAGGTTCACACATCTGGGTTCAGACGATCTTGGGTTCGATGTGGTTCGGGGTCTGGTCTCAGGGATCCGGGGTTCGACGGGGATCGATCTCGGCGGGAATGTTCTCGGATAACGGAGTAGATCTTGGCATTCCGGGAAGAAGGACTTGGTTCGGCGTCGGCGGCTCATCGGATTCACCCTGGTCGGTGTCGATCTTGTCATCGCGAAGATCTTGTCGGGTCCGCATATCGGGTCGGTCTTGGCATCCGGGCTGAATTACTTGTCGTTCCGGTGGCGATCTTGGCGGTCTCCAGGTTCGAGTCTTGGCGCCTGAGAGGAAGTACATGGCGTATCCATGTCGGCGACCTTGGCGTCCGGGTTCTCGGGCATCGGATCCGGGAAGAAGTACTTGCCGCATCTGTGGCCTTCGGGTCGAAGAACTTGGCGCGCCAGGGTTTGGTCTTCGGATCTTGGTCAGGTCGTCGGTTTTTCCGAGGCCGAAGGACTTGGCGTCCGGGGTCTTGGCGGTCGAGTAGGAGATCTTGCATGTCCATATACAAAAGCACCATGGGCACCACAACACCAAACCCCGCAGTATATCCTGCTGAGCCAAACATACATAGTGTCGAACACCTCATATGCGCAGGCATCAGATGGCAAAGTAAAATAGCTAGGGGCATGCACTTGCGGGGCGGAGGGGCTCTATGCACAGGGAAGGAGGCGGCACAACAGAGGATGGGGAAGCACGGGACAGAGGCGGCCGGTGGCGCGCAGGCGAGGCTCTGCCTGGGGGTCGGAGGCGTTCGGCGAGGGACCCTGGGCGGCGCGGCCGGTCGAACCTGCAGGGGCCGACGGTGGGGCAGCACGCAGGCGTCGGAGAAGGAGCAGGGTCGCCGGCGAGGACGGCGCGAGGGGAGCGGAGACGTTGGGGGCAGAGCCCGCTGGCGGAGAAGAGGGACCGCGGGGCGAGTGCTCGAGGGGGCGCCGTCGGGGTCCGAAAGAGCCGGGAGCAGGGGCTGCGGCGGCGGAGCTCTTGGCGAAGGGGCGGCTCGATGACGCGCGGCCGTGGACTCCATGAGACGACGGGGATCGGAGAGGGGCGGCCAGGACGGCGAGGCGGAAGGTGGAGGTCGGCGGGGAAGGCCGGCGACAGAGGAGAGGCGACGGCGAGCTGCCAGGCGGCGGCGCTCACGGCGGGGCGAGGCAAGAAGGAGGAGGGCGCGCGGGTAGAGCGGTGGTGAGGCCGATGGAGGAGCGTCCGGTGCGAGGAGGCCCCGGCGGCAGCGGCGACACGACGGAGGAGGGCGGGGTCGCGGTCGAGGGAGGTCGCGGCGGTACAACTGCTGCTGCAGAGAGCGGCCGGTGGAGCAGCTTGGCGGCGATGGGAGGCGGGGAAGGTCGCATGGGCGGCCGGAGGTTGCAGGGTTGCGAGCGGCGGGGACGGGAGCGGCTGGGCGGATCGAGATGAGAAGCCACCGGCGACGGCAGAGAGGAGCGAAGGGATCGGCAGGGTTGGGGTCAAGCCACGCGGACGAGGGCGTGCGAGAGGAGACAGGAGCGGGGCGCGTCGGTGGGGGTGGGGCCCGCGACGCGATAAGTGGGGGTGACGTGGGGATCGGGATGGGAGGATGGGAGCGGGCTGGCGTGACGTGCGGGAGAGGAGCGGTTGGTGGGGTGTTGATCGCGCGGGCAGGAAACGGCAGGTGCAGGGTGGAGGTTTGGGTTGCGGGCCAGGTGTTGGCAGGAGTTGACCAGGTGGGGCGGGTGCGTGTACCGCGGGGCTGCAGGGGTGAGCTGGCTGCGCGCTGAGTGGTGAGAGCGTGCGTGCGTGTCTGCTGCGCGGGGTGAGGTGGCGTTGGCGGGTGAGGTGGCGGCTGGTGGTTGATCGGGGTGAGGTGGAGGGGGCTGGGTAGGAAATAGGGGTAGGGTATTTGGTAGAAAAGGGTTTGGGTGTTTCAGGGGTAGGTAGGATTTTTATCTGGAGGTGGCCGGCTGGGCTTTTGGGCCGGGCTGGCTGCCTCCCAAAAATAATTTAAATATTTTATTTATTAAAAACGAGGCTTTTGAAATCCGTTTGTAGACGAAACAAAATATTCCGGAGGACCGGGTTTTAATTTGAAATAAAGACGGGGCGTTTAGAAAACAAAAACAGACTTTTCGAAAAGAGTTTTATGCAAACAAATGCAAGATGACATGACGATGCTCAAATGCAAGGTGGCATGATGACATGAGCATGCGGTCATGATGATGCAATGCACAAAAACACCGCGATTTTCTAGTAGTGGTTTTTGCGGGGCGCCACACTACTCCTCGCATTTTTTCCCACAAGGTTTTTGGAGGAGATGATTCCAAAGATGATCGATCGAGCAAGGACAAGGAAGGATTAGGGGGAGTGTTAGGATTTAATTTATAGGTTAATTAAATGATAATCCTCCCTATGTCGGTGTTGTCAACCGATTTTTCTCACACCCCTTCGATCGATTCGCGTCTCTTCCCCTTGTATAAATAGATTGAGCATCAATGAAATAAAGAGTAATTGAATCATTCTATTCATTGTCTCCACTTTCAATTCCAATACCCCAAACACAACAACCACCACCGCCACCGTGGACAGGGACATCCTCGCCCTAGCCCCTCCAAACCCTAACCCCCTATCCTCAGTCCCCTTCGATTCCGCGCCCTTTTCCCGTTCCATTATGGCGGCGCCTCCTCTGCTCGCTCACTGCCCTCCTCCCCACTTCTTTCCTTCCTTACTACGACGGCTCCTCCTCTGTTGTTCCATGTCTCCTGCCGCCTCGTGCCAGATCCCCACCCCTTCCGGCTCCCTGTGCAGACGCCTCATCTGGGAGACCACATCCCTTCCTACTCCCATGGCTCCTCACTCCCACGCCCACGATGTCGTCGCCCCTACTCTACTTCTAGATCTATGCTTTCCCATCTTACCCAGCAGATGGCAGCAACATTAGCAGCGTGGGCGCGTGGGTAGGGTGGCTGAGTGGAGGGCGAAGAGAAGAGGTGGGGCAAGGACGAGCTGACACAAGTACCGCTACCCACCCCACCGTCGGATCTGGCTGCCCCTGTACTCGCCAATGCCGGATTCGGCCTCCACACTGTTCGTCTGTTCCGACCAGCAGGTGCCACCCACACCCTTACCTCCGGGCTAATCTGGCCGTTTCTGGCCTTGTGTCCCTTGGATCTTGTCTACGACTACCTACCCCAAAGGATTCCCCTTCTTCCTCGTCCAAGGTCAGTCCCCTTCTTCCTCTAGGAGACCATAAAGCGGTTACAAATGTATTTTGTTTTTTCTCCCCTTCAATTCTTGATTCCCTACATCGCTGGTAAAGATATGTGTCCGGGAGACCGTCAAGCAGGTTCTCATTGTCTGAATACTTACGTACAAAGTCTGGATATCCACTGAATAGTAGTGATTTACTATGGTTGTCCAATGAATAGTTACTATATAGCAGTACTATGTGTAGCAAGTCCAAGTTGCACATTTGTATAAGTGAAATCATGCTCTTTGCAGTTCAGTCTCTTTGCTGGGTAAATTTATTGTCCCGTACTTATGGGGAATCTGTGTCTGCAGGATTACTACAAGATATTGGAAGTTGATTTTAATGCGTCAGAAGAGACAATCAGGTCGAGCTATATTGGTCTTGCACTGGTCAGTGTTCACTCCAGCACACTAATCTACTTGTTTCCAGTCTTGTATGTGTCTATTCTAAATCCTGCGATGAAAACCACTACCTGAATAATCATAAGAACACTGTTTAATTTTCTGGGCATCCACTGCTTCTATATAATGTACTGAATTATTTCCACATGGCGTGCAAGAAACATCTCACTACCACAGTTTTGCTAGCTTCTAATATTACAAGTTTGTTGAGAATAATAGAAAATGGGGTCATGTACTAGCAAGAGTTATATCTATGAGTACTCCTGAACATTACATTAGAGTATGTGGGCAATTCATTCAGATCTTGTTTGATTTGGATGCTGCTAAACTACTATTATTTTGTGGTACTTGGTGGAATTTATCAAGGAACGAATATCACAGGACTAAGGATAACCCTGGTACCTTCTGCGATTAAGAATATATCATATGTGGCTTCAGATTGTGATAATTGCATAAGGACCAAGTTGTTCTCTGTTTATTATGTGCATTGGATTAGGGATGCATCATCATGCATTAATTTGGTGCATTTTTTTCAGATGTCATTTGAACCACTACTAGAACTGCTTATGTCTAGTAGATACTGAAACTAGAGTTCAGCTTTCAAGAACACAGTAGGTGGAGACTCAAGCAGGAGTCCCGGCTTGGCCAGGAAACAAAAGAGCTTCGGCCTTGAGATCTCTATGCTAGCACGGACCAGTCCGACGCTGGATCTAGCCGAACCATTTCATGGGGCTGCTGGAGCTTGGCCGAGAGGGACGAGAGGTGGATTCCCGCATGCATAAGGCCTCTCCGGTCATGGCACCTTCAACCACCAGCCTGGGCGAGCACCCCGTCAAGATCTTCCAGGTCTGTACCATCACCAAACCAAATATTCCCTGTGTCTGGTTCTAGTGCACACTAATCTGACTTAATTGTTGGTCACTACTGTTCTTTCTTCATGATATGTCTTGACTGCCTAATTCATATAAAAACATGTGATTAGTTAGTAAATTTTTCGGTAGCTTTTATTTAAATGACGCTCAGACAGAATTACATGCTCCGTGGAAGCTAGTGTACTGAGCTAGTCATGTATAAGCTTAGGCTCTTTCCTTGAATGTTGCCATTTTGCTGGCCCAAGCTTGTCCTTATAATTTTAATTTTAGCTCTTCTATTGACTTGTCCTGAAGCATAAATAAGATGTGCTCCAGAGAAGCACTACCTTACATTGTAACTACTATGACGCTGACTATAAGTCTAGAGGCCCTCTTTCTGTAATCACGAAATTACTTGCTTTGCTAGGTATGACCCAAAAATGCACGTATTGGGGTATGACTAAAAATACATATACAGTTTTGACTTGTGTTGGTAAAGTATGTTTGTGCGGTGCCTAAAAGAGAGCAACATTGCTCTGGATGTACAATAAAATACAAAGGGACAAGTAAAGTGGACTTAAGGTACCACCAAAACATGAGTCAGAGATGCATCGAGTCCATTAAGTAGTGTTTGAATGCATATATCACCACCCTGACTTTTGCAAAATAAAGTGCTACTGAATCTTTTGATTATGAAAACAACTAATCTGGAGCTGAGAACTGATGTCTCGGTGCGAGGAGTGCAGAACTGCAAATGCTTTTGATAAATATTTCGTCTATAATAATTAATACCTTCCTTTGATTTTTGCAAACAGAATGGCTTAATAACTGGCTGCAACTGTCATTCATAAGCAACGTGGTCTTAACTGACCAGCTAGACAAATTTTTTGGTACTCGCATGGGTGCCAAATAAGCTTTCTACTCTATTGCACTGTATTCCACCTTACTAGTTACACTTTGGGGGTCTCTATGATGGGAGTGTTAATGATATATTTGTCTGCTAATTCTGACGGGTAATTTCAGTTGGTTTGTATTGATGCTGATGTTTATTAGCATAAACATGTTGTGAGTTGCAGAACTGAGCACTCTGTTATTCATGTTGTACAATATGGTAGTGATGAGGCAGTATAGCAGATAACTGTAGAATATGATAGTGATAAGGCTTTTCATATGTCTTTTAGTAGCATAATTTATACATGTATAACAATTTTATTTTATAAGATCAATTTGCTAGCCCAGCCCCTTAAGTACTTAAGTTGGTTATACATCATGAGCTTTTCTAACTTTGTTAGATGCATACTGTCATTACATACTACCCAGGTTTATCATCTCTAATTCTTGACTAGATCCTCTCTGGATAGTTCTTACTCGTTTACACCTATGGGAGTGCAGCGCTAGTTCTTGCTCGTTTACCCTGCAACAGCCAACGTCAAGGACATTGTAGACCAGATCTTCTGTTATAGCCTCATCCACTGCATCAACACGAAGTTAGGTATCTACTTGTTCTTTTCGATCGGATATGGGCTTAATGCTTGATAACCTGCTGCTTGATGCATGTATCATGTGATGCCTTATAAGTTTTTCATATTCTATGATCTCCCTCATATGGTGGTAGACAAACATTATGTCCCCTTTTCTTCAAATTGCTGTTGACCTGAACCTTCCAAGAACTAGTCAGTGGATACAATGCATTTATGCTTCTTCTTTTGAAGTAATTCATATAGTTAGTTGAGTTGGAAAATAATTGCTTCAGTTTGATTTGTAACAGGAACATGTACATTTTAAAGTGATATATTTGAACCTAGTCCAGTTTGTTCTATAATGTGTTGCGTACAATCAACATAATATACTTTGATGATGCAATACTAGAAGAACCTTTTATATTCTCTTTCTGTCATGTTTGCATGTCTCACATTTTTCAATAACTTTGGAATTCCAGGAGCTCCAGGCTGAGGAAGTTGGAAGAACCGGGATTTCATTCTCAGCGAAGAGTAGACTAGTAGTAGTCAGCAAAGTAATACTAGTTGTGTTTCTGGGTGATAGTGAACTATATGGTTATATTCTTGTACTCCCTCCGTTTGGAAATAAGTGACTTGTATTTATCTAGATTTGCATGTATGTAGACATTTTAGTGTATAGATACATGCGAATCTAGACAAATCGAAGTAAGTTATTTGTGGATGGAGGGAGTAGCTGTTTTATATCACAACATGTTGTGAACTATGTCCTGATTATAAGAGATGTTTTAGTTTTGGTTTTCTTTGTGAAATCCAATGTGAGTTGGGCTTTGCTTACGAATTTTTCCTGGATGTCAGAGATGAACCAAAAGCTATCTGGTCTCCAAAATGGCCACGCCCCAAATAAGATTTGACTAGAATCGTGCACAAATCCTTTAAATTTGGACAATATTAAAAAGAACTAAACAGCAAAGGCCCAGGAAATAAAAAAGGCTGGATTTTTGGTTTGGCCCATGAAGCACACAAGAATTGATAAGAAAAAAATATAACATGTCGGAAATATTGGGCTTGGCCCATCTAATGCACCCACATGGACCGGGATGAACCTGATCTACAACCATTTGAGTTGGTCACAGATTTGCTACGTAGGATCTGACGTGGATGGTACAAATAGCCTATGACCAAATAGTTTGGTCACAGAATCTATGACCATCTATTTTGGTCATAGACGTCTATGACCAATTCAGAAAAAAGGTTATCGCTAGTGACGCTCAGCTTTTGACCAACTATATTTGGTCACAGAAAGGTCATAAATCAAAAACCATGACATTTCAGCGACCAATGTGGAGGGTCATGTATAACCAAATTTCTTGTAGTGCGTGGTCACGACGAGGCTTGGGGTGGTCGCAACCGACGACGCCCTTCTCCTCCAGCAACGGCGGACTCCGGTGGAATTCCGGCACGGTGGTGCTCGCCTTGCTCCGGGAAGAGGTGGGGAAGGTCAATGGTGAGTGGGGAGTCGAGTGGTGTGAGGATTGGAGGCTGAGGTGGCCTCCTTTTATAGCTCGACGAGGGGACAGAATGGTGCGGGCTAGCGTCTCTGGCGAGAGCGACATAGAGAGCTAAGGGCATGGGTGAGGGGGTAGGACGGTGCGGTGCTCCCTGGCGGTTCTCACGGACTTAAGGGCGTGGCGTGGAGCGGTGTGGAACGGTCAGGCGCGTGCGGTGTTCTAGGCGGAGGCAGTGGTGTTTGCAGCGGCGTGCGGCTACTGCGGGTCACGCGGCGGCGAACAACGGTGTCTGCCGGGGTGGCGTGATCATGGCGGGTCTGTGCACGCGAGGTGAGGGCAAGGCGCGATGCGTGCAAGCTGGTCGGGCGCGGCGCACTGCGCGCTCTAGACACGGCATAGAGAGGCGGTGCACGGCGGTGCTAGTGTGGTCCAGGGCTGGGCTTCGACCGTGGGGTGGACATGAGGTGGGGTTAGGTTGCAGTGATGCTAGTGGACATGCTGGTTGGGCGCGGGGTGGTCTGGTGCGAGCTGGCCGCGGTCGGCCGACGATGACCATTTGCGGGCGGTGCTCCACTGTGCGAACGGCGAAGGGGGGTGCTGGTCTGCTGCTGCTAGACACTCAGGGGGACAAGGGAGTAAAGAAGGAATAGAGGGGTGGTGGATTACTACTCCAAAATAGTGGAGTTAGGCAGGTGTTAATTAGTGCCGACAAGGTGCTTGTGTTAATGGCCGCATGAAAATTATTTTTTGAATTTTTGATTCAATTTTTTTGAGTGATCTTGTATTAAGCTTGAGAGACTAGGTTTGCTTGGGATTTCCAAGGTGAATTCATTTGATATGTTTTTGAAAGAGTGTGATCTTAACACATACACTTGATTCAATTTTCAAATGTCTTTTAAATTGAGTGGCTAAATGTTTTTGTAAGTTTGTATAGTGGGCCTTGATACATCTTTGCTTGGTCTAGCAAGGGGTGAAAAGAATTAGAAATTCTTCTGTTAGGAATTGTCTTCGAGGAACACCTCAAGTGGCCTAGTGGATTAAAATGGTCAAAATGACCATTTGCTCTATTTCATCTTATTTGATTTCTTTCTCTTTGAATTTTGTTTGTAAATTGTCTAGATGATGTGGCATTCACCTTTAAACCATTTCACAACATTTAGAACAATCAAACATGGCATATACACTCAATTCTATTCTAATGCAAACACACATGCATTCATATTCATTTGCTTAATAAAAGTTTTTGGTAACCCTAAATTGGGTGATTAGAACTTGATAATTTTGATTAGCATTTTCCGGATGTTAAAAAATCATAGAAGGAGACTTATGAAGAGTGGTTGTTATTTGCTAATTCAAAAGGATATGACAATAGTCCTTCCGAACTAATTGTGCCAACCATTACATCAATCTTGCGTGATTTACATAGTGACCTATGTCAAAACCTTGAGGAACACCAACCATCATATCTGCTTGAGATTCAGTGGTTAGGTGAAATGATACTTCAGACACAACATGTCTGAATAGAAAGTTTGCAACGTTTACTACAAGGATAAAGTTACTAGATTCTAAAGACATGGACTACAGTGTTAAGCTCCAATAGACTGAGCTAGGTTACTAGACCCATGTATTAGCAACTTGTCAGAGGACAACTTCTCATACGTCGAATACTTGCAACAAGATACACATGTATCCTTAAGGAAACGAACATAACTCTACTCAAATCCACGATGACATCTTTCAACAACTGCACGTGAACCAGAGGAGGTTACTTCTAACATCCACAGCACATACTTTGAGATGACCTGAAGACGGTTCTCAGAAAGTTTTCCAACATTAATGCCAAAGGTTCCATACGAATCTTGTCTAGGATGGAGAAGATAAGGATGTTATCAATGGAATCAACAACAACCTTATCGAGATACTCCAAGAAGATGGACTCATATGTTGTATAATCAAGGCAGATATACTAGTCAGACCAATGGACATGAGGGCGTACTCAAGTGAAACATCATGAGTAGCAACATCGTTAAGATAGTCCTTGGAACTGAGTTTGATTTGATGATAACCCAAGTCAAATCAAAGGCGGGGGAAGATAACATATCCACAAAGGAAACACTATCTTCCTTCAACACGAACAAAACTAAACATCCCTTTAAAAAGGAACATAGTCAGGTAGAACTTTTGTCTTACAACTCTCCAAGTTGTTGTTTAAGCTCCACCATATAGTTCAGGGGTATCTAGTACGGATCCTTGGAGAAAGGAGCACTTCAGAGAACTTACTTGCTCAAGAACTTGATATCACGGTCATGTGGCAACATGGAGATACTTCTAGTAGACATCTAGAATATCACGGACCACCGATATGTCACTTAGTTCAAGAGGAAACTTGTTTGTTAAGGCAAGAAGACATAGTCTTAGAGCTTCAGCACAAGCCTAACTCTTTGACTGAGGAGAGTGCACCTGAATAGAGGACTTGGTAGCACAACATCCTTCGCTTAGTGATAGGCTTAACCATCACACCAAGAATAACAAAAATGTCCTTGGATCTTGAAGCAATAATGATTGCTAAGAATCTCAGATAACCACATTATTACGCACACGCATCATTTTCGAGCATGAAAGCTCAAAGGAAGGGTGGGTAAAGATGTGTAAAAGTATCACTTCATTAAGGGTCAAGATACTCAGCATGGCCTCTTAGTATTAAAGGGTGTCATACTCTAAGGTAGAATAGATGGAAGCTAATCGTGCCTCTTAATCTGCGGATTACAACACTTTGACCTGGTCCTAGATATGACGAGGTACGGGAGTTTGTTTCTCCTGACATTCCGAAATGGTTTGTCATGACGGACCACAAGAGTATCTTGCATCGGAAGACAGCAATGCACAATACCACTTGGCTACCAACTGATAGACAAAGGTCGGAAACAATAAGGGAAAAGGAACATGCTCAGGATAGAATCCCGAGATGTGGATGCATAGAGTATCAATCTTCTGAAAACCAGTGCATAGAAGGGAAGGTGTGGCAGAGTCACGAGTATAGATGCGAGACTCACGAAGAGTACTCTTGTCATGATCTATTTGGTTCCATTAAAGAACATCTATCGTAGCTACTAGAAGGGGAAGTCCTTAGTTGCCGAAATTCAATCGCGACAATAGCCACAAGCTTGAAGGCTAGGATTGTAGTACCAGCCATCCTGAGGTAATGTGTGAATATTAATGGTAGGGGTCAATAGAATGGATCTTGGGTTAAATATTAGCTTCATGTACAAGATTCACAACACCAGAATCCAGTACAATCCGGGACCTTCGATTCAAGTCCAAGGGTTAAAACCCGAGAAAGAAGTAACTACTATTTTAGTGATGCAGTGTACACTGCAAGATAGTAACCACGAGGTAGATTCCAATAGAAGGAACACCTTCTGAAGTACCCAAACAAACCAAAAGGAGGCATACGAGGTGAAAAGAATCCTCGAAGCCTAGAATAGAACATTGTGGATCCTACAATATAATATTGTGGGTCTAAAAGGTAGAGAGTTCATGATAGAAAGACATCTCTCAGCTAAAGTAGAGAAAAGGGAAACAAGGAACACACACACATCTATCTCTAGAGAACTCAATACTAGGTCAACTAGTTCAAAAACGACATGCCAAGAAGACACCTAAGCTTTGAAAGTCTAGAAGAGATATCAAAACTTTTCCAAATCAACACAAGATAAGATGACCCAGAGTTAGAGTGAAACTAGATAAGGAGAAAAAGAAGCATACTAGAGTTTTAGCAAATACTTTTCATCTTTGAAATAGTTTTCACAAACACTAGACTCAACATCGACCAATAGCAAGGTTTTCCTACGGTCGGTACTGCTCTAATACCAAAGACTGTAACACCCCCGGGATTAGGGTTAAACAAATCCCAGACCTTAGTCTAACATAAGCTTAACCTAGAGCTCGAGGATATTCAGTGAGAAATCAGTAACACAATAGTAACCCTGCGACACAAAAATTATTATAGCAAGCTCATAACTGAGCGAAGAACCAAAATATTACAAGCAGAGGTCACTTACCACAAACATAAAACAATGGAAGGCAAATTATGCTATTAAGTATAGTAAACTTAACAAATGGCCTAAGAGGCCTGAAGCATAACGATGGCGTCCCAGCCCATAGATTCCAGGCTGCCAGCCGGGAACCCCAAGCTACTCGTCGGTGTTGATGTCGTACCAAACTTGTCTTTAGGGAACACTTATTCTGCTTCAAAAGTATCAACAAAGCAAGGGTGAGTACAGGATGTACTCTGCAAGACTTATGGCTGGTGGGGTTGTTTTTGCATAAAGCCATCTTTGTTTAAAAAACAAGGGAGAGAAGAAGCTCGTCTAATCAGAATATTTTAAAAGGGGATAAGAGAGCGACATCTTCAAAGAATTGATCATCATCTTTTGATATCCACCAAAGTAATCCTCATCTCACAACTAGGATCACCCCTAGTAGCCATGAGGAAGCATCCTTAAGCACACGTTGAACTACCAAGTTTTATGATTAAGTTAATGTTCCCTATGGTCTTAGAATTTGGTCACGAAGAGTTCATAACCGTGAACATGGCTTTTCGAAAAGATTTAACCCTGCAGGGGTGTACAACTTTACCCACATGTACCAACCGACTCTTAATGCCAACGTTTTAACCCTCTTCCTTGGAAGGCCGGTAGAGGGTGGTTGGACACGACATTTACCTTGCTTTCGCTGAGACCCTGAGTCACGCCCTAAGGAGGGTTCCGCCGTAACGGGTCAAGTGCCGAAGCCGGTCCCTAGAGATGTGAGTCGGGGTTGGTTTACCAGGGGCTCCATCGACCCCAAGCAACCCCGACCATGCTTACTTACCTGTTATGATGCACCTTCACCCATCAAATCTTTCAAAATGTTTTCTATACATATGTCGAATGGAACGGCCAAACTATGTGACTCATGGAATCTACTAGGCAAGTTAGTTACTCGTGAGGTTTTCAGGCCCCGTGTGGCTGCACGCTCGTCTCAGTTCCAAAGGAAAGAACTCGGGTCCTAGTAGTGGCGAGCATGGGAATACAAAAACCACATCCCACCGTGGCCTCCCATACAAGCCTTAACATGTTTAACCTTTACCACTGATCTTACCTCATCAGTATACCTTGTTCTCCTTTCATACTAGATTCTCTGCATTTGGTACATCTTCTAGATGAACTAGCACTGAAAGTTATGCATGGCTAAGCAAGACACAGATATAAGCTCTAGCAGTGCACACAAGCCAAACCTAGTTATGCTAGGAGCAGTGGATCAGGTAATATAAGCTCAAGGGAGTAATGCAACAGATAGGATACTATATCTATCGATAAAAGACCACAATAGAATCGTATGCATCATGGCAAGAGTTGAAATGCTTTTGAAACCATAAGATTGTATAATAGTGGGGCTATGCTTGCCTTTGCCTATTGATAACCAATAAGCAGATCTTCAGATATCTTGTACTGGACTTGATTACATTTGGTCAAGTATTGTTCGTCGATCTTCGATGGTGTTGACTTCAGTCTTCAATCTCAATATCGATATCGTATTCTACCGGAAAGAAGTAGAAACACCGGAAAGAAAGGGAAATAATCAACAAATGGCATCGATGCAACGCTCAAGCAAGGATGATGATATGACAAGTTGAATTGTATTGAAATGTAACCCTAAGGCATGCTTGGCAATTTAAATGGGATTCAAAGGGTGCAAACCCTAATTCAGGGGAGACTCCGGAATCACCTGGGGGGCTCATTTATTTCTCTAATGAAACTTGCAAGTTAAGTTGTTGAACAATGCATTATTATGAGTCTATTTTGTAGATCTCATTTCTCTGAACGTTTGATATATTATTTGTATTTTTCTGACTTATATATATATTATGTTATTGAATTTATAAGATTTATCCTTTTTATGAATTTATTAAAACAAAAGGGGTATACTTTTTACACTAGGGGTTAGGCTAGCCACTACGGCTGATAGAAGGGCCCCAGAGCCAACTCAGCATCCACGCGGCAAGGTGGGACCTTGCGTAGTTTGACTTCGCTGACCCGCACGCTAGCTAACATCACCATCATGTCAGCGTGACGTCATGGCGGGGATCGCTCCCAGGTTGATCTTGAATCCGAGGATTCACTGCGCGCCGGGCTGTGCTTAGGCTGGTTCGAGAGAGGAGATATTGGCGAACATAGTGACGGTGGCGTCACTAGAAAAAGGTCACCGGAGCAGCGCTCAGGGTGGTGTGCTGCGGAGGCAAGCGGCGGTGTACGGCGCGACGATGATATGAAGCGAGAGGTAGAGATTGGAGGGCACTAGGAGGAGTAGGAGCTCACCGCGAGCATGATGAGACGGTCGGCGAAGCGAGACTTGACCGTAAGAGAGAGGATTGTCGGCGGAGAGCTTCCTCGAGGGTCGGGAAAGACGAGACCGGCGGCGGCGATTAAGGGCGCCCCTCCTCGATTCTGTTGGTGGGGAAGTAGAGGGCGGTGAGATGGAGCTTCATGCAAGCTCAGGTGGACAAGGGGAGGCCGGAGATGGTGGCGTACATCGGCGGCCGTACGGATACGGTTTCGGTCTTGTTGGGAAAGAGAGGAAGACAGTGCGTGAGGGGGAGAGTGAGAGGGAGGCAGGGAAGAGAAGCACGTCTCGGGGTGATCTTATCCCTCTCTAGAGCAGTGGCAGTGATCTTGACACCGACGAACGATGCGACGGCGACAGCGAGGAGCTTGGGCGGATCGGAAGGTCGACGATGACCCGGACAAACGGCGAAGTGGTACTAGGCCTGGGCCACGACTAGGCTACTAGGGCTGCGCCACTACACGGGTGGGCAGCAGATAGAGGGGAGAAGGAGTGGGCTGTGGCCTGAGGCACTGGCTCTTTTTGTTTAACAAAAGCCTTTTCTTTTTCTGTTTTCATATTTCTCATTTGTGTTTGAATATCAAATCTATTTGCACATTTTCAAAAATACAAGGAAGTTTGTAAAAGTATCGAAATAACCATGAGCCCTTGTATTCAATTTGGGCTCCATAGTTTTGGGTCTTTTCAAAATATAAAAACCATTTTGAATAACTTTCAAAAAGAGGGGAAGAACTAGGGTTTTATATTTGATCTTGTTTCTTGCATGAATTTTAAATTATATGATGCTCATGATTCACAAATCAAAACCCTAATTAGCGTTAGCTAACATTGGTGTGTTACAATCAGCGAGGCCATAATCATTGTAGAGGAGAAGCGCATCATCATGTAGAACATGGCGCCCCTATAGGCGCACATGCTAGCTGGCGAGCCAAAGCTAGCCGGAGAGGCGCAATTCAAGCCATCAAAGGGCACCAAGAAGATCCTGCTGAATGAGGCTGAGCCGGACAAGTTCGTCCTGGTCGGAGATGGCCTTGACAACAAATAGAAAAGCGCGCTCGTCGACTTCCTCCGTGAGAATCAAGATATCTTTGCATTGTCCCCTAAGGACATGCCTGGCATCGTTGGCCACATCAAAGGAACATATCAACTCCCTGGTGAAGGAGCTGGATGCGCCGAAGGCTACGATGGTTTCTTCTGAAGAGAGGGCCAATGCTGCGGTTCTCGCCGTGGAGGATGAGCGGAAGGCCTCCAACTCGATCAACCTTGGGCTGCAGGATAAAGTGTCCACGCTTGAGAAGTTCGTGACAGAGAGCTGCCACAAACTCCTTGGTGAGAATTGCCTTCTTCTACTCCTTTGTGATCTTTGGCGAGTCCCCGGGCTGGTTAGTCCCCGAGCGGGTGAGTCCGCTAAGTTCATTTCTCGTGATCTTGATTTTCTAACATTGGAGCGATCATAGGTCAAAGCAACCCGGTGGTGCAGACCTTTGACGCCTCACAATGCGTGATGGCGGTGCTGAATGCGGCCACCGCTTTGGCGCTTTGCGTCCAAGCTGTTCTCCAAGGGATCTCTCCCACTGAGGTGATTCCCGGTGAGCTGACGGAGGTGTGGCGCTATCTCGAGGAAGTGCCTGCAGTGGTCGAGTGGATGGCACGGTCGGCCTTCTAGCGCAGGGCCACCACGACGCTTAGTCTTGGGCTCACACACTTCCTCGACGACTTCGACCTCGATGACATCACCAACGGGTATCCTTCGGCGACTGGCTCGGTGGAGACCGCGGAGGTGCTCAGGTTTGGCCGCCAAGGCCGCTCCTTTAGCGGAGCGGGTGTTTGTGATGGGAGATCTGCTGCCGTACCAGGAGACGGTGGTAGCTCCAGGCGACTCCGAGCCGGAGCACCGTGACCTAAAGTCGGAGCAGCCCTTCCAGTCGTTGTTAGCGAAGTAGTTGACAACGTACCCGTCGAACCCTTGGGAGCCATTTGTCCGGGTCAAGGGCTGTAACACCCTCGAATCGGCCCTATGCAAGTTTTAGCGCTTTCCGCCAATCCCGCATAAAAACGATTCAAGGACGCCCGCCAGGCACTTTCGTGCGGGTGGAAAACGAAGTAATAACATTACACAACAGTCCTCAATGGGACCCACAGAACAGATATATATACAACAGTGACTCCCTGAGTCAAGAATACAGATATACCATACAAAGATCCAGATCACCTTGAAAACGATAGAGCGTCCGACTACGGACAAGATGCAAATGGGGCTAAGGGCCCTGAAGAATAACCAATGGCGTCCATAAACCCTGCCCAGGCCAAGCCGGAAGGGTAACCCTGCTAACGACGGCGATCTCAAACCTGCTAAAACAAAAGGGGTGCCGACAAAGGGCAAAGGAAAAAGAGGAGCGTCAGTACTGAGGCCAGTACACGGCGAGGCTAGAATTCGGCGGCTCTCGCCTACATAGGTATGGTAGGCTGAAGCGGCAGCGCAGCGGCACTAAACAACCTATAGAGACTCGGTATCACTGGCGGCTATTAGAGAGGGGTAAGAAAGACCTATTCGGATCCAACCTGAAGCTAACACCAAACAAACCCATCCTGGTATTTCCCCCTCGAGACCAAACGAGGAAGGCAGACCGAGGAACTCACACGGTTGGCAATTTTACTCATTCCATTATAGTTGCAACAATTACCACTCAGATATAAAGCATGAGTCTTCCTGAAGCATAAGTAGTGGGCAGTTTTAATCACCATTCCGTTGTAGTTGGATCAATTACTAGCCGAATATAATTGTCCCGAGGAATCCCAAAACCCAGCAATGGTTGGCACTTTTATCACATTCCATTGGAGTTGTAATACTTACTAGGCATATAGCATGTCACAAAACCCAGATCCACCAGCTATTGGCATTGTTAATATCCATTCCGTTATACTTGAGCTGATTACTAGTCACATATTAAGTCCAAGTTATAGCACTACTTTAGTTATGCTTGTCTATGATCGAGATACTGTGCTCCAAGTCGTCCATAACCGCGGACACGGCTTTCAGAAAGTTTTACCCTGCAGGGGTGCACAAATAGCAACACACACTCGATCAACCTCGGAAAAACCAACTCAAAACCCAACGAGGCATTCACGACAAAGAGATCACAGGATTCATAAAATATTTCAGGGGGCCACCCCACTAAGCTACCCGCAACGAAGTTGGCCGGCTTCGGAACGGACCCAGGGTTTGTGTCAATGGCTATAAACGACTGGGAACCCGAAAGTGTGACTGGGCTTGTCGATACCGCAAAAACATTCCACGTTCCAAAACAGTACAGGTGCTCCACGCACAATCTTAAATAAAGTGGTAACATGGCATAAGTACAGGATAGTAATAAAGCCCCAAACTACTTGTGGCCCCAAGAAATAGAAATGAATCAAGCTCTGGCTCGGGGGGGGTCCATAAGGCCTCCCGGATGTGGATAGTGCGAAAAAGCAAGGAACAGGTATCAAGTACTCGGGGTCCTACGGGACACAAGTGAGCGTGGAAGAACCAAATAACATCTATTGCCCACCGATGCCTCTGCATTAATTATTTCTAACATTTTAATAGTTGTATTTAAAGTCATGATCAACTGCACCAATAAACATCCCCACCAATAAACATCTGGCAGCATTCCAACAACTGTGGTACCTAAAAACACAAGATCGCACCTGAGCAAGCAACTACGACTCGCAAGGCTAGCTATCTACCACACACGGGTAATAGGAGGTGTCCAAGGCAATATAGAGGTTGCACGGGATATAACTGGTGCACGGAAACTAAAGCATCGCGACACGGATAGCAATAGATTAACAGGAGGAAATAAAGACTATAAAATGCAAAATAGGTGGAAGGAGAGAGATGCTCGCCTGGGAAACAATGCCGAAGGTTCATATCCGAAGAACTTGTCGATACTCGCATCAACTCATCGACCTAGTCCGCGAAGTAGCAAACACTAGAAGAAACACCGAATGCAATATTTAATACTACGGCAGAAGATCCGGCATGATTATGATATGATGCAGTGATGAACAATTTAACATGCGACGGTCGGTAATGTCATATTATAAAAAAAATAATGGGGGTGTCGGATAGGGAATCACATTTAGCGTTCGGCGAACTCGGGCTCCAAGGGGTTTAGGGTTCGATAGGGTTCGACGGGATCGGTCTCGACGGAGACACTCTCGGACAACGGAGTAGATCTTGTCGCATCCGGGAAGAAGGACTCGGTTTGGCGTCGGGGGCGCGTCAGATTTTCCCTGGTCGGTGTCGATCTTGTCGTTGTGAAGGTCTTGTCGTGTCTGCGGGTCGAGTCGGACTTGGCGTTCGGGGAGAAGAACTTGGCATCCTCGAGGAAGTACTTGGCGCATCCATGTCGGCGACCTTGGCGTCCGGGATCTCGGGCATCGGCTCCGGGAAGAAGTACTTGTCGCATCTGCGGTCTTCGGTTCAGGTAGAAGAGCTCGTCGTCCGGGGACGGGGATAGGGCTTCGGACGTATGCTTCGTGTAGAAGAGCATGGCATTCCGCGTCGAAGGCCTTGGAGTTCCACCTTATTCGTCAATGGCGGACTTGGGATCGGTGCCGGGGTCCTCGGGGGCGCCATGAAGAAGTACTTGCGGTTTCCGTGATGGAGATCTTGGGGGCACCGGCTTCCATCTTGTTGTTACGGGATTAGCATCTTCATGTCCACGTACGAAAACACCACTCGCACCATAACACAAATATTCACAGTACATCCTGTCGTGCCAAAACCATGAGCGATTCAGGCACAGGGATGTAGCACGGCAACAGACGCGCGCATGATGACGAGGATGTGGCCTTGACGCATACGAACAAGGAGAAGGCATCAGAGCCACATGCCGACAGGGACACCTTGGAGGAGGGCCGACGTAGGGCTGTTCCGGTTCGAGGATGCCGAGGCGATGCCGACCGCCTCAGCGCTTGGCACGGAAGACGGGACGCGGACGTCGCCGTGGCTACAGGTTGCGGGCGCCCGGGGTCGAGGGAGAGCAGGCCTAGGGTGGTGCCGGTGACGGGTTGCAGGGAGACGAGGAGTGGTGAGGGTGCACGAGGCCGAACCCTAGTGGCGAGGAAGGACCACAGGGCGTCATCGAGACCGAGTAGAGGAGGGCATCGTCAGACGGTGACGGCCGAGCGGGGGTCGTCGTAGGAAGAGGCAGGGGCCGCGGCGACCTCCTGGCGGTGGGCGACGGTGGAGGACTCGCGGCGGGGCTGGGCGCGGTCGGAGCTGAGGGGGACCGGGGGCACCGGGGCTCGAGGGAGGCGGCGGTGGAGAGGGGACGCCGGCGGCGGCGAGGGGATTGAGCGGAGGCGATGGGGCGAGCCGGGCAGGTGGAGGAGGCCGCGGCCGGCGGTAGGGCCGACGCGCGAGGGGGAGGAGGCCGAAGGGAGGAGATCTTGATGCGGGCGGCCGTCGGAGAGAGAGGCGGAGGAGCTCCAAGCGGCGGCGAGCTTGGCCGACGAGGGACCCCTGGGGCGGAGATAGGCGAGACTGACGGGGTCGGGGAGGTCGCGGTCGGCGGTGATGGTGGAGCCCGATGGGGTCGTCGGCGAGGAAGGAGACGGGGGACGGGCGGAGACCACGGCGGACGGAGTAGAGGGGAGGCCGGTGAGTCGAGGCGGAGGAGGCCGAGAGCGGCGAACGGCGGTAGAGGGGAGAGCGGCCTCGGGGACAGAGAGCTGGGACGGGGGAGGAGAGACGCGGGGAGAAAAGGAGAGAGGGACAGGCGCGCGGGATGGCCGCGTCTCCCGCGCGGGTGGGGCCGGCGCGGTAGGTGGGGGCTCGCGTCCCGGGGCGGTCGGTCGGGGCTGGCTGGGTGAGTGGGCCAGGCGGGGGAGTTGGGCGGGAAAAACAGCGGCTACGATTGTGTGCGCGCCTAGGAGGAATTTTGTCCGCGCGTGGGGCCGGCCAGGGGGCCTGGGGAGAAATTCGGGCGGCTAGCGATTGGTGGAGATTTGGGGTCAGGCTGATGTGGCGAGCTGTGGTTGGCCGGGGTGATGTGGAGGGGGCTGGGTAGAATAGGATTGGGTCGTTTAAGGAATTTTGGAGGCGGCCGGTCAGACTTTCGGGTCTGGCTGGCTGCCTCCCATAAATAAATAAAAAAGTTTTATTATTTAAAAATGGCGCTTTTAAAAACCGTTGGTAGACAAAACAAAATAATCCGGAGACCCGGGTTTTGATTTAAAAATAAAGACGGGGCGTTTCGAAAACAAAAATAGTTTTAGACAAACCAATGTAAGAAGACATGACGACGCTCAAATGCAAGGTGGCATGATGACATGAGCATGCGATCATGGCGTTGCAATGCTCAAATACAACGCGATTTTCTAGTAGTGGTTTTTGCGGGGCGCCACAAGGGCGATGGTGGTGCTTCTTCTTCGAATCCTGCAGAGTGAGGGAATTGTCCTAGGGCATTGTGTTAGTCGTGGCGACTAGCCGCTTTTTGTAATGTACCTCAATGACGAACAATATATTTTGTTTGAAGTAAAAAAGGTCCATCGACTCGCATTGCTATGCAATTTTTGTTTGTTTTGTATTTTTGGTTGAGCAAGTCCTCGAGCGCGTCCACCCTTTGGTGGGGTTAACCTCGCGTATCTGTATGTTTATTTGTGTTAGGCTGTTAGGTTAACCGGAGTCGACTTGCCGTGGCTCGTGGAGCTAGTCGCTTGGCAACCCCAAGGGGTGCTCTATACTTGGCTATTTTCCCGGACGCGACCGGGGTTGGTTAGGCGAGTCCCCGAGCGTGGTACTTGGCCGTTCTAGTCACATGCCCAAGGTAGGTGAGGGCATTTGTATGTTTGTTGTAACGTGTTGCCCCCTACCCTGGAAAGGCAGTCACGTGGTGAGTTCGAGGCAGACTCTCATACTTGGTGCATTCCCGAGCCGCGTGAGGGACGTTTATGGCAAGTCCCCGAGCGTGGTACTTGAGCTTTTGAGTCACCGTGCCCGGGGGTGGGGAGGACAGGTTTCCTTCCGTGTGTAGCGTATTGCTAAATGTACGAGTGCGAGTGGCACAAGGAGATGGCAACTAGACACAATTTGTGCGATCCGATTTTATTTCATCATATAGCAGCTGACTACATGTTTTAGTTCTATGTATAGAACTTTCGGAGGAGGTTTACATTCCATGGCCGCCCGACTTCAAGCTAGCCGTTTCCTCGTACGTCAATTAGGTAGCAGGCGTCGTTGCCGAGGACTCATCCTATGGCGAATGGACCCTCCAATGGGGGAGAAAGCTTGTACATGCCCTTCTTGTCCTAGATCAGTCGCAGGACCAGGTCGCCCTCCTAGAAGGTGCAAGTTCGGACTCAACGGCTGTGGTAGCGACGGAGTCCCTGCTGGTAGATTGTTGTGCAAGAGCGAGCTAGGTCGCGTGCTTCGTCGAGCTGGTCGACCCCGTCCTGATGGGCAATCTCGTTGTCCGCCTCTGCATAATTGACGACCCAAGGTGAGTCGTGTTCCAGGTCGGTTGGCATGATAGCCTCAGCACCGTAAACCATGAAGAAGGGCGTGAACCCTATTGAGCGGTTGACGGAGGCGCGGATGCCCCATATCACGGAGGGGAGTTCTTTGACCCAACACCCAGGAGTTTGTTCGAGGGGGACCTGCAGTCGCGACTTGAGGCCGTGAAGGAAGCTTTGGTTAGCGCGTTCCGCCTGGCCATTAGACTCCGGGTGGGTGACTGAGGTGAGGTCGAGTCGTATGTCGTGTTCCTCGCAGAAATCATCCATGGTTCCCTTGGCAAAGTTAGTGCCGTTGTCCCTGATAATGCTGTGCGGGTAGCTGTACCGGTAGATGAGCTCGCGGAGGAACTTGGTGGCGGGCTTGTTGTCGCACTTTTTGATTGGCTTGGCCTCTATCAATTTGGTGAACTTGTCGACTGTGACCAGGAGGTGGGTGAAGCTAGATGGGGCCTTTTTGAACGGTCCCACCATGTTGATGCCCCAAACGGCGAATGGCAGGTGATGGGGATAGTCTTAAGGGCCGAACTAGGTATGTGCGTCTGGTGGGCGTACTTCTGGCACCCAACGCATCGTTGGACGATGTCGACGGCGTCGGTGTGTGTGGTGAGCCAGTAGAAGCAAGGTCGCATGGCTTTCGTGACTAGCGACCGAGCCCCGACATGGTGGCCGCAGTTGTGAGTGTGGATGTCTTGGAGGATCTTGCGCCCTTCTTCTGGCTGTAAGCAGTGCTAGAATATGCCAGTCATGCTACATTTGTGAAGCTCGTCGTTGATGATGACGAATGATTTGCAGCGACGCACGATCATTCGCGCCTCTGGGCAGGATCTTGTGCTCGAGGTAGGCGACATATGACGCGGTCTAGTCGCTAGGCTCCGTGAAGATGGCGACCATAGCAGGCTCGGGCTGCAGAGGTATCGCGATATCTATCTCCTTTGGTGGGGAGACCAAAGGCTTGTTGATGATGTCGAGGATGACACCCGCGGATGGCGTTTGGCGAGCCCACCCGATGCGGGAGAGCGTGTCGGCCTCCTCGTTGTTGCACGTGTCGATCCACTCGACGGAATAGTCGGCGAAGTAGCCCACCCAGCTGGTCCACCGCTTGGCGGTATGCTATCATGGTGGGGAGACGGCATCGTAGGTGCCGGCGACTTGTGCGGCGATGAGGTCGGAGTCTTCGTAGCACCGGAGGCGATTGACGTTCATCTCGTTGGCAGCCCACAAGACGTGAAGGAGGGCCTCATATTCAGCCTTATTATTGGTGCAGGGTGTGAAGTCGAGGTGCAGCACGTAGCGGATGTCGGGGGATGACCCCCAGGTAGGCCAAGCCAAGCTCAACTGGCCGGCTCCAGGGAGATCTAGCCAGATGGCCACAAGACAAAGAACCACAGCTAGGTGGAATGCTCCACCCAGTCCGCCTCAAGATTCCCCGGCTGGCCCGTCTAGCCGGGGGCCAGGAGAGCCGGCTGGGTGGTCACCTCAACCCGGCTTCTTGGGATCCATTGGCCAAAGGAATGGAAGGGGGCGACGCTCCTTGCTTAGCGCACCCTTGACCGAACAGGCTAGCACGCCACCCTGCCGACACTACCACACAAGGGTGCCAAAGCGCCAAGGTTGGAAGATGGCAGTTAAAGCTCCGGCTGACAGATGAAGCACCAAGCTGATGGATAAAGCACAGGGTGACGCTCAAAGCAGAGGCTCTGAGATGTTGTGGCGCTATCCCCACCTGTACTGGAGCTTGACCGGGTCCTGGACCACCGGCTAGACCCGGCAGCCGGCCCGCTTTGTAATCCCAAAGCCCAAACAGTAAACCCTAGAGGCCACATGGTAACCTACCCTTCCACCAGTATATAAGGAGGGGTAGTGCCAGGGTTCTATGTAAGGCATTACAAGTTAGAAGTTAGCCGGAATCGCCAAGTCAAGTAGTTCGTCTTCCTCTAGCTCTCGATAGCAGCTAGGGAAACAACTCAAGGAGCACTTGTATTGAGCATCTGCTCCTCATATAGTAGATCCTTGTAGGAGTAGGAGTGTTACCTCGACAAGAGGGCTCCGAACCTAGGTACATCGCTGTGTTTGTAGTATCTGTGCCCAACCCATTGCGAGTAGCCATAGATAACATCATGATTCTCCCCTCTCATGCTATCCCCGATGGCACTGCCGTGTTCCACACCATGAAAGTTGGCACCCACCATGGGGTACAACGCTTCGGCTGGGGTCATCTTTCGCACGGGACTTCCGCTCATCACTGGTAAGCGAGTTGCCTCTGGCCTCGTCCTCACCTTCAGCTCGTTGGACTGCTTCCTCGACAACGCATCCTACTTCAACGGGAAAACCTTCCCAAGTGATAGATCCGTCATGCACTTCGGCGAGCATCGTGTCTATGTCGCCACCATCGCCGAGGATTTCCCTTGCAAGGTTAACACCGTCTTCGGTGTGCCTCTAGGCTTCTCTGCCCCACTCCTCGCTAGCGACAATGTTTAGGTCATGATGGCCAACACATGCGATGGACTCCGCCCACCTATGGAGCGTGACGCAGGCGCCCAAGACACCGCTCCACGTGAGAAGGGCGTGGACCCCTTGGCAGACTCCATCCATAATCTCCGCATCCCCATCGGCCCCGAGCTGGATCCGGCCGCCGCGCTTGAGGCCACGCGCCAGAACCTCCTGGAGGAGGCCATCAAGGTCGCCACCCGCTAGCGATGCCTGGACGCAACCATGCGCGAATACAACACCATGCACGGTTTCTCCCACTTACCTGGTGCCAACCGGCAGGCGCCGCCCTAGGGCCACAACTTGGGTTCGTAGCTGGACCGTACTGCTAACTCGAGTGTTGCCACAACTCCCCGGCCAAGAACATGAGGGCCGCGGAAGCTGTCGTCGTGGAGCTTAGCCACTTGGAGGGCAACGAACTGCGTCGACAATAGGCACGCGTACAGCTCCTCGTCGCTACAGCCAACAGGCAACATGCCAGGCAGGCATGAGCCTCAGAGGAAACAACAAAAGCCAACAACCTCGCTGGGTGGGCAATCCGGCTGCAGGCAGGAGCAAGAACTCCTCTCCAAACGCTACAAGGCAGAACAACCGTCTGCGTGGCGGATCAGCCGGCCGTGGGCAAAACCCACGCGAAGCCACCAGTAGGAACCACGATCCGATTGACGAAGCCAGAAGAACCAACACGCCACCCAAGTCCTGCCTCTCAGGACGACTAGGCCCGCCTGAGCCAGAGGAGCTGCGAGACGCATGCGCATGCATCGACCTGCTGGTCCATTTACGCGTGCTGGAAGAGGAAAGTCCAGTTGGCCCGAGATGTTTTGGAGCACGCATCCGGAACGAACCGTTTCCAAAGGGATTTTCGCTCCCAAGGGACACGCCAAAGTACAATAGCATGGTCAAGCTAGAAGACTGGCTGGTGGATTACACCACCGCTGTGGGCATCGCAAACGGCAACCGTCGGGTGGTTGTGCGCTACGTCCCGCTCATACTCCTCGACTCAGCCAGGACATGGCTCAATAGCCTCCCCGACACCATCATCAATGCTTGGAATGATTTTGAGCAAGCGTCTGTCTGCAAGTTCACCCACACCTACAAACGCAAGGGTCACCCTAGCGAGCTCGCCCTGTGCGTTCAAGGAAAGGACTAGAGGGACCGCTCCTACATTATTCAGTGGACAAGCATGCACAACTCTTGCGAGGGGGTGCGCGAGCACCAAGCAATCGACTTCTTCATCAAGGACTGTATGGATGACACCATGCTCAAACATAAGCTTTCCCGGGTGGAGCCCAATACCATGGCCAAGACCATGGAGATCACGGACAAGTACACCATCACGGACGCGGTGATGAAAAGATCTATCCGGCTGGATAACCAGGGACAGATCATCGTGGACATCTCCGTAGACAGGCGCCAGCCGGAAGGGAACAACCACAAATCCAGGAGGCATGACAACCGCCACGACAAGAGAAAAGACGACCAGCCGGATAACCAATATGGTTCCAGGCAGGTGGCAGCCGTCCAAGAGGACCCAGCTATAGGCATCAGCCGAAGACAGAAGCCCGACGACCGGCCACCTTCGCCCAAATATACCATCGAATTGATGCTTGATGGCCCATGCATGTTCCATAGCAGCGGTAAAAAGCCAACTACACATACAACCCGCTAGTGCACCTGGACAAAGAAGATGGCCGAGGTTTGTGGTCTACCATCGCCACCCCCTCCTCCGCCATCTGGTGGGCAGCATGACAACTGTGATCACCAAAACCGCCAGGATGAAGATGAAGGAGACTATCCTCACCGGGTAGGGAACTACCACATCTTCACCACCGAGCCGAAAACCAGCACAGGAAAAGGCGCCACGAGGCGACGGTGAACGCAATCGTCCCTCCTGTTCCCCAGTTCCTGAACTGGTCCGAGCAAGAGGTCAAATGGAGCCAAAAAGGACCACCCGGACATGCTGCCGCATCCGGGCACGTATGCCATGGTCCTGGATCCCAACATCATCTCCAAGAAGCACTCATCCAGGTTCTCCCGCGTCTTGGTGGACAGAGGGAGTAGCATCAACCTCGTGTACCGCAGCTCCCTATACTGGCTCGACATCAGTGAGTCCTAGCTGGAGCCGTCTAGCACCTCCTTCCATGGAGCTGTTTCGGGTCCATCACATTCACCCATCGGCAAGATCCGGCTGGATGTCATCTTTGGCACGGAAGACAATTTCCACCATGAGCCTATCTGGTTCGAGGTGGTCAACCTCTATAGTGCTTACCACGCTATCTTGGGATGCCCCGTCCTCACCAAGTTCATGGCGGTGCTGCACTACGCGTACCTCAAGATGAATGCGCCACAGACGGTTCCAAGATTGCCGAGGCCATGATCATCGTAGAGGAGAAGCGCTTCATTATGCAGAACATGGCGCCCCTGCAGGCACACATGCCGGCTGGCGAGCCAAAGCCAGCCGGAGAGGCGCAATTCAAGCCATCAAAGGGCACGAAGAAGATCCCGTTGAACGAGGCTGAGCCGGACAAGTTTGTCCTGGTCGGAGATGGCCTTGATCGCAAATAGGAAAGTGCACTCGTCGACTTCCTCCGTGAGAATCAGGATATCTTTGCATGGTCCCCCAAGGACATGCCTGGTGTCCCGAGGGAGCTCACCGAGCAGTATTTACATGTTAGGCTGGAGGCAAAGCCGGTAAAGCAATCACTATGCCTAAGGATGAAAACGGAGTGAAAACGGACGAAACTGAGTGATGTCACATTTGTTTTCAATTTTTTTTGCGGAGACGGAAACAAATACAGAAACCCTAGAAACAAAATCAAAAGCAAATATTGTCGAAAGCAGATACGGACCAAATACGGTGTAGATGCGGAACAATGTAGATTTTGCCCGGAACAAAGAGAATCCTGGAATCATGCAATAAATCTCAAGCATTCTAGAAAACCAATAATATTATTCCCTTACTATATATAGCATAGTGCTAGGTTTGCTAGGTAATAAGGGAATGATCATTTCGTGGAAAACTCCTTGAATGCATCAAGGGATTACATAGTCTTCAGTACTGGAACGAGCAACTTTGCAAGTTTGGCTTGACAAGGTCATGTTTTGTGTCGGTTGGATTTGGCTATGCACATCTACCCTAAATGGAAATTCCATATTAGACGGAAATGGAAATTCCGTTTCCGTGTCTGTTCCACCAAAAAAATGCTGTTCCGTTTTTGTTTCTGTTTCCCTCAAAAAAATCCGTTTTCGTTTCTATTTTGCAAAATTCTATTTCTGTTTCCATATTTTCATTCCATTTCCATTTTCCTGCGGAAGAGAAGAGAAGAACCATCAGTGAAGGATAGACCAAGTGATTGACTCCACGGTCGGCTGTGAACTACTGTCGTTTCTGGATGCGTACTCCTGCTACCACCGGCTGACCCCTGCTGATCAAATAAAGACATCATTCATCACCCCATATGGAGCCTACTGCTACACCACCATGCCATTTGGACTGAAAAATGCAGGTGCTACATATCAGTGCTACATGCAGAAGTGTCGACGATCGCAAATCAGTAGAAACGTGCACGCCTATGACGATGACATGGTGGTCAAGACAAAGGAGAAGCAAATGCTCCTTGAAGACCTGAAGGAGACATTCACCAACCTTCGCCGGTTCTAGATGAAGCTGAACCCGGAGAAGTGCGTAATTGGCATCCCAGCTGGCCAGCTCCTCAGTTTCCTCATCTCAGAACGTGGAATCGTGGCCAACCTGGAAAAGATCGCCGTAATCAAGCGCATGCAGCCGTCGCAGAATCTGTGCGACATGCAGAAGTTCACCGGGTGCCTGGCCTCCCTCAGCTGGTTCGTCAGCTGGCTGGGCGAGAAGGCACTCCCCCTATACCAGCTCATGAAGAAATCAGACAAGTTCGTCTGGACGGCATAGGCGGACGAGGCCTTCCGTGGCCTCAAGCGCATGTTATCCTCTCCGCCAATACTGGCGGCCCTAGCCACAGAGGAGCCAATCCTAATGTACATTGTAGTACCAACCGGGTCTTCAGCGTCGTGCTTGTGGTGGAGAGATCAGAAGAAGGAAAGGCTCAGTCGGTTCAATGCCCGGTGTACTACCTGAGAGAGGTACTCTCGCTATCAAAGAAGAACTACCCTCACTATTAGAAGCTGGTGTATGGGTTGTACATGGATGCCAAGAAGCTGAAGCACTACTTCCAAGAGCACTCCATCTGGGTAGTGGCGTTGCCCCCTGTTGGAGATCATTGGCAACAGGGATGCCATAGGCTGGGTGGAAAAATGGGAAATAGAGCTCACCACACACTACATCCGGTACGAGCCAAGAACGGTGATCAAGTCTCAGGCCCTGGCGGACTTCATCGTCGATTGGGCAGACATGTAGTACCTGCCTCCATGTCTCGACTCCACGCACTAGAAGCTACACTTCGATGGCTCCAAGATGTACGATGGACTTGGAGCCGGGGTCCCCGTCACCTCTCCAAAAGGGGACCGGCTGGAGTACATGTTGCAGATCCACTTTCGCGCATCCAATAACGCCGCCGAGTATGAAGCGCTGGTTCACGGCCTCACGATGCCAAAAGAGATCGACATCAGGCGCATCCTCTGCTTCGGCGACTCCGACCTGGTGGTGCAGCAAGTATCAGGAGGTTGGGACCCCAAGGACGCAAATATGGCGCTATACCACATTTTTGTACAATAGCTATGTGCCTGTTTTGAAGGATGCAAGTTCCACCATGTGCCTCGAGCGAACAATGAAGCCACAGACACACTCAACCGCTTAGGGTCACGAAGAGCAGCAATTCCGCCTGGAGTCGCTGTCGAGCACTTGCGCAAGCCTTCCATCACACCATCTCCAGAATCCGACTCCATCATGCTGATCGTGCAAGCCGGTCGGGAGCAAGGAAGTCAACTGATCATGCAAACCGTTTATGCTATCCGGGAAACACCTCCATGGGGCAAGCCATTCATGGACTTTCTAGCTAAAGGGGAGCTGCCGGATGGAGAGGTTGAGGCAAGACAAGTGAAGCGAAGGGCAAGCACATACACAATCATCAACAATGAGCTCTACAAGCATAGCGTGGGAGGTATTTACCAGTGCTGCGTAAGCCAAGAGGAAGGAATCCGGCTACTGGTGGACATTCACCAAGGCGAATGCGGTCACCACGCATCATCGAGAGAAATAGTGGAAAAGGCATTCCGCCATGGGTTCTACCGGCCCACGACACGGGAGGACGCTGAGCAGCTGGTGAAAGCATCCAATGGATGCCAGCAGTTCGCCCAACAGAAACATACTCCATCATCAGCACTCAGGACGATCCCTATCACCTGACTGTTTGCCGTCTGGGGCTTGGACATGGTAGGCCCATTCAAAACAGCGTGATCTAGTATGACACACTTGCTGGTGGCCATGGACAAGTTCACCAAGTGGATCGAGGAAAAGCCAATCAAGAAGCTGGATGGACCGATAGTGGTCAAGTTCTTCCTCGACATCATCACGCGTTTCGGGTACCCCAACAGCATCATCACATACAATGGCACGAACTTCGCGAAAGGTGCCTTTGCGCGTTTCTGTGCTAACAAGGGCATCTGCCTAGACCTGGCCTCCGTCGTGCACCCCCAATCCAATGGACAGTGCGAGTGAGCAAATGGTCTTGTCCTAGCTGGAATCAAGCCAAGGCTAATCAAGCCACTAATGAGGACTCCTGGATGCTAGATAGAGGAACTGCTGGCAGTGCTATGGAGCTACGCACAACTCCCAACCGCACCACCAGCTTCACGCCATTCTTCCTTGTCTATGGAGCAGAGGCAGTCCTGCCAACTGACATCGAGTTCAACGCACCGCGCAAACTGCTGTATACTGAGTAGCAAGCCAAAGAACTATAAGACAACGTTGATCTCTTTGAAGAGGCACGAGAGTTGGCCTTATCTAGATCTGCTATCTACCAGCAGAACCTGCATGGCTACCATGCTAGCCGGATCCGCAACATCTCGTTCCGCGAGGGCGACCTCATCTTGCGGCTGGTACAAGACACCAAGGGGATGAAAAAGCTAGCTCCACCCTGGGAAGGGCCATTCATCATCAGCCGGGCGCTGCATAACAACTCATATTACCTGATCGATGCTCGCCAGCCACGAAGAACAAGATGGACCACTCCGGTGAAGAAAGTGAACGCTCGTGGAATGCGAACCTGCTTTGCCCATTCTACACCTGAGTAAGGGCAAATGTATCTTACCTTTATGTAATGAACAAGCTAAGGAGCCTTGACATAGTCTCGGGGACTCTGTAATAAGTTGGCATTTTCTGCTACAACACTTGAAGTTCTCTGGCTGCATTGTTTTTAACCCTGGACCCGGCAGTCTCTCTCGGGGGCTTACCGGATGGCCCAGACGGCCGCGAATTATGAAAACACAAAGTATTATACGTGGCTGCAAGATATCCCTCTTCGATTCTGGCTGCAGACCGCAAGCCGGCTGATAGAAATGGCAAGAGCAGAAAACTCGAAGACCCGTACAGAAAAATCCTAAGGAAAACAAGACGTCTGGATGTTTCGGTTGCACATGCTCATTCGAAGCCGGTACCCAAAATCTGAAGTATTATGCAGTACACTAACTAAGACAACCCTTGCTTCCGTCTAAGCGCTAACAAGGGCACAACTTCAACGGCCAATGCTCGCTAAGAAAAGGACTAAGCTACTAGTTTTGCACGAAACGGCAAATTTTTCAACCAAACGAGCAACTAAAGACTATGTTTATCCTACACACGTCTAGCGTGAAAACCTTTGTTAGTATCATTCATCCTTGTATGAACCAAACCGTCCGAGCCGGAGGCCAGTCGCCAGATGGCAAAGGAACACAAAGGAGCTTCGACCCAATCCAGCCGGCCCGAACCTCGGGGACTACACCCTGTGGGTGCGCTCACGCGCCCCCACACAGGCAACCTGCAACAAGCAACAACACAAAAGATCTTCAACATGGCTAGATTCTCCAGCCGGCCCTAACCTTGGGGACGACACCCTGTGGGTGCGCTCATGTGCCCCCATACAGAAGAAAGCATACAACAACTGCAATGCAAGGCAAAGTACATGAAAAAGAACACAAGACAACATCACAAAAGGGAGACAAAGCTCCAATCAGAATTCACTGCAGTAGGACAAATTGTTCAAGCAGGCAGACAAACAAGTTTTCAAATAGATACAAATACTCCCGGCATTCTGGGGATCAGGATTGAGGGTCATTGGAAGGGCCAGAGGCATCGGCTAGAGCATGGCTACTGGAGGTGAAGTCGGTGGAGGCAGAGCCTATCACAGTCGGGGCATCATCGAGGGCTAAGGCTGCCAGAGGGCTGTAATGATACCCCTCCGAGCTGCCTGGATCACCAAAGTCCCGGTCCAATTGGACGAAGCTTCCAATCTTGACACCGTGGGAGCGGATGTCAGGAACTTTAGCTCGAAGCTGGTTATAGTTGGTCCCCTAACGAAACCCTCTAGAGACACTCCGCAATTTCACGTCTGGGTACCAAAACTTCAACATCGTCAAGACCATCTCAGCACTACCACGAGCAGCCCGGTCTCGCACCACATCCATGAGCTCCGGGGCGTCAGAGAGCGTCCTGGCCAAGGCGTCCATCGTGGTCGGGCGGTTGGTGTCGGGCCAGACATAGTCCAAGACCTCCAGGGAAAGACCACGCATCCGGTTAACCTCCTCACTAACGACCATCACCAACTCCACCGGGTGCAAGTCGCAGCCGGCATCGGCCTCGGGGGCACGCGCCAAGGCTTTGTCGGTCAACTTAGCATACTGAGCTGCACTCGGAAAAAAGGAAACTGTTAACAGTCCGGCTACAACAGGATGAGAAACAAGCTCTCCAAGTGATTCACTTACTGATGACCATGTCGACTATTTGTCATAGCTCCCCTACAGTCGCCTTCTCCCAGGCCTGGGCGGTCTTTAAATCCTCCGCCTGGCGGGCCTGGATCTGCTCGAGGTTTTCAATGCCTTGGCCTGGATATCGGCAGTCTTGTTTGCCTGGCCGGCCTTGACCTCCATCTACTGCTGATGCTGCAACATCTAGCCGATCTGGGATTGGCATGCCTGGTTAGATTCCTCCAGCCGGGCGACCTCCTCCTTTAGCCTCTCCACCTCCCGATCCCTGTCCGCTAACAGATCTGCAAGGGGGGGTACCAATGGTCAATAAGAAGCGCGAAAACTCGCGCAGCCGGGAAGATAAAGCAGAGCAAGCAATCTTACGCCCTAGGTCCTGTGATGTCTTGTCAGCTTCAGTAAAAGATTTATGCAAGGAGGGCGCGATCAGAAAAGAGAACAGAGGTGTGAACAGCAAAGGAGGGCCACAAGAACGGCGGAGAAGCGGCTTACCTCCAGGGATGCCCCCAGTACCTTGGCATCACTAAGCCCCTGCTTCATCACCTCCGGTTGAGGCACACCTCCATGGCCATAGCGCCCGAGCCGGAGGCCGCCTCTGCCCTGCCACCATCAACCGCCGGCTATGCGGTGACCTCCACGGGCTCCTCCACTCGGTAGGTGGCAGAGCCCGGATGATCCAGGCATGGAGCCGAGAAGACATCAGCAAGCCTGGAGGCAGCAGAGGCCTGGTGTAGGAACAAGGACCAAGCCGGCACCACCGTCTCCGCCGCATCTGCCGCGGCCTCGGTCGGCTTAGCAATAGAAGATGTCGCCTCAATCGGCTTGGCAGTAGAGGCTACAACCTTAGCTGGCTTCGTAGCAGAGGTAGCAGCCGACCCCTCCTCTCTAGCCAGAGGAGGGTCGGACGTAGTGGTGATGGTCGCGGAGCCGGTCAAGGAAATTGCCTCACTAAGAGAAGAGCGAGAAGAGCACAGTGAGTAAGGCGCAGACCAACAGACATGCAGAGAGAGGGGAACATGGGCACGTACCCGGCAACGCTTAGCGTGATGGCTACAGCCCTTGGACGGCGGCTCCTCTTCGCCCCACCCCCGGTCGGAGCGGCGCTGGACGAAGTAGCCCGCTTCCCTCGAGCCCTCGATGCAGCAGCCTCAACCAGGTCTGTGTCCTTGTTGTGGGCTTCTGTACCAGGATGTGGGCACAACGTCAAGCACGCGGCCAAAAGAAGAACAAAGAAAATACGGGCAAGAAAAGCTGCTCACCGGGTGGAAACTCGCATCCCTCATCGACTCGGGTGGGAAACCGCTCTGGCTCCGTTTATAGGAACTTCGGTGGCTTGAGGTCAGCGGTGAAGGCGAGAATCTCATCCTCCCCCATACCATCTTCTACTAGATGCGCTGTAAAAAGCTACTCAATAAGGAACATAACAAACAAAGAGAAAGTCCCTCGGGACAAGGTCACCCAGAGAAGAAGAAGGCCTAACCTTCGGGGCAGCCGCCCATGGTGGAACGGCCGGCAGAAGAAGACCTAGTCTTCCGTCAGCGTCTCCTTCGAGATGGTGGCAAGCCACTCCTGAAGGGCCACGAACGGCACCTCCAGCCGGGACACCCGGGTGGGATCCAGCGAGCCAGATAAATGGCAGACATGTGCAACCGTTACTACAGCGGAAGCACGCGATTCGTCATCCAGGATAGCAGGATGTCCCGGGCAGTGAGCCTCTCCTTATCCACCAACACCGTCACACAGGTGGCCATGCGCTCCATGTCCGCCTGGGTGCCCATGTTCTAGATGGTACAGGCCTTCCGGGTGGTGGGGATGTTGGCGAACACCTGTGCCTTGATCCATTCGATGTCGGTGTTGTTGCGCACGTAGAAGTACGAGTGCTAACACAACTTGACGGTGTCGGGCATCTCCAACTATGGCATCAATGACAATGACCCGGGGTAGATGGCGTAGCAGCCTGTCTCCGTCAGAGGGCCGCCCTTGCCCACCACCTGGACCTTGAAGTAGAAGAACTTCAAGAAATTTGCCCCATCAGGGCGAACCCCCAAGTAGGCCTCGCAGCAGGCCACATGATGCGACAGCTGCGCGACGGTGTTGGCGCCGAGGTGGTGGATCTTGAGGTCAAACGACACCATCAGCTCCAAGACGAACCTTCTTAGAGGCAGGCCGAGTCCATGAGCGAAATGGGCGAGAAAGACGATGGCCTCCCCGGACCAGGGGTTGGGAACCCACTCCCATTCTAGTGCCAGGCGATGCTTCACTAGGCGTTTCGGCGGGATGAGTTCCCCCGCCAGTACTTCTACACAAGCTCGTCGGTGACATACGAGCCGCACTAGCCACCCGCTTGGTCAGGAAGCATCTTGGTAGGAGTGGTGGCCGTGTTGGAGAAACGGGGTCCCGACATCATGACGGAGGAGTGGCGGCACCAACGACCAAAGAGCGGTGGTGCAAGGCAGAACAAGGAGGAAAAAGAGCAAAGGGCAGTGGACGCAGGGAGAAGACGAAGTGGGGAAGGAGCCCTCCCTGGTGCCCTTATTTATCAAGGCAGGGCAACCGCGCCTCCTGCACTCCCCTCCACCACGTGCCATGGAACTGCTCCACTCCCCCCCCCCACGATGTTTCGGTTCTGGATCGCATGCACTAGAGCAACTCCCATATAAGATCCCGCATGCATTACCGTGAAGGGCAATGGCACGCACGATCCCCGAGAAACCGCTATGATGAAGGCATGTGCGCAGTTACCAAAACTGCAGCAGCATGCTAAGAGGTCAAACTAACACGACGCGTGCTAGAGGAGGCAAGCGGGCCTAACCCCAACATCGACGTCATCAACTAGGCGATTCACCTCCCCAGCCGGGAGATGCAATCGCCGCTTACACCCTATGGGTGGGCCACTGGACCCATAGCCGGGAAAGTTGGCATCTCGAGCCAGAAAATGACAAGCACTATAAGACAATCCGCGATACGTTCTCTATCCACAATCATTTCAACATCAGCCAGTGAGCACGTAGGAACTTCTCCACAAAGCGAAGCCCCAACGTGCTCGAGGAACAGTGTCGAGGGGATGAACCCCGAGTGGGCCAAGCCAGGCTCAACTGGCCGGCTCCAGGGAGATCTGGCCGAAGGGCCACAAGACAAAGAACCACAACCGGGTGTTCCGCTCCACCCGGTCCGCCTCAAGGTTCCCCGGCTGGCTCGTCTAGCCGGTGGCTAGGAGAGCTGGCTAGGTGGCCACCTCTACCCGGCCGCCTCGGATCCGTTGGCCAAAGGTACGGGAGGGGGTGACGCTCCTTGCTGAGGGCACCCTTGATAGGACAGGCTAGCACGCTGCCCCTGCCAGCACTACCAGACAAGGGTGCCAAAGCGCCAAGGCTGGGAGATGACAGTTAAAGCTCTAGCTAACGGATAAAGCTCCGGCTGACGGATAAAGCACCAATCTGATGGATAAAGCAGAGGGTGACGCCCAAAGCGGAGGCGCTGAGACACTGTGGTGCTATCCCCACCTGTACTGAAGCTTGACCGGGTCCTAGACCACTGGCTAGACCCGGCTGTCGGCCCGCTTTGTAAACCCAAAGCCCAGACAGTAAACCCTAAATCCCACATTGTAACCTACCCTTCCACCAGTATATAAGGAGGGGTAGTGTCAGGGTTCTAGTTAAGGCATTACAAGTTAGAAGTTAGCCAGAATCGCCAAGTCAAGTAGTTGGTCTTCCTCTAGCTCTCGATAGCAGCTAGGAAAACAGCTCAAGGAGCACTTGTATTGAGCATCTGCTCCCTATATAGAAGATCCTTGCAGGAGTAGGAGTGTTACCTCAACAAGAGGGCTCCGAACCTGGGTACATCGTTGTGTTTGTAGTATCTGTGCACAAGCCGTTGTGAGTAGCCACTAATAGCATCCTGATTGTCCCATCTCATGTCATGTTCCACACCACGACAGCGGGGCTTGTCACCTTTGGGGGAGGTGAGTACGATCCCGGCCCCCGCGCCGTCCGCGTTCTTGGACCCGTCGAAGTGGAGCGACTAGTAGTAAAGATAGGGTAGCTTCTCCAGCTGCTATGCTTTTTCCCAGTTGGCAAGGAAATCAGCCAGGGCTTGCGACTTGATCGCCTTGCGTAGCTCATACTTGATGTTGTGGACGCCGATTCGACGGACCACTTGGCGACTCGCCCAGTCGCCTGGCGGTTGTGAATGATGTCCTGTAGCGGCGCAGAGGAGACGACCGTGATGGGGTGCTCCTGGAAGTAGTGCGGGAGCCGTCGCTAGGCTCTAAAGACCGCATACTCGAGTTTCTGGTACTGCGGGTAGCGCTACCTTGAGTCCGTCAGGACCTCGCTGATGTAGTAGACCGAGCGATATATGGGGCGCTCCTTGCCCTCCTCTGGCCGCTCTTCGACCATCACGGTGTTGACGACTCAAGCGGAGGCCATGACGTAGACAAGGGCGGCGAGCAGCGGTGCTGCGAGCAACACTTCTTTGAGTGCTTTGAGCGTGTTATCCGCCCTCTCCAATTGGAACATGGGGTTCTTGCACATCAAGCTGTAGAGGGGCATTGCCTTCTCACTGAGCCGGGGGATGAAGCGACTGAGAGTCACAACTTGCCCAGCCAGCTACTGAACATCGCGCAGGCACTCGGGTTTTCTGAGTCGCGCTATGGTGTCGATCTTGGTAGGGTTTGCTTCAATGCCTCGCTTGGAGACTACGTACCCCAGGAGCTGTCCGGTGGGTATGCCGAAGGTGCACGATATTGTACTTTCGCAGAGTCTGTGAGTAGGTCGCTCTGGCGAGTTGACTTCACCACCACGTCGTCAATGTAGACATGGATGTTGCGGCCAATTTGGCTTGCAAGGCACTCCTGCATGCACTGTGGGTAGGTTGCATCAGCATTCTTGAGACCGAACGTCATGGCAGTGTAACAGAAGGTACCGAATGGCATGATGAACACCGTTTTCTCCTCGTCCTTGACCGCCATTTTAATCTGGTTGTAACCAGAGTAGCGTCGAGGTAGCACAGCGACTCCGAGCCTGCGGTCGAGTCAATGAACTTGTTGATGCGGGGGAGGACGAATTCCTCCTTCGGGCAAGCGTTGTTCAGGTTGGTGTAGTCGATTCAAATCCTCCAAGTGTTGTTCTTCTTCAAAACCAGGACTAGTTTTGCCAGCCACTTGGAGTACTTGATTGGACGGATGAAGCCTGCAGCAAGTAGACGTTGCACTTCTTCGGTGATTTCTCGGCGGTGCTCTTCATTGAAGGGCCATAGCGACTGCTTCACCGGTCGCACTTTGGGGTCGGTGTTGAGTTTGTGCTCAGTGAGTTCCCTCAGGACACTAGGCATGTCAGATGGTTTCCATGAAAAGATGTCACCATTTTCACGCACGAAGTCGATGAGTGCGCTTTCCTATGCGAGGCTCATGTTGTTCTCAATGGTGACCTTCTAGATCGAGTCGCCCGAGACAAGCTCAACGGTGTGTGTGTGTGGAGGCATCGAATGCCGCTCCCGTGGAATTTTCCGAGGTGGGTTTCTTCAGGATCGTGGGGTCATCCTTATCGATTTTTCTCGCGTATTTCTCAAGCTCATCCGCATGGTTGGTTTCCGCGGCGATGACGACATCGGCGAGCTCGGCGCCTTTGTCATCGCACTCCATAGCCATATCAGGGTCGCCATGGATGGTGATGATGCCTCTTGGCCCGGGGATCTTCATAATTTTGTAGGCGTAGTATGGGGCCACCATGATTTGACGAACTCCTGGGGCCCCAGGACGTAGTGGTAGGGGTTGCAGAAGTTCACCAGATTGAATACGATCCGCTCGGTGCGGCAGTTTGCTAGTGTGCCAAAGGTGACGGGTAGCGTCACCTTGTCAATCGGGAATGCCTTCCGACCGGGGACGATGCCATGGAAGGTGGTGAGGGTTGACTCGATCATCGAATCTAGGAGGTGTAGCCTCTTGAACGTATCTAGGTACATGATATTGATGGAGCTTCTACCATCCATCATCGTCTTGGGTAGCCAGTAGTCGGCCACTTTGGGCCTAACCACCAAGGCGACTCGCCCTGGATATTCGATCCTGGGTTCGTGATCTTGGCGACTCCATGTGATGCTTTGCTCGGACCAGTTGAGGAAGCGGGGGATGTCGACCTGGGTCACCGCATTGACGGTGACTGCACGAGCAAACACCTTCTTCTCGCGTTTGGTGCCGAGCCCGGTGAAAGTGTGCAACGAGCCAACGACATTGCCATTGTCCCTTTGCGGGTCGTTGTTGGGGTCCTCTCTTGCTCGCCTTGCCTTCTTAATATCCTTCAGAGAATGGCAGTTAGTGGTGGTGTGAGTGGTAGGTTTCCCTTCCCTACTGTGGTAGACAAAGGGCTGGTTGAGTAGGGTGACGGGGTCGAATTTCGGCCTTGCCGTGTTGTTTGCGCGGTAGTTTCCGCTGTCATGGTAGTTCCCTCCGTCACGACGGAAGTTCTCTGGGTCGCTCTGCCTATATCCGGTGTTGGTGACGAAGTCGACTCGCCCATCACGATGGCGCTTGCTGGTGAGGCGAGTGTTGTTGTAGCGCATGTCGCACTATCTCTCGTTGTCGTTGTCGCCGGTGCGTCATCTTCCCCCCAACTCGTCATCGGAGTCCTGGTTGGGGTCCTCCTCCGTGTAACACTTGGCGATCTCGAGGAGGTCAGGGATGTTGTGAGCGTCCAATAAACCCTCTTGATCTTGATGACCAGAGGTTCGTACCGGCACGCGTTCTTGAAGCAGTGGATCGCTTTGTCTGGGTGGATGCCAGAGGCGTTGATCCATAGGTCCTGCCACCACTGGAACCAGTGGTGAGTCAACTCGCGCTGTCCCTGGATGCATCGCTCCAGGTCCTCCATGGTGGTGGCACGGGTGTAGGAACCCTCGAAGTGCCTACCGAAGGCTTCTCGCATGTCCTCCCACAAATCTATGTTGTCCGCAGGAAGGGTGTTGATCCATTATTGGGTCGCTCTCCATCATCAGGGGGAGGTAGCGAGCGGAAAGCAGGTCAGTGTGGCCGAAGATCCCCATCACCATGAGGTATGTGTCGAGCCACACTATTGGGTCATACTTTTCAATCTCCTTTGGCGCCTTGAAGTTCGTCGGGTACTTTTCACCTCGGATCATTGGTCTAAAGCACTATGGGCTGACTCGGCTGAGTGAGCCCCTTGGCTCTGGCTCGCTGCGGTTGGTGAGGCTGTGCCGCAGATCGTGTGGCTAGCGAGCTCGCTAAGCCTGGTTGTTGACGATGTGGGTTCGCACGTCGATCGGTTGGCCGTTGGCGGCGACCGTGTTGTTCGCGGGTCGCAGTTCGTTGGTGGAGAGGCAGGGTTTGTGGCCCACGGTTGGAGCTGCAGGGGCTCGGGCGGTTGGTAATTCAGGGTGTTGGCAACTATTGGACAACTGCTTGAGGCTGCCCTGCTTCCCGATGAACGGGAATACATCCGTCCCCGGGGGTCGACTCCCGCCGCTTGGTGCTCGACGGACCTAGCGAGTAGGGCCTAGACGTACTAGATCTGTAGCGTGCCCTCTCCCTGGATGTTGAGGTTGGCGACAACGGCGAGCCCCGCGATGACATTGTCTATCGGGGTGGAGTACAGCGGGAGCCTGTTGGTGTCGCAGGCTTGTGGCGAGATGATGATCCGGGGCTGGTCCGGAGGAGGTGTGCAGCCCAGGGGTGGTGGTGGTGCTCCGGTCGCAGGTGCCCCAGGTGGTGGGTGGTTGCTACCTCCAGGTGGCGCGTTCTCATAGAACTCGCGCTCGATCGCACGGGCGGGGTCGTTCTCGTCGTTGAAGTTCAGGACGTAGCCCTGAATGCTGGAGTTCAGGCGTATCCTGATGCGGTGCTGGTGTTAGAGCGATAGCTCCTACGCCATTTGACGCTTGAGGCGGAACTTCTCGCGCTCGGCCTGCTCCTTGCACGTCACCTCTTCCAGGCGTAGGCGGGCTTCCTCCACCTCCGTCGCCATTGCTGTCGGTAGGATCGACATAGAGAATGGATCTGGCGGGCCGCTCACGCTGCCCGCCATGTAGATCACGTTGAAGCGATTGGATCTAGCCCGGAAGTCCTCGGGGGACTCCAACCCGGAGTCGAAGTCAAAGATCCCGAGGATGGCAGGGTCCTCGAAATCCTCAGGGTTGGAGAATCGTGTGATGGAGTCTTCGGCGGTGATGGATCCGGCGACCGAGGCAGGGGTCACCGAATCGGCATTGTCGTGGAGGGCCACGTCGTCCGAGACTGCGTCAGTTCCGGCCACGTTGCTGGCGGCTGAGTTGTACTCGGAGGTGAGGCGGCTGATGGAGCAGATTTGGCCCTCCGAGAGTAGATCACGGCATGGCGGCATTCCGACGATGATCGCCATCGCCGTCGGGTCGACAGCATCCGTGAAGCCGACGAATAGGTTGATGGTGCCGACTGGCATCACCGCGCTGTGCGTCAATGGGCGGGACGCCGGGATGTAGCTGCTGGGCAGGATCTGAAGGATCCCGCCGGTGGCGATCATGCGGCCGGTGGCGATCGTCCGATCAATTGGCGAGTAGGGTCTCGCCGCAGAACATAGACTAGACCGGCCATGCCCCACGGTGGGCGCCACTGTCGTTGGAATGACCACAACAGTCCCTACCAGGGGTAGAAGGATTTGGGGCAAGAGCGGGCAGCCATCTGCGGAGTGAGATGAGGGCAAAGACACAGGGATTTACCCAGGTTCGGCCCCCGTCGGGTAAAGACCTACTCCTAATAGATTGTATTATCGGCGAGTGAGTTACATGGGTGGCGAGCTCGGTGGCTAGGCAGCGAGTTGCTTGGATAGGGTGTATGATGGAACGTAAGTACAGAGGGTACCCTAGGGAGGTTTATATAGGGGGTACCTCGCTAGGGTTTACATATATACAACCGAAGCAGTTAGGGACTCGGAGGATTTGACCTAATCCGATTGGGCTGTAGCTATGCTTCTAGGCCTCCAGCTTCTAGTCACCAGGCTCCCTCTCAATCGCATTCCAGTCACCGTCATACAGGCCCACTCGCAGAAGCCTTGGCCTAGTCGAATCCTGCTGGGCTTATCCCGTTTGGCATATCCCATCATATTAAAAAGGACCATATTTGAAGTATGGGCAGATAAGTGAACACACTCTCGCCACATCCACTCATGGTGTCAAAAACATGATCTGCTATTTCAATTAGGTAGTATCTATCATATTTTTTTTAGGGGAATCATATATTATTTTATATATCTCTTTTCATATTAACTGACCATAATTGTGTATGTATTCTTACTTACGGTATTTCTTCTTCTATACAGAGCTTTATGTTTTCCCATTATGTCCCACTATCCGTATTAGTTTCTACATTTTTGTTGAGTTTCTATCTCCACCATCTATGGATATTTCAGGATGCGTGCATACTAGTAAATAGTAAATAGTAGTGTATCACTTAGGGCAATTGAATACTATCTCTGTTTGGGATTATTAGTTCTAAGGGCCAAGTTGCAAATACCAAGACACTTAATAACTCTCTCTCATTAATCTATGTATTCACTCGAATAGTTTACATACACGAGAGAAGTGACAGGAAAAGAAAAATCCGCATTGGACGAGAGACTAATAAATAAGATAACCCTTATAATATCAAACACTATAAAAAACCTCTTCAGACTTATAATCCCAAACAAAGGTAGCAGTAGCTTGATGTGAAGTACCAATTGATGTAGACGTATGGTCAGTCTTTTGGTTGGTGCGCTATTTTCTATTGGCTGTCTAATTTTCTTTTGACTGGTCCATTGATTACCTTCATATATTTCGCTGAAAATTAGTGTTAGAATACAACTCTTGTTAGCTTTAAGAGTCTTAGTCGGTTTGTTATAGGCAAGTCCGGTGCACCTAAACCCTCATATATACCTCTTGTAATTGCGACAATATTGTCATAGATTATTATTCTATACAATTCTACATGGTATCAGACTTTTGATCGTAGGGTATGGCTCACCCGCCGACCCCGCCACTGCTGCCGCCGTTTGGCTACTTCGAGCGGCGCGCTGCCATCGTCGCCGCCAAGGTCACCGCGGCCACGGCCCCCTCCACCTCTACCTCTACTTTAGCTCTACCCCCACCAATAGCCCCTTCAATCTCCTTCGCCGATGTCATATCCGATATTAGCCCCTACATACCCGTAACCCTAAACCTCGCTGCTCACAACTACTACCATTGGCGTCACCTCTTCGGCGTCCACCTTGGGTGATGCAACCTCCGCTCTCACATCGCCAACGAAGCTCGCCCTCAACCTCACGATCCGTAATGGTTCAAGGATGATCTTGCCATTATTCAATGGATCTACATGCGGGTCTCCACATAAATCTTCAATCTCGTACACCGTGATGGTGCCTCCGTCGCCGATCTATGGGCAACCCTTCGTCAGCTCTTCCAGGAAAACATTGATGCTCGCGCCAACAATTTTCACACCGAGCTTCGGAACACGGTGCAAGGTGATGCACCTGTCGGCGTCTACTACCAATGCCTTAAGGAGATCGCGGATGACCTCATCGGCCTCCTCGTCGGCCTTAGCGAGCGGTTCAAGAAACATGCCTCCTTCATCCCCATGATGCGTCCACGTCCCTCCTTTGCCGAGGTTCGCTCGATGCTGCAATGGGCCGATCGTGCCCACACCAATAAGGACTCCCGTCCTCAGGTCTTGACTGCTGCTCCTCGGCCGCCTGCACCACCGCCGCCACCGCCACCTCCTCCAATGGCTCCTCCTCAACCATCGGACTAGCGTCCAAGTCCCAACTACAGGGGTTGAAACCCTAAACCGCCATAGTTTTGTATGGGGCCTGCTCCTCCTCTGCCCTCGGCTCCGGCTCCACCGTCTGCACCACCGACCGCATCACCGCCGCCCCCTGGCTGGCGTCCTTGTCCTGATCCGTGGGTTGGGCTAGTCCAGGCGTGGCCTATGCCTTGGTCTGCCTTGACGCCCTATGGTGCCCCACCTGCCTACACTGGTGGCTGGCAGCCCGGTGCCCGCCCTCACACCGGTGCTCCCGTCCTCTTGGCGCGACAGCCGACGGCCGCGTACCACGCCGCCCCAACCTACGTGCCAACAATCTAAAACACTGCTCCTTATGCTTCATATGGCGCTACAACCTCACCCTACATGCCGCAGTACAATATGTCACTGTATAATGATGGTGGCTCTATCTATACGCCGATGCCGACCCTACTACCGATGCCGCCACACCCGCCAGCTCCCATGTCTACACCGACCTCTACTTCGACTCCGATCTGGGACCAACCTGCTTTTCTACAAGCCATGAACAACTTTGCTGCACAAGGAAACTCAGGTACGGATTGGATTTTCGATTCTGGTGCTTCTAGTCATATGTCTGCATCAAGTAATTTGTTGTCTTCTTGCACATCGTCACCTTTTCCATCTATTACTCTCGGTGACGGATCATCTATTCCTATTTACTGTGTCAGTCAAGCCCAAATCCAATCCCCAATCAAACCTTTGCTTCTTCGTGTTGTTCTTGTAGCTCCTGCACTAATTAAAAATCGGAACTGTTTGCCAATTCACCAATGAAAATCACATTTTTGTCGAATTTGATCCCTTTGGTTTGCTTGTGAAGGATTATTGGACCAAGGCCGAGGTCGCTCGGTTCAATAGCTCCGGTGATTTGTATTCCCTCCACGGTGTTCTGGCCGCTGCCCCTCCATTGTCTATGGTGGCCTATGTTAATCTGTGGCATCAATGTCTCGGCCATCCCAATAATAATGTGTTATCTACTCTTCTTAGTGAATTTTCCATACCTTGTAATAGAGATTCTCATAATTCTTCAATTTGTCAGTTGTGTCAATTAGGCAAACATGTTCGTCTCCCCTTTAGCTCCTCTCTATCCTCTAGTACTTTTCCTTTTGAGTTACTTAATTCTGATCTATGGATGTCACCAATAGAAAGTGTTTCTGGTTTTAAGTATTATCTTGTTATTCTTGATGATTTTACACACTATGTTTGGATCTTCCCCTTACGCAACAAATCCGATGTTCATAATATTTTTCTTAATTTTCAGTGCTATGTCTCGGTTCTCTTTTTCCTTCCTATAAGATTTATTCAATGCGATAATGCTCGTGAATTTGACAACTTTAAAAACCAAAATTTCTTTCTCCAATATGTAATTCTTTTGCGTTTTTTCCTGTCCCTATACCTTCCCTCAAAACGACAAGGCCGAGCATTCTCTTCACACTCTTAATGACATCACTCGCACCCTTCTTATTCAATATTCTATGCATCCGAAGTTCTGGGCTGAAGCTCTCCACACGGCCACATATCTACTTAACATTCAACCATCTAAAGTTAATCCTCAAACCACACCCTACTTCTCTTTATTCCTTTCTCACACAAACTACTCCGAAGTTCGTGTCTTCGAATGTCTTTGTTTTCCTAACTCCTACTCTACTTCTTCTAACAAACTTTCACCCCGTTCTATCCTGTGCGTCCATCTAGGGTTTTTCGATAAACACAAAGGCTATCGTTGTCTAGATCTTGTTAGTGGTCGCGTCCATGTGTCTCATCATGTAACTTTTTCTGAAAATATTTTCCCCTTTTCTGAGCGTTAATCTCTCGATCCTAAAACATCCGCACCATCTACTAGTCCCCCTCATCAAAATAAATTTCCCTTCTTTCATCAGCCACCTCCTGCCGTTGTTCCTGCCGCGGCATCAAAAACACCCGAATTCTCTGCTGCGGCAGCCGATCCTACCGCGCCTTCTCCTGCCGCCACCTCTACCGCGGCTGCCGAAACCGCCGAAAACTTTGCCGCGGCAGACTTCCTGCCGCCGCTGTCTCCACCGCCGATTCCCACGTCCGCTTCTTCTGCTGCGCCGGGCGCGTCTTCCATATCATCATTCGTCCCTCCTCCTCATGCTATTAACGTCCCAGCTCCCACTAATGATCATACCATGCACACACGTGGCAAATCTAGTTTTCGTTTACCCGCTAAAGATCGTCTAAATCTCAATGCATCTCTGTCTTCTTCCTCTATTCCCAAATCTTACAAATCAGCTCTCCTAGATCCTAATTGGGTCGTAGCCATAAAATATGAATATGATGCTCTCATTCAAAATAATACATGGCAATTAGTTCCTCGTCCATCAAACACTAATATAGTTTCCGGCAAATGGGTTTTTCGACACAAATTTAATTCCGATGGAAGTGTTGCACGTTATAAAGCTCGATCGATATGTCGTGGTTACTCTCTGCAACACGACATCGATTATGATGAGACTTTATCTCCAGTTCTCAAACCCAACACTATTCATATTGTTCTTAGCATTATCGTTTCTTCTTTTTGGCTCATCCATCAACTCGATATCAAAAACGCTTTTATCCATGGCTCTCTTTAAGAAATAGTTTATTGTCAATAACCTCTTGGCTTCAAAAATTTCTCTTATCCTAATCATGTTTGTCTTCTTCAAAAATTCGTCTATGGTCTAAAACAAGCACCATGGGCTTGGTTTCAACGTTTTTCTACTTATGCTCAAACAATTGGCTTTACTCCTTCTTGTTCTGACACTTCTCTCTTCACCTTTCATCATAATACCGACACCGCTTATCTACTTCTCTATGTTGATGATATTATTCTCATAGCTTCCTCAAAACACTTTTTAGATCATATTATCTCTCTTCTTTGAAAAGAACTTTCTATGTCCGATCTAGATCTTCTTCATCACTTCTTAGGTATTGCTGTCATCCGTGACTCATCTGGTCTTTTCTTATCTCAACGTCAGTACACCCCAGATCTTCTTTCTCATGCTAGTATGCTTGATTGTCAACCATCTCGTACTCCTGCTGATATGGGTCCAAAACTTTCTGCCGATGGTGATCCCTTTTCTGATCCTTCTCTTTACCGTAGTCTTACCGACGCTCTCCAATATCTTACTATTACTCGCCCTGAAGATTTTTTTTCTGTTCAACAAGCTTGCCTTTACATGTATGATCCTCGTGTTCCCCACTTCAACCATGTCAAACGTATTCTTTGGTATCTCAAAGGCAAATCAGATTTAGGTCTTCATATAAACAAATTCTCTCCTACCTCGTTGACAGCTTACTCTGATGCAGATTGGGTTGGTTGCCCCGATACTCGACGATCCACATCTAGATTTTGTGTTTTTCTTGGTAACAATTTGGTTTCTTGGTCTTCAAAAAGGCAGGTTACGGTTTCTCGCTCGTCAATCGAAGCTGAGTATCGCGTTGTGGCTCATGCGGTTGCTGATACAGTTTGGTTGCGCCAGTTGCTGTCGGAGCTGCATCGCCCTATTGAGCAAGCTACCATTGTTTACTGTGATAATATTTCAGCTGTTTACATGTTAGGGAATCCGATTCAACACCGTCGTACCAAGCATATAGAGATCGACATTCATTTTGTTCAAGAGAAGGTGGCTCTCGGTCAAGTTCGTGTTCTACATATGCCTACTTCAGCTCAGTTTGCTGATATCTTTACTAAAGGCCTGATGGCTACTCCATTACAAGACATTCGTTTCAGTCTCAACGTCGTCAAGCCTACCGTTGACACTGCGGGGATGTTAGAATGCAACTTTTGTTAGGTTTAAGAGTCCTAGTCAGTTTGTTATAGGGCTAGGCCGGTGCACCTAGACCCTCATATATATCTCTTGTAACTGTCACAATATTATCATTGATTATTATTCTATACAATTCTACAATTAGATCTATCTAAAGGACACCAAAGAGATTGAATAAGTAGGACCACCTGCTTTCTTAGTTATTGGAACAGAATCTAGCAAGGAAGGTTAAGATAAGGATGTTCGCATTTTCCCTGTTTGCTTCTTTGTAGGTATTTTTCATCTATTGTCAGTCTCACATGTAAACATACGGAACTGAACGGTGGAGGCATACGAGCCATGCTATTTTTGTTTGTTGGTACAAATAAACAAAACAATTGTCTAGGTAGAGTTTTGATTAAACAATCGTATGCGCAAAGGGTTCTTACTATGAGCATAGATAATGCTGATGTTTCCATTTCCCTGTCAGATCTTGCATTATATTTGATTGTCTATCGTCTAATTTCCATTGCCAGTGGGACTTTAGATTTCCATACTTTAGGATCTACCTGTTTCTTACCTTTGCACGAAGTCCCTTAAAATGACATTCAACTAGCAACGGAAGGTCTCTTTCTCTAGCTGTTTGGTTTGTCATTTTACAAGAATGATATCATTGGGCTAAGTCAGATAGCATCCTTCCAAATTTCAGTTGATCAGTTCCTAATGGTGTTGAACACATGGCACACACCCTTTTGAATATGAACTTGTGTTCGTGGCAGAAAACCGACTTGGGTGTGCGTTTATGCGTTCATAGAATGGGTGTATATACGTGTTATGAGCGTCTACGATGTACTGTGTTTCTCAAAAAAAACCCGACTTGATTCTATGCCATGTACACGAACAGTAAGATAGACTAGCAGCAGTATTCCTGTAATCTATATACACCTACCGTCTGGCTATGGCCTGAAAAAATGTGTTTGGCAGCGCCATGTAATTCTATTGTAGATTCCTGTTTTAATACATGAACTATTTCTATTACATCACACGCATTGGCAAGCGATCTTTGAATCAGCTTGAACTCATCTCACCATTATAGCTTATAATACACAAATAACCTAAAGCCACGCGTGGCGTGTCGCTGCGCCTAATTATCTAGTACTCCCTCCGTTTTTAAATATAATATGTTTTAGCTTTATAAAAGAAGTGTATCTAGATCCCTTTTAATATGTAAATTTACTCTATACCTAGATAAACCTATATACTAAAAGCGATTTAGATACACTCTATTCATAAAGCTAAAAGAGTAAAATACATCAGAGAGCATTAAATTTGTCCGTATAAATCACATTGGCCCTTGTACTTTAGAAAGTTGAATTTACGGTCACCGAAGACAAACTGTCTGGTCACATACGGTCGTCCCATACGCTTGAGCTACATATTTTATGAAGGGGCATCGTGGGACCATTTTGACAGTGGCACACACCAATCTCAACCGGCTGTACTTCTTACAGAAAACACCTAAAGATCATTTTATTGCATAAAGACCCTGGACTATTTGCTAGGATCTGTTCTTCCTTCCTCGTGACACATGCATGCTCCCCTGCTCGAGCAGCTCGACGACAGCTGCTTCGCCAACGATCATGCTCTGTCATACCTCGTCCGAGTACTAATGACGTGGCATGACATGTATAGGTAGAGTTAGCCTTTGTGACCCACTTGGGTGAGTAGGCGTGTGTTGGTATGTGTGTGTGTTTAGCTGGATATAAGCTAGCTGTATCTGTAACCTGATATGGAATATAAAAGGATTAGACTCGGCTCTCATCTATGTTTCCGTCCTCATCTCCTGCTCTGTTCCTCTACCTCTCATCCCTAATTCTCCTTTGTGATTGTACTCTACCCAGGGTCATCACAAATTGGTATCAGACTTCGTTTCGATCCGGCGTGCTTCTCCTCTCGGTGCTCAGCGTGGTAATATCGTCCCCGAGCTCCTGGGCCTGCTAAGATGGACCCAGCGCCTCCCTGACAAAACTCCACAGAAAGTGAGACGCCGTGCACGAGAACATAATATGGGCACATTCTCCGGAGTCCCACATAGGGGGCACAGACCATTGCCCGGGCAACTACGCTTAGCCACCTCCACCACTGATGGCAAGCGATCGCGAAGAAGCTGCCAGGCGAAGATGTGAATGCTAATGGGAAGAGGGACCTTCCAAAGGGGCGAGGTCCATTGCAGCTCCGGGCCCTAGAAGATGGCTCGGTATGCCGAGCTCACCGAGAAATCCCCACCCGGGGTCAGCCGCCGAGATGCCAAGTCCTGCTCCTCAAAACAACGAAGCAGGTAGGGCAGCTGCCAGGCACTCATATTCCCCCGCTTCGGCCACACTAAAGGTTCACCGGAACAAGATGTTCCAGCGTCCCTCTCGAAAGGCCTCGGTAACAAGGATCATTGGGGAGGAGGTGCTGGCATATAGCGCGGGGAACTGCTCGCACATCGGGGACGCCAGGAGCCATGGATCAAGCCACAGTCGCACCTTGTACCTATCACCAATGGCAAAGGAGATGTCATGCCCAATAAAATGCTTAATATCCTGAATGGCCCTCCAGAACTGGGACCCCTCCTGACATTCGCAAGCTAAAAGAGGTCGGCTGCGAAGGTACTTGGCCTTGATGAGTTGAAGCCAGAGCCCCCCATCATCCCTAAGGATGCTCCAGACCCATTTTAGCATCATGGCCACATTAAAATGGCGCGAGTCAAGAATCCCTATGCCCCCAAGACATTTTGGGGCACATAAGTCTACCAATTTAACCATATGGTACTCTGCTGGCCATCCCTTACTGTCCAAAAAAACCTAGACAGCTCCTTAGCGAAGTCTGCATGGGTCCCCTCCGGGAGCAGGTATAGCCCAATCTAGTACATGGGCAGGCTCGAGAGACATGAATTGATCAGAACCGTCTTGCTCCCCTTGGTCGTGAGCCTAGCTCGCCAGGGTTCGGCTTTAGACCGGACCCTCGACACCAGGGATGCAAGGTCCTTGATCAGGACCCTAGTCTCTCGGATGGGCATCCTTAGGTAGGTAGTCGGGAAGTCAGCCAACATACAATCAAGTTATCGGCAATGCGATGCTGATCCTCCTCGGAATATCCTAGAATGATAACCTTGCTCTTGTCGAAGTTAATCTTTAGCCCTGCATGGATTCGAAGCAGAGAAGCAAGAACTTGAGGTTAATAATGTCGAGATCCGAACCCTGCACCATAATCATGGTATCGTCCGCATATTGGAGGTGGGATATACCACCTCTAGGAATAAGATGCCCCACCACATTCGAGATGCGGCCAGCGATTTTGGCTCTATCCAAAATCTCTGCCAGAGCATCAACCACAGAGTTAAATAGAAGGGGAGAGATAGGATCCGCTTTCTAACCCCACAGGAAGGACTAAAGTATGGGTCAATCTCCCCATTAATATTGATCGCCCATCCTACCGCTCATCATAAACTGCATAATCCAGGCAATGCGGCCTTCTTCGTAGCATCAATCTGTGTGCAGGGTTGCAGCGTTGATGCGTGGCGTGGATGCATGACCCTGTCGTCGAGGAGAAGGAATGCATCGACATGGGGACGGGTGGCCGGCGAGAACCTGTCGTCGAGGATCGTCGGGCCGGCGAGTGCAGTGTAGTGGCAGGGGCGTAGGTCACAGCGCTGGCGGGCTCGCGCGCAGGCTCGAGAGGCGACATGCTGGCATGCTACGGGGAGTCAACGACAACGGTGGGCACGATCGCGTGATAACAGCGTGCACTGCGGCGGGAAGGGCAGGCCCATGTGGTGGCGTGGAGCGCGGCGGAAGGATGCAGGCAGGGCGGTGCCGGGGTTTGGTCGCGCCGGAGATCGGTTGTTTTTTAGATGCGGAGATCGTTGGGAAAAACAAAATGCGTCTGGTGAGGGGATCACGGTATTAATTAGCGCTATCTGTCCGTTTGGGGTGTTTTAGCGCTAAACACGGATTAGTTTTTGACAGTAGGTATCTGGTTGTATGGTCAAGATCTCTTGGATCTGGTTGTATGGTATAGATCCATGCATGCCCAAGATCGATCACCCGACTTATTGACTCCAATCAAACGGACACTACAACTTTACGGTTGCCGTTCATGCCCGGCTCCACCACTTGGTCACGTGACATCCCGCACGCTGAGCCCATGCACCCCAACAAGCCGCCTCCCTTCTTCTGCGCACCACTTGACTTCGCTGCCGTCTTCCCCGCGCCGTCCGCCGTGAAGCTGACACGCTTCTTGCCTCCTGAGAACGCTGCCTTTGTGCTATCCATGGATGACCTCAACACCGGCGAGGCCACCTGGCTGCTGCCCGGCGACGACCACACGGCGGGGAACTGGTGCACCCGGAGCTGGCCGTCCGAGAAGACCATGCTGGCGGGCGACGCGAAGCTGTTGCTAACCGCAGCGCTGAAACTCAAAGCTTGCGTCCATCGCCGCGGGCGGGGTCTGCGGCGCCGCTGCAATAGGCGTGGTCTGCCGGCTGCGGCCATAGCTCCCACGACGTCTGGGCACCAAGTTACCGCTGCCGACGTCGACGGCAACAAGGCCGGCGTCAAGAGCCGTCATCAGCTCGAGGAGCGCCTGTGGCTTGCTCATGTTTGCAGTTGCAGAAACCTGAGGGTTACCTGCAGCTACTACCTCGATTGGTACTTACTTACTAGTCGAAGCTAGCTGATGTGTGCTTTGATAATCATGGATATAAATATAGGCATGGGGCGGACATAAGGATACAAAGATGTACGTAGTTTTAGCGGCAAGCGTGGTGATGGAAACAAAGAGGTCATGGTGTCCGGGCGTTGGTATGAATGAAAAGTCGTGCGCTCGTTGGATAGCGTATGTCGGGAACGGAACGAGCCACGGCCAGGTTTGGATATCAGTGGAGAACACAAGCGCTAAGTGGAAGCTTCTTGTCTGGCGCCGTCTTTTGCGGTTTGTCGCGAAAGAAGTGGACACGGTGGTGGTGGCCGGCTTTTCGACACGGCGGACGTTCCAGATACGGATGGATCTACACGCCTTTCAACGTATAGTGGATTTCCCAATTCCAACATTCTTCGAATTGTTTGCTGTGCAAGTCTCCACTGTTAACTTTGATCTTCTTCTTGTTTTCGGAAAATAGCAAAAGTGCCCGTGCTCGATTGCACCGGAAGACAGATCCAATTCGCGTGTGAAATTTTTTGTTTCGTCCCGTGACACCGGTTTTGAGTTGGACGGGTCTTGTGACACCGTTATTGAGTTCGACGTTTTCTTATCCTGGCCGAATCTATTCACAACAGTTCACTACTAGAAAACAAGGTTCCGTTTGGAGCTGCCCCAGGCATCGGTCCCGGTCACGTTACAAACCGGGACTAATGTGCGTATTAGTCCCAGTTCGAACGGCTAGGATGCCGCACAGAGCATAGCCATAATCAGTCCCGATTCGAGTGGTACACGAACCGGGACTAAAGAGGTTTCACGTCTGCCTCAACCTCTTTAGTCCTGGTTCTTGTTATGAACCGGAACTAAAGGTCCATGTTCCTGCATATATATACCTCTAGCCCCACATGCTTGTGTATGATCTGGTTTGTTTTTCCCCTCTCATGCACAAGTGGTGTATGTTGCTTTGTTTTCCCTCTCATGCACAAGTGGTGTATGTTACTTTGTTTTTTTCCTCTCATGCACAAGTGCTGTATGTTGCTTTATTTTCCCCCTCTATGCATAAGAGGTGTCCGATGAAATGCGTGAGAGCATGATGCCACTTGAGTTCACACAAAACAAACATAATATGAAGTGTCTGAGCCATACTTAAGCTTTCTCTTCTTTCTTTCCTCCTCGATCGAGGTTAGCAACTTTATACTTTCATCTGTCATTGATACAATGCATGTGTCAATATACAATGGACATTTCTCTTGATGTTCTGTAATGGTTTTTGATAAACTTAATGATATAATGTAGATGAGCCGGCAATGGATGTACGGTGACCGACGCACTGCAGAGTTCATTACAGGCCTGCATAATTTTATCGATGTGGCCGAGGCAAACCATGTGAATGGTTTTATGTGTTGTCCATGTATTGCATGCCTAGATAAGAAGGATTACTCTTCCTCGAGAACCCTTCACACCCACCCGCTTCAGTCCGGTTTTATGCACAATTATAATTGTTGGACCAAGCATGGAGAAAGAGGGGTTATGATGAAAGGCAATGGAGAAGAAGAGGATGATGACAACTATTCTATGTTCCCTGAATATGGTGATACTGTATCGGGGAAGATGAAGATGAAGAGGCACCTGATGAGCTCGCTGATGATCTTCACCGGACCATGTCTGATGCACAGAGAGAATGCAAAAGTGAGAAGTGGAAGTTGAAGCACATGTTAGAGGATCACAAAAAATTGTTGTACCCAAATTGCAAAGATGGCAACACAAAGCTCGGTACCACACTAGAATTGCTGCAATGGAAGGCAGATAATGATTTATCTGAAAAGGGATTTGAGAAGCTACTGAAAATAATGAAGAAGAAGCTTCCAAAGAATAACGACTGGCTTGCCAGTACGTACGAAGAAAATAAGGTTGTCCACCCTCTAGGATTAGAGGTGCAGAAGATACATGCATGCATTAATGACTGCATCCTCTACCACGATGAGGCATACGATAGTAAGAATGAATGCTCGGTATGCGGTGCATTGCGGTATAAGATCAGATGAGATGACCCTGGTGATGTTGAGGGTGAGTGCCCTAGGAAGGGGGTGCCTGCTAAGGTTATGCGGTATACTCCTATAATAGCACAGTTGAAACGTTTGTTCAGAAACGAAGAGCATGCCAAGTTGTTGCGATGGCACAAAGAAGACCGCAATAACGACCTGATGTCGAGACACCCCACTGATGGGTCGCTAACAAGGGGTTAACTAATCAATGCCCATCGTTGATGGACTTAGGTTCGAGGAAGTGGGGAGTACTGGAGACATCAATGGGCTAGCAAACAAGCACACAGGTGACATGAGGTTTTACCCAGGTTCAGGCCTTGTAGAGGACCCTACTCATGCTTGTCTACTCTTAATTACGAAGGAGTCGAAGATTACAATGGTGCGTAGATGCAATCTGGCGGTGTGTATGCGGGGGTGTATGCGTTGGTCCTCCTCGCGGCCCCCTCCTGGCCTTTATATAGAGAGGCTAGGTCTCAGGGTAGCAGATCGAGTCGGTTACAAATTAGGGTTTTCCTTTAAGTTTCTATCTATACTTCACTATGTGCTCCAAGAAGTCGAACGTCCAGCGGGCCACCCGAATCTTTGTTGGGCTTCGATTGCACCGTGTTCTGCATCTTGGGCTGAACCATATAGGATAATCTTAGGTACCTGTAAGGTATGCCCACGTCAGTAGCCCCCGATTGTCCAGTCAAATCGTAGATTCGGATGGAGACTATAAGTTTTCGAGTGCGTGGGATATAAGCTCATCCGAAGTTGTTTCAGGTACTGCAGTTTATGCCATAGGGATTGTCGATAAGCGTGCCTGATACATCTGAAGAATCGAGATCAGTTAACTTCCTTAGGGCGAAACAACGCCATCTACTCAAATTTGAGTCCCCGGACTCGAATTCGGAATAATGCTGGCGTAATTCGACTCTACAAAGTTCGAATTCCAACGTTTTAGGTATGGGCACTCGACGCGTCCGCCAAGGCTTATTTCATCGTGCCTATAGGCACGGTTCATATCTGGTAGAGCGTAGCAGGTGCGTTGGCTGGCCCTTTTCAGGTCTTACCTTCATGTGGTAAACGTGGCAACTGAAGTTTTGGTGACCGCGGAGGTGATTTGGGTAGGGTGCGTGACCAGCGCTCCCTATGGGAGTAGCCCCCGAGTGCCTATTTGAGTCGTAGACTCGAGTGAGGACTTTGAATATGCTTTCAACTGCTGTCGTTTCGTGTTTCACCCAAATATGGTTTTAGCGCTCCCTATGGGAGTTATCCCTGAGTAAATAATTGAATCGCTGATTCAAAGAGGGGTTGTAATTTGATGAAGGCAGTTCTATGCCTATGAAACTCTTCGGGTGCGCGACCAGTGCTCCTGTTAGGAGTAGCCCCCGAGTGCTTGGTCGACTCGCAGAGTCAAGCAAGGACTGAAGTAGTCAAGTGTATCCTCTGCTTAAGCAGATGACATGAGTGCTGACGATTATATGATCTCATTTGCCCTCCCAAGTGATATTGACGGGATGTGACGAAAGTGGGGCTCCATCTCTGACTGAGATTTGACCAGGCATGTGTAATCTTCATTTTAACTGGGTCTCCTCGATTTTCACGCATAGTGTGGAAAGTGCAGCGACGGTTTAGCGTTTCCATTGCCACATGCCCGCCTTGATTTGCACCATGCGTCTGGTTGGTGCGCTTTTGGCCATTGGATTGCATATGCTTTTGAGGTTAAGTAGGGATTCCTGTATGGTAAATTGCCCATAGTTTATCGTCTTCCTCCTTGCGCACTTCTCTCATTGCCCACTGCTACTCTACTGCTCCTGCCCACGCTACTGCGCTGGACGAACGCAAAACCTTCCCTAGTTACTTCCTTCACTCCCCTGCCAGCAAAAGATAGGGAAGAAGAAAAGTGTGGCTGCATCAAGATCTAACACCATCGCTGCTACGACCATGAAGAAGGGTAATGTCACCGCTGGTTCCGGCACCGCAGCTGTGGCCGAAAAGAAGAAGGGTGCGGGGATGTGCGTCGCCAACTGCTCGTGGCGGTGCACCGCTATCAAGGAACATGAGCTCGAGCAACACCGCTAGGACGTTTTTCTTCCTGCTGATGCAAAAGCCTAAAATTTGCCTGGCCTAGAGGTAATCCCAGATCCCCTTGCTGGATTTTGGGTGATGTTCCTTGCCTTTGTCCTTCGGGTCCTTTCTCTCCCCCTCCACAAGTTTGTGCAAGGGTTACTCTGTTTTTACGGGCTCCAGCTGTATCAGCTGACCCGAATTCTATTCTGCACATTGTGTGCTATATCACTCTTTGCGAGTGCTGGCTCGGAATCGAGCCACACTTCGGCCTCTTTAAAAAGTTCTCCAAGCTTAAAAAGCAGTCAGGTTCTGGGTATGTAGTCTATGATATTGGAGGTTGCGGTATCCATGTCGACACGACTGTCCAATACTTCTCCCTCAAGAGCTCCGACTATGTCTAGGGGTGGAGGGAGAAGTGGTTTTACATTCGCGATCAGAAAGTTGAGGGCCTAGGGCGTTTGGTTTCACATGTCAAAACAACTAATGGGAATAAAAGATAGAAATAAAGTATGCATATACTTGTTAGAGCAAGATAAATTATATGTGGGCAGTGCATCCATAATTGCTATTGCCTCCACAACCGCTTATAGCAATAACCTACTAGTCTCATCCGTAGAAGAAAGAGAACTAATGATATGCATAGTTATGTCACCGTTAATCCCAAGTAAATCCCCCACATACAACCGTACTACCCCTTCTATAACTAGGGTTCCCAACCTGCAGATCAGCCATTACTCATACTCCCTATACCTGGGTCAACCCTCGGGGTCTTGGGTACCTGACAAGCCCTTGGATTGAGGCAAGAGAAGATACAATAATCATCATGTCATACAAACTAATACATGATCCTATCTATGATAAATAACATGCACAATTGCTACATGGCTAGGCCAAAGCCCTTAGCCCAAGGAGAATTACTCACACATAGAGATGAGATCAACAATCACAGACATTGTAATGAAAATCATAAGATTGATAGCAATAGTCCTACAATATCTCCAATCGAAGAAGAAATCTACTATTACAAGTGGTGGAATATGGCTATGGAGATGGAGAAGGGTTTTGAGATCTGGAGGCGGCTGGAGATCTGTGGCAGAGACTTTTTGGCGAGGTCTAGCTTGTTTTTTCTCGTCGCCCGAGGCTTCTTTATATAGGTCTGACTTTTTGGCGCCAACTATACGGCCGGAGCTATACAACCGGAATTTTTGCTCCGGTCATATAGTTGGTCGTTAAAGCGTCTGCCTCCGTCTTACGGCTCCTGGTTTCTTCTAGTAGTTGGAAATCTCGTATCTTTGACTTTAATGTAGTGATTCCCTCCTTTAGACGACATTATCTATGGAGAAAAAATATAAAAGAAAGGATTGCATACCCCTCTGAATATTAGCATTAGTGGCAGGGTTTTAGAGAGGTATTTCATCAAAATTATGAGAAATATCCAATTTAAATGTGGACGTAGATGGCTATATTTCAGAGCCATCAATCTCGTCAAGCTTAAACTTGATCGTCCCCGAGCAAGAAAACCAAAATAAAAAAGGAACTCAACATTTAAACTGAAATAATGAGATGGTGATCTTACTCATGATTAGTAGTCTCATGTTTCTTCCACTTCATAAATCTGAAAAACTTCAGCATAGATAGAGTAATGGCAAGCATATCATATGGGTTTCATGCATCCTTATAGTGCAGCAAAATTATTGTAAACATGGATGATTCAAATGAGTAAATTTTATTCCATGTCAAGTAATCAACTCATAGCCTTGCATTTGAACAGTAAAGAATAATCATGTAAATTAAGAGTCTGAGAGTTGTCATGAAAATCATATACACTAGAGTATCTCAATTCTCCCACATATATAAATCAAGACTTTTCAAGCACTACTTTTCTATTCATTGTCCTTCAAGAATTTCAGTTTTTAAGTAACTGAGAGCATGCCAAAGATTTTTATTAGTTTATCGGGCTATGATGGACACTCGTGGCATCACTAAGGTTTTTGTTCCTTTTGCACAATGATTACCCATAATATCCAGAGGAGTGATTCCATCTTGATTACAACTACCCGGGAGTGCCAAGAATCTTACCCACTATAGCATTGCTGCTACACCTGTTTAATCAACTCATAGCCGAAATATAGGAGTTTCCTCCATGAAGATCGTTTGTAGGCCATCGGAGTTATTGGCATCCCATGAAGTTTGACACGTGTAAAGCTATATCATTCTTATGATTAACAAGTCAAACTTTGGCATGCTCACAAAAACCACTAAACATTAATTCAATCGAAAAAATCCTTTTAAAGAGAGCTATTAAGTCAATCAACATTTTCAGTGGTGTTGAGTGTCTCTAGAAATAAACTTTCAAGACTAAGCACTACAACACCTAAGCCTTCAATTGTGAGACTTTTTCTTATTACAATTTTTTAGCAATTTTTAGGCAATACTTGGTTAATTACGAGAGCTGGAACAAAATGTACCCAATTAAATACCCATGCAAACAAAAAAATCTTACTACGATACAAAGACTCACTCCACCAATATAATATCTTAACATTTACTACTAACTAGCATGGGTTTCTCAAACTTCCAAAGTAGGGAGTCATAAGGCATACCTCTCATTTTTGGTTCCACTTCTCTCTTCCTGTTTTATTTGCTTCTTGGAAACTCGAAGTCGACCACTCTCCTGAAAATATATACGAAGACTTCGAGATGGAAAGAAAAGAAAGAGGGAAAATAAAGATAAATGGAGAAATCTTTTTGTTGTTTTTTAGAGAGGGAATTAAAGAATAGAAAATTGGCGGCAAAGCTCGGCTAAAAAATCTTGAAAACAAATAGAAATAACTAAAGATAAAGTGTTGGGGAAACCAACACGAGTGCTCATAAACTCAAATAAAAACGCAACCTCAAAATAAATAAAATCAAATAAACACCAACTAAAGATACATGAGGAAACTTCCCCAAGCTTAGGCTTTTTCAAGCCCTTCAAATCATTGTGGTGGCAGGAAAAAGTCATTACTCTAGTTGTCAAATTGAGTTGAGAGGTTAGTAGTTGATTCTCGGAGGTTCAAAGAGAGGATATGCATCCTCTCCACGGTCCCTCCAAGTCCTGGGAAATCTTGGTATGCGGCGAACCAGGTTTGTGGCTGCTCCTCTTGATAAGGAACTTCTTGCTCCTCTTCTTAGTCCTCATCCTCTTCTGGAATCTCTTCCTCGGGTTGGTGTTGCTCAACCTGCAAGTAATATAGCAAACGTCCTTCCTCAATAGAGAAAAGGCCATTTGGCATAGGAGCGGGGTATAGACACCCAACTCCAGCAATATGCAGATAATAAACACCACCTCTCCTAGTGAGCATTCCACATGCTCTCATGGTGGAGAAGCAAGACGTGTCTCACCTGGCATGGGTTGCGAATCACCTAGGTTGATGCCTAGGGCAGTGGCAAGTAGAGTGATGACGCCTCCGCCTATGATTGGCCCTTGGCTTAGGGAGGCTTGGTGCTCCAGGTAGCGCACAAGGATAGCGCCCAAGTTGAGTGATAAGTTGTAGTTCATGTAAGCAACCTTTGCAAGGACTAAGATGTCCACCTCGTTGAGTCTCGTGAACTCATTACGTGCCTGCAAGGTGTTAGCAATAACATAGAACAAATAGCGAATTGCGGGATGTTGAATATTCTTCCCCTTGTTCACTCTAGTAGTGAAACTCATTCCATTATAGTATTGTTCAGGGGAAGTATTTAAGCCAGTAAAGGATGCACGTAAATGTAACACCCTCGAATCGGCCCTATGCAAGTTTTAGCCCTTCCCGCCAAACCCGCGTAGAAACGATTCAAGGACGCCCACCAGGCACTTTCGTGCATGTGGAAAACGAAGTAATACCATTACACATCAGTCCTCGATGGGACCCACAAAACAGATATATATACAACAGCGACTCAGCGAGTCAAGCATATAGATATACAAATACGAAGATCCAAATCACCTTGAAAACGATACAACGTCCGAGTACAGACAAGATGCAAATCGGGCGAAGAGCCCTGAAGAATAACCAATGGCGTCCATAACTCTGCCTAGGCCGGAAGGGTAACCCTGCTAACAACGTCGATCTCAAACCTGCTAAAACAAAAGGGGTGCCGACAAAGGGCAAAGGAAAAAGAGGAGCGTCAGTACTGAGGCAAGTACACGGCGAGGCTAGAATTCGGCGGCTCTCACCTACATAGGTATGGTGGGCTGGAGCGGCAGCGCATCGGCACTAAACAACCTATAGAGACTCGAGACAACTAGCGGTTATCAGAGAGGGGTAAAAGGACCTATTCGGATCCAACCTGAAGCTAACACCAAACAAACCCATCCTGGTATTTCCCTCCTCGAGACCCAACGAGGAAGTTAGACCAAGGAACTCACACAGTTGGCAATTTTACTCATTCCATTATAGTGACAGCAACTACTAATCAGATATAGATAGCATGAGTCATCCAGATAGCAGAAGTAGTGGGCAGTTTTAGTTAACATTCCGTTGTGGTTGGAACATTTACTAGTCAGATATAATTGTCCCGAGGAATCCCAAAACCCAGCAGTTGTTGGAACTTTTACCACATTCCATTGGAGTTGTAATACTTACTAGGCAGGTATATGATACGACCAAGATCCACCAGTTGTTGGCATTTTTAATATCCATTCCGTTATAATTGAGTTGATTACTAGTCATATATTAAGTCAAGTTTATAGCACTACTTTAGTTATGCTTGTCTATGATCGAGATACTGTGCTCCAAGTCATCCATAACCGCGGACACGGCTTTCAGAAAGTTTTACCCTGCAGGGGTGCACAAATAGCAACACACAGACGATCAACCTTGGAAAAACCAACTCAATACCCAACGAGGCTTTCACGACAAAGCAATCACAGGATTCATAAATCATTTCAGGGGCCACCCCACTAAGCTACCCGCAACGAAGTTGGCCGGCTCCGAGACGGACCCAGGGTTTGTGACAATGGCTGTAAACGACTGGGAACCCGAAAGTGTGACTAGGCTTGTCGATACCGCGAAAACATTCCACGTTCCAAAACAGTACAGGTGCTCCACGCACAATCATAAATAAAGCAGTAAGCATGGCACATGTACATGATAGTAATAAAGTCCGAAATTACTTGTGGCCCCAAGAAATAAGAAATGAATCAAGCTCTGGCTAAGGGGGATTCATAGATCTCCCGGATGTGTATAGTGCGAATAGTCAAGAAACACGTATCAAGTACTCGGGGCCTACGGGACACAAGTGGACATAAAAACCAAATAGCCTATATTGCCCACCGGTGCCTCTTTCATTAGTTATCCCAGCAATTCAATAGTTGTATTTAAAGTCATGATCATCTCCACCACAAACATGTGCCAGTATTCCAACAACTGTGGTACTTGACAACACGAGATCGCACCTGAGCAAGCAACTACGACTCGCAAGGCCAGCTATCTACCAAACACAGGTAATAGGAGGTGTCCAAGGCAATATAGAGGCTGCACGGGATATAACTGGTGTACGGAAACTAAAGCATCGCGACACGGATAGCAATAGATCAACAGGAGGAAATAAAGACTATAAATGCAAAATAGGTGGAAGGGGGAGAGATGCTCGCCTGGGAAACACTGCCGAAGGTTCATATCCGGAGAACTTGTCGATACTCGCATCAACTCATCGGCCTAATCCACGAACAAGCAAACACTAGAAGAAACACCGGATGCAATATTTAATACTACGACAGAAGATCCGGCATGCTTATGATATGATGCATGGCATGGCACAGATGCGGTGCAATTAGACAATATTAAGCAGAACCGGGGTCCCGATAATTAATTACACGGTTCAAGTTATTTAGAACCCCCGCAATTTAAATGTTGTGTTAACAAGGCACAACACGGTATCGGTTCGCTACACAAATTTAAATGGAGATGATATAAGACTAGAATAAGCCGCATATAGTCTCCATATTTAATTATGAATGAATCGGCCTAATGCCCCCAAACCACACAATATGCATGCGAGTATGAACAAGTTAATATGCAACAATGTATAGATGGTAATTATAAAATAGGTTTCTCGGAAAGGGGATCACATTAGGGGCGAAGGTCTTGGTTCTGAGAGGGTCGGGTCCGGCTAGATCGGTCTTTGGGGTCGGAGCTTCAGGGTCTGGCCTTCGGATCCGGGATCAGTCTTCAAGGTCCATGAAGGAGGCCTTGGGATCCAGTTTTCAAGGGTTGGTGGAGAACTTGGAACGACGTCGAGCAGATCTTGTGTTGGCACTCCGGTGCTCTTTGGACAGTGACACCGTGATCCTTGGGATTCGCAAACGAGGTCAAATTGGCCGAGGTAGCTCAACTCACCACACTGCCACGAAAACCAAGCACACATGAAGTACCACTAGCATCACAGAGAACCAACACGGCATCGAAACTTGGCAGCAAACGGCACACATACTGTCTCTACCTGTAGGGACAACAGAACAAGGCATCCTGGACACGGGAACCTCGGGAGCGTCGGGCACACGAGCAAGGACGCCCAGGAACAGATGACGGAGTAAGGCGACCAGAGGCGGCCGCGGTACTAGGAGCTTGCGGCGGCGTGGCTAGGGTGGCCAACGGCGGTGGCCTGTAGGGACTGGAGGAAAAGGCGGCAGGGTGAGATGCTGCCAGGGATGGTTCCCGGCGTCTACATGGCTCGCTGGCGGCACGTGGCTCACGGGGCCGAGCGACTGAGGCGACGGGGCGAGGTCAACGACGCGGCAGGGAGCGGGGCCGAGCGAGGCACCAGACGAGGAAGGGGAGGACACACACGATGCTGCGTCGGGCGGAGGAGGCCGGTCGCACGGAGAGGAAGGCAGCCGGCGGCGGTGGCGCCATGGTGCAGGAGCTCATGGACGAGGTCCATGGTGGAGAACAGCGGAAGCAGAGGCGGCGGCGGACCTGGGTCACTGGAAAGAGGGAGGTCGTGGCGGCGCTCGATGGCCGGGTGGTGCGCGGAGGGGTGGCCTTGGCCGGAGAACAGGGGCGCTGATGGGGGAGCTCCGCGGGGCTCTAGCCGGGGGCGACGACGAGCACAACCGGCGAAGGAGGAGACGCGGAGGCCGGCGGCTTGGCTTGCTGGCCGGACCGGCGCTGTGGCTTGGGAAGGGGCGCGCGGAGGGGCTCGGTAGCGATAGCTTCACGGCCAGCCTCGCTGGCGGCGGAGAGAGGCCGGCGCGGACAGAGGACACGCGGGCAGCGGGGGCTGCGTGCGGACGGAAAACAAGGAGGGCGGGGATTGGGGTTGCGTGCGGGTCGGGAGTCTGCGTTGGTTAGTGGGGTGGGGACAGGCTGGTCGGGCGGCGGACCAGGTGGTGTGGGGATGCGGGGCCAGGGCGGTGTGCGGTTGGTGGGAGCGAGGCGGTGAGGATAGTGGGGTGGGGCGACGCGGTGTGGGAGTGGACGGTGAGGTGGCGGGCGGTGATTGGTGGGAGTGAGGTGGAGGTGGAGGCAGGTGGCGACTAGGTGGGTGGGGAGGCGTGCAGGGTGGTGGGCCAGGGGAGTGCGCGCGCGGGTGGTTGGCTCTGCTGGCTGCGTCGCACGCGCGTGTGTTGCGCGTGTTTAGGTTAGGTGGTAGTTGGGTCAGGGTTAGGGTTAGACTGGTTAGTCTAGGGTTAGTTCTAGATCTTTAGGGATAAGACTATCGGGTAGTAGGTGGCCTGGCCTATGGGCCGGCTGCCTCCCCGGGGATTTTTAAACATGTTATTATTATTTATTTGTTTTTATTTGTTTAAAACAAAGCATTTGCAAATAGGTTTTTAGACAAATAAACTATCTGGAAAAAGACCGGTGTTTTAATTTTGAATAAAGACGGGGGATATTTAGAAAAGCAAAATAGACTTTTAGAAAATAGTTTTAGGTTAAAAATATGCAAGATGGCATGACGATGCTCAAATGCAATGTGGCATGATGATGCAATGCACAAAAACACAGCGATTTTCTAGTAGTGGTTTTTTTGCGGGATGCCACATAAAGCATGAACATTATTGTTTGGAAAATTAAAGCATACGCACCATTCATCTAATGTTAAGGTGTATTTGTTGTTCATTAGACGGAAAGAAATAGTGTCCTCTCCTTGCCATTGTTTAACGGTGCTTTGCAACGAACTTAGGAATTCAATGGTTAAGCGGCTATAAGTAGGTACATCATTGTACACAAAGTTTTGTAGTCTAGCTCTATTGCAAAGTAAATTAAAGTCATCAGAAATGCCGAGTTGGTTCAATATAATGGGGCAACCCCACTTGGTGTCCTTCACTTCGCGGTTCTTGATCCTGTTGAAGCGATCACGATGGGCCTCATCCCTGAACCATATCCCCATGTGTTCCTGGGTGGTAGCCCGAGAAGCGCTAGCGGTGCGAGCACGAGTTTGGCTCCTCGTGTTCATCATCTAAAACATTGAAGAAAGTCAAAAATAAAACTTTTTGACCCAACAACAGTAAATACAATATTTTCCTCATCATATCACACTAAGAATCTCCTCAAGATAATAATCTAGGCAAGAAAATCATAGCAATTGGTTCATAGTTGGTCTCACCCTAGATTGATAATGACAATAGATCGAAGATGAATTTGCAAAAAGTAATTGGTGGATCGGAGGAGAAACATACCGTAGATCACTCGTGTGCGAGGATATCGAACGAAATTAAGTGGAGATGAAGATCTCTTGAGATTTTGAGAGAGTTTGGAGGCAGAAGAGAGAAAAAGGATTGAAGTTTTGGAGTTGGAGGTACCTTCCCATGCGATTTTGTGGTCGGACGCAACTATACGGGCGGAATATGTGTTCCCGCCGTATAGTTGGCGTTCTGTCAAAATATTAGGGTTTCCTCCTAGCGGCGCAGCTATACGGACGCAACTATACGGCCAGAACAAAATATTCCCGCCGTATAGTTGGTCGTTAAACTGTCTGTTCCTGCGAAAGAAAAATATACAAAGGCATCGATATCTATATGACCGGAACTATACAGCCGGAATTTTTATTCCCGCCGTATAGTTGGTCATTAAACTCCCAGTACATTAGAAAAGAAATTGTACGGAGGCACTGATATCTATACGACCGGAGCTATACGGCCGGAATTATTATTCCCGCCGTATAGTTGGTCGTTAAACTCTCTGTGTGCATGAAAAAATTTATGTTTCTTCGAAAACTATTTCTTTTCCTGTAACTTAGTGATATAGCTTGTTTATGACAGAAAATTAATAGTAAATATTGTCAACCGACAATAACATGAATAAAGCAGAATTTAAAGTAGTACCGAACTTCTTCTCCTCACATGGAGTTTTCTAGCACTCTTTATTAAACATAAACTTAAACTAAAACTAAAAACTTAACTCAAACCTTTATTTAACATAGGTTGCCTCCCATAGAGCACTATTTTATGTTCAATAGCTTGACCTTAATGATACTCACTTGGGCTAGATGAGTGGAACACCTACTCAAAAGTAATTGGCCTTCAAAGTGATGGCCTCCTTCTCATCATGTTTGTCTTTCTTTTTCCCGGGGAAATGGATAACAAAAGGATCCCGCGAAGGCAATTGGAACTTCACATTCCCTTCATGGAGGTTAATTAAAGCCTTTATAGTTCTCAAGAAAGGACGGCCTAGTATTATACGAGTAACAGTATCTTCATGCATGTCAATAATAATGAAGTCAATTAGAGCAGGACAACCTTTGTTGTAAACTAAAGTGTTCTACTTAATTCCTACAGCTTGTTTGTAGGTAGAATCTGCTAGATGCAATTTTATCTCAGTAATTTCAAAGGAGCCAAGATTTAACTTGTTAAAAAGATTCTTTGGAATTGTTGAGACGCTTGCACCTAGGTCACAAAGTGCAGCTATCTTGCTGGTTCCAATCTTTATCTTAATAGTAGGCTCAAATATGTCATCTAGCTTAACAGGTAAGTTTTCAGCGATTTTCTTGTATTCCTCTTCAAGCTCGCGTACCTTAATTGCTACTTGATCAACAAAGTGTTGCATGGCTTCATCGTTACCTTCACTTACCGGAATTTTGATGTTGATCCTCTTTACGAGGTTTTTGATGGTGTAGCTTGGTGAAGGGGCATTACTATAATCAACTTCTTTAGGCTCCTCCCTTTGGATCCTCATCATTTTGAGTTCTTCAACAGGATTGGGCTTAGCTTTACCTACAAATTTAGCTAGAATGAAAGTGTGACTATCGGTTATCTTACCTAGCTGTGCCTCAACGATCCTCGTTCTTTCTTGAAGGGCCTGCAAATCATTTCTCAAACTAACAGCTTGGTTAGATAACTTACCAAGCATGGCATCATGGTTCTCCGTTATTTTAACAAGAATATTGTTTTGTCCATTTTGCGAGTCTATAAAAGACTTAAGTGTTTCTTGGAGACTACCATTACCAGTTCCCATATTATTATTAGAATTACCCACATGACTAGAATAATGTTTCTGAAAGTTAGTATTGTAACTCTTCTTCCAAGCAGGGTTATAATCATTACGAGCCATGAAGTATATTTCTTCAATATTTGTTTCAGGGGTGTCTCTTACCTGGGTTTCCTTACCTTCTACGACTAATATGAGCTCATCCAACTTGCCATTGAGTTCTTTGTTTTCTTGTAGTGAAATAGCGCTCACCTTCTTCGTGTTTGATCTTTCCACATGCCATTCGGCATGGTTGTCTTACATATTGGCTAGCAGCTGCTTTGCTTCGGTAATATGTTTCCCTAGAAATGTTCATCCAGCTGCAGTATCAAGCTTAGACTTAGATACAGGATTAAGAGCATTATAAAATAAATGGAGGATTAACCAATCTTCCATCCCATGACTAGGACAATTTCTTAGGCATTCTTTCATCCTCTCCTATGCAAGTGCTAGTGGCTCACGCTCTTCCTGCCTAAAACAGTAATATTAGATCACAGTTGCATAGTCTTTGTAGGTGGGAAACATTTAGTCATAAATAAAGAAGTACATCCCACCCATGATGTAATAGTATTTTTAGGCAAAGATAGCAACCATTCTTTTGCTCTCCCTCTTAGAGAGAAAGAAAATAGACGTAATTTGACAGCATCAGGGTCAATGTCTTTTATACGCATCATATCACGTATTTTAGTGAAGGTATTTAAGTGCATACCTGCGTCTTCAATAGCAGAGCCTCCAAATTGATTCTTTTGAACCAAACTTAAATAATGGGGCCTAATTTCATAGTCATCAGCATCGATTGCTGACTGAGTAAAAAGAGTACACAAATAATCATTGTTGGGAGTAGCAAACTCCCCAAGCTTCTTTTCAGCCATATTTCCTATGTTTTTGGGTTTTATTTAAACAAAGAATTATAATAGTAAAAACAAGTATTTAAAGCCTAACTATTTTTTTGGTTTATCAAATAAAAACTAAAGCAACCTAACAAAATTAAAAACAAGAATAAAAACTAGCAAGGTTCCTAATAACCTCAGCATGGTAGCTATTGCTTCCCCGACAACGGCGCTAGAAAAAGGGTTGATACCTTCGATCCGGATTACAGATGTATTGTAGCTTCGTTTTCCCTAGTAGACCTAGGTTATCGAATCCTCGGGAAGCGAATGCGTAGTGAAGTTACTTTAACGGACCTTCGGGAGTTTTAGAATTCCTTTTGTGTTTTTACCGGACCAATAGATTGTGTCTTTTTGTTGTTGTCGATGATGGAGAGAGATAGGGCCTAGGGCATTTGGTTTCACCTGTAGCTATGCAAAACATCTGATGGGAATAAAAGATAGAAATAAAGTATGCATGTACTTGTTAGAGCAAGATAAATTATATGTGGGCAGTGCATCCATAATTGCTATTGCCTCCTAAACCGCTTATAGCAATAACCTACTAGTCTCATCTGTAGAGGAAAACGAACTAATGATATGCATAGTGATGTCACCGTTAATCCCAAGTAAATCCCTCACATATAGTCATACTTCCCCTTCTATCACTAGGGTCCCAACCTGCAGATCAGTCATTACTCATACTCCCTATACCTGGATCAACCCTCGGGGTCTTGGGTAACTGACAAGTCCTTGGATTGAGGCAAGAGAAGATACAATAATCATCATGTCATACAAACTAATACATGATCCCATCTATTATATATAACATGCACAATTTCTACATGGCTAGGCCAAAGCCCTTAGCCCAAGGAGAATTACTCACACACAGAGATGCGATCAACAATCACAAACATTGTAATGAAAATCATAAGATTGATAGCAATAGTCTTACAATGTCGCTAATTGAAGAAGAGATCTACTATTACAAGTGGTGGAATATGGCTATGGAGATGGAGAAGGGTTTTGAGATCTGGAGGCGGCTGGAGATCCGCGGCAGAGACTTTTTGGCGAGGTCTAGCTTGTTTTCTCGTCGCCCTAGGCTTCTTTATATAGGGGTCCCTTCACAAAAATTGTTCTGTTTGACCTAACAGTGGCGGCGCGAACTATACGGCTGGAGATATACGACCGGAATTTTTTCTCCAGTCATACTGTTGGTCGTTAAAGCGTCTGCCTCTGTCTTCCGGCTCCTGGTTTCTTATGGTAGTTGGAATCTCGTATCTTTGACTTTAATGTAGTGATTCCCTCCTATAGACGACATTATCTGCACAGAAAAAATATAAAAGAAAGGATTGCATACCCCGCTGAATATTAGCATTAGTGGAAGGGTTTTAGAGAGATATTTCATCAAAATTATGAAACATATCCAGTTTAAATGTGGACATAGATGGCTATATTTCAGAGCCATCACTAGGGCACATGCAATGTACTGCTCGACTGGCGTTGGTGACATCACCCGCGTCTCCCAGGAGAATATTTATTCGGTAGAGGTGGACAAGTGGTTCCGGGGGGGGGGGGGGTGACCAAGTGGACCGCCAAGGAGAAGCTCCCAGGTGACTCAGTCGTGCTCCCATTCTACGCGAGTCATCCTCCACCTAAGGTAGTTTTATTATTGTTTGTTCTTTGGTTCTTCGATTTCCTGCAAGGCATCTTATGATGCCATTGTGTATGTTTGTTACAGGAATGGAGAGTGGCGACTGTCCTCCCCAGCCGGAAGGGATAATTCCTCCTGAGTGCAGCCGTGATGGCACTCGCAAGCGCTCCTAGAGCAAGGACTCAGATTCCTCGTCGCCGGAGACACCGAAGGGCCCCTCGACTGAGGTGGACGTCCCGATCCCTGCAGTGCTCGTGCGTGCTGTAGCTCCCCCCTACATGGAGGAAGCTGAAGCAGCAAAAGGATGAGTCGAAGGACTCCTTCAACCTTGATAACTTCGAGGGGTAAAGTTTTCGATGTTACTATTGTAATTCCATGTCTTGGGGATCTTTTTTCCTAAAGTTAATTGTACATTTTGCTGCGGCAAAACTGCGTCATCATCCTCCGATGATTGTCGCTTTGTGAAAGTGACCGGGATCATAGACTCCAAAGGCAAGGATGTGGAGGAGCATCCGTGCTCTCCCTAGGTAGCGGCCAACCCCGGCGCCAATTCTTCGAGCTCCCCCCATGCGGGGGGTCATCAGATGGTTACCTAGACATCCACCCAGAAGAAACTTCGGAGTCCCTAGATGATCATGTAAGTGTCTTCATTCTTGTCATTCGAAGTTGCTTTTGGTGCTGATGTTGCGCTATCTTCTACAACTTGTCTTGAAAGAGTCTATTTGCCTCGGCGGACATATTGCAAATTTGGGCTAGCAGCATGCCTCGCTAGATAACCACACTCGCCAGCTCGAAGGTGAGCCTTTATACATTTTTATGTTTATTGTAGAATTTTGGCCGAGAATTGACTTTTCTACATCATTCTTGCAGCTGAGAACAATGGTCTCCTCCGCCGCATTACTACCCTCAAGAAGGGCCTTAACATTGCAAGGAAGAAAAAGGATGAGGCACTCGAAGCCCTTGAATTCTCCGAGTGGGAGTCAAAAAGGCGCGAGGAGGATCTTTGGGCCGCTGCAGCTATCAGGGAGAAGGTGTTTGCGGAACAACTTCTCTCTGTTGCCAAAGCCCTTTCAGGTATTTCACTACGCCAGTTTTTCCGTACTTGTTTGTTTTTAGTAGGGCTCATCATCGTTTGATGTAGATGCGACTAGTGTGATCTTCGATGCTGAAGCTCTGGCTTGCGAGGATGCTTCGGCCGGTGTCATAGCTGCAGTCGAGGACCGCAACGTCTCCGTCAAGGATTCTCTTCAAAAGGACAAGGTTGTGCTTGGGCGTCTTCGAGAGGAGATGGTCCCCAAGGCCAAGCTTATTGAGGATCTTGACAGCCTAGTCGAGTCCTTCACCGAAGGCCTCCCAACAAACTTCAAGAAAGCCCAGAAGGGGGTTGGTGCCACCATGGGGCTAGCTATGGCACAGGCTCATGGTGTCCACCTTAACCCTTTATCGAGGATGCCGGTGACTGCGGATGGCCAGCATGTAGTTTTCGCTCCCTTCGCCACTAGTTTCCATAAATATGGGCCTAAGCTCATAGAGACACTCGCAAAGTATTTGGAGGAGCGAAAACGGTCGAAGATGGCGAAGGACACGGGGTCAGGGGCTGTAACTAAGAGAGTCGTGATGTCACAGGCTTCCACACACTCTATGAAGCTTCCGAGTGCCAAGGCATAGCTATAGGCTGGCTGTTTGTAGTTCTTTTGTAATTTTCTAGCTCCTCCAAGCTTTTGTCCTGAATTGTGTTTGTGGTCATGACCCTAGCAAAACTTGTTAAACTTGGTGCTTGAATTTGCTGTTCTTCGAATGGTTGTTCTTATCCGTCTATTCTTCTTGTTGGCTAGGGTCCCTCAAGTGATCCATCTGGGACACCTCCCACTGATGAAACTGTGGCGTAGCCATGTTCAAAGGTAGAGGAGTTGTCGCTGCTGTCTGGACTATGCGATCGCATAAAACACTTGGAGCAAGAAATGCCCATGATTCCTGGTAGTGCCGACATGTGGAAGTCGAAAGCCGAAAAAGCCAGTGATTCTGAGAAGTATCTTCTTGGCAAAGTGGCTCAGCTTAATGAGCAATTGAAGTGTAGGTTTCTCTTGCTTCCTTTCCTTTTCCTACCACCTGTAGAGGCAACTCGTTCTTACGCTTTTGTTGCCCTTTGCAATTGTGAGCCTTCTTCTTCCGCAGGAAGAGAGAGATCGCGTGAGTATTCAACTGAATTGCTTGACCCAAGAGCAGTTAGAAGCGAGTGGGTATTTTTGCGTTGACCGGGATCGCGCAGTCGCGTTGGCGACATTGCAAGACCGCGTGTCACAGGTGTTGCATTATTTGAAGAAAGCACTGTCATGCTTGAAGCATATCTTTCATGCAATATTTCCCTTGGACGCTGTGCCCTCGAGCCTGTTAGCACTGTTGAAGAAGTTTCAGGACGCTAGCGCGATTCGCAGGTGCGTGCACCAGCAATTGGTCGCGGGTGCTAAGGCTGCCCTAGAGCTTGTGCGCCTGCATCAACCCGACCTGGACTTGAGAGCCGTTGCTGCAAGGCCACCACCACCTCCAAAGGGGATGGCATGGAACATGGTACCCCACTAACGGGCGGTTGATCAGCCAGCCGAAGACATCATTGAGTTGTTCGACCAGCGCACCAACATTCTCCTTTTACACCAGTAGTGTAATTTTGGACCTACACAGAGATGTATAAGTGTTGTAAAGTTCGTATAGTTTGATTGTGTGTTTTGTTACCCGTATTGTATGTAAAGCTTGCTAGCTTATATGTTTTTCGAGTGACTTGTATTATGCAGTGCCTTTTCGTTAGCCTGACGTGTCCTTATCTCAGCATCTTGCCAACCTGTCAGATGTATTGTAGATGGGTTGGTTTTTCTCAAGGGTTCGATTAATAGTATGTCAACTACTCAGGTTACTGCGTTTTTCTCGTGTGACGAGGTAAACAGGGTGGAGCATCCCTCGAGTGTAAAATAGCATTGTAAATAAAAACAAAACACAAGGTTGGAGGCACTTAGCTTTATTTAGTTGTAGAATATCAGGATGTACAATGTTTGGCTAAGTAGGCTGGCCGAGTAGCCTTATTGTAAAAAGGGGAAAAACATCAAAGGGTAGAAACGATGCAGCTGCACGACGTTCTAGGGGCTGGAGTATGAGACTCCACTCTCTACGTCTTTCAGGCGATAGGCGCCACCTGGAATTACTTTGGTAATCACATAGGATCCCTCCAGGGGGACTCGAGATTGAGGTGTCCTTTCTGTTTCAGTCGTACGATGAGGTCTCCTTCGACGAAGGACCTTGGACGCAGCCGACGGCTGTGGTAGTTGCCGAGGCTTTGCTGATAGATCGTGGATCGCTCTGCCGCAATCTCGCGTTCTTCGTGAGGAGGTAAATAGAGTCTTCGAGTGGGGTCGTTAACTCGGTCTCATTGTACACCACGACCCTTGGGGTTTTATAGAGTAGTTCTGCGGGTAGTACTGCCTCGGCGCCATGTACCATGAAGAATAGAGTGTATCCTGTGGCATTGTTTAGGGTTGTGCGCAGGCTCGATAGTACTGACGGTAGATCCTCGGGCCAGCATCCAGCCACTCGTTCGAGTGGCATGAGGAGCCTTTTCTTGATGCCGTTCCAGACGAGGCCATTGGCCTTCTCGACTTGACCATTGGTCTAGGGGTGTGCTACCGAAGCATAGCTGATGTTGATTCCTAGGTTTTCATAGAAATCCTAGAACTCAATCAAAGTGAAGTTTGTCCCATTGTCGGTGATGATGTTGTGTGGCACCCCGAACCTGTTGACGATGGACTCGGAGAATTTGACAGTGGTGGCCTATCTGATTTTTCACCGGCATGTCCTCGATCCACTTGGTGAACTTGTCGACTGCGACAAGGAGGAAAGTGTAACCTCCTGGTGATGACTTTTGCAGCTTGCCGACCATGTCGAGTCCCCATTGCACGAAGGGCTAGGCCACATGTATTGGCCTAAGCTCCGTGCCAGGTGCGTGCGGTTTGTCCGCAAACCTTTGGCATGCATTGTATTTGTGGACGATATCCTTGGCATCGCGCATTGCCGTTGGCCAATAGAAACCAGATCGTAGAGCGTTGGCAACTAGGGTGTGGCTCCTAGCGTGACGGCCGAAGGTGCCTTCATGTATCTCGAGGAGGGCGGCTCTTCCATCATCATTGGAGATGCATCGTTGAAGGACTCCTATGATGTTGCGCTTGTACAACTCGCCGTTGATGATGGTGAATGCTTTTGAGTGTCGCACTATGTGTCGCGCATCTGTCGGATCATCTGGCAGGCGTTTGGTGAGCGAGTATGTGATGTACGGCTACGTCTAGGATGGCTCGATGAGCATGACCTCCATGGGGACTTCGAGTCCTTCGGGTTCTTGTTCTTCGTCGCCTAGTTTTTTGAGTCCTCCAGGTGGTGTAGCCCCCAGGTCCTTCGATGTGCCAGCTAGTTGCTCTAGAGCCTTTGGCTAGATGGAGCGCACGCATATCTGCTCCAGGAAGACTCCGAGTGGTACCGACGTGCATGTGGAGCCTTTGTTGGCAAGTGTATCTGCCTACTCGTTGCTTTTGGGGCCTACATGATGTCTCTCTTCTCATATGTGATGTCTCGTGGAGACATCTCGATCACCCAAAGCACGACCCGTCTAGTGGCGTCGGGGTTGTTGAGGATGTGCCCTAGTGGAGCGTCGTTTATCACAATGATGGGGTGCTCCTGGAAGTAGTGGCGCCATCGCCAGGCCATCATGAAGACACCGTATGCTAGCTTCTGATAGTGCGGGTACCACTGCTTCGTCTGCGTGATCACCTCGCTAAGGTAGTAGACTAGGCGTTACACCCCATGGACTTTGTTCTCCTTGGCTCATTCCACTACCAGTACAGTACTGACCACCTGGTTTGTGGCGGAGATGTATACCAACATGGGCTCCTTTTCTCTATGTGTCATCAGTACTATCGAGGTGGAGAGTAGACGCTTGAGGTCTTCAAATTCTTCTTGCGCTTCTTCTGTCCACTCGAACTTCTCAGCTTTGCGGAGGAGTTGGTAAAACAACAGTGCCTTCTTGCCCATTCGGCTGATGAATCGACTGAGCGCCCTGATTCGCCCAGCTCGCTGCTAGACACCTTTTACATTCTTCAGCTTCTCCATGGCCAGTATGGCCTTTATCTTCTTCTGGTTTGCCTCGATTCCCCTCGTAGAGATGAGGTATCCGAGCATTTGCCCACATGGCACGCCGAAGGCACATTTTAAAGGATTTAGCTTAATCCGGTAGCAGTCGAGGTTGTCAAAGGTCTCATGGAGATAGTCGAGTAACGAGGCCTCCTCATTGGTTTTAATGACGATGTCGTCGATGTAGACTTGGATATTTTAGCCAAGTTGATCCTTGAGGCAGGCCTGCAACACTGCTGGTAGGTGGCTCCTGCGTTCTTCAGCCCGAAGGGCATTGTTGTGTAGGAGAAGACGGCGAAAGGTGTGATGAAGGCTATTTTCTCTTGGTCCTCTTCCTTCATTCGAATATGATGATAGCCTAGGTAGGAATCAAGGAAATAGAGTCGCTCGCATCCCGCGATGGACTTGATTATTTAGTCGATCCTCGACAATGGGAAGTGATCCTTCGGGCAATGCTTATTCAGGGAAGTGAAGTCCACACACATCTGCATGATATCTGTGTCCTTTTTAGGAACAAGCACGGGGTTTGCTACCCATGTGCTCTCCTTGATATCTCGTATGAAGTTAGCGTTGAGGAGTCTATTGACTTCCATACCAACCGCTTTTCCCTTAGCTCTAATAGTCGATATATCATCTGCTTCACTGGTATTTCTTCAGGATTTATGTTGAGTGAGTCCTCGATGAATTCCTTGGGAACCCCTGGCATGTCCACTGGCCACCAGGCAAAGATCTCCCGGCACTCACGAAGGAATTCAACGAGTTTGAGTTCCTATGCGGGACTCAAGTTGTTGGCGATGAGGGTCATCTTAGTCGGATCCGTTGGATGGACTGGACCACCTTGGTATGCACCGATGAGTCGAAGGATTGATCAAGTATGTTTGGCTTACTAGGAGGAGGTAGACTGTTGACTGTCGACTCCTTCATCCTTGCCAGCTACTCCTGCATTCTGAAGGATTGGGAGATTCTATTGAATTACCTGTCGCAACTATCCGACTTGGCGAAGTTTCCGCTAATGGTGATGATGTCATTCAGTCCTGGTATTTTCATCTACAGGAAGGCGTAGTGTGGTACCACCATGAACCTCGCGAACGCGACACGTCCGAGGATGCAATGGTACTGCGAGGGCCAGTCGACGACTTCGAATTCTAGGCGTTCTCATCTGAAGTTAGCTGGCATGCCGAAGATGATGTCCAGGTTTATCTTGTCCAAGGGGTATACGCCTTTCCCTGGGATGATGTCGTGGAACATTGTGTCCGAGGCCTCTAGACAAGAGGATGGGATCCGCATGGCGCACAAGGTACTAGCGAACATCAGGTTGATGCTGCTGCCGCCGTCCATGAAGACACGACTCATCTCAAAGCCTCAAATTTGTGCCTCAAGCACCAGGGAAGAGTGACCTAGGCGAGGTATTTGACGCGGATGATCGTGCTTGTCGAAGGTGATGCAAGACTTGCACCCACTGAGGTACTCAGTGGTTGAGGGTGGAGAGTTGATTACCAAATTGACTTGGCGAGTGATTGATTTTCGCACCCGATTTGATGGCAATCCTTTTTGGATCATGCCCATATTCCCTAGTGCTCGCGGGTACTGCTCGCCTCCATTGTTATGTGTTGGTGCAGCAGCAGGTGGTGGCGGCCCGGGTGGTGGTGGCTCTCCATGAGCCACAGCGCCCGGCGTAGCTCCATAACCCTGGTTTATCTCGTCGCGATTCATTTGGGCGAGACCTTCGTGGAGCTTGAGGAACTCGCGATAGTCCTTTAGCAGGTGGCTGGACTTTTTCTTTCCGTCGTGTTTGTCGATGTAAAAGTGGACGTTGCAAGGTCCAGATAGTTTGTCCTAGATAGACGTTCTAGGTGCTTCATCATGGTACGGCTTTGCCATACCTATGTGGTCTTGCCGCTGTCGCGGTATCCATCGCTGCGATATCCGCTGCTGTGGTTGCCATCGTCGCGTCTATTGGCGTAGCCAGGCATGACCATGTGGACTTATTCTGGTCTTCGTAACCACGCATTTGACGTTTTCCTCGACGGTCACGTCTGCGGCCGAGGTCATCGTCGTCTGAGTGGACACGGTTGTTTTTCACCGAGTCCTCTCCATCAGCCCACCTGTTTGCGATCTCCATCAGGTGGTCAATTGTGTTGGGCTTCGAGCGGCCCATCTCCTCCCTAAGCTCTTTGCGGCGTACGCCGCCGTTGAATGCATCATTTGCACGGTCCTCGGAGATGTCCTCTGTGGAGTTTTTAATGATGGACCACCTCTGGATGTAAGAGCGCAATGACTCGCCAGGTTTTTGGTAGCAGCCCCTTAGCTCTTCGATTGATGTGGGACTTTTTTAAGTGCCCTTGAAGTTTTGCACAAGGCTATATACTAGCTCCTCCCACCTGCGGATTGACCCGCGAGGGAGGTTGTTAGGCCATGCGCGGGCAGCGCCCTACAGCTGCAGCTGGAGCCATTGCATAGCTGTGCTCGTAGTTTCGCCGTGAAGCCTTACAGAGGAGATGTGATCCGCCAGCAAGATCTTTAGATCTTGGAGGCCGTCAAACTTCGGGTTCTCTGATGGGAGTTTGAACCCCTTCGGCATTCACTTCTGCCGTATGGCTCTGCTGAAGCAGCTGGCGCCGCAGAGCTCTATTCCATCATCCTCCGAGTCCGTCAAGCGGGACGCCTCGCATGCATCTTGTCGACCTTGTATTGCGTGATGTCATCACGTGCGTCGTAGTTGTGGTCATGTCGACATGAGCAGCGTCGCCGAGACAAGTTATGTTCATCGTCGCTGGAGGAGGAGGGAGAGTAATACTTGGCTAGAGCCTTACTTTTCCTCGGCTCCGGCGCTAGATCCTTGGTGAGGGCAGCTTCGACCAATCCTAGGCCCGTGATTGTAGATCAGTGCATGGCGGATCGTGGATCCCCAGCTAGCGACTAGTTGTTGAGCACGTACATGGTGGCTACCATCACCACTGCGTGTGGTGTCTTAGGGAGCACATTACCCCTTGAATCCAGCATCATGGGTGAGAAGTTGAGGACTTGTTGGTGAGGTGAGCCCGTCGAGAGCGTCTTCTAGCAGCTACATGATCATTGCCTCTAGAGGAGGATCCTCCGATGGAAGAGAGCGCAGCTCGTCGGAGGCTCGATTCGCCCGCTTCCCTTCTGTGCTCATCGAGCTAGGAGATCACTTGTTGCTGGCGCTTGAACTCCTCCATGAGAAGCTAGTGATGACCCATCAGCATTTGTTGCGATGAGGTTGGTGGTAAGGGTTGCCCCATAGGGCCTCCCTGCAGTGGGCACACTCAGCATTGCTAAGCTCGATCAGTTGTCATTCTCAGGCACGTTCACCCACAGGGAGGTGCGAATGATCTTCTTGGACAAGATTGATGATAGGGGGTCAATTTTTTGGCCCGTTGTTGGTGGGCCCACCTTTGGAGGGGCCGCCATTCGCGACTGGGATGCCACCGTTGGTGCTGGTGTTTTCCCAAGTGCCACTGCTGCTGCCGCCCGTATTGATGACAACACACATGTAGTGGATGGGGAAGCTGTTGCTCCCGCAGCTCTCAGATCTGGAGCCATAGGCTTCGTCTTCTGTTGCCAAATCACCCAGATCAGACTCACAACTGTTGTTGTCGTCCGTATTTTCGACTAATGTCGAGGCATTGAGTTCACTCAGGGTGCCGATTGGCGGTGGGAACCACGACGCAGGGGCTATCACAAGAACCTTTGGCTGATCAGGGAGGCGAAGTGTGCCCAGCTGACCAACTTGGAAGCGTAAGCTCCCGATCGCCAAGCTGATGGTGTCGTCTATGGACTCGAAATCCGGGCGAGTTGTCGGTGCGTGGATGGTGAAGTCGAGGGCACCAAAAAGGAGGCGAGTCTCTGCTTCTGCAGAGTCATAGATCACGGTTGATGGGGCTGAGGAAGCTGCAACATCAGCACTCCTATTTCCCACAGACGGCGCAAATTGACAAGGGATTAACTCATCAATGCCCATCGTTGATGGACTTAGGTTCGAGGAAGTGGGGAGCGCTAGAGGCATCGATCGGCTAGCAAACAAGCACACAGGTGACATGAGGTTTTACCCAGGTTGAGGATTCATAGAGGACCCTACTCCTGCTTGTCTAATCTTGATTATGAAGGAGTCGAAGATTACAATGGTGCGCAGATGCAATCTGGCGGTGTCTATGCAGGGGTGTATGAGTTGGTCCTCCTCGCTGCCCCCTCCTGGCCTTTATATAGAGAGGCTAGGTCTCGGGGTAGCAGATCGAGTCGTTACAAGTTAGGGTTTCCTTTAAGTTTCTATCTATACTTCACCATGTCTTCCAAGAAGTCAAACATCCAGCAATCCACCTGAATCTTTGTTGGGCTTCGATTGCACGGTGTAATCCTTCTTGGGCTGAAGCATATAGGCTAATCTTAGGTACCTGTAAGGTATGTCCACATTAGTCGCAGTGGAGAAAAATTGAGAGAGAGTACCCGGGCTTTCTAGATGACGCAAGGAACTTAAGGTTTGGTCTAAGTACAGATGGCATGAATACTTTTGGGAGCAGAGCTGTAGTCATAACACTTGGCTTCTAACTCTATGTATCTATAACCTTCCTCCTTAGTTGTGCGTAAATCAAAGGTTCAATATGATGCCAGTGCTCATCCAAGGCCCGAAGCAACCTAGCAACGACATTGATGTGTACCTAAGGCCATTAGTTGAAGAACTTTTACAGTTGAGGCACGAACAAGGTGTACGTGTGTGGATGAGCACAAACTGGAGGAATTTGACCTACGAGCATTGCTTTTCGTAACCATCAATGATTGACCTGCTCTGAGTAACCTTTCAGGATAGACAAACAAGGGATACAATGCATGCACTGTTTAGATGAGACTAATGGTACATATTTGCATAAATGTAATAAGGTTGTGTATGTAGGGAATCATCGATTTCTTCCGACCAGGCATCTCGTAAGAAAGAGAGGCAAGCATTTTAAAGGTGAGACAGATCACCGAAATAAGCCTATCCATCGTACTGGTGATGATGTATATTGTTTGGTCAAGGATCTAGAAGTAATCTTAGGTAAGGGTCCCGGTGGTCAACTTGTTCTGAATGACACTACCGGACACGCCCCCATGTGGAAGAAGAAATCTATATTTTGGGAGATACCCTATTAGGAAGTCCTAGAGGTACGCTCTTCAATCGACATAATGCACATGACGAAGAATATTTGTGTGAACCTGCTAGGATTCTTAGGCGTGTATGGGAAGTAAAAATATAGACTGCAAGCACGGTAGGACCAGCAACATATGAATGGACAAGATGGCCTGTATCCATAGAAGTACCAATGTCCTTCCAACTACACTCTTACCAAAAAAAGAGAAGAAAATCATTTTTGAATGGTTTAGCAGTATGAAGGTCCCGTCTAGCTTCTCGTCAAATATAAAGGGAATAATAAATATGGCAGAGAAAATGTTCTAGAACCTAAAGTCTCATGACTGCCACGCGATTATGACGCAATTCCTTCCGGTTGCATTAAGGGGGCTTCTACTGGAAAATGTTCGAGTACCTAGTGTGAAGCTATGTGCATTACTCAATGCAATTTCTTAGAAGGTAATCAATCTAGAAAGTCTACCAAGGTTACAAAATGACGTGGTCCAATGTCTTGTGAGTTTTGAGTTGGTGTTCCCACCATCCCTCTTCAATATTATGACGCATCTCCTAGTGCACCTAGTCGAACATATTGCCATTCTTGGTCTTGTATTTCTACACAATATGTTCCCCTTTGAGAGGTTCATGGTAGTCTTAAAAAAATATGATCATAACCGTGTTAGGCTAGAAGCAAGCATCTCCATGGGCTATGGAACATAGTAGGTGATTGAGTTATGTGTCGACTTTATTCCTGACCTTAAGCCCATTGGTGTTCCTTAGTCACAGAATGAGGGGAGACTAGGTGGAAAAGGTGAAAGAACATTTCATGATTTCCAGTGTTTTGTGTGTTAGATAACAATACCATGGAAGTTCTAATGTGTACTAAATATTGCAGGAAAGTTTTGTGCTTTTGGGGGACCGGATTATCCGCCCCATCATGGGCCGGATAATCCGGCCAAACCATTTTGGCTAGGGCTGGCTCTGCGTGAGCTTCTGTCTGGGGGTGGAATTTCCCCTGGATATTCCGGCCCTAGGGCAGATTTTCTCCCTCGACCGGATAATCTGGCCCTCATGTTAGGCCGGATAATCCGGCCCCAGGGGAATCGCCCAAGAGAGCGTCTGGGCGAGCTTCTGTCTAGGGGCGGAATTTCCCCCGGATATTCCATGGTTGGGGCGGATTTTTCCCCAGCCAGATAATCCGGCCCTCCCCAAGGGCCGGATAATCCGGTCCCCAGGAGAAGGTGTCAAGGGCCAGCCTGCACAAGCTTCTGTCCGTAGGCAGATTTTCTGCCAGATAATCCGAGTCTAGGGCTGAGTTTTCCCCAGGCCGGATAATCTGGCCCCCAAAGGCTCCAACGACTTGGTTTGGAAAGGGGGTATAAAATCCCCTTCTTCCCCATCGACCAGTACTCTTCATTCATTCGAAAAGTGTCAGACCCATTGCAAGAGCTCTCTCTCCAGATCTCCAACTTCAACCACCCGAAGGCTTCGATCTTTGGGGGAATTGAAGGAGGAGACAATCTTCATCGCCATCACGAATCAAGTGCATCAACTCCTCTCCATTCATTCGGAGAAATCCCTGATCTAGTATTCTTGTTAATATATAGATCTTGTGTTTTGTTATTGATAACTTGTTCTTGTGGAAGCTTGTTGTCATTACGGGATCCTCCAATTTGGTTGTGGAGTTGTTCCCTGCTAGTTGTGTAAAGGCGACGGTACCCTCCTTGAAGGGTTCCTATAGTGGAAAGGTGGATCGGGCCTTTGGTGGCGGGATCCATCGGAGAACAGGGTGAGGCCTATTGTGGCGTGGTGGTCTTAGTACCGCCCACCCCTCTAACGCAGATGTACTTCCCTTAACAAGGAAGGAACTGCGGTAAAACACATCCTGTGTCTCCGCGTGCTTCACTACGGTCACTCGTTCCTCTTTCCACTCGCCTCTTACTCGCTAGTAGATAGGTTTGCATATAGGGAAATTCTTCTAAATGGTTATCTAGAGAATTTACCTTTTGTGTTAAGCCTAAAATTGAAAAAAGCATTAAAATTTGAAGTAGCACCTATTCACCCCCTCTAGGTGCCCATACGATCCATTTCAATTGGTATCAGAGCCTCGGCTCTTTATTCGGGCTTAACCGCCTAAGATAAGTATGGGTACCAAGGAGAATGGGAATGAGGCTGTGGACAAGGTCACAATGGATGACCTCAAGACGTTGGAAACAATCTTGTTGAAATCCTTTGAGACCAAGATGGAGGAGATGCATCAAATGATTGCTCGCCTCACATCATTCGTAACCCCATCTCCATCCTCCTCTGAGGCCGCCACTCCCTCATCCAAGGATAAGGCTAACACCGGATTCAAGGAAGATGAAGTGGTAGGTGAAAAACATAATGGTTCCACCTCCAAGAAGGGAAGTGGTAAGGAGGAATGTAGTGAGGTTCATCACTTATATTTCCCTGACCCACCTATCCCTCATCCTCATATAAACAATAGGGGTGATCCACCCAAGCTTACTGCATCTTCATTTAATCAATGCCAATTCTTAATGAAGTCTCATGTTTGCAGCTCTTCTATTGAACTTTGGAGGATTATCGAAGAGGGTCTTCATATTGGAGATCACACCAACCTGAAAAGAAGAGAAGTTGTGGATAGCCAATTGAATGCTACAGCTCTCCACATGATACAACTTGGAGTGGGTCCCAAGGACATGCCCCACATTGAACATCTCAACACAGCTAAAGAAGCTTGGGATGCTCTCACCGATCTCTTTGTTGGAAATGAAAGCATGAGAAGGAATAGGTATGATGCCCTTAGTAATGAAGCTGAAGGATTCTACATGTTGGATGGTGAAAACCATGAAGACATGGATAGAAGACTCAAGGGCATCGCAACAACATTTAGAAAGCATGGAGCCACTGACATTGATGATGCTTGGATAAAAAGGAAATTGTGAGTGCTCTAATGCCGTTTGAGCCAACTGACTTGAAGAGCTTGCAAGGTAGACACAACTACCATCAAATGACGTCCAATGAAGTCATGCAAGAAATGGCATCATTCAAGGTTGCTGCAAAGAATGCGGAAGATGCCCCTACCCATGCCATTGGAATGCAAAAAGTGGTCAATGTTGATCTAAAGGCTAATGTTGTTGAGCAATATGAGGACGAAAGAGCTTTCGAGGGTGCCTCCATGGACTGTCCCGATGAAGTCAAACATGCTCATGGTGAGTACATGGCGTTTTATGCAAGGAACTTTTGGAAGGATCTTGCCAAGGCCAAGTCGGAACTCGAGCGCAAGAATGGGTCAAGTGGAAGAAGAGAAAGTGGCCCAAAACTGAGAACATGCTACAATTGTGGAGATAGGCTGCACTTTGTGGTCGAGTGTCCATATCAAAATAGAGAAAATGATGGCAGGTTCATCCTTAAAGAAAAATCCAAGGCACCTAAGAAAAAGCCAGTTATCAAAAGGAATGGCCCTTACAAGAAGCAACCCAATATTTTCTTGGTGGCACAAGAAGAATAGTCCTCTGCAAGTGACGATGCAGAGGATGAAGATAGTTCTCGTGAGGTGGCTGCTATAGCAACCACATCGACTCCATCATCTCTCTTCGACTCGCCAAACGAAAATGTCATCAACAACAACGTCACTTGTCTTATGGCAAGAGGGTCCGAGGTATCAACTTCTAGTTCTTCATTCCCTAAGACTAACATAAATATGGATATGGATGATCATACTAGTCTTAAAATGAAAGAAGAAGTTATTGCTTTGGACAACTTTTTCACTAACTTGCAAGGCAAGTACAAACTTCATTTTGATGATCTTATGAGTCAACTTGTCCAAGCCGAAGATCTCCTTGAAGAGAAGGAGATGCCTTGGAGATAGCTTCTTTGAAGAATGCCTTGGAAGAAGAAGAGGAAGCTCGAGCATCTTTGGAAGAGAGAATCGAATCCATTGAGGAGTCACATGAAGAAGTTGTGGCTCAACTCATCAAAGAACGTGGCAACGCTCTTGCCAAGGTAAAGAAACTAAAGAAGTAAAAGATTGAATTTGGGGATGCTCATGCCAGACTCTTGGAGAAGTTTGAGAAACTTGACATTGCTCACAAGGCATTGGAGAGTGAACACTCTACTCTAAATGAGTCTCATGACCAGCTCCAAACTCAATTGAGGAAGTATGATGTGCCCAACACCTCCACATCATCTTATGGAAAAGAAGAACTTGCAAAAGGATCTCAACACAAAGGTAAAGAAGTTCTAGATGAGATACTTAGCAAGCAAAGGACAAACAATGGAAAAGAGGGTCTTGGTTATATTCCCAAGACAAAGAACAAGAAGAAGAAGAAGAAGAAGAAGAAGAGCAAGACTGCTCAACAAAAGACTAGCACCACTACCAATGACAAGTCTAATTATGATGGTTTTGCAGGGGATAACAATCCTAACTTTGAGTTATATTGTGATCATTATGGTGATGTTTATGCTAGTTATGTAGGTCCTTATGATTGCTACATTCCTTGGTCTATTTGGGTCCCCAAGACCCTTGTCACTAACATGAGATGACCCATTGAAAAATGGGTACCTAAAATCAAGAAGTAACTTTCTTGCAGGGCTATGGTTCCGGTGGGTCTAAATGGGTACTCGATAGCGGATGCACGAGTCACATGACCAGAAGCAAGGAGATCGTCACAGAGATGCGGCCAAATCATGATCATATAACCATCTCCTATGGTGACAAGTCAAAATCTGAGGTATTAGGTCTCGGCAAAGTTGTGGTGGCTCACAATATCTCTCTTGTGGATGTCATGCTTGTTGAGACTCTCGGTTACAATTTACTTTCAGTTCGATCCCTTGGTAAGATGGGATTTGCAGTTTTTATTGATGCTTATTTGGTGGTACTCTTGTGGAGAAAGTCTCTAAAAGTCGCTTTTGTGGGATATGTCGAAAATGACCTGTACGTGGTGGACTTTTCGGGGAAAACCACTACAGGCCCGTTGTGTCTTTTCGGAAAGGCTGACGTGGGTTGGTTATTGCATCACCGACTAGCCCATGTCAATATGAGAACTTTGCAAAGTCTCCACAAGGGTGGCCACATCCTTGGACTAAAAGAAAATGTCTCCTTTGCCAAAGATCGTGTTTGCAGGGCTTGTGTTGAAGGGAAAATGCATGACTCTCCTCATCGAAGGAAGACTATTATTTCGTCAAAAAGGATCTTAGAGCTCCTTCATGTGGACCTCTTTGGACCCTCCATCTCATGCAAGCCTCGGTGGGAAGAAGTACTACCTTGTGATCATTGATGATTACTCAAGATACACTTGGGTCTATTTCTTCAAGTTGAAGAGCGAGACTCAACAAACGGTCATCGACTTTGCCAACGAGGTTCAACGTCAACACAACGTCCCTATTCTGGAAATAAGAAGTGATAACGGCTCCGAGTTCAAGAACTACACCTTAAATGACTTCCTAAGTGAAGAGGGGATAAGACATCAATATTCCGCTGCATACACCCCTCAACAAAATGGTGTTGCCGAGAGAAAGAACCGGACTCTAATGGATATGGCAAGGTCTATGTGAGCCGAATTCAAGCCTCCATATAAGTTCTGGGCTGAAGCAATCTCTACCGCTTGTCATTCATCCAATCGGTTATACCTCCATAAAATCTTGGACAAGACTCCGTATGAAATACTTACCGGTAACAAGCCAAACATCTCATACTTTCGGGTATTTTGGTGTAAGTGTTTCCTTCTCATCAAGGGAGTTCGTTTATCTAAATTTGAGTCTAAGGCTTGCCGAATCCCACACTTATAGAGTCTACAATAAGCTCTCCGGAATTGTTGTAGAATCTTGTAGTGTGGTGTTCGAGGAAAATGATGGCTCCCCTGCGGGGCAAGTTGATGTTTGTGATGCAGATGTTGAAATACCCCAAGATGCCATAAGAAGAATGGGCGTGGGGTTTTTCCACCCAATTGAGGAACCCCTTTTGGCGGATCGGGAAGGACAATGCTCTACTCATGAAGAACCCTCATCTACACATACTCAACATGCTCCAACCGCGGGAGTAACTTCTACACAAACTCCACCAATTGCTGAAGGTCAACATGCTCCTGGATGCTCCAGGCCAGATTATCTGGTCGACACCAAATTATCCGGCCTCACCCAAGTTCCAAGCAACCCGATGAAATTGCATCAAGTTCTCCCAGGCTGGATTATCCGGCCTCACCCTCGGCCGGATTATCCGGCCCTGAAACTCCTGATGATCAGCGGCCTCCTATTATGACTGCTGACCCACCTCAAGGGCATGTTTCGTCATCTCCTACTACTGATAATCAGACTTCTAATCAAGGTCAATCAAATGATTCCAACAAAGACTCAAGTGATGAAACTATTACACCAAGAGACAACAAGCTTATTGAACTTCGTCGCAAGGCTCGTGTTGATTGGAACCTTGAGTTAAGGGGTCATACTCTTGACAAAGTTGTAGGTGATCTTCGATGAAGGGTTTCCACAAGAAGGGAATTGGCAAGTTTTGGTGAGCATCAAACCCACATCGCAATGGTGGAACCCAAGAAAGTGTTTGAAGCTCTTGAAGATCCGGACTGGGTTGTTGCTATGCATGAAGAGTTGAATAACTTTGAGCGCAACAAGGTCTGGAAACTAGTGGAGAAGCCCAAGGATTGCCGCAATGTTATCGACACTAAATGGATATTTAAAAACAAGCAATATGAGAATGGCATTGTTGTGAGGAACAAGGCGAGACTAGTGGCACAAGGCTATTCCCAAGTTGAGGGCATTGACTCGGCGAGATGTATGCTCCCGTGGCTCGTCTTGAGTCCATCTGTATCCTTCTTTCTTATGCTGCCCATAATAATTTTAAGTTGCAGCAAATGGACGTTAAGAGTGCTTTTCTTAATGGTCCTCTACATGAGTTGGTATATGTAAAGCAATGCCTGGGATTTGAGGATCCTAACTTCCCGAACCATGTCTACAAACTCGATAAGGAACTCTATGGCCTTAAACAAGCCCCATGTGCATGGTATGAGCACCTTAAAGAGCTATTGCTAGACCGTGGCTTCGAAGTTGGGAAAATTGATCCCACTGTTTTTACTAAGAAGGTTAAGGGGGGGCTCTTCGTATGCCAACTATATGTAGACGACATCATCTTTGGTTCTACTAATAAAGCTTTTAATGATTAATTTTCAAAGCTTATGACTGACATGTTTGAGATTTCTATGATGGGGGAGTTACGGTTCTTTCTTGGATTCCAGATCAAGCAACTTAGAGAAGGAACTTTGATCAATCAAGCTAAATACATCCAATACATGCTCAAGAGATTCAAGATGACGGATCTTAATGGCATCGCCACTCCGATGCAAACAAAATGTCACCTTGAACTTAACCCCCATGGTAAAGATGTGGACCAAAAGGTATACCGGTCCATGATCGGCTCTCTTATTTACCTCTGCGCATCTGGATCCGATATTGTGTTGAGTGTGGGGGTGTGTGCAAGGTATCAAGCAGCTCCTAAAGAAAGCCACTTAGTGGCGGTCAAGAGGATCTTCCGATATTTGGTTCATTCCCCTAACTTTGGTCTATGGTATCCGAAGGGCTCTAATTTCTCTCTATGTGGTTATACTGATTCAGATTGGGCTAGTGATAAGGATGATCGGAAATCAACTTATGGAGCTTGTCAGTTCTTGGGAAAATATCTAGTTTGTTGGTCATCTAAAAAGAAGAATTGTATCTCACTCTCCACCACCGAAGCTGAATATGTTGCTGCTGCTAGTGCCTGCACTCAGTTATTATGGATGAGGCAAACCTTAAAGGAACATGGTGTCAATTGTGACAAAGTTCCTCTTTTATGCGATAATGAAAGTGCACTCAAAATTGCGTACAATCTGATACAGCACACAAGGACAAATCATATTGAGATTCAAAATCATTTTATTTGGGACCATGTTGCACGAGGCGATGTTGATCTATCTTTTGTGAGCATGAATAATAAACTTGCTGATGTTTTCACGAAGCCACTTGATGAAGCAAGGTTTTGCTACTTGAGGAATGAGCTAAATATCGTTGATTCAAGGAGTTTATCTTGATTACCCATGCACTCACTCATACATCTCAGTCTTATTTGGTCTAGATGTGGGGATGGATATAGGGGGAGTGTGGTCCTCATTGATTGGGCTAACCCTCCCCCCATAATGCCGAAAGCAAGTCAAATCATTTCTCTTAATATCATTTTGTGATATGTGAGTGTTTTGATGAGTATTGGTCATGAACCCAAGATATATCTTCGCGGTGTCATACCATACACTCCAACAAGGTGGCTTCAAACCGCCCTCTTCCATGAGAAGGGTTGGATTTATTTGGATATTCTTGATCGTTTTTAGCTACCCTCATGTGTTTATGGGAAGCACACTCACTTTTGGCTTTTAGTTCCTTTGATTCTTGCAAATTTGAGTGTGTAGTACCATCTCAGTTTGGCTCTCTTAATCCTAAGCCTTTCCCTACCCCTAAGCCATCTATTCTTGCACACAAGTCCCATGTACACCTTGTGGGGGTGTTGTTTGGGGATGCGCGGGCCTGACCCTGTGTGTAACAGAAGTTCAGATTTTAGGGCGGATAATCCGGCCCAAGTATAGGCCAGATAATCCGGCCCTGGCGGATTTCGTCTTTAAGGGTTGGGGTTGGGAGGAAGGGCTCATAACGAGCAGCACTTCTCCCCCAACCCTCTCCCTCTCCCCAACCGCCGCCTACCGTCCCCCACCCTCCCCGGAGCCTCTTTGGCCACCGGATTTTCCGGGCCTCCCCGGATCTTCTTCACCATGCCTCTGGGTACCTTCTCCTCCACGTTCTTCCTCCAATGAGCGAGGGTAACTCCCTCTCTCCCCATATTTGGCTAGATGTGTCATTTGTTGGGTGGAACATTGTCTAGAAGGATGGTTTTTCACATAGAAATCGTAGTTTTGCAGTTTCTAGGCCCGATCAACTCCTTTGCATTCAGTCTAGGCGATTATGAAAATTTCTAGCAAGGCCAGATTATCGGCCCCTGGCCAGGCTAGATAATCCGGCCTGACAGACTAAAAACTGGTTCAGTTTTGCCTTGTTGTGTTCATTGAGTAGGATTGGACTATGAACTTTTTGCCTACATTTTCTACGCTCTCTCTTGGACTTGTGTGTATGCTTATCGCCATGATATCGACCTTGTTCTCTTCACAGGTGGTTCTAGTGCTCCCAAGACTTACAAGCGTCATCCTCGTGGTCTCTATTTCGGGGTAGACAATGAGGGTAATAATATGGATGAAGTTGAACTGAGAAGAAGAAAGAAAGAGGCTGATCGCATGGCTGAGCAAGAAAAGAGGGAGAGATCTAGGAGGGGTGTGTCCAAGAGGAAGGGCAAAGAGCCCAAGATCAACTACAAGGCTTTGGATCCAGTCACTTATTCCTCTATTCGTCACCGTGATCTGTTTGCTGAGTTGGCACGTGATTCTGAGCTGGGTGATTCTCATTTTTGGTGTGCTGAACAGAAAGGAATATATGAAGATGTGTATGCCAGGCTGAAGATTAGGCCTGTGCACTCGCTGATTCTTGATGAGGCCTTGGAGAAGCCTCACCTTGTTGATGCCATGTATGTGGCTGAGCGGATGGGGTTGCACCATCTCATGGCTCTCCAATGCTCCTATGACTCTGAAGTTGTGAAGCAATTCTTTTCCACATTGGTTATTTGTGGTGATGAGCATCGCACTATGAAGTGGATGACTCATGATAGGCCTATGAGTGCTGATTTTTATGTGTTTGCTGAGGTGCTTGGGTACTCTTTCTGCAGTAGGGATCAGGCAAATGGCCACCGCATCATCACCCAAGTGAAGCCCCATAAAGATGCAGTCCTCTCTCCGTGCACGATGGACAATGGTATTGTGGGCACCTTTGATGGTCTTGCTCCAATATATGCTACCTTGGTGGGCCTCTTCCGTGATTCTATCACTCCGAGTGGAGGCAACAATGACAGCATCCGTGGTCACCTAGTCCAACACCTAGCCTTCTCTCATGAGGTTGCCTCATGCGAGGATGATTCCGTGCAATACAAGCTGGATGTGATGGACTTCATCTACCATGAATTGACTGATGCAATGTTCAACCGGCTGTCCATGAGGGTCTCATGAGGGATGCTCGCAGGCCTCTAGTGCCTCTCGTTGCTCGTGAGATCAAGCAACTGAACTGGTTCCAGCGGAACATTATTTGCATGGGCGTGGACACACGCAAGGGCTAGTACGAGGCTTACAAGTAGCGCCATGAGTTGGCCTACTCTCAGTAGCTCATCCTTCACCATGTGTCTGGTGCTTCTGGTGATCCCCTGGCTCCTACTCCTCCCACACCATATGCCCGGTGGAACTCTTCTTCTGAGCTTAACTATGGAGAGCTGGAGCGTCACTTGTTCCCTTCCACGGCCATTGCTGATGATGAGGACGATGACACCGAGGAACTTGAGGATGAGGACGAAGATGGGAACGAGGACGAGGACGAGGATGACGACTACGAGTGATACCTTGGGATGTTAGCATCGCTCTACTTCCTTTTTGGCGTCTCGATGCCAAAGGGGGAGAAGTAGTTCTATTAGGTCTCCGAGGATTTGCTTGGGTCGGGCACAAGCATTTGCATTTTTTCATTCGTCATTTTCTTGCTTGTGCCCATTTAGCGTTGAACTTTAATTTGTGGTTTGTGGTCTGTATGAAACTTTGTGTTTGTGGATTTCTGGATTTATCTCGTGGATTATGCCTATGGATTCATCTATCATATCCTATAATGTTGGGTATCTATCTCGAGGAAGGCGCTTATATTGGTTATCACATTGATAATAGTGGCTATATCAAGGACGCCTCTCCCTATCTCGGTGGTATGATTATGTTGTTTATATTTCAGTGGAGTAGATCGCACCTATTTGTGTGCATTTATATTCAAATACAAATTTCTAGTATGCACACATTGAGGGGGAGTCTCTTTCATGTATTTATCGTTGGTGGTCCTGTGAACTTTCTTGCAAATCCTAGTATTGTCATCTAACACCAAAAAGGGGGAGATTGAAAGAACATTTCATGATTTCCTGTATTTTGTGTGTTAGATAACAATACCATGGAAGTTCTAATGTGTACTAAGTGTTGCAGGAAAGTTTTGTGCTTTTTGGGGACCGGATTATCCGCCCCCATCATGGGCCGGATAATCCGGCCAGACCATTTTGTCCAGGGCTGGCTCTGCGTGAGCTTCTGTCTAGGGGCGGAATTTCCCCCGGACAGTCTGGCCCTGGGGTGGATTTTTTCCCTGGACCGGATAATCTGGCCCTCATGTTGGGACAGATAATCCGGCTCCAGGGGAATCGCCCAAGAGAGCGTCTGCACGAGCTTCTGTCTGGGGCAGAATTTCCTCTGGATATTCCGTGGCTAGGGCAGATTTTTTCCCCAGCCGGATAATCCGTCCCTCCCCTAGGGCCGGATAATCCGGTCCCCAGGAGAAGGTGTCAAGGGCCAGCCTGCACGAGCTTCTGTCCGTAGGCGGATTTTCTGCCGGATAATCCGAGTCTAGGGCGGAGTTTTCCCCAGACCGGATAATCCGGCCCTCACTTGGGCCCGATAATCCGGCCCCCAAAGGCTCCAACAGCTTGGTTTGAAAAGGGGTATAAAAGCCCCTTCTTCCCCATCGAGCAGTACTCTTGATTCATTCGAAAAGTGTCAGACCCATTGCAAGAGCTCTCTCTCTAGATCTCCCACTTCAACCACCCTAAGGCTTCTATATTTGGGGGAATTGAATTAGGAGACAATCTTCATCGCCATCACGAATCAAGTGCATCAACTCCTCTCCATTCATTTGGAGAAATCTCCGATCTAGTATTCTTGTTAATATCTAGATCTTGTGTTTTGTTATTGATAACTTGTTCTTGTGGCAGCTTATTGTTATTATGGGAGCCTCCGATTTGGTTGTGGAGTTGTGCCCCGCTAGTTGTGTAAAGGCGCCGGTACCCGCCTCGAAGAGTTCCTATAGTGGAAAGGTGGATCAGGCCTTTGGTGGCGGGATCCATCGGAGAACAGGGAGAGGCCTATTGTGGCGTGGTGGTCTTAGTACCGCCCACCCCTCCAACGTATATGTACTTCCCTTAACAAGGAAGGAACTGCGGTAAAACAAATCATGTGTCTCCGCGTGCTTCACTACGGTTCACTCGTTCCTCTTTCCACTCGCCTCTTACTCGCTAGTAGATAGGTTTGCATATAGGGAAATTCTTCTAAATAGTTATCTAGAGAATTTGCCTTTTGTGTTAAGCCTAAAATTGAAAAAGCATTAAAATTTGAAGTAGCACCTATTCACCCCCCTCTAGGTGCCCATATGATCCATTTTAAAAGGCACGCTAGAAAAGAAAGCAATAAAAGTATAGATGGGCATCCTTTCACTCAATCACAATACACAGTTCTACAAAGTTCCACCTTGGTGGCTCGGATATCGATGAACACAAGAATATTCTATGCTACCAATACTCGGACAGTCTGATGACTTAATTACATGTGCACACAGGGCGACTTTCGGTGGTTGGTTGCAAACATGTCTCATGAATAACACCATTGTCGGAGATCATCTATACTTATTGGCCAGGACACCATCTTTGACTATATTGACTTTCCAAGGGTATAAGATAAATGGGAATAAATTTTACACGATCGCCCAAGATAAAAAGAGCACCAACCAAACTAGTGGTGTCCGCAATGATGCAACAAACAACAATGGGAAAAGACACATATTATGATTACATAGAGGAGATATGGGAACTTGACTATGGACCTTCTTTTAAGGTCCCTTTGTTTCGGTGCAAATGGTTCAAGATGACAGGAGGCGGGGTTCAGTTAGACAAAAAGTATGGAATGACAACATTGGTTCTCAACAATCATGGGAATTATGTGGCTCAGGTTTTCTATGTGAAGGACATGTCTACCAAACCAAAAAAATAAAGAAAATAAGCAAACAAATACATCATTCGATGAGCCAAAGCGCCATATAGTTATTTCGAGGAAAATAAACATCGAGGGATGGAGGACAAGACAGACATGTCAGAAGAATATAATAACTTTGATGAAATTCTGCCCTTCACAGTGAACATTGACCCAAGAATCCTGTTAAATGATAAAGATACTCCATGGTTACTGCTGACGTGATCATAAGAAAGGGACATACGCGAAGAAGGTTCATGGACTCCAAGGCATATTAGGAAATAAGTGACTATACGTATTTTAAATTATTCCTTTGGTGGTTTTCGATATGTAATCAATATACCAAATTTAGTATTTTTCTTTGCAACTATGTCACATAATATGACACCACGTGAAGGTTTTACATTGTTCGGACCGATTTTAAATTTCTTATGCCCGTTGCAAACTATGGTCAAAACGACAGGCATGACGATTCTTACAAAGGGTATGAGTCTCGCTAAACTTGCACTGGATCTCTTAAGAAACATCTATTGTGAGTCTAAAAATGATTTTAAGACAAAAAATTATGAGAATTAGATCATGTAGTTGTAGTTCAAACCAGACCCACTTCCTATCGATTTGGCAAAAAGGAAAACTTCCTCCTACAACATTGTTCGCCATCCCAAGATACACATGCATGCACAATATGGGCACACTATCACAAAGTATGCCACGATTCTAGCCATAACATTGGTCATTTTGCCCGAAAGTCATGAAACGTCGAACATGATAGCTCATTTTGAGAAGGACTTTTTGAGATGCAATCAATATAGCAAGTTTGGTATTTTTCCTTGCAATTATGTCACATAATATGACACCACGCGAAGGTTTCACATTGTTCGGATCGTTTTTGAATTTCCTATGCCCGTTTCAAACTATGGTCAAAATGACAGCCATGAAGATTCTTACCTAGGGGATGAGCCTCGTTAAACTTGCATTGGTTCTCTGAAGAAACATCATACTCTGAGTCTAAAAATGATTTTTTTTCGAAAAATCATGAGCATTAGATCTTGTACCTGTATTTCAAACCGGACCCATTTCCTACCGATTCGGCAGACATTTTTCTTTTTCACTAGGGGTGGACGGAAAGGTTTGAGATACACTATTTGGGAAATTTTCTATGTAAGGTGGTCTAGTATTTTTAAAAATTTGGGTGGTAGCATGTTGAATTACATCTTTGGTGAATGCTTCACACAACGCCCCTTTTTTGGCACTCATAAAATGGAAAATGGCTTTTCCGTGCAACGAAAAGGAAAACTTCCTCCTGCAACATTGTTCGTCATCCCAAGATACACATGCGTGCACAATATGGGTATACTATCATAAACTATGCCACGATTCTGGCCACAACATTGGTCATTTAGCCCGAAAGCCATGAAACCTCGAACATGATAGCTCATTTAGAGAACGACTTTTTGAGATGCAATCAATATACCAAGGTTTTACGTTGTTTAGACCGTTTTTGAATTTCTTATGCCCGTTACAAACTATGGTCAAAATGGCAGGCATGAAGATTCTTACCTAGGGGATGAGCCTCGATAAACTTACAATACATCTCTGAAGAAACATCATATTATGAGTCTAAAAATTATTTTTAAAAAAAATCATGAGCATTATATCATGTATCTATAGTTCAAACTAGACCCACTTCCTACCGATTCGGCAGACATTTGTCTTTTTCACCAGGGGTGGACGGAAAGGTTTGAGATACACTGGTTTGGAAATTTTCCATGTAAGGTGGTCTAGTATTTTTGAAAAAGGTAGCATTTTCAATTATGCATTTGGTGGTTGTTTCACAAAACGCCCCGTTTTTGGCACTTGTAAAATGGAAAATGGCTTTTCTGTGTGACGAAAAGGAAAACTTCCTCCTGCAACATTGTTCGCCATCCCAAGATACACATGCATGCACAATATGGGCACACTATCACAAACTATGCCACAATTCTGGCCATAACATTGGTCATTTGGCCCGAAAGCCATGAAACCTTGAACATGATACCTCATTTTGAGAAGGACATTTTGAGACACAATCAGTATATCAAGTTTGGTATTTTTTCTTACAACTATGTCACATAATATGACACCCTTCGAAGGTTTTACGTTGTTCGAACCGTTTTTGAATTTATTATACACGTTTCAAACTATGGTCAAAACGGCGGGCATGAAAATTCTTATCTAGGGGATGAGCCTCGCTAAACTTGTACTGGATGTCTGAAGAAACATCATATTGTGAGTATAAAAATGATTTTGTTTTTCAAAAATTCATAAGCATTAGATCATGTACATGTAGTTCAAAACGGACCCACTTCCTACCAATTTGGTGAATATTTGTTTTTGAACAAACATTTGATCCCTACATACAAATGAGCCAATTTTGGCACCCATGTGTATATCAACATGGCAATCAATGTCTTGGAGGCCAGACATTATTATTCTTTATTTAAAATGATTTACCATTTAAAAAGTATTTTAAGGAATTTAGGAATAGTAAAAATATTAAATAACTGAATTCTCGAAAAGAATAAATTATATTTTTATTAGATAGATATTTCTTTCATGAACATGTTGATATGCTATATGTATTTTTCTGATTTCTAATTATGTCACTATGTATTTAGCAAGGTTGATCATAGTTTCAATATGCAATCATGCGAGAACCATATTTTAAATTGAAAAGTTCAAGAAAAAATTTAAAAGGCCCTTTAGTCCCAGTTTTTACTACCAACCGGTACTAAAGGTGGACGGTTGGCACGCCCTTTCGGCGGCAGCCAAAAAGTGGCTCAGTCCTAGTTGGTGGCACCAACCGGGACTAAAGGCCACACCTTTAGTCCCGGTTGGATCCACCAACCGAGACAACCCGTCCTGGTTCGGGGATCCAACCAGGACTAAAGGCCCCTTGCCTTATAACCCCGCCTCCTCCTCTCCCCCAAATCCCATCTCATTCCTAGCCCCAAGTAGGAGGCGCCAATGATGACCCCGAGTGACGCCAGCAAACTGCCCGACTCTATCGTGGTCCTCCTCCTCTCCATCGGCGTCTGCGATCGTAGGAGGCGCTGACGACGACCCCGATCTCGCGTCGTTCGCGTGCGCCCCGGCCACCACCACCGTCGAACGCCGCCATCATCCGCGTGTTCCCCAGCTGCCACCACCACCAACCGCCACCATCATCGCCGTCTCCAGGTGTGCTCCTCTCCCTCTCGATCCCTCCTGATTTGATCCCTAGGGAATTAGTTAGGGAATACATTATTAAATTAGCTAGGGTTAGAGAATTAGGGAATAAATTGTTGAATTAGGGTTAGGGAATTAGGGAATAAATTGTTGAATTTGGGTTTAGGGAATTAGGGTTAGCTATAGTAGTAGTAGTAGTAGAACTGGAAGCTCTAGCAGTACCAGTAGTAGCAGTAGTAGTAGGAGTAGCAGCAGTAGGAGGAGCAGCAGCTCATAGCAGGAGCAACAGCAGTAGGAGCAACAGTAGCAGCAGGAGCAGTCGCAATAGTAGTAGCAGCAGTAGTAGTAGTAGTAGCAGCAGGAGCAGTAGTAGGAGTAGTTGTAGTAGCAGTAGTAGTAGCAATAACAGTAGCAGGAGCAGCAGAAGCAGGAGCAAGAGAAGGAGTAGCAGTAGCAGTAGGGAGCGGTAGCGGTAGCAGTAGGGGCATGAGCGGTAGTACTAGGAGTAGTAGCGCTGTCACTAGGAGTAGTAGCGATAACAATAGTAGTAGTAGGAGCAGTAGTAGTAAAAGTAGTAGTAGCAGCAGTAAGAGCAGGAGCAGTAGCAGTAGCAGGAGCAGGAGCAGTAACAGAAGTAATAGTAATAGTAGCAGTAGCAGTAGCAGTAGTAGTAGTAGTAGTAGTAGTAGTAGTAGTAGTAGTAGTAGTAGTAGTAGTAGTAGTAGTAGTAGGGAGCGGTAGCGGTAGTAGTGGCAGAAGGAGCGGTAGTAGGAGTAGCAGTAGGAGCATCAGTAGTAGTAGCAGCAGCAGTAGAAGCAACATCATTAGTAAAAGTAGGAGTAGCAAGAGTAGTAGCAGGAGAAGGAGCAGGAGAAGTAGAAGGAGTAGTAGCAGTAGAAGTAGCAGTAGTAGTAGCAACATAAGTAGTAGAGAGAACTACGATCTGACACGCACCCATGGGAATAAAGAACACAAAGGATGAACAAGAGGCACATCAGGCTCACTTCCGTGGAAGCTCGGGTTTCCCGACGACAGGAAGAAATATCCCGTTAGAAGCCATCAGAGTTGAAATGATAGGGAGGCAGATCAGATGTAGAAAATAGAAGAAACATTCAGGAGGCAACAATTGAAAATATACGCTCTTAGCCAGAAAGCTACCGGCCCATCCTAGTGGCAGGACGAAGATCCTACATTTGATGCTACTGGCCCACCATCTCGGCGAAACAGCAACATCGCTTCCATAGAGCTCACGGTTGATGATGATGCAATGACGATGTCTCCTCTCTACCCCGTGGATGATATCATGGAGAGGAAAACTTATGAGATGCATGTGATAGGTGTGAACATATCCATGAAGGTGGCGGTAACCTTTGCCTTACCTTCTGGACCTAGACCAACTTACCATTGCTCTTCGGTTCCATATGGCTACGCAGTTGTCTGGGTGTATAAATGATAAGGATCAAGTAGATGATCCGTAGAGTTTTTCCCGATCTTTCATAGTGAATCAGCAAAATAACAAATCTTCTAATCACACGATGAACGTAACTTGAAGAAGACGAATAAATTCCAGCAAGCAACATGGTGATGATCAAAACACCTCAAACCTCAACTCAATAATCCTTAATGATGCAAGAACCCTCGCAGAAATTTTATTGGATAACACGGCATCACCGTTTCCCCGGAGGGATGATACACAGTGGAACACCACACGATAGTTTTCGACTAAACAAGTGAACTCCCTAAACCCTAGACACCTGGCTCTTTTATATTGGAGGATGGGGCACCCAACTAAGGGGCCACGACCTGACTTTGTTAGACAGGCCCAAACCAAGCCAAAACTCACACAAATAAAAATACCAATTGACCCACAATATGACCAAGAATATAAAACACATTATTAAAATGCCTAGGTTGGTGGAGTCTTGAAATTAGGCTTCACCTCCTCCGTCGTGACCGTATCATCCTCCCCCCTTCAAAAAGCGTTGTCCCCAACGCGTGAGGGTCTGCTCGAAAGGGTGGCGTGATATCAACACAATCATCACGCGTCGTTGCCGTCTTCAAGTCGTGCCTGTCTTCCACACCACGTCCCCCCTCTTGGCCTGCTTGACTTGATACAGCCCTGGGTGGGTGCACCTCTTTTCTTCTCCAAATGAACTTGTACTTAGGCGCCTCCACCTTCTTCTCAACTCTTGCTGGAACCTTGCGTTGCTGAAAATGAACCTGCTTTGCACAACCCGGCAAAATATGAGTAATGCCCGGGCCACACAACTGACGAACACGTCCATCTTTGCATTTGTGCATCCGCACTGCTGTTCCAACAAAATGTCTCATAGGTGCGCTGATATAAAAGAGACGATCATCAACCCGCGGCACCATATGCACCGGGACTGGATCAGCACAACTATCATCGGTCTGACCACCCGTGTCTATACAAATTGGAATATCCTTCTTCTCAGCAATCAGAGGCTCAACTTCAACCGGCTTGGCACTAACAAGTAAAACTGGCTAGTCATCTACAGGCATGGCTGAAACAATGGCAACACTGATGCTCCGTGCATCATGCTCCTCAGGCTGCTGCATAGCTAGCCCAGATTTTGGCTTAGCCTTGCGCAACTTCTCCTTGTGTACCACCGGCTCAACATCAGACTTTATTTGAACATCCTGCATAGGTTTCAAAGTCCGTTGTTGGCCATCATGCACAAAAATAATATGTATTTGCTCTCCCAGCATGAGTAATATTGCGATCATACTTCCATGGACGTCCAAGTAACAGCCCACACACCTCCAATGGCAGCACATTGCACTCTACCTCATCAACATAATCACCAACTATAAATGGCACACACACCTTATGAGTAACTTTCAGCATACCATAGCTATTTAACCACGTAACATGCTTAGGTTCAGGAATACCCCATGTCGACAAACCCAAAGTCGTCACCACAACATTACTGATGCCATTACAGTAGCTTCCACCATCCACCATGAGCTTGCATGCTTTGCCCTTGATCATGCACTGTGTTTGAAATAAACTCCAACGCTGGCCTCTATCCATTGTCATATAAGCATCACCATAAATTCTATTTAGTTGCATATTCAACCCTCTCACTGGTATAGCTTCATCCACCAAATCCGTGTCAACATCGGCTCTCTTCTCCTCGGAAAGAGTCATGGATGTCGCTAGCTTGCTGACATCAACCTCAGGAACAAATACCGTGTACTCTGAAATCTTCACCTCAGTCCGCGTAGGTTCCGCTCGCAGAACAACCCATGGTGAACATAGCTCCGCAAACTAATCAGACTGTGCCACGGGAGGACACCGTTGTAGTGGCATAAATGTTGGAAATACGCCCTAGAGACAAATAGTAGTAACGACTATTATCATATTTCATATAGTTTATGATTAAGTTTTCTATCATGCTATAACTGTATTGAGTGGAAACATCAATACACGTGTGATATACAAACAACCAGGGGTTCCCAGTAAAACTCTAGTCACTGGTTCATTGGTCAACAGATGATCAAGTTTCTTGATCATGTGGCATTTATGCTAGTTGGAAATGAGGTCATCTCATTCTAAGAATGAGATGATGAACCAATACCCAACCTAAACATCGTGACCCGATCATGTCACGAAGTTCAAGTTACGATGATTAGAAATGGATCCTCGTAGACTATTCCTTAGACCATGAGGCGATATTAATCACTGTCTCCTGAGAGTGCTTAGATAGCATCAAACGCCATCTGGTAATAAAGTGGTTATAAAGGTGTGTTCAGGTACTCGGAGGAAACCGTAGAGGCAATATATGTCAAGAGCGGGATTTGTCCGTCCATGTGACGGGAAGATACTCAAGGGCCCACTCAGAGAAGTTATATCCAATAGCTGCGCAGCGTGTGATTTGATCACATGGATATCACTTGTCGGAACGAGTAACCTATCATTGTTTAGTAACGAGATTGAACACGACATGGTGATGTCATTGATCAGATCTCGGGCAATGCAAGTATCGAGTGACAAAGGGAATAAGACATGACTGTCCCGGTTAAAATGACAAAAGATCTTCGTGGAACACACAGGGGTCACATGGCCATCCAGGTCCCTCTGCCGATCATTGGTGGGGGAGTGTTCATACGTCCAAAACGTATCTACTTTCGTGAACACTTTTGCTATTGTTTCTCCTCTAAACTTGTGTGATTTGGATGCAACTAATGCGGACTGACGCTGTTTTCAGCAGAATTGCCTTGGTGTCTACTTTTTGTGCAGAAAACCAACTATCAAGAAAAATCCCGGAAAATATGCCAAAAATCCTATTTCACCCGAAGACTCCAGGAGCCAGAATACGAGACGGAGAAGAGCCAGGGGGTGGCCACACCACCTGGTGGCGCGGGTCAGGCCAGACCGCGCCAGGGGGTGGTGTGGGCCCCCCAGGCACCCCCTCGGCCTCTCTCTTCGCCTATAAGGAGCCTTCTAACCTAAAAACTTCGGGGGGTTCGACGTTTTTCCAGAAGGAGTTCCGCTCCACCGCCACCACCAGATTCCACAAAACAGCACCAGAAACTCTGTTCTGGCACCCTGCCAGGACAGGGAATTGGAGGAGATCATCGCCATCATCATCACCATCGCTTCTCCATCGACCATCCATGTTTCCCCCATCTTTGAGTGAGTAATCCCCCGCTGTAGGCTATGGGGATGGTAGGGATTGGATGAGATCGTACATGTAATGGCATCAGATTGTTAGGGCATGCTGCCTAGTATCTTTTATTAGTGCTTTATGACTTTGTTGTGACTTGTTGTGCTTAATGCTTGTCACTAGGGCCCGAGTGCCATGATTTCAGATCTGAACATGTTATTGATTCATTATGATAGTATTGTTCTTGGTCTTATCTGCAAGTTGTATACACACGTTGTTGTCCGGAACCTATGGCCCCGAAGTGACAGAAATCGGGATAACCGGAAGGGAAAGGGTTTGATGTGAGGATCACATGTGTTCACGGAGTGTTAATGCTTTGCTCCAGTGCTCTATTAAAAGGAGCACCTTAATTGCCAGTAGTTCCCTAGAGGCCCCGCTGCAAATGGGCTGGCAGGACAAAAGATGTTATGCAAGTTCTCATTGCGAGCACGTATGACTATATATGGAACACATGCCTAGGATTGTCCAGTACTTGGATGCTTTATCTTATTTATCTGCAATTGCCCTATGTTCTGATTGCTATGTGAATTGTCTTGTCCATGCAACGCCCGTCCATCCATCCCTATGCCTACCGCACTCGAATCCCACTGTTTACTGCTTTTGTTACTACTGTCTTTTCTTTACTACTGCTATTACTTTACTATTCCTACTATAAAACTATTGCTACTGATAAACTGCAGTGAGCAAGATTGTTTCCAGGTGCAGCTGAATTGACAACTCAGTTGTTAAGGCTTATAAATATTCTTTGGCTCCCCTTGTGTCGAATCGATAAACTGGGTTTCACTTCCCTTGAAAATACTGCGATACACCCCCTATACTTGTGGGTCATCAAGACTATTTTGTGGCGCCGTTGCCGGGGAGCATAGCTTTATTTATCAAGTTCACTTGGATTCTCTATTGTCACTGCTATCCATCCATCATGGGTAAGTCTCGTGATGGCAAGGTTCCTATTTTACCATCCACTACAAGAAGAGGTACGGTTCTAAACACCTCTGCTGCTCTTGATTCACCGTCTGTTTTGAGTAAGTTCCTTACACCACCACATACACATGCTACACACACTGCTACTACTGTTGAATCTGAAATTCTGATGCTTATGATGCTGCTTCTACTGTGCTTGATAAGAGTGGTTCATTAGGTCCTTTCCTAGATGCTACGATTGCTAGAACTATAGCTGGAAATACCAAAACTCCTAATGGAGACACTACCACACCTGTTAGTTCACCTGAGTCTAGTGAAAGTTATGATATTGAAGATGGTTATGTTGAGATGACCGATGAGTTTATTAAAGAATGTAAGAACACCCATGAGAGGAGCGCTGCTAAGAGTCTCCTTGAGAGGCGTACTATTAGACCCAAATTATATCCTGCTGCTAAGTTTGCTGCTTCTCCCATAAACATTATAGATGAATATTATGATTTCTCTCTCGATCTATCTTACATAGCTATTGTCGAGAAAGAACCTTTTTGTGGGACTAAGAATGAAAGTGCGGTAGCACATATGAATGAAATTTCTACCATGAGTGGCTTGTTTTCTGATGATATTGAGATGCGTACTTACTTTGTTGTTAAGATTTTGCCCTTTTCACTGAAAGGAAAAGCTAAAACTTGGTTTAGTAATTTACCTCCTGGATCTATTGCTAACCCTGAGTGCTTGATTAGTACTTTCCTGCAGAAATATTTTCCTCCTAGTGCTAGACATGCTATTTTGCAGGAACTTTTTGATTTTAAACAAGGAGAAAAAGAGGTATTGCCCGAATCTTGGGCAAGGTTTTGTGCTTTGATTCATGCACAAGCTGGAAGTCCATTACCTAAGAATGAGCTTCTTGATATATTTTATAATGGACTAACCGAGGAATCTAGGACATACCTAGACAGTTATGCTGATTGTGTTTTTAGGAATAGGACTCCTAAGGAAGATGAGGAATTAATGGCTAAAATAAGCAAGAATTATGAAGATTGGACTCCTCCTAAACAACCTATACCTGAAGTAATTGTACCTGAACCATCTATTCCTGTGCCTATTTCAACATCAAAGAAGAGGGGAGTTATTGAATTAAATGATGAAGCGATGAAAGAAGCTAAGAAATGTCTTAAGGAGAATGGAATTAAAGCTGCAGATGTCAAGAATTTACCTCCTATAGAAGAATTATGTAAGCCTATTCCCTACTCATCCACTATTGAGGTATACTCTCTCCAACACTTTGATGAAGGTGATATCCCTTATTCTAAACCTCCTGATCAATGCTTAGAAGAATTTGATATCTTTATTGTTAAGAAAGATAACTTTAATAAAAAGGTGCAAAATCATCTAATGGAAAACACTAGAGCTATTGTTGAGTTGAAAGATATTGTATAAAGAACCTCTAATGATGTGAAACACTTTCAAATGGTTCAAACTTAAATAGATCAACTCGTTAAAGTGCAAAACGACTTGCTAGTTAATGCTGCTAAAGAAGAACATGCTTATGAAATTAGAACTAGAAGTGGTGTTGCTACCCAGGATTCTCTATATCATGAGGGGCATCCCAAAAGAATTGAGCAGGATTCTCAACAAGCTGAAAATAGTGGTTCTACTCATAAGAAAAGGAAAAAGAAACATAAAACTGTTGTAGAACCCTCTGAACCTGCTATAGATCCTAATAGTATATCTATCTCTGATGCTGAAACTGAAAGTGGTAATGAAGAAAATGTTGCTCCTAATGAAGAGAAAGTTGAGGAAGAACCTGAAAACCACACTAAGAATACTAAATACACCAAAGAGGATTTTATTGCTAAGAAACATGGTAGTGAAAGAGAACCTTGGGTCCAAAAACCTATGCCTTTCCCTGATAAGAAACACAAGTCAACAGAAGATGAACACTATAATAAGTTTTGTGAGTGGATGAAGCCTTTATTCTTGCAAATTCCTTTGACTGATGCTATTAAATTGCCTCCTTACTCAAAGTATATGAAGGACATTGTCTCGGATAAAAGGAAGATCCCTAATGAAGAAATTTCTACTTTGCTTGCTAATTATTCCTTCAATGGTAAGGTTCCTAAGAAACTTGGAGACCCAGGGATTCCAACTATCCCTTGCTCTATTAAGAACAGTTATGTTAGAACTGATTTGTGTGATTTGGGAGCTGGAGTTAGTGTTATGCCTTTCTCTCTCTATAAGAGGCTTCAACTTGAAAAATTAATACCAACTGATATATCTTTGCAAATGGATGATAAATCTACCACTATTCATGTGGGTATATGTGAGGATGTACCTGTTCAGGTGGCTCACAATTGCTTGATATTAACTGATTTTGTTGTGCTTGAAATGCCTGAAGATGATAATATGTCTATTATTCTTGGGAGGCCTTTTCTTAATACTACAGGAGCTGTTATTAATTGTAATCAAGGATAGGTGACCTTCAATGTTAATGACAAGGAACATACTGTCTATTTCCCCAAGAATATTGAAAGGACTTATGGTTTGAATTCAATTGAACATGTTGAAGGCATTCAAGTTGGAGAAATATATTGTCCCATACCAAGAGAAAAATTTGAAACTATTATGATTGGGACCATTGCTATCAAGGTTGAGGTAACATAATCATTAGTGGAGCACAAACGTTTGTCTCATATGCAATTGTTTTGGTAGCAAGACTTGATCAACCTTGTTAACAAAAGGATTTCATTGAACAAAACAATGTTTTCATTATGATTATCCCCGTTTATTTCTATCCTTTGCATTTTAGTTTTTGCTTTTGTTTGGTCTTGTTTTTGTTGTTAGTTGCTTGCATGTTAGAACTTCTGTAGTTCTAGCCTTGTTTTGTCCTTGCATCATGTTTCCAAAATAAAAAAATCTGTCTGTCAGAAAAATCATTCTTCTATTTCTGAAAAATGCCCAAAAATAAAGTGTCTCGAAAAATTCTAGAAATTTCATATTAAATTTTTACGTGAAAAAGGGGCAGAGGAGTACCTGGGAGGTACCAGGGGGACCCACCAGGCAGGCACACCACCTGGGTGGCTCCATGCCCTGGTGTGGGCCACCCCTGGCCCCCACTAACTCTCTCACCTGCCATTTTCTTCTCTCTCCCGAGTAAGCTCCAGTTCATATCTCAAAATCGCGTTCTTGCTGTGCTTGCTCTCGATTTTTTCGATCTCCTTACTCAGCCCATCTTTCTTGCTGAAATTTGGAGCATTTTTTCCCTGAATACCAAGCATGAACAACCATACTTTTGGAGAGATATTTGAGAGTGATGCACCTAGGAGGTCGAGGCCCTCAAGAACAGCCTCTCAAGCTAGGCCATCATATAATGAAGATCTCATTGCATCTCCTATTGGCAGTGAAAGGGATGATGGGGATGCTCACTCATCCTCTTTTCCTTGTTTTACTTTCTTACAAGCTGCAGGTATTCTTGATGATTTCTTGCTACTGATTGAGAGGGTTGGTTTGACCTCATATATGCAAGATGGGAGTGCGCAATACGGTATGCTCACCAAAACTTTTGTTGAGAGCTTCACATTTACTAACACACCCTATCAGTCTACTGGCTCTTTTAAAATCTATGATCTGCCCTTCACCATGCCTTTGGAGAGATTTTGCAGTATTGTAGGTGTGCGCATGACAGGGTCCGTGAAGAAAATTCAAGGGTGACCCGCTGATTTGTTGGAGCTTTACCGAGGGGTGACCAATGATGATGACCGCGTGGCGCAGCGCGAAAAGATAAGAAATATCCAACTCCCTGCTCTTAGATACTTTGCATATTATCTTGCTACTAGTGTACTTGGTAGGGAGAACACAAGTAATATCTCCAACTATCATTGAGCATTCCTTGCTGTTGCGCTTAACAATGATACTCGGTATAATCTTGGCTCGCTCATTGCTCGCCGCCTAGCTGCTAGGGGGCCTATCTATGGGGGCATCATTGCCTCGCGAATAGTCAATGCATTAGGTCTTTTAGTGGATCCCTATGATGCTATGCTAGCACCACAGAGGCTTGAACTTGTTTCCATGAAAACTCATCACTTTGTCACTTCTACCTCTGATTTGAACAATCTAGTATATAGGATGCTTTTCACTGACGGGGATGAAAGGGAGATCCTTTTGCCATAGCCTGCTTTGTTTAGTGTTCACAGGAGACCGTGGTCGTGCTCCAAGGAGGAGGTGGACGAGAAGATTTGCTTGCTGGGTTTCCACGAGCAGCACCAGGAGGATGTGCCCTCCTATGATTACTCCGAGCATTATGGAGGGACATACTCGAGTTTGCACCAGGATGAGGGTACCTCCTCGTCGTACCACGGTGACACTTCATCTTGGCCAGCTTGGGATTGATACCCACTTAGGCCAAAAGCCTAAGCTTGGGGGGAGGTATGCCGACACCGCACTCATCTCCATATCATGTTGTGTCGGTACTTTGTATATTCATGTTTCCGTTCTCTTTTTAGTTTTCGTTCTTCTTTGCTTTTGCTTTCTAAAAACACAAAAATACCAAAAATATTTCTGTTGTTTCTCTTTGGTTTGCTTCTTATTTTTTCCTTTGTTTTCTTTTCCCCTTTTGCTTTGATTGAACTATTCAAAAAACCCAAAAGAGTTTGCTTTGCTTTTGTTTTTCCCTTTTGGTTCTTGTTTAAAAATCGAAAACACCAAAAATATTTGTCGTTCTTCTTTGGTTTTTGCGAGTTTGCTATAGGGTTCGGCAGTCCTCGGTGGATATTGGTTTCATATTATTATTCAAGCTACACAAGTGAAGAGAAATAATGAGGATCAATGACAACTTGAGGCGTGGTAAGAGGCTGGTAACGAACTCTATTTGTTTTCATTTTGTACATATACTCATCATTGTGAGCTTGCTTAGTCCGTTCAAGTAGGGTGTATGTTAACTTTGGATGCTTAGTAGTTCTTGCTTTCTTATGATTAGCTCCAGCTCGCTAATAGTTTGTAGCATGTCTTATGAATGTTTGCTTGCATTTCTCTATTCATAAATTGGTATGACACCACGGTATCCTCCTCAGAATGTTTCATTTGAATTGACTTGGCACATGCTCACGCACGCACAGGACTGTGATAATCAGTTAAGCCTTGATGAATTATTTTGCCTTGAGGATCTTGAATCACTTTCATGCCATGAGTAGTCCTGTTTTGTTGCAAGCATGATAATGACAGCTATTGCTCTCTCGTTTGTCGCTCCCTTACTATTGCTAGCCTTCACTTTCACTGAGTATGTTTTACTCAAGTTCCCAACTCCCTAAACCAAATATTTCCAAAGTGTCCACAATACCTACCCATTAGCATCATTTGCTACCTCCGTGCATATTTATTATGCCTTGTTTTCTTCCGAATAAATTTTTTGCTTGTTATGCGAAAGTTAGTTAGTAAAGCTCTCACGAACTTGATGGCACACTTTATTTTCTTGCACTTAATAAACCTGAACCATTGCGTCCTTGTTTGTTGCGCATATGCTTGCGCTTTATGAGTTGAAGTTAGCAGAACCATGTATCATGGGGACCGCTTTGAACACTTCATAGGTACTTTCTACCTAGTTGATATCATGTTCTTTTGCTTATGGATCCTGGCGGTGTGAAATAAAAGAGGAGCTTGTAAGATCATGGAGTTTGTATGTATGTTAGAGAAACGCCTGGGCCGCTAGCCTAAGCCATGCCTAATCATGGTGGAAACTTGCAGCATAACCATAATGAGCATTCTATGAAGCATCCCCAATAAAAATCTATGCACATAGTAAATAAAAAGATCGCCGAGATGCTCATTGTCTGCTTGCCTTGTATTTTGATTATGGGATAGCTCCCGTGTCATGTACAAGGGGTACCCCGTTGGCGGTCCTCTATGATACGTCTATACTTACAATGACAAGAGCTTACTTGTGACTGAAGTTGAGTAGCATGAGGATCGGTCTTCGTAAGTAAGGGGCATGAGACTTCGATTTATAACTTGTCAGGCGTATCCTCTTAGTTGTGTCACTTTAACCTTAACCATTTAAATATTCTTATGATAGGGGCAATGAGAGCTCAAAGCTAATGAGTACCATGCTTTCAGCATTTGGAAGCTTTTCAAAATTATTCAAAACCTTTTTCTTCTACTTGTTGAGTTCCCATTTATTCTTTGAGCACCTTCTTGAGAGCATATTTGTTATTCTTTGTGTTTGTTCCATTACTTGATTAATTATGTTATGACTTTGATGTTTGTATCCTTGATATCTTTACTTCTAGTCATCACTTGAACTTCAGAGGTGCCTTGGCATTCATAATCAAAGGCAAGCGAGATACCACTCTATCATACCTTTTTATGAGCATTGTAATGTTGCTTATGTTTATGCTTCATGCTACTTATTATTCTTGAGTTGGAATCTCCTCATAGCTTGCAAAGACTATTAAGTAGACTTCGTTGCATACTCTTTATTATGAATTGTCCAACTAGTTGATCACATTGCTGAGAATATTTACATCATATGAAGCAAATGTTTTCGTGAACGTTCTTTTATCGCACTCAGTTTTCAACTGAATTGCTTGAGGATAAGCAATAAGCTAAGCTTGGGGGAGTTGATACGTCCAAAGCGTATCTACTTTCCCGAACACTTTTGCTATTTTTTTCTCCTCTATACTTGTGTGATTTGGATACAACTAATGCGGACTGACGTTGTTTTCAGCAGAATTGCCTTGGTGTCTACTTTTTGTGCAGAAAATCAACTATCAGGAAAAATCCCAGAAAATATGCCAAAAATCCTATTTCACGCGAAGACTCCAGGAGCCAGAATACGAGACGGAGAAGAGCCAGGGGTGGCCACACCACCTGCTGGCGCGGGCCAGGCCAGGCCGCGCCAGGGGGTGGTGTGGGCCCCCCAGACACCCCTCGGCATCTCTCTTCGCCATAAGGAGCCTTCTGACCTAAAAACTTTGGGGGGTTCGACGTTTTTCCAGAAGGAGTTCCGCTCCGCCGCCACCACCAGATTCCACGAATCAGCACCAGAAACTCCGTTCTGGCACCCTGCCGGGACGGGGAATTGGAGGAGATCATCGCCATCATCATCACCATCGCTTCTCCATCGACCATCCATGTTTCCAACATCTATGAGTGAGTAATCCCCCGATGTAGGCTACGGGGATGGTAGGGATTGGATGATATCGTTCATGTAATGGCATCAGATTATTAGGGCATGGTGCCTAGTATCTTTTATAGTGCTTTATGACTTTGTTGCGACTTGTTGTGCTTAATGCTTGTCACTAGGGCCCGAGTGCCATGATTTCAGATCTAAACATGTTATTGATTCATTATGATAGTATTGTTTTTGGTCTTATCTGCAAGTTGTATACACACGTTGTTGTCTGGAACCTATGGCCCCGAAGTGACAGAAATCGGGATAACCGGAAGGGAAAGGCTTTGATGTGAGGATCACATGTGTTCACGGAGTGTTAATGCTTTGCTCCGGTGCTCTATTGAAAGGAGCACCTTAATTGCTAGTAGTTCCCTAGAGGCCCCGCTGCAAACGGGCTGGCAGGACAAAATATGTTGTGCAAGTTCTCATTACAAGCACGTATGACTATATATGGAACACATGCCTAGGATTGTATAGTACTTGGATGCTTTATCTTATTTATCTGCAATTGCCCCATGTTCTGATTTCTATGTGAATTGTCTTGTCCATGCAACGCCCGTCCATCCATCCCTATGCCTACCAGACTCGAATCCTACTGTTTACTACTTTTGTTACTACTGTCTTTGCTTTACTACTGCTGTTACTTTACTATTCCTACTACAAAACTGTTGCTACTGATAAACTGCAGTGAGCAAGATTGTTTCCAGGTGCAGCTGAATTGACAACTGAGTTGTTTTGGCTTATAAATATTCTTTGGCTCCCCTTGTATCGAATCAATAAATTGGGTTTCACTTCCCTCGAAAATACTGCGATACACCCCCTATACTTGTGGGTCATCACATTTGTAAAACATTAAAATGCCTTGTTTAAAATACCCAACTTAATGATATTTCATTAATGAATGAAACCATTGTTTGAATTCAAAGTTATAATGATAATATGTGGAAGTCATTCGATTTCTTATCACATATAAATCATGCCTAAGTTCGGTAAAATAACTTGAACACCGTGTATTACTTGAATACAAAGTGTTTGATGAATTGTTATATAGAATACATATTCGATGTATTGTGTTTTGACGAAAATGGTAATTATCATTAATTGATTGTTTAAATGTGTAAAGTAGTTTACCAAAGGAAACATGAATATGAAACTATTTGATTTGATCAAAGTGTTTCATCAACAAAGGGTACAAGTATAAAAGAAAATCTAATTACTATGATTTGATCAATTAGTAATGAAATTCGAATTTATAAGAATGGCATAAAGGAAATTGTGGAATGCAAAGCATTCTGAAGCGTCATAATGCAAAGCATCACAATATGATATTAGATATCAAAGGGGTTAAACAGAAGGCACCAAATAAATTGTTGTAGTGTAGATGTAGAGACCATTAGCTTAGAAATTGTTAGCACTCAATTAGAATGTAGTGAACCATTTGAATTCGTGAAAGTTTTGGGGTTATTCGATATAACCAAAACAACAGAGAATAAGTCCTTGTAGCATATTCATTGGAAACTTTGAATACGAAACACATAGCTGAAACCAAAAGGAAAGCAAGATTCGTATTGCTTGGATTTTGGTACATTCTTGAGAAAGCTCACTTTTATTGATGTTTCTCGATTATGGAGCAAATGGAAGATAGTGAAAAACACGATGAGGATTCAAAACCCTGCATCAGAGTGTTGAGAAGTGCAATGGACAACGTTCCTGAACGATTCTCTTCACAGAAGGAAAGAATCAATGATATTGATCATTGTGTTTTCCCCACTGATGTTTTCACTACATAAAATAGGATTCTAAATGTAAATCCATATCTAGTATGGAAACATTTTTGAATCATTTTTCATGATTCCTGGAATATGACATACCTACAAACTACTAAGGAAATAATGGTAAACTAAAATTATGAGAAATCCTAGAAGCAAAATTCCCTTGAGATTAGAAAGCAATTCATTGCTGAATCTCACAAGTAAAAGGGGTTACTTGGAATTTTCCCAAATGACTGCAAAGCCATAGTGGAAAAGGGGGTGAATGACAAAAGCACAATTTGTCAAGTGTTGAATAAATTCAAATGAATTTGATTCATGTGTGCTAAATGTCTAGTGGATTTAAAACTAGTAACAGTATTAGTATCTCATAGTAAATATCTCATTTTGATGTTTGATCAAAGGATTTTGAAGTTGTTCAAAATAGTGAGCGGATATGCAATTTGCATAAAATTGAGTGGGAGATATGAAAGTCTTCCTGAAACAATCTGTGATTGACATATTTTTAAGTGGGAGCAATGTAAGTCTCAAATTCAAATATGTAGGAACATATTTTGAGTGGGAGCTTATAGGAGTAATTCTTAAGTATGTTAAGAATGAAAGCGCAAATACTTATAAATAATGATTTATAAGATGTAGAAGTTGATACTAGGTGTATTATGATATTATGTAGTATTCCTTAAGGGATTCTGAAAGGGGTTTCAGAATAAAAGTTAATTAAGGAACTGGTCCTTAATAACTCAAATTAGGAATAGCATTAAGTTTAACATCAATGGTTGAAAGAAAGAAAGGGATGATCGTCATCCACTATGTTAAGACATAGGTTCTATCTTAGTAAACCATGATGATAACTTAGCATAATATGTGATCCAAAATAACGAACGTTTAAAAGTGATTAAGTTCGAATCACAGAACGTTGAGCTGAGTTTGTCCACAGTGTCTAATAGAGAACTGTAGACATGTTTTCCAAATCCATAAAGGATAACATATCTTAAAGCATAAAGGGTTATGTTATAAGGGAATATGTTGGAAACTCCTATAGATACCGATTAAAGTCAAGTAGGAAGCGAGGTGAACGAAAACATCGAAAGTTGCACAGAGTGCACTAATGTTTCGATGGCTACATTTATAATAATAGATAAGGGTACCATCTAAAGTGTTGTATAATGTTATGGCGGGGCTAGTTCACTTTTAACGTAGAATGATGTGTCCCAGGGCACAGTGCCCATGAGAAAGCCCTCGAGGTTGATCTAAAGTCACTGTAGGCTCCTGGAATCAGGCCTCGTTCTGCTGCCATAACAATGATGCATTCACACAGATGTTATCACGTGATGATAAAGTATTAATGTCAATCAAGGTGACATTAGTAATATCCAAAGGAGATGGGACTATAAAGTACAGAACCAAGGATCAACCTCTTCCATGAGCAAGCATGTTCAGGGTACCGGATATATGGTGCCAATGATTGAGAACAAATGCAGCTAGTGTATTTGTACTCTAGTGCAAGTGGGAGACTGTTGGAAATATGCCCTAGAGACAAATAGTAGTAAGGACTATTATCATATTTCATATAGTTTATGATTAAGTTTTATATCATGCTATAACTATATTGAGTGGAAACATCAATACATGTGTGATATACAAACAACCAGCGGTTCCCAGTAAAACTCTAGTCACTGGTTCATTGGTCAACATATGATCAAGTTTCTTGATCATGTGGCATTTATGCTAGTTGGAAATGAGGTCATCTCATTCTGAGAATGAGATGATGAACCAATACCCAACCTAAATATCGTGACCCGATCATGTCACAAAGTTCAAGTTACAATGATTAGAAATGGATCCTCGTAGACTATTCCTTAGACCATGAGGCGATATCAATCATTGTCTCCCGAGAGTTCTTAGATAGCATCAAATGCCATCTGGTAATATGGTGGTTATAAAGGTGTGTTCAGGTACTTGGAGGAAACTGTAGAGGCAATATATGTCAAGAGCGGGATTTGTCCGTCCATGTGACAGGAAGATACTCAAGGGCCCACTCGGAGAAGTTATATCCAATAACTGCGCAGCGTGTGATTTGATCACAGGGATATCACTTGTCGGAACGAGTCAAGTAGCATTGTTCAGTAACGAGATTGAACACGACATGGTGATGTCATTGATCAGATATCGGGCAATGCAAGTATCCAGTTACAAAGGGAATAAGATACGACTGTCCCGGTTCAAATGACGAAAGATCTTCATGGAATGCACAGGGGTCACATGGCCATCCAGGTCCCTCTGTTGATCATTGGTGTGGGAGTGTCCCGACCATGTCTGGAGTGTTCCCGAACCGTGGGGTATCACGCTTAAGGGCATGATGATGCTTAGAGAGTGTTTATAGGATCGATGGAATCACCGAAGAAGAGTAGGGAGAAAACCGGAAGGGTTTCGGTAAGTCCGGAGGATGTCCGGAGTGGAGGTGGAAGGTGTTCCATGGCCATAGAGAATGAATAATATGTGAATGGATGTTAAATATTGATTTAATAATTTATTCATAATTATTTAATAAAGAGAAAATCAATTAAAGGTCAAAAAGGCTTAATGGGCCAATTTCCAGAGGGAGAGGGCCCATTAGGGAAAGGAGAGAGGGAGAAGGGGCAAGGGGGCTGGCCGGCTGGGCCTAGCCCCCCACGCGGGGCCCACTAAGGGCTGGCCGGTGGCCTCCCCACCCCCTCCTCTCCTTTAGTCCCACCCGGGACTTTCAGGGAGGGTGTAGCATCCCATCTGTCTAACATATGTAATGCTACATGGTCTAGTAATATAATTTCTACTTCCTACATATAATTGTTGCATCATAATTATATCATGCTCATGTCATCATGCCACCTAGCATTTGAGGATCATATAAAACCCTTTTCATTTGGTTCTTATCTCATATGCATTATTAATTGTATTTGGCTCTTGATATATTGTATTTGGTTCTTCATAAATGCTTGATGCCCAAGTTGAGTTGGGGGCATATCTTTTATTCAACTCCATCACCTTTCCTTGTCACCACCTTATAATTCCACCATTTCACTATAGGTGAGCTTCGCATCTTATGTGAGTTTACCTCTAGCTCATGTGGGTTGGGATGGATCCACTTCTATTTTCCACATGCCCTCACACTAGCATCATGTTGTTTTCACATTATTGATATGTGGAGCCACTTTTGCATGCTATATGAGTGGTACCCCTTCTCAAGCTTCCATATGGATTATTATGAATGTATGCTCATGTGGGAATATTTTTGAGACTATTAAACATCTAGTGGGACATACACACTAGCAAGTCCTAATTATATTCAAATTTGAGCATCTCCATCTACTCCACATGGAACATCAATATAATTCCATTTTAATTCTTTTAGCTTGGCCTTACTCCATATTTTGGGAATGCATGTGTATAAATGCCATGATTATTATTTTTGTTTACACAGAAACTAACATGGCATTTATTGAATATGCATGGGCCATGCAAGATCATCACCATCTTCTCATCTTGGATTTCTGGAGTGGATCATGGCTCCTTTGGGAATCCATTCTTGTGGGCTCTATTCTTTTTGTTCTACTCTAAACCCTCACCATCATGACCTTTTCTCTCCTTGCCATGTGCACCTAAAATCCTAAACACCTTATCTCTCTCTCTTGTGTTTTTCTTCACCATCACCATGTGTCAATCAAATCTCACCCTCACCCCACCTCCTTACTTCATGCTTGATCTTGTATTGTCCATGCTCAGACCCTAATCACCTGCACACCCCACTTTAATCTAAACCCTAACCTCCTCCCTACCCTAACCCTAACCTCACCATCACCTTGCTCTCACCATGCCGAGCATCCCCCCTAGCTGTCCTCGCCCTCACTCTTTTCCCCTGCCAAAGAGGCCCCACCAGGCCGAACCACCCCATCTACCCCAACCCCTTGTCTAAACCTAACCCGAGCCCAACCCTAGCCATGCCATCTACCCCCTCACCCTCGGCATCTCTCCTTCTCTCTCTCTCCCTGCCAAGCTACCCCACACCCATGCAGCCCTACCTCCTCTTGGTCGGCCCCAGCTACAGCCACACCCCTAGGCCGAGCTCTGCCTAGCACGTGAGGGAGAAGGAGGAAAAGGTGGCCAAGCCACCTTTTTCTCTCCACCGATCCCCCACGGCACCTCTCCCCTCTCTCTCGTGCATATCTACTCCCTCCGCTCTACCTGTGCTCCTCCAGATCCAACCAGGGCCGTGCCCTTCCTCCTCTCCCTCCCCTTCTACCCCACATCCACCCCGACGCCCACCGTCGGCATCCACCTCCTCTCGACGTTACACGGCGGCGGGCGTGGCGTTGGGTGTCGAGGAAGAATGAGGCGAGGTCCCCGGCGACGTCCCTGTGCACAGCAACGAGGAGGAGCGCGCCCCGAGCCGTGGCACGATGACGCGCCCGAGAAAAACCTAGCCGAGCCAGCCGTCTGCGTCCTCGCCGCTACGATGTTCCCCGGCCCGATCCATCGTCGTCGTCCATCTCGCGGTGAGCTGGCCTCCCTCTCTGACATCCTCTCTCTCTCCGTCGCGGTCAGGCTTCGCCGGACGTTGCGCCGAGCACACTCGGTGCAGCGGCAGGCGCTGGCGTCTGCCCGTCTCCGTGCCGCATCACGCCTTAGCTAGCCGCCGAGCCGCGCCCTAACAACAACCCCAAGCCATCGCAGTGACTCTGCCTCTCTACGCGCACGCCCAGGATGCGGGTTAGAGCCCCGCCTCGCCACGTCGATCGTTGTCGCTCCGTCAGTTCGTCAGAGAAGAGAAACAGTGCCTGTGCGCACATTGCAAATACCCCCCAAACCTTTTTCCTCAAACCGCGCACCTTCCGGCCCTACCTGTTAGTCGTTGTTGTGTTTTTACAAAAGGGCACCGCAGGTTTCAGCAGCCCCAACCCACAGCCCCTAGTGCCGCCAGGTGTCACGCCCGCATCGGACGCGCGTGCGTGTGGGTCCGCTTAAAACCGGCCCTGCCCGTCAGTGGGGGTGGCTAGTTAGGTCCCGGGTGAGAAAAGCCGTGGCTGCGCATCGTTTCCGCCTGGGCCCAGTCAGCACAGGTGCCACCTGTCTGCTACTGTGGCTAGATCTGGCTATGTATAAAAAGTCTCGGGTTTATCAGTTTAAATAAAAACAATTTCAGAAATGTTTAAATTCAAATTTAAATTTGTTTTTCAATAACTTTCGAATTATAATTCCAAATAATACAAATGATATATGTTTTTGAATCAGAAAAATGTGAGGATTTCAAATATGCTATTCAAAATAATGTTTGACCACTTTAAATTTTCGAGCTAATTAAAACTACAATAAAATGCCCTTTTTCCTAATTAATTAATAACTTTAATTCTATAACTCTAAATTCGACAAATAATATGTCTAAATCGATCAGCGCGATGAGCCGGTTCTAACTATGCATTCCATGTTATGAATTGAAGCATGCATCATGTCATTATTAAAAATCAGAACTGTTTATGGCAATAAAACTTGACCACATAAATAATAAAATGCTTTATTCTTGTACCCCACACCTCACCATGCCATGCTACATTATTGCCATGTAAATTGTGCATCATTCATCATGGCATGCTTGTTTGCTTGTCGCATTTTAATTCGTATGATTGTGCACTTTATTTATGTTGGCCCTTGTTTGTTTGGTTCTTCTTCGAATAGACGCCCAGCAGGAGAATTATCAGGAATCACAGGAGTTCTACCTAGATCCATCTCTCGCTTCAACTGAGCTACCAGGCAAGCACTACCACATGCTTGCATACATATAGTACCTATTGCCTCTATCTTATTCTTGCATCATTGAGTCACGATTGCATTAAATTGAATCCCAAGTACTGCATAGCCTTTATATTTAAACCCCACCGAAGCCTGTTCCTCCATCCCATGAGCCATTACTACAGGAGTTGCTTGAGCCATGCGGGTCGTAGAACAGCATGTGTAGGGTATGTGAGTGTCTGATGGATAACGAGGTACCTAAACAACTTAACTTGAGTCGTAATGGGACAACTAATGAAAGAGGCACCGGTGAGCAATATCTGCTATTTGGTTTTTCATGCTCACTTGTGTCCCGTAGGACCCCGAGTACTTGATACCTGTTCCTTGACTATTCGCACTATCCACATCCGAGGGGCCTTATGGACACCCCCTGAGCCAGAGCTTGATTATTTTCTATTTCTTGGGGCCACAATTAGTTTGGGGCTTTATTACTATCCTGTACTTATGCCATGCCTTACTATTTTATTTAAGATTGTGCGAGGAGTACTTGTACTGTTTAAGAATGCGGAATATTTTTGCGGTATCAACAAGCCTAGTCACATTTTCGGGTTCCCAGTCATTTGCAGCCATTGTCGCAAACCCTGGGTCTGTCTCGGAGCCGGCCAACTTCGTTGCGGGTAGCTTATTGGGGTGGCCCCCTGAAATATTTCTAAATCCTGTGATCGCTTTGTCGTCAATGCCTCGTTCGGTTTTGATTTGGTTTTTTCGAGGTTGATCGAGTGTGTGTTGCTATTTGTGCACCCCTGCAGGGTAAATCTTTTTGAAAGCCGTGTCCGCGGTTATGGACGACTTGGAGCACAGTTTCTCGATCATAGACAAGTACAACTAAAGTACCGCTTTTAATCTGACTAAATACTGGACTAGTAAATAGTGCAATGCTCATGGAATGGTTAATAAAACTGCCAACGGTTGGGTTGTTCGTCCGCTTTCTCGTTGTCAAGCGAAGGAGAATGGATCTGTTAATTATACTGTTATAACTGTTGTTACTAATTAACGGACATCCGTCTATCATTGGTTAGGCGGATGGTTAGCGAGTATTTATAGACTTGTTAGTTATTATCTTTTGCTGCAATTGTGTCACCCCAGGTTATGTCCCCTTTAGAGGCATAAATACTTGCTGAGTACCCCTAGGGTCTCACACGATAAATTGTTTGATTCAGATAAACAGGTGTATTCACAAGATGGATACTGGGTGGAGGAGACAGATGATGTTGGCAACGATCACTCGGTGTAGAGATTCCGGGGATGGGGATTCGCGAGATCTGTGGGCGGGATGTGTTTATTTATGTGGCATCTTATGCCGATTTGCTTCTTATCCATGCTCGGATCTTGTTTTCCGCTTCCGCCTGATACTCCGATGTTTGAAGTATGAGGAGCTATCCTAAACTATTATCTCTATCTAGGATATTTGGATCTTGCCGTATGGCGTTGCAATATTTCTATTTCTATTAGATGGAATGGCTCTGTGAACAGTTGTATGGTGGCTTGCATACATACTCACTTGTGTATGTAGTTGATCCCTTCGCTAGCCGATTACGCCGCTTGTTCTTGTCCCGCTGTTCCGAAAGTGGTTAGGACGGCCGACAGGTCTACCTGTGAGTGGCCCCTGGGCCCCACCGTACTATCTTAACCACTTTCGTTCATCCAGGCACGCAGCTTAGAGCGTAATTCACCGAGGTAGTTACAATTGGTATCAAAGCCATCCCGCCCTTCAGGGTCTCAGCCAAATGGTCGTTGTCAGTCTAGCAAATATTTTTGGTAGCTATGTATACTAGGGAAAAACAAAACGTGAGAGTAGGACTGCTTCCACTTTTCTTCTTACCCACCCACCCACCCTTTTCTGGTAAGGAAGTGTAACGTTTTCAATCCTCTTCTAAAAATTCAAACTAGGATTCACGTGTTCTGGGTTCCGTAGTACCATAGGTTGTGTGTGTGTGTGTGAATTCCTTGTCTATCTGTTGCATCCAACTTGTTACCACTATCTGCCTTTTGGTTATCAACTGTTGGTACATTCCATACCGACAGGCCTTTGTAAACCGACGCGATCTATCTGATTCGTTGTATACCGGTGCGATCTGTCTTACTCTTTGTTATCCGACGTTATCTTGTTTGGGGTGTTCGTTCCCGTAGTTACTAATCTTTAGGTTCATCTTAAAAAGAAGTTGTTGGGATATGTGTTTTACTGATTCATGTGCCGAGTAATGATTTGAGTGCGAGATGGAGTCGCGACCATACCACTACTTTTATCATTCGCTCTTGTATATTGAATTGGTAGAGTTACTAATCTTGATTCATTAAGTGGTTTTGCGCATATAGTGGTATCTTAATGCCGAAATTTGCGGAATTTTTTTCTTTGTTAGCTTGTGTACCACACTCCTTGTTCAGTCGTGTGCGATATGCTTAATATCTTCTAGGTGCTTTGAACTTTGTTGATATTTTAATATCATCTTAGTGAATTGTATCCTTTAATCTGGGTTAATTCCATTTTGGTACTATTTTGGATTATTATTATTCTCCATTATAGTACTGACTTGTGTTTTATATCAATCACATGATGGCACCACCACGCCGTTCTGAGGAGGACATACCACCTGAACTGGGGGCTACTTTGGAAGTATCGCTAATGCCTTGGGAACAATGCAGTAGAACCAGCAGCGATTCGAAGAAAGTGTCAGGAGGAATGAGTTTGTTCCGCTACCTCCACCTCCCAAGCGAGGAGACATCAAGAGTTTTCTGAAGTTCAACCCACGCCAATTTGAGGTTTCTGATCAGCCACTTGATGCTGATGATTGGCTGCAAGAAATGTCAAGGTTGCTGATGACTGCGGATGTTCATGAGCAAGAATGGGTAAAATGTGCCACGCACCTTCTGAAGGGAAATGCAGCTCTGTGGTGGGAAAATTACCTGAAGGCAGACCACTTTGGTTTTCGGCCTACTTGGGAGCAATTCACTGCGGCTTTCAAAGAGCAATACCTGCCAGAAATTGTCATGGAAAGGATGAAGGAAGTGTTTCTCAACCTCAAGCAGGGCAATGACAATGTCAATACCTATATCAGAAACTTCATGAACCTTTCTCGGTATGGTGGAGATGAGATCTCTGATGACAAGAAGAAGCTAAAGAGGTTCAGGCAAGGGCTCAATGCATCAATCAAATATGCAATCACTCATGCAAGGCCGGGGTCTTTTCTAGAACTCCAACATACAGCTCTGCAGGAAGAAGCAAGTAGGAAAGTGTTTGAGGAGTCAAAGAAACACAGCCGCAATGCAGCTAGCTCTTCAGCTATGACAGCTCCTTCTAAGCGCCGTGTGTGGGTTCCTAACACCCCACCATCGCTCCCAGCTCCACCAAGACCTTCAAGCTACGCGGCAAGGCCACCAAACTCCTTCACCGTGGCTCCTAGGGGCTACAACCACAACTACCCTGGAGCGCTTGGCAGAGTCCCTGGCTACGCTGCTCCACGTCCACCTAGTGCTTGCTACACTTGTGGAAACACTGGGCATCAGCACTGGAATTGTCCAATGAACAACAAAGCTCTTCCACCACCACCTCCAAGACCTGCGGCAAGTTATTCTATGGTTCATGCACCTCCACCTCGGGCTCTCAACATCAACACTAAGGCCGGGTCTACGGTTGCTCGTGCCAACTGTGTCAACGTCGCTCAAGCTGAGCATGCACCTAGAGTTGTGTTGGGTATGCTTCCTATTAACTCAGTCCCTGCACGAGTTTTATTTGATTCTGGAGCATCGCATTCATTTGTGTCCTTTAAGTTTTCTCAAGAGAATGGGTTGTCTTCTGATTCGTTACCTAAAAAGCTGATGGTCCTTTCTCCTGGGGCAAGGATGTTAACTTCCAAGATCAGTTATGACAATCAGGTTCAAAATGGGGATTCTTTCTTTCCGGCCTCTTTGATTATTCTAGGCAACTCAGATATTGATGTCATTTTAGGCATGGATTTGTTAGCTGCAAATAAAGCTGTTATTGATTGTGCTGAACATTCGGTCTCTCTGAAAATTCCTGAAGGCCATATAGTCTATTCTCCAAGTCTGACTCCTACAATTCAGCTTTTCTCTTTGGCGGCTCTGAATGATGATGCTATGGAAGCTATTCAGAGTGTTCCGGTGGTCTGTGAGTTCCCAGATGTTTTTCCTGAAGAGTTGCCAGGTATGCCTCCTGACCGAGAGGTGGAGTTTGTGATTGAGCTTGAACCTGGAACCGCCCTATCTCCAAGCGGCCTTATAAAATGGGTCTTGCTGAGTTGGCTGAACTCAAACGTCAGCTTGATGAACAAGAGAAGTTGGGTTTCATTCAGCACAATACTTCTTCTTGGGGTAGCCCAACCATCTTTGTGAAGAAGCGAGACAAGACTGATAGACTTTGTGTTGACTATCGGGCTCTCAATGCTAAAACCATCAAGAATAAATATCCCCTTCCGCGGATTAATGATCTCTTCAATCAACTTGCTGGAGCTCTGGTTTTCTCTAAGCTTGACTTGAGAAGTGGATATCATCAAATCAAGATCCGCAAGGAAGATGTTCCCAAAATAGCTTTCACCACCCGCTATGGCCTGTACGAGTACACGGTCATGTCTTTCGGTCTCACCAACGCACCTGCCACCTTCTCGAGGCTTATGAACTCGATTTTCATGGAGTATCTTGATAAGTTTGTTGTGGTCTATCTGGATGACATTCTAGTCTATTCTAAGTCAAAGTAATAACATGAAGAGCACCTTCAGTGTGTCCTAAACAAGCTTCGTGAGAACTGCCTGTATGCAAAGTTCTCCAAGTGTGAGTTCTGGCTGCCTCAAGTCACCTATCTTGGTCACGTCATCTCTGCCAAGGGCATTGCTGTCAACCCAGAAACTGTTAAGACAATTGTTGACTGGCTTCCACCCAAAAATGTCAAAGAAGTCTGGAGTTTCCTTGGTTTGGCTAGTTACTGTCGTTGCTTCGTTCAGAACTTCTCAAAGATTGCGAAGCCTCTTAATGATCTCCTCAAGAAAGGCAAGAAATACCTTAGGCCTCCTGCATGTCAAGCAAGCTTTGAAACACTCAAAGAGAAGCTCACTTCCACACCAGTCTTGATTCCTCCAGATACATCAAAGCCTTTCCAGATTTTCTGTGACGCCTCATTACAAGGATTGGGTGTGGTCCTTATGCAAGAAAAACAAGTTGTTGCTTATGCCTCTCGACAGTTGAAGACGCATGAGATCAACTATCCTACACATGACCTCGAGCTCGCAGCAGTTGTCTTTGCTTTGAAAGTATGGAGGCATTACTTACTTGGCAACCGTTGTGAGATCTTTTCTGATCACAAGAGTCTGAAGTATATCTTCACACAGGCTGATCTCAACGTTCGTCAGAGAAGGTGGATTGAAGCAATTAATGATTTCGATTTGACCATCAACTACACTCCGGGCAAAGCTAATGTGATGGCCGATGCTCTCAGTCGAAAAGCTTATGTCAACAACCTCATGGGGGAAGAACAACAACCTCTCTTGTGTGAGGAATTCCGCAAGCTCAACCTTGAAATTGTGGATCAAGGGTATCTTCTGAACCTTCTGGCAACACCTCTCTTGGAAGAAAAAGTTCGCTCTATTCAACTTGGTGATCCTTACACTAAAAACATCATCTCCAACATTCAGCTTCCGAAGTATGAGTCCTTCCATGTCGACGACCAAGGCGCTCTTTTCTTTGAACACCGGATGTTTGTTCTGAACTACCCGGGTTTAAGAGAGCAAGTTCTTAAGGAGGCGCATGATTCTGTTCTTTCTATCCACCCTGGCAGCACTAAGATGTACATGGACTTGAAAACACAATATTGGTGGCCTGGGTTGAAACAATATTGTGATAAGTATGTCTCGGAGTGTGATGTCTGCCGCAGAGTTAAAGCTGTCCATCAGAAACCTTTCGGTCTTCTACAACCATTGAAGCCTCCGGGAATGGAAATGGGAGAAAGTAGAGATGGACTTCATAACTGGTTTTCCAAGGTCGCAGAAGGGCAACAATGCAATCTTTGTTGTCATCGACAGGCTTTCTAAAGTGGCTCACTTCTTTCCCGTCAAGGAAACAATTTCTGCAATTCAGTTGGCTGAGCTCTATATCAACAGAATTGTCTCTCTATATGGGGTTCCTCTTGAGATCAGTTCAGACCATGGAAGCATCTTCACATCCAAGTTCTAGGGAAGTTTCCAAAATGCTTTGGGAACAAAATTGAACTTCAGCACAGCTTACCACCCTCAGTCGCAAGGACAAGTTGAAAGGATCAATCAGATTCTGGAAGATATGCTCCGTGCTTGCGTTATCTCTTTCGGCATGAAGTGGGAAGAATGTCTTCCTTATGCTGAATTCTCTTACAACAACAGCTTCCAGAAAAGTCTAAAGATGGCACCATTTGAGGTTCTCTATGGTCGCAAATGCAGAATTCCGATTGGTTGGTCGGGCGCAGGTGAAAGAACATTGTTTGGCCCCGACATTGTAACTCAAGCGGAGGAGAAGGTTCACATCATTCTTGAAAATCTGAAGGTTGCTCAAAGTCGCCAGAAGAGCAACTATGACAGAAAGCACACGAACATGGAGTATGTCCCTGGTGATCTTGTTTACCTTCGTGTCACTCCCATGAGAGGCACGCACCGGTTTGGTATCAAAGGAAAGCTGGCTCCTAGATACATCGGTCCTTTCAAAATTCGTGGAAGAAGAGGAGAAGTTGCTTATGCTCTTGAGCTCCCTGAAAAACTCAAGGTCCATGATGTTTTCCATATCTCTCAACTCAAGAAGTGCTTCAAGGATCCCGGCAGGACCGTGGACCATGAACTCATCAATCTCCAAGAAGATCTGTCTTATCAAGAACACCCTATAAAAATTCTAGAAGTCATAGAAAGAGGGACTCGCAACAAGTCCATCAAGTTCTGCAAGGTGCAGTGGTCGCACCATTCCGTTGATGAAGCCACTTGGGAACGCGAGGATGAGCTCCATGCCAAGTACCCTACCCTCTTCGGGTCTTCTTCTTCTTCCTAGAATCTCAGGGCGATATTCCTGTTTAGTGGGGGAGAGTTGTAGCATCCCATCTGTCTAACATATGTAATGCTACATGGTCTAGTAATATAATTGCTACTTCCTACATATAGTTGTTGCATCATAATTATATCATGCTCATGTCATCATGCCACCTTGCATTTGTGCATCATATAAAACCCTTTTCATTTGGTTCTTATCTCATATGCATTATTAATTGTATTTGGCTCTTGATATATTGTATTTGGTTCTTGATAAATGCTTGATGCCCTAGTTGAGTTGGGGGCATATCTTTTATTCAACTCCATCACCTTTTCCTTGTCACCACCTTATAATTCCACCATTTCACCATAGGTGAGCTTTGCATCTTATGTGAGTTTACCTCTAGCTCATGTGGGTTGGGATGGATCCACTTCTATTTTCCACATGCCCTCACACTAGCATCATGTTGTTTTCACATTATTGATATGTGGAGCCACTTTTGCATGCTATATGAGTGGTACCCCTTTTCAAGCTTCCATATGTATTATTATGAATGTATGCTCATGTGGGAATATTTTTGAGACTATTAAACATCTAGTGGGACATACACACTAGCAAGTCCTAATTATATTCAAATTTGAGCATCTCCATCTAGTCCACATGGAACATCAATATAATTCCATTTTAATTCTTTTAGCTTGGCCTTACTCCATATTTTGGGAAAGCATGTGTATAAATGCCATGATTATTATTTTTGTTTCCACAGAAACTAACATGGCATTTACTGAATATGCATGGGCCATGCAAGATCATCACCACCTTCTCATCTTGGATTTTTGGAGTGGATCATGGCTCCTTTGGGAATCCATTCTTGTGGGCTCTATTCTTTTTGCTCTACTCTAAACCCTCACCATCATGATCTTTTCTCTCCTTGCCATGTGCACCTAAAATCCTAAACACCTTATCTCTCTCTCTCTTGTGTTTTTCTTCACCATCACCATGTGTCAATCAAATCTCACCCTCACCCCACCTCCTTACTTCATGCTTGATCTTGTCTTGTCCATGCTCAGACCCTAATCACCTCCACACCCCACTTTAATCTAAACCCTAACCTCTTCCCTACCCTAGCCCTAACCTCACCATCACCTTGCTCTCACCATGCCGAGCATCCCCCCTAGCTGTCCTCGCTCTCACTCTTTTCCCCTGCCAAAGAGGCCCCACCAGGCCGAACCACCCCATCTACCCCAACCCCTTGTCTAAACCTAACCCGAGCCCAACCCTAGCCATGCCATCTACCCCCTCACCCTCGGCCTCTCTCTTTCTCTCTCGCTCCCTGCCAAGCTACCCCACACCCGTGCAGCCCTACCTCCTCTTGGCCGGCCCCAGCTGCAGCAATACCCCCAGGCTGAGCTCTGCCTAGCATGTGAGGGAGAAGGAGGAAAAGGTGGCCGAGCCACCTTTTTCTCTCCATCGATCCCCCACGGCACCACTCCCCTCTCTCTCGTGCATATCTACTCCCTCCGCTCTGCCTGTCTTCCTCCAGATCCAACCAGGGCGTGCCCTTCCTTCTCTCCCTCCGCTTCTACCCCACATCCACCCCGACGGCCACCGTCGGCATCCACCTCCTCTCGACGTTACACGGCGGCGGGCGTGGTGTTGGGTGTTGAGGAAGAAAGACGCGAGGTCCCCGACGACGTCCCTGTGCACAGCAACGAGGAGGAGAGCGCCCCGAGCTGAGCACGACGACGCGCCCAAGAAAACCCTAGCCGAGCCGGCCGTCTGCGTCCTCGCCGCTATGACGTACCCCGGCCCGATCCATCGTCGTCGTCCATCTCGCGGTGAGCTAGCCTCCCTCTCTGACATCCTCTCTCTCCGTCACGGTCAGGCTTCGCCGGACGTTGCGCCGAGCACACTCGGTGCAGCGGCAGGCGCTGGCGTCTGCCCGTCTCCGCGCCGCATCACGCCTTAGCTAGCCGCCGAGCCGCGCCCTAACAACAATCCCAAGCCATCGCAGTGGCTCCGCCTCTCTGCGCGCATGCCTAGTTCGCGGGTTCGATCCCCACCTCGCCGCGCCGATCGCTGTCGCTCCGTCAGTTCGTCAGAGAAGAGAAACAGTGCATGTGCGCACTTTGCAAATACCCCCCCAAACCTTTTTCCTCAACCCGCGCTCCTTCCGGCCCCACCTGTCAGCCGCTGTTGTGTTTTTACAAAAGGGCACCCCAGGTTTCAACAGCCCCAACCTGCAGCCCCTAGCACCGCTAGGTGTCACGCCCGCATCGGACACACGCGCGTGTGGGTCTGCTTAAAACCGGCCCCGCCCGTCAGTGGGGGTGGCTAGTTAGGTCCCGGGTGAGAAAAGCCGCGGCTGTGCATCGTTACCGTCTGGGCCCAGTCAGCACAAGTCCCACCTGTCTCCGACTGTGGCTAGATCTGGCTGTGTATAAAAAGTCTCGGGTTTATCTGTTTAAATAAAAACAATTTCAGAAATGTTTAAATTCAAATTTAAATCTATTTTTCAATAACTTTCGAATTTTAATTCCAAATAATACAAATGATATATGTTTTTGAGGATTTCAAATATGCTATTCAAAATAATGTTTGACCACTTTAAATTTTTGAGCTAATTAAAACTACAATAAAATGCCCTTTTTCCTAATTAATTAATAACTTTAATTCTATAACTCCAAATTCGACAAATAATATATCTAAATCGATCAGCGCGACGAGCCCGTTCTAACTATACATTCCATGTTATGAATTGAAGCATGCATCATGTCATTATTAAAAATCAGAACTGTTTATGGCAATAAAACTTGACCACATAAATAATAAAATGTTTTATTCTTGTACCCCACACCTCACCATGCCATGCTACATTATTGCCATGTAAATTGTGCATCATTCATCATGGCATGCTTGTTTGTTTGTCGCATTTTAATTCGTATGATTGTGCACTTTATTTATGTTGGCCCTTGTTTGTTTGGTTCTTCTTCGAATAGACGCCCAGCAGGAGAATTATCAGGAATCACAGGAGTTCTACCCAGATCCATCTCTCGCTTCAATTGAGCTCATAGGAAAGCACTACCACATGCTTGCATACATATTATACCTATTGCCTCTATCTTATTCTTGCACCATTGAGTCGCGATTGCATTAAATTGAATCCCAAGTACTGCATAGCCTTTATCTTTAAACCCCACCGAAGCCTGTTCCTCCATCCCATGAGCCATTACTACAGGAGTTGTTTGAGCCATGCGGGTCGTAGAACAGCATGTGTAGGGTATGTGAGTGTCTGATGGATAACGAGGTACCTAAACAACTTAACCGAAGTAGTAATGGGACAACTAATGAAAGAGGCACCGGTGAGCAATATCTGCTATTTGGTTTTTCATGCTCACTTGTGTCCCGTAGGACCCCGATTACTTGATACCTGTTCCTTGACTATTCGCACTATCCACATCCGGGAGGCCTTATGGACCCCCCTGAGCCAGATCTTGATTCATTTCTGTTTCTTGGGGCCACAATTAGTTTGGGGCTTTATTACTATCATGTACTTATGCCATGCCTTACTGTTTTATTTAAGATTGTGCGAGGAGCACCTGTACTGTTTAAGAATGCGGAATGTTTTCACGGTATCGACAAGACCAGTCACATTTTCGGGTTCCCAGTCGTTTACAGCCATTGTCGCAAACCCTGGGTCCGTCTCGGAGCCGGCCAACTTCGTTGCGGGTAGCTTATTGGGGTGGTCCCCTGAAATATTTCTGAATCATGTGATCGCTTTGTCGTGAATGCCTCGTTGGGTTTTGATTTGATTTTTCCGAGGTTGATCGAGTGTGTGTTTCTATTTGTGCACCCCTGCAGGGTAAATCTTTCTGAAAGCCGTGTTTGCGGTTATGGACGACTTGGAGCACAATTTCTCAATCATAGACAAGTACAACTAAAGTACCGCTTTTAATCTGACTAAATACCGGACTAGTAAATAGTGCAATGCTCGTGGAATGGATAATAAAACTGCCAACGGTTGGGTTGTTCGTCCGCTTTCTCGTTGGTAAGCGAGAAGGAGGATGGATCTGTTAATTATACTGTTATAACTGTTGTTACTAATTAACGGACATCCGTCTATCATTGGTTAGGCGGATGGTTAGCGAGTATCTATAGACTTGATAGTTATTATCTTTTGCTGCAATTGCGTCACCCCAGGTTATGTCCCCTTTAGAGGCATAAAGACTTGCTGAGTACCCCTAGGGTCTCACACGATAAATTGTTTGATTCAGATGAACAGGTGTATTCGCAAGATGGATACTGGGTGGAGGAGACAGATGATGTTGGCAACGATCACTCGGTGTAGAGATTCCGGGGATGGGGATCCGCGAGATCTATGGGCGGGATGTATTTATTTATGTGGCATCTTATGCCGATTTGCTTCTTATCCGCGCTCGGATCTTGTTTTCCGCTTCCGCCTGATACTCCGATGTTTGATGTATGAGGAGCTATCATAAACTATTATCTCTATCTAGGATATTTGGATCTTGCCGTATGGCGTTGCAATATTTCTATTTCTTAGATGGAATGGCTCTGTGAACAGTTGTATGGTGGCTTGCATACATACTCACTTGTGTATGTAGTTGATCCCTTCGCCTGCCGATTACGCCGCTTGTTCTTGTCCCGATGTTCCGAAAGTGGTTAGGACGGCCGACAGGTCTACCTGTGAGTGGCACCTGAGCCCCACCGTACTACCTTAACCACTTTCGTTCATCCAGGCACGCAACTTAGAGCGTAATTCACCGAGGTAGTTACAGAGGGTGTACCCCCTCCTCACCCTATATATAGTGGGGTATTTGGCCAAGATAAATACACCAATAATTAATAAAGGTCTCCCCACTTTTGGGAGGACCTCTAATTGATATTTTTTCTCTCCCCCTCTCTCTCGTGACCGTGGTCCCAAGTCTGGACTGCGCGAGCGAGAGACATCTTCACCGCGGAGCGCCGTCGCGCTACGGGATTCGGATCCGGGAGCTCTACTTCCGCAACTGCTGCTAGATCGGGGAAGCAGGAATCATCGTCAGGCACCGGACGTGTGTAACTCCCCGCGAGGTGTCGCACTTGAGGACCTCAAGTCGTTCGAGCCAAGGAGCGCAAGGACTTCATCACGACCTTGAGGTCGGCTTTGGCTCGTCTACATCAACCACGCTCTCTTAAACGTTGACAACTCTTTTCGGTCTTAAAGAGTAAGTTCACGAAAAGCCCCTCCCGTTACTGTATTACTAATAGATAGGTCCTGGCAGCTTCAGAGGCTCAGGGGCATAGGGTAAAATTTTATTGTTTTAATACGCGGAACCCCTACAATAAACCCATGCCTAGTAGGCTGCCTTGGCGTCTCAGTATCACGTGGAGCATCATCAGTATCATGGCGCGACAGAAAACTATGTTGTGATAGAGATTGTGCCTCACAGCAGAATGTCACTGCAGAAAAAGCACATTCCTCGAGAGGGGATCGTCGTCGTAGTTGCCTTCGTAAAGGAGGCGCATGACGCTCATAGCCATAGTAATTTGGATCCTCATACATCTTGGACAGCCAAAATCAACAGAAACCCTGGCGTGACAGAGCTTCACGGTAGAAATTCGGATCCTCGTATGAGAAGCTGAGTCAAACAGATAATTTTGCTTTTCTGTGCCGTACCACACGTATAGGCCAAGCGATTCCTTATTTTTTTAACCACATGGAAGGCAAATTAGTGAATCCTTCCAATGGAAAAAAGTCGCCGATCAAACTAAACGCTAATGTTGGCAGCTGCTCCGATCAGACTAGACGCTAGTGTTGCCAGCTGCTTGAGGCGTTCGCAGCCAACGCTTCTGGTTCCTTGTCAATCGCCACAAGCCTCACTCGAGGACAGAGGCGTCTATCCCTAGGCGTGCGGGAGAGCAAGGCCTATTCCTAGGCGTGCGGGACAACAGTAGGCAACACAACGAGGCTTCCAGGCGCGCGCGCGAGCGAGGACTCTGTCGCCCTTTGTTTTTTTAAACTGCCCATGATCGGATCTGGCAGGAACATAGATCGATCGGATCTAGTACCGCTAGAGTCAACCAATCTGAAAACTTCAACTACCGATCAACACGATCCAATCTGAAAACTTTAACTTCCAATCTGAAAACTGCTCGGGAAAAATAGCAATCCGCAGATCAACCGCAAACACTCGCCATGATCAATCCAGCAATCTGATACCACATGATAAGGATCAAGTAGATGGTCGATAGAGTTTTTCTCGATATTTCACGACGAATCAGCAAAAGAACAAATCTTATAATCACGCGATGAACATAACCTGAAGAAGAGGAATAAATTTTAGCAAGAACGTGGTTATGATCAACACGCCTCAAACCTCAGCTCGATAATACTTGATGACGCAAGAACCCTCGCAGCAATCTTTATTGGATAACATGGTATCACCGTTTCCCCAGAGGGATGATACACACTGGAACACCACGCGATAGTTTTTGACTAAACAACCGAACTCCCTAAACCCTAACTTCCTGGCTCCTTTATATAGGAGGATGGGGCACCCCAACTAATGGGCCACGACCTGACTTGGTTGGACATGCCCAAACCAAGCCAAAACTCACACAAATAAAAATACCAATTGGCCCACAATATGACCAGGAACATAAAACACATTATTAAAATGTCTAGGTTGGTGGAGTCCTGAAATTCGGCTTCACCTCCTCCGTCGTGCCTATATCAATAAAGATATGAAGGGATTTGAGCACCGTGACTTCCCTGTATGGCGAAAGGAAAACATTGTGCTTTAAAATTGGACACCAAGGCCACCGACTGCTCAGAGTAGCAATCTAGCTCAAACTTTGCCGCCTCAGCCATCTCTGGAACGTCTATAGACTCCGCCACATCAACATACTCTGCCGCCTCAGCCATCTCCGGTGCGTCAGCAGACTCTACCGCCTCAGCCCCGGTTGCAAAATTGGAAGAGCATCGCAGCCCCGACGGCTAGTACTATATCTGCGAAGAAATCCTCAGCATGTAAAAGGAACAAAGTCAAGGATGCTCCTGCCAAGTTAACTTATGACCTGACTAATGAGGAAACCAAATGGGTTGTCAATGAAGATGTAAAATGCCACCTTGCATCAAAAAAGCCCCCGCCAAAGCAGTATATAGCAGCTAAAACAGTGAAATACTTTGTGGGCATGTTTGAGCTACTAAGGCCAGATCTGGTATCATACTATGACCGCTCTATTATCAAGTTATGTAATGCGAATGTGCAGCAATCGAGAAGTATCAGTGCAAGCGGGAAAACAATTCCCAATCTCGGAGAACAGAAAAACCAATCATGCCCCCCTCTCAACGTGTTTTTGATGGTGATCCGGTGGTTAAACAACTACTAGCACAAACGGCTAGAGATCTTGGTATGACTATTGATTAATACTTAGGCAAGGAAGACACACCCATGGCTGAAGTAGCATACAAATACGAGTCTAGGAATCCTCTCGTCCGACCTGAGGAGGTCCCACATCTACAAAAACAAATACAAATATTGCAGGAGTGGTACCTCCAAGCCTCAAAGGAAGGGAACATCATGCTCATAGCGGCAGTTAGAGATGAGCATTACTTCCGTGAAAACGACGAGATACACATTAAATTTACAGAATTATTTCAGTTATTCAATCAAGACGCCCTCGACAAATCTCTCGTCAGTTGCTATTATCTATAAGTGATTTATTTCTATAATTAAGTCTCTAGCTCAGCTCGTTCATTGCATGTACAATTATCCTCACTATATTATTTTGTACGCTATTATGCAGAACGAAGATTCTCGAATGCAAAAAATGTCAAATCCATGACCTTGGGTTCATCGACCCAAATACCATTCATGAAGTTACGATAAAAGAACACGACAAGGACATCTAGGATTACTTGCTAAGGTTTTTAATGAAACAACAAACCAAAACATAAATACTATTTCCTTACAACTTTTAGTAAGGTTTACTGTCTTGTACACATTCAATTTCGTTTACTCGATGTTAAGTGTAATTAATGGATTATACGTGCGCAGGTTCCACTTTATTTTGCTAGTCATTCCAGTTGACTAAGGAAAAGTACTCGACATGGACTCGAAACGTAAAAACCCTGAGATATGGGCGGACCTGGTTTATATGCTCCAGAGGTAATTTCAATCATTATCGAACTATATCGACATCTTTCGTTCATTTCCTGATATCAAGTAATTAATAACTCCTTTACTCATTTTATTTACCGGGCATGGTTTAGAGACGGTTCATCAAGACTGTTAGGGGTGAATGGAAAGAGGACCTGCAATTTTAGGAACTCAATGTAAGTAGTACTATAACTAGGTCCTCGCATCTCTTTGATTCTTGTTCAGTACCATTACCATGCTTTTTTATAATTTTGATTGAACTATATTCTCATGAAGTGTTTGAGACAGGAAGCCGGGAATAATTTATGTGTATACTATGTTTGCGAGTACATTCGCCAAACGACCTATGAACTGGATAAAATTTCATAACAACTTGCAGTACGTAAACAATATTAACAATCTTATTTTATTACCATCAATTGTATTGAGATTCATTCATATATATGTTGATTCTCTTCTTTAAATTAGATCGAATGGATGCGGGAAGGTCTCCTATCAAAGGATCGCATCAAACAATTTAAGAGGAATTGGCAAGATTTTTAGTTAAGAAGTCATAGATGCAACCGGAGAATACCATCAGAAATTTATATTTAGACAATAGGGATCGTAAGAGAAATTATATTGTATATATGCATGAATATGTGTATTGTACGTAATATGTTCGACCAAGCACGAAGAAATATGTCACTTTGATCTCTATATTCATGGTGATGTTGTGTAATGGTTCCTTCATTGCTGTATATAGTAAAGTCGAGTTGTATATATATCATTTCTCGGCACGTCACTTACATCAAACATCTCCCTCCTACCGCGGTAGAACCTGCTGCAGCACCGCCATCTGCTGCCGCGATAGCCGAATCCCTCGAAACGATGTTGCGGCAGAGCTCCTTTAGTCCCGGTTCGTGTTGGTCCTCCACCCCTTCTCTCCACCGTGGACATATGGAGTGCCTTTAGTCCCGGTTCGTCACATAGCCGGGACTAAATGGGGGGAGGGGGGCTCTAGTCCTGAATGCACAGTACCCGTTGCATAACCGGTACTAGAGGCCCATACGAACCAAGACTAGAGCCATGTTTTCCACTAGTGGTTACAGAGCTATGCCGTAACTTAAAAAATATTTCGATTACCCATATTGACATGATTTATAGATTTTAAAATAAATGATATTTCAAAATATAATATTGAAAAAAGACATATGTTTTTACTTTGCAGATGCCTAATGTAGAGAGCATGCAGTTTTTTTTATTACGAAGCACATCTTTCTTTTTCTCTAAGATCAAAAAATAGAACAAGGATAAGAAAAGAAAATAAGAAATCTCAACTAAGAGTCCTAGTAGTACGCCTAGTTAAGGATTGTAGTCCCTAATTTTTTCCAAGCGTAGTGTCTAAATTGTGCGTTCATATGCTGCTTAAAAATATTCTAAGAAAATAACTGATACTAGCTGAAAGTCCATATAAACCCATCGCAGTGGTATTATGCTGCATCTGGCTTGGTTTGTGGTCTAATAAGTGGTTAAAAACTCGTAGCTGCACGAAAGTATGGCTTGTTGAATAGTCAATGCAGAACCCTTAGGTCGGCCTTGGTCGCTATGGTGCAGCCATGCACAGCGCCGGGGGCGGAGAGAGGTGACCGTCTAGACGTGCGTCAGGTCAGTGTCGTCATCTCTCAGGATCACGAATCCGTCGTTGTGGATGAAATCTATACCATGCATGTGACCTACTGGTAGAACTTAAGCTTAGAGACTAAATGTGATAGACAATAATAACCCTAGTCGATAGGCCCTCTATTTCAAATTCCACTATGAACTCTAATCATTGCTTATAGTCTAGTAGGAATATGCATGAATATGAGACATCTAATTCGTAATGAATATGCGGTCTGCAATCGAAACATTGTGTCTCTTAATCCATGCATATAGAATTTGCTCTTTGTTCTTTTTCCTATGTGGGTTAAGAAATAATAATCTCTTTCAGAATGTTTTCCTATTGTCATGATTTTATTTTCCCTGCTTCTATACCGAAATTTCTGTTAGCTTTGACACAATCAAATAATGAAGAATGATAAAGAAATCACAGCAAAGGGGACATTGATTTAACATGGAAAACCTCTCCAACAAAGAGAGGAAAAAACAACGGGCGCCAACTAGCGAAACTTCACTATAACTGGGAGTGTTTACACAACACTGGGGATTTTCACAGATACAACTTATCCTAGCCGGCGGCTTACAAGAGGTATATATAACGGTGGAAACCTAGGTCTTCGACGATCCGCACCCCCCACATGCGTTCCTCCTCCGACGGGTCTCGCTCTGCTCCGTCAGAAGTTGGCCTCTACTTTGAAGAATTTCGATCTAACATATAACAAACTTCACCTTTAGACAAATTCCTTATTGTAGAATCAATAGTAATCACCTCCCTAAACAAACAAATAAAACACTCTCGGCGCCAAAAGCCACTTAGGCTAAGCAGTTATACCAACTAAGCTTGAGCATAGCTCAAACGTTGCTACGGGAATAGGCTTTGTCATCATATCAGTAGGATTAGCATGAGTTCTTATCTTGCATATGTTTAGTGTACCTTGTGCAACAACATCACGAACATAATGGTACTTGATATCAATGTGCTTTGTTCTCTCATGGAACATTTGATCCTTTGTAAGGTTTATAACACTTTGACTATCATAGAACAGGTTAATGCAAGAATCATCCTGATAAAGCTCATCATACAAACCTTTCAACCAAACAGACTCTTTGCAAGGTTCAGCAATAGCCATATATTCTTCTTCGGTTGTAGATAGAGAAACAACCGGTTACAGCGTTGCCTTCCAACTCACGGCATATCCACCTACTGTGAACACATAACCTGTGAGGGACCTCCTCTTATCCAAGTCAGCAGCAAAATCTGAATCCATGTAGCCTGTGAGTCCCTCACCACTCTTGCCAAACTTCAAGCAAGCATTGGATGTGCCATGGAGGTACCTGAAAATTCACTGAACAACTTTCCATAGTTCTTTACTAGGATTAGCCATGTAACGACTCACCAAACTCATAACATATGATAAATCAGGGCGAGAACAAACCATGGCATACATCAAGGAACCAACAACACAAGAATAAGGAAATCGTGACATGTACTCAACATCTTCATCAGAACTAGGACATTGCAATGCTGACAATTTAAAGTGAGGAGCAACAGTAGTACTCACAAACTTTGCATCATGCATATTAAAACATTAGATAACTTTCTCAACGTAACTTTGCTGACTAAGAAATAACAACCTAGATTTTTTGTCCCGTTTAATTTCCATACCTAGGATTTTCTTAGCAGCACCAAGATCTTTCATCTCAAATTCACTACTTAGGTGTGCCTTTAAAGTAGTGATTTATTTCATGATCTTGGCAGCAATTAACATATTATCAACATATAACATGAAGTATATAGGTGATCCATTGACAAACTTAATATAAACACAGCTATCAAACTGAGACCTCTTAAAAGCTTGTGAGATCATAAATGAACCAAACCTTTTATACCACTGTCTTGGAGATTGCTTCAAACCATAAAGCGATCTCTTTAATTTGCACACAAAATCCTCTTTTCTAGGAACAATGAACCCTTCAGGTTGGTCCATGAAATCTCCTCCTCCAGTTCACCATGTAGAAAAGCAGTCTTTACATCTAGCTGCTCAAGCGTAAGATCATGCATAGCAACAATACCAAATAAAGTACGAATAGAGCTATGCTTCACAACCGGAGAGAAAACATCATTATAGTCAATACCTGGAATCCGGCTGAAACCTTTTGCTACTGACCTTGACTTAAACCTTGGAGGCTCATTAGGAGACAAACCTTCCTTCTTCTTGTATATCCACTTACAGCCGATGACCTTCTTTTGTTTAGGCAAACACACAACATCCCATGTGCCATTCTTTTCAAGCGATTGCATCTCTTCTTGCATAGAAGAAACCCACTTCTCGCGGTCAACGGATGCAACAACCTCATTGTATGTAGCAGGTTCAGTATCATGATCTACCTATTCAGCACAACTCAAAGCATAATGATCAAGATTACATTCTTCAATTAAATGACGAGGTGGAACTATGTTACGCCTTGGTCTATCAGCAACAATAGACTCCCGTGGTGCTGCAAAACAGTAGGTGAGTGATGAACAACGTGATCATCAACATTTTCCTCATGAGTATCAACAGCCACAACATTATTATCAATATTTTACTGTAGGTGCTCCACCGACACACTAACTCCCTCTTCTCCAAGAGCAACATGAGAGGGATCTGACAACAAGCTGTCATGATACATAATGGGTTCATTGAAAACAACATTCCTACTCAACAAAATCCTACTCAACAAACTCATGAACCTTAACCAAGGAATATGCACTTAATATCTCTAGGCTCGAACTTTTCATTATCAACATGAGCATATGCAGTGCAACCAAAAAGTCACAACTGTGAACAATCAGCAGGTGAACCTGACCATACCTCAATGAAAGTTTTCTTCTCAAGTGGAGTAGAAGGTGACCTGTTGATGCGGTAGCACGCTATGTTGGCTGCTTCAGCCTAGAAACGTCTATACATACATGCATTGGACAACATACATCGAGCCCTCAAGATGATTGTTATGTTCATGCGTTCAGCCACACCATTCTGCTGAGGAGTATAAGAAATGGTGTGGTGCCAGATCATACAATCGTTACTCCAAAACTCCTCAACCTCATTAGAACAGAATTCCATACCATTGTCAGTACATAGTACCTTTACCTTCTTTTCAGTTTGCTTTTCAACCATAACTTTCCACTTCTTAAAAGCATCAAAAACATCAGATTTATGTTTCATGAAAAATGGCCACACTTTTCTTGAGTAGTCATCAATTATAGTAAGCATGTAATTAGCACCACCAATAGAAGTCTTACGGGAAGGTCCCCATACATCAGCATGCACATAATCTAATATGCATTTGGTAGTATGAACAGAAGCATTGAATTTAACTCTTTTATGCTTACCATTAATGGAGTGCTCATAGAACTCAAACTTACCCAAGTTGCAACCATCAATCATCTCTCTCTTAACCAACTCTGCCATGCCATGTTCGCTCATATGCCTAAGGGGCATATGCCATAGATTTTTTTACTACAATCATCAGAATCATCTATTATATATTAAAAGTACATAACGGGCTACCAGAAAATTAAGAAATAATCTAGAAAATCCCACAAAAACAGAAGCATCTAGCCCTCAATTTAACCATTTAGCAGATAATAGCCGATGGATTTTATAGATAATCTGCTAACATTAATATTAGAAAGAATTACCCACCAATGTCATTTATAACTTTTTTAAGTACCCCTTCGATGTTTCTCCTCCTATATCTAAAATAAGACTCCTCCATCAAAAGAAACAGCCTACCCTAACGAGCCCTCATGGACACCCCAGCCGTATTTCCTCACCGTGCGCTCGGCCGACTAACCTCCTCCAAGTGCGGGCACATGAGCAGCTCATATTTCAATCTCTTTTTTATGGACGGAATAGACCGGTGAACATCGGAGCCCGCAGGATATAGGTACGATCTAAGACTTGCTCCATGGAGACATCCCATATCTATGCTATACTCTTCAAGGAATCGTTCATGTGCCTGACTTCAAAAGCTTCAACGTCACATGCCTCTCAATCCTCAGCCGTCGTACTGACCTGCACGAGATCTCAGAACTTGATAGTGGACCTACCGCCCAATGCTTTTGACACATGGTAATCCGATTCAGCTGGATGCTGCATCTCTTTTGCACGTCCAAAGAAACTGTTTGATTTAGCACTGAGAGGGTGCAGAAGCAAGCCTTTGCATTTTCTGAATAAACAACTATGACATGTTCATCATCATGCTCACTACACCCAAACGCAGCAGCGGCATATTGCAATTCTACAACTCTACTGTAAGTACAACTGCTCTTGATATTTTTTTTACTCTTTAAGAGTACACGTAATGGCCAAACATGGATCCACATAATATGTCTGGCTAGAGCTATAGCTAGATCATCATGGATAGATGGACGGTTTTACAGTGTTCCTTATGTGCATGGCTTCCCTAGAAAGCGTGGATCTATGGGCAGAGGCAAGACGGCTCACATGTGAACTCAACAATCAATATCAGCAGTTTGGTGATCCACTGTAGCGGTGTCGCGATTCCGAATATAGCGCACATGGTTGCTTCATGTAGAAAAGCTATATCAATATTAGTCTACGCATAGCGCCTGCCAGCTGGACGTCATGAAGCATGTCAATCGCTCTCTAAACTCATCACTAAAATGACCGATGGTGTTGGAAATGTCAAATTTGTTTTCTTATCTATGGTGGATCAGCTGGATGGATGCATACATAAGGTCAATCAACTTAGCCTCATGTTTAAAGCAGTAAGTACTGACCATAGATTTACATGATTTACTCAGCCCTATGTTTGTTTAAGTTTGCGGATCTATTAGATGGGTGAATTTTACTATATTTCAGTCAACTATATCGATACATCACCTTTCCCAAAACTCAGTATATATGTAGGTGTTCAGTTTCAATCAAGTCAAACTTAGTACTCCCTCGGATCAATAAATAAGTGTCCAATGGATGGAGAGAGTAGAATATTTTATAAGTCGAATCTAATGATATTATTAAACCTATACAAACTTAATAGTTTATATATATTGCGACTCAAAGTTTTTAAAGTCTGACTCTAAACACCATAGGACGCCATTTAATTTCAAATAGAGGTATTACAGTATAAAGTGCATATACATAATACATGAATTGTAGGTTGAGATGAGCATGGACAAAAATGTCGAGGAGCCCAACCAGACATACACATCGTTTTTTCCAAAATTTACTATATGTGTTTTCAGTTTCAGTAAAACTGAGTGCAATACATGTTGATGAAAATATTTGGTTTTTTATAATTAGGATCAATCTCTCATATGGAACTCTGAGTGTTGTTTTTCACACAGATATGTATTTTAGGATTTATAAAATGACAATGTTGTAAAAATATTTCTATATCCGATCTATTATTTTCACACATTTAATATTATCGTGTTCTAGAATATTTTGCGAAACATTGTTTGTAAAGTATGACAGCAAGCATTTTAGAATGTTGTTTCTTTGGCATTAGAGTATGAAATATATAAATAACAGTAATGCTGCACCTATGGAAAGTTTGTTATGGAAACCGCATAGGGGAAATCAGGGAGCTAGAATCACGGAAGACAAACAAATTTGCACCAACTAAATTCACCCACGTTATTCCGTAAGCCCATCCCATAAAATTCCTTCCTTAACTCTAGCATTATTGTATAGATAAATACGAAATGAGATTGAGATGAGAAGTGCGGGCTGGAAAAGAATGCTGAGCAGGACATACTTAAATTTTGAGCAGTGCCTAATAATGAAGATTCATAAGATTTTTTTCTGGACTACATAAATAGGCTATGATAAGAATCACTGGCCCTACCGAAGCCTTCTATTCGAGACAAGGATTACTTTTTTTGGCGGACACACAAAAACTCAGATGTATGACTGTGAGGTCCTTGCAAGGGAAGACCTATGCAAGGCGTTGACTGTGAGGTCCTTATATGGGTAGACTTATGCGAGGCGGACAACGGCAGATATGGGCTATTGTATATTGATCCAATTTTAGGCAAAGAAATATGACATATATGAAAATATTGATGTAAGAGAATATGTACCATGTAATTTAAAAGTGAGAAGCCCTTCTGTTAGTGGCTATCCAATATGGTATATATCTAAATAATTGTTAATAGCACTTCCTCCATAAAACTCCGTTAAACATTTATAAAATCAAGTTTGTGCTATTTTTAGTATTATATATAAATATATAAAAAGAAAATGCATATATATTTTATTAAAAGGCCTCCTAAATATTATAGTGTCGTATGATTTTCTACAAATATCACATAATTTATTATTATTGATAATGCATGGGATAACAAGTAGGTCTTAAAATTAACTTTTGTTTAAAAACTTGTATCTACGTTGATAAAATACCACATTAACTAGACAGATAAAAAATATGATGTCAGTCACTAGAAAAAAGGCCATTTTCCTTACATCGAAACTGTCAAAACCATACGGATTAGTGTTAGGTAAACAAAACATATTCCAAAAAAAAGTAACTAAAACCTAACGGTGGAACATAAAATAATTAGTTCCATCTTATACTTTAGCTGTGTTGGTAAAGAGAAGGTGTTGCATTCTTGCAACAAAACTACCAATGTTGTTACTAAGCATGACATGTCGCTTATAATTTGGGCACATGGAGTAGAGAATGATTAGATAGTCATCACAAGCCATGCTCCAAAAGAGGGTAAAAACACATGAAGTATACTAATAGCTAACTTAGTAGAGAGAAATCCTGCAAGTATGTGGTTTCAATCTTTCTGTTTGGTGTTATATCTAAATAATATATAATTACTCATAATACATGGAAATGAAGTAATTGTCATTTTCAATCACATTTTTATTCATGAGTATATAAAAATTTCTATGCATATAGTATCGCTAGAACATATAAATTGAGTATTGTCATAATTTTAGATTTTCTACAAATATTACACAATATTGAGTGCTTAAAATACCTACAAAACAAATAGTTCTTAAAATGTGGGTGTTTGTGGTCATGGTCACAATCAATATTCAAAGTGAAAGGTACCAGAAAATTAGAGAGAGAATTAATATGGTGCAATTGGCTATACTATATTAGTAGGGATTAAAAATTAATTGGATGGGGAGAGCTTGCATTCTAGAAATAAAGAGTGTCCAAAATAGATGCTAATAAAAATAGTTTATTAAGGAACTACAGTACATGTTTGTCCATGCAAAAATATGATACCAATAAAAATATGACTTGGGATTTTTTAGGACGAATATTTAAACTATCTCTAGAACAATACAATCTAATATCAAGATCCGGTGAGCACATGCGATATGTGAGATTTAGTTCTTAACCTCATTTCACACATCACATACATTGCCCTCGCATTTGCGAGGGCCATTATGCTAGTTAGAAGTAATAGCAGTAGCTATACCAGGCAAAGTGCTACCTCTAAAAACATATAACTTTGCATAATTCATATCACCTATCATGTGAATAGGAGAACCTTTTGATACCTTTAACAATCTACGCCCACCGACGTACTTGTATCCATCAACGTCCATGGTACTCAGGGAGATCATATTTCTGGCCGTGCTTGGTATGTGCTTCACCTCAGTCAATGTACGCGTCACGCCATCATGTGTCCTATAATATGGCATGGGTTGTAATTCCCCACACGTACAAAATCTCCAGTCTACACAGACTCATATGAACTGAACCAATCCGTGTTACAACAAATATGAAACAAACATGCGGTATCAATTATCCATTCATCATCACGAGAAGCACAAGCAGCAAAAACAGCTAAACATTCACCGTCGGAACTATCACCAGAAACAACAGCAGCCTTACCAGTACCTTGATCCTTATCTTTCGGTTGGTAAGTTCCGTTCCTTTTCTTCTTATTCTGCAGCTTCCAACAATCATCAATAATATGATAAGATTTCTTACAATATCAGCAGAACTTGTCCTTTCCTTTGGAATTTGAACGACCTCTGCCATCCTTGCTCTTATCTCGGTTGAAATTGTTCTTAAATCTCTGCTCGGCCCTTCCACAAACCTGTAGAGCTTCAACCTTGGATGACACCCTATGTGCCTGCACCGTAATTTTCATCTTTTCCCTCTGTTTGAGGGTCTCATGTACTTCATCAAGGGTTAGTTAATCATGACTCAGCAATATTGTATCACAGAGTGTGTATAAGAACTAGGCAGCGAGCATAAGAGTAATGAGCTACATCATCATCATCATCATCATATTTTACTTCCATAGATTGCAAATCAGAAACGATCTCTTTGAAAATAGAAAAGTGATTCATTACCGATCGAGCTTCTTGCAGTCTATGCGAGAACAACTTCATATTCACATGCATCTTATTGGTTAGATCCTTTGACATGTAGATCGATTCCAGTTTCAGCAAAAGAGCAGCATCAAATTTCTCTGCCAACACTTCTTGCAAAATATTATTGGACAGATGAAGTTGAATCAAAGACATATCCTTACGATCCTTCCGCTTATCTTCATCGGACCAGCTCTTAGCATCCTTTTCCCGAATCCTTCCAACCCTTCATCTAGATCTGAAATTGGGGCGAGAATCGCCCGCATCTTCACCTGCTACATGTAGAACCTTGTGGTGTAGTCTAGCTGTGGTAGATCGAACTTCAATGACGACATGTCACAAACCCTAGATTAGAACTTGGGGCTCTGATACCACTTGTTAGCTTTGCGACACAATGCCAGGGATTTTTACAGATGCAACTTATCCTAGCCGGCGGCTTACAAGAGGTATATATAATGGTGGAAACCTAGGTCTTCGCCGGGGATTTTCCGCATCGGCCCAAGCCTCCGGCGACGGGCCTCGCTCCACTCCGTCAAAAGTTGGCCTTTACTTTATAGAATTTGGATCAACATATAACAATTTCTTGATCTTGACTAAGTGAATGCTGAGACTATTATAATCCTGACAACATCCACCATCGGTTCAGCAGTTTTGAATTTAGGGGCTACTACCTCGCCATCATCGACATATATCGCCATTGATGATATTGGTAGACGAGGTTCCTTTCCCTCAGAGTGGTATGGTACTTGTCGGTCCCCGCCGAGTATATGATCTTGCGAATGTCTTCATTGGTCGAGAGCGGGTTGTCGTCTAGGTTGGCTAGCGGGTATGCCTCAATGACATTCCCTTCGATCGGATCCTTGAAGAAGCCTCACAAAACTTGATATCCGTCTCGATCATATCCTCGAAAAAGCCATAAAAAGTCGATAGATTTATGACTCATCGGCGAAGATGCGTTGATCAAAGTCTGGCCATAACTACAACTGTATGTCTACGATGCAAGTTGAGTTGCATGATGATAAGGTCGATGGAGCTGTGTATATATATCAGCAATTATAGAGCACAACCATAGCAGGAGAGGGCTTGGTGGCCACATCTCTGGTCAGCATGTCATGAATATTTTTGACCCTCCAGCATCTCTGGAGGATCGCTTCAAACTGGCACCGATTTTCCTCCTGAAACATAAAGAGTATAAGCACAAGAGTTGAAAAAAGGTATGAGCTAAAAGTACAAGCCGGAAAATGAATATACTAACTCCACGGGAGGAGCCTTGGTGAGGGGAATGTTGGTGGATTTCTTCTTATCCACCTCTAAGGCGGTGGTGGATCGTCTAGAGACTCCACTCTCCGATTTCTTCTTCTTCTTAGCCTCGACAACAGCCTTAGAGGTGGAGCTCTTCCGCTTTCGTGCTGCCGGAGCTAGCTGATCCTTGGGGGCGTCGTCGTCGGACACCACCTGGATATCCTTCAGCTTGGGATCATAGACCTGGGAGGCCATCTGATCCGCCACCAAGGTCGCCAGCTGGGATACAAAGGAGTGTTAGACTGACAACTTCAAGTAGGAAAAACCTTAGAGTATATAATGAGCAACAAAGGAAACAAAAACTACCTTTGGGCATTTGTCGTAATTGAACATGTCATAGGTGATGTTGAAGCCGCGCTTCCTGCCCTTCTCCTTGATGATGTCCTTTAGCCGGAGTTTGACAGAGCCAGTGGATAAGTTATCCCATGAAATTCACATGGGATCCCTCCTGTCTTGAGTGTATTTGCACATCAACTCGACGCGGTGCTGCAGAGGCTATATTCTCCTAACAAACCAGCACATGGCTAGGTCCAAGCTTGTCAGACCTCTGTCCACGAGCCATTCAATCCTCCTTACGGCGCGGTTGGCCTCGTCGTTGGATGGAAGGGAGGATGGGGTCCGCCATACGGGCACCTCGGCAGCGGCTCCGTCGACAAAGTCAGGATATGTCTCAAGGCGGTCAGGTAGGGGAATCTTTGGGCCATAGAAGTATGTGCACTGCCAGTTCTTGCATGACTCATGCCATACGATGTCGGGGAAGCACCGGCTATGCCCTATCTTAAAGCTAATGGTTCCACACATCCGCAACTCATCCTTGGACTCTACGGACTCTCTCTTGACAGTAAAAAAGTACACAAACAGATCTGATCTAGTTTGATGCCTAGGAATCCTTCGCACAGAGCTACGAAGTTGCTAAGGACTAAGATGCTATAAGGAGAGAGGTTGTGGGGAAGTACCCGGAAGTGCCGGATGACGTCCAAGAAGTCGGAGACTGGCAGGCTTATGCCTCATACCAGCTGAGCTTTGAGGTACACCTTTTCTCCATCTTGGGGAGAAGGGGCCACCACGTCAGCCGGTGCCGGCCACTAGACCAAATCCTTCGTCGTGGGAAGATACCCCTCGGGGACCAGTTCTTGCAAATCTTCACGGGAGAGGTTAGAGCCCCTCCACACTCCCTTGTGGGAGTCATTGTCTTCTTCACCGGAATCTGGCGTGCCTCTTTCTTGGTTGTCGCCGGTGTTTTCCACCACGGCAGTGACAGGGACAACCACCCCCTCTGGCGGGACATTTACTCCCTGAGATGGCTCTAGAATAGCCTCAGGGGTCGTCGTCAAAGGAATGGAACTGATGGAGGCCATTGTGATGGTGAAGTAGGTGGAGAAGAATAGGACTCTGGCTAGGGTTTTCCGAGGAGGAGCTCGAAAGGGCGCGCGACTAGAGGAAGATGAAGACAAGGAAGCAAATGTGGGTAAAATAAAAGTAACCTAGTCGCGGTGAAAATATATAGACCCCGCGTCAAGATTCGTGCTAAGGGATCAGATGGACGAAGCGTTTCCGACGTGGAGACGAGCATGCGCGGCAATTTTGCCACGTCCTCCATATTTGCCGCTTTATCGTTTCGAATTTCGCGTGCATTAAAATAGTTGATGATTAAATTCCCTGCCTCCTGTGGGTTTCGAGGTAGCGTAGGCTGCACCCTTGGAGTTAAATGTCACGTCTGAAGATTCCATCGAAGGCGGAGATTGTCCAGCTCTAGAAACGAAGACTCAAGGAATCTCCGGCTACATTGCAAAGCCGGAGAGGATTGCAAGGTTTTTTGGGAGACCTTTGAGATATTACTTGACGAATTTCCGGCATAACTTAGACATAGCATTTAAAGATCAATGGGCAAGACGACGCAAGATTTCAAAGTCCTCCGGGGGCTACTGTTGGGGATATGCTAAATGGGTATCACCATAGCACGTCCTTATTCTGGCTAACCCGGATGGCCCAAAGTTGGTAGCAAGGCCTATGGCATACTGGGAGGCCTAGAAGGGAGACCCATGCCGGATAAAGGAAGGCTATGCAGGAGTCACCAACATACACGGAGCCTTGGTGTGCAAGACAAGAAAGACTAGTTCATATTAGTGTAGGACTCTTTACCTTGTCCCGCAAGGACCTTTCCCTATAAACCCTAGGCTCTGGCGCCTTTATAAGCCGGACCTGTGGGAGCCTTTAGGGAACAATCTAGATTGCTACGTACAACGCGCAACATCTCGCATAGCAAACCTATCTCTATTACTCGGCGTATTGTCATTATAGTGATTTATAGCAGGAGTAGAGTTCCGCCACCGTTGTGGGACTTGAACCTAGGTAAGCTGTGTTACCTCATACCCGCCAACTCTCCGCCTTACCCCACGTCTCTAAACACGTACTGTGAGGACCCCTCCATGGTGTACGTGTCGACAATACCACGACACCCACAGTTGGTAGCACGACCCATGGACTGTTGGGCGGCCTAGTTTGACGGATCCAGAAGGGAGGCCCATGCTAGATAAAGGAAGGCTATGCCGCAGTCACCGATCTATGCGGAGCCTTGGAGTACAAGACACGAAGACTAGTTAGTATTAGTATAGGACTCTGTAACCTGTCCAGCAAGGTGTTTTCCGTGTAACCCTAGGTTCTGGCGCCTTTATAAGTCGGGCCTATGGGAGCCTTTAGGGCAGGATTCATAACACCTCGCACAGCGAACCAACCCCTGTAACTCAGTGTATTTCCCTTATAGTGATTTATAGTAGGAGTAGAGTTACACCACTGTTGTTGGACTTGAACTTGGGTAAGCTATGTTACCTCGTACCCACCAACTCACCGCCTTCCCCCACCTATCTAAACACGCTCTAGGAGGTACCCTCCATGGCGTACTCGGTGGCAATACCACGACACCCGGTAAACTAGATCCAGTGTAGTGGACATTGGTGAAGAGGCTCCGATGTGGTGCACGAGACCACAACTCAAGAGACTCCAGACGTTGGCCGATGCGCACGGTGGTCGTGGAGGTGAGAGTGTGATAGAGGAGCTTGGGATTTTTGGGAGGTCCAGCGAGAATACTGCACGAATCTGGACAATAGAGGTGAACATTAAAATAATTACGATTGTGCCCTCAACCTACCAACTTTAGCATGCCCATTTGTCGTTTGAACAATGGGTAGAATGGGAATTTTAAAGTAATTTTTTTGAAACGGAGGGGCGTGAAACACGTATGAGTCAGTGGGGTATTATGCCACTCGATTATGATTTTGAATTTGGTTAGCATCCATCTACTTCTAATAGAAAAAATGGTACTCCCTCGGTAGTAGCAACCAAGGTACATGAGCTACAAATGCTATATAAGAAGTTAGCTGAGAAACTTCCAGCTAAACTGTATGATATATTTAGCCCACTATCAAAATCCATATAGGAGTTAATGAGATTGCTGCACTTTGTGACCTAGGTGCTACTGTTTCAACAATTTCAAAAAGTCTATTTGAAATACTTAGTCTTGGGACATTTCAAACTAATGTACTAAGAATCCATTTATAGAATCAACTTATAAAGAAGGTATAGGAGTCAAGGAGAATATTGTTGTAGAAATCAAAGAGTGTCATGCATTAATTGATCTTGTTATAGTGGACATTCCTAAAGGTCCTATAGCACCAATAATTTTAGGAAGGCTATTATTAAGAACTATAAAAGATTTAATCAACTTACCTGAAGGGGATGATGGAGTAGGGCTACCATCTAGAGAAACTTTTCTAGTCCACTTCCCTAGAAAGAAGAAGGCCAAACCTAATGAAGATGGGTCATGACTTTAAAAGCCAACTACTTTGGAGTGGATGTTGCACTTCCAAAACCAAAATGATCACCATTTGGGTCCAGCTAATTGGCCTTAACTAGAAGCGCTTCATGGGATGCACCCACGTGAAATAAAGGTTTTTGTTTTGTGTTAGTGTTAGTTTTGTTTTTGTTTACTAAGAGTGTTCAATATATCCATTGAAGAGAGGAGAAGAAACAAAGGTAATATTCCCTATAGATTTTATTCACTAACATGCAGTTATATAAACAATGTTTTAGTGCAATATTTTTACTATCATTTTCGAGGTATAGCTGATGTGCAAGGGCGTGCAAGAAATATGGAACAATCAGTATGGTGGGATCCCACTGTACCACGCACCCGTACCAAATCTCCACTGAAGAAAGGCCTCAAATTTTTTTCGAAGGCACAAAGTTCATAACGACCACCTGTATGGGAAGACGTGGTCGTACTGATCGCCTGTACCACTTCGACGCAAGGTTTGAGAAAATTATCAAAACGTACTAAGCTCATAACGACCATCAGTATGGTGGGGCGCAGCTGTATCGAGCGTGTCACTAGGATCGAGCCTCGATCCTAAGGAAACTTTTCTCACTACAAGCGGGACGCATTCGCTCCGCCCGTAACGACCGTTCGGCTACCATATGAACCAGGGAAGAGATAAACCTAAACCTAAACTTCTATTTTCTCCTTCTTCTTCCTCCAAACTACAAACCACCTCCATTGGATCTTCATCTCTACTCCTTTTTGATTCGATCCCTCGCCCATCATTGATTCAAGGTATGTTGCTCCTCCGATCCGCAATTTATGTGCATCAAAACCATGCTCCAGCTCTTGCCATTATGAATCTAGACTTAGTTCTTAATTTGAGGTTATTATGTAATTGAGCATGTTAGATTTGTTATTTAGAGGATATTATTTTTTAGAGGAGTGTTCCATGCTTATTTCTATCGGATCAAAATTTTGTTTGAAGAAAGTTTTTAGTTAGTGAAAGTTTTTTAGATGAACACAAGGAGTCGTATGCGTGCGGTGGCTGCCAAGCCATGCCACTAGTTGAAGGACTAACCCATACAGCACTCAATATCAAGTTCACAAAAGACTTTCATCTCAACCATTTTGACTATGTTAAGAACCACGAGCTCAAGTCTACCAAATGGGCATGCCCCCATATTCTGAACCAACTAGGCATTCTTCGTGATTTCAACTATCTTTGCGACAATGTTGCTTTTCTTGACTTTGTTTTCTAGGAGGCCACCACCTATCTCCTCTTGAGACTCAAGTTTCTTAGTACCTTGAAGCATACGGTAGGGACATTCTATAGTTCTAAAGAATACATTCCAGGAGCTGATAGGGTCACCTCCCACTTGATGAACTGTGAGTATGACTTGTCTCTCGATGAATGGTGTAACTACCTTGGTTTTGCCAACAACATTACCGATATCCATTCCACTTGTTTCACACATAATCCTACCCCTAATTACTATTTTAATAAGATGAGAATTACAAATCCTATCCCAAAGGGGAATAAAATTGAGTGTCCAGCGGTACGCTATTTGTTCTATGTTATTGCTAACACCCTGCAAGTTTGTGGTGAGTTCACAAGAGTCAATGAGAAGGACATGATGATGCTCGCAAAAGCTTCCATTCCAAACTGTAACTTGATGCCAAATCTGGGTGCTCTTCTAGTGATTTATTGAAGTATCAAGCTCTCCAAACTCATGGACCCATATGCGTAGGTGGACTTATCACCATTCTTGCCTGAGCACTCCATCTCAATGTAAGAAACTTGCAACCATTAGAAGTTACTCGCTGTCTCGGTTTTACTACTCTTAATGCATGTGGTATGATTACAAAAATAAATGGTATGTAGCACTTCGATATAGCTAGAGCCGATCACTTGATTGCTGATCCTTTGCCGAACGCTCCATTCTCTATCAAGGATGGACATTTGCATTATGATGCCCAGGTCGAGGTAACCCTACCACAACAAGATGAATGACAAGGAGATGAACAAGTAGAGGAAGATCAAGAAAAGCCCGAACAAGAGAAACAACCACCGAACTACTACACCACCTATGAATATGTGTATAGGCTCGAAGGGAACATTGAGAACATGAACAACCTCGCCATCAACCTTCGAGACTCCACCGCGAACCTCCCCTCCTAGTTCATCGATTTGAGTAGCCAATGGAACTTCGGAGACTATCCTCCATGACTGCAATGAGCAACAATGGGGCTTATAAAAGCCTAAGTTTGGGGATGTTTTCCTTAAGCAATTTATTTATGTAATAATAAGGTTGTACTACTACTCCTTCAGAGCTTCAGAACACTCGTGTTGAACTTGTTTCAACACTTCTCTTTTTCTTTTCATTCTTGTTTTTCTTTTGTTTGTTGGTTTAGTATCTTCCTCTGTACCTAATCTTTTTCAGTTCTCTAAACCCAATCTTCAAAAATACATACATATTTTCCTTTTAGCTTTATGGATCTTTGTTTGCCTCTTTGCTTTGATATTATTAATGATATTGATTTTCTTTTGTGTTTTGAAGGAACACATCATATGGAGGAAAATTATGAAGTCACTCATGATAGGTATGTCCTATGTCTCCCAATTTATAAATTTCAAATGTTTATGCTAGTTAGTAGTATTGTTAAGGTACTATGATAGTGAGAGTAATTCAAACTCGTAGAGTAAATCTCTCTATCCATATGAGTAAGTAGTTGAGTAAGCATTTTCTCTAATTCTTATAGTTAACAGAGTCCTGGCTGGGAAATAATTTTTCCAAATAATTACAACAACAAAAAAGTCTCCAATTATGACCTGTGTGATGTCTTGATTGTCCTAAGAGTTTAACCTTGAAGAGACTCAACTCCATAAATTTAATGATAGTCTAGATAACACCTTTGAATGGAGTTGTTTGATTGAAATGTGTCTAGTAGTAATTGAGATGTATGCCAAAACTAAAATGTCGATCTAAAAGTATGATATTGCTTGATCGCTTGTCTAAAAAAAACTGAGGATGCATTCCCTAGGATGCCAACAATTCTGCTGGCCTTCGAGCGATCTAGGTATAAATCATGATTTCAGTTATGAGTTGATGACATGGATAGCCATCTACCCGTGGGTAAAATTATTCATACTCTTGATGGCTATGCAATAAGGTCACAAAATTCATTACTGACTCCAACTTGAAACTATTATTGAATCCAATATGATCACCTATAAAGTCTTTGGCATGGTCTCATTAGTACTTCATGAATTTTTTGGAAGGTAACTGAGGCATGTAAAATGCATACATGAACTTTGTAGTTTATTAACATGAACTTCCACATATTTGCAACATATATGATGTTATATTCATGTTTTACATTGATTTTTGGGGATTTACCAATGATCCCCTTTATTTTGTTTATAACTCTATAGGATAGGAACACTGTTTGTGTATTTTTGCTTTTCAGGGACCTAAAAAAAGTCAAATGGAGTTGGGCTTTCAGGAGTGTCAATATTTCATCAAGATAAGCACCTGGAGCACTTGGACCTCACCATATGAGCCAGGAGGCCCATAAGGTCCCAGGTGGCACGTCTAGTAAGGGTGGGTAGGACACCCATGCCCTTTCTAGTCTCGACTGTTGATTCACTTTGATCTTTCACCAACCACCTTCGTATGACCTAAAAACCACTATATAAAGGGCCCCTCGGGAGTTCCTGGAGAGAACCGCTGCAGCAACACCGAAACAACAAAACAGAGCCACAACCAGCGAAGATTTGAGGGGGAAAATCCGCCAAATCCGCCCTCGGAGGTATATCTACCTTCTCCAACGTCTCCACAATCATCACCATGATGAAGAGGGAGTAGTCCACCTCTGTACTATGGGTTTATGGCAGTAGCTTAATCTCTCTCTCTCTCTCTCTCTTGCTCTTCACAGATCTAGTACCATATGAGCTACCCAATATGATTATGGTCATATTTGTAATTCCTATGTGGTGGATATTTATTCTATAATTTGGTATATGAGATTGGAACCTATTATGTGTAAGATATACGAATAGATGCATATCATGTACCACGTTCTTAAGTACTTGTTCCGATCAAACTTGTATGCAAGAGAATGTGTGGGGGAGAAGTGTGTATTAGATGGAGTACCGTGGTGGTAGTGATTGAATAGTGACAACAAATTCAAGATCTAATATGGTATTTACCTTTATTTTGCTGCCTCATTAGGGATAAAGTGAATCCATGTTCTATAATCATCTTGTGATAGTGAGATAATCTTGTTTCATCAAGGTAGCATATTTGTTATTCAAACATCATGTCAAATTACCTAAGGCTATACTCTATTGATTCTTAATTCAAGATTGCTTGGAGTTTTCCCTTTCTTGAGGAGTATAAAAGAGATGTGTTGCATCATCTCTATGTTAGGACCTGATGCCCATATGAATGACTATCAAACACATGTAGAAGTTTGACCAATATTATGCATGATGAATTGTTTGTGTCCATTGCAGCCCAAAAATAAAACAGATAAGTGAACCCATGAACCCTGGTCCATTTTAAACCATTAGAAACACCTTTACAACACCACTATCAGACTTTATATTTTCTGCAATTTATTATTTATAAAACACAAAAATACTTTCTTCACTTGCAAACACACACAAAAAACCCAAAAACAACCATCTTTTATTGCTATTGTCTTGCCTGCCTAGTTTTTTTGATTACTTTAACTTTATTTATTTTGTTATTTCATATTACTAATATGAAACCTTATGCTTGAAAACCACACTGTGGACTTGGGGACACAAGACAAATCTTTTCTTTGTAGTTTGCTTGAAGAGGAGAGGAATAATAAATCTCTAAGCCAATTCCCCAAGAGTTCGATATAAACCCTTGAGTCACCCTTGTCGGGAAAATACGTTTGCTACAACAGTCTCCACTTGGAGTCCCAACGAGTTGGTACACATGGAGTTGTTGCCATCAAGAACATTTTCTGGCCCCGTTGCCGGGGAATTGCAAGAGGGACATCGCATCAGTATCTTTATCAAGTTTGGGCACACAAACCGATTCCCACTGTTAATGCTAGAACATTTTTTGACATCGTCAACAACAACTTTGTGCAAGCACCTACGCTTCGGGAGGTTGCACCACTGTGAGTTTTTCTTTCTCCTTTAGATTTCTGGTGTAATTTTTTTTGTTTTTATTTTTAGTCTTTTTATTTTTACGTTTTTAAAACACATAAAAATTAGTATCAACTCTATTGATAAACATGGGAGAAAGAAATACCTAACTTTGTGACTACACCAACAATCCCAATGATCAATTCATTGCTAGACATATCACAACACCTGAAATACCTGCTGAAAGTTTTGAAGTAAGTCCTGGCCTATTAAACCTCATAGATAAAGAAAAATTTGGAGGAAGTACTTGTGAAGAACTTCCATGCATGTGCATGACTTCTTTGAAATTTGTGATATGTAAAAATTGAAATTGTGGAAAATAATATTGTCAAACTTAAACTATTCCCATTTTCACTTAGGTGTAAAGCTAAAGAATGGATATTATCACTTCCTACTACTAGTATAAATTATTGGGATGACCTAAACGAAGATTTTATAAAGAAGTATTACCCACCAATTAAAATCTTGCAAAATAGACATAGTATCCTATCATTTAGGCAAAATGACAATAAACAATAGCTTCGGAAAGAATTAAAAACATGTTTAGAACTTGTCCATCACATGGAGTTAATGAATGGACAATCCTACACTCTTTTTACAATGGGTTAAACTATATATATCAAGAAGCATGATAGGCTCTACTGCAGGGGATGCTTTTATGAGTAAAACTATTCCTGAAGCTAAAGTCACCCTAGAAAACATGCTACATAACCACAGTCAATGGCACACTAGAAGAGTACCAAACCCATCATCAAAAAAGATAAATTATATGGAAGAAATGGATCCTTTGTCCAAAAAGATATATGCTATATTTTCCTACATATCTAAGCAAATTCTGATAGTGTCCCCCTATAAGAACTAGTTGGAAACACTAAAAAAAATGTAGATGTCAACTACATAAGAAATTTTGGTAGTAATGGATATGGGAACAACTACAATTACTCTTATGGTAGGCCACCCTATGATCCAAACAACTATGGCAACCGTCCTTTCATTCCATATCCTAATTCTAATGAAAACAATTGGAAACCTGCCACAGTCCCACAAATTGGTGAGAACTCTCAAAAACAACAAGAGCCAAATAAAAGCCTTATTGAACAAGTAGCTAGCCATGCAACCATGATAGAAGAATTAAAAAAGTCACTTTTGTCCATAAGTTCTGATACTAAAGGCGTGCAACACCAAGCGATTGGCTTAGACAAGGCTTTGTCTAAACTAGCTAATAATCAAGCAGCCGTGTTAAGTATATCTGCAGGAAATCCACAAGGACCACCTACTATTGGTATGAACTCTATCAGTATAACTACAAGTATACCCTCTAATTTTGAGGAAACATACAAAGAATTAATGAACTATAATGATATTTTTGAACCACTCTTATTACAATATGGAATCCCTATAAAATAACCAAAGAGAAATAAACCACAATGCTTTAGCCACCAATAGCCACAAATGATAAGCAAGTAGAGGAAGTTAAAATGCTAAATGAAACAAAACAACCTCTTCTAGACCTTGACAAATGAAGATTGTATGAACATATAAATGCTTAGAGTTTTCGCTTTCTTGAGGAGTATAAGAGAGATGGTGCATCATCTCTATGTTAGGATGTGATGCCCATATGAATGCTTATGTAACACATGTAGAAGTTCCACCAATATTATGTCTCTTGTGAATTGTTTGTGTTCATTGCATCCTGAAAAGAGTTTAGACAAGTGAACCCATGAACCCCGGTCTGTTTTAAACCATTAGAAACACATTTCTAACAACACTATCACACTTTATATTTTCTGCAATTTCTTATTTAGAAAATACAAAAATACTTTCTTCACTTGCAAACACACACAAAACCCAAAATCAACTATCTTTTATTTGTATTGTCTTGCATGCCTAGTTTTTATTTGTTTTAATGTACTTTATTAATTTTTTTATTTAATATTACTAATCCGAAACCTTGTGATTAACAACCACATGGTAGAGTTGGGGATACATGATTTTTTTGCTTTGTAGGTTGCTTGAAGAGGAGAGGAAGAATAAATCTCTGAGACAATTCCTCGAGAGTTCAATATAAACCCTTGTGTCACCATTGTGGGGTAAAGACACTTGCTACAACACTCTGCACTTGGTGTCCTAACGAGTTGGTACACACGGAGTTGTTGGCATCATCAACAAAAAGAAAGAAGTCTTTTGATAGACTTGATTCATTGATGTGGGTGTTAATGAGACACTTGATTGTTATGCTTCTTTCGACATGATCTCTCACACATAAATTAATGTAAGAAACTTCCTAGTGTTCCTTGGAAAGCTGAGAGTTAACTAGAAGAATTGGAATGATTGCTACACTTCTAATTCCTTATGTATATATTTGTACTTTATTTTGATTCTCTTGAGTTACCAGAGCTAGTATGATATTCTTGACACTACTCTAACTATGCTAAGCTTTTGAATGAAATAAGTGTTGGACTCATATAATTATCTCTCATAAGTGAATTTAAATTCTTGTTATTTTTGCTTAAACGTTGAGTATCTGATGATTTTTGGTTTCTTGCTCTAGGATGATCAAGGTTTATGCTTTGGGATGTTGATGGCTATGAAATATAGCCATCTTTATCTGTGTTTAAATCCTATTTTGAGACAAGAAATTGACGAAATGACTCTCTAGCCTTGCTCCTAATGACTAATTATTGCAAAGATGTGCAAATTCTTCTCTTGATTTGTGATATGCAGAAAATCATGCCTCTATGACGAGATCGGGAGAAATTACTAAAGAATATGCCCTTACAAACACAACCAAGTCAACCAGGGTCAAAAGACGCTTCTAGGTCATGTAACGAGCATCGGTACATGAAGCTCATGTCCATACCCACTACAAGAATCCGGGCGGTTCATGACGTTTTTTATGACATGGACTAGAAATGTCGCGGATTCTTGATGTTCTAGAATGTTTTGTCACAACGTGATGGAAGGCCTTCCAACCTGGTTATCCATGACGTTCCTTGTTTTCATCATGGCAAATTCATTGTAGATTTTGTCTGGTGCTAAATTTGTCATGGATTTTGTCATGGCCCATGTTCGACTCTTTTTCCCCATCGACTGTGTCATCCGTGCTTCAAACCCACATGTTAGCTCAGTTTGCACGATAGTATCTCACGATAGTGCTGAGTTTGACACTGCTTCGTGACGTTTTAGGCCAGCCCCAAATGTTAGTGTGCTTGATAGAAATTAAATCACAGAAAAATAGTTTATGCAAGTAGATGGAATGGAACCACCGACCGCACTTTGGGAATACCCACTTGTCACCGGTGCAGCTATCCATTGGTTTTGTCCAGTTCTAGTACTTTAGTCAAGATATTACATACAAGCTCCAAGTCACAGGAAATGAAGTAATTTGAAAATAGACAATCAACACAGTTGATAACAAAATTTAGAGAACACAACATATCATATTTTTAGATCATGTTTTAAGAGTATGTAGAAAAGCAACAACATGCACACAATCAACCAAATATATACATAGCATGTAGAGATAATATTAATTAGCATGTAGAGAACCATATATCCAAGGATTTACCAGTACAAGTTCACTGACAACATATTACATTAATGGTTCATCCAACACAAACATAAAGAAGATACTTTTTGGCCTCACTACAGAACATTAACACAAACGATGAAGCCTTCCAACCCCTAATTTAAAAAGGTGAAGAGGCACACAATTTCCTTCCTGATTCCATCGAGTTCAAGAACCTTAGTCTAACCTCTTGTCATCTAGGCATCACCATTCATGCCTTGAAAGAAGTTAACATGCTAAAAAGTGGTCTTGTAGGAGCATGCGAGTGATAAATACTTTGGGAGATAGCGGTTGAGGTCAGCACAACTATAGCTAGCTGAAAAGTACTTTAGGAGAAGAATAATATTAGTTGGTGGATAGAGTTCAAAGTGCATAAGAAGATTTAAATATTCAAATGTAAAATGTTAACTATCCTAGGCTTCCCTGGGATGACATTTGACTTGTTCATCTTGCAGACATAGTATCGTATAGATGGCTTGTGTTGTTTAAATATCACTTTGAGGGAAGCAACTTGGTGAGAAGTCAATTCCAATTTTTTCCAAACACGTACTGATCATCAAATTCCTTGCCCCCTTTCATCCTTGGACCTAGAAATAAAATATTAGAAAGTAATAATCTGTAGCTGCATATAAATGTAGCAAAACATGTACTTATCCAATGCCACACCTATATGCATAAGGATCCTCAGTTTCTTGACTAATTTAAATATTTTCATATAATACTTAGCTCTTCTCCTCGCTACCTTAGCTTTCATCTTGTTAAAAACTACAATAGGTTTCTTCACATGATCATCAAATGAGACATCAATGACGATATAATTAGTTTCACCAACCTTGTAGGCATCATTTTTGGACTAAATTAGACATTGCCCTAATTAGAATCCTTATATTTTATGCCATATACACTAGTGCTAGTAGAAACAATTGTAGAACATGCTCATGTATATCCCTGACCTTCATACAGCAGAACTAGCGTTCCTCACAGTTCATCCTACCTACCGCAAAGAGTAAATGCAAGAATTAAGTTAGAATAATTTTTTTATTAGTGAATTATTGCGAGATTCAAATTTAGTGAGTAAAACTAGCACCTAGACAATAAAACTGTGACATAGAATTAAATAACAACGTTGACGTGGTGACCTAGATTGAGTGCAAATGCGCTGTCATATAACAAGGAGGCGATGACATCATGGTGATGAGGAGGTAATGACATTATAGGCCGATCAACAAGGAGTGTGCCCCTCGGATTAATCCTCCGAGAATCCCTATTATGAATACACCACGATCCGATGATCAGTCTATCAGGCACATAACCGACAAGTATCAAAGTAAACACCCATTATTAAGCGGATAGGTGCCATACCTTATTTTCTATTATGGCTACATCAATCAACATCAGCGGAACTTCATCATGCATAGAGCCCGAGCCATGCCTTAACCTATAGGAAGCTGACTGGGAGAACGTCCTAGCTCGCATTGAAGTCAAAGTCACCTTCTTATTCATGTACTTCTCGAATCTAACCAAGTTCATAGCTAGGGACAATGCGAGTGAGTATGTTGAATGCACTCGCAAACCACCTTAAGAGAAATATAATCACAAGAGGATATGCAATAAGGTTGTGGTAGTAGGAGTGGTCCATGAGAGGGTCTTTTCTAAAATAGTTTCTCTTTTAGATATATCATCTACATATCTTTGTTGAAATTTTTGTAAAACATTTTGGAAACGCTTTTGAAAAGTTGTGGAAAACACTAGGATTGCGTCACACATTCGTTTCTTCCTTCCGGTCATCCCATTACCAAACTCCTTTCCTTCCTTTCCGACCATCCCATGGTTAAAACCTTTCCAAAGCCATTGCTTTTCCAAAATCCTTTTTGAAATCAAAACTAGCACCGCTCTACAGTAATTTGTCCAACCCGTCCATAACCGCGGACACAACTATTCGAAAAGATTTGCACTCTGTAGAGGTTGTACACTTTACCCACACCATACGGGTACCCTGCCCTAATCCCGCACATATCGTGGGTCGAGTAAAAGTTCAGGACTCCCCGGATGCCACTCCAGCATATGCCCTACCCTATGAGTTGTTCCCCTCAACACCAGGACGTCGAGATCCATGGACCAACCAGAGAGCACTCCCCTTGGGACCTACTCTTTCAATGAGAGGCTTATACTATCTCCCGACAACCCTTAGGTAGTTCATATTTCCCCTAGACCATGACCATAGCAAGTGGTTTTCCCCTAGGGTAGACTTGGCTTCGAGGGATGTGATCCCTTACAGTAGTTGTAAGAACTCCCATACTAGAGTAGAAATCTTCAAGTCCAGCCCCTCCCCATATAGGAGTAATGTGGTTGCACAGGTTAAGTTGTTATAGCTAAGGCTGCAAAGAACCGGGATGCATTTTCGCAAACATTTTTCCTCCTATTTTTTTACAAGTTTGTAACACAAAACCTTTTTCCTTTCTAAAACTTCTCTTGGTACACCAAACCTCACCAAGGTTTTAGCATAAAACATTTTGTAAACTTTTCCGGGGTCTTCCCTTCCCATAGCTCTGCTTCGGCGAAAATGGGGTCTCAAAAGGGGCATGGTGTATTACACCATCTACCAGACTAAGGACAAATAGTGGTCATCAAGGGGGTTGTACGTAGAAGTACAGAGGTCTAATGGGTTGGAGGATCCAAGCCACTACTAGCATCATCATATAATAAAAGAGTGCAGTTTTCATAAATAGTAGATAAAACATGCATAAGTAAAATGGTAGGACAAGGCTTATGATAAAGAAGGTGGATTTCCTGTGATCAGCAATATGGCAATATATGCCATGGACTTCTTCTTAGAAATCCATAATAATCCAATGATAACCACTTCTTCTGCTCTCCGATATGATTGCAACCATCATCTTCAAAGATAGCACATGAAAGCAACAAGGTCACAATCAACACAAGGCATACAAGCATCATTACAATACATCAAAGAAACATTCAACACATTATTCACTTCATTAGGTTTTGATATATTGAGCTTGTTGCATTTGGGAGTAATGGAAAAGCATTTGTGGAACCTCCTTTGTGTTTTAAAAGTCAAATACCACCTAATAAGGGGGTTTTGAACTAGGGATTGTGTATTTATGGTATCAATATACCAAAATGATATCACCAGTTAGGTATTGAAAAAACAAGGCCAATAAAAGTGGTTTCACTATTTTTGCACTTGTTTTGAATTAGTTATGAATCTTCTAGTGGAATAAACCCTAGTTTAGGTGATTAATTCACCAGAAAAGATCTGCAGCTAAATTAAAATTTTCTCACACGGTTTTGTACATATTTGAAATTTTAATTTTTGAGAGATGGAATCATGTCAAAATAATTACTACAATGCCCTTGGAAAATTCCCAAAGTCAGTTTTGCAAGCAAATTGTCCCTTTTAACCATATTTAATCTATAGAAGCTTTTGATATGAATCCAAGAGAACATGTTAGGTATGTTAAATACCTTTCTATAGAAATTGGAAACACCCCATTTGGAGTTTCAAAACTCCTGTAGTGATTTATCTATTGAATTAACCCTAGATATAGAGTTTTAATTGACCATAAATCCAAAGAGGCTCAATAAATCTGGACCTCCTGTGTTTTGGTGTGTTTTAGGGTACCACATCACTAAGAGTTGGAATTAGGTCAAAAACTATCATAGTTTGTCCTAGGGAATTTTCTAAAGTCAAATATCAAGAGATTTTGTTATTTTTACCATAGTAAAGATAATGCTCCACTTGGAATGGGGCTAGGGCCAACAGATGGGTATTCAAATTATTTACCAGAGTAACTTTGTTTCATTCCATTTGGAGATGTATGACTTACTGAAATAATTATTTGCTGCAAAGGGTACTTTCTAGTAGATTAAATGCCCACAAATAATAGAAATTATTTTTGTCAAAATATTAGTTATGCATGTTATATAAAACGTGCAGTAATATGGAAAAATTTATATCTGAACAAAAAGGGGGCATTTTCCATTTCGCGTGGCAATTAATTCGAATAACTACTTTAATCAAGTATGACAATATACAATTTTGCTATGGAGCAAGGTCAGGTCCTGAACGGGTCTGGGCCGGACAGCGGATTTTGGCCCATGAGGCGTCGCGTATGCGGGATTGAGTTTGAATGCGGCAGAGTGGGGTCTGCCTGGTAGCCATAGGGGGGTCGAAGGGGTATCCGACGCTAGGGGCCGTTGGATCAAGTCGCAAACGGACGGCTGTTGTTCGTCGTCCTCGCGGTGACACCGCTGGCGATTGGAAACCCTAGACAAGTGCGGGGTGGAGCAGGGGCTTACTTAGGGCACAGGGAGGCGACGGAGAGTAGTAGAGGTGATGCGGGACTCACCGACGGTTAGTTTGATGGGTGGCGATGGAGAGCGGCGGAGGTTGTCGGTATCTGTACCTGCGAGCACGATTGGGAGCAGGCTGGGGGAGCGCCAGGAATGCATGCATGTCGAAGTACAGGATGCAGGGATGATGAGGAGGGCCTGGGGAGCACGAGGAGGGGCGACATCAATGGTTTAGTCCCCAGGGATGATCTCGCACGAAGTCGTTCAAGGAGCCAATGCCGGAGTTACTGTTGGTACTGGTTTAGGAGATCCTAAACCGAGGAGAGGCTGGGGTTAGATGGGTATGAGGATGGAGGACTCCATTCAACAGATAGGAGGGAGAAAGGAGCAGAAACTTAGCTTCACGGGATGGTTCTCCTCGTAGATCCGAGAGGCAAAACTCTATCTTTCCAGAGCTAGGAGCAACCAGAGAGAGAGCAGGGAGTATTCTAGGAGGGGAGTGTGGTGTGGTTGGGGGAATGAGAGAGGGGAGCAGCGTTGTGGTGCCTCTACCCTTTTTAACTAAGGTGGGGGTGGTATTTGATGGACCTTGTCTAGGGGAGAGATTGGGAAGGGAGGTGGTCGAGGGTTGGCTATGCGGGGCGGTGGAGTGGGTCGTGTGGGGCCTGCTGCACAACTTTAGAGGGAAAGGATAGGTGCTTCAGCTGCTGCTCCTTTGAAGGAGGGAGATCTTGTAAGATACGGATATTTCTCTCCCTTGCTTTTCTTTCAAACATAAAAGGACAAGGATCTAGGATTTTCTATAGTACTTGGTCGACCAGAGGAGGGTGGTGATTTTGGGTAATCAATCAAGGGATGGGTTGGTGGTTTGGTGAGGATTTGCTTGATGAATTTGAATTAATTCGAATCTTAGCCTTATTGATGATCATGAAGAAATTCTTGAAAATTCACCTTGGCAAGATGAGGTAACGGTGTTGGTAGGAGGGTATAGTCAAGATATTCTTCCTATAATTATTTGAGGAATTTCAAAGGAGTTTTGGACCCCTTAATATAATTTATTTAAAAAGTGCAGAAATGGGACTCAGAAGTTGATTTCAGATTTTTTAATGGACAATGTTGGTTGTTAGTGTGGTAAGGTTCTAATTACCAACTCACACCTTAGAGAATTTTCCTAGAATTTATTGGGATGGGAAGGTATTTTTAAACCATTACTTCCTATTTATGCCATTTAAGAAAAGGGATTTCTATTTTCGTACACTCAGTTTGTTAGTTGTACTCAATTTTCCCTAGCTGCTTAACTTTTCCTCACTTTATACCATCTCCTTGTATGAAACTCTCACACAGTGTGAAAATTCGCTATCCGCCAGTCTTGCCGTTATGTGCTGACAAGTGGGCCGCGTTCAGTCGGGTCCTGATGACTACAAGTGCACAGATTGTTTGTAGCTAGTTTTGAAATAAAGATATCGATCCCATAGGGAGCAGGAGTCTGAAGTCTAATAACTCTTGAATTAAATACTACAATAGAAATGCTAAATAAAGTTCTAACAAGATAAAATGCGAGTATTGTGTAAAAAGGTGTTTTTGGGTTTTGGTATAAAAGAACAATAATTAATGTAAAACAACTGAACACAGAAAGTAAGTATCATGTATGTAAAAGAGATTGGAACTGCAATTGGGGAAAAGGCGCTCTCAGGGAGTAGCAGAGACACCTCTAGCATTATAAAGAACTAAGGTAAAGATTATTATCATGAGCATTCTCAACTATGTATGTGTGGGAGGAACTCCGTATTTGCACAAATAGACAACAACCACTGCTCACATCATCCTCATAACTACAACAATCAGCAATCTACATCAATCGAATTACTGCGCTATTAAGGGACTTAATCCCGTAGGATGTATTCCACGGCATGGATAGTGTTCCGTGAGTTTCCTCGGTTCCCAAGTTGATACGTAAGGGGTGCCAACAACTTTATAGTCACTGTAAGTGCTAACACCTCCATCTACCAACAAGTACTTACCTCCATCAAGTCCCCAGAAGAGGCAAATATTGATATGTCGACTTCTCCCAACATCAAGATGAAGACAATCTAACACATGGTCATAGCGATGAATATCATAATAAACTTTATCTTATTTCAATCTCATACTAGGGTTTATCCATCTCCCCAAGAACTAAGGATCTACTAAGACATGGAGGCAATCAACTATCATGGCAATAACAATGGAATCTATCATAGATGAATAGTACTTGTTCGAATCCACAACGAGTACAGAAATTACAACAAGATCTAGACAAGATGTAGATGGGATGGATGGAGATGGTGGTGATGCAGCGGTTGATAATGAAGATTGAAGCCTTAGCCTCCCGTATCTACACAGGGTGAAGATGGATCCCCGGTGGATGAGTTCCCCCTCTAGATGCCTTCTGGAGGTGAGGTTTCGAGGATTTCTGGTTGTTCTATATGTCGTCTCTCTGATCCAGTTGCACAGATGAAAATATCTAAGGAGGCGGTGGAGGCGCCAACTATACGGCGGGAACTATACGGCCGACAAATTATTGCCGATGTATAGTTGGTCATTAAACCGTCTGGACGCCTTGATCGCTTCGTTTTCTCTTCTAGTGTTATTGATATTTCCCAAATAAACGATTTACGTTGTTTTTGACTCCTTTTCTCCCTAATACAATCGCTCCAAGAATTATGTCCATTGTATCCATCATATGTCCGATCCTGGTGAAAATAGACATCAAATGTGCACGCGAACACCGTAAAATACCAAGATCCTACAACTACAATGCAAAATAATAATATAAGACATGATGCAATTATGCACTCATCAGGTCCCGTAGTGGACCCTCGCCATTACGTGCTGACAAGTAGGGCCGTGTTCCATTGTCGTTACATGCTGACAAGTAGGGACGCGTTCAGTCGCTTCCCATAATGGACACCTCTCTCCACTTATCCAAGTCATCATCGGACCCACAGCTTATCCACGTGAGCAGCAGACCCACAACTGCGTTGCAAGATGGGACCCCGAGCCAGCCCCGCGCCCGCGCCCGTGTCGTTGTTTCCCCTTTCTTCTTCTTCTTCTTCGGTGACAACACCCCTTTGTCTAGCTTCATTTTCATAAAGTGAAATGTAATGCATATACAAAATTTATACATCTTTGAACTCTTTAAAATTGCACTTAGGACATGATAATGTTGTGGTAATAAAATCCTGATTATTTATCATTTCCATGGAGTGAAATATAATTCATAACATGTGAGTATACGAAAAATATAAACCTTCGAACATTGTGCAATGGCACTGAATACGTGATAATGATGTTCTAACAAAATTTTGAGAGATTATCATTTTCTCCCCCATTTTCATAGAGTGGAATGTAATGCATAAACTTGCATATACGAAAATTATACACCTTTGAACTCTTTGAAATTGCACTTAATGCATGATAATGTTGTGCTAAGAAAATGTTGAGAGATTATCATTTTCATAGAGTGGAATGTAATGCACAAACTTGCATATGCGAAAATTATAAACCTTTCAACACTTTGAAATCGCACTTAATACGTGATAATGATGTGCTAACAAAATTTTGAGAGATTATCATTTTCTCCCCCCATTTCATAGAGTGGAATGTAATGCATAATCTTGTATATACGAAAATTATACAAATTTGAACTCTTTGAAATCACACTTAATACGTGATAGTGGTGTGCTAAGAAACTCGTGAGAGATTGCCATTTTCATATAGTGGAATGTAATGCATAAACTTGCATATACGAAAATTATACACCTTTGAACTCTTTGAAATCGCACTTAGGACATGATAATATTGTCCTAATAAAATCCTGATCATTTATCATTTCCATGGAGTGAAATATAATACATAAAAGGTGAGTATACGAAAATTATAAACCTTTGAACACTGTGCAATGGCACTTAATACGTGATAATGATGTGCTAACAAAATTTTGAGAGATTATCATTTTCTCCCCCCATTTTCATTGAGTGGAATGTTATGTATAAACTTGCGTATATGAAAATAATACACATTTGAACTCTTTGAAATCACACTTAATACGTGATAATATTGTTCTAAGAAAATCCTGAGCGATCATCATTTTCATATAGTGGAATGTAATGCACAAATTATACACCTTTGAACACTTTCCCTTCAAATTATATTCAAATTCATTTGTTTATGGTGTTAAAGTACCGGTGGCAAACTCGCTATTTTGCATGGATAGAGGGGTGCTGTCAACACCCGGATTTTTAATCCCAGATGCATGTTATGCCATACATCGCAATCCTAGGATTACCATTTTTGTGAGACATAACAGATTGGATATCACAGTACATCATCCATTACAAACCATAATAAGGTCTTACACAAATAAAGGGTCTCATGATCCAGTCTTAGTACCAACAAGTAGCGGAATAAACAGCGTAGCAGTGGGATCCATATTTAGTGTCATAGGCAATGCTGACGATGGGAGATGATCCTAGTTGTCGTAGCCGTCCTGCTGTCATTCTTCCGGATAGTCCTCCTCATAGTCTGGCCATGGGAATAGCCAAGCACAAAGCCATGAGTACTCTTTAAGTACTCGCAAACTATCACTAACAAGTAAAGTAGTTCTAGTAGGGAAGCTAAGCTCTAAGTTTATTTGTAAAGTTAAGTTTGAAACCTAAGCTGATTTCAGAAACAATGAAAGATAAAATAAAATTCTAAAATCACCTAAGTGGGAACTTAGTTGTCATAGTCATAACCATGTTGTGGTCAAGTCATGTCACAATTCTGTTGGAGATATGCCCAAGAGGCAATAATAAAGTTGTTATTATTATATCTTTATGTTTATGATAAATGTTTACATCCCATGCTATAATTGTATTAACCGGAAACATTAATACTTGTGTGTTTTGTAAACATAAAAGAGTCCCTAGTAAGCCTCTTGTTAAACTAGCTTGTTGATTAATGGATGATCATGGTTTCCTGATCATGGACATTGGATGTCGTTAATAACAAGATCATATCATTAGGAGAATGATGTAATGGACAGACACCCATAGTAAGCATAGCATAAGATCAAGTCATTAAGTTCGTTTTGCTACAAGCTTTTTAAAAATGCATAGTAACCTAATCCTTCGACCATGAGGTTATGTTAATCACCATCTCCGGATGGGTACTTTGATGACATCAAACGCCGCTTTGTAACTGGGTGGTTATAAAGGTGACATTGGGTATTCTGAAAGTATGTGTTGAAGCGCATGGACCAAGATTGGGATTTGTCCATCCATATGACGGATAGATATGCTCTGGGCCCTCTCGGTGGAATGTCATCTAGTTAGCTTGCAAGCATGTGACTAGGTCACAAGGGATGACATATCATGGAACGAGTAAAGAGTACTTATCAGTAACGAGGTAGAACTAGGTATGGAGATATCGACGATCAAACCTCGGATAAGTAGAGTATCGCGTGACAAAGGGAATTGGTTTCGTATGTTAATGGTTCTATCGATCACGAAGTCATCGTTGAGTATGTGGGAGCCGTTATGGATCTCCAGATCCCGCTTATGGTTATTGATCGGAGAGGTGTCTCCATCATGTCTGCAAATTCACGAACCATAGGGTGACACACTTAAGGTTCGAAGTTGTTTTAAGTAGATATGGAATGTGCGTTGGAGACCGAATGTTGTTCGGAGTCTCGGATTGGATCCGGGACATCACGAGGAGATCCGGAATTGTCCGGGGAATAAGATTCATATATTGGGGATCATTTTCTAAGTTAGGAAATGTTCCGGAGTATTTGTATAGGGATTCTAGAAGGTTTCGGAACGTTACGGAAGGTTCTAGAAGATTTCTTGGAGTTTACTTGAAAACCAAGAAAGGATCAAGGAATCCTTGTGGGGCAAGACAAGGAGTAGTGGGGGAGGAGGACTCCTCCCCCCACTCCCAATCCGCCGGCCAAGGAGGGAGGGGAGTCCTACTAGGACTCCCCCTCCCATGGCGCCTCCCTCCTTCAAATAGAGGGGTGGAGGCACAAAGTCCCTTGCCCCTTATATTCTCTAGATCTCAAGTTGCCTCTCTCCTCCTCCTTCCCTCTGCTCTAGCTTAGGCGAAGCCCTGCAGAATTATCTACTCCACCACCACCACCTAGCCGTCGTGCTGCTGGGATTCCGTGGAGAGATCTACTACCTCCGCTGCTCGCTGGAACGGGGACAGGAAGGTCTGCTTCGACTCCGCACGTGTGACCGACTGCGGAAGCACTGCCGGAACACGGCGCCAGAAGGATCGTCTACTCGATCTTGAGATCGGCAAGTGATTGACTACATCAACCACGAGATCCGAATCTCGTAACGCTTTCGGATCTACAAGGGTTAGTACAGATCTATCTTGTTGCACATGTCTAATAGATTAGATCTTGGATTTTATCTAGATTAGATCTGGGTTTTGTTCGTTCTTGCGGTAGAAATTTTTTGTTTTCCATGCTACGAACCCATCAGTGGTATCAGAGCCGTGTCTATGCGTAGATCTGTTGCACGAGTAGAACACAATGGTTTTGCTTTGTGTACTTTGCATCTTGCGGTATGGTGGGATGAAGCGGCTCGGGCTAACCTTACATGTCATCGCACATGAGACTTGCTCCACGCTTGACGTGTAACTTGCTTTGCACAAGTGGCTTCGCGGGTGTCTGTCTCTCTCACCATAGTATAGATCCAATTTACACTTTGCAACTTGATAGCACTTGTATCAACGTTGTGGTTCAGTTTCGTAGGTAAGATCCATTCTTATTAAAAAGCCTCAAGCCACGTAAAACATGCAAAGAAAATTAGAGGCGTCTAACTTGTTTTTGCAGGGGTTTTGTGATGTGATATGGCCATCATGTGATTGTGATTATATTTGATGTATGCAATGATCCTTGTTGTAATATGGCAACCGGCAGGAGCCTAATGGTTGTCTTCAATTCTGTTAAGACCTGCGTGTCTATTCATCTTGTAATAGCTTTGTTCCAAGTAGTTGTAATAGTTGCTAGTGATGATGGACAACCATGAAGCGGCGCCACTGACCTTGACGCCATGCTGGTGATGATGGAGATCATGTCCGTGCTTTGGAGATGGAGATCAAAGGCACAAGAAGAAAGGGCCATATCATATCACACTAATTATGTATTGCCTGTGATGTTAATCCTTTATGCATCTTGTATTGCTTAGATCGCGACGGTAGCATTATAAGATGATCCCTCTCACTAAATATCAAGTAATAAAGTGTTCGTCCTTAGTTGGCACCGTTGCTAAGACTCATCGTTTCGAAGCATCTCGTGATGATTGGGTGTGATAGACTCTACGTGTGCATACAACGGGTGCAAGCCAGATTTGCACATGCGGAAACTAAGGTTAACCTTGACGAGCCTAGCATGTACAGACATGGTCTCGGAACACGGAATACCGAAAGGTAAAGCATGAGTCATATGGATGATATGATGAACATGTTGATTGTTCGCCTTTAAAGCTACATCATCTCACGTGATGATCGGACTTGGTGTAGTGGATTTGGTTCATGTAATCACTAAAACACCTCGAGGGATGTTGTTTTGAGTGGGAGTTCATTTGTAATTTGGATTAGTCGAACTCAATTTATCATAAACACAATCAAAGTGAATTTGCATAGTTTGTTGTAGTCATTGGCATCCGTTTACCACCTTACGCTTAGTTATAGTTGAGATAGTGGAACTATAGAAATTCTGGATATTTGCTTTACGAACTGGTATCGTATTGTTTTGAGTGTCAATCTAAAGTTTAAAAGTCCTGTTGCAAACTTTCAGCAAACTCCGTTTACTCTGTGAAGTTTAATAAATAGTATTAAATCAAGAGTAACAATTCCAGTGTTAGTATCTAATGTATCATGTTTGCCTCCATGATTCTTGATACTCAAAAGATTGTTTTTAATATCAAGTTTATCTAAGAGCTGAAAGCAATGTTTCAGAAACCATCATATGTGAAAGGTATTGCGATATCTAAACAATGTGTTGGTTACAACATGATAGAGTATACGTCCTCATATTTGATGAGAATTTGTGAAGGTTGGAGACGCTAGTCGTCCTAATCCTCCAAAAGGTTTTGAAAAAGAAACATTATACTCGCAATTCACCTTTATAAGCTATCGCAGCTTGATCATGAAAGTTGTCATGATAAGGATGAATAGAAGATGTAAGTAAAATGTTTACTACACTAAAAGATTACTAAAGAATGGAATTTTGAAAGAATGCCAAACATTTGATGAAGGTGATCCACTTCAAAGTGCAAGTCTAAAGGTATTGGTATTTGACTATACACACTTTGTACTATGTGTCATGTGAATGACATCACTATTGATGTTGATAGATTCTTTTAAAAGAAAAGGAATTGTTGAAAGAGAATCTATAAAATATTTAGCAGAAAATAAAAGGTTGGAGATGTCCAGCTCAGCATATAGAAGATATACATGTTATGGTTGTATTCCTGGCTTGTTAAATAATGTGGTTCTCTGGTATTGGATACCGAATTGGTTGGTATGAAGTGTCATACAGGACAACACAATTCATGAACTGCAATGGCCTAAGTAACTAGCAAGAGAATATATGATGATGTTCATCGAAAACAAACAAAGGGTTGTTGTGTTGCTCGTTAACATCAAAGCTTGCCTTCAAGATTTGCTTCAATAATTGTTATTATGATCAGGTATTATGACGACAAAAGGTTGTTCAAATAATTACCGTATTTCATAATAGATGGATGATATACAAGTCTGGTTGGAGAAATAACGACCATAAAACTAATGCTAAAATGTCGCAAGACAAATGATTGAAAGATCACTTGCAAAGTGACATCGCCGTTTAAATTATATTGAAAGGGATACATGAAGAAACTCCATGTTGATGGATTTTTTGGAGTCTTTGATTTTGATCAAATGACGCTTGTGATACTTTCCTGGAGATAATTAAAAATCCATTCGTAGGCCAAAAGAATAACGGACGACTAACTGATTGGAATTTGTACATATTGATGTATATAGTCCATTATGTGTAGTCATGGGCGATGGATTTCAACTTCATATGCTTTCTCCGAAGATTTGAGTGAGTATATGTATATACTTACTCAATAAGGAAGAAGTATGAAACATTTGAAAATGTTCAAAAAACTTTCAAGATGAAGTGGAAAATTATTGTAACAAGAAAATAAAAAAGTTTATGATTGGATCATAAAGAAAGATGTTTGAGTTACAAGTTTAGCAAAACACCTAAGATTTGAGGAATTGTTCCATGGATTTGCATTTCCCAAAACACCATAGGAGTATGGAGTGTTCAAGATATGTAATGAAACCTTGTTTGACATGGTAAGATCAAAGGTGTCATTTATAAAACTGTCATTATATATTAAAGATTAAAGCTTTAGTGACTACCGCTTTTACACTGAAAAGAGCTCCATCGTGATCCGTTGAAATGACACCATATAAGTCATGGTTTGGGATAAAACCCAGGTTGTCCTTTCTTAAATTTTTGGTATGCTAGGCATAAGTAAAATGTTTACAACCAAAGTCGGATAAGCACATCTTTGTAGGTTATTCCGAATAACCATTGGGTATTCCTCCGTAACACCGAAGACAAAAGTGTTTTTCGCTTAGAATGTCGAGTTTCTTGAGAAGGAATTTTTGGTGAAAAGTTAAGTGGGAGGACAATAGAACTTTGACAAGGTTGTTGAACCTTGACTAATATGTGCTGAGTTGCGCAGCGTCGGTAAGTGTCCCGGAGGCAGCAACAATGCTCATGGCTCACGTGCCTCAAAAGTTGTGGTCACGGAGATCTAAGTTCCTATTGAACCAAGTAGGTCGGGTAGTAATCAAATGCCATGATTTGAGAGTTTAATCATTGTTGTTTGACAATGATGAACCGACTACATGCAAATAATCAATGATGAGCCCTGACTTCGTTAAGTGGCTTGAAACCATAAAATCCGTGATAATTCCATACACGAGAAATCAAGCTTTGAATTTGAAAGACCCTCTGGAAAGGTGCAAGACCTTACAGTCGTATATGGATCTATAAATAGACATGGATGTTTCACATCTATGAAATAGTCGACATGTCGGAAAGAGTTTACGACAATGTTCAAGGAATTGACTATGATAAGATTTGATCTTTCATAGCGATATTTAGTCTGGACGGATTAATGTAGCAACCACTACATATATTTTGGTATATGGTAGTTGAACAAACAAAACAAGTTATTCTAATAGAATGGTTACCTAGGACGTGTACATGACACGATCCAAAGGGTTTTGTTAAATTAAAAGGATGCTAAAAGAGTATGCAAAACTTCAATGGTTGAAGTGAGCATCGCGGAGTTGGAATCTTCACCGTGATGAAACCGTTAAAAGGTTTAATTTCATCAGAGACGATGAAGATGTTTGCATTTTGCAAGAAATTAAGTGGGAGCGCTAAGACATATTTCTAATACATTATGTGAAAGACATATTGTTGATTAGAAATGATGTATCTTTTATTGACACAGGTTAAGAATTTCATTTCGATGAAATACTTAGGCATAACCCAAGAATTAGGCATCAATGTCTATATGAATAGATTGAGGTGCTAATATGGTTTTGCTAAATGTACATAGATAAGATGTTGAATGAGTTCAATATGGAAACAACAAGAAAGGTTCTTGACGCATAGAAAGGACTGAATCAAGATTCAAGTGTGTTGACACAAGATTCAAGTGTGTTGACACTTGGTTAAATCACAAGAATATTTTGATCAATCATTCTTTGAGATGTACACATCCAGATATGTCCTATGCTCTAAATGTTATGAGCATATACCAGAATGACTCATAAGATGATCATTGGACAATAGTAGGGATATTCCTATGATCTTTGGAAGAACTAAGAATATATTATTTATATAGTGGTGACAAATAGTTCATTGTAAATTGTTACATTGATACTAGTTTTGTCACAAATTAAGTTTGTCTCAATTTAAACTATGGGTGGCACAATGTAATGGAAAGGAAGTTCCATAACGGATTTGGTTGAGTACCAAAGTTAAAACATTGTGACAGATACTACAACAAAAGGCTAAATATATGAATACTATTTGCGTCAAGTAGTCTGTTATCAAACTAGGTGTGGTTCATAGCGGGATAATACTATGATGATACATTGTATGACAATTGTATGAACATGATTTAATCCCAAGGAACTAAAGGTCTCACCAAAGGACCAAATTTATACAATGCCATCTCATTGGAGAATGAGCAATGCGTAGCGACGCAAGGACATGCAAATACACACGGACCTGGAAGTGTCAGATCCGAAGATTATGTTTACCACTAGCAATAGTGTCTATACAACACCAGAAAGCCATAGGTGTTCAATGCACAAGTTTTTAGCTAGATTATTGACTCTAGTGCAAGTGGGAGACTGTTGGAGATATGCCCAAGAGGCAATAATAAAGTGGTTATTATTATATCTTTATGTTTATCATAAATATTTACATCCCATGCTATAATTGTATTAACCGGAAACATTAATACTTGTGTGTTTTGTAAACATAAAAGAGTCCCTAGTAAGCCTCTTATTAAACTAGCTTGTTGATTAATGGATGATCATGGTTTCCTGATCATGCACATTGGATGTCGTTAATAACAAGATCATATCATTAGGAGAATGATGTAATGGACACACACCCATAGTAAGCATAGCATAAGATCAAGTCATTAAGTTCGTTTTGCTACAAGCTTTTCAAATGCATAGTAACCTAATCCTTCGACCATGAGGTTATGTTAATCACCATCACCGGATGGGTACTTTGATGACATCAAATGCCGCTTCGTAACTGGGTGGTTATAAAGGTGACATTGGGTATTCTGAAAGTATGTGTTGAAGCGCATGGACCAAGATTGGGATTTTTCCATCCATATGACGGATAGATATGCTCTAGGCCCCCTCGGTGGAATGTCATCTAGTTAGCTTGCAAGCATGTGACTAGGTCACAAGGGATGACATATCATGGAGCGAGTAAAGAGTACTTATCAGTAACGAGGTAGAACTAGGTATGGAGATACCGACGATCAAACCTCGGATAAGTAGAGTATCGCGTGACAAAGGGAATTGGTTTCGTATGTTAATGTTTCTATCGATCACGAAGTCATCGTTGAGTATGTGGGAGCCGTTATGGATCTCCAGATCCCGCTGATGGTTATTGATCGGAGAGGTGTCTCCATCAGGTCTGCATATTCACGAACCGTAGGGTGACACACTTAAGGGTTCGAAGTTGTTTTAAGTAGATATGGAATGTGCGTTGGAGACCGAATGTTGTTCGGAGTCTCGGATTGGATCCGGAACATCATGAGGAGATCCGAAATTGTCCGGGGAATAAGATTCATATATTGGGGATCATTTTCTAAGTTAGGAAATGTTCCAGAGTATTTGTATGGGGATTCTAGAAGGTTTCGGAACGTTCTGGAAGGTTCTAGAAGATTTCTTGGAGTTTACTTGAAAACCAAGAAAGGATCAAGGAATCCTTATGGGGCAAGACAAGGAGTAGTGGGGGAGGAGGACTCCTCCCCCCACTCCCAATCCGCCGGCCAAGGAGGGAGGGGAGTCCTACTAGGACTCCCCCTCCCATGGCGCCTCCCTCCTTTAAATAGAGGGGTGGAGGCACAAAGTCCCTTGCCCCTTCTATTCTCTAGATCTCAAGTTGCCTCTCTCCTCCTCCTTCCCTCTGCTCTGGCTTAGGCGAAGCCCTGCAGAATTCTCTACTCCACCACCACCACCACGCCGTCGTGCTGCTGGGGTTCCGTGGAGAGATCTACTACCTCCGCTACTCGCTGGAACGGGGAGAGGAAGGTCTGCTTCGACTCCGCACGTGTGACCGACTGCGGAAGCGCTGCCGGAACGCGGCGCCGGAAGGATCATCTACTCGATCTTGAGATCGGCAAGTGATCGACTACATCAACCACGAGATCCGAATCTCGTAACGCTTTCGGATCTACAAGGGTTAGTACAGATCTATCTCGTTGCACATGTCGAATAGATTAGATCTTGGCTTTTATCTAGATTAGATCTGGATTTTGTTCGTTCTTGCGGTAGAAATTTTTTGTTTTCCATGCTACGAACCCATCAAATTCATTTCATAAGTCATTTTGAAAACATCTGACAACGGAACAGTATGGACACTCCAACTGTCCATAACCGCGGACGCGACTATTCGAATAGTTTGACACTCTGTAGAGGGGGTACACTTTCACTACAAAATTCGATACATCTGTCAGGGATAACCCTAAATCATCATACTTAGTATGTAGATAATCAAACATAACCTTTCCTTTACACACTCTAGTATAAGCACCTCTCCTCTGAGCTTGGCCTCCCAGCCATGGCCATCTGCCATCCTGGGCACTACATAGGTGGATAACATTGAGAGGCAGCCTCAACTCAAACCTCACCCGCGAGGGAACTCATACTAATGCATATAAACTTCCAGCTAAGCCTTACCCAATTCAGGTATTGTGGTTGTATGGTAAAATTGGAATGTTATCGCATCCGAACCCAACCATCAGTTTTTATAAAGGGATAAGGCTCATGCCTCAACATTTTCATCATCATAAACCCTTTGTGTTTCTCAACACATGTCAAAACATCTCAATGGAATGACTCATCATTCCAAGGTTTTCATAAGTCATTTTCACCAAGTATTCCCATCTAAAGTGATCAAGTTTCGATTTAGCTCTAAACTACTAAGTTAAGAGGGTTCACTAAGGTGGGATGTTAATCTCAATCTCATGCCATAGAATGACATCTAAGTATAACTAGATAGGCCAAGTTTTATACTCTTTATGCTATCTATAAACAAAGTAAAGATCTTTGCTAAAGTAAAATAAAGTAAAGCTTGTAAGTAAAACTTGGGATTGGTATAAATCAAAGAGGTATAACCAAAGTATGCCTAATGCATCTTGCTTAGGTTATCTTGCTTAATTCTAGCTTGCTAATTTTACTTTAAGTGCTAGGCTTGCCTTGGTTGGTGCAGTGGTTGAAATTCTCCTCTTCTTCCTCGTAGTAGAATTCCTCCTCTTCGTAGACTTGGTCGGTACTATCGTCTATAAATACATACGGAATACACAATCACCAAACAATACTTAACTAGTCTATTTAGTACGCTAAGGCACACATTTGATGATCTAGTATCATCACATTTATCACAAGATTTAATGAACTAGTTTCATTTATTTTAATTGAGAAAGGTAATTTCTACTCATTGAAAAATAATTAAGATTTAATATTCTCCAATTAAAATATGGTATCATGTGGACACATGTCATCACCACATATTCTAATACATGGGAATGTGATTTAAAGTTGGATCAACTTTTATAAAGTCTAAGGTTAATATTTAAATGATTTAAAGTGACTATAAATGCCTATATAGCATTATTTTGGTACTAGTCAAAAGTCACTGTATGAAAACCTAAATATTTTTACAAATTTAGATAGGTATATTCAAATGTGATTTTTGAGAGGTGGAATCAACTCAAAAGCTATTATGGTTGATTTTTGAAAAATGTTTGAATGCAGAAAAGTCTCTGTCTTGTTATTTTTGCTATATGTGATCTATAACTCTAAATGATTTAAATCCAACGGGCTTGGATAGAAATTTTAATTATCTTGTAGCAAAATTTGAATCATTCAATTTGGTTAAGCAGAACTCTGTGAATTGATTTTCAAACTAGGGGACGAATTTAGATTAAGTTTAAATAGGAAAATCATTATTTGAATTCTAGGGCCAGCGTGGGAAAGAAAATGGGTCGGCCCAGTTACACTCCGCGGCGCAGAGGACAGCTGACAGGGGGTCCACATGTCAGCGACTCTTCTAACGCGAAGCGGTACGAGGCGATGTGGGTCGTGCGATTAGAACCTAGATCGACGGTGGTGGTTCATCGTCGATGACGGACTGGTCGCCGGCGAGACGGAACCCTAGCGGCTCGGTGGGGGAGCAAAGGGGGCATACCAGGGCTCCATCTAGTGTGGTGATGGGGGCGATCGAACGAGGAGACAACGGCGGACTCAGGCGAGGTCGCAGCGGCTCCTCGGGTGGACAAAATCGACGGGCCCATTTCTTCTCAGCTACGGAGAACTCTGGTGCAATTCCGGTGAACGGCTGCTCGAGCGGCTCCGGCAATGCTGTGAGGTGGTTTTGAGAGAGATGGGAGTTGAGTGGTGTGAGGAATTGGTGCTGGGGAGGGCTCCTTTTATAGGCTCTATGAGGAGACCGTGAGGGCGATGGTGAGCTCAGCGGTGACGATGGTACAGGGCGCTAGAGGCATGGGCAGTGTAGGCGGACGGTGGCTTGCCTCCTGGCAGTCAGCTACGGCGTAAGGGCGACACTAGGGGCGGTGGCATTTGGTCGGGAAAGGTTGGTGCTCTACACGGCAGAAGGCGGTGCTCGACGCAGAGTGCGGTGGCTACTGGCCGCGCGTGATGGGTTCGTAGCATGGAAAACAAAAAATTTCTACCGCAAGAACGAACAAAACCCAGATCTAATCTAGATAAAAGCCAAGATCTAACCTATTAGACATGTGCAACGAGATAGATTGGTACTAACCCTTGTAGACCCGAAAGCGTTAACGAGATTGGATCTCGTGGTTGATGTGGTCGATCACTTGCCGATCTCAAGATCGTGTGGACGATCCTTCCGGCGCCGCATTCCGGCAGCGCTTCCGCAGTCGGTCACACGTGCGGAGTCGAAGCAGACCTTCCTCTCCTTGTTCCAACGAGCAGCGGAGGCAGTAGATCTTCTCCACGGAATCCTAGCAGCACGACGGCGTGGTGGTGGTGGTGGAGTAGAGAATTCTGCAGGGCTTCGCCTATGCCTGTGCAGAAGAAAGGAGGAGGAGACAGGCGGCGGAGATTGGGTGTTGTAGAGAAGGGCCTGGAGGGGGCGCCCCTACCCCTCTATTTAAAGGGGGGAGGCGCCATGGGAGGGGGAGTCCTTGTAGGACTCCCCTCCCTCCTATGGCCGGCGGATTGGGAGGTGGGGGGGAGGAGTCCTCCCCCCCCCCCCACGACTGCTTGTCTTACCCTACAAGGACTCCTTGATCCTTTCTTGGTTTTCAAGCAAACTCGAAGAAATCTTCCAGAACCTTCCGGAACATTCCGAAACCTTCTAGAAACCTCATACAGATACTCCGAAACATTTCCTAACTTAGAAAATGATCCCCAATATATGAATCTTATTCTCCAGACAATTCCGGATCTCCTCGTGATGTCCCGGATCCAATCCGAGACTCCGAACAACATTCGGTCTCCAACGCCCATTCCATATCTACTTAAAACAACTTCGAACCTTAAGTGTGTCACCCTACGGTTCGTGAATATGTAGACATGACAGAGACACATCTCCTATCAATAACCATCAGTGGGACCTGGAGATCCATAATGGCTCCCACATACTCAACAATGACTTCTTGATCGATAGAACCATTTACATACGAAACCAATTCCCTTTGTCACGCGATACTATACTTATCCGAGGTTTGATCGTCGGTATCTCCATACCTAGTTCTACCTCGTTACTGATAAGTACTCTTTACTCGTTCCATGTTATGTCATACCTTGTGACCCAGTCACATGCTTGCAAGCTAATCAGATGACATTCCACCGAGAGGGCCCAGAGCATATCTATCCGTCATATGGATGGAAAAATCCCAATCTTGGTCCATGCGCTTCAACACATACTTTCAGAATACCCAATGACACCTTTATGACCACCCAGTTACGAAGCGGTGTTTGATGTCATCAAAGTACCCATCCGGTGATGGTGATTAACATAACCTCATGGTCGAAGGATTAGGTTACTATGTATTTTAAAGTTTATAGCAAACGAACTTAATGACTTGATCTTATGCTATGCTTACTACGGGTGTGTGTCCATCACATCATTCTCCTAATGATATAATCTTGTTATTAACGACATCCAATGTCCATGATCAGGAAACCATGATCATCCATTAATCAACAAGCTAGTTTAACAAGAGGCTTACTAGGGACTTTTTTATGTTTACAAAACACACAAGTATTAGTGTTTCCTAATAATACAATTATAGCATGGGATGTAAACATTTATCATAAACATAAAGATATAATAATAACCACTTTATTATTGCCTCTTGGGCATATCTCCAACAGTCTCCCACTTGCACTAGAGTCAATAATCTAGTTAAAAACTTGTGCATTCAACACCTATGGCTTTCTGGTGTTGTATAGACACTATTGCTAGTGGAAAACAAAATCTTCGGATCTGACACTTCCAGGTCCGTGTGTATTTGCATGTCCTTGCGTCTCTACGCATTACTCATTCTCCAATGAGATGGCATTGTATAAATTTGGTCCTTTGGTGAGACATTTAGTTCCTTCGGCTCAAAATATGTTGATATTATTGTCACACAATATATCTTCATAGTATTAGCCCACTTTGAACCACACCTAGTTTGATAACAAACTACTTAACACAAATGCCCTCCTTTGCTGCTACTACAACAGTTTATATACTTGGCCTTTTGTTGTAGTATCCGTCACAACGTCTCAACTTTGGAATTTATTCAAATCCATCATGGAACATCCTTTCCATTACATTGTGCTACCCATAGTCTAAATTGAGATGAACTTAACTTGTGACAAAACTAGTATCAATGTAACAATTTACAATGAACTATTTGTCACCACTATATAAATAATATACTCTTAGTTCTTCCAAAGATCATAGGAATATCCTACTATTGTCCAATGATCATCTTATGAGTCATTCTGGTATATGCTTATAACATTTAGAGCATAGGACATATCTGGATGTGTACATCTCAAAGAATGATTGATCAAAATATTCTTGTGATTTCACCAAGTGTCAAAACATTTGAATCTCGTGTCAACACACTCGAATCTTGATTCAGTCCTTTCCGTGCGTCAACAACCTTTCTTGTTGTTTCCATATTGAACTCATTCAACATCTTATCTATGTACATTTGGCAAAACCATATTAGCTCCTCAATCTATCCATATAGACATTGATGCCTAATTCTTGGGTTATGCCTAAGTCTTTCATCGAAATGAAATTCTTAACCTATGTCAATACAAGATACATCATTTCCAATCAACAATATGTCCTCTACATAATGTATTAGAAATATGTCTCAGTGCTCCCACTTAATTTCTTGCAAATGCAAGCATCTTCATCATCTCCGATGAATTTAAACTCTTTTAAGAGTTTCATCATGGTGAAGATTCCAACTCCGCTATGCTTACTTCAACCATTGAAGTTTTGCATACTCTTTTAGCATCCTTTGAATGAACAAAACCTTTGGATCGTGTCATGTACACGTCCTAGGTAACCATTCTATTAGAAGAACTTGTTTTGTTTATTCAACTACCATATACGAAATTATATAAAGTGGTTGCTACATCAATCCGTCAAGACTATATATCGCTATGAAAGATCAAATCTTGTCATAGTCAACTCCTTGAACATTGTCGTAAACTTGTTTCTAACATGTCGACTATTTCATAGATGTTAAACATCCATGTCTTATTTCTTTATAAATCCAAACACGAGCGATAGGCTTCACGCCTTTCCGGAGGGTCTTCTAAGTTCAGAAACTTGATTTCTCGTGTATGGATACTATCACGGATTCTATGACTTCCAGTCATTTTATGGAGTCAGGGCCCATCATCACTTCTTTGCATGTAGTCGGTTCATCATTGTCAATACAATAACGACTTGTTTATCAAATCTTACTATTTGATTCTTACCGACCCACACGGTTCTATAGGAACTCTAATCTTCGAGATCACACCTTTTGTAATCACGAGAGCCATGAGCATTGTGGCCGTCACCGGGACACTTTCCGGCGCTGCGCTACTTAGCACATATAGCTAAGGTTCAACAACCTTATCAAAGTTCTATTGTCCTCCCACTTAACTTTTCACGAAAAATTCCTTCTCAAGAAACTTGACGTTCCAAGCGACAAACTCTTTTGTCCTCGGCGTTATGGAGAAATTCCCAACAAATTCTTTGGGATAACCTACAAAGACGTGCTTATCCGACTTTGGCTGTAAACATTTTACTTATACATAACATACCAAAATTTAAGAAAATACAATTCGGGTTTTATCCCAAACCATAACTCATATGGTGTCATTTCAATGGATCACGATGGAGCTGTTTTCAGTGTAAAAGCGGTAGTCACTAAAGCTTTAATATTTAATATATAATGGCAGTTTTATAAATGACACCTTTGATCTTACCATGTAAAACAAGGTTTTATTACATATCTCGAACACTCTGTACTCCTATGGTGTTTTGGGAAATGCAAATCCATGGAACGATTCCTCAAATCTTAGGTGTTTTGCTAAACTTGTAACTCAAACATCTTTCTTTATGATCCAATCATAAACTCTTATTTTCTTGTTACAATGATTTTCCACTTCATCTTGAAAGTCTTTGAACATTTTTCAAATGTTTCATACTTCTTCCTTATTGAGTAAGTATATACATATACTCACTAAAATCTTCGGAGAAAGCATATGAAGTTGAAATCCATCGCCCACAACTACACATAATGGACTATATACATCAATATGTACAAATTCCAATCAGTTAGTCGTCCGTTCCTCTTTTGGCCTACGAACGGAGTTTTAATTATCTCCAGGAAAGTATCACAAGCGTCATTTGATCCAAATCAACGACTCCAAAAATCCATCAACATGGAGTTTCTTCATGTATCTCTTTCAATATAATTTAAACGGCGATGTCACTTCGCAAGTGATCTTTCAATCATTTGTCTTGCGACATGTTAGCATTAGTTTTATGGTCGTTATTTCTCCAACCAGACTTGTATATCATCCATCTATTATGAAATATGGTAATTATTTGAACAACCTTTTGTCGTCATAATACCTGATCATAATAACAATTATTGAAACAAATCATGAAGGCAAGCTTTGATGTTAACTAGCAACACAACAACCCTTTGTTTGTTTTCGATGAACATCATCATATATTCTCTTGCTAGTTACTTAGGCCATTGCAGTTCATGAATTGTGTTGTCCTGTATGACACTTCATACCAACCAATTCGGTATCCAATACCAGAGAACCACATTATTTAACAAGCCAGGAATACAACCATAACATGTATATCTTCTATATGCTGAGCTAGACATCTCCAACCTTTTATTTTCTGCCAAATATTTTATAGATTCTCTTTCAGCAATTCCATTTCTTTTAAAAGAATTTATCAACATCAACAGTGGTGTCATCAACATGACACATGGTACAAAGCGTATATAGTCAACTACTAATACCTTTGGACTTGCACTTTGAGGTGGATCACCATCATCAAATGTTTGGTGTTCTTTCAAAAATCCATTCTTTAGTAATCTTTTAGTGTAGTAAACATTTTACTTACATATTCTATTCATCCTTATCATGATAACTTTCATGATCAAGCTGCTATAGCTTATAAAGGTGAATTGCGAGTATAATGTTTCTTTTTCAAAACCTTTTGCAGGATTAGGACGACTAGCGTCTCCAACCTTCACAAATTCTCATCAAATATGAGGACGTATACTCTATCATGTTTTAACCAACACATTGTTTTAGATACCGCAATACCTTTCACATATTATGGTTTCTGAAACATTGCTTTCAGCTCTTAGATAAACTTGATATTAAAAACAATCTTTTGAGTATCAAGAATCATGGAGGCAAACATGATACATTAGATACTAACACTGGAATTGTTACTCTTGATTTAATACTACTTATTAAACTTCATGGAGCAAATAAAGTTTGCTGAAAGTTTGCAATAGGACTTATAAAGTTTAAATTGACATTCAAAACAATACGATACTAGTTCGTAAAGTAAATATCCAGAATTTCTATAGTTCCACTATCTCAACTATAACTAAGCTTAAGGTGGTGAACGATGCCAATGACTACCACAAACTATGCAAATTCACTTTGATTGTGTTTATGATAATTTGAGTTCGACTAATCCAAATTACAAATGAACTCCCACTCAAAAACAACATCCCTTGAGTTGTTTTAGTGATTACACGAATCAAATCCACTACACCAAGTCTGATCATCACGTGAGATGATGTAGCTTTAAAGGCGAACAATCAACATGTTCATCATATCATCCATAGGACTCATGCTTTACTTTTCGGTATTCCGTGTTCCGAGACAATGTTTGTACATGCTAGGCTCGTAAAGGTTAACCTTAGTTTCCGCATGTGCAAATCTGGCTTGCACCCGTTGTATGCACACGTAGAGTCTATCACACCCGATCATCACGAGATGCTTCGAAACGATGAGTCTTAGCAACGGTGCCAACTAAGGGTGAACACTTTATTACTTGATATTTAGTCAGAGGGTTCATCTTATAATGCTACCGTCGTGATCTAAGCAATACAAGATGCATAAAGGATTAACATCACAGGCAATACATAATTAGTGTGATATGATATGGCCCTTTCTTCTTGTGCCTTTGATCTCCATCTCCAAAGCACGGACATGATCTCCATCATCACCAGCATGGCGTCAAGGTCAGTGGCGCCGCTTCATGGTTGTCCATCATCACTAGCAACTATTACAACTACTTGGAACAAAGCTATTACAAGATGAATAGACACGCAGGTCTTAACAGAATTGAAGACAACCATTAGGCTCCTGCCGGTTGCCATATTACAACAAGGATCATTGCATACATCAAATATAATCACAATCACATGATGGCCATATCACATCACAAAACCCCTGCAAAAACAAGTTAGACGCCTCTAATTTTCTTTGCATGTTTTACGTGGCTTGAGGCTTTTTAATAAGAATGGATCTTACCTACGAAACTGAACCACAACGTTGATACAAGTGCTATCAAGTTGCAAAGTGTAAATTGGATCTATACTATGGTGAGAGAGACAGCCACCCGCAAAGCCACTTGTGCAAAGCAAGTTACACGTCAAGCGTGGAGCAAGTCTCATGTGCGATGACATGTAATGTTAGCCCGAGCCGCTTCATCCCATCATGCCGCAAGATGCAAAGTACACGCTAAGACACCGACAACAAAAGCATCAACGCCCACAAAAACATTGTGTTCTACTCGTGCAACAGATCTACGCATAGATACGGCTCTGATACCACTGATGGGTTCATAGCATGGAAAAAAAAAGTTTCTACCGCAAGAACGAACAAAACCCAGATCTAATCTAGATAAAAGCCAAGATCTAACCTATTAGACATGCGCAACGAGATAGATCGGTACTAACCCTTATAGACCCGAAAGCGTTAACGAGATTGGATCTCGTGGTTGATGTAGTCGATCACTTGCCGATCTCAAGATCGTGTGGACGATCCTTCCGGCGCCGCGTTCCGGCAGTGCTTCCCCAGTCGGTCACACGTGCGGAGTCGAAGCAGACCTGCCTCTCCTCGTTCCAGCGAGCAGCGGAGGTAGTAGATCTTCTCCACGGAATCCCAGCAGCACGACGGCGTGGTGGTGGTGGTGGAGTAGAGAATTCTGCAGGGCTTCGCCTATGCCTGTGTAGAAGAAAGGAGGAGGAGAGAGGCGACGGAGATTGGGTGTTGTAGAGAAGGGCCTGGAGGGGGCGCCCCTACCCCTCTATTTAAAGGGGGGAGGCGCCATGGGAGGGGGAGTCCTTGTAGGACTCCCCTCCCTCCTATGGCCGGCGGATTGGGAGGTGAGGGAGGAGTCCTCCCCCCCCCCCACGACTGCTCGTCTTACCCTACAAGGACTCCTTGATCCTTTCTTGGTTTTCAAGCAAACTCCAAGAAATCTTCCAGAACCTTCCGGAACATTCCGAAACCTTCTAGAAACCTCATACAGATACTCCGAAACATTTCCTAACTTAGAAAATGATCCCCAATATATGAATCTTATTCTCCAGACAATTCCGGATCTCCTCGTGATGTCCCGGATCCAATCCGAGACTCCGAACAACATTCGGTCTCCAACGCCCATTCCATATCTACTTAAAACAACTTCGAACCTTAAGTGTGTCACCCTACGGTTCGTGAATATGTAGACATGACAGAGACACATCTCCTATCAATAACCATCAGTGGGACCTGGAGATCCATAATGGCTCCCACATACTGAACGATGACTTCTTGATCGATAGAACCATTTACATACGAAACCAATTCCCTTTGTCACGCGATACTATACTTATCCGAGGTTTGATCGCGGTATCTCCATACCTAGTTCTACCTCGTTACTGATAAGTACTCTTTACTCGTTCCATGTTATGTCATACCTTGTGACCCAGTCACATGCTTGCAAGCTAATCAGATGACATTCCACCGAGAGGGCCCAGAGCATATCTATCCGTCATATAGATGGACAAATCCCAATCTTGGTCCATGCGCTTCAACACATACTTTCAGAATACCCAATGACACCTTTATGACCACCCAGTTACGAAGCGGTGTTTGATGTCATCAAAGTACCCATCCGGTGATGGTGATTAACATAACCTCATGGTCGAAGGATTAGGTTACTATGTATTTTAAAGTTTATAGCAAACGAACTTAATGACTTGATCTTATGCTATGCTTACTACGGGTGCGTGTTCATCACATCATTCTCCTAATGATATAATCTTGTTATTAACGACATCCAATGTCCATGATCAGGAAACCATGATCATCCATTAATCAACAAGCTAGTTTAACAAGAGGCTTACTAGGGACTCTTTTATGTTTACAAAACACACAAGTATTAGTGTTTCCTAATAATAAAATTATAGCATGGGATGTAAACATTTATCATAAACATAAAGATATAATAATAACCACTTTATTATTGCCTCTTGGGCATATCTCCAACAGCGCGGCGGGGAAAGGGCGTTTCTGGGGGTGATCTGGGGTTAAGGCGGAGCGGTGCACGCGAGCTGAGGTCAAGGCGCGGCTTGTGCGGGTCTATCGAGGATGGCGCTCTGGCATGAGCTGGGCACGGCGTAGAGGCGGTGGGAACGAGCGATGTGAGGTGGTCCAGGGGCTGGCACGGCTCGGGGAAGGGACCGTGGGCGGTGGTGCCATCACGCCTACGTCCTTGGTGCGACGGAAGAGGGCGGGGCATGCTCCTGCGATGTGGGCATGGCCGGCCAGCGATCATGGTGTCGGGGTGGCACAGCACTACTGCTGGGGGGCTAAATGGTAGCTCTGTGATGGCTTGGTTAGATCTAGGGGAGACAAGGGAGAGCAGGGGCAAGATTGAGACAAATGCTCGACAAAGCATTGATCAACAAATAGTGTTTGTTAGGCAGATTTTGTTTGCCTGCCAACTGTTCGACAAAATGGCCGCAAGAACATTTTAATTAAATTTTGAAAATATTTTTGGTGGAGTTTTTTGTCATATGCTTAACCATCTGTGGTTGCTTGGGATTGGCAAGTTGAACTCATTTGAGTGGTTTTTGAAAAAGTGGGATCTAGGTACATACACTTGATTCCATTTTCAAATGCCATTTAAATTTAGGGTTTAATTGTTTTGGTAAGATCACAAGGTGGGCCTTGGTAGATCTTTACTTGTACTAGCAAGGGGTGCAAAGAGTTAGAATTGGTTCTGTTGGTATTTGAGTTCTAGGAACACCTAAAGTGACCTAGTGGATTAAAATGGCAAAAGTGACCGTTTGCCTTTATTAATCTTATTTGTTTTCTTTTTCTTTGGATTTTGTTGGGGAATGATCTAGATGATGTGTCATTCATCTTTGAATCATTTTACAACCATTAGAACAAACAAACATGGCAATTTCAAACAATTATATATTAATGCAACACTCATATGCATTCTTAATTATTTAAATGAGAAAAAGTTTTTTGTTAACCCTAAATTCGGGGATTTGGATCTTAATATCTTGGATTAAAGTTCTGGGGATGTTACCGATGCCCCCCGACAGATACAAGGGTTATACTGTCCGCTAGATCATAGAGGATCAACGGCTGGTGGGCACGATCCGCGTGACAACTGTCTCAACCAATCAGAGCGTAGCAGCCAAGATGAGCATATGTGTGAGAGATTGTGACTAAGAGAAGGGAAAACCGAGTAGACCTTAAGAACCAAGGGATAAACTGAGTAGAACTTAAGAACCAAGGGCAAAACTGATAAAGGGATTCAAATATAAAATAGAAAGAGATATAAAAAATGGAAAATGCGTCTTTTATGCAATAAAATACATCTTGACATACATCAAACTATTTGCAATTCAAATATACACCAGTTTGAAAAATTATTGCCTCATTCAAACAAACTATATTTTGGGGAGGGATGTTTTGGGAAGAGGCTTGAGTAGAAAGCCATGAACCTTCATACATAGCAGGTGATTTGAGAAGTGGTGATTTAGGTTAAAACTTGATTTATATACATTTATTATGGTGGCAGGTCACATAATAAGGCTCCCTGGGTAGATGCCACAATGTTTTGATGTTTTTGAATTTGTTGTGCATAAAATGACTCAATTAGCTACCTAAATCCCATTTGTTGACTATCTATTGACCAACCACCGGAGGGTAAAGCTGAGTACTGGAGGGCGTATTTGATTACAACCAAACTGCCAGTGTTACACTCGAGGGAAAAACTAAGAACAACTAAGTCACGAGGGTTAGACACGAGGGAACAAAAGTGACTCATGGTACGCGTGTGTGGTGCACGGGGCGGTAGAGCACACGTGTGGCCGTGCACGGTGCAGTAGCATACGCGATTATGTGCTACACAGTGGTGCAACAAAACATCCATTCCCTTCTCCTTTATAGAGGTATCCTTACTCTCACTAATCACTCACTCACTCAACCGTCTCCAGTGTCCCATCAACTTCTACAAATCCCCAAGAAAACTCCAACCACGCCGGCGATGGAGAAGAACGGCGCAGTGGCCATCGATGCATCCAAGGTCGCCGTCGAGAAGGCCCCCGTCCCCATACAGGCCCCCTTCAACGCATCAAAGGCAGCTGTCGTCCCCGTCCAGACCCCCTGTGCCCTCTACTACCATAGCCGCCGGTGAAGAGGCCCCCTCTGCTCTCGCGCAGATCCCGCTCGGCTAGGACCCCATCGAGGAGGTTGATTATATAAGGCCGGAGAAACCCTACAACACCACCATTGCCGACCCATGGTCAGAGGTAACCAGGGTTTTCTCCCCTTCCCTTGTTCTTCCCCCATTCCCATCGTTAGATGCTAGATTGAATGTTATTAGGGTTCGGCTGTTCGTATTTTTACAGTAGCTATTCCTCTTGTGTTAGATCTCATATTTCAATGAATCCCCATGTTCGTATTTTGATGATTCCCCCTGTTCGTATTTGAATCCCCTTGTTCGTAGTTGGGATCAGTATTCGATTTGGTTTGAGATTTGGGGAATAATCAGGGGATCTCAATCAGTTAATTCATTTCCTTATTGCACTCTACTATTTTTTTCCAACAAGAGGATAGCAGCGACGTCCGCAGCGACGACGAGTCCAAGGACCCCAAGACTCGTCATGTGCTGATGAGGTAGAAGTCCGACCAGTACGACAACTTCTTCGCTAGCCACATCTACATATGCCCCTTCTGCACCACCAGGAGGCTCCGCGCCACCGACTTTAACTCCCTCGTGAAGCATGCCGAGGACGTGAGGACCTGTGGCGAGTCCGTGAACATCGATGACTTCATAGCCAAGCACCAGGCGCTCAGTCTTCACCTCCGCTACCTCTAGAAGGTGGCCATCGAGGAGGGTCACATGCCCCTAATCAAGCCCAAGGTGCCCAAGGTCAAGGGACTGGGCAGCAAGAAGTAGAGGAGGCGCCAAAAGGAGGAGGTGGAGGCCCTTCTGGTAGAGGCCATGAGGGGCCACTGATCTTGTGAAACTTTTGCTGCTGTAAAGTAGCTTATTTTGTCTTGTCTGTGTTGAACTTGTCCGTTGCTGCTGTTGAGCTGCCTAATTGTCGAACCTCATTAATTACTATAGTATGTATCCTATATTAGCTACTTTATCTACATCTTCTCTATTTACTGAATTTATTTATGTTGTTGGTTAGATTTGCTGCTCTAGATTTGCTACCAGATTGGGGGAAAACATGAGCCAAAAGGAACAATAAATGAAGAGAGAAGCTTCTCTAGATTCGCTACCTTTTTGGCCAAAAGTATGGACAAATTCAAGGAGTTGACTACAATGTAGTGATGCTTGAGTCTATTGGATTTACACCAGCAATATATGGATATTGGGGTCTCGTAGCTGGAATTCTCAATTTGATGATGATCAAAGAATTTTGGAATGTCCAAGATTATCAAGAGGACCTGCATTTGAGTGGGATCTAATTAGCTTGGATAAATCTTAATATGTAAGAGACATATTTTGAGTAGAAGCTAAGTAGCTTGGCTGAATCATAATATGTATCAGACATATTTTGAGTGGGAGCTAAGTGAAACCCCTGGATCTCAAATATGGATGCCATATTTGAGTGGGAGCGTGAAATCATTCTAGGTTATGTGGACAACATATGTGAATGATGTGATTGGTGTTAATAACATCTAAGTAGATAAATTGGGATGAAGTTGAAGTTATTAAACAATGAGATCTATCGAGATAGCTTGGTGAGTTTAATAAACATTGAATGTCGAATGCTTCTTGGACTTGATTCTGAAGATGTTCAGAATGTCCTAAGCAAGATTCTGAAGAAGTTTAGGATGGAACAAGGTAAGAAAGAAGTTCTTACTATATGAAGCATTGTCTTAGTATTACAACGATGGTTAAAAAGGAAGAAAGAGATGTGTTCCTGTAACATCCCAAGATTTTAGAAATTGGGACTAATTTTTTTTTCATTGCATTGGAATGGCATCAATTACATTCATGAAAAAATTGAAGTGCAAATCACTACCTTAAAACCCCCAACTTGAATTACGAAGATGCACCTACAAAGGATTATACATGGATTTGTGAAATCACTATTTTAAAATAGGAAAACTATTTCCAAATTGGATCCTAAGTTGATCCCCTAGATTTTAGAAAAATTCATAGACAAAATTCACTTCAATTGAAATTTATATGCAAAGGTTATAAAAGAAATAGAAAACAGGAAAAAGAATCAAAAAAGAAACAAAAAAAATCTAAACCCAACCTAACCCACGAACCACACCGGCCCGGCCCGCCTAAGCCCTGTCCTATCTACCGCCCGCGCCCCGCCCGCGCAGCGTGTAGCGTAGCAGCGATAGCATGCCGGCCTAGAGTAAGCGCCGCAACAGCCCAACATACAGCCTGCACCGGCCTCTCTCACTCCTCCCTGGCGCTGACAGCGCGGCCCCACTTGTCATCCCCGTCTACCGTTCAGTACGTATCAGGAACAAACTCCTCCCCGCACCCGAACTAAATCCGGGGAAATCTCCGGTTTCCTCTTCGATTTCCTTGCCCTCCGCCAAGATTAGCCCCAAATACACTCCTTTGCCTCCTATTGTGATTTTTCGCGAATAAAACAAAACCGTATCCCAAAACCAAAGCTCATCTGCGCCGCCGCCGTCGAAAGCTCGAGATCAAGCTCGGATTCAAGGATTCAGTCACCCCGCGACCCTACTCTCCCTCCTATTTTCCTCCCTGTCATGTATCTCGTCAGCTCACCCCTTCTCCCCTCTCTATAGAGCCCCCAGGGAAGCCACCGATGCCGCCGGAGCTCGCAAATGGCCGCACCACTCCGGTCGCCCCTTGTCCTCGTTCCAAGAATCCAAACGCATCACGGTGGACACCACTGACCTCCCCGTGCAGCGAAGCCCCATGTCCTCTCTCTCATCGAGCTCTTCGACTACTTGAATGCCGCCGTCAGTCACCATCTGAGCCCGCGCCGCTGTCAGCCACCGAATTTGTAATGAGTGAGAACATGAAGGGAAAGTTGAGTGAGAACATGAAGCGAAAGTTAGGTTAGAATGATGAAAAGATGAAACATCACTTCTTTTACCTGTGTTGGTGGGAAAGAAGTTGGTTCTTGGGATGTATGTGCATGTGGGACATTAGTTGCTTCTCTTGGTGGTGCAAGACCAGCTTTCAACCATTTACACCCTCCTTTGTTGTGATCTTTATCACCATATCATGATAACCCCATATATGGACATCTTCTTTCCTCCCCTTCTTGAATCTACCTCACCTAGAGCTTTCCTTCTCAACTTGGTTGGCCTTCCCACATGCTTGGGATAGTTATGTGGCAATATAGGTAGTCCACTAGTCTTCTCCCATTCAGATATGTCTTTGCAAGGAAAAACTATGTTACCATAAGCAATCTTGTCTATTTCAATAGAGTAGCAGTTATCCACATAGTCTACAGGGTCCAAGTTATCATGTCTCATACAAGAGATTGCATGAGGACAAGGAATCCCACTTTGTGACCATGTTTGACAAGTGCATGTTAAACCTATCAAATCAACTATGTAATCTATGGGAGTTGAAGAAAACCTTGCACCAACTTTGAACACACCATCCCATGCTCCATCAGAATAGCAGTCATGTGACCACTCAATATGCTTGTCAAGATTTTTCTAGATCTTGGGGGAAAATAGCACCGTTCATGTTCTCTGCCTCTTTCATCTTTGTGTACTTTCTACCCATGAACTAATCCTTCATCCTTTGAAACATGCTTAGTACTGGTAACTCTCTAGCTTCTATAATGTATCTGCAGGTATGAGGATAAATTCAGTAAGTATACTCTACAAGCAACTACTAAATACAGTAACAAGGCATGAGGATAATATGCTTACTTGTTAAAGACCTCACAATTATTGTTCAAAAGAATTCACACTTAGGAAGCTCACTCTAGAATGCTCTAACCCATGTATTTGGATCTAAGTTATCTAGCCATGCAGTAGCATCAGGGTTTAGTGCTACCATGGCATTCATTCTTTCCTCATACCTTGTAGAGGTACTAATCCTAGTAATAACCATGAACTGAATCTTCAGAGCATCATCTTTTAAAAGCATCTAGAAGTTTTGTCACATATGCCTCACACAAAACTTATGCTCGGAATCTAGGAATTGATCTTTTACTGCATTGATTAGGCCCTTCTACTTATCTCACATGATAGTACAAGGATTGATGTTCACAATGTCCAAGTCCTTAGTGTCTCAAGAAACCAAGTCTAGTTTTTGTATCTTCAACCTCAACAGAAGTAACAACTAAGGGTAAAATACAATCATTAGGGTCAATCCCAAAAGTTGCTAGTAATTGACCCTTATACCTAGTCTTTATGAAGCAGCCATCAATGAAAATTATGGGCCTACACCCTTGGATAAACCCTCTTTTGGATGCATCCAAACCTATGTAGGCTCTCTTGAATCTTCCTACCTCATCTAAAGAAACAACGAAGGAGCTACCTAGATTACTTCTTCTAACCTCATTGGCAAAATACCATGATGGATTGTACTATTGCTCTTCATCTCCATATATAACCTTCATTGCAAGCCTTCTAGCTCTCTGTAGCTTGTTTCTACTTGGTGTCATGTTCGACTCCTTCTATACAATTCTTGAGAAGTTCTTCACGTTGATACCTTGGTTTTCCCTAAAGCTTTTCAAGCATTTGTCAGCTAGAAAGTTTGATGTGAAAGACTTTAACTTCCATTTCCTACTGCATGTATGCTCACCCACATATCTTTAGATCATGCAAGATTTAGTTCTAATGTCTTTATATGCCCACAGGTACCAACAACACACTCCTTCTCTTTACCACCACAACATTCTGGAAACTTAATATCCCATCTGTTTTGGCAGCTGTACTCTTTGATTGCCTTTCTCACCATGTATACTGACCCAAAAGGTTGCCCTACATGGAATGGCACAGACTGCAAATCTTCCTGTCTGAAAGTCTTGAACCTAAAACTGCCATTCTCCTCATCAGAATCTGGTGCCTATAGATCCTCTTCTTTAGACTCACCATCATTGATGAACTCCATTTTTTCCTTGCCTTTAATTCTTAGTTTTATTTCTATTTTCTCCTCATCATCCAGATTATCAGCATCTAAATCTTCATCATCCTCACTAATGTCATTCTCAGTCAGCATAATCTGGATCATCACTACTTGCTTCTGCTTCCTTTTGACCCCTTCCCTCATTGCTTCCAAACCTGCCTTCTTCTTCATCATTGCCATAGTCCAACTTTATCTTGGTCCTTGGCCTCAATCCATGCCTTCCTTCTACTCTACCTTCCTCACATATCTTTGGATACATGGCCTGAATTGGTGTTGGCTCATCAACTTCACGAGGTGAATGTACTGAATGTAGAGGCTTGCATGGGCTAATAACATGAGGGAATTGTGCAACACGGAAGTGATGGACATCATCCCAGTTCATTGCCCTGATTGAATCATCATGATATAGATATAAACTGATGAAATGTTTGCCAATCTCAACAAATGTACACATAAATGATGTGTCGTGATCATCTCTGATCTGCCTCAACCCATTGTTGCCAATTGACAGAATAGGAATGTATTAGTGCACCTTCATCCTCCCATGCATATCGTATCCAATCTCCTCCACAATAATCTCCAGCATCAGGGGTTACCAATTAACTGTATCCACAGTATCATACCGTACACAAGGAAAAAAATAGCATGTTATAGCAAATTTGGAGCGTCGACGCTACGTTTAAGCTATTTTAAACCACTACAAGAAAAGTTGGCTTTTACAATGGACGATTTTCGTGGTTGAAGGCCTGTTTTTCGTGGCTAAAAAGTCTTCTACGACGGATGTCCCTCGTGGTAAAAGCTCTGTCACAAAAGAATCTACCATGGTTTTTTACCATGGCGGATCGCACCCTTCAGCCACAAAAACTTGTCCCGTCATAGATCTGTTCGCCAGCCATGTTGATTGCTGACATCATGCAAAATGCCACGTGGCAAACACCGTTAACACCCAGTTACCGCCGTTAACAGCCACATAAACTATGGTAGAAGCCAGGCCCAGCCAAGGCCTGCTAAACATTAAGTGGGTTGGCCCATTAGGAGAGCCCAATAAGATTACATCCCATTATTGTTTCGTCTAGCACTGTTTGAAATGGGCCCAAAAGATGCAGCCAGCAGCGGCCCACGAATGTCAGGCCCGTTACTGTTTCGGCCTACAGAAGCCCACATTGTTCGAATATTGTGCGGGCCGTTAATAGCCTGCATCAAGTCGGCCCGATACTGCTAAGGCCTATGGTCATCCCATCACTATTCTCATGGCTTGTCCTAGGACACCTACGAAGGACCCACCTTTGAGAAGGTCTGATACTGTTCTGGCCTTTTACTGTACCGTCCGTCAACTTTTCGGGCCCACTGGTGGCCTGCAACTATTCTGATCTGGTACTGTTTTGGCCTCGCAATATATTCGGCCTATTACTGTTCCTATCTGGTACAATTTTCGGCCTATTACTGTTCTGGCCATTTACTGTTCAGGTCCGTTACTGTTGTTGTCCTTTACTATTATGGCCTACCGCATTTCTGGTCTGTTACTAGTCTGCCCATTACTGTGCAGGCTTGCCGCTGTTCTGGCCTGTTACTATTTTGGCCTATTACTGTTTTGGCCTTTTACTGTTTTGGCTTGTTACTGTTTTGGCCTATTACTTTTTTGGCATGTTACTGTTACTAGTTGCCACCTGAGGGTAGGCCCACTACGTTCACGGACACCTACAGTTTTGGCCTTTCTGAAGCACATGCAAATATCATAAAAGGAGTATAATTAGCGAACATCTTTTACGGTTCATGGTAGGCCCAATACAAGAAGGGCAAATAACAAAACCCTATACTATTACCTGATCGACCTGGCTGGCGCAGTTATGGTACCGCCATGCATGGACGGCGTCAACTAAATGCCTACATGGCCTATGCGAGTTATCTAGATATTACATCAGCTGGAAACTTCTTAATTTTTTACATAATATGAACAAAAGGGAAAGAAAATTCAGAATTTCAGTTGCTAATCAAGTTGATAGAAGAGTCCTCAATTTTCTTTCTCAATCCATCAACTGCATCTCCCTTTGAGTGTGACAGCTACATTGGAAAACCACCTTGAGTCATGACCTTGCAATATCAATAATTGTAGTATGAAACTAAGTAATAAAAAGTTAATACAGCTAACAAGACAAACTACTCATAGCTAAGAATGAACCATATAGGAATTATAACTGCATAATACGAACTTGTAGAGCTGGAATGCAAACCATGAATGAATTATATAGTATAGGATAGGTATGTCGTTGCCTAGGACGAACCAGAACCAGATACAAGATATAATGGTGTGGCTTGTGAACCTGTAGAATAGGACAAACAAGCATTAGATAAGTATGCCAACAATGAAATAAACAATCAAACAAAGTGTTTCTTAGAAATTCAGTATAAACTAGCCAAGTCATTTCAGCAAATATATATATGCAAGTAGTGGTATCTCCTAGAATGCAAGAGACGTTGGGTAACTCGGAATTTGCGGTGAGCTACACAATGTCATGTAGTTACTATCGTAGGTAAAAATGAACCACATATAAACTATAACCGCATCATACCAAAACTTGTCGAGCAGGAATGAAAAACACGAATGAACTATACAGTAAAGAATAATTATGTCATTGATTAGGACGAACCAGCACCAGATACAGATAATATATAATGTCATCGCTGGTGGACCTGTAGACTGTGCAAACCAACTTGTTCAGTGTTGCCTTTTTGAGCTCTACGCAAAGAAAAATAAAATAGTCAGTGTTGCAGCTTTTGAAGAACCAGATGACAACAACGAAATTATAACAAACTAGTACGAAGAGTTTGAACGGGTACTACAGGATAGCATAACAATGTCAGGGAGGAAATAATAGCAGGAACTGAGCTCAGGAATAACTAGATAGAGTCAGTAACTGTGGAGTAGGAAATCCACACTAATATTTTCCACTGATATTATATTTTACAAGAACTACACAATACTAGTAGGCAATTACTGGTGTACGGAGCAGCTAAGATAAGAACATGTGCATGACAAAATAACATACATGTGCATGACTTAAAATTTGTAGAGAAATGAATGCAAACCAACATGTCTAATGACCTTGTATGTACTAGCACGAAGAACAGGCATGCCCAGTGACTTGTATGTACTAGTACAATTACAAAAATGCAGTTCACTGCGATAGCCTTGAACCTGCTATACCGCTGACAAAACAAAAATGGGTTGGATATTTGGTTACCTTGGTCGGATAGGCATCTAAGCATCGTCGATATCGTGCGAGTGACGTCCAAGTCACCGAGGGTGTTGCGGTTGCGGTGGTTTTTAGCGTCGAGAAGCAGATGTTGGGCGGTCAGTGCCGGTGCAGTCAACGGTGATGACCGTGTAGCTGGTCTGGAGCGGTGGACATGGACCTTGTTGAATTAGATCCCGTCTGGTGGACAATGGTGAAGCTGGTCTGGTACGGTTGGGTACCTTTTAGCGGCGGGGGAGCAGAGCATGGGCCATCGACAATGCCATAGGCGCGGCCAGCGAGACCACAGCTCTGGTGGAGTGACACAGAAACCCGGTGAACTAGATCCAATGGGGTGTGTGTCGATGAAGCGGCTCTGGCTGCCGTGGAATTGCCGCTGGGCGGTGCGCGTGGTGGTCGTGGAGGTGAGGGAGTGGGAGAGAAGCCTGGGATTTTGGAAGGACCAGCGCAAAAAACTGCACAAATCGGGACTATGGAGGTGAACAGAAAAATAATTACGATCATGCCCCCAAGCTACCGACTTTGGCATGCCCATAGGGCGTCTAAACAATGGGTAGAATGGGAATTTCAAAGTCAAAAGTTTTTGAAACAGAGGAGCGCGAAGTGCTTCAAAGTCGATGTGCGATTTTGCCGCTCAACAGAGATTTTTAATTTGGCTACCAGCCAAATAATAATAGAAAAGTGGTACTCCCTGGAAGGAGATTTTGCCTCAAAGTTTTTAAAACAGTGGGACGGGAAATGCTTCAAAGTCGGTGTTTGATTTTGCTGCTCGACAGAGATTTTCAATTTGGCTACCGGCCAAATAATAATTAATAGAAAAGTGGTACTCCCCAATGGGATATTTGGCCTCAAATTTTTTGAAATGGTAGGGCAGGAAATGCTTCAAGGTCGGTGTGTGATTTTGCCACTCGATAGAGATTTTGAATTTGGCTACCGGCCAAACAATAATTAATAGAAAAGTGATACCTCCTCTGTGGGAGATTTGGCCTCAAAGTTTTTGAAACTGTGGGGTGGGAAATGCTTCAAAGTCGGTGTTTGATTTTGCCGCTCGACAGAGATTTTAAATTTGGCTACCGGCCAAATAATAATAATAGAAAAAAGGTACTCCCCGGTGGGAGATTTGGCCTCAAAGTTTTTGAAACGGTGGGGCGGGAAATGCTTCAAAGTCGGTGTTTAATTTTTCCACTCGACATATATTTGAATTTGGCTACCGTCCAAATAATAATATTTGAAAAATGGTACTTCTCGATGGGAGATTTTGCCTCAAAGTATTTGAAACAGTGGAGCAGGAAATGCTTCAAAATCGGTGTTTGATTTTGCCACTCGACAGAGATTTTGAATTTTGCTACCGGCCAAATAATAATAATAATAGAAAAATGGTACTACCCGGTGGGAGATTTGGGCTCAATGTTTTTGAAACGGTAGGGAGGGAAATGCTTCAAAGTTGGTGTTTGATTTTGCCGCTTGACAGAGATTTGAATTTGGCTAACGGTCAAATAATAATAACAGAAAAATGGTACTCCTCGGTGGGAGATTTTGCCACAAAGTTTTTGATACGGTGGGGCGGGAAATTCTAAGGTCGGTGTGTGATTTTGCCGCTCGATTGAGATTTTGAATTTGGCTACAGGCCAAATAATAATAGAAAAAAACTAGTAGACTGTACGCTATCTGTCCAGGAATTCAAGTCCTAGAGTCACATCCACTAATCATCCATGAGCATAATAATTGCGCAGACTAATATTTTTAATTTTGCTAACATCCAAGTAATATTTTGATAAATGGTGTACTCCCTATTCAGGAATTGAAGGCCGAGAGTTACATTAACTTATCATCCATAATGAAAATTGGATAACTCCGATTCAAACAGGGTTGGCTGTAGGTTTGCTGCTCGACTGAGATTTTTTAATTTCGTTAATGGTACTCCTTCGGTATGAATTTAAGGCTGAGTCACATCAACTTATCATCAAAATACTGACCATATTGGCAAAGAAATTGGATACGTAATCTCCGATTCAAATGGGGTAGGTGGTAGGATTTGTCGATGGACTGAGATTTTGAATTTGGTAGTTGTCCAAAGAAGACAAAACCTTTGTGAGGTTCATGAATCCAAGCCTGAGAGAGTGAGGTTCGGGCATAGTATTTTTGTGCATCGAGCATATGGTAAATAGATAAAAGCATGATGCGAAACAAATACTCCCTCTGTTTTTGTTACATGGCCCCGAACACAACCCGGGCTCTGTAGCAGGAACCATTTCACATGACCATTGTACTCACCTGTCACTGTCAGGGTTCATCTTAAATTTAGAAGAGTCTCTTCATCTATGGGCTCTCGAGAATTCTGCTGATCTTGTAGCATCTTCAACTCCGCATCACTTGCTAATTCTTTATGTCTCATATCATCGATTGCTCATCTATGCACTTCATGTTTAGCCCGTAGTGCTACAATTTCTTCCTGACTAGACAAATACGCCGACTTGGACTTGGACTTGGACTTGCACTGCGACAACCTTGCATTACGCAGGAACGCGCTTTTATGATGACCTTCACCTTTTAGTACCATTTTAAATGTTTCCAGACGTTCTTCTTAGGTTTGTTCCAGACCATCTTTCCCAGGTTTTGCCATCTCCTCATTCAATCTAATATATAAGGTTATCAGTTGGTAGACATGGGTGAGAGAAGAAAAGCTAATACATAGAAACATGCAGACAACAAATTTAACCTGTCTATGAACAAATCTTACAAGTTGGCATGGCTGACTACACATCATATATATTGTTGTATAAGCATAGCTATCTGATCATACTGATAAGAATTTAATAACTAGCACGTAATAACAGGACTATGCCAACATGACATATGTTTGTTTCTTCATCGCCGGGTGCATGATATACACAAGACAACTCTTTTTACAGCTGAAAACTAAAACTCACACTAGTTGGAAATCATCTACTTAAATTAAAAAGAAAACTGGGCAGCAATTCAGGAAGTGTTGCATATCTAACTATACATATAAATCACTGAGGGTGTGTCATCACAAACTATCAATCAAACATAAGACTTACAATAACACTCTCAGCAGAGGGATTGAGCCCTTCTTTTTTGCTCGTCTGGCATGCTTGGAATTTTTGTTGCAGACTTACCGCAACTTTCTGCAACATGGGTGAAACACATGATCAAAATATAAGAAGCATAAAGTCCGTACAAGATTAAAAACTAATTATTCTTACTATAGCTCTCAGGCAGACAACCAATGCACGAGATGCAGTTCGGTTTGTTAAGCGTTGTGCGACACGATTTCTCTTGTTTTTTCATTGTTCATCTACAAAAGGAGACTAGTGATACAGTTGTGCAAATAGGAATTTTGAATGTGATATGGTATCAGTCTTCACAAACCATATCGTAATCTTTGGATCAAACCAGTGGTCAAGAAGATCTATCTATTGTTGGTTAGTCATAGTGTGTTCCATAGGAGTCGTTCTTTGAATATCCTTGCTTGCCTTACCATCAAAGTATTTACTCTTTAGCCTCTAGCGCTGCTAGCACAAAGAATAGGAGAACATGTCCTTGAGAACATACTCTACATCCTCATTATCCTGATCGAAGTTGAATATCGTCTATCAGCAAGAATGGAACATTTGATGTGTTATGTGACTTAGAATAGAACCAAGAGAAAGCGTGAATGCATGGGATAGAGCACCCTGACTTACATGTAACTTCTGCAGTAATGAATTGTAATGGTCAGGGGTCTGTTGGTGGAGCTTGAATGATGCGAAGATGGGAATATCATTCCTGACAAAAATGCCTATTTCGGATGCTAGAAAAGAAGATTCTTCTGGATCTTCTAGCCTTCGCTTGCTAGACACAATAGAATTGATGCAATATCTAAATTGCATTTCGGAAATTTTAGCTTCAATCTTTTTCTTACCATTGGCCCCCTTCTCTTAAATCTTCGTGTAGCTGCTAATTCAACCATTACATCAACCTTGCACGGTATATATAAAGAAGCATGCATCAATAATCCTTGGAACACATACCTTGTTTTGCGACGGGCTGATCAACAGGTTGGTGATCATCGCTAGCTTGTTGTTGTTGTGCTAGCTGCCTTAGGCAGGTAGAGGTCAAAGATGGTTTGGATGTTAATTGTTGCTGGGTATCTTGATTGGTAATTGGTGATCGTCAAATGTGTGGGATGGTATTTGATGCGTCTACTACTATTGGAACCTGTGGTGTGCCGCCAAGACGACACTTTTAGCCGTATGTGAGTTTCCTGATTTTCGTTTATTGTATTTCCTGACGTGTGTTTGTGTTCCACCGGTAGCATTAGCAGGACGGCTTGTCGACGCTTCGCGTTTGGTACCTGAATGTGTCTTATATGAACTAGCTGATTCCTGACACACATAAACAATACATCAATCTGTTATAGTTTTATATGTAATGCGACGCAGATGGAACAGGATAATAGTATGGCAAAATGTGTTGTACATATGAGGCATGAACTATCCAGAGGGCATTGCAAAATATTTGGTGGGATTGAGATACAAAACATGGAAGATGCAATAGATATCACAACTAAAAATAGAGAAAGCACCTTGGGGTGGACAAGCGGGCGGACTAGCAGGGAGGTCCTCGATGGGTCCAACTTTCTGAGTCAGGTCTCCCTCAAAATATTGTTCATCAACAGAAACGAATGCTAAATCAGACACTTGCTGATCATAGTTTTTCTCCCTGCTGGTACCTGGAAGGGTCTTAGGTGAACCAGCTGATTCCTGACACACATAAGCGATACATTAATCTATCAAAGTCCTATGTAAAATGATATGCGGATAGAACATAAGAACAGTAAGGCAAGATATGTTGAACATATATGATGCATGAACTAAAAAGATGTCATTTCCCAACATTTGGTGGGAATTGAGGTATGAAACATGGAAGATGGAAGAAATATCACAATGACAAGACAAAGCAAACACCTTGGGCAGTGTACAAGCAGGCTTATTAGGGAGGGGGTTCTCGATCGGTCCATCTTCCTGAGTCAGGTCTCCCTCGGAGTTTTGTTGATCTTGAGGATCAAATTCTGCATCAGAATCCTAGACTTCATGATTAGTGGTGGTAGCTATGAAAGATCTAACTCTCTGTGGGACGAGCGACCTTGAATATTTGGAATTCTTTAATAATTTATCTTCCCTAATCTTCCATTCTCCCTCATCAGTCGGCTGCAAATCACCTTACATGCATCAACAAAAAATATATCTTATGAGATTTAAGAGCGAGGTGTGTGTAGAAGAGCAAGCTAGTACAGTGCTAGCAAGCAGTTCAAAGCTCTGAAGGAACAATGACAGACATATGCATATATGATGCCTCAACAAGAAATGTTGGAGTACAAGATAAAAAAACTCAGTGCGAGAACGCAGTGAAACAAGTGACGAAGTACTTTCAGACATCAAATATGTAAAGAGCATATGAAGTGTAAGGCGGCAACCTTTGTGACCGCGATTACGCGATTTCCTTCCGGTGCCTTTGCCGGACTTATGGTGAGCTACGACCTTGATGTTCGCCCTTGAGCGGATTTGCCTCCCCATCTCTCCGGCATCGTGGACAAGGTCGACAAAGTAGATCCGATGCCGTGGAGTTGGGGAAGTGGATCCAACGAAGCTGCGACGATGTTGCTGAGCCAGCTCTGACGCCGTGGACCTCATCTATAGAGGATCTGATCTGGTGCGGGCCGGTGTTAGGAGCTGGTAAAACGTTTTCGATCGCTATGGTGTCATGCTGGTGTAGAGGCTGTGAAGGGGATATGGGACGGAAGGAGCACGACCATGGTCGTGCAAGGTGATCTCGAGGGATTCAACCTGAAGGGCGCGGGTGGTACTAGTATGTTTGAAACTTTGAATTGTGTGGCGCGTGCGAATTTATAAGAGAAACCATTTTGAGGAATGGCCTTTGGCACGTTGTTTCTAGAGCGAAGGGAGAAATGAAAATTTCATACCGCTTGAATTTTGGACGTAGGAGCCATTGCGGCGGGTGTTTCTGGCGCACTGCTTGGTGGAAGCGGTATCTACTACTGCATTCTAAAAGTTTGACTTTAGGGCCACACAAGTATATAGTGCACGAAAATATTCATGATAACAGGCACATGGACATGGTCATTCTCGAACTACCTTTCTTGGTAATGTGTTAATTTTCGGCAAAACGTGGGTCTACAGATCTAAACAAAGTGCAAAATGAAGAGGACTTTTTGTGGGACTATCTTTTCAATAATTTTTGTGCTTCATGCCCAGGAAATTGTGGATCTCTTGGATGCTAATTACTCGGAGGATGAGATCAAGGGATCTGTTCAAATCCCTTTTATCCCGCACAGATACATTATTTTTAAACATCCGGGCCGTTGCAGCTCTTGTAGCCTAAAGGATCACCTGGTGGCGAAATGTCCAGGACTTTGTTTAAATTGTCATACTTTGGGCTCAATTTGTGGGTCATGCCGGAACTCACGACAGGCCAAGTTGCGAGGTATGTGCTCTCAATGCCTGGGCCCTGGCCATTTGGATAATAATTGCACTATTGGGCTATGCTGTAATAAGTGCAATCAGCTTGGGCATTGGCCGATTGAATGCGCAACGCAGCACTTTGTTTGGAGGCCAAAACTACTTATTGTTCAGGCCAATTTACGCTGCCGAAAAATCTAGGTGGTTAAAGGAAAACAACCTGTATTAAAGGTAAGAACTCCTAAAAAACTCTGCCTTCTCTGTTTTCCCCAGTCGTTTCGCCTCATGCGTGTTCTACAGTGCAAACCCCGATCTCCACCGCCGTCGCTGCTTCTGTCACCATGGCCAACTTTCCCGTGAATCCTCTTGCTTTTATCCCTGATGGCATGGCAGTTGATCCTGGTCCAGTAGATCGTCGCATTGGTTCTTATCTGGTGGTGAACCCGGTGTCGCCTCTACAACATGACAATGTTGTCATCACATAGACCAATCTCTTCATCCCGATTCAGCTCATGGAGCAAACTCATCTGCACATTGCTGATATGTTGGTTGAAGCTAGACATACACCGCGCCGTCTGGATGATCATCCATTTGGTATTGGTACTTTTACTCTTCGTGATGCACTTGCTACTGATACTGTTGTTGGTCTTAATTTTGCCTTAGATGAGGAAACCAATGTTACTTTTGTCAAGCATGATGCTACCAGAAACATGAGATTATCTGAGTTTGGTAGACAAATCTGGGTAATGTTTTTGGGATTCCCTCTAGATTATCAGACAAATTTCCACATTAATAGAGCATGTGATGATGTTGAGCCGCTCTATGAATGGCATCTACCTAGATCAAATAACAAGTATGTGTTAGCTAAGGTCTAGCTTGTTGATCCTAAGTTTGTTCCTAAAAGTTTTATTATGATGCAACTGGGTGGTGCTAGACGCAGCTAGACTGTTCCTATGGTTATGTTAAGATCTGCTGATTGGAATGCCCATGTACATGATGTCCCACCTCCACCAGAGGAACCAAAACCTGAAGATGGTAATCCTCACCCACTGTATGGAATTGAGTAGACTGCAGAACAGATCTATGAATAGCAGGTGGCTAACTGGTTGTAGCAGAATAGGGCCCCTTTTGGTGCTCCCAATAACCATAATCATATGGGTCACCAGCAAATAAACATTGAAAACCAAGTGATTCTTGAGAATATGGTGGTGTATCCTCCTTTGATAAACTTTCAGGCTATTCCTGCTGAGCAAGGAGTGCACTATTCTGCTGGAGTGCACACCCTATCACTAATATGGTGGACAACCCTGCACAAGCCTGTAATGATAGTATATCTGAACACTCAGGCTCCTCCTCTGCTATTCATGATCAACATATGCAATATGTGAGCACTGATCTTACATTAAATATGATGGTCCTTGCTAAACTTACTCACACTGTTGATGCTGAAATATGGGCTAGATTCTCCATTGCTAAGTAAGTGATCCTTAATTCCTTTGTGCCAAAAATTCAAACTTATGTAGCTCCTCGTTTAAGATGTCCCCTGCAACCTTTCATGAACTGGTGGGGAAGAGCCTCCTTTTGATGCAGAATGGGAAAGCTAGGAGGTCTAGCACTACTGTGGGACCTACCTCTTCTATGAAAATATGGGAACTGCCTAATGTAGACAGGATAGAAGATGAGTGTGTTGACTCTAAAGGAGCCGATGTTGGTCAAAAAAGTAAGCTGGAGACTCCTACTATGGAAAATCAGGTTAGGCGAAGCTCCATGAAAAATAAGTACAATGGATTCAGAATCAAGGGGAATTCTGATGTTAACCTGCTAAGTCCAAAATTAAACCCAGACTGATTCTAGCTGTAGTTGAGAACAATGGGGATGAAGACCCTGAAACTGGGCATGTGGTAAATCCCAGTCCTCCTCCAACACCAATTGCTACCATCCAGGCCATAGGGGTCAACCTTTGTGGTGTCCCTCCTTCAAAGATCTCCCCAAGCAACCGCTCAAGCATCTACAGGAAGAGGAGATGAAGAAGAATGTCAAGGAAAGTAAGGACACCTAATGCAGTCATTGAAAAAGTGGTTTGTTTTGTGCTGGAATATTAGGGGTCTAAATGCTAAATCCAAACAACTAGCCTTAAATAATGCAATACATTCTAGTGAATGTGCAGTGGTTTGTATTCAGGAGACTAAGAAAGAACACTTTGATGTGTCTTTTATTAAGGAGTGGTGTCCTCCTTCTTTTGATGAATTTGTTTATGTACCTTCTGTGGGTGCTTCTGGTGGTTTACTTATTATTTGGAAAAGTGCAGTTTTCTCTGGGCTTGTAATGCATTGTGAATCCTTTGCTTTATCTGTACATTTTACTGCAACTCAGTCTACCCAGGAGTGGGTCTTGGTTAACATATATGGGCCTTATCAGCGGGAGGCTAGGGAGGAGTTTATCCAATGGTTATCTAAACATCCCTAACACTGGATACTGTCTCATCTTGGGAGATTTCAATTTCATTATATCACCAAATAATAGAAATAGAGGAGGTGGAGATGCTAATTATATGTTAACTTTCAATGACTGTATTAGGTCTCAACACATGACTAAAATTCCAATTAATGGAACAAAATTCACATGGTCAAACATGCAAGAAAATCCATTACTTGAGCAGCTTGTTTGGTTCTTCACTTCCTTGCATTGGACAAATTCTTATCTAGCTACAATGGTAAACCCACAAGGAAAACCAACTTCTGACCACACACCTCTTGTGGTTTCCATTCAGACTCATATTCCTGCTAGTAAAAAATTTCGGTTTGAAAACTACTAAGTGGCTCATTAGGGTTTCTTTGAAATAGTAGCTAAAAGCTAGGATAAACCGACGCATAAGAATAATAGTGCTACCAACTTAAATGCTAAGTTCAAAAGGTTGAGATATGACCTGAAATTCTGGAGCAAATCCATTTCTAAACTATCTGTTTGTATTGAAAATTCAAACAAAGCCCTTTTGGAACTATATAATTTAGAGGATAGCAGGGGTCTGACTATTCCAGAAGCAAATTTTAGGTGAATTCTAAAAACACATCTCATAGAATTGCTGGAATTTCAGAGAATTTATTGGAAAAAGAGAAGTACCATTAGATGGACACAATTGGGAGATGAGAATACTAAGTTTTTCCAGAATATTTCTACTAAAAGATACATGAGAAATTCCATTTCTCAGCTCAAATAGAATGATGGAAATATAGTAACCAGTCATGAGGATAAAGAGTAGGCTATCTATGATTCATTCAAGGAGAGGCTTAGCACTAGCTGCTCCTCTCCTATGTTTTTTGATCGACAATCCACGATTCAGCCAATTGAAGGGTTGGAAGATCTCTCAAAACCATTTACTACTAATGAAATTAATAATGTGGTCAAGTTCATGCCAGTTGACAAAGCTCCAGGCTCTGATGGTTTTAATGGGCAGTTTATTAAAAGCTACTGGCACATCATAAAACATGATATTTATCAGCTATGCTTTGATTTCTATATAGGAACACTGGATCTGGAGAGCATTAATATGGGTCATGTTACCCTAATCCCCAAAGTGCATTCCCTTGAAACTGTAAATGAATATAAACCAATCACACTGTTGAACTGCTGCTTGAAGATTATTAAAAAGTTGTTGGCTAACACACTATAACAAGTAGTCCTGAAAATCATACATAAGAATCAGTATGGATTTATTAAAGGAAGAACAATACAAGATTGCTTGGCTTGGGCATTTGAGATCATTCATCAATTTACAGCTTCTAAACAAGAAATTCTTCTACTAAAATTGGACTTTGCCAAGGCCTTTGATAGCATTGATCATGGTGCTATGCTGAAAATCATTAAACAATTGGGATTTGACAAGAAATGGGTAGTTTTGGGGATATGCCAAATGGGTACCCTCATAGCATGTCACCAATCCGCCTAACCCGGGTGGCCCATAGTTGGTATCAAGGCCTATGGCCTGCTGGGCGGCCCAGTTAGATGGATCCAGAAGGGAGGCCCATGCCGGATAAAGGAAGGCTACACAGGAGTCACCGACATACTCGGACCCTTGGAGTACGAGACATGGGAGACTAGTTTGTATTAGTGTAGGACTCTTTACCTTGTCCGGCAAGGACCTTTCCCTATAAACCCTAGGTCTTGGCGCCTTTATAAGCCGGCCTGCGGGAGCCTTTAGGGCACAACCTCTTAGATTGCTACGTACAACGTGAAACACGTCGCACAGCGAACCTATCTCTGTACCTCGGCGTATTGCCGTTATAGTGATTTATAGCAGGAGTAGAGTTCCGCCACCGTTGTGAGACTTGAACCTGGGTAAGCTGTGTTACCTCATACCTGCCAACTCTCTGCCTTATCCCACGTCTCTAAACACGCACTGTGAGGACCCCTCCATGGCGTACTCGTTGGCAATACCACGACAGTTGGCACCCACCATGGGGTAAGAGGCGCTTCGAGCCCAACACCGGGCGAGGTCCAATCTCTTCGTAGGAATTAGAGACACCCTATCTATCAGACGTGTTCTCTTGTCCGACAACGTCCCAATCGTCCCTCCAGATGAGTTCTAGGTGCCAGTGAAGACGAACCCTACGCGATGTTCCGTCATCCCCTTCGGAGACATCCACATCTTCATCAACGAAACCGACTCGGATCCTAGCTCGCAGGAAGTCGGAAACTCGTCAAGCCCCACACGGACCACCTATGAGCAGGACACATTCACGGAAGGATCTGGGCCATACCTCTCCTTGGTATATGGTGGCTCGGATCAGGAAAATTCAAGGCCCACCCAAACCGCCCATATGCAGGATATAAAGGTGGAAGGACCCCGCAAATCCGCTTGGCTTCCCCGAGCGTTAGAGATGCGCAGGTCACACTTTTTTGGCATAGTCACCATCTTTGATCTGGCCAGATGTGTTTAAAGGGATGGAAAACCTCCCCGCGAATACCTTGCCAGATGGATGAGGGTGAGGGAAATCCTAGAGGGCGACCGCGCCGACGAGCTTGTGTACCACTTCGTGGAAGGGCTCACACCCAGAACACTCCTCTGGCATACCCTCCAAAGGCGGCAGGCCGCAAGTCCTCTCACCCTTGGTGAGATGGTCACCATCGTCAACGAATACACAGATGCCAATGAAGAGGCTAAAACGGCGATCGTCGTTGTAGCCGGAGGAGGAAACAACAACAACGGCCCGCCTCCATCACCCTCCACATACACCATCGCCAACACCGAAGCCAACTCCGACTCCGTCCTTGACGTGCTTTACACCGACATCAATATGGATGGCGGTGGCTCGGACAATAACTTGGAGGAATATGATGCTGTTATGGGGGAGATCGAGCAGGATATTGAGAAGGAGAAGCGCGCCGAGAAGGCCAACACTTCCCACCAGGTGCTAGTCTCCATTGGGAGCGTGATGGAAGAAGACGGACAGGAACCGGAACGTGAGAGAGCTCCGCCCATGCAAGCAGTTACCAGAGCAGCAGAAGCCAAGAAGGCCGGCGAGCCTCCGGCTCTGGCCAAGGCCATGCCTCCTCCGGTTATCCGTCCACAATCGTTGCCGGAACTCACCACAGCCCCTAGTACTACTTGACACTCAAATCAGCCGACAATGCCACCATCAATGTCTGCAGCCAGCAACCCATTAGCTACTCCCATCGACAAAGCAATTTACGGCACACTCCTCGTTGAGCCAATCACCGTCACCCATATCCGGAGCATTACGGAGCTTGATGAGAAGCGCGCAGCAATCTTGGTAGAGGCCAAGTGCATTGCGGATCAGGGCGCTAAGCTGGACGAAGACATGGCTAAGGCGCGCAATCCATTAAGGCGGCAAGAGCTATGGAGGCCGAGTACAAGCAATTATTGTTAAAGCAAAAGGCAAAGAAAGTGCTAGCTGACGTCGTCGAAGATCCTGGCATTCGGCGGAGGTTGGGATCTGACAGATCTAAGCCAACAAAATCCACCCGTACATTGATTCAGAGGGGAGGCAGGTCATGCCAACTCCTGCCCTCAATCTCCATCGCCAAGACCCTCCTGGAACAGGACAGGTCGCTAGAAGCAGTTGGTCAGGTGTACGACCTCGTCGCTAAGGCATGCAAGCAACAGGAAAAGGCTACCTCACAGAGGCTCGAGTCCAACCCAGAGCTTTGCTAGTCAACCCTGAATAGCCGCAGAAGGCCCAAATCTCCCAGTGACGAGGGATCGCATACAGGCTCTACAGAGCAAAGACGGAGGGAGGCACGCAACAGGGCTGACGCCATCCCCATATCCTCTGATCACGGAGAAAAGGCTCGTCCCCGCCGGTCGCCACCTCCACCACCATCTCGGCATCACGAGGAACCAGAGCCGCGCCATCATACAAGCATGCCACCGCCAAGGCGTCCCCAGGCCAGCATCGTTATACGCGACCAGGGTGAGCAACCCCGGCATGCCAGAGAGCGCAGTGGCATTGAAGGACATAGGAGGAGGTCCCACAAGGAGCCGCCATGTCCGACAAGTAACTGTGACAGGCATGAGGAGTCGCAGGAGGGGCGCATCAAGAAATCAAACCCACCGCCTCCACTGCTACCGTCGCCACCCAGTAGCCATCATGGCAGAGGCCACGGTGGATCTCATAGATCGTACCACAACTCCCCTCCCCATGACGGAAAAGGGAAGCAACTAGAGCCGTATGATGCGCGTACATGGCTAGACAAGATCCAAGAGGCTCGGGAGCTCCCATACCTTGGGCCACGGTTCTTTGGACCAGACATATGAGCCACAACCTGCCCCAAGGGCCTCTGGATAGACAAGACCATCAAGCCTTACAACAGCACTGGTAGGCCATCAACATGGTTGCAGGACTACAGCGAAGCGATTCACATCGTAGGGGGAAACCCTAATGTCACCGTCAAGTACCTCGCACTCATGCTGACCGACACCGCACAACAATGGATCGATGACTTACCGGAGAAATCAATATGCAATTGGTTGGACATGCATGAAGCGTTCACCCAGAATTTCGAGGGTACGTACAGACGTCCCTACACTGTCGGAGACCTGCAGCGATGTGTGCAAGAAAAGGATGAAACCTCTCGTGCCTACCTCTCTCGCTGGCTGGATATGAAAAATTCCTGCGCAGGGTTGCACGAACAGACCGCTATGGCCGCCTTCATTGACGGTCTGGAAAAGGGAACTTTGCTCCACCATAAGTTGAAGCGCAAGGAAGACAACCCTCAACGCAATGATCGCCATGGCTAGCGAGTTCACCGCTGCTGATGATGACGCGCGCGGATCACTACCGGCAATAACAATCCCTACCCAGGCTAGAAAAAACAAAAATAACAAGCGGAAAAATTCGCCCGAAGAAAGGCAAGCAGCCTACATGGTCGCTGCAACGTTCACTGGTAGAGGCGGACATCGTGGATGTGGTCGGGGGACTAGCAGTGGCCATCAAAGGGGTGACTCAACAACCTCAGGGCCCCGTGTTCCCCAAACGTACGAAGCATACCATGATATGTCGTGTTTCGCCCACCTTGATGCAAACGGCAAGGCCACCCACACCAACTGCCAATGCAAATTTGTCAGTGACCTCAAGGAAGACCCTGAGTCCGGCTACAAGAAAAGTCGGAAGAATAGACTCCATGGAAAGGGCAAAGGGAAGAGAAGGAGGAAGAGCCTAAGGAATCAAGCGATATGGATGAAGACGTGGAACCCAAATCTTCCGACAAGGGAGAGGATAAAGGGAAAAATCCCTTTGAAAAGAAGGCTCCATGTTACCATACCTTCCTTGGCACCCCCACCGCCCGGGCCCAGAAAACCTCTATGAGGATACTGATGGCTACCCTCCCTCCGGTTCCCTAGTAAGTCAAGTGGTCGGAAGTTCCAATTACTTGGGATAGGAAGGATCACCCAGACCTTATTTCAACAGAGAACTAGTATGCCATGGTCATCAACCCTTTGATTGATGGCACAGAGTTCACCAAGTGTCTTGTGGACAGTGGAAGCAGCATTAACATCATGTACCTGGATACACTTCAAAATATGAACTTGATGGAGACCTAGTTAAGGAAGAGCAACACCATGTTCCATGGGTTGTCCCCGGCCGGCAAGCAAATTCCCTGGGCTGCATCACCCTTCTGGTCGCTTTTGGGCGATGTTAACAATTACTGCCAAGAACACATGACCTTTGAAGTAGTGCCTTTCAAGAGCATGTACCACGTCATCTTTGGACGTGACATCTTCCACTCCTTCCATGCAAGGCCATGCTTTGTCTACAACAAGCTCAAGATTCCCGGACCAAACGGCGTCATCACCATTGACGGAAGCTTCACCAAGGCATGGGAGTGCAAGCCCAGTGAAGCCACCTTCGCCAAAGCAGTCCTCTACGGTGAGGAGTTCAAGGAGATCCAGAACTAGGTCAACGCCTTAGAGATGCCAGCTTCAAAGAAGCAGACACTACTGCCGAACCCACATTCAAGGCCGCCATCAAGAGCAAGTCGGTGGAGCTTGTTGAAGGAGATTCCTCCAAGACCACTGCCATTGGCACGGACCTGGATCCCAAATAGGAAGCGCGCTCGTCGAGTTCCTCCGTGAGAATAGGGACATCTTTGCATGGCAACCTACCGACATGAAAGGTGTACCGAGGGAAGTTGTCGAGCACAGCTTGAATATTGATCCCAATGCCAAATAGGTGAAGCAACCTCTACGATCCTTTGGTGATGAAAGACGAAGGGCTATAGGCAAATAAATAGCTAGGTTACTTAAGGCTGGCTTTATCCGAGAAGTTATTCACACTCGATGGGTGGCAAATCCTGTACTTGTCCCCAAAAAGGGAACCAATGAATTAAGAATGTGCGTTGATTACACCGGCTTGAACAAAGCGTGTCTGAAGGATCCGTTTGCTTTGCCTCGCATTGACCAAGTCATTGACTCGACGGGTGGCTCGGAACTTCTGTGTTTTCTCGATGCTTACTCAGGATATCACCAGATCCAGATGCGAAAGTCGGACCAACTGGCCACTTTGTTCACCACACCCTACGACACGTATTGCTACGTCACGATGTCCTTTGGGTTGAAAAACGCTGGTGCTACTTACCAGCGGACAATGCAACATTACCTACACGACCAAATAGGTCGCAATGTACACAATTACATGGACGATATCGCGGTAATGTCAAAGAAATTAAATGACCTTATCACTGACTTGCAGGAAACCTTTGACAATCTCCGGAGATACAACAAGATATTGAACCCTAAGAAGTGCATCTTCGGGGTACCCTCTGGCAAACTGTTGGGCTTTATCGTTTCGCATCGCAGAATCAAGGTGAATGTAGGGAATATCAAGGCCATCCTCGACATCAAACACCCGACATGCCTAAAGGACATGCAAAGGCTCACAGGCTACGTTGCAGCCGTAATCCGGTTCATCAACCGACTTGGTGAGAAGGCTATGCCACTCTACAATTTGCTCAATAAAGCGGACAAATTCACAAGGACGGACGAGGCTGACGCAACACTTCAGGAGTTGAAGAGAATACTCTCCTCCCCACCAATACTTGTAGCACTAGTGTCCAGGAAGCCTATGTTAGTTTACATGGCGGCAACCAACCGAGTAATCAGCATCGTCATCGTGGTGGAGTTCAAGGAACCCACGCACGAATATGGAGTTTAGCGACATGTTTACTACGTAAGCGAGGTCTTGACGAAATCCAAACAGCATTACCCGCACTACCAAAAGATAGCTTATGGAGTTTTCCTTGCTTCACTTGAGCTAAGGAATTATTTCCATGAGCACCCTATCACAGTGGTGAGCAAAGCTCCACTTTCCGACATCATCAACAACAGCAACGCTACAGGGAGAGTGGCCAAGGGGGGCATTGAACTTCCCGCCTTTGAAATCACCTACAAGAGACGTGATGCTATCAAATCACACGCATTGGCAGATTTTCTCGCAGATTCGACAGAACTGCCAGAAGACACTCCTGTGCCAGAGCCAGAATATTGGGTCATGCACTTTGATGGATCAAAGCTACTCAACGGCTCGAGGGCTGGTGTATTCTTACAATCACAAACAAGAGAAAAGTTGCAATATGTTTTGCGGATTCACTTCAATTCTACCAACAACATGGTGGAGTATGAGGCCCTCATTCACGGACTTCGTGTAGCCAAAGAGATTGGCATCAAGCGCATAGTTTGATGTGGAGATTCCGACTTGGTTGCCCAGCAAGTAGTTGGCACCTGGAATGCACAGAACCCTATGCTGGCGGCATATCCAGACAAAGTAGACGAAATAGCCAAGTGCTTCGATGGCTACAAATTCAAGTACGTCAAAAGGGAGGAGAATGAGGCGGTGGACCTGCTGTCAAAGCAATGATCAGCTCTTCGACCAATTCTGCCAGACATTTTCCTAGAACATTTACGGACCCCATCCGTGAAGGGAACGGACCCCGACAACCCAGATAGAGTGGATTCATTTGTTAATACAGTAATAGTGACATCTCCGGCTTGGACGAAACCATTCATGGATTATCTACAAGACGAAACTTTGCTTGCCGACAAAGTCGGAAGACGGAAAATAGTACGCAGAGCAAAAGGCTACGTCATCATTGACAGATAGCTTTACAAAAGAAGTACCACAGGATTTTTCCTCTGATGCGTCTCCCAGCAGCAAGGTATTGAAATCATTAGAGAAATACATCTTGGAGATTGCGGGCACCATGCCACACCCCGATCGTTGGTGGCTAAGGCCTTCCGACAAGGATTCTACTTGTTAACTGCCAAGGCGGACGCCGACAAGTTGGTAAAAACATGCCTTGGGTGTCAGTTCTATGCAATACAACCAAGTGTTCTAGATGAAGAATTGCGAACAATACCGATAACTTGGCCATTTGCAGTCTAGGGGCTAGAAATGGTAGGACCTTTGCAGACAGCACCCTGTGGATTCACACACTTGATAGTAGCAGTGGACAAATTCACAAAATGGATTGAAGCTAAACCCATTAGAAAGCTTGATGGGGAAACATCCCTAAAAATTTTCCAGGATCTAGTGGTGAGATTTGGTCTCCCACACAACATCATCACCGACAATGGTAGAAATTTATCTCTCCAAGAAGTTGAGGAGTACTATCATGAAAAAGGCATCCGCCTTGACCTAGCATCTGAATCACACCCACAATCAAATGGGAAAGTTGAAAGGGCCAATGGACTAATTCTGCATGGAATCAAGCCACGCTTAGAGGCACCGCTGCATAGGGCAGTTGGAGCCTGGGCAGAGGAATTACCATCTGTCTTGTGGAGTTTAGGAACAACACTCAACAGATCCACCGGCTTGACTCCTTTCTTCATGGTTTATGCAGCATAAGCGGTCCTCCCATCCGACATCCTCCATGATGCACCAAGAGTTTCGTCCTACAAGGAGGATGACGCTGAAGAATCCAGACGCCTATTTGTGGACCTACTTGTAGCACGTGCTAGCATGCCAGTGATCTGTCGTCTACTAGCAGAAGTTGCGTGGCTACCATAGTCGCCGCGTAAAGCATCACTCATTTAAAGAAGGGGATTTGGTGCTTAGGCTCAAGTAGGAGAAATCACACAAACTATCCCCGCCTTGGGAAGGACCGTTTGTCATAAGCAAAGCAATGCTAAATGGATCCTATTACCTCGTCAATATCCGCGTGTTGAAAGATAGGCCAAGAAATCGCAAGCGCAAGCAACGTGATTCCGATGATGATTACCCGGAAACAGATTGGCCACAAAACATAGCACAGCTATGTCCCTTTTACACTTAACACGTTTATATTATGTAATAAGTTTCTTATATGATCAATGAAATAAAGCATTGGGTTCACGCATATTCTCTGAGTCTTTTACCTCCTTTAGTTGTTCATTTTTGGATCATATAAACCTTCTATGCTTAAGTTTCCTGGTCTACACGTTTTCTGAAGTTTTTATGTGGATTGTGGAGTAGTGACTTCTCGGCACTCAAAGCCGACGATTTTGCTCTTAGGTTCTTGATGGTGCTATTAAGCATCATCACCTGACGGCATAGTTCTATGCTGCGAGTCTTCCATCTCACGAAAGGTCGAGCATACGAACCAGAATAATGGATAAGCCTATACATATGCTAGAAACAGATAAGTAGCAGGAAACTTGAGGACAAGTTTTTCCGCCGTGATAACACATAAGTATTTTCTGCATACACATTGCAGAGATACATTTAATACAAACATTGTATTTTATGGCTCTGCTGCAGGGGGCTTCGTGGTGGCATCAATAGGATAGCCATGCCGGGAGAACTCGTCAAACTCGGAGGGAGATGGGCTAGACTTAAACGAGGCCATGTATTAGTCAAGGATCTCGGTAGGCACAAAGACATCTGCATTGAACATTCTGGCAATCCTGGTGTTGAAGCCAGAGAGGGAATTCCAAATAGCATTGCTATTGATCTCCCTCCCTTCCTCATCTAGCTTGGGAAAGCCGGACGTCACCGGGTTGATGTTGGCATTGTCGTGGTGTGCCTTGACCAAAGACGGAGACATTCTAGCACCAGCCTGGGCGCAAGAGGCCTTCCAGTCCTTGAACTTCTCAGGAGCTTGGCGCAAGATCTATCTCATTGACCGCTGAGTCAGCCACCTTGATGTTAATCCCCAGAGGCTGGGCTATCTCCTTGGCCTGGGCAATGGTGGTGCTGTCGAAGTTTCCAGCAAGAAGCATGCGTTCCTTGGGATCTAGAGTACCCTCACCCAAGTTGGATATGCCAATGGGACCTATGGTTTGCACAAGGTACAAGGTCCATGAGTACAAACAAATTGAATGATTATCCAAAGTATAGAAATGACCAAGACGGAGAAAGGTTACTGAAGATGCTCATCTCCGCTTGGTTGCATGTCTCCGCCAAGGCATCTCTCTCCTTCTGGACTGTCTTGTACACCTCAAGGTTCCTAGTATTCTGCTCTTTGGCAGCTTGGTTCTTCTCCTTGAGTTGTGAATTTCGTCCTTTAGGTGCTGCATCTCGGTGTTAGAAGACTCTTGCAGCACCTTCATCGCCGCCCATGGCCCTTGACGGCATCGACCAGGTCCTTCTTCAAAATTATGTTCTCATCATCGAGCTCCTGGATATGCTTGGATTGCTCGACGATGCTCTTGGCCTTGGCAATTGCTTCTGTAAGAGGGAAATCAGAAAGTACTATGAGAAGACGACAGAAATAAATCCATGAGGAAAAACAAGGAGTTGTTACAAGAAATAGACTCTAGCTATTTTTGATATGTTGCTTCAGGAAGGCTATTTTACCTTGTTCAAGGACCAGCTCCTTCCGCAAAGCAGCAAACCTCTCATTGGTCGTGACTCTCCGTATATTCTCATTATGCAAACAAACAAGCATGTTTAGTTTCTCTAGAGCATCTAGTCGGAACTGTATAGTTTCAACTACACGCTTGGGAGCTACACTATCAAGTTCTACTCTTAAAAGTTCTTTGGAGCACTCAGGCTAATAACCTTTGTTTATCCGCCTAACAGCTCAGGGGCTACAGAGGGATATACTACGCAAATAAACAAAGTGAAGTTCAAAAGACTTAAAATGGAAATAAGCTTGAGATTGTTGGTGAGATTGGCATAAGCAGTTTGGAAGATGTCGACATTATTATACACGACATCCGCATGCGCAATAAGGTCATCTAGGCACAATGTTGAGGAGTTGCTGCCAAAGGAGACGTTGATGCCGGAGGCATGTATGATGCCCTAGCCGCCTGTTGCATCTTCAAAACAGATGATGGCTCAGAAGCTCCCGCCTTAACTATTGACTCCGCCTCCGCCTCTTCCATCACTTGTTTCCCTTTCTCAGTGGCATCCTTAGCCGGAGCTTTAGCCACTTTGGAGGAAGTGCTCTCCTGTGTTGCTTGGCCGTTGGGAGCAACGTATGCCTCGACAGAGCGTGGGGTATAAAGGATTGGATTGACATCTACATCCATGGTGGAGATCTTAGGGATGACGGGAGACAAAGGCCCAACGGGTCCAGCAGAAGGCTTGGCGACAGGAGTGGGGGGAGCAGTAGAGGGAGAGGGCTTGGCGGCCACGTCCCTGGTGAGCATGTCACGAATATTTTTTGACCCTCCAGCATCTCTGGAGGACCGCTTCAAGCTAACACCGGCTTTCCTCTTGAAACATACGAAGTATAAGTACAAGAGTTGAAAAAGGTATGAGCTGAAAAGTATAAGCCGGAGAATGAAAACACTTACTCCACGGCAGGAGCATTGGTGAGGGGAATGCCGGTGGATTTCTACTTCTTCTCTGCCTCTAAGGCGGTGATGGATCGTTTGGAGACTCCACTCTCCAATTTCTTCTTCTTCTTGGCCTTGGCAGCAGCATTAGAGGTGGAGCTCTTCCGCTTTCGCGCTGCCGGAGCTAGTTGATCCTTGGGGGTGTCGTCGTTGGACACCACTTGGATATCCTTCAGCTTGGGATCATAGACCTAGGAGGCCATCTGATCCGCCGCCACGGTCAACAGCTGGGATGCAGAGGGGTGTTAGACTGACAAATTCAAGTCGAAAAAGCCTTAGAGTATATAACGAGCAACAAAGGAAACAAAAGTTACTTCTGGGCATGTGTCGCAATCGAACATGTCATAGGTGATCTTGAAGCTGCGCTTCCTGTCCTTCACCTTGACGATGTCCTTAAGCCGGAGTTTGATGGAGTCAGTAGAGAAGTTATCTCGTGAAATTTGCATGGGATCCCTCCTGTCTTGAGTGTATTTACACATCAACTCAGCGCGATGCCGCAGAGGCTGGATCCGCCTAACAAACCAGCACATGGCAAGATCCAAGCCCGCTAGACCTCCGTCTATGAGCCATTCAATCCGCCTTATAGCGGGATTGGCCTCGTTGTAGGAGGGAAGGGATGCTGGGGTCCACCATGTGGGCACCTCGGTGGCAGCTCCATCAACGAAGTCAGGATAAGTCTCAAGGAGGTCAAGCAGAGGAAAATTTGGGCTGTAGACGTACATGCGCTCCCATTTCTTGCATGACTCATGCCCTATGATGGCAGGGAAGCAATGGCTAGGACGGATCTTGAAGCTAATGGTTCCACAGATCCGCAATTCGTCCTTGGACTCTACGGACTCTCTCTTGACCATAAAAAAGTGCATGAACAGATCTAACCTAGGTTTAATGCCTAGGAATCCTTCGCACAAGGCTATGAAGTTGCTAAGGACTAAGATGCTGTTGGGAGAGAGATTGTGGGGGAGTACCCCGGAAGTGTTGGAGAATGTCCAAGAAGAAGTTGGAGACTGGAAGGCTTATGCCTCGTACCAGTTGAGCCTTGAGGTACATCTTCTCTCTGGCTTGGGGATAAGGAACCACCTCGCCGGCGGGCTCCGCTCCCCAGACCAACTCCTTCACCACCGGGAGATACCCCTCAATGACCAGTTCCTGCAGATCCTTGGCGGAGAGGTCAGAGCCCCTCCACAACCCCTTGTGGGAGTCGTTATCTTCGTCACCAGCTTCTGGCACCGCTCGTTCTTGGTCGTCACCGGTGGTTTCCACCACGGCGATGACAGGGACAACCACCCCCTCCGACGGGACAGTCACCCCCTAGGATGGCTCTAAAAAAGCCTCAAGGATCGTTGCCGTCGAAGGAATGGAGCTGCTGGAGGCCATTGCTATGAGGGAGTAGGAGGAGAAGAGGGCTCTGGGTAGGGTTTTCAAGGAAGAGCTCGAATAGACGCACGGCTGGAGGAAGACGATGACAAGGAAGCAAATGTGGGTAAAAAGAAAAAACTGACCGCGGTGAAAATATATAGACCCCGCGTCAAGATTCGTGCAAAGGGATCTAATGGATGGAGCGTTGCCGACGTGGAAGTGAACCTGCGAGGTAATTTCGCCATTTCCTCCATCTTTGCCGCTTCGCCGTTTCGGATTTCGCGCGCGTGAAAATAGCTGATGATTAATTCTCTGTTTCTTTGAGTTTTGAGGGAGCGTAGGTTGTGACCGACGTCAACTTCCTAACAGTTGCAGTGAAGGCTCACATCAGAAGATTCCATCGAAAACGGAGATTGTCCAACTCTGGAAATGAAGATTCAAGGAATCTCTGGCTACATTGCAAGCCGGATAGGATTGCAGGGTTCTTTGGGATACCTTTGAGATATTGCTTGACAAATTTTCGGCATCACTTAGACGGAATATTCAAAGATCAGTGGGCAAGAAGGTGCAAGATTTCAATGTCCTCCGAGGGCTACTTTTGGGGATATGCCAAATGGGTACCCTCATAGCATGTCACCAATCCGCCTAACCCGGGTGGCCCATAGTTGGTAGAAAGGCCTATGGATTGCTGGGCAGCCTAGTTAGACAGATCCAGAAGGGAGGGGATTGTTTGTTTGCAGCCCGAAAGTTCCTGGGCGAGTGCATCGCGGTACCCAAGTTGCATGTAATTGCTGCGCTTCATAAAGTTGGGTTGCCAACTACTGAGAGGGGCCATTTCGAGGCAAACTCATCCCACCCCTGCCAAATTCAACCATTCCGTTAAACTGCCCCGTGAAGTAGACGATCGAGACCCACATATCGGTCATCTGTCCGTGACACAAGCGCCAATGCGGCAACCTCTTAGGCAAATCAGGAACTAAGTGGATTGTATGCGTTGACCAATTTCACAAATCCATTCCCTCCTTCCCCCTAGCACCGGTGGTGTCAAAATCCACCCTCCAGGTAGAACGATCCCTTCGGACATTTGATTTCTAGCACCAAGTTGCTGCACCCAGTTGCTACGCCCATTCGCTGATCCCGAGAATGGCGCATGCCGTAGCCGTTGTCGCGAGGCTCTAGCCCGCCTCCGCCACCGACGAGCTGAGCAGCTCGGAGGATGGCAGATCCTACTACCAAGGAAGAAGAAGTTCTAGCTACATACGGGTGAGCTACCCTTCTCTTTGCTATTCGCACTAATTATAACTTCTAGATGGCTACTGAACCTAAAATTGATTGTTAGACCAATGCTGACAAACATATTTTGTCCACAGTTTTCTGTCAAATGGGATCTCCGCAGACCACCCTTACCTGGTTACGGTAGCCCTCTTCAGGTATGACTCTAAATCAACAAGGGTGAAGGGAAAGTGGTATGAACACCGTTGTATCACGATGGAAGAAGCGCATGCGCATATCTGCACTATCCTTGGTATGGTTGCTGCTCTGCGTATTCATGATGAAATATGGCCGTAGCAGACTACAAAGTTCAGCTTCATGGATGAACGAGGCATCATGGTTCCTCTAACGTGTGACAGTAAGCTAATTGGGTTGATGAAAAGGTATGCTTCGGCTTGCATGTTTGAGCTGAATTGTGATGTACTGGATGTGGAAGCTGCTGGAACTGGGAGTCGCCCTTCTATTCTTGGACAGGGTGGTCGCTTGAACCCAATTAACTCCTGGTAAGCAAAAGTCTCTTGGGGTTCGCATATTTGTGCTGAATTGTAATTTTTGATTTATTTACTCTGTAGATATTGGGCAGTTATGCAATAGTCATATTTGTTTGATAGGAAGCGCCGCAAGGTTAGAAACATGACTACCGGGTCAGTCATTTTGCTGCCGGAAGAAAATAAAAACAAGTGGAAAGATGATGTTGGACACGATTCTGGTGTTGATTGTCCCGGCGATGCAAAGTACGTGAAGCTAAGAAAATTGGCACCGAGGAAGAGGAAGAAGGCGGGAAATGATGAAGCCAGTGGACGTGAAGGCTTGGCACCTAGGCGGGGCAAGAAGGCTGCTGGCAATGAAGATGCATAATAATGTGTTGAACTTGAACCTATATATGTAATTCAGTTAAATTCTAGAGCCCCGTGTGTGGAACTTTGCGGGGCGAAACAATCTACCCACATTCTCGGAGTAAAATGTACCCCGACTTAGGGTTTGGAAACACCTGAGTCAGTAGTTGAATCCAAAATTGTGATTGTGCCACTTCTATCTGAAAACACGTAGCACCGGTTCCACGATTGCTGAGGGGCAGGAGGTCTCCAAATTCAATGGAATGTAAGTGGCACAGAAATAAATTATTTAAGCTGCTACACTCCATGAAGCAGCAACTTATTTCAGCTGCTGCACAATGACATGGCAACATAAACAGCAATGGCAATCGATAATGCCCAGATGATTAGGAAATCGGTACCACTTTCTGGCCTAATCTTGAGCCTGTCTATCTCACCGCCTCCCTACTCCTGCATCCCCTGCATCTGGTGAAGCTCCCGGATCTCCAGTAACTGGGTGTACATGCTTCCACTTTATAAATTATGGTTGTGCCATTTTCATGCGGCACAATCCAGTAACCGGGAATACGTTTAAACAAACCCCCAATGTCAGAATACCACCATGATCAGATAAAAGAAAGTAATGCAGGGTTAAGACAGATTAACAGGCGACCAATTTTTTTCTCCCAGGACTCCGGGACCACTAGTGCAAACCGCTTGGTCAACAAGTACTACTATTACAACTTTAAAAAGCATGGAGCTCAAGCTAAATAGAACTAGTTATCACACATCTTCTTGATCTTCCTAATCTTGGCCCGATGTGCATCTTCCTACGAGAGCAAGGATTGAATCGTCTGCTCCTTCCTTTTAGCATCTTCCTTGCACAACTTCAATTGTTTCTCTGCATTTATCCTCATGCACTTGTCAATACTCGTAGTTGTGAACTGCAAGACTTTGGCCTGGTGAAGTTCAATCCTTGCTTGAGTCAGTTCTTGCTCTGCTTTAGCCTTCAGGGCCAACGCCACGTCCCTTTCCTTCCCTACTTTTATAACCTTGTCTTGCACCCTCCTGAGATCTCGGTTAAGCTTGGTTGTGTCAACTTGGCCAAATAGCATCATCTCAGCACTATCAAGAAGTGAGCTGACTATGGATTCTTTCAACTCAATAGTCATATCCCATAGTTTGTCCAGTGTTTTCTGCATCGATTTGGACCACTCTGGATCTACCCATTTGACAACACCGCAACTTCTGCCTTGCATCATTGCACGATGTCCTTGACATCGTAAAAACCTCCTGCCTACGTTTCTTCATTCGAACGCTACAAATTTAGCAGGCACATATCCATGTTTACATAGCCGAGGATTGTCTTCCTCCGCTAAACCATGATAGTCAGAGTCGCATAGCGTCTGGTTGGCCTAACACATCATACGTGCATGAGTAAACAGAGTAGATCTAGCTCAAAATAGATAATTGGTGACAGATGATAGAGATAGAGATGAGACGACTCAGATCGAAATCAACGTCCCTACTCTCACGACGTGTTTCCTCACCGTCTCCCCTTGAACCCATGGCGAGAGGGAGGGATGGGGGATCCGGGTGGCTGCGGGAGAGATAGCTAGAGGCGCCGTTAGCTTGCAGCTACGGCAGGATGGGAGAAAAGTGGGGAAAGTGGATTCGAGGGGAAGCAAGAGAAGTATGGGGAGGAAGAGAAGTAAAGGGGACATGACACTGGCATATGGCCCAGGGAACTCGTGAGTCGTGACACTCGCAAAAGGAGAGCGCCCTGTGTTGCCAGTTTGTCCAGAGCAAGCGGGTAGTAAGCATGGCCAATCATGTCACAGAACAGCCTACTAGCGGATCGCTCTTACGAAGACCATCCCAATCGTCAGGGCACCCCGATCGAACGGTATGTAACAATCGTCATGCAGAACAACTGTGTTAGGGCGTGCCTTCTAGAAGACTCGGTCTAACGTCCACCATTGGGGGCTAAGGTTAGGGCTCTCCTAAGGTTAGCATCCATGTGTTTTATGAAAATAACACACATTTCAATGACACTGTGGATCCATATGTGGTTTGTGAAAAGAGCAGACATGCAATGAACTCTGGTGGATCCATATGTGGTTTGTGAAAATAACACACATGCAATGACTCTAGTCGTGGTTAACGAAAATAACACACATGCAATGACACTAGGGGATCCATATGTGGTTAATGAAAAGAACACACATGCAATGGCACTGGTGGATCCATATGTGGTTTGTGAAAAGAACACACATGCAATGACACTGGTTGATCCATATGTGGTTTGTGAAAAGAATACACATGAAATGACACTAGTAGATCCATATGTGGTCTATGAAAAGAACAAACATGCAATGACTCTGGTGGATCCATGTGGTTTGTGAAGAGAACACACATCCAACGAATCTAGCTGTGGTTTATTAAAAGAACACATATGCAATCAACTCTGGTGGATCTATATGTGGTTTATGAGAAGAACACACATGCAATGACACTGGTGGATCCATATGTGGTTTGTGAAAAGAACACACATGCAATCAACTCTGGTGGATCCATATGTGGTCTAGGAAAAGAACACACATGCAATGACACTAGTTGTGGTTAATTAAAAGAACACACATGCAATGACACTAGGGTATCCATATGTGGTTTATGAGAAGAACACACATGCAATGAACTCTAGTGGATCCATATGTGGTCTATCAAAAGAACAGACATGAAATGACACTAGTTGTGGTTAATGTAAAGAACACACATGCAAGACACTAGGGGATCCATATGTGGTCTATGAAAAGAACATACATGCAATGACTTGAGCTATGGTTAATGAAAAGAACACGCATGCAATGACACTGGTGGATCCATATGTAGTTTTTGAAAAGAACACACATGGAATGACACTAGTGGATCCATATGTGGCTTGTCAAAAGAACACACATGCAATGACACAGGTGGATCCATATGTGGCTTGTGAAAAGAACACACATGCAATGACATTGGTGGATCCATGTGTGGTATGTGAAAAGAACACACATGCAATGACACTGGTGGATCTATATGTGGTTTGTGAAAAGACCACACATGAAATGACACTGGTGGATCCATATGTGGTTTGTGAAAATAACACACATGCAATGACACTGATGGATCCATAAGTGGTTTGTGAAAATAACACACATGAAATGACTGTACCTGTGGTTAATGAAAAGAACACACATGCAATGACACATGTGGATCCAGATGTGGCTTGTGAAAATAACACACATGCAATGACTATGTTGGATCCATATGTGGTTTGTGAAAAGAACACAATGCAATGACTCTAGCTGTGGTTAATGAAAAGATAACACATGCAATAAATCTAGCTATGGTTTATTGAAAGAACACACATGCAATGACACTGGTGGATCCATGTGGTTTGTGAAAAGAACAAACATGCAATGACTCTAGCTGTCGTTAATCAAAAGAATATACATTTCAATGACACTGGTGGATGCATATGTGGTTTGTGAAAAGAACACACATGCAATCACTGTAGCTGGTTCCATATATGGTTTGTGAAAATAACACATATTCAGTGACTCTAGCCGTGGTTTATTAGAAAAACACACATACAATGAATTCGGGTGGAACCATATGTGGTTAATGAAAAGAACATACATCCAATGACACTGGTGGATCCATATGTGGTTTGTGAGAAGAACACAAATGCAATGACTCTACTTGTGGTTTATTAAAAGAACACACATGCAATGACACTGGTGGATCCATGTGGTGTGTGAAGAGAACACGCATCCAGTGACTCTAGCTGTGGTGTGTGTAATTCACATACAATGAACTCTAGTGGATCCATATGTGGTTTATGAGAAGAACACACATGCAATGACACTGGTGGATCCATACGTGGTTTGTGAAAAGAAGACACATATAATCAACTCTAGTGGATCCATATGTGGTATATGAAAAGAATACATATGCAATGACACTAGTTGTGGTTAATGAAAAGAACACACCTGCAATGACACTGGGGATCCATATGTGGTTAATGAAAAAAATAGACATGCCATGCCAATGTGGATCCATATGTGGTTTGTGAAAAGAACACGCATGAAATGACTCTCGTTGTGGTTTATTAAATGAACACACATGCAATGACACAAGGGGATCCATATGTGGTTAATGAAAAGAACACACATGCAATGACGCAGGTGGATCCATATGTGGTTTGTGAAAAGAACACACAGGCAATGACACTGGTGGATCCATATGTGGTTTGTGAAAAGAACACACACGCAATGACACTGGTGGATCCATATGTGCTCTATGAAAAGAACCGACATGCAATGACTCTGGTGGATCCATGTGGTTTGTGAAGAGAACACACATCTAGTGACTCTAGTTTTGTTTTTTTAAAGAAAACACATGCAATGAACTCTGGTGGATCCATACGTGGTTTATGAGAAGAACCCACATGCAATGACACTAGTATGTCCATAAGTGGTTTGTGAAAAGAACACACATGCAATAAACTCTGGTGGATCCATATGTGGTCTACGAAAAGAACACACATGCCATGACAATGGTTGTGGTTAATGAAAAGAACTCACATGCAATGACACTGGGGATCCATATGTGGTTTATGAGAAGAACACACATGCAATGAACTCTAGTGGATCCATATGTGGTCTATGAAAAGAACAAGCATGCAATGACACTAGTTGTGGTTTACTAAAAGAACACACATGCAATGACACTAGGGGATCCATATGTGGTCTTTGAAAAGAACACACACACAATGACTCTAGTTGTGGTTAATTAAAATAACACACATGCAATGACACTGGTGGATCCATGTGGTTTCTAAAGAGAACACACATCTAGTTACTCTAGCTGTGGTTTACTAAAAGAACACACATGCAATGAACTCTGGTGGATCCATATGTGGTTTATGAGAAGAACACACATCCAAAGACACTGGTGGATCCATATGTGGTTTATGAGAAGAACACACATGCAATGACACTGGTGGATCCATACGTGGTTTGTGAAAAGAAGACACATATAATCAACTCTGGTGGATCCATATGTGGTATATGAAAAGAATACATATGCAATGACACTAGTTGTGGTTAATGAAAAAACACACATGCAATGACACTAGGGGATCCATATGTGGTTAATGAAAAAAAACAGACATGCCATGACACTGGTGGATCCATATGTGGTTTGTGAAAAGAACACGCATGAAATGACTCTCGTTGTGGTTTATTAAATGAACACACATGCAATGACACTTGGGGATCCATATGTGGTTAATGAAAAGAACACACATGCAATGACACAGGTGGATCCATATGTGGTTTGTGAAAAGAACACACATGCAATGACACTGGTGGATCCATATGTGGTTTGTGAAAAGAACACACATGCAATGACACTGGTGGATCCATATGTGCTCTATGAAAAGAACCGACATGCAATGACTCTGGTGGATCCATGTGGTTTGTGAAGAGAACACACATCTAGTGACTCTAGTTTTGTTTTGTTTAAAGAAAACACATGCAATGAACTCTGGTGGATCCATGTGTGGTTTATGAGAAGAACCCACATGCAATGACACTGGTATATCCGTAAGTGGTTTGTGAAAAGAACACACATGCAATGAACTCTGGTGGATCCATATGTGGTCTACGAAAAGAACACACATGCCATGACAATGGTTGTGGTTAATGAAAAGAACTCACATGCAATGACAGTGGGGATCCATATGTGGTTTATGAGAAGAACACACATGCAATGAACTCTGGTGGATCCATATGTGGTCTATGAAAAGAACAAGCATGCAATGACACTAGTTGTGGTTTATTAAAGGAACACACATGCAATGACACTAGGGGATCCATATGTGGTCTATGAAAAGAACACACACACAATGACTCTAGTTGTGGTTAATTAAAATAACACACATGCAATGACACTGGTGGATCCATGTGGTTTCTAAAGAGAACACACATCTAGTTACTCTAGCTGTGGTTTATTAAAAGAACACACATGCAATGAACTCTGGTGGATCCATATGTGGTTTATGAGAAGAACACACATGCAAAGACACTGGTGGATCCATATGTGGTTTGTGAAAAGAACACATATTCAATGAACTCTGGTGGATCCATATGTGGTCTATGAAAAGAACACTCATGCAATAACATTGGTTGTGGTTAATGAAAAGAACACACATGCAATGACACTCGGGGATCCATATGTGGTTAATGAAAAGAATAGGCGTGCAATGACACTGGTGGATCCATATGTAGTCTGTGAAAAGGACACACTTGCAATGACTCAAGCTGTGGTTAATCAAAAGAACATACATTTCAATGACACTGGTGGACGCCTATGTGGTTTGTGAAGATAACACATATTCAGTGACTCTAGCTGTGGTTTATTAGAAAAACACACATACAATGAATTCTGGTGGATCCATATGTGGTTAATGAAAAGAACATACACCCAATGACACTGGTGGATCCATATGTGGTTTGTGAAAAGAACACACATGCAATGACTCTACTTGTGGTTTATTAAAAGAACACACATGCAATGACACTGGTGGATCCATGTGGTGTGTGAAGAGAACACGCATCCAGTGACTCTAGCTGTGGTTTATTAAAAGAATTCACATACAATGAACTCTAGTGGATCCATATGTGGTTTATGAGAAGAACACACATGCAATGACACTGGTGGATCCATACGTGGTTTGTGAAAAGAAGACACATATAATCAACTCTGGTGGATCCATATGTGGTATATGAAAAGAATACATATGCAATGACACTAGTTGTGGTTAATGAAAAGAACACACATGCAATGACACTGGGGGATCCATATGTGGTTAATGAAAAAAAAAGACATGCCATGACACTGGTCGATCCATATGTGGTTTGTGAAAATAACACGCATGAAATGACTCTCGTTGTGGTTTATTAAATGAACACACATGCAATGACACTAGGGGATCCATATGTGGTTAATGAAAAGAACACACATGCAATGACACAGGTGGATCCATATGTGGTTTGTGAAAAGAACACACATGCAATAACACTGGTGGATCCATATGTGGTTTGTGAAAAGAACAAACATGCAATGACACTGGTGGATCCATATGTGCTGTATGAAAAGAAACGACATGCAATGACTCTGGTGGATCCATGTGGTTTGTGAAGAGAACACACATCTAGTGACTCTAGTTTTGTTTTTTAAAGAAAACACATGCAATGAACTCTGGTGGATCCATATGTGGTTTATGAGAAGAACCCACATGCAATGACACTGGTATATCCATAAGTTGTTTGTGAAAAGAACACACATGCAATAAACTCTGGTGGATCCATATGTGGTTTGTGAAAATAACACACATGCAATGACTCTAGTCGTGGTTAATGAAAAGAACACACATGCAATGACACTAGGGAATCCATATGTGGTTAATGAAAAGAACACACGATCAATGACACAGGTGGATCCATATGTGGTTTGTGAAAAGAACACACATGAAATGACACTAGTGGATCCATATGTGGTTTGTGAAAAGAACACACATGCAATGACACTGGTGGATCCATATGTGCTCTATGAAAAGAACAGACATGCAATGACTCTGGTGGATCCATGTGGTTTGTGAAGAGAACACACATATAGTGACTCTAGTTCTGTTTTTTTAAATAAAACACATGCAATGAACTCTGGTGGATCCATATGTGGTTTATGAGAAGAACCCACATGCAATGACACTGGTATATCCATAAGTGGTTTGTGAAAAGAACACACATGCAATAAACTCTGGTGGATCCATATGTGGTCTACGAAAAGAACACACATGCCATGACAATGGTTGTGGTTAATGAAAAGAACTCACATGCAATGACACTGGGGATCCATATGTGGTTTATGAGAAGAACACACATGCAATGAAATCTAGTGGATCCATTTGTGGTCTATGAAAAGAACAAGCATGCAATGACACTAGTTGTGGTTTATTAAAAGAACACACATGCAATGACACTAGGGGATCCATATGTGGTCTATGAAAAGAACACACACACAATGACTCTAGTTGTGGTTAATGAAAAGAACATACATCCAATGACACTGGTGGATCCATATGTGGTTTGTGAAAAGAACACACATGCAATGACTCTACTGGTGGTTTATTAAAATAACACACATGCAATGACACTGGTGGATCCATGTGGTGTGTGAAGACAACACGCATCCAGTGAATCTAGCTGTGGTTTATTAAAAGAATTCACATACAATGAACTCTAGTGGATCCATATGTGGCTTATCACAAGAACACACATGCAATGACACTGGTGGATCCATACGTGGTTTGTGAAAAGAAGACACATATAATCAACTCTGGTGAATCCATATGTGGTATATGAAAAGAATACATATGCAATGACACTAGTTGTGGTTAATGAAAAGAACACACCTGCAATGACACTGGGGGATCCATATGTGGTTAATGAAAAAAATAGACATGCCATGACACTGGTGGATCCATATGTGGTTTGTGAAAACAACACGCATGAAATGACTCTCGTTGTGGTTTATTAAATGAACAAACATGCAATGACACTATGGGATCTATATGTGGTTAATGAAAAGAACACACATGCAATGACACAGGTGGATCCATATGTGGTTTGTGAAAAGAACACACATGCAATGACACTGGTGGATCCATATGTGGTTTGTGAAAAGAACACACATGCAACGACACTGGTGGATCCATATGTGCTCTATGAAAAGAACCGACATGCAATGACTCTGGTGGATCCATGTGGTTTGTGAAGAGAACACACATCTAGTGACTCTAGTTTTGTTTTTTTAAAAGAAAACACATGCAATGAACTCTGGTGGATCCATATGTGGTTTATGAGAAGAACCCACATGCAATGACACTTGTATATCCATAAGTGGTTTGTGAAAAGAACACACATGCAATAAACTCTGGTGGATCCATATGTGGTTTGTGAAAATAACACACATGCAATGACTCTAGTCGTGGTTAATGAAAAGAACACACATGCAATGACACTAGGGGATCCATATGTGGTTAATGAAAAGAACACACGATCAATGACACAGGTGGATCCATATGTGGTTTGTGAAAAGAATACACATGAAATGACACTAGTGGATCCATATGTGGTTTGTGAAAAGAACACACATGCAATGACACTGGTGGATCCATATGTGCTCTATGAATATAACAGACATGCAATGACTCTGGTGGATCCATGTGGTTTGTGAAGAGAACACACATCTAGTGACTCCAGTTCTGTTTTTTTAAAGAAAACACATGCAATGAACTCTCGTGGATCCATATGTGGTTTATGAGAAGAACCCACATGCAATGACACTGGTATATCCGTAAGTGGTTTGTGAAAAGAACACACATGCAATAAACTCTGGTGGATCCGTATGTGGTCTACGAAAAGAACACACATGCCATGACAATGGTTGTCGTTAATGAAAAGAACTCACATGCAATGACACTGGGGATCCATATGTGGTTTATGAGAAGAACACACATGCAATGAACTCTAGTGGATCCATTTGTGGTCTATGAAAAGAACAAGCATGCAATGACACTAGTTGTGGTTTATTAAAAGAACACACATGCAATGACACTAGGGGCTCCATATGTGGTCTATGAAAAGAACACACACACAATGACTCTAGTTGTGGTTAATTAAAATAACACACATGCAATGACACTGGTGGATCCATGTGGTTTCTAAAGAGAACACACAATTAGTTACTCTAGCTGTGGTTTATTAAAAGAACACATATGCAATGAACTCTGGTGGATCCATATGTGGTTTATGAGAAGAACACACATGCAAAGACACTGGTGGATCCATATGTGGTTTATGAGAAGAATACACATGCAATGACACTGGTGGATCCATACGTGGTTTGTGAAAAGAAGACACATATAATCAACTCTGGTGGATCCATATGTGGTATATAAAAAGAATACATATGCAATGACACTAGTTGTGGTTAATGAAAAGAACACACCTGCAATGACACTGGGGGATCCATTTATGTGGTTAATGAAAAAAACAGACATGCCATGACACTGGTGGATCCATCTGTGGTTTGTGAAAAGAACACGCATGAAATGACTCTCGTTGTGGTTTATTAAATGAACACACATGCAATGACACTAGGGGATCCATATGTGGTTAATGAAAAGAACACACATGCAATGACACAGGTGGATCCATATGTGGTTTGTGAAAAGAACACACATGCAATGACACTGGTGGATCCATATGTGGTTTGTGAAAAGAACACACATGCAATAACACTGGTGGATCCATATGTGCTCTATGAAAAGAACCGAGATGCAATGACTCTAGTGGATCCATGTGGTTTGTGAAGAGAACACACATCTAGTGACTCTAGTTTTGATTTGTTTAAAGAAAACACATGCAATGAACTCTGGTGGATCCATGTGTGGTTTATGAGAAGAACCCACATGCAATGACACTGGTATATCCATAAGTGGTTTGTGAAAAGAACACACATGCAATGAACTCTGGTGGATCCATATGTGGTCTACAAAAAGAACACACATGCCATGACAATGGTTGTGGTTAATGAAAAGAACTCACATGCAATGACAGTGGGGATCCATATGTGGTTTATGAGAAGAACACACATGCAATGAACTCTGGTGGATCCATATGTGGTCTATGAAAAGAACAAGCATGCAATGACACTAGTTGTGGTTTATTAAAGGAACACACATGCAATGACACTAGGGGATCCATATGCGGTCTATGAAAAGAACACACACACAATGAGTCTAGTTGTGGTTACTTAAAATAACACACATGCAATGACACTGGTGGATCCATGTGGTTTCTAAATAGAACACACATCTAGTTACTCTAGCTGTGGTTTATTAAAAGAACACACATGCAATGAACTCTGGTGGATCCATATGTGGTTTATGAGAAGAACACACATGCAAAGACACTGGTGGATCCATATGTGGTTTGTGAAAAGAACACATATTCAATGAACTCTGGTGGATCCATATGTGGTCTATGAAAAGAACACTCATGCAATGACGTTGGTTGTGGTTAATTAAAAGAACACACATGCAATGACACTTGGGGATCCATATGTGGTTAATGAAAAGAATAGGCGTGCAATGACACTGGTGGATCCATATGTAGTCTGTGAAAAGAACACACTTGCAATGACTCAAGCTGTGGTTAATCAAAAGAACATACATTTCAATGACACTGGTGGACGCATATGTGGTTTGTGAAAAGAACACACATGCAATCACTCTAGCTAGTTCCATATATGGTTTGTGAAAATAACACATATTCAGTGACTAGCTGTGGTTTATTAGAAAAACACAAATACAATGAATTCTGGTGGATCCATATGTGGTTAATGAAAAGAACATACATCCAATGACACTGGTGGATCCATATGTGGTTTGTGAAAAGAACACACATGAAATGACTCTACTTATGGTTTATTAAAAGAACACACATGCAATGACACTGGTGGATCCATGTGGTGTGTGAAGAGAACACGCATCCAGTGACTCTAGCTGTGGTTTATTAAAAGAATTCACATGCAATGAGCTCTAGTGTGTCACGACCCAAACCCGTTAAGGTTCGAAGCCCTGTGCTTATAGTGCTAGTCCCTGGATCGAATAGCTAGCACCCACAGTTTAAGATGTAATATCAAGAAAAAAAGGCCATATTACATCGCATATCCAGGAATAAAAGTAGTTCATTACAACTTACATATCTCATATGACTATCTTATTACAAAGCAACAGATATAACTATAAAGCATAGAGTCCTTCATCTTCATGTGACACATGCAAACATGTTGGGTGCAGACTCGTAATCCCTACTCATCAAACTTCACTATCATCAAATAATCCTGCAACATGATAAGTTACAGCCACAAGGGTCAATACATTTTGAATTGTATTAGCAAGTGTCACTAGTATGTGGATATAAAGTGGAACCTATTACTATATGCATATCTGGCAAGGTAGAGCTTCGGCTAGTTTGCAGCAAGAAAGTTTTTCCCAATCTTTTTTAAATAGTTTACAACACTTATTATCAACTAAGTTACACTGGATACCCTCCAGGTAATATTTCCAATCACAACATAGTGGTACCACTGATAGAAATCAGTGAACCTAGGTTCCATTGATAGAAATCAATGAACCAACAACCTTTGTTCACCCATCAATTTTTAACTTAGAGAAATTAGAATGATGAGATTCTTGATTCTGCTTCATTGTCTTGATGCTCAGAAATTGTCCATAACCGGGGACACGGCTAAGTACTTAGTTTTACCCTCTCGAGAGGTGGTGCACTTTCCCCAAAAGACTCGACATGCATCGAGACTAGACTTTTCAGAAGCAATCCCTCAGACCACCACGGACGCGTTCCATCCTATCATCACTACCACCCTCTGTCCGTCTGGCTGAGTTCTCGCAACTTAGTCGGTCAAGGTAGAGCCCATATGCCATGTGGCTGCACTGGAAGCTTCGCGACAAGAACGTCTCCAATCTCTTTGTTCCTGGGTGGCCGTCCACAAGTGCGATACACCAGCCGACCATAGATATGGCCCCTGAGTAACCACTCAACATAATCCAAGCAAGTCCCATTTCCACCCAGGTGTTTCATTAAGTACTTGTTTTATTATAGAAAACATATATTTTCCAATACTCCATATAATCATAATATGATATTCCACCCCGAAAACTATAGCAGGGCTAAGCATTTCTAATCTTACGATGTTTCACCTACAAAGTAGAAACTACCATTTCCTATTTTACATAGGAGATATAGCATAGCATAATAATATAGTACACATATCATGCATATACTACAAAAATCCACTAAGTATAATGAAAATAGTAGGACTTGATGATAGTGCCACTTGCCTTTTTGGATAGAACAGACCCAATATAAATTCATCAACAATTTATCCTCTATAACTTATATCCTTGATTATTTATCCTCGTCACTCCTCGTGGAATCTATCGCAACAAATAAGAAGTACAATGCCATACATAAACATTCACCCACAAGCATAATGTTCCAAAAATAGAAATGTTGAACAAAGCTGAAAACATGGCAAATATGCATAAAGATCAAAATGAAACCAAATAATTTGTATTTATTATTCATTAGTAATTCTAAGTATATTAGGATAATTCCTAATTAGATTTGGGTGTTTTCTAGTTTAACGTTATGTGAGATTGAGGCCAATAATCAAAGATTATTTTACATGGTCTTGGATATGGTAGAAAATAATATGGTATGGTTCTGTAGGATAGTATGATCGTATTGAAATGAAATGACTTATAGAATTTAAGTTATGACAAAAATACTCGATATGTCCCTTTTAAGATTCCAATATTTTCTTGTATCTAATGGATCCATTGGATTCTGTATTTCCTAAGGATTTCGGGGGTATAAATTTTTTTGCATAAAGATTCACCAAAAAAAAAGTTCAATCGGATACTAAGATATAATCATAAAAATGTTTGTGCTCAAATTTTGATTCAACCAGATTAGATATTCGGAAGGTTATATATTGTGATGCCTCTGGATAGATAACTAAATTATTAATCCAATGCAAAAATAATCGGTTGATTTGGAGTTACAGATCAACAAATATGAATTTTAGAAGATCATGGTAATTTTGTCCATATAGCACACGAAAATAGAAAAAAAAGGGGTGCATGGTCGACTTGTGTTGGCCGGTAAAGAATGACACGAATAGATTCATATGAATATGATTCGATGGTTAAATGAAGATTTGTTGTACCATACATGACGTGAAGTTATCTATATCAGAACGGATCTAGAACAAAGCAGTTTGGATGTAACATACAGTATATGGCATGACATACTCAAGAACATGAGATGATCGATGAATGATACTAGAAGGTACTGCTTCACCTAAATTTACACGATTTGGATGTTGATAGGAACATTTCGGAAAAATAGATCAAAGATGGCTCACCGATGAAGAATGAACGTCACGGGAGTTGAGGAAGACATGGCGGCGCGAGTCGGTTGATTCCGGGATATTGCTCTGGTGGTCTGCGGACTACGGGCTTCGGAAGTAAAAACTCGAACAATGTGCTAGGCTCGGTAGTGAACTGGCGAACGTGATAGAGGCCGTGGACGTCGTTGAACCAGTCCACAGGCTGCGGCAAATCCCGGCTGTAGATCATCGGCCATCAGTGGTATTTGGGAGTAGTCATAGAGGATCGCCGGCTGCATGAACAGATGATATTCTGATTAAATACAATTCCCACGATCAAGGTAAAATGAAAGAAAGAAGAAATAGGGCCTTTGTCCCTATACGGGACGAACGTGAATTCTGGCGAGCAATTCTGAGAGGAGGACGTCCAACGCCTGGGCGCGGTGAACTGGAGAAGCGAGATGTGACGAGTATTAGACCCAAGTCCGTTTTATAGTCAGGGGAGAACTCGATCGTCGCCATGATTAAACCTGGGAATGGTTCTTTAATAACTGGGTAAAATGGTTTGGTTTTCGTTATGGACTTGATTAGTTCAAGTTGTAATGGGCCTAGGCTGTTATCGATTCGATTTGGTTTGGTTTTATGTTGTAAACAGTTGGGTATGATCGGGTGTGGGTCTAAATGGTTCGGTTGCCAACAGTTAGGAATCGTGGTTCAGAACCGGTTCTCCGATCATTGTTCAGAACAGTTATCTCTCCCCGCGGTAGCGGCAGCCATGGCCAGGTTCTTCTCTGCCTCCAAAAGTGTAAGCAGCTGCAGCCCCGCATCGCCTTCCACGACGGCGTCTGATACACTCCCGCCGTCATGCTTCATTCTTGACCATGGGCAGGACCCCGAGGGCTGTCCACCTTGGCAAGATCTCTGACAGCTTTGTCGAGGCCGCCGGAAACGTCGCCCCTATCTCACCCGGCTGGAATCTTTCAGGTCTCGCGTTGTCGACTAGCTACAACAGCCCAAGGCGCCAACAGGCCGGCCTGTGCGGGGGTCGTCCACCTTGTCAAGATCTCTGACGACTTCGACCATGGTGGCTTGGCAGAGGCTGCCGGAAACGTCGCCGCCTATCTTACCCGGCCGGAGTCTATCAGGTCCCGCATCATCGTCCAGCTACGACTGTCCGAGGCGGGCCGGCCTGTGCGAGCCGTGCTGTACGAGTACGACGCGTTCCTGCACATGTGCGCATCGTTTTTTCACACCTGGGTCACTCGAGCTCACGTGATCCGCCTCCGTGGCCGCCGCTTGCGTGCGTCTTGCCGTCCCTTTGCCGGTCGGACCTGCCTCTGCGGCCGCCGCGTGCGAGCGATCTCGCCAGTCCCTTCACCGGCCGGAGCCGCCTCCACAGCCGCTGCTTGCGTGCGTCTCGCTGGCCCTACCTCCGTGATAATAGTCGTTGCCGCTCGTGCACAGCTCGCCAACCCGCCTCCACGACAACAGCCATGGCAGCTCGAGGCTCACCGGTCTCCATCTTGCCTAGTCTTGGACATCTCAACTCAAAGCAGCACAAACGGCAGTAGCAATTTAGAAAATTCTGGATCGCTCTCTTCTTCTCTACTAATAGTGATTTTATCTCGTACGGTTTTCAAACCATTTTACGAAACGGTTTCAACCAATAGTTGGGCATTGGTTTTAGTTCGGTTTGGTTTAGTTTGGGTTTGGTTGCTAGGTCTACTCGTGCGGTTTGGTTTGAGGTTTGGTTCAGTTTTCTGACCATTCCCAGCTTTAGCCATGATGGTTACTAGTGGCGAGTTAAGATGCACCAAAATGGTTTTTAATCACCGGAATGGATCCGTTGGTTATTAGTTAGTAATTTTTGTTTTTAAGGAGAGGCGTTTAGAGGTTTAAACTTGATGGAATCGTGAGGACATTCATGGCTGTATGTTCAGTTTCATCTTTGAGATTCATTTCAGTTTCTTAAACGACAGAGAAAGAAGACGATCGATTCCTAGGGTGGGCTTTAGTTGTTCTGTCAGCTGGGCCAGAGAAAAGCAGCCCAATAAATGATGGAAAGGAATGAGGGGAAAAACAAGGTGAAGGGAATGGCCACGTTGGTCTGTTCGATTTGGCCACTAGGTTAGGTGTGTTTTCTTGTTTTCTTTTTATTTGTCATTTTCTTTTTCCTCTATTTTCTATTGAGATAAATATTTTGATTTTTATATATAACCCAAAACAATAACCGTGAAGATCCAACTAATCAAAATACTTATTTATAGGAATATATTTCCCGTCCAATATAATTTTATGAAATCATTTTATTTTTGGTAGGTCAAAATGAGCTTTATAAGATCCCTAAATCGGCTGTAATAGTTTTTTATAAATTTCCATAATATTTATATAGGTCCAAAATGCATATAAAATATATCTAAATCATTTCCAAACAATGTATTGAGGAAGTCATTTTATCCTCTTCTCTTTTATTTTACTTCATATATTAAAAACCAAAATGTAACAAGACTCAATAAATCCCAAAATAAATATTTTTTCCAACATGTTTATTATTATTGGGGAAGTCATAGTATTCCCTCTCTTAAATATTAAACATGGTTTGGTCAAATATTCAAGTTGCAACAAAAATAAATAAAACCAAATACTCATGTTGGAGTTGTTTAAAATCTTCCAAACCAACAACTAAATTTTGGATAGTCATATGTATCCACTCTTTAGGTTTCATATCATGGTTTGAGAAAAGATTTAAACAAGTCCACAAAAGTTTAAAATCCTTCATAAATTCATCCACGTCAAAGTGAAACACACGACATTCAGTTCATAATTTATTTTCTTTAACATTCCAAAATATAGGATGTTACAGTCTACCACCCTTAAAAGAAATCTCGTCCCGAGATTCGAGAAGGCTAGAAACAATAGGTTGGTTTCAGGACAACTAGGGTACTACCACCCTTAAAATGAATTTGACTAGGTTGTCATTTGATTCAACTTAGTTTGGGCTGCTAGTAGTTGCATTGTATTAGGCATCTCATGGTTGTGGTTGTTTTCAACATCATCGATGTTGGAGTTGTGGTGTATTGGATAATTCATCTTCTTACGCTAGATTGGGATTGGGATTAGAATGAACAAAAGATTCCTAGGGAAAGAATTATATTCATACACAACAAATCACACAAAGCAATATGCAAGCAAGATCAATCATACATACAACAACAAAGTTCAATCATCACTTAGGCAAACAAAATATTATTGCCATACCACATAGATTGGTATGACCCATAAACAATCACAAAGTCGATAATTTAAACGAATAACTAATGTGGTGGTCCAACTATAGGGTTCTACTTGATATTATTCCCTTTAGATTATTCCATCCTTCTCCATAGCTAGTGCATTAGGAATGAGACAAAGGTGTCCTTATGTCATCTTGTCACAAGGTCCTCCTAAGTTGAGTTTCCTTAGTCTCTAGGGCTTGAGTGTTCTTCTTCTCTTATTTGAAGTCCTTCCAAGTGTTGTGTAGTCTATGCCTAAGTCTTTCTCCAAGTTCTTCAATAGCTTTCCATGCATGACGTATGAGGTTCTTGAGTTGGTGAACATCCAAAGTCCCGTTGACTCGCATCATCTTCCTTGATATATTCGTTGATGAGAGCCAATTGAATCAAAATATCTCCACGAGAAACTATAACCTTGTAAAACCACAATGGACAACTTTCTCAACCCAAGATCTTTCCTAATTTCCCTCTCATCTTATTTTCTACTAAACTTGAACTTCCCTTCTTGTCCTTATTTATTGAGTTTGAACTTCTCTTCTTAATCCTGGAATTCCTTGTCCTTCTCCTTGAGTTGGGCGTGTAGCTCATCATTACCTAAGTAGTTGGTTTCTCCTATTATCAACAAAATCCTATATAAAATGTCTAAGTCCTAGAACTACTGAAGAGAAAATCTTCCTTCTGAAACTTCACTTGACTTCCTTTTGTGATGGAGATAGGTAGATCTAGCATGTTGACGATGTCGAGAAGTCCAAATCCAAAGTAGGTGGTCTTGAAGTCCTCATTGATCATGAAGGGAAAGTCCTTTGAGGTGTTGAGACTTAAGTCCTTATCCATGCTGAAGATGAAGTCCTTGATGATGCTAAAACCGAAGTCCTTATCTATTTTGAAGCTGAAGTCCTTTGTGATGTTGAAGTCCTTGGTGATGTTGAAGCTAAAATCCTTAGTGATGCTAAAGATGAACTCATTAATGATGATGAAGTTGAGGCCCTTTGCAATGATGAAGTTGAAGGTCCTTTGAGATAAAGTTGAAGTCCTTTGCGGTGATGGTGTTGAAGTCCTTTGTCATCAAGAAAAAATAGGGAGAGACTCATGAACAAAACATAATACGAAGGAGAGAGTTTACAAGATTGTTTGTAAATAACTTCGAGTAAATTCAACACTTATTTTTCTAAAGGGGTTATCCAAATCCTAGGGTTACGAACCTACAGGAAACACAATGCTCTGATACCAACTGTCACGACCCAAACCCGGTAAGGTTCGAAGCCCTGTGTTTATAGTGCTAGTCCCTGGATTGAATAGCTAGCACCCACAGTTTAAGATGTAATATCAAGAAACAAAGACCATATTACATCGCATATCCAGGAATAAAAATAGTTCATTACAACTTACATAGCTCATATGACTATCTTATTACAAAGCAGCAGATATAACTATAAAGCATGGAGTCCTTCATCTTCATGTGCCACAGGCAAACATGTTGGGTGCAGACTCATAATCCCTACTCATCAAACTTCACTATCATCAAATAATCCTGCAACATGATAAGTTACAGCCACAAGGGTTAATACATTTTGAATTATATTAGCAAGTGTCACTAGTATGTGGATATAAAGTGGAACCTATTACTATATGCATATCTGGCCAGGTAGAGCTTCGGCTAGTTTGCAGCAAGAAAGTTTTTCCCTATCTTTTTATAAATAGTTTACAACACTTATTATCAACTAAGTTACACTGGGTACCCTCCAGGTAATATTTCCAATCACAACATAATGGTACCACTGATAGAAATCAGTGAACCTAGGTTCCATTGATAGAAATCAATGAACCAACAACCTTTGTTCACCCATCAATTTTTAACTTAGAGAAATTAGAATGATGAGATTCTTGATTCTGCTTCATGGTCTTGATGCTCAGAAATTGTCCATAATCGGGGACACGGCTAAGTACTTAGTTTTACCCTCTCGAGAGGTGGTGCACTTTCCCCACAAGACTCGACATGCATCGAGACTAGACTTTTCAGAAGCAATCCCTCAGACCACCATGGACGCGTTCCATCCTATCATCACTACCACCCTTTGTCCGTCTGGCTGAGTTCTCGCAACTTAGTCGGTCAAGGTAGAGCCCATATGCCATGTGGCTGCACTGGAAGCTTCGCGACAAGAACGTCTCCAATCTCTTTGTTCCTGGGTGGCCGTCCACAAGTGCGATACACCAGCCGACCATAGATATGGCCCCTGAGTAACCACTCAACATAATCCAAGCAAGTCCCATTTCCACCCAGGTGTTTCATTAAGTACTTGTTTTATTATAGAAAACATATATTTTCCAATACTCCATATAATCATAATATGATATTCCACCCCGAAAACTATAGCAGGGCTAAGCATTTCTAATCTTACGATGTTTCACCTACAAAGTAGAAACTACCATTTCCTATTTTACATAGGAGATATAGCATAGCATAATAATATAGTACACATATCATGCATATACTACAAAAATCCACTAAGTATAATGAAAATAGTAGGACTTGATGATAGTGCCACTTGCCTTTTTGGATAGAACAGACCCAATATAAATTCATCAACAATTTATCCTCTATAACTTATATCCTTGATTATTTATCCTCGTCACTCCTCGTGGAATCTATCGCAACAAATAAGAAGTACAATGCCATACATAAACATTCACTCACAAGCATAATGTTCCAAAAATAGAAATGTTGAACAAAGCTGAAAACATGGCAAATATGCATAAAGATGAAAATGAAACCAAATAATTTGTATTTATTATTCATTAGTAATTCTAAGTATATTAGGATAATTCCTACTTAGATTTGGGTGTTTTCTAGTTTAACGTTATGTGAGATTGAGGCCAATAATCAAAGATTATTTTACATGGTCTTGGATATGGTTAGAAAATAATATGGGATGGTTCTGTAGGATAGTATGATCGTATTGAAATGAAATGACTTATAGAATTTAAGTTATGACAAAAATACTCGATATGTCCCTTTTAAGATTCGAATATTTTCTTGTATCTAATGGATCCATTGGATTTTATATTTCCTAAGGATTTTGGGGGTATATTTTTTTTGCATAAAGGTTCACCAAAAAAAAGTTCAATCGGATACTAAGATATAATCATAAAAATGTTTGTGCTCAAATTTTGATTCAACCAGATTAGATATTCGTAAGGTTATATATTGTGATGTCTCTGGACAGATAACTAAATTATGAATCCAAAGCAAAAAGAATCGGTTGATTTGGAGTTACAGATCAACAAATATGAATTTTAGAAGATCATGGTAATTTTGTCCATATAGCACACGAAAATAGAAAAAAAAATGGGGTGCATGGTTGACTTGTGTTGGCCGGTAGAGAATGACACGAATAGGTTCATATGAATATGATTCGATGGTTAAATGAAGATTTTTTGTACCATACATGACGTGAAGTTATCTATATCAGAACGGATCTAGAACAAAGCAGTTTGGATGTAACATACAGTATATGGTATGACATACTCAAGAACATGAGATGATCGATGAATGATACTAGAAGGTACTGCTTCGTCTAAACTTACAAGATTTGGATGTTGATAGGAACATTTCGGAAAAATAGATCAAAGCAAGATGGCTCACCGATGAAGAATGAACGTCACGGGAGTTGAGGAAGACATGGCGGCACGAGTCGGTTGATTCCGGGATATTGCTCTGGTGGTCTACGGACTACGGGTTTCGGAAGTAAAAACTCAAACGATGTGCTAGGCTCGGTAGTGAACTGGCGAACGCGATGGAGGCTGTGGGCGTCGTTGAACCAGTCCACAGGCTGCGGCAAATCCCGGTTGTAGATCATCGGCCATCGGTGGTGTTTGGGAGTAGTCATAGAGGATCGCCGGCTGCACGAATGGATGATATTCTAATTAAATATAATTCCCACGATCAAGGAAAAATGAAAGAAAGAAGAAATAGGGCCTTTGTCCCTGTACGGGACGAACGTGAATTCTGGCGAGAAATTCTGAGAGGAGGACGTCCAGCGCCTGGGCGCGGTGAACTGGAGAAGCGAGATGTGGCGAGTATTAGACGCAAGTCCGTTTTATAGTCAGGGGAGAAAACGATCATCAGGGATAGGAATTGCATCCACGACCGGTACATTTCTCGCCATGATGGTCACTAGTGGCGAGTTAAGATGCACCAAAATGGGTTTTAATCACCGGAATGGATCCGTTGGTTATTAGTTAGTAATTTTTTTACGGAGAGGCATTTAGAGGTTTAAAATTGATGGAATCGTGAGGACTTTCATGGCTGTATGTTCAGTTTCATCTTTGAGATTCATTTCAGTTTCTTAAACGACAAAGGAAGAAAACGATCGATTCCTGGGGTAGGCTTTAGTTGTTCTGTCAGCTGGGCCAGAGAAAAGCAGCCCAATAAATGATGGGAAGGAATGAGGGAAAAAACAAGGTGAAGGGAATGGCCACGTTGGTCTGTTCGATTTGGCCACTAGGTTAGGTGTGTTTTCTTTTTATTTGTCATTTTATTTTTCCTCTATTTTCTATTGAGATATATATTTTGATTTTTATATATAACCCAAAACAATAACCGTGAAGATCCAACTAATCAAAATACTTATTTATAGGAATATATTTCCCGCCCAATATAATTTTATGAAATCATTTTATTTTTGGTAGGTCAAAATGAGCTTCATAAGTTCCCTAAATCGGTTGTAATAGTTTTTTATAAATTTCCATAATATTTATATAGGTCCAAAATGCATATAAAATATATCTAAATCGTTTCCAAGCAATGTATTGAGGAAGTCATTTTATCCTCTTCTCTTTTATTTTACTTCATATATTAAAAACCAAAATGTAACAAGACTCAATAAATCCCAAAATAAATATTTTTTTCCAACATGTTTATTATTATTGGGGAAGTCATAGTATTCCCTCTCTTAAATATTAAACATGGTTTGGTCAAATATTCAAGTTGCAACAAAAATAAATAAAACCAAATACTCATGTTGGAGTTGTTTAAAATCTTCCAAACCAACAACTAAATTTTGGATAGTCATATGTATCCACTCTTTAGGTTTCATATCATGGTTTGAGAAAAGATTTAAACAAGTCCACAAAAGTTTAAAATCCTTCATAAATTCATCCACGTCAAAGTGAAACACACGACATTCAGTTCACAATTTATTTTCTTTAACATTCCAAAATTTAGGATGTTACATAGTGGATCCATATATGGTTTATGAGAAGAACACACATGCAATGACACTGGTGGATCCATACGTGGTTTGTGAAAAGAAGACACATATAATCAACTCTGGTGGATCCATATGTGGTATATGAAAAGAATACACATGCAATGACACTAGTTGTGGTTAATGAAAAGAACACACATGCAATGACATTGGGGGATATGTGGTTAATGAAAAGAACAGACATGCCATGACATTGGTGGATCCATATGTGGTTTGTGAAAAGAACATGCATGCAATGACTCTAGTTGTGGTTTATTAAAAGAACACACATGCAATGACACTTGGGGATCCATATGTGGTTAATGAAAAGAACGCACGTGCAATGACATAGGTGGATCCATATGTGGTTTGTGAAAAGAACACACATGCAATGACACTGGTGGATCCATATGTGGTTTGTGAAAAGAACACACAAGCAATAACACTGGTGGATCCATATGTGCTCTATGAAAAGAACAGACATGCAATGACTATGGTGGATCCATGTGGTTTGTGAAGAGAACGCGCATCTAATGACTCTAGTTTTGTTTTTTTGAAGAAAACACATGCAATGAACTCTGGTGGATCCATATGTGGTTTATGAGAAGAACACACATGCAATGACACTTGTGGATCCATATGTGGTTTGTGAAAAGAACACACATGCAATGAACTCTGGTGGATCCATATGTGTTCTACGAAAAGAACACACATGCAATGACACTGGTTGTGGTTTCTGAAGAGAACACACATTTAGTTACTCTAGCTGTGGTTTATGAAAAGAGCACACATGCAATGAAATCTAGTGGATCCATATGTGGTTTATGATAAGAACACACATGCAAAGACACTGGTGGATCCATATGTGGTTTGTGAAAAGAACACATATTCAATGAACTCTGGTGGATCCATATGTGGTCTATGAAAAGAACACTCATGCAATGGCACTGGTTGTGGTTAATGAAAAGAACACACATGCAATGACACAGGGGGATCCATATGTGGTTAATGAAAAGAATAGATGTGCAATGACACTCGTGGGTCCATATGTAGTCTGTGAAAAGAACACACTTGAAATGACTCTAACTGTGGTTAATCAAAAGAACATACATTTCAATGACACTGGTAGATGCATATGTGGTTTGTGAAAAGAACACACATGCAACCACTCTAGCTGGTTCCATATATGGTTTGTGAAAATAACACATATTCAGTGACTCTAGCTGTGGTTTATTAGAAAAACACAAATATAATGAATTCTGGTGGATCCATATGTGGTTAATGAAAAGAACATACATCCAGTGACACTGGTGGATCCATATGTGGTTTGTGAAAAGAACACACATGCAATGACTCTTCTTGTGGTTTATTAAAAGAACACACATGCAATGACACTGGTGGATCCATGTGGTGTGTGAAGAGAACACGCATCCAGTGACTTTAGCTGTGGTTTATTAAAAGAATTCACATGCAATGAACTCTCGTGGATCCATATGTGGTTTATGAGAAGAACACACATGCAATGACACTGGTGGATCCATAAATGGTTTGTGAAAAGAAGACACATATAATCAACTCTGGTGGATCCATATGTGGTCTATGAAAAGAACACTCATGCAATGACACTGGTTGTGGTTAATGAAAAGAACACACATGCAATGACACTGGGGGATCCATATGTGGTTAATGAAAAGAACAGACATTCCATGACACTGGTGGATCCATATGTGGTGAAAAGAACACGCATGCAATGACTCTAGTTGTGGTTTATTAAAAGAACACACATGCAATGACACTAGGGGATCCATATGTGGTTGATGAAAAGAACACACATGCAATGACACAGGTGGATCCATATGTGGTTTGTGAAAAGAACACGCATGCAATTACACTAGTGGATCCTTATGTGGTTTGTGAAAAGAATAGATGTGCAATAACACTCGCGGGTCCATATGTACTCTATGAAAAGAACACACTTGCAATGACTCTAGCTGTGCTTAATCAACAGTACATACATTTCAATGACACTGGTGGATGCATATGTGGTTTGTGAAAAGAACACACATGCAATCACTCTAGCTGGTTCCATATATGGTTTGTGAAAATAACACATATTTAGTGACTCTAGCTGTGGTTTATTAGAAAAACACAAATACAATGAATTCTGGTGGATCCATATGTGGTTAATGAAAAGAACATACATCCAATGACACTGGTGGATCCATATGTGGTTTGTGCAAAGAACACACATGCAATGACTCTACTTGTGGTTTATTAAAAGAACACACATGCAATGACACTGCTGGATCCATGTGGTGTGTGAAGAGAACACGCATCCAGTGACTCTAGGTGTGGTTTATTAAAAGAATTCACATGCAATGAACTCTAGTGGATCCATATGTGGTTTATGAGAAGAACACACATGCAATGACACTGGTGGATCCATACGTGGTTTGTGAAAAGAACACACATATAATCAACTCTGGTGGATCCATATGTGGTATATGATAAGAATACACATGCAATGACAGTAGTTGTGGTTAATAAAAAGAACACACATGCAATGACACTGGGGGATCTGTAAGATCTCACCATGATAAGGTAAGATCCCTGTGATTGCAGTGCTAGTCCTTGGATCGAAATGCTAGCACCCACAGTTTAAGATGAAGTACACAGAAACAAAGGTCATTATTACATCACACATCCAGGAGTATAATAGTTCTTACAACTCACTTAGCCCAAGGCTAAGACACAAGTTCACATAACATATAATAATAATAGAGTCCTTAGTCTTCATGTGCCACAAGCAAGCATGTCGAGTGTAAACTCGCAATCCTACTCATCATCAGAGTAACCTGCAACATAATAAGTTATAGCCACAAGGGTCAATACATTTGGAATTGTATTGGCAAGTGATACCAAAGATACTTAGTATAATCCAACAACTACATGAATATATGGCTAAGTGGGGATATGGCTGGCTTTGCTAAAATAGTTTAACTTTTAGTTTTTGAAGAAGTTTTTCGTTCAAGCTATAAGGTACCAATGATAGACAAGACTGAACCTTTATCCCTGTTCACCCACAAGTTTTAACTTAGAGAAATTTGGATGAGGAGATTATTGAACTACTTCACTGTCTTGAGGCTCAGAAGTTGTCCATAACCGGGGACATGGCTAAGTACTTAGTTTTACCCTCTCGAGAGGTGGTGCACTTTCCCCACAAGACTCGACATGCATCGAGACAAGACCTTTCAGAAGCAATCCCTCAGACCACCACAGACGCGTTCCATCCTATCATCACTACCACCCTCTGTCCGTCTGGCTGAGTTCTTGCAACTTAGTTGGTCAAGGCAGAGCCCATATGCCATGTGGTTGCACTGGAAGCTTTATGACAAGAATGTCTCCAATCTCTTTATTCCTGGGTGGCCATCCACAAGTGTGATACACCAGCTGACCATAGACATGGCCCCTGAGTAACCACTCTACATAATCCAAGCAAGTCCCAATCCACCCAGGTGTTTCGTTAATAATAGTTGTTTTCTTAGTCAATACAAAAATAATGCCTTTTCATACTATCTTGATATGTATTTTCCACCCACAAATTCTACTAGCATAGCTAAGCATTCTAACATACAAAGTCCTTTAACTAGGGAATACTACCAAGATATAATCTATATAGCATAGCATAGTATAGCAATATAGGAATAATTCTATCATGTCAAGATCTACCAAAATATCACTAGTGTAATAGTGAAAATAATAGGACATGGGATGAAATATCACTTGCCTTAGTAGCTAGGGGAATAGGTACAATCCTCACAGCAAAAAACTTCACAATCCACACAATCTACACAAGATCAATACAACAATAATAATTCAATCAATAAAACATTGCAAAAACATGAATGCATGCCACATGCAAAGATATGATCACAACTCTATAATTTACAGAGTCTACAGTACTGAAGATAGAATACCTCAACTAAATGCATAAGAAATACTCAAAAATAATCTATAGAACAATTTTTGTGAATAAAATACTCCTAAAAAGGTTCTGTCTATAATTCCATTTTTACAGAGGCAAAAGTGTGAAACAAGGCCTCCATAATAAAGGTCTCATTTTTCTGAATCCATAGACACCAAATTTGTATTTTTCTGATTTGTGGATCAAAAGTTATTGAATTTCTAAGTTAAATACTAAATCAGTCTATTTTTCTATTTAAACGAAATAGTCTGGCGACGTGGCGCTTTCTTATTGGCTGATACCGGTTCGGCCGGATCGACCGATGTGGGTCGTCAGATTTAAGTGATGTTGGACGGATCAGATCAGCCGTACCTTTCGTTTAAGTGATCTAATCTTAACCGCTAGGATCTGATCGAACGGCTGCTAAGCATCTCGCCGGAGACTGGCGGTGCTAACGACGGCGCGCGGCGGCGGAGCGTCGGCCAATGAGGTTCTGGCGATTCTACGAGGGCTAGGAGACCGTGGACACGTACCAGAGGTTGAGGGGGTCGTGGCGATCTCGATGGAGGTCACTGCGGTGCAGGGGGTGCTCGGGCTTGGCCTGGATCCTTCGCCGGAGTTGCGGTTGCTGGTGGAACTCACGGCTCAGCGACGGAGATGAAGACCTGGGGCTCAAACCAACCGGCAAAGAGGTCAGCGAGGTGCGCAAACGTCTGCACGACCTAGTAAAGACCAAAAAGGGGCGGCGGGAAACCTACCCTTACCGGAGAAGGCGACTGACGGTGGCGGCAGAGGAGTTCGCCGGAATTGTCCGTGTCGTCGACCTGGGGCAAAAGAAAACGCGTGGATCGTTCAGTAGGTGCGCCAGGAGATGGGAAATAGATGGGACCAAGGGGAGGGCGCCGGGCGGCCTGGACTCACCGGAATCGTCGCCGGAGTTGCCGTCAGTGAGCGGCGTTCGAGCTCGAATTTAGGGAGCCTGGGGGCTCTCCGGGGTGGTGTCTGGGGGGAAAATGATGAGGAGGGAGAGGGGTTTTAGTAGGGGTAATCTCCGGGGCAATTAATCGTGAGAAACTGACGGAATTGAATTGATTCGAAAGGGCCAAAGGGGAGACGTCCATCATCGGCAGTGAAGACGACGAGGTGACGTGGGCGTAGGGTCTGCCTGTTAGCGAGAGGGGTAGAGACGGGGGGGGGGTGGGGAAAGACAGAGAAGGGGAGAGGGAGTGGTCCGGGTGGGCTGTTGCCTATTGGGCCTGAATGGGCCAAAATGCTGCTACTGCTGTTTGAAATTATTCCCCTCCCTTTCCTTTTTCTAATTCAATTTTCTCCAAAACTTTTGATTTAATGATTCAAATTGATTCAAACCAATTTGTGAAAATTTGTAAAAACTCAAACTAGGTTTTTAGGGTATTATAAAACATATTTACCTACTATTTCATCCAAAGTACGTACTTGGACTAAATAGGTAATATAGCATTTTCTTTGGTTCCATTTTCATAAATTCCTAACCATGGCCCAAAATTGCACCAGATTTTTGGAGGACATTCTAAATGCAATGCAAAAACATGCAATGATGATATGAGTGCAATGATGATGATTTCAGATGAAATTTTGGGATGTTACAGGATCCATATGTGGTTAATGAAAAGAACAGACATGCCATGACACTTGTGGATCCATATGTGGTTTGTGAAAAGAACACACATGCAATGACTCTAGTTGTGGTTTATTAAAAGAACACACATGCAATGACACTAGGGGATCCATATGTGGTTAATGAAAAGAACACACGATCAATGACACAGGTGGATCCATATGTGGTTTGTGAAAAGAACACACATGAAATGACACTAGTGGATCCATATGTGGTTTGTGAAAAGAACACACATGCAATGACACTAGTGGATCCATATGTGCTCTATGAAAAGAACAGACATACAATGACTCTGGTGGATCCATGTGGTTTGTGAAGAGAACACGCATCTAGTGGCACTAGTTTTGTTTTATTTAAAGAGAACACATGCAATGAACTCTGGTGGATCCATATGTGGTTTATGAGAAGAACATACATGCAATGACACTGGTGGATCCATATGTTGTGAAAAGAACACGCATGCAATGACTCTAGTTGTGGTTTATTAAAATAACACACATGCAATGACAGTAGGGGATCCATATTTGGTCTACGAAAAGAACACACATGCAATGAACTCTGGTGGATCCATATGTGGTCTACGAAAAGAACACCCATGCAATGCTAATGGTTGTGGTTAATGAAAAGAACACACATGCAATGACACTAGGGGATCCATATGTGGTTTATGAGAAGAACACACATGCAATGAACTCTGGTGGATCCATATGTGGTCTATGAAAAGAACAAACATGCTAGGACACTAGTTGTGGTTTATTAAAAGAACACACATGCAATGACACTGGGGATCCATATGTGGTCTATGAAAAGAACACACACACAATGACTCTAGTTGTGGTTGATTAAAATAACACACATGCAATCACACTGGTGGATCCATGTGGTTTCTGAAGAGAACACGCATCTAGTTACTCTAGCTGTGGTTTATTAAAAGAACACACATGCAATGAACTCTAGTGGATCCATATGTGGTTTACGAGAAGAACACACATGCAAAGACACTTGTGGATCCATATGTGGTTTGTGGAAAAACACATATTCAATGAACTCTAGTGGATCCATATGTGGTCTATGAAAAGAACACTCATGCAATGACACTGGTTGTGGTTAATGAAAAGAACACACATGCAATGACACTGGGGGATCCATATGTGGTTAATGAAAATAATAGACGTGCAATGACACTCGTGGATCCATATGTAGTCTATGAAAAGAGGACTTACAATGACTCTAGCTGTGGTTAATCAAAAGAACATACATTTGAATGACACTGGTGGATGCATATGTGGTTTGTGAAAAGAACACGCATGCAATCACTCTAGCTGGTTCCATATATGGTTTGTGAAAATAACAGATATTCAGTGACTAGCTGTGGTTTATTAGAAAAACACAAATACAATGAATTCTGGGGGATCCATATGTGGTTAATGAAAAGAATAGATGTGCAATGACCCTCGTGGGTCCATATGTAGTTTGTGAAAAGAACACACTTGCAATGACTCTAGCTGTGGTTAATCAAAAGAATATACATTTCAATGACACTGGTGGATGCATATGTGGTTTGTGAAAAGAACACACATGCAATCACTCTAGCTGGTTCCATATATGGTTTGTGAAAATAACACATATTCAGTGACTCTAGTTGTGGTTTATTAGAAAAACACAAATACAATGAATTCTGGTGGATCCATATGTGGTTAATGAAAAGAACATACATCCAATGACATTGGTGGATCCATATTTGGTTTGTGAAAAGAACACACATATAATCAACTCTGGTGGATCCATATGTGGTATATGAAAAGAATACACATGCAATGACACTAGTTGTGGTTAATGAAAAGAACACACATGCAATGACACTGGGGGATCCATATGTGGTTAATGAAAAGAACAGACATCCCATGACACTGGTGGATCCATATGTGGTTTGTGAAAAGAACACGCATGCAATGACTCTAGTTGTGGTTTATTAAAAGAACACACATGCAATGACATTAGGGGATCCATATGTGGTTAATGAAAAGAACACACATTCAATGACACAGGTGGATCCATATGTGGTTTGTGAAAAGAACACACATGCAATGACCCTAGTGGATCCATATGTGGTGTTAAAAGAACACACATGCAATGACACTGGTGGATCCATATGTGCTCTATGAAAAGAACATAGATGGAATGACTCTGGTGGATCCATGTGGTTTCCGAAGAGAACACGCATCTAGTGACTCTAGTTTAGTTTTTATAAAGAAAACACATGCAATGAACTCTGGTGGATCCATATGTGGTTAATGAGAAGAACACACATGCAATGACACTGGTGGATCCATATGTGGTTTGTGAAAAGAGCAGACATGCAATGAACTCTGGTGGATCCGTATGTGGTCTACGAAAATAACACACATGCAATGACAATGGTTGTGGTTAATGAAAAGAACACACATGCAATGACACTAGGGGATCCATATGTGGTTTATGAGAAGAACACACATGCAATGAACTCTGGTGGATCCATATGTGGTCTATGAAAAGAACAAACATGCAAAGACACTAGTTGTGGTTTATTAAAAGAACACACATGCAATGACACTGGGGGATCCATATGTGGTATTTGAAAAGAACACACACACAATGACTCTAGTTGTGGTTAATTAAAATAACACACATGCAATCACAATGGTGGATCCATGTGGTTTCTGAAGAGAACACGCATCTAGTTACTCTAGTTGTGGTTTATTAAAAGAACACACATGCAATGAACTCTGGTGGATCCATATGTGGTATATGAGAAGAAC